>OW028649.1:5000-1376666 GCA_932294365.1 Diachrysia chrysitis
GGAAATGGAAATGGAAATGGAAATGGAAATGGAAATGGAAATGGAAATGGAAATGGAAATGGAAATGGAAATGGAAATGGAAATGGAAATGGAAATGGAAATGGAAATGGAAATGGAAATGGAAATGGAAATGGAAATGGAAATGGAAATGGAAATGGAAATGGAAATGGAAATGGAAATGGAAATGGAAATGGAAATGGAAATGGAAATGGAAATGGAAATGGAAATGGAAATGGAAATGGAAATGGAAATGGAAATGGAAATGGAAATGGAAATGGAAATGGAAATGGAAATGGAAATGGAAATGGAAATGGAAATGGAAATGGAAATGGAAATGGAAATGGAAATGGAAATGGAAATGGAAATGGAAATGGAAATGGAAATGGAAATGGAAATGGAAATGGAAATGGAAATGGAAATGGAAATGGAAATGGAAATGGAAATGGAAATGGAAATGGTAATGGAACATCGTAACATTTTGAACCTTACAATTTTAAACCTAACAATTGAAAACCTAACCTTGTCAAACCTATTCTAACATTGATAAAATTGAATTTGAATTGTATTGGAATTGAATTGGAATTGAATTGGAATTGAATTGGAATTAAATTCGAATAAAATTGGAATTAAAAAATTTACCATTGTCTTAGTTTTATGGTTTTCAAGATTTTTATTTTTATTACTTTTTAAAATTAGGTAGGTTTTTAAGATTTTTACGATTTTGACGATCATAGCTTTTACGATTTTTACGGTTTTAAAGGTTTTCAACGGTTTTCAATTGAATTGGAATTGAATTGGAATTGAATTGGAATTGAATTGGAATTGAATTGGAATTGAATTGGAATTGAATTGGAATTGAATTGGAATTGAATTGGAATAGAGTTGGAATTGAATTGGAATTGAATTGGAATTGGAATTGAATTGGAATTGAATTGGAATTTAATTCGAATAAAATTGGAATTAAAAAATTTACCATTGTCTTAGTTTTATGGTTTTCAAGAGTTTTTTTATTTTTATTACTTTTTAAAATTAGGTAGGTTTTTAAGATTTTTACGATTTTGACGATCATAGCTTTTACGATTTTTACGGTTTTAAAGGTTTTCAACGGTTTTCAATTGAATTGGAATTGAATTGGAATTGAATAGGAATTGAATTGGAATTGAATTGGAATTAAAAAATTTACTATGTCTTAGTTTTACGGTTTTCAAGATTTTTATTATTATTTCTTTTTAAAATTAGGTAGGTTTTTAAGATTTTTACGATTTTGACGATCATAGCTTTTACGATTTTTACGGTTTTAAAGGTTTTCAACGGTTTTCAATTGAATTGGAATTGAATTGGAATTGAATAGGAATTTAATTGGAATTTAATTGAATTGGAATTAGAATTCGATATTAATTTAAGACAATTTTAATTTTAGCTTATTATAAATTTTGTCTGTTGTTATTTTAGCAATTTATATTTTTAAACCGATGATAATTTTTAGATTAGATACTGGTACCGATACCGATACCGATACCAAAATAATTTTAACATTCACAAACCTAGCCTTGTGAAACCTAACATTTTGATACCAAACGCTCTCAAACTAAACGTTCAAAAACCTAACCTTGTAAAACCTAACTTTGACAAACCTTACATTTTTTAACCAAACAATTCGAAATCTAACGATCCCTAACTAAACATAAAATTTAATTGAAATTTAATTGAAATTGAATTGAAATTGAATTGTAATTGAATTGAAATTGAACTGAAATTGAATTGAAATTGAATTGAATTTTACGTTTACGTTTACGTTTACGTTAATGTTTATGTTTGTCTGTTTTATTTTAGCCGATAATAAATTAAGTTGGTTATAAATTTAGCCAGTTATTATTTCTGTTAATAATTTTTTAGCCTATTATTATTTTAGCTGTTTTTAATTTTAGCCGATTATTTTCTCAGCTGATTTTTGTTATTTTGAATTAAACATTGTTCCAATTCGGACTACAGTCTATGGTAGTATAAAAATAATTTGTTACACTAGCGCCACCTGTCATTGTATGTGTCAACCTAAGTTTGAAACAATAAACGTTCAGTCTCTGCAAAACCGCTACACGAGTTTTATTAGGTTATGGGCCCAGTCCCGCGTAAAGTGAAAAATAGTTAGTGATCTTTGTACAGCACAGTGATAATGGCAGGAAATTATTCTATGAATGTCCCAAAGCTCAAGGGAAGGGACAATTACGATGATTGGGCGTTCGCAGTGGAAAATTTCCTCATCCTCGAAGGCATTGACATCAGCAACAGCGAAGGATTAAGCGCGCAAGACAACAAGAAGGCTAAAGCTAAGATGGTGATGACCATTGATCCATCATTATATGTACACATCAAGAATGAAACTACGGTGCATAGCTTATGGAAAAAGTTGAAGTCGTTATTCGACGATACTGGCTTCACCCGCCGCATCAGCCTACTCAGAAGCTTGATCTCCATTCGTCTTGAAAGTTGCGACTCAATGACCGCGTACGTGACACAGTTAGTGGATACGGCACAAAAGCTAAAGGGCACAGGCTTTGAAATCAACGATGAGTGGATAGGGTCCCTCCTGTTGGCCGGATTACCAGAAAAGTACGCGCCTATGATTATGGCCATTGAGCACTCGGGGATGAACATTGGTGCAGACGCTATAAAGACGAAACTATTGGATATGAGTGCAGATTCTGAAATTACAAAGTCCGAGGGTGCTTTTATTGCCAAAAGTGCATATCATCAAAACGCGCGCCATAAAAGCAAAGAAAAAGCAAATGGCGGCGGTCAAGTTTACGTCAGTGAAACTAACAAGCCGGGAAAAAATGTCAAGTGTTATAGGTGCAAAAGAACTGGACACTATAAAAATCAGTGCCGATCTTATAATACGAATGCGAGTACACATAACGAAAAACAAATGAACGCATTCAGTGCAATGTTTTTGACTGGTGAATTTAGTGACAAAGACTGGTATGTGGACTCGGGCGCGAGCACTCATTTGATATCCGAATCAAACAAAAGTTTGTTGACAAATATTTCGTACAATACAGAAACTCGAGACATTGTAGTGGCAAATAAAGAAAGAGGGCCGGTTTTATGTTCTGGAGATCTGCAGATAACAACATGTGTTGGAGATTCAGAGTTTAACATAAAAGTAAACAATGTTTTGTGCATACATAACCTAACTACAAACCTGCTATCCGTGAGCAAGATCATAGCCAGTGGCAACAGAGTCATTTTCAACAAAAATGTGTGTCACATTTACAATCAGCAAAATGATTGTATTGGAGAAGCAAACCAAGTGAATGGTGTGTACAAGTTAAACATTGTAAAGTCGGAAGAGCTTCTAGCAGCAATGGCAGTAACTTCCAGCAAGACTTGGCATCGGCGTCTTGGCCACATTAACAAAAGTGACCTGAACGCCATGAAAAATGGTGCTGTGGAGGGCTTAAATTTCCAAGATAAGGCAGAATTTGACAAAAGTAATTGCACAGTTTGCTGTGAGGGAAAGCAAACTAGACTCCCCTTTCCCACCAGCTTGTCAAGAAGCAAGGAGGTTTTGAATCTGGTACATGCAGACCTATGTGGGCCTATGGAAACTAAGTCGCTCGGTATGGCCAAATACTTTCTATTATTTGTGGATGATTACAGTCGAATGGCACACGTGTACTTTCTCAAATGTAAAGATGAGACATTCACCTACTTCAAGCAGTACAAAAACTTAGTGGAAAATCAGAAATCAACAAAAATAAAGATTTTAAGAACTGATAACGGAGGTGAATTTTGCTCAGCAGTTATGGAGAATTATATGAAGCAGAGTGGCATAGTACATCAGAAAACAAACGCATATACCCCTCAACAAAATGGGCTTTGTGAAAGATATAATAGATCTGTAGTAGAAAAAGCCAGATGTCTGCTATCAGATGCCAAATTTAAAAAAGGGTTATGGGCAGAGGCAGTTCATACTGCAGTATACTTAAAAAACAGATCTCCTGCAGCAGGAATTCATCAGAAAACTCCATTTGAATTATGGATGGGATATAAGCCAGATGTGAGCCATATCCGAGTCTTCGGCAGCATAGCCATGACACACATCCCGAAGGAAAGACGTCTTAAATGGGATAAGAAGGCAAAGAAACTTTATCTTGTTGGTTATGCTGACAACACTAAAGGTTATAGGCTATATGATCCCATAACAAAAAGGGTGACAGTTGCAAGGGACGTCATAATAATGGAAAAAGACTGTGACAGTATGATATCTCAGATTACTATACAGGACAAGAGTGACATACAGGATTCAGTGGGGGAAAAACAGTCAGAAAATGTTCAGGATTTATCAAGTCAAGAAGCTGAAAGTGATGAGCAGATTGACGAACATGACGAAACCTATGTTCCAGTGGAAGAGTTGAGTGACTCGGAGGACAGCTTCCATGAGTCAATGACATTGACGTCAGAAGACAAAGAGGTTAGTTCTCAGCAAATAAACACTGAAATGTCACAGAAACGTACTCGAAAGAAACCAGATTATTATGGCTATGCAAACTTGTGTGTTATGGAGGACTTCTCTGAAGAAGAAATAAACCTGAATGACGCCGTGAATGGACCAGAAAAGGAGCTGTGGCAGAAAGCAATCAGAGAAGAATTGCAATCATTCAGTGACCGAGATGCGTGGGAGTTAGTGGACAGACCAGTGAATAAGACAGTTGTGAAGTGCAAGTGGGTATTTAAAAGAAAGCTCAATAGTGAAAGTGAAGTGCGGTACAGAGCGAGGCTAGTTGCGAAGGGATTCAGTCAGAAGAAAGGTACAGACTTTAAGGAAACCTTCTCACCAGTTCTCAGGTATTCCACTTTGAGGTTATTATTTGCACTAAGTGTCAACCAAAACTTAAATATTGTTCACCTTGATGTCCCCACTGCATTTCTGAATGGTCTGTTAAATGAGACTATTTTCATGGAAATACCAGCTTGTTCAAACTTTGCTAATTGTGAGAATAAAGTCTTGAAACTCAAAAGGGCGATATATGGACTAAAACAGTCTGCCAGAGCTTGGTACCAAAGAGTTGAGGAATTATTGCTAAAATTAGGGTATACCAAGTCTCAGTATGAACCGTGTTTATTTATTAAATGTGATGGAAATATCAAAGTTTATATTGCTCTGTTTGTTGATGATTTTTTTGTCTTTTATAACAGTAAGGAAACTTGTGAGAACTTAAAAAGTGAATTAAAAGCAAAATTTAACATAAAAGATCTAGGCCAAATAAAAAAATGTCTTGGTATGAATGTAACAGTAAATAATGACTCTATTTTTATTGATCAGAAGGACTTTGTTGATACAATTTTGAAAAGATTTAATATGTATAACAGTAAGAGTTCAGACACTCCGATGGAAAATAATTTAAAGTTAGAAAAGGCTACAACTGTTTCTCAGCAATATCCTTACCAACAATTGTTAGGTGCTTTAATGTACTTATGTGTACTCACAAGACCAGATATTGCTTTTGCAGTTAGTTTTCTAAGTCAATATAATAATTGTTACAGTGGGATTCATTGGAAACATCTAAAACGGGTCTTGAAATATTTAAATAAAACTAAACATTATGGATTAAAATATGTCAAAAGTAATTGTAATTTAATAGGGTATGTTGATGCTGATTGGGCATCATGCTCAATTGACAGAAGGTCATATACGGGTTTTGTTTTTAAGATGTCTGGATGTGCAATATCATATGAGTGTAGGAAACAAAAAACAGTTGCCTTGTCCAGCACAGAGGCTGAGTACATGGCCCTGTCAGAAGCATGTAAGGAAGCAATTTACTTAAAAGGTCTTGTTTGTGAAATAATGAAAACTAAAATTGAAAATGTACCAGTTACTTTGTTAAGTGATAACCAAAGTTCACAAAAGTTAGCATCTAATCCTTTATACCATAGAAGAACAAAACACATTGATGTTCGGCATCATTTCATTAGAGAATGTGTCACTAAAAATTTAGTACAAATATCTTATTTGCCTACTAACGATATGCCAGCTGATGTGTTAACCAAAAGTCTTTGTCATGTAAAACATTATAAATTCATAAATGGTATAGGGTTGACACAAATAAAATAAGTATAAATATATGTTTATGACAATAGTAAAATATATTTTTATGTATTGTTCTAAAACTATGTAACTTTAATGTAGATATTATTTTTATAAGTGGGGGTGTTATTTTGAATTAAACATTGTTCCAATTCGGACTACAGTCTATGGTAGTATAAAAATAATTTGTTACACTAGCGCCACCTGTCATTGTATGTGTCAACCTAAGTTTGAAACAATAAACGTTCAGTCTCTGCAAAACCGCTACACGAGTTTTATTAATTTTTATATTAATTGATTGAAAATTTAGCCAGTTATTATTTCAGCAAATTATTTTTAAGCTGGTTATAATTTTAGCCAAATATAATTTTAGTCGATTATAAATTTAGCCGGTTATTATTTTAGCCAATTATAATTTTAAACGATTATAAATTTAGCCGGTTAATATTTTAGCCAATTATAATTTTAGCCGATTATAAATTTAGCTGATTATAATTTAGCCAATTATAATTTTAGTCGATTATAAATTTAGCCGGTTATAATTTTAGCCAATTATAATTTTAGCCGATTATAAATTTAGCCGGTTTTTATATTAGCCAATTTTAATTTAAGCCGTTTCAAAATTTAGCCGATTATTATTTTAGCCAATTATAATTTCAGCCGATTATAAATATAGCCGGTTAATATATTAGAAAATTATAATTTTTGCTCATAAGTAGTTTTGCGAATTATTATTTTAGCCGATTATAAATTCAGCCGGTTATTACTTAAGTCAATTAAATTTTTAAGCCGATAATTATTTAGCCGATACAGATACTGATACCGATACCGATACTGATACCGATACCGATACCGATACCGATATCGATACAGACACCGATATCGATACCGATACCGATACCGCATACCGAAACCTTTCCTTGTAAAACTCAACATTCACAATCCTTGCCTTGTGAAACCTAACATTCTTTAATCTAACAATTTAAAACCTAACATTTTGAAACCTAACGCTCTCAAACTTAACATTCACAAACCTAACCTTGTCAAACCTTACATTTTTTAACCTAACAATTTGAAACCTAACGATCTCAAACCTAATATTTACACACCTAAATTTGTCAAACCAAACCTAACATTGAAATTGAATTAAAATTGAATTGGAATTGAATTGCCGAACCCTTCGGCCGCGCCGAAACTTACAACATCGTACCTTCGGGTCGCGCTCGGTTAACGTCGGGCGCGCTCGGCACTGCTGGCAACATGGCGTCGCTCGGCTGACTCCGCCGGCAACTACCTAAATCGCTAACTTTGTGTTACAAATAACATAATGTATTTTTTTCACTTTATAGGGTAGTTAAATTTTTTAGACTTTTTAAGGACTTTTTTTTTATAAAAGGTTCGGTTTCGGTTTCGGTTTCGGCCGAAACTACAATGAAACCGAACCTTCGGTTTCGGTTTCGGTTTCGGCAAAATAACATGTTTCGGTCGGTCACTACTAAAAACCCTTTGAAACCTTGATCTCAAACCTAATATTTACACACCTAAATTTGTCAAACCAAACCTAACATTGAAATTGAATTGGAATTGAATTGGAATTGAATTGGAATTAAATTGGAATTGAATTAGAATTGAATTGGAACTGAATTTGAATTGAATTGGAATTGCATTTGAATGCAAATGCTAATGGAAAATCTTTAAAACCGTGAAAATCTTAAAAACCGTGAAAATCCTAAAAACCTTGAAAATCGTAAAAGCCGTAAAAATTATAAATTATTTTTACGGTTTTTAAGATTTTTACGATTTGTACGGTTTTAACTTTTATACTTAGTTTACTTTTACACGAGTTTTACGATTTTTTTAGTTTTACGGTTTTCAAGATTTTTATTATTATTACTTTTTAAAATTAGGTAGGTTTTTAAGATTTTTACGATTTTGACGATCATAGCTTTTACTTATAATTTTAGCCGATTATAAATTTAACTGATTATAATTTTAGCAAATTATAATTTTAGTCGATTATAAATTTAGCCGGTTATTATTTTAACCAATAATAATTTTAGCCGATTATTAATTTAGCCGGTTATTATTTTAGCAAATTATAATTTTAGCCGATTATAAATTTACCCGGTAAATATTTTAGCAAATTATAATTTTAGACAATTATAAATTTAGCCGATTGTTATTTTAGCCAATTATAATTTTAGCCGATTATAAATTTAGCCGGTTAGTATTTTAGCCAATTATAATTTTAGCTCATAATTAGTTTAGCCGATTATAAATTCAGCCGGTTATTACTTAAGTCAATTAAACTTTTTAGCCGATAATTATTTAGCCGATACAGATACTGATACCGATACCGATACCGATACCGATACCGATAAAGATACCGATACCGAAACCTTTCCTTGTAAAACTCAACATTCTCAATCCTAGCCTTGTGAAACCTAACATTCTTTAATCTAACAATTTAAAACCTAACATTTTGAAACCTAACGATCTCAAACTTAATATTTACACACCTAAATTTGTCAAACCAAACCTAACATTGAAATTGAATAAAAATTGAATTGGAATTGAATTAAAATTAAGTTGGAATTGAATTGGAATTGAATTGAAATTGAATTAAAATTGAATTGGAATTGAATTGGAATTAAATTGGAATAGTATAATAGTAGTATTAAAAAGCAAAAAGTCAAAATTAAAAAGTAACAAGTAAAACATAAAAAGTGAAAAGTTGAAAGAAATGGAAATGGATTATTGTAGGCGATTATATTTTTAACCGATTATTATTTTATCCGATACTAATTTTAGCCGATTTTAATTTTAGCCGGTTATTATTACAGCCAATTATTTGTTTACCCGATTATAAGTTTAGCCGAATAAAGTTTTATCCGGTTATTATTTTAGCCGATAATTAATTTGGCCGAATTATAGTTTTAGCCGGTTATTATATTAGCCGGTAATTATTTTATTCAATTATTATTTTAACTGATTATTGTTTCAACCGATTATTATTTTAGCCAACTATTTTTTTAAGCCGATAATCATATTAGCTGAAATATTTTTAGCCGATTATAATATTAGCTGAAATATTTTTAGCCGATTATTATTTTAGCCGATTATTTTTTTAGCCAATTATTGTTTCAGCCGATTAAATTTAACAGATTATTATTTTAGACAATTATTTTTGCAGCCGATTATTTTTTTAGCCGATTATTATTTTAGCCTATTATTATTTTAGCCGATTATTAATTTAAGCCTATTTTTAATTTTATCCTATTATTATTTCAGCAGATTATTATTTTAGCCGATTATTATTTAGGCCGATTATATTTTTATCCGGTTAATATTTTATCCGATTATTATTTTAACCAGTTATTTTTAGCCGATTATTATTCTAGCCAGTTATTTTTTTATCCGATTATTATTTTAGCCTATTATTCTTTTTGCCGATTATTATTATAGCCGATTATAATTTCAGCTGATCAATATTTTAGCTGATTATTATTTTAGTCGATTATTATTTTAGACAGTTATATTTTTAGCCATTTATTATTTCAGCCGATTATTACTTTATTTGATTATTATTTCAGCTGATTAGAACTTGAGCCGGTTAATATTTTAGCCGATTTTTATAAAAGCCGATTATTACTTTTTCCGGTTATTATTTCATCTGATTATTATCTTAAACAATTATTCCATTAGCTGATAATTTTATGATATTTAGCCGATTATTATTTTATAATCGTGATATTGTAAAGTGTAATTTTTGTTATATAATATACATTCTGTGTACTAAATATCGGGCATTTGTCAATAAAACAAAAAATACAAATTATTCATCTAAATTTATTTTATCGCCTTCAAAGTAGGCCCCATCGCTTGCAATACAACATCTCCAACGCTTCACCCAGTCTTCCATACATTTTTCATAGGCTATTTGCGGTATGGCCTTTAGCTCATTCAGCGAATTTTCTTTTATGGCTTCTATCGATTCAAAACGTTTTCCTCGAAGTGGTAATTTTAACTTGGGAAATAAAAAAAAGTCAGACGGAGCCATATCAGGTGAATACGGTGCTTGGTCTAGAACTTCATGGTGCAGCATCCATGAGTTGTGTTGCCACAAATCTGGACGTTTTTGGCGGATACTCTCACGCAAACGCTTCATGACGCCTAAATAATATTCTTTATTCACTGTTTCTCCCTCTGGAAGGAATTCGGAGTGAACCACACCACGGTAGTCAAAAAAATCTGTCAGCATCACCTTGATTTTGGAGCGACTTTGCCGCGGTTTTTTGGGTTTCGGCTCGTTTTCGAGACGCCATTCTGAAGACTGTTGGCTTGTTTGCATGTCGTACTCATAAACCCATGTCTCGTCGCCAGTTATTATACGTTTCATGAAGGTCGGATCCGTAGAAGCTCAGGAAACCATGTCTTCAGCGACATGCTTTCGCTGCGCTTTTTGAACAAAATTGAGCTCTTTTGGAACTAGTCGAGCGGCGACGCGTTTCATGCCTAAAATGTCAATGAGAATATTGTGGACGGACTTAAAAGATATGTTCACCTCACTAGCCAACTCTCTCAGACTCATACGTCGATTTTCGAGCACTAGCTTCTTGATTCTGTCGATGTTTTCTTTGGTCGTAGCGGTTGAAGGTCTACCAGAACGAGGCAAGTCTACTACTACTTCTCGGCCTTCTTCAAAAGCCTTATACCATTCATAAGCCCTTGTTTTCGATATACACGATTCGCCGTAGGTATTTCGCAACATTTTTAGTGATTCACCACATGAAATATCATTCGAAACACAAAATTTAAGGCACACTCTTTATTCAACAATTAACCATTGTAAAAATCGCCGAGAACTCAAAACTATGACAAACAAAAAGTGTAGTTTAAAACAAATAAAATGACAGATCCCGCTCAAACTTTGCGCGCTAAATCAGTACAGTGCTTCCAACATGCAGTAAAAAAATTAGAACGACCTCTTTTACGCGGGTCTTTTTATTGACATATTCCCGATAACGAAATATGACAGCAAATTGTTAGATATTGTTATGTATTAAATTAAGCCATCCATGCAAATGAACAACGCTATTAATTTTCGATAGTAGTGCCATCAGCCGTAGTGAACTCACGCTTGTCGACTTTGTGTACAGAGAAACCTAGTTTCCTATGAAATCTCAGCGACATGACTTAGGCAAATGCTTAACAGTAGACCCAGAGTCCAGTAATCCGACAATGTAATAATATGTCAGTAAGACCAGAAAAGATGTCTTAGGTCAATGTTTTCACTCAATGTTACCGACAGCTGTATACCATATTTTAAGAAATATAAAATTTTAACTCTACCCTCTATGTACATTTTAGAAGCTATTATGTTTGTTAAATTAAACCCCAATCTTTTCCCCCGGCTATGTGATAAGGTTCAAAGAAATAGGCGAGACAATAATAAACTATGTATCCATAAGTCTAGAACTGCGCTACTACGAAAAAGTATATTTTGCATGGCTCCTAATATTTACAATAAATTACCAAAAAGTTGGAAAGAATATACTGCTGCAAAATTAAGAAACCATGTAAAAAGGCATTTAATAGATAGATGTTACTACAACATTGAAGAGTTTTTAAATGAAAAAATGTAAATTCTATCTCATCATATCATATCATAGTTTATTATTTAATAAGTTAGATTAGGCTAAAATTAATATATTTGTACGCCGTAAAGGCAAAACATGACTGGTTTTTATTTTTATGTATAACATCTTGCATGCCCTGTGTATGTTAACTCGTGTTTTGAACAAATAAATAATCTTGTATCTTGTATCTTGTATCTTGTAAGACAAATCAACGTATGTACCTTGCAACTAAAAGCGCAAAGATAAGTAGTAGTTGACGACCTCCGTGGTCGAGTGGCGCACACGCCGGTTTTCAAGGTGTCGCCAGCTCTGAGGTCCCGGGTTCGATCCCCGGCCGGGTCAATGTAAAAAAACCCCTTTTCTACATTGTCTCGGGTCTGGGTGTTTGTGGTACCTTCGTTGTCTCTGAATTCCATAACACAAGTGCTTTAGCTACTTACTTTGGGTTCAGAGCAATGTATGTGATGTTGTCCACATTTATAAATTTATTTATTTATTAAGTAGATATAAAAAAAAACTTTAAATCAAATAATACCAGTAGGGCAGTAATTTAGTATTTACCTCCAACAGGTAACAGGTGGGTTACAAGCGAAAATACTAAAACATAAATCTTGAACGTTATTATGATGTAGGTAACGACATAAATAATTAGCATCAATTTATCATAATTATGTATCTTTGTAATGTAAAGTGGGGTTCGAGCGGGATTTCATTAAAGTTGAGACGCATCATGTTATGATGCATATAATGAAGACTTTTAACGCTTCATCACAATGTTCCCCAATGGCTGGCGTGAGGGTGAACTATGGCGAAAGCGCAGAACAAATTTCTGAGACGTCTTTTTTTAACCGCTTCGCCGACCTATAAATTTCGTTTCCGCAAGCTGGGAACAAAATCCATGTAAAAATGAATGCTTGCAAAAATCTCCCTGATCACTTAAAGTAAAACTTATACGCAAACACTTACCCCGTGTTCTGCCGCACTTGCTCACAATATTCATTTTAACAACAAGGTCTGATAGTCACTTGCACGTATCTCCTACTTATTACCAAATACCGATATTAAATGTAACAATCAACAATTTTACGAGATCGCCAATGATTTCGGAGCACAATATTCCCGACTGTCTTTTGTTCACTCTTATATTATATCCTCCGCCGTCCTATTTTATTTATTTCTTTTGCCACCCTCACTTTCAAGGCATTCCCAAGTAATGTTCATTTTAATTGTTGATCTGAGATTGATAATGCCATAATGACCCGGAACGAAGGATCTTGATCATCACAATAGAAATTGAATATGACGCTCTGTAGCGTTCAATATTTTTTAACCGACTTCTAAAAAGGACCCTCCTCCTTTCTGGAAGTCTGTTAAAAATATTGCAAGTCACAGAGCATAATATTCAATTTATTCGATATCCAATTTTAAACTCATTAAACTACATGATTTTAGTGCCAGACTGCAAAAAAAAAAACAAAAAACAAAAGCATCCTAAAACCACAAAACACAGAAAAGTTTACTCTATTGTAAAGTTATCTATACCTATGGGCTTTGCAACGACTTAAATGTGTATGGGGTGCTGCCAAATTAATGTCGGTATTGTATACCTATTTGGCACACCGACTTCAAACAGATGTGTAGAGAACATAACAATTGAGTAAATACGGTAAATTTATAATCCAGTTTATTTTCGATGTTTTGTGGTTTAAGGTAGAGAATTTATGTTTAATGTTTTTTGAAGTTGGTTTTTTTGTAAAGTTCGTATTTTTTTCATTTTCAGTGTTGAAATAATTTAGATTACTGAATTAATTAGGTATTAATCAAGTAGCACAATGGAAAAAACAACTAAAACTGCAACCTGAGGTAAACAGTAACTACATCAGCGACTTAAAGTATCCTGCAACTCCTAACCATTAAGGAGTTGTAGTACCTTCCATCATCAGCTCACCCGAATAACTTAAAAGAATACAACTGTCGGTCTACATGCATATTATTTAAAAAAAGAATAGGCATATTTCCTAATTTTTTTTAATGTCCGCCTGGTAGATTATTGAATTTTATTGGACACGTAATATTTTTTCTTTTTTCCTGCAAACAAAAAATGATCAAAATACAGAGAACGGAAATTACGCGTGACGTCACTCCTCGCTACAATTTTTACCAAGGCGTGGCGTCATAAGCCCCCACTCCGAAACTGTAAAGCGCTGTATCTTTGTAGTTTTTTATTGTTTTGGTAAAAGAAAAAATACGTGTCTAATATTTTTTTATTATCTAACTAACGGACTAAATAGATTTTAAATTTTCATACCTAGGAAACATCCCTATTATCTTTAAGCTCCTTACTGTTAAGGTGTTGTACCTTCCATCACCAGCTCATTAACATAAGATGATGACTACCAGACGAAAATAACAATTAAAAATACTTGTAGAAAAAAATGAAAAACATAAGTGCCTATAAAAAAATGTGGTTTACCCACGATTTCCTTGGGATCCCATAACCATATCCTGACTTGGTGACAATGGGACCACCTCAGAAGTACACCGTCTCGAATATTTTTTGTTTTAAGTCAGTCCACAATAGACGGAGAAAATGGCGAAGATAAATAAAAAAAATACATAGATACAGTGGAACAGAGAACCTCGTCGTTTTTGGATAAAATCAAAAACGAAATCGAAGTTGGTACTACATCGCAAATAGAATATTATGATTTTTGAAATTTATGACATTCACAAACCATTTTCTTTTTAAACCGACGGACGCGATTTGCGATTTAGTTGCAATCGAGTAGCAATATTGATGTTCATTGTTGGATTTGGAATTCTTTTTTATTTTCGATTTCTATTTTGATTTTATGGAATGCAATCTTAACGCCAGCAAATGTTGGGCCTTTGTTGAAGAACCGAAGAACCAAAAATGTTATTATTCAAATAGGTTAAAGAATGTAATGTTTTTAAAAGGTTAGAAATGAGAATGTCATGTTCAAAAAAAATTTGGCTTAAAAATGTTACGTTTTTGAATGATAGGTTTCAAGAAGTTAGGTTTGAGAACGTTCATGTAATTTATTTTCTATTGATAATTAAATTAACTTGATTAGTCGTTGGAGTATAGAAAGCTTACGGACAGGAGTATATTTTATTATTAACACACATCACAACAGCACAACGCAATTCAGTAGCAAGAATGTACTTAAAAAACTTAAAATATAACCAATGTCCGTAAAAACACAATCATAAGTATCAACCGAACAAATTAAGTATTTTTTATGAAAGTAATCGTTTAAGAAAAAAAAAAATAAGTTAAATATTATTTAATTACCATTAGGTACATAGTTAACACATACTATATTTGCCCCACAAAACTGATTTCACGGTTTGACTATGGGATTGTTTGTTTGTTTCATTCTCTGCTTCAATTCATGTGACCCTAAATATTATTTTGGACTTCTGTTACGTTGTATTCTCCGTCTCTCTTGTGTGACACAGGTTGCAAGGAAGCGTTTAAATAATAAAAATTCACAAATATTTCAGTTAGTCTTTATTGGTCGTGTCAAAATTTACACAACGATTCAATAAATTATTTTATAAACCTTTCTTTATAAAAAAAAGATACAGATTTGCCAAGTTGAGGGCGGGCGCGCGGCCTCGAGCGGGAGTCACGTGAACGCGCCCGCGCTTGCTTTGTACATATAAAAATAGATCCCTTACTTTAGTACACTAATCTAGGAGGAGAACGCATCGACTACACGACTTTTAAATGCACAGTTTAAAGTATGATATGAAACTACGTTTGGAGCACCATTTCATTAACATAGAGCGCAGACAGCCGACGCTGCCGCCAACACAAGTGTCCTATCTAACACGACACATTTGTACATCGCCGGGTGACGCCAGACACGTCCACAGAACACCGGGTTCCTCCCTCACGCCCGATGCCTGACACCCAAGTACCGTGGCATCACTTTTCCATTGTAGTCTTCCCTAGAGTATTATATACTTATAAAATTGATCCCGGCCTCCGGCGTGTTGACATCTTCATAGAAAAGGAAAGTAACACAGACATACGATTATCACTTTCTTACAGTTATTTACAACTTGTTCTATCTAATTCGTAACTATATGCTAATGCTATGTACAAGTCTTATCCTTCCTGTCCCGGACTCCATTCTCCGTTACATCTAACATACGCTTTCAATTATGTACAAAATCGTTTTGTTTCAGTTATCGAATGTTTTACATCTGGTACATATCATAGATCTTAATTATAACACTGCTGACAACAGATGCGTACAGCGTATAATATGTACAGAGTGGACTCGGTTACTCGGGCTGCGGGCCTCGTACAGCTCGTGGGAGTCAGCATCTGGATCCAATGTTAATACAAATCAAAAGAGCCGCCTTTATAAGATACAGATACTTTTATATTGGCAAACGAGGAAGTTTATAATTGTTATTGTTGGTAAAGCTCGTGAATATAACCGCATTTGCATATACGTTGTTGCGCGTGCACAGTTCACGCAGCCGGCACACGCGTACAGAATTGTGAGGCTCAGCCTGTTGAAACGATTCGAGCGATCTTCATAAGTGTTCGGAACATATACGATTATTTACAGATCGGCGGCGCATCTTCCCGACACTCGAGTAAATTTTAACTTATATTACATGTAACTAGGTAGTTCAGCCTTCTGCAGAGTGCAACGTAGTGCAACAGTAGAGAGCGCACGCGGTCAGTGCGAAGGCGAGGCCAGCTCGCCGCGCGCCGCCGTCACACGTCCGTGTGGCGCGCGCCCGGCCCGGCCTGACCCGGCCCCGCCTGGCCCGGCCCCGCCGGCTCGCCCTCCACGTCCGACTCCTCGATCTCACACAGGTTCGCAGACAGCTCGCTGCCGGACTCGTAGTCGTCGCCTCCGAGCAGCGAGTTTCGTTCCTCTGTAAAGTATAGTTACGATCAGTAGGAGCCGAACGACACCGAGCGGAGACCGCCGACGAAAGCACTCGGGGCCTCACCTAGCATAGTTATGAGGCTCGCCGCGTCCGGTTCACGAAGCGTTCGAGCTCGCAGAGCCTCGGAGTCGCTGGCGACTGGAACTCCGTAGTCATCCGTGTTAAGTAGGTACGACGAAGCTGTAACGGTCGAGACGATGAATATGGTTTTTGGCACGGACTGGAACGAGGAAGCTGTCTCGGATGACCCACCTAGGGCGCGGCGCGGCGCGTCGGCGTCGCAGTCGTCGGGCGCGGAGTCGGAGTCGAGCGGCGGCGGGCGGCGCGGCGCGCGCGCGGGCCGGCGGCGCGGCGGCGACGCGGGCGGCGACGCGGCCGACGACGAGTCGGGGCGCTCCGAGCCCGCCACCTCGCTGATGCCGGGCAGGCCGCCGCCGCCGCACCAGTCCGAGCAGTCCCAGTGGTAGCCGCCCACCAGGTGCGGCTCCACGCCGCCCGCCGCCGGCGCGCGCCGCGTGCAGCCGGGGGATCGGGCTCGGATTCGGCTTTTGCATCCCTTCAGATCTGTGGGAGAAGGGCGACTTGAGTAGAGTCAGTAGAGCAATATTACGAGTGAGTCCAATCGTCCTCCGGCCCCGGATGATAACTGACCGTTGTATATTTTATTGTCCACGAACGTATGGAGGTGCATCTGTTCGGACCAAGGTTTGCGGTCGACGACGTCTATGTTCAGGTTGCGGCGGTAGTCAGGCGGGATGCCCTCGAGTTCGTCACCGGCAGAGCCGTAGCTGCGGAGCGTGTCGACATTGTTCAGCGGGTGAGGATCGGCACAAGAGGCGGGGCGCTCGCGCCGCACGGCCTCCAGGTTGGATAGCTTGGAGGCTCGCGGGGCCAGCTTGTCGAGCGCATGGCTGTTCAGCGGCTCGTCGTCCTTGGGCTTGGCGCGCGCGGCGCGGCGGCGGCGCAGCACGAGCGGCAGCGCGGCGGCCAGCAGCAGCAGCAAGGCCAGCGCCGCGCCCGCGCCCGCCAGCGGCCAGCGCGCCTCGCACGCCCAGCGCCACGCCGAGCGCAGCGCCCGCGCCGTGGAGTCTCCTGCGCCGCCCGCCACCACCGCGTCCGAATACAGTGGGTTGCCGCAGTTCATGCCTGTAGGAGAAATGACTCAATGTAGAGATCTCCGCGAGTTGTGGACCGCAGTTGGAGGAAAAGACGAGTCAAAAATAGGTACCGGTTTTATCCGGGGGACAGAGGCAGCGGAAGGAGCCAGGTTCGTTGACGCAAGTGGCCCCGTTAAGGCAGGGCTCGCCGGCGCACTCGTCCACGTCGTACTGGCAGCGCGGGCCGTAGTAGCCGCGGCAGCGACACGACGGGCCCCACTCGCCCTCCTCGCACGCGCCGCCGTGCGCGCACACGTCGGGCGCGCACCAGCGGCCGCGCTCGCAGCGCTCGCCCTGCAGGCCGGCCGCGCACGCGCAGCGGTAGCCGCGCGCGTCGGCCGCGCACGAGCCGCCGTGCAGGCACGGCTGCGACGCGCACGGGTCGCTGTCGACCTCGCAGCGTCGGCCCGAGAAGCGCGCGTGGCACGAGCACGCGTAGCCCTCGTCGGCGTCAGTGGCGCCGGTCGCGTCGCCCTCCAGGAGGTCGGCCACGTCGCGGCACGAGCCCCCGTTGAGGCACGGGTACGACGCGCAAGGTGTGGGCGGCGGTAATGCAGGGCACGCACTCGCCACTCGAACACGCACGCGTCTTACTAGCTGCGCGCGCCCATCACTTGAAGTGCCACCTTCTTCCAAAGGTAGAACGGCACCTCCTAACTTCACCTCCGATATGCAGCCGTGGAAACCGTATGTCACCTGTTAAAAACACGCACATTACAAATCGCCACTAAAGCCTAATTGCCTAGTTCCGTATTGCAAGATTGCGGAGAGCACCTGTTCCGCTGCGAACGCGTGCGCATGTCGCTGAAGCGCGGCGCCGAGCAGCAGGCGGTCGGCGCGCACGTCCAGCACGGCAGCGGGCGGCGGTGTCTGTGCCTGCGCACTGCGCCGGTCCACGGTAAGGCGCATGCTGGCGCCGCGCCGCTCCAGGCGCGCCTCGTGCCACAGCCCGTCCGCCACGGGCACGGCCGCGCGCACCTGCGCCGGGCCCGCGCCCAGCTCCATGCGGAACTGCAGGTAGCCCTCCGCCACCTCCAACGTGGCGTAGTCCACGCGCCCGGCCGCCTGCAGCAACGTGCCGCGCTCGCGCCGCGTGCGGAAGCGCAGCGAGAGCGTGAGCTCGTCGTCCAACAGGCGCGCGCCCTCCACTACGCCGCGCTCCAGGCGGTACAGCAGATAGCCGTCGCCAGCCAGCTGGGCCACGGGCGGCGCGCGACACTCGGCGCAGTCGGCCAGCGCGCGCTCGCAGCGCTCGCCGCCGTAGCCGGGCGCGCAGGCGCATTCGCCGCGCAGGCGGTGCGGCGGCGCCACGAGCGCGAACAACTCGCTGGCAACGGCGCGCGCGGCGGCGGGTCTCAGCGCCACGCGCTCCGCGCAGGCGCCGTGCACGCAGCCGCCGCACGTCGCGCGCACCAGCTCCTCAACCACGAGGCGCGCGCGCTCCTCTAGGCGTTCCAAGTGCGCGTGCAAGCGGCGGCGCAGCGCGTCGGCGGGCAGGAAGCCGGTCGCCACGCGCACCGCGAATGCCACATCTAGGTCCTGCGCGACCTGGCGGCGCGAACGCGCTAGCTCTCCTGCTTCGTCTTGCTCGCCGTAGGGTTGCACGCTCACTACGATGACGTCACCGTTTTCGCAGTCTGTCGCCTCGGCGATCGCTCTGACAAAGCCCTTCCGATGGCTCAGAACAAAGTCACGATCGGTCACCTCTCGAAATCGCACAACTATTGATTGCGCGAGCATCTCGTCTGACACTAAAATAACTGTTACTTTCACGATTGCGAAGCCGATAAATTTGCTGTCGTCGACGGTCACATTAAGTCGGTAATCGCCGACATCGAGGCGAGGTGCAGCTTTAAGTGTACCATCGGCTGGGTCGATTTCAAACAAGTCCGTGGGCGGGTAAGGAGCGCCATCGACGGGTGCGATGGCGTATGAGAGGGTATCGTAAGCATCACGATCAGAAGCAAACACGCGTCCTATGATACCTCCCGGAAACTCATCCAGATAGGAATTTACAACGACTTCTAGCGGTGTCACTACGGGAGGGTACTGAGATTCTTCTATCACTTTGATGTATACCCACGTGTCCGAGTAAAGTGGTGGTGTACCGTTATCAAACACACGCACTTGTAAGATGTAACGGTCTTTAATACGATGATTGAAGCGAGTTGCTGAACGTAAGTATCCATCTTGTTCCAGTCGAAAAGCACCCTTCTCATTGCCAGATTGGAAATCAAAAGTATAAGGTGCGGCATTAGGCGGAGCATCGGCATCTTCAACGACAAATTTCAAAATTGTATGACCGAGCGGTCTATCTTCTTGGACTACCGCTGTATAATTAGACTGCGCGAAGAGTGGAGGGTTATCGTTAGCATCGACCACCTCGATGTTAATCAGAGCGGTGGCCTCGAGAACCGGTAACCCATGATCCCTGGCGTGCACCTCCAGCACGTAGGCAGGGGTGGCCTCGCGGTCCAGCGGCGCCGCCACCGACACGTAGCCGGTGTCGGGGTCGATGGCGAACCGGGCGTCGCGGTCGCCGCGCGCGATGGAGTAGGTCACGCGGCCGTTGGCGCCGGAGTCAGCGTCGTCCGCCAGCACCTGCAACACGCGCGCGCCCGGCGCCGCGTCTTCGCGGACACGCGCGCCGTACGACGCCTGCGAGAACAGCGGCGCGTTGTCGTTGCCGTCAGACACGCTCACGTTCACGGTGGCTAGGTCGCTTAGCGGCGGCGTGCCTCCGTCGATGGCTTGCACGGTCAGCAAGTATTCCTTACGGCGCTCGTAGTCCAGCGGCCGGGCTATGCTGAGGAAGCCCGAGGCACGATCGATGGCGAAGTCGTCCTTGTCGTCGCCGCCCACGAGCGAGTAGTACACGTCGGCGTTGACGCCGGCATCACGCGAGGTGGCGCGCACTCGCAGCACCTGCGCGCCGGGAGCGTGCAGCTCGGGCACGGTGGCGCGGTAGCGGTGAAACTCAAACTCGGGCGGGTTGTCGTTGACGTCGGCCACGGTGAGGCGCAGGGTGGCGGTGGCGGAGCGCGGCGGCGAGCCGGCGTCGGCGGCGCGCAGCACGAGGCGGTGCTCGGCTTGGGTCTCGCGGTCGAGCGCGGCGCGCAGCGTGATGATCCCGGACTCGGGCGCCAGCGAGAACGCTCCGCTCGGCTCCTCCACGAACGAATAGCGCACGAGCCGGTTCTCGCCGAGGTCGGCGTCCGTCGCGTGGACCTGAACAATAAACATGACATCATTCTTTCCTTAGTCACTTCCCCATACCTATTTAAATTTCAACACATTACATTATAAAAATACGTGTGGCACTCGGGGACTACCGCGGTAAAGCTATTGCATAGCATTTTTTATCAACTTATGCAATTAATTTATAATATTAATGCAATATTATTTTTTTCTTTGATATTAATTCAAGTTTTTTCTTTAATATTAAGTCAAGTTACACTTTTTGAGCGTGGTGACCAATAAGAAATTATTTTTCTCTTTTATTGAATAAATGAGAAGTTAATATTGTTTAAAATATTTTTATTATCTTACAATACATGTAGGTTATTCAGGAATTTTTATTATTGAAACTATAGGTTTATGGTAACTGAAATAAGAAAATAAGTTTGAGTTCGGAGCAGCTCACGCATGGAATTAGTATCATCTGCATATTATGTGGCCTGCTTGGCGGTCTGTTATATCATCTTAATCTTGTTTACTACAGTTAGCTGCCCATGGCCTCTATCCTCAGAACGCTTTAGACGTGCCTTGACATTCCTGTCAGGGATTTTAATAGGACTACATATAAATTATTATGAAAATTAATACTTTTTATTTTTCTTTGTGCTTCAGGCATCAGACCATTTGTTAATGTGTCGACAGTGTAATTTGAATTGAAATGTACGATTTCTATTTTTTTCTTCCATTTTTTATGTCATATTTACTACATTTTGCTGTTTACGTTGTTGTCGCATATTTTAAGATAATTTTATTTTTTAACATTGTATGTACCAACATATTACCTTTTTTTAAAGAGTAACCTACGGAGTTTCATGCCGGTTCTTCTCCATAGGAGGGACATTTTGGAACCGCGCAACTAGAGTCATTTAACGTTTTGAAAGTGCCTGAAAAGGCCTCGAAACGGCGGCGGTGGTGTCGCGAGTCGAACTCTATTTCGTCTATTATACAAATATAGGGTACAGTTTTCAAGTAGTCATTTTTAAAGGAACCCAATGCTTTACTCATGCATGTCTAAAGAGATTCCTATCGCGTATTGTTTAAGTTACTGAATGCCTTTTGCATGTATTTGTAAAGGTACAGCTAACGTTTTCCTGAATCCGCTTAGACTTTTTGTTGGCTCAATTACCATGTATGTCCATGCCAAACTATAGCTTTCTTGTAGTAGCTGTCGATAACGGTTATTATTAAAGTGTACGGGTAGGTACCTTAGCGACGAGCGTGCCGATGTCGGCGTCCTCGGGCAGCGTGACGCTGTAGGTGAGCGCGGAGAAGCGCGGCGCGTTGTCGTTGACGTCGAGCAGCGTGACCAGCAGCTCGGAGCTGCACTCCCAGTCGGCGCGCTCGCGGTCCTGCGCGTGCGCGCGCAGCCGGTACGCCGCGCGCGCCTCGCGGTCCAGGCTGGCCGCCACCGTCACCGCGCCCGTCTCCTGCAACACGCTGGCGTGAGCACCGCAGCCGCCGGGCGCCGGCCTGCCGTGTGGATGGAGGACCTCCATACCTTATGGATGGAGAAGTGGTGCGCGGCGTCGCCGGTGAGGTAGTAGCGCAGGCGCGCGTCGCCGGGCTGGTCGGCGTCGCCGGTCTCCAGCGTCATGACGTGCGTGCCGTTAGCCGCGTCCTCCGCCAGGCGCGCCCGGTACCGGTGCCGGAGACAGTATGGCGGGTTGTCTACGATCGAAAAAAACATTATATTTTAGATACAGGAAGATATCGACAATTATACTTCGATATTTGAAAAATAAATATACAATGGAATATATAGGATTTTAGAAAAAAATAACATATTATGTGAGGAACAGAAAGGATTTAGACAACGTAGAACAATCAATATGGCAATATATGTTTTTTTTTATAATGTGATTGGAAATGTTGATAAAAGAACACCCGTTTGCGCCATATTCTGTCTTAAATAAACATGAAGCATACGGTATCCGAAATAAATAGATTCAATGAAGTCAATAAACACGAAGAGGCTTTTCAATAATCAGTACGTGAAGTTATATTTGGGGTAACGCAGGGTAGCGTACTGGGCTCTTTACTGTTTATATTGTACATTAATGACCTACCGGAACACATAGACCAACCCTTAACATTGTCAGATGAGAGCACTATATCAATCCCGTGTAAAAATCCAGATGCATATGAAAGCGATATAATTAATTCTTTAACTTCAATGATAACATGGCTAGACCAGTTATCATTGAAGTTTATTTTAAAGTTATTAAACTGAGAGAAAAAAAAATTGAACAGTGAACAACCATCTCACATAAAAAAAAATCAACAATACAAAAATAATACATTTTAGTCAACGTAAACTCGGTAAAACTATTTTGAACATCCATTACGATAAAGACATCATTAACGAAGTAGAAAGCACAAAATTTCTAGGGTTGGAAATAGACAAAAGGTGAATCTCAATGTGTGCTTTCCAGTTTATGGAAAGCACACATTGAGATTCTCTGAAAAAAGTTAAGTCAATCTGCATATGCCTTACACACACTTGAACTAGTAGTTGCCACCGAAGCACTTCTAACCGCTTACTACGGTATAGTCGAACAGTTTAGTTCAGTAAACCGTTTTGTTTTAAATAATTAGAATTAAAACCTATCAAGTACTGTCAATAAGAATCAGGAAAAAATCAAATGTATTGAAAACGAAATACAGGTCCTTCAAAATACTCAAAATAATTCATCGCCATTAGAACATCCTACATCATCATCTGCTTATGGTAACATCATGATCGAACTTCAAGAGCGTATGGAACGCAGTAAAAATGAAATAATCACTGGAATCTCAGAACCCTACTCAGAAGACATGGAGAAAAAGAGAGAAACCGATAGATGTGAAGTGAAGAAAATATGATCAGACATATATCCTCTCCATCCTGAACCGGAAAAAATCATGCGCTTAGGGAAATATGACGGGAAGAAAACACGCCCTATAAAAGTTTGTTTCTCAACATCAGGAACAGCTAAAGGGATACTGAAAAATAAATTTAACTGCAAGGATAAAAACATACAAATTTACTCCGACCAGACACCGAATCAAAAACAGGATATGGAAAACCTACGAGAAGAGTTACGTCAACGTAACTCGAAAGGAGAGAATGACCTAATTATAAAATATATAAAAGGAGTCCCTAAAATAATAAAACAACAGCCAAAAAACGAGACACTGGAGAAAATACAATAAATGAAACTACAGGTAACAAATCTGTAACTCATAAAATATATAATAACTATGCCAATATAATAATTACAAACAAAGCAATAAAATTTCTGTATGCAAATATCCGCAGTTTAGTGAAAACAGGCAAATTGGATGAGTTGCGATGTATAATAGAATCGTTTGAAGCTAAGATTCATGTCATAATCATCACAGAGACTTGGATAAAAAAATGATGAGGAAGCACAAAGGTTAAAACTGCCAAACTATACTCACTACTATAACTACAGAAAAAACACCAGAGGTGGTGGAGTATCTATGTTCATCCACAACAGTATAAAACATGAATCTTTGGAAGATGAGTGCGAAGATGGGAACCATTTCCTATGGGTACATATTGACACTTTTTCTCTGGACATAGGAGCAATATATAAGCAACCAGAGGCAAACACGGATAGGTTCCTCGAAAAATTTAACCAACATCTTTCAAAAAGAAAAAGTGTCATTGTCTTTGGCGATCTAAACCTAAATTTGCTAACTAATGAAAAATCTGTAAAGGAATACAAGGCAATCCTGCGAGAGAATAATATAAAAGTATTGAATAAGATCGCCCCGGAACACTGTACTCGTGAGACCACATCATCAAAAACAATCATAGATCATGTGTGTACAAATTTACAGAACAACACATTCCAGATGTCTATTATTGAGTCATCCATAGCTGACCATAAACAAATTTATCTCGAGCTAAACAGATCTAGAAACGAACCTATAAAAAGGTTTCAATATGAATCAATCAACTATATTAACTTGCAGAACGATATCAAGAACATATTTCACATAAAACTACCTAATGATTATGAAGAACTAGAATATCAGCTGTTACAAACAATTGCACAGAACAAAATAAGGAAAACAAAAATGTTAAATCCTCCCTGCAAGGAGTGGATAAATAAGGACCTCATAGCACTAATAAACAAAAGGAACCAAATGTGGCACAGTTTAAATCAAACACCCGAAGACGAAGACTTGCGTAATGAATTCTTAAAACAGAGAAACCATACCTTTGTAAATATCCAACAAGTTAAAAATCAATACTACTTTAAGGCTTTTGTAAACTGTCAGAAATATCCTTTAAAAATGTGGCAACTAATTAACAGATTATCAAATAACAAAACGGAGTTGGCCAACCCTGGGCATTTAAAAATCAATTCCTCTAATGGAGAAATCTCAGATACTCAAGAAATTTGCGAATACTTTAACAGATTTTTTGCGACAATAGGTACTGAACTTGCAAATTAAATACCACAAAAATACCATAATAACTTAACACAGACACTAACATATAATAAACCGAAAAATAACAATCAGGAATTGTCAGAGCTAAAACCGACTTCTGCAGACGAAGTACTGAAAATAATAAAAAGCCTAAATTCTAACACTAGCTCCGGTTTAGATGGCATTAGTACGAAATCCATAAAATGGACACTATAGCGGAAAGCCTAGCAAACTGTATTAATATATGCTTAAATGAAGGCCATTTCCCCAACCGCCTTAAAATTGCGAAAGTTAGCCCAATATTTAAATCAGGCAGCAAACTTGACCCCAGTAACTATCGACCTATATCGGTACTACCAGTGATGTCGAAAATATTTGAAAGGATTCTGCATAAACAATTGTATGAATATTTAACAAACATTGATTAACTCTACAATAAGCAATACGGCTTCCGCCCCAAATCAAACACTGTTTCCGCAACTGTTGACTTAGTAACCAATATTAGACTTAACATTGATCAGAAAAAAATTACTTTAGGAATTTTCATTGATCTAAAAAAGGCATTTGACACCGTAAGCCACAACATACTACTATCAAAACTACAGGAGATAGGTGTAACTGGTAAAGCATACGAGATTTTTAAATCATACCTTACAGACAGATCTCAAGTTGTCAAAATTAATAACCACCAAAGTGACCCCCAATTGATTACTTGTGGCATTCCTCAAGGTTCAATTTTAGGACCCTTGTTATTCCTCATTTATGTCAATAACATACATGAGATCGGACTAAAGGGAGACATTACTTTATATGCCGACGATACTAGCCTGTTTTACTCTGGTCACTCATTAGAAACAGTCATCAACCAAGCTCAGCAAGATCTAGATCTATTACACATCTGGTTACAGTCCAAAATTTACTTACTATTAATGCATCGAAAACGAAATACGTTATTTTTTCTGCTAAAAACAAAAAGATTGGAAATCATCGTCCCCTTACCATTAACGGTGAAAACATTACTAAAGTTAACAAAGAAAAATATTTAGGCCTTATTCTTGACAACCACCTTACCTGGAAACTTACCTTACCTTACTACAAACTAATAAGATATAAATTTAATTTTACGAGCACAACAATAACAACATTGTACCTATTTTTAATCGCGGTGAAATAGCCACTGTGTCATGGGCCTTAATAAACATGTATTGTATTTTTCTATTACTGTACTCCCCAGCTCACGCACTTCTACCCGCACTAGCGATGCGCATAAGATGTCGTGCACATTTCTACAATTATCCTACCTTCTGGTACTATTGACTTATTGTACCAATCCACTACGCAAATTGGCCTCATGTATTTATAAATAATAATATTGTATTTTCTCTGTAAGTGATTATGTAAATCTTTTGAGAAAATAAATGTCTAAAACCGTAAAACCGTAGAAATAGCTGTATTTGTTAAATCTAATCCTCAAAAGTTCACACGAATTAATGACGTAGTACCACGGAATAGAAGTGATAATAGTAAATTATGTCTCTATAGTGCCAATACAACACTAATTCGCAAAAGTGTCTGTTGCATGGCACCGGAAATATAAGTACAATAAACTACCTAAATCCTTAAAAGATTTGAATATGGTTCTGTTTAAAAAGAAGCTACGTAACTTTTTAGCTTTTTAAAAGCTTTTTATAGCGTCAATACACAATAGCCAATTGGAAAGTAAACCAAACTTTTAGGAACCAATAACTTAAAACCAAACCCAAGAGCAGGGCTGCAAGAATTCAAGATACAGTAAGCTCATATTGCGGTCGGCAGTCGGAATACAAATAATTAATTTAAAATATGAAGGTAGAACGAGCATCGTCTAAATAAACTGCGATAGTATCAGTTTAAATCGCGTATAGAAATCTCAGAAAGCATGAAATTATCTGGTATTGGACTAACCGTTAACGTCAAGGACAACGATCCGGACGCGCGTCTGCGCGGTGAACTTGCCGTCGGTGGCGGCGACGGTGAGCTGGTACAGCGGCTCGGTCTCGCGGTCCAGCTCGCGCGCCACGTACAGCTCGCCCGACGCCCGCAGCTGGAAGCGCGCGCGCGGGTCGCCGTCGGCCACGAAGAACGCCAGCGGCGCGCCCGTCGCGTCCGCGTCGCGCAGCTCCAGCCGCACGGCCACCGTGCCCGCCGCCGCGTCCTCGCGCACCTCGGCCTCGTACTGCTGCTGGCGGAACTCGGGCGGGCAGTCGTTGTAGTCCACGAGGCGCACGACGAGCGTGCCTCGCGCCAGCCTGCGCGGCGCGCCGCTGTCGGCGGCCTGCAGGGCCAGGTGGTGCTCGGCGCGCGCCTCGCGGTCCAGCGGCGCCAGCGTGCTGACCCAGCCGGTGTACGGGTCCACCGCAAACAGTGCGCCGTCCGCCGCCTCGCCCTCGCCGTTCTCAGTCGCAAGGGAATATCGTACTTCGCCATTTGTCCCCGAGTCCGGATCGTCTGCCATCACTATAACGAGGTCCGGTATCAGTGCCTAGTTCGAAAATTAGGCAAACTTACGAGCACTCGCAGTGCAGGCGCTTACGTTGTACGAGGCTGGTGTGCGGGGGCGTATTCTCGGCGACGTACACTACGTAAGGCTGCGAATGGAAAGACGGAGCATGTTCGTTCACGTCGAGCACGTGCAAGCGTGTTTGTACCATTGTCGCCGGAGCCGGACTGCCACTGCCTTCTGCGATTATGCCTACAAGTGACATACAATTTGATATTATATAAACAATGAATCGATTTTAAACATACAGGGAAGCTTTAAAAACCAAAAAAAAATGGTAGGGTAGGGTAGAGTAGGTAGATTAGGGTAGTGTAGGTAGGGTAGGTAGGGTAGGTAGGTTAGGTATGGTGGGTATGGTCGGTAGGGTAGGTATAGGTAGGGTAGGTAGGGTACGGTAGGTAGGGTAGGGTAGGATGGGAGCGAAGCCGCGGGCAAAGCTAGAACTGTATAAATTTTGTTCTGACTTTAATATATGTCAAGTATGTACAAAAATAATAGTATAAGTATATGATGTACCTATCAAATGTTCGGAAGCCGCCTCTCGATCCAATTGGCCGGCGAGCAGCAGGCGGCCGGCGTCGTCCACCGCGAAGAGCTCTCGCGGCCACAGCGCGGGCGCCAGGCGGTAGCGCGCGGCGGCGGGCGCGTCGGCGGCGCGCAGCTCGGCGATGAGCGTGCCGGGCGCCGCGTCCTCGCGCAGGAACAGGTCGGCGGGCGGCGCGCCCAGCCGCGGGGCCTCGTCGTGCGCGCCCAGCACGAACACCGACACGGGCGCCTCGCCCGCCAGCCCGCCGCCGTCCCGCGCGCGCACCCACACCTGCACGCTCCGCGACGCTGCACAGACACGGAGCAGGTGAGAACAGTGAGCTGAGCGGGACCTTGAACTCTGGAGCGACACTTACCGAAGGGCGTGGCGTCGCGAGCGAACGACAGTGCGCCGGAGCGCGGGTCCACGGCGAACAAGCCGGCGGCGTCGGAGTGGACGTCGCCCTCGTAAACTGAGTAGGTGAGGCGCGCATGCTCGCCGGCGTCGGGGTCCAGCGCGCTCAGCGTGAGGAAGGGCAGGTGCGGCGCGCGGTCGCAGCGCACGGCGGCGCGGTACTCGCGCAGCGGGAAGACGGGCGCGTTGTCGTTGAGGTCGGCCACGCGCACGCGCACCACGGTGTGGCGCAGCAGCCCGCCGCCGTCGCTGGCCGTCACCGGCACCTCCCAGTCGGCGCGCCGCTCGCGGTCCAGTGGCACGCGCGTGCTCAGAGCTCCACTCGTCGCGTCGATCGCAAACGTCTCCCGTAGCCGAGCGGACGGAATAGAGTAAGTTACAGTTCCATATTCACCGGCGTCTTCGTCGTATGCCTTCACCTGCAAAATAAAAAAGAACGTTAATGTTGTGTATAAATATCGCAGCCATTTCGTATAGCACGGTCTATTAGTAATCGACGATATAATATAATGTTACCTCACGTTCAGCCGGATTTCAATTCGGCTGGAATAAAGTTATTCAATCAAATAGGTAGGCGATTTTTTTTTACTAATTACTAATCATTCAGTCGAATCAGCGGCATAATAGTGTAAATACCGTGGTGAGCAGCAATGGCGGTTGCTGGTTCTCCAGCGCACGCGCCTCGTGCACAAGGTGGGGGAAGTGCGGAGGCGCGCGGTTGGCGGGCGCCAGCGACAGCTTGACGCGCGCGAAGGCGGCGTGCGCGCCGTCCGACACAGACACGTTCAGCGAGCGCAGCGCCGCGCCGCCCGCCGCCAGCCAGGCGCGCGGGCTGCCCAGCGCCAGCACGCCGGTGCGCGGGTGCACGGAGAAGGCGCGCGACGGCGCCGCGGCCTCCAGCGCGTAGCGCAGGCGGCCGGCGTCGCGCGCGTCGGGGTCCCAGGCCGCCACGCGCGCCAGCATCGTGCCGCGCGCCGCCTCGCCCGACACCAGCGCCGGCACCACGCCGCGCTCCATGCGCGGCGGGCTGTCGTTCACGTCCTCCACTGTGGACGAGCAAACGGTTAGCTCGAGCGAGTTAGCTCGGCGACGTAGCCCGCCGCGTCTTCACTCGCTACTCACCGGTGATGAAAAGATGCGCTGTGGTGAGTAGCGGCGGACGGCCGGCGTCTGTGGCCGTCACCAGCAGGTGATAGTGAGAGCGAGTCTCCCGGTCCAGCGCGGCGGCCACTCTCACCGCGCCGGTCGTAGGTTCCACGACGAAGGCTCCCTCGGCAGCGGAGTCTATTTCGGTGAGCGAGTAAGTGACTTGTCCATTTTCCCCTGTAATGAGAAGTTTATCGTTTATGAGCCTCTGCGACTCTGTGAGAGCGACGCGTAACGAGAGGGGGGCTCGCCTCACCTGTGTCGTTGTCGGCGGCGCGCAGGGCGAGCACGAGGTCGCCGGGCGCGGCGGCCTCGGACACGGGGGCGCGGTACACGTCCTGCGGGAACTCGGGCGCGCAGTCGTTGACGTCGAGCACGCGCAGCGTGAGCGCGGCGTCGGCGAAGGCGCCGGTGACGCCGTCCGTGGCGCGCAGCACGAGCGAGTGCTCGCGCGCCGTCTCGTAGTCCAGCGCCGCGCGCGCCACCAGTACGCCTGCAACACGCCACCGTCAGCACGAGAACACCTAATTGCAAGCATGCTACGTGTCCATGCTACATACATTTAAAGCCTGATTGTATGGCCTAACTTGCAGTCGAACAGTAGAAGTATGCACAACAGTAAAAGATTTGACTTTGGAAGGATGGGAGTTTAACTTTTATGCATTTATTTTAATAATTGTTTTGTTTCAAAATTTTAGATTCTTAATTTTCTTCCGTGGATCCGTTCGCATGCGCATTATTAAGCGCGTTAAAGGTACCTAAAGGAAAAATGGCTATATGGAAGTATGTGGTTTTCAAAGTATGGAGCATAAAATTGCGCTCTGGTTAGAAAAAGTATTACAAGGCAGTTTAATCGTTATTGCTTATTTTAACCCAATTTTGATGAGCTTGCTGATGTGATCGAAACAGATCGTAACTATTATTAATTGCTTATTTCTAAACTTTGTCGGCGTTTCTTTATTGTCTTTCGATCTATGTTGCTGTAGCTCAAATGGCCCGGTCATCTATTTAAGCCGTTGCCCGTTGGATATATTATTAAACCCACTCTATCAGTACCTAATGGAACGAATAAATTAAGACGAACAAAATAATTTTCAAGAATTGCTGTCTAAAGTTTATCCAAACATTATTCATATACATGACAAGCCTATTGAATGGTTATGTGAGCGTGCCATACTTACTCCAAAAAACGATCAAGCAGCAGCTATCAGCGATATCCTGCTCATGTCGTTTGAGTAACGAAAAGAAACAATTCCATCGTTTTTGGACTTGTTTTATCTAATACTTACCTACTGTAATGGTGAAAGTATATGTTCAAAATACATAGATATTAAAATAAAAATATATTTTTAAATGGTCTTATGAGGATGATCACGATAGCGGCTAATGAAGGACGTCGTCAAATTAATCCCACCAAAAACATTAAATGTAAAAAGAGCCAAGTCTCTCTACGCAATTCGTCCGTCGTAAAAAGTTTTGAGATCGCATAGGAGCCAAGTCCTGTTCAACTTAATTTGTAATAATAAATCAATATTTTGTTACTATATTAGTTTTGTTTACATTACAATAACAGTGACTGGCCATGAGCACAATAAGATACAAATATAAAACTGCATATTTGGAGGAGTTCAAAGTAAATAATAAATAAATAATATCAGGACACCTTAACCGACGTCGGTATCATCCAACTGTGAACTGCACATCCACTATGGCGTATGTTTAGTCCATAGTGATCTCAAATTCCAATCAGTTACAAAATCATGTCCATAATAATATATCAATTCAACGGTATTTGCACGTAATGACAAGGAGCAAACGACCTTTAACTTGTGCTCATGGCCAAGTCACTGTTATTGTAATGTAAACAAAACTAATATAGTCACAAAATATTGATTTATTATTACAAATTACGTTGAACAGGACTTGGCTCCTATGCGATCTCAAAACTTTTTACGATGGAAGAATTGCGTAGAGAGACTTGGCTCTTTTTACATTGAATGTTTTTGGTGGGATCTCATTTATTTTTTGTAGGTCTCTTTCTTTTCTTTTTAGTTGATTTTATTATTTTTTGTGCTTCAGCTGCTGCTTTGCTTAGAGCCCATTCCCTATATCTTACTGTTTTGCCTTTTCTGTGATGTTTCGTAATTTCTAAGGTACACGAGTCTTGGCGGTAAATATTTCTGCTATGTTGACGTAAAACTGCTTTTTTTTTCAGATAAATCATTAACAATATCAAGCTAATACGACTACTAACAGTACTAACTTAACTACGTATTTATTCGTTGAATAATATCGTTAATATTTTTTTAGATTTACAGTCGATATTTCATAAATAGATGGCGCTATCAGATGAAATTATTCGGAATATTTTGAAGTATACTAATACAACGCTATGTAACAAAACCATAGCGCGATTTAGACCAACTACAACGCCATCTATCGAGCGAGCATAGAGTATTTATCGCATTGCATTGATATGTATGAAAGATCTTAGCTTTATTCATTTCATATTAACCTAGCTTTGTTTATTAATATGCATATTCAATATATTATTACAATTTATTAATAATATAAATCGATTTGTTTTACTTTTTGTACATAAACAAAGAACAAAATTAACAATGCAGTCAAAATTCATACACCATGTTCTTGTAAAACCGCAAATATAAATTTGTTTCCTAAGGTATATAAATTATTACCGTTTTTATAATTTTTCCTATACATGTAGCTAAAAACCTATCTTGGTGCCAAATTTGAAGGTTCTAAGTTTGCTAGAAGTACCTTAGATTTTTGATGATCGGTCAGTGAGTCAGTGAGTGACAAAATGGTAACTTTGATCGCACATAACTCGTAAACTATTTGTTCAAATGTCATGTAATTTTGAGGCTGAGCTTGTTTTAATACTTACTCTAGGTCATCGAAAACCTAAACCCCTAGCTTTATCGCGAAACGCTTCGAGAAAAGGATGGTACGGCCGTGCCCGTTTTGCTCGAGACTTGGCTGGGGCACTGCCGTGCCCCCAGACCCCAGATGTTGGCTCGAATTGGTCATTCAATTAGCACGATACAAGAAAATGGGCAATCCCCATTTATTGAAACAAACCATTTCGCTCCTGTTATACATATTTTAATAGGTACTAAGAACATGTGACTCTTCTATAAAACAAAAAACAACACAGGCAAAAGCTGGTTGAAGATACACAATATTCCAAGTACTCGAGGAGTGAGGATGAATGTGACCAATGAGTGCAGCCAGTGAAGAGTGGGTATAAGAGTGGGGGGAGGATGCGGGTGAGGTCTCGACTCGCAACGTGTGCGTTGAGCATACTCACATGGACTGTTGCCTCTGTCGGGTGCTGCGAATAAAATCACCGTGTTAGTAACCCAGTCGCCACCTATCGCACTGCCTACCTTTCGTGCATGATACCCTGCTTCATCGTCTATTCTAACTACTGTTCACTTTAAGAAGATTAAATATTTACTGCAAGTAGTAATGCTCAAGGCAATTAATAATAATAATAAAAAGTTAAGTTTATGTTGTTAATAAATGAAACAGGGTTCATATTTTATATTCCCATTAAATTACCACCACGGTTAGTAAATATCATAAATATACTGTATAAATTGAATATCAGTCAATATTATTGATTGAATGATTCGAGGGGGATGCGCACTGACCAGTGTCGAAGTGGACCTCGAAGAGCCCGGCGGCGTCGTCCAGCAGCGTGTAGATGAGCTGGCGGTTGAGCGGCGACGTGGCCAGCAGCGGCGGCGCCAGCGGCTCGCCCGGCGCCGCGTCCTCGCGCGCGCTGAGCTGCAGGTGCGCGCGCGCCCAGGCCGGCGCCGCGCCGCCCGCCCACACGCGCACCGTGACGGCCGCCTCCGCGCCGCACGCCGGCACGCCGCCGTCGAAGGCCGCGATCACCAGCGAGTACAGCTGGTTGTGCGCGTCCACGGTTTGCTTGAGCGTGATTTGGCCGCTGCGCCGGTCCACGCGGAACAGCTCGCCGTGGCCGCGCTTCATCTCGTAGCGCACCTCGCCGTTGTCGTTGGCGTCCAGGTCCAGGGCGCGCACGCGCAGCACGGGCGCGCCGGGCTCGGCGCCGGCCAGCACGGCGGCGGCGTAGGGCCGCTCCACGAACACGGGGCAGTTGTCGTTGACGTCGGTGACGGCCACGTGCAGGCGCGCGCGCGCCACGCGCGGCTCGGGCCCCGCGCTGCGCGCCTGCAGCAGCAGCGTGTAGGCGTCGCGCTGCTCGCGGTCCAGCGCCACGCCGGTGCTGCGGACCGCGCCAGACGTGCGGCCTACCTGCATTGTCATTTTGTTCATTTCAATAAGAGAAAATTGGTTTATAACCAATCCAATTCAAAGTAGTTCAGTATTTTTATTTTTACCTCGAATCCCTCCACAGGGTTCAAAATTTGGAATTCTATATGTTCATTAAGTGCCGCTCCGAGCACGTTCAGTACGGCGATAGTCGTAGGCTTCGTCGAATTCTCGACAACCGAACCATAATAGTCGGCCTTTTGAAAGGCGAGACCTGAATTGTCAGCCTCTCGCACGCGTATTTCGACGCGTGCAGTGCTGGAGTAGAGACCGTCGGAAGCGCGCACGCGCAGGCGGTAGGTGTCGGCCAGCTGGTCGGCGCGCGCCACGGCCAGCACGCCGCTCGCGCGCAGCTCGAAGGCTCCGTCCGCGTCGCCCTCGATAATGTCGTATTTGATAGCCGCGCCCGCCGGAAGGTCCGGGTCGTTGGCGGTCAGCGCGGCCACCGTCACCCCGCGAGACGTCGGCAGCAATACCGTGGCCTCGTACGTGGCTTGCGAGAACATCGGCGGACAGTCATTCACGTCGGTTACTTCTACGGTGACGGTCGCGACGCTCCCCGATGGTAGTCTCGGAGTTCCCATGTCGATCACCTATCATAAAATTATAACGTGAAACTACCGGCGTGAGCGGTGAAGATACGACCGAGCCGGGCGGGGCGGCTCACTTACCCTGACGCTGAACTCATGGCGGGCGGCGCGCTCGTAGTCGAGCTGCGCGAGCAGGTGCAGCGCGCCGGTGGTGGGGTCGACGCGGAACAGTGCAGCGGCAGCGGGCTGCAGAATCTCGTAGGCGCGCTGGCGGTTGGCGGGCGAGTCCGCGTCGTCCGTGAGCAGCACGAGCGGCGCGCCAACCTCCGTCGCCGCCGCATCCGCCACCAGCGCGCCGCGAGCCGCAGCCTCGGACACGCGCCCGCGGTACGTCCGCCGCCGCAGGCTGGGCGCGAACTCGTTGCGGTCCAGCACGTGCACTGCCACGCGCGCCTTGGCTGTGCCGCCACCCTGCATTATTACACAAATAAATCAATGAGTTAAATACTTTGTCGGTCCTCGTACAGAAGTGCTGTTTTAAAATTGTGCCATTAGTGGTTTAAGTACCATATTGATCGCAGTGACCGTCAGATTATGGAAATTTTGCGTTTCGTAGTCGAGTGGCGCGGCAGTAGCGAGCAAACCGGCGGCAGGGTTGAGTCGGAACAGGCCGGCGCCGCCCTCCAGCGAGAACCAAACTGCGCTCGCGCTGCGCACCTCGAGCGTAGCCAGCGCGGCGCCGGGCGGTTCGTTCTCGTACACCTCGCACACGAGCTCGGCGACGGCGAAGCGCGGCGGAGCGTCGTCAGGCTCCACCACCAGCACGTGCAGCGGCAGCGTGGACGAGCGCGCGCCGGGCGGCGGGTTGGAGGCGCGCACGTGCAGCGTGTAGTCGCGCGGGCCGGCGGGTGGCAGCGCGCGCGCCAGGCGCACGTCGCCCAGCGCCGCGTCTACGGCGAACAGGCCGGCCGCGTCGCCGCCCGCCAGCGAGTACAGAACGCGCGCCGCGTCGCCCGCGTCGGGGTCGGCGGCGCGCAGCGCGGCCACGAGCGCGCCGGCCGGCGCCGAGCGCGGCAGGCGCGCCTCGGCCAGGCGCCGGCCCCACGCGGGCGCGTGCTCGTCCGCGTCGTGCACGCGCACCGTGACTCGCGCGTAGGCCCGCGACGCGCGCGGTGCCTGGTCGCGCGCCCACACCGTCAGCTCGTGCGTCGCTGCGGTCTCTCTGTGGGCACGATCATCGTGTTACCTACATTTCCTTCTCGAGACTTAAATCATCGTAAGGAAAACTTAGATAAAAAAAAACATAGTTCCATTCTCTCTTTTAAGCTATTGAAAAAGATTTTAAACAATATTAACTTCTAATTTATTCAATAAAAGAAAAAAAATTGTTTCCTTATCGGTCACCACGCTCAAAAAATGTAACTTGAATTAATATCAAAGAATAAACTTGAATTAATATCAAAAAAAAAAAATATTGCATAAATATTACAATTGCATAAGTTGATAAAAAATGCTATGCAATAGCTTTGCCGCGGCAGTCCCCGAGTGCCACACGTATTTTTTTTATGTTCCATGACCTATTTTAAATCAAAATGTCTTACACAAATGCTGATTTTGCCTTTAGTGCCGGGCTTGTTGCTAAGTCCTAAGGACTTAAAATAATCCCGGCCAAATCTTAGGCGTTGATTATTAGCAGCTGACATTTTTGTAACATGGCTAACTTAGCCTCAGTTAAGAACGTACTTCTATACGGTAACACAAAATGGTAAATTGTTAATAAGTAAATACATAAAGGAATTTCAGCTGACCTGTCAAGCGGGTGCGCCAGCTCCAGCACGCCGCTGAGCTCGTGCAGGCGGAACAGGCGCGCGGAGGCGGGCGCGCGCGCCGCGTGCAGCCCGTACAGCAGGCGCGCGCCCGCAGCGCCCGCCCGCGCGCCCGCGCCCGCGCCCCCTGCGTGCGCCCGCAGCGCCACCAGCGCCTCGCCCACGCGCGTGGCCTCCGAGGTCTCCACCACGTACTCGTCCTGTGAGAACGCCACTCCGCCCTCGTTGGCGTCGTTGATGACCGTGACGTTGACCTGCGGGCAGCGGCTCGAGTTAGCTCGCGGAGTGGCGGCGCGGCTCGGGGCAGGCGGGGACGGGGCTCACCGGGGCGTACACGACGTGCAGGCCGTCGGTGACGGACACGTTGAGCAGGTACTGCGGCTGGCGCTCCCATAGCAAGCGTCGCGCCAGCACAAGGCTGCCGTCTTCCCTTCCGATGTAAAACTCCTGCCTTGGGTCGCCATCTGTTGTATTAAAGCAACTTTGTCGTAATTTTTTTTTCAAACATGTTTTTGTGCTCTTTCCAAACAGGAAAAATGTTACAATTTACACTATATCTATTAATTACAATCATTATTACTGTACTATGTTTACTATATAATATTATTATAAAGAAGGCAGACGTGTATGTTTGTAACGAAAAAACTAAAAACTACTGTAACGATTTCAGAGATTCTTTCACCATTAGAATGTTACTTTATCCCTGATTAATATAGGCTTTTTTGCTGTGCTACCCGTATGAAGCCGGAGCAGTTTACTAGTAAAACATAATATTATACTAAGTGAAGTTTTAAAGTGTGTTCATTTGCTAGGTCATGGAGAGGAAAATAACGATATTGTTACTCGATTTCGTTGATGCTAATAGCAATAAAATAACATAATATTGCAACAAGAGTGTTTAGGTGAGCAGCGACCTGTGATGGTGTAGTAGAGCGCGTCGCCGTCGGGGTCGGTGGCCTGCAGCACGGCCAGCAGGAAGCCGGGCGCGTCCAGCTCGGCCACCTGCAGCGGCGGCGGCGCGGCCAGCAGCGGCGCCGCGCCGCCGCCGCGCGCCACGCCGCGCAGCGCCGCGCGCGCCACGCTGCAGCGCGGCCGCGGGCCCGCGTCGCACGCGCGCAGCGCCACGTCCAGCGCCGCGCCCGGCGCCAGCGCCAGCCGCGGCGCCAGGAACAGCCGGCCCGACTGCGCCTGCACGCGCAGCAGCCCGCGCGCCGCGCCCCTCGCGCGCGCCCAGTACCGCACCGTACCGTTGGCGCCCTCGTCCGAGTCGAACGCCACGACCTGCGGAGCGGACCGACACGTCACTCCTCGCTCGGCCGCGATATCCCGAACGATCATGGTCATGCGGGAACATGCAGTGCACTCACCGTGGCGACGTAGATTCCCGCCGGCGCCGGGTCTTCGTACAAGTCCCAGGGCGCGCGCACGCCAGAGCCTTCCTCGTCGTCGTCGGTTTCCCACTCGGTGCTGCTCTCGTCGGCGGCAGGTAGATCGCCGGCCACGCTTGCCGCATCTCCCTGATAACAAAACCGCGCCATTGCACACTACCACTCCACACACACAACTATAATATAAAATCGGCAGAAATTATCACTCTTAAAACTGTTGCGTTTTTCAACGCAATGTTCGATTTTTGGGCGTTATTAGATACACTCCACACGATACACAATAAAAGGTGCATGCACGCGTAAAGTCATAATCAGACATGGTACCTGCGGCAGGGACAGCGGCGGAAGCGGCACGGGCACGCGGATGTCGTAGAAGCGCTGCGCGAACACAGGCGCGTGGTCGTTGATGTCAAGCAGGCGCACGGACACGCGCGCCGTGCTGGCCAGCTGCCCGTCCGACGCCTGCACTTCCAGTGCATGGCTCGCCGCCGCCTCGCGGTCCAGAGCTCGACCGGTCGTTACTATCTCGCCTGGGAACCATAACATTCTCCATTACTATGGATTTCGTTTATAATGATGCTTTCACTTTGGCAACGTAAATTAATGATAAAACATTATAGCGAAAATAATGCGTACCGGTGCGTTCGTCTATGGAGAACAGGCCGTCAGGGTTTCCAGCCACGATGGAGTACGTGATGTTGGCGGGCGCGGGCGAGGCGTCGGCATCTTGCGCGGTGACCTGCGCCACGCGCGTGCCGGCCGCGCACTGCTCGGGCACGGCGGCCGCGTACCACGCGCGCTCCGGCCACGGCGCCATGTCGTTCACGTCCTCCACCTCAACATACACCTGCACGCAGGAATGCCTCGGCACCAGCCCGTGGTCTTGTGCACACAGGGTGAGCCAGTAGTGCGGGGTCGACTCCCGGTCTAACGGAGTCAGTGTGCGGATGATACCTAAAAGTTAAACGTGAGTTTTAAAAATAACGTGGCGAGTGCTGGCTTAGGTTAAGACTTGTATTATTATAGTACCTGCGTCGTCAACGGAGAAGTGTGCCATGCCGGAGCCGGCGACGACGTAGTAGGCGAGGCGCGAGTCGCGGCCGGCGGCGTCGGCGTCGCTGGCGGCGGCCGTCAGCACCACCGTGCCGCGCTCGCTGTCTTCGCGCACGGCGCCCGTCAGCACAGCGTGGTCGCTGAACACGGGCGCGTGCATGTTCTCATCTACATCCACTACCTATGGTAACAATGCGCACATACATGATATAAGGAGACAACGAATTATAGGGATAACCGATACAAAAGTTTTCTTTTAGTACCTCTATGATAACTGTTGCCTCTGACCATAGCGCTGGCTGGCCGCCGTCTGTGGCGCGAACTGTCACGCCGTACACCTGCCATTATGGTTGTTTTAAAGTTACATAAAATTAACAGTGGAAGTAGCAAAATAAGTACATCAAAACAACAGAGCCTATTAGTGTTTTTTTTTTCTGCGAATCTAAATGTTATGAATGTTATGACACTAAACAGTGTTTTAGTATTAGTTCAACTCACCTGTCTCTCCTCAAAGTCCAACAATTTAGCAGTGCGCAGGGTCCCCGAGGTGGCGTCGATGGTGAAGACAATGTCGTCAGGTGGCTGGTCGGGCAGCGAGTAGGTTACGAGGCCTCCCGCGCCGAGGTCGGGGTCGAAGGCCTCGACCACGGCCACCAGCGTAGCCCGCGGCACGTCCTCGCGCACACGCACACTGTACGTGCCTAGTGCAAACCGCGGCGCGTTGTCGTTGACGTCGTCCACGGCCACGCGCACCAGCGCCTCGGCCTGTAGCCCGCCGCCGTCCGTTGCTCGCACGGTCAGCTCGTACAGTGCGCGCCGCTCGCGGTCCAGCGCCGCACACACCGTCAGCACACCACTGTCGCGCTCCACACAGAAGTCACCGTCGCCCGCACCGCTCAAACTGTACGTAATGCGTGCGAAGTCACCTGCATCGCGATCAGTGGCGTTCGCGCGAAATATCGCTGTGCCGTTTAATGCATTTTCGGTTACTCTGAAGCTCGCGAGCGTCTTCTCGAAACGCGGTCGATTATCGTTTACGTCTAGGACGGTCACGGGAAGAAGGCGAGAAGCGGAGTGTTGCGGAGTGCCCAAGTCGTACACTGTAATGTTCAGATAATATTCACTTTCCCTTTCGCGATCCAGGTAACCGATCACCTGAAGTTCTCCCGTGTCCGGGTCAATACGAAATGCAGAATCGGCATCGCCTCCGGAGATACCATAGACAAGTAATCCGTTGTATCCTAGATCTCGGTCGCGCGCTCGCAATTTAACGAGTGATGTTCCTAGCGCAACCGACTCGTTTACTTTCACTTCAACGGGGAAGTCGAGAAATTCAGGAGCATGTAAGTTTTCACCGTAACGGGAGGGAGCCAGTGAGAACTCATCTGCAAGGTCGAGAGGCGCGTTACTGCGCTCTGCCGCCGCCAGCAGCTCAGTGAGGCGGCGAGCCACTCCCGAGTCGCGGCACTCCAGCGCACCCGTCTCTCCCGCGCCACTGCTGCTCACCAGGTGCAGGGTCATCGACGTGGCGTCGGCAAAGTGCGTGCCGTCCGTCGCTGTCACGTTTAGTACTCTCGAGTCTGCACGGAGGTCGCCCAGGTCACAAGAGAGGCTCAGTACTCCTGTACCTGCATCTAATGCGAAGCAATTGTCCTCGTTGCCGCCGATAATGCGATATGAAACAACATCTCCGGCGTCGAAGTCGATTGCTGACAAAGTTACGATTTCCGAACCAATAGCAAGTCGTCGAGGCAGGTAGCCCACGCAGTCCACGCGCTCAAATTGAGGTCTGTTGTCGTTCACGTCCTCTAGCCGGACGACGAGGCGCATTTCGGCCTGCCGACGATATGGAACTCCCCAATCACTTGCTCGTATGCGCAGTGTATACTCGCGTCGCATGCTTTCGTAATCTAGGAGTCGCGTCGTCCGGACGGCCCCTGAGAAATGGTCTACGTCAAATGGTACTGGTTGCAAATTGGCGATGCTGTAAGAAATGTAGGCGTTATCTCCTGAATCGGCGTCTCGAGCTACGACGCGCGCTACTACAGCACCACTCGGTCCATTCTCCTGGACAGTGACCTCAGTCACTTCTCGTTCGAATACGGGGTCGTTGTCGTTAGAATCGAGCACTGTAATTTTGACTTTTGCTGAAGACTGTTTTCGTGTGCCAGCATTCCCTTGATCAATAGCCGAAACGGTAAGTATATAAAGTGCTTTTTCTTCGGCGTCTAACCGCATTGCCGTGTACAGCACACCAGTTTCTGGGTTGACATAAAATTCTTCGCCCTCGTTGCCACCTACGACTTCTATGTAAACTCGTGCGTTCCTACCTTCATCGCGATCGCTCACTTTGAGCCTAATGACGGGTGTGTTCGCTGGCACGGTCTCTGGAATGCTCGCCTCATACACCTCTCTACTAAACACAGGTGCGTTGTCGTTGGCGTCGACGAGAGTGACGGGCAAGGTGAGGTAGGAGGCACGCGGCGGCCGGCCGGCGTCCACGGCGCGCAGCGTGAGGTTGTACCCGGCGGGAGAGCTCTCGCGGTCTAGCAGCGCGTGCACCAGCACGTCGTACTCGCCTGCCTGGGCGGACGGGCGTACGCGGAAATGTCCATCCGGGTCGCCGTCCACTATATCTAGGCTGGCGATGCGTCCATGTTCTCCAGCGTCCTCGTCGGTCACCTCTATGATGGCGTAAATTTCGGCCGTGGAGTTTTCGACAACCTCAGGCATACGGCGCACGTGCAGCTCGGGCGCGTGAAGGTTGACTCGCTTGACTCGCACGGCCACAGTGGCCCGCGCGGCGGAGGCATCATTTCCGCGGGCGAGCAGCGAGGCGCGGTCACGTGCCAGCACGGCAAACTTGTGATGAGCGTTCTCAACCACAGAGAGCGGACGCGTGATGGTGATGACGCCTGTAGTGGGATGGACGGCGAAGCGATCGGTGGGCTCTTCAAGGCTGTAATATATCTCGCCGTTGAGCCCGAGGTCGGCGTCTTCAGCGGAGACGCGAGCGATGCTAGAGTGCATTGGTGCATCCTCCGGCACGACGGCTTCATACTCAGTGGGGTAGAACAAGGGACTGAGGTCGTTCTCGTCAGCGACGCTGACAGCCAGCACGGCATCGGCCTCGAGCTGGCGGCCGCCTGGCAGCTGTGCGGTAGCTCGCACGTCTAGACGGTATGCGTCGCGGCGCTCCCGGTTCAGTACGTCGGCATGGCCTGCTCGGGTGCGTATAGACAGGAAACAGAAGTCACCGACGGTTCGTTCTTCTGCCTTGAAAAACTTGTCCTTATCGCCGTGGCGGATACGGAAGCGAACGCGGGCGTCTGGCGCGGGCAGGTGCACGCCCAGCGGCTCTGCGGCCGGCGGCTGCTCGGCGTAGGTGCGCGGCGGGCTGTTTTCAGGAATGGTCAAGTTGTACAGCGCATGCGCAAAGCGCAGCTCGGCGGGCGGACCGGGTCCACCGCACACCTGCCACACCAGCCCCCACACTGCCGCCAGCGCCAGCCACGCGCGCACGCCACGCATCGCGCTAACAAACTGAAACATACAATTGCCCCTATGTAGATATCAATAAAAAGTTAATTTCGCAGTTAGTTACTATAACATATCGTATATCTGACTTTAAACTTACGTCTACGTATAAGTAGTACAAGTGAACCTATGTTTTATGAAAATGGTAGCAGTTTATTAAGAAGGTAAAAGCTCACTAAACCTCATATAGTGTGTGTGGGCGCGTGAAGGGAAGCGCGGCGCGCGCGCAGCTCTGGTCACGCGTTCACTCGTGGCGGCGCTCGCATCGCCCACGACCCTGCGGACAGTAAAGCCAGTGCATAACTGCTCGGATAGCTGAGTGGTACACGACACGAAGACAGCGTCTGTAGTACTGATACCGTGGTAGAACATTTATTTTTGTGTAAACCAAACAAAAACCTAACATTTAACTGACTAAAGCGTAATAATAACTTTATGGAGCCCCCTTTAATTTGTCATTCATTTTTGTTTTTGTTGTTATAGCGGCAACAGATATACACACTCTGTGAAAATTTCAACTCGACTGTCTATGCATCTATACATGATATTATAAAACAAAGTCCCCGCCTTGTCTGTCTGTTTGTCTTCTTAGTTTACCCGTTTTAGCTTACCCGAGCCCAGCGCTTGTCCTTGCATTTTGTGATTTTTTACGTTTTCATTATTTTTTACATTTTTTCTCTTGTTCTTCTTTAGTCATTCGTTTTAAAGTATTATGTAATATGTAATCTGTTTAATTAATTAACGTTTTTGAAGTTCTGTATCCGGAAAACAGGTAAATAGGTAATCGAAATAAACTCTTTAATACCAATTACATTTTAATAATAATAAAAAAGCTTTAAAATGTATTTTTAAACAGCTTTTAAATGAGTAAGGCTCATAGTAATAGTGAAGACAAATCAAACAAGGCGAAATACAACGAGATAGCGTCGTTTCGTTGCGGAGTTCCTGTGGCTAAGTTTCGGCGTTATCATCAGATCAGCTCTAAAGTACTACAATATTGTATTGTCACCGAACTTCTAGTATGAAAAATTTGATCTCAATCGGACTTCTAGATTAGGTTCTAATTTAGCTTGCAAGATTTGACCTAAACAAACATAGTACCTAGGCATTATTTTTTGGTATAATAAAAATGAAGCAAGATTATTGTATAAGGTCCCATTAAAATAGGCAAACAAAAGTAAAAAAATAAGAAAAAAGCATTAGGGGTAGCAACTTGCACTCGCGCCTCGTCGCGTGCGCTTCATAAGTAGTGGTCATAAAATAATTATCTACTTTATTCCTATCCTTACAACGCTATTCTTAAAAGATGATGAGTAGTCAACTGAAAGTAACTGTTAGATGATTAAATACAGAATGATGCTGACTGGATAGGTAGCCAGCCACTCACGAACGCGCACGCGACCAGGCGCGAGTGCGAGTTCCTACCAGTAATGTATGCGTATATAATTTTTTGACAAAATAAAATCACTTTAATCAGTGTTTTTTTTGCTTAGATATCTTTGATTAGACCTACTAAACGCTGTATATTTGTCCATCTATTTTATTGGGTCCTTATGTAAAGTTTGAAGTAGTAAATAATACTCGACCAAACACATTTTATTTAAAGATAAACGCCAAGACCAGTAAGTATTGCTAGCACTGTAAAAAGTTATCAGAATCTTATAGAGAGTCAAGCTCTTAACTCTACACTCCTTTTTTTTTTGTTTAACCCGGGGAAATCCTCATGGACGTCCTCCGCCTTGGGGAAGGCGGAGGGGTATGCCGGACTCTTACCGGCTAAAACCACCGGAGTGCTTCTCCCTTCCCTTATACTGGGGATCACGGGAACGCGGTGTAAACTACCGCGATCTCCAGTAGGGAGGCTCTTTTTACGGAGCTACAACGTTGAGAGAGGGGAAAGCTTGCTGCCTTCCTCTTCGCTGATAAAGAGGCGCGCGGAAGCACCGCACGCGCCAACTTTGGCATTAAAATAGAGCAGCAGACTTCCCCAAGTCTGCCGCCTAAGACCATTTATGCTGGCTGAATGAGGGCATTTTCAGATCTCCTCCTAGCCCTTGTGCGCCGAGCGCGGATCAGTTATACACTCTCGCTCCCTTTCCGCGCTCTCTTTGAGCGCCATTACTTCTTCGCAAAAGGCGGCAACGGCGTCCCAAGCTCCCCCGCTTTCGACCATCGACGCTACTACAGCCGGTAGCGAGAGATCGTCGCCTAATATCGCAGCGAGGGAAACTCTACACGCCCTAACCTAACACTCAATAACTTTCATTCATTTTGACTAAGGTCTATAAAAACCTTATTTACATTGCGGTTTGTAGAAAACATAAGACTATTATTTGGAGAGTTATAGAGTGTTAGGTTGTGTAGAGTTAACAGCTTGGTTCTCTATAAGACATTTATTTTAGTATGTTACATACTCGTCGTAGCTTTTATTATTATGCTTATTTTGTGCGTTTGCAACAGCGTGCGTGGCACGGCACATCCCCACATTCAGCGCTTCACAAATAACAAAAAATAACCTATTTATTTATTCTTTGGTGCACACGCAAAAGTCAATAATGATGTATTATAAAGAAGTACCTAGTATGTACCAAAAGGTAGTCTTACTGCACTTCGCACTTGCACTATTGCAATTTCTTTAAAGAAACCGCCAAAAGCAAAGAAAAAGTATAGCTACTAATTAATTAAAAACATAAGCAAAATATAACGAAAGTGTCCAGGTTACCATTTAAAAATATTAGATTCATTTTGTTTTTAATATTCATTAATATATTTATTAATAACCACCTAATTGGTTATTTTTAAATGTGTTTTAATTTTACATATTTTTTATTTGTAACCAATATTCTAAATTCCAAATTGTATTTTCCTAGCTGAAAATTTACGAAAGTTCCATACAAACCACCCGTAAAGTATAATAGCTATACATTTGAAACTTGGCATGTTTTAATAAGTACCTTTTAGACGTCATATCTTGAGAATTTAGACTTTTTAGACTTAAGATCTCTTGCTAGCTAAATTAGAAACACTCCTTGACTTCCTAATGCAGTCACCTGATTGGATTTTAAGGATTTGTATAGAGCTGGTGTGATGATGGACCTAGAAATTCCACATACGTGTTCATACTAATTTGATTTGTCTTTACAAGTATTGTAATTCTTGATGATGTCTAGTATCTAAGTATATCAAAAATCAAGGTAGGTATATTGTGGAGGGTAGTGGATCTTCAAGTCGATGACGGATACTTCGGATGGATGACTGGTTGGAGTGACGTCATGTGATTTTTGTAAGAGATCCACTGCTGTTAGTGGGCGCAGGCTATGACTGCTTCACCGGACGTCAACTGTTGTGTCACGACTGGTGATACTGCGGTTATGTGGTCAATGCCTTGTATTTGTCTGTGTCATTCGAGTTTGAATTTGAGTAAAGTCAAACTTGTTACGCCTAACTTACTTAGACGAAATCAGATTGTTTGGGCTTTGATGTGCCAAAACGACGTTCAATATGGAATTCCATTTCTTCTTTTATTTTTTTTCCGAGTATCATAATCCATAACACGTTTGCTATAAACGTCAGTAATAATAATGCTAAAAAATTTGATGATGATCTTTATTCTAAAAACTATTTTGTAATAATATCAAATACTATAATAATTTGAATCTCCTAATTTTGCACGAAATAAACTCACATTATCTCTTATATAATATCCATTCTTCCGAATGTTCATTTATAATAAAATTGTTAGCCTAAAACATTTACTAAAAATTAAGTTTCAGTGACAGAAACAAATCGCTGTAAATCCGACTCCACGCGGTCTTGTCTGCCCTACCCCTAGAGTGTAATTTAGAATGGCATAGGCGCGGACGGCGAGGCGAAGCCAGCAAGCCGAAGCTGTGGTGGTGAGCGTTAAAACCAGCTCCGACGATAAGGTCGCGAGGGACCGCTGAAGCCATGCTCGCTTGCATACTACATTCAGCACCGGAGCTGTGACAAAAGCCATGTTGCTTTTGCATCTTTACTATTTAAATGTATTGTAACAGTTGCAAGCTCCTAAGGAAGTAGTTGATTTACTTTGTTTTAAAATCATTATTAGGATAAATAAACGTTAAATTATTTAACTTTAGGACTTATAATTTTTATTGAAAACGGTTTTAGTTCTTTTGTCTGACAAGCACATTTAGGGCAAATTGTATTAAGGGAATTTAATTCTATGGCATGGTATGTAATAATATTATGTGACATTAAGTTCAGACAAGTTATCATTAAAACAAATGATGTTTAGGATAAAAAAAATATGACATTACTACATGAAGATGAAGGATAAAATAGTTTGGAAATATAATCGAGATACCGTTCAATATATTAATAATTCAAAAAAATAGCAATCGTATTGAATAAATTCAGATAAACGTGTAAAGGGTACCACGGAATAAGCTTCATATCAACGTAAAAGCGTATACGTGTTGCAAAATTGTGTTTTGACCATAAGTTTCAAGAGCCAACCACGTACTTCTACTTACGTTTGATTGGCACAAGCATTTTATTAAAAGAATACAAATAATAATAACGGTATACGTTAATGTGGCGGTAATATTATCTTTTATAATAATAATTTATTATAGAAACCCGCTCCGGGTCCGCTACTGTGACCCGCGATGGCGAAATCGGGGCCGCACCGCTCGACACCCCTAGCCGCTCGCACTGGTGTTGCCTCCTGCTGCCTATCGTGGCGGTTATGTTGGGGGGCCCATCTGGTGAGCTGGCGAGTCACCACCTGCCTATTTGATTACATTTATATGTGTTAGAAGGCAGGTGCCATAGTTTTCCGATTTAATTCTTATAACCAATCCACTAACATTTACCTACACATAGCCTAAATTTTTATTTTTCATTCATAATTTACAATAGCTTTGCATCTACTTTGGACCGTTCATATCTGTTCTTCCATAGAGCTGAGGTGGATGGGCCCTAGTAGATGCCCCATCCCAGTTTAGAGTAAAGTTCTCAACAAGGCCACTGCGTGTTGGACCTGTGTCCCCACGTAAGCCTTTCAAAGGACCGGGTATTCTCGATACTGAGGGTAACCCGTGAAAAAAGAGAGATTTATTATAGTATAATAAATATTATAAAGGTAATATTATTTAGGTATTATAGTTTATTGAACCAGTCCAATTTATTTATTTATTTGACTTTACAACACCATAACAGAATCTCTAATGCGATATTATAAAATAAACAAGGTATTTATCTATATAAACTAAACAAAACAACACAAAATATACGTTACAAATACTTAAACATAAACATTTCAAAGTTTACTTTCTATATGTTGCTGTGCCCTTTCTGAGAATTCCGGAAGGCTAAGTAAAAATATGTCAATATTTTCATAATTCCTAAAAATCCTTCCAAGTCTCAAGCTCTCATTGTTGGTGGCAGGTATTTCTATAATCTGTTGGATCACCAGACTCTACCACCAGTAGTGTACAACTCGGTCTCTATACCCTACTCAGAACATGCAAAAAACCTAGGTGTATACATGGACTGCTATCTGTCATGGAATGTACACGTTGCGGAGGTAAGCAGGAGGATTTATTGGTCGTTCCAGTCTCTAAAGCGTCTCCAGAAGTTCCTGCCATTTCAGACCAAAATCACTCTTGCTCAATCTCTTCTTCTACCTCTTCTAGATTACGCAGATGTCTGTTATCTGGATGCAACGGAGGAACTTCTAAACAAGCTCGAACGTCTGCAGAATTTGTGCATCCGCTTCATTTTTGGTTTGCGGAAGTATGACCACGTGTCGTATTTCCGAGCTAAATTGGGTTGGCTGCCTATTCGGCAACGTCGAGACTCTCACATTCTCTCTCTTCTTTACTCCGTCTTGCATAACCCCAAATATCCGGTCTACCTGCGGGAACGGTTTGAATATTTGGTCCCCAGAGGAAAGTCTTGTCGTACTACTTCCTCTCTTCTCCTTCGCACTCCTCTTCACTCCTCTAGTCGCTACGATGAATCTTTTACCATTCGTGCTGTGCGCCTCTGGAACTCGCTTCCTCATTCCATACGGGATAGCCCTTCTCTGGACGTTTTCAGGGAGAGGATCAGGAAACATTTCCTTTCAACATGAGTATATGTAGTGTATGTATGTTTATATGTTATATATATGATATTATTATATGTATTTTATGTACTATTTTTATGTATGTTTATTTTATAAATACATACTAAGTTGTACACTTCTTTCTTCCTCAACTTTTATCAAATCTCTCCATCACTCAAAGGTTTGCTGGTAGAAAACTCAATTATGGGTTAAGCTCGCCTCTGTACATCAAATTATAAATTATTGTATTTTCTGTAAATTGTCTATGTGTGTACAATAAAGAATAAGAATAATTTAACTGATTAACTAAAGTTATTGCTCGTGACAAGGGGGCAAACTTAAGTAGGTTTGTCCTTGCTACGGCAGCGCTGAACATCGGCGGGCGCCTGCGAGCCCCCACGCACTGGCTCGGCGCGCACAGACGCAGCTCCGCCAGCACATCGGGGTGGTGCACCTGCCCCCGCAAAACTCAAAAAATGTATTTCACTAGGGCTACATCCCTTCTCACCGCTAACGTACAATATCCCACCTACCTATTACGAATAGGCTCGGGTACATTAACGGGTAAAATGGATAAATCCCAAATTCTTTAAAATATAAAAATCTTGTAAATTTATTTTGAATTTTTTCTATCATTAAAATATATTTGCTCTCGTGTGGATTCCAAATTATAGAATTTGTTTCAAGGTGACTACGGACCAGTGCATTATATAATATTTTAACCGCTTTTTTTTTTTGTGTTATTAAAATCTTTACATTGACGCAAGATAAAACCTAGATTCCTAAAAGCTTTTTTACATACATTGATAATGTGCTTACGATACGTTAACGTTACGTCGCGGGTGACCCAAGTTAGGGATTTCCCTAACTTGCGTTATCCGCGACAGAACCGTACCGTCCACTTCATACTGGTGGCGCAAGGGTGTGCGAGCTCGACCATAGCTCATCACGCAGCACTTGTCGACATTAAATAGCAGTTTGTTAGAATGACTCCATTGAACTACTCTATTGATGTCCCCTTGAAGTCGCTCTGTATCGGTTGAATTCACAACGGACATGAAGATTTTTAAGTCGTCTGCAAAAAGCATCACTTAGCATCCTTAATCAGATTTGGTAGGTCATAAGTCATCAACAAGAACTCCAGGGGACCGAGATTGCTTCCCTGACTAACGCCAGAAAACGTGAAGTAGGTTTTGGATTCATGTCCCCCATATTCTACATACATACTGTCTACACTCGCCTAGGTAACTGGCAAAAAACTTTAATAATTGCGGCGTGAATCCCATCGCCGCAAACTTTTGTAAGAGAACGTCATTATCCACGACATCAAATGCCTTTTTAAAATCGAAGTATGCGACGTCTACATGCCCCCCCCCCCCCCCCCGCATCCACAACAGGTGTCACATAGTTCACGAAGGACAGCAGGTTACTCCCCGTACTACCCGGCAGAAATCCGTGCTGTGCGTCAGTCAATTGAGACCTTAGTTGTAAGTAAATACATTTGTGTAATGCAGATTCAAAAACCTTTGCGAAAGTAGACAATACGGCCACTGGTCTGTACCCACACACCTCGGACCCCTACCTCCCCTTCGGCACTGGTATTACTCTGCTTAATTTCCATTCATCCGGATAGTAACATTCTTCTAAACATAAATTAAATAAGTGCAACAAGGGCTTTTCAAACACCGAATTGCAGTCCCTAACCACGTACGGAGAATTTAGGAGTACATTTAGAATTATCTCATTCTGAAGAAAAAAAGTGTTCTCTTACCATAGCTGAGCCGTTGCAATTAAAAAGGTCTCAAAGAGATACAGACTAAGAGACCAATCTGAACGATATTTATATATCGTTGCTTCGTTCCAGCAATACAGCTTTTCACAATTATTGTGTCAAATCAACAACAAATCTTACAAGACAGATGAAGCAGCTGTTCCATTGATGATGTGCGACCTAGTCAGTTATGATACATGTTATTGTGTTGTGTTTGTTTTCAAGTAGAGCGAGTGTCACGGTCGGCTGACGACGCTGGTGACTGGAGTCGACACGTGGGGTGCGTAGGCGCGTCACGCTGACGTTACGCGGCCCGCTGAGTCATGCGCAGGCGCTTTGTGTCGCGCTAGCACCGGCGCCTGCGCTGATAAGGCGCGTAGGTAGGTCGCGGCTATCTTATAACTCTGTGAGCTATCGGCGCTCGTCTGAGACACGCCATTGTTAAAGTTATGCATTCACACGTAGCGCAAGCCCAGGTGTTGCCGCTACCTTCTTTTGTTTACATTATAATTATTCAGATTAGTAAAATAGACCTATTAACCTGATTACAGATGGTGCTAGGTCGGATTACGAGATGCTTGTTAAGCTTTTTGCTTGTCGTGTATTTTTTTGTTGCAGTTTTATCAACAAGATGTAGCTATAGAAGAGGCTGAGAGATGATGTCAGCGCGGCGAGCGCGGGTCATCGGCCTCACCTCAACCTGCGCTTGCCATGAATATCATACAGTACAATGTATTGCTTAAAGATTTTGACAAAAGATTTTATATATAAGTGGGGATTTGATATTTTATGTACCATTCTAATGGCTCTGTCTAGTTGTTATTGTGTACTATTAAGGTGTAAGTACACATTGACACAGTGCGGATTGTGCGAATAACCTGTACTTGTATTAGACTAATGCTGCTGCGCTGATACGTTACGAATCGGAAGTGAATTTGACTTTAAAGACGACAAGGTACGTAGTTAACCTGGATAATAAACTCAAGCGGTGACAAAAGCATTATTATCTTTTTGAAATATTTGGTCCAGGTACCCGAAGCACTTGAAAGACAAAGTAAAGGACAAATCGCATCCAACTCAGGTATGCGCGTTAACATCCCGCAGGCAACGGCGAATAAAGGCGGTAAGTGGTATGTGGCGGGGCGGGAGGGGCGCGGGGCTCGGAGCGAGAGGAGTGCGGAAGAGGGGGGCGCGGCAGCTGCGCGCGCGCCTCTCGCACACCGCTGCGCCGCGCCGCGTCGCCGTGTTTACAAACAGGCGCGCCGCGCACGTGTGTGCGTGCACTCCGTGCCGCGCCCGTTCATGTTCCTTTACGCCGTTCCTAACCTCGTACTAGTTCTAATATATTACACATTCGTATAGCAAAGTTCAATAAAGTCAATTTAAACTTGTTTATATTGATACTCTTTTTAGTTCGAATAATTTCAGAAATACTTACTGAAATATTATTTTACTTTTATGTATGAAGAACATATTTATGATACATATTCAATAAGTCTATGACGCTCACATTATTTTTATGTCGTCAGACACAGGTTAGAAATGACGCGTACTTCAGATCAAACTACCTTGGCTACTTCACTGCGTTAGTCGTACCTACACATAAGCTCGAGGTATTTAGAAGTGGAAGTGTGGAGAGGGTAAAGTGCGAGACAAAGGGGGGGGGGGGGCAGGGTCTTTCGTAATATGCTCGACCGCCGTCCGCATTTGTTTATTAGGATTCGGCCGATGAACTTAGCATATTTATCAACGTATCTTCTGTGCGCTTCATACAGGGACACGCGTACTTCGTGCTTGCGCGATAAGCTAACCTTACACAACTCCATGTCTGTCACTTACTGTTTTTTAACTGCTGGTTAAGTTTTATTCAGCTCTTTTTTGAAAGAAGGTTCTTGTCTTGGCAATCTACTACACACCTTGCCAACTTTTCGGACACTGAACGTTCCTCCGTGTTTAATTTTTACTAATTACCTTTTGTGCAAAGTACTCATATCTGAGAGGGGAGATCATATCTCTTGGAAATGAAAGGAAACAAGGAAACATGGTTGCTTTTACCCCGGTGGTCTCACTGCTCAAGATATTGTTGAGAGACATTTTGTTTGTACTTTCTGCCCGAAATTTTATCTACTAAGTATAAATTTCCTACGGTTAAAACATTCACACATCTTCTTAGTTTTTAACATTTGGTTTGAAGTACATTTTTATTTACTTTTGCAGTACTTAAGTCATCTTCTTTCAGCATTAGTATGATAAAAACAGAGTGTGGAGGGATTGTTAGATATTTACCATTTTTTAAAACGAAACTTCCGTTTAAGGCATGTGATTATTATACAAACTTGCACGGTTTATTGGCATAAATGATTTGATTTGTGTAATAAGCCTTCTCTTTTATTACGTACACTAGCATAAAGGCTGCAAAGCTACCCGATATACCTATGTACATTTCTGGTGATGTTGGAGGAAGTGCAGCGCGTTGACGGCGCAGGTTTTGCTTTTGGTGTAACAGTTCAAACCAGTCGCTGTCGTGAATTTTTGCTAGAATTTTCTCCAACAATCACGTTTGCTTCAGATTACGAAATGTTTGGGACTAGATTTAATGGCATCTTGGCCAGTTCTGCGCATAATTGGGCGCCCTACGCCCCTATAGTTTGACCATATCCTAACCAAAGTAACCACTTTTATTTTACTTGGTAAAGAGTACTTTTGAATTGCTTCATTTTAATGCAGGCTTACTCTTGAATTAATTTTAATTTCAATTCAGGACAGTACATAAGTACATGTATTTTTTAATCGACTTCAATATTAACTGAAAATTTAGAAAGTTTATTTCTATCCTTCTTCTTCTTGCCTCCTCGACTAGCAAAGATTGGCAGTCAGCTCTGCATATCTCTTATAAATCCCCACGGTCTCGCTCGCGATGCTGTAGCTCAAATGCTCCGGTCATCCAAGCCGTTGTCCGTTAGATTATCAAACCCGCCCATGTGCCATAATTGTGCATTAATTACAAACTATTAATTACATTTTTATCTTTAATATTTCAAACTTATTTACATAATCATACACCTCAGTGTGTATTTTGCATTTAATTATATGTATTTAGATGTATTGTTAATATGTTCATACTAACCTGTTAACCATTCAAAACAAAACAATAAAAATGTCATCCGCTTTCTCGGCTAAGGGGTATTATTTCCAAAAACTATATAAAATTCCAACCCCTATTAGACCCTTTTAGAATGTATATTTTTCAACCTAACCCTTTTTTACCCTCATAAGGTTTAAATTTCAAAAAATACCCTCTTATTTCTAGACTACGTATTAAAAACAAGACTTGTGCCAAAATTCAAATTTTCAGGTTCAACGAATTAGGCTGGGCTAAGACGAGTCAGTCAGTCAGGACTTCATTTTTTATAATATAAGTATACAGTAGATACAGGGAGATTGTGAGAGAAATAAAATAGTTTTTAATTTTAAAGCGCACAATTGTGTAGATGTAGACTACATCTACACAATTGTGCGCGTTTCCACGAGTATCAATGCTAGAAAGTCATTTAAATGATCTCAACTAGTCTTGCATCGTTCAATGCACTTAGTTATGTAAAAACCATATTCAGTCATGAAGGACGACATTCCGTGGAATTGGGTGATAGGTCAAGTGGGCTAGCAGTCGGCAGTCGGCTGGCGGGGTGTGCAGGCGACATGATACGAGTAGTATGTCGCAGTCACTGGCGCCGCGCGCCACGGCCCGTTTCGTGTAACACGATCGCCAGCGCGCCTCTCAAAGCGCGTCAATCAGACATTTGTCTTATACCTGCCAAGTCATTCAATATATTTAAATTTCCTCGATATTTATTTCATTACCACTAGAAATTCCTCGATAAACACAAAATGGTCATAATTTATCTTTCTCTTTAGTACAGCAAGTGTCAAGTCTACCTATGGTGGTCTGGTAGAATTTCTGTGATAACCTAAATGCCACCATTTAGAGACAGAGACCTATTTGACCTTACATTGACAAATCTTTTTTTATTATGCACAACTTGCCTCTTTTTTGGTCGGATTTAATGCCACAGAAAAGCTTATTTACCCCCTACATTGAAATAACTTTGACGTTTAAGTAATTTGATACAGATTATGGCCGTAAAGTACCTCCGGTGTAAAATCTTGGGTCCATCCCATTTCATGTAATTGTTAACTTCACTGTTCGCTCTTGCATGATTTCATGGATAGACGGACCCTAATCGTTTTAGTTTCTTACCATAACATTTTACTTTTATTCGCAATATTTGTGTATACTTAAGTGTTATGCCTGTTCACTTTTGGTTCGCACTTTATCTCAAGTAACAAATATAATAGCGTAAATGATAGTTTAGACTTTTGATAACGTTAGTAATCCTAAGAATGAAGCATTTCCCGCCCGTGTCTACTGTTAATCTTTTCATTTCCTAAGCCCGAGGCTAACAGTAGGAAGACTACTACTAAAGTTGGATGAGTGGCTAATATCTTTCGATCTCCGTTGATTAGTGGAAAAACTAAAAAGCTAAGTACCAGGAACCAGAAATAAAAAATTGTTTAAGTTAGTTAAATGTCTGATTGACCTTGTCATTAATTTGTTATCGTTGTGCTGCGAAATCTACATCTTCTAGTCTTTTTGAAACACGGAGACACATCGTGTCAAAAATGAAGTTGTATTTTCCTTTCGTATGTGTTACTAGGTTCGTAAGGATCCATAAAAACTATTAAAAACACTAGTGACCAATTTTGTTGTGATTATGTTACTGCATCTTTATATAAAGGTGTAATTGCTGATCATAATTAGGGTTGATGATGAAATGGCAACAACGCGCTCTTAACATGAATACCGTCTTGCTTGCAGGGAGTCTAGCTCGACAGTACACGAGCTTATTCGGAAGATGGCGCTTTACTATCAATGAGACGTAATCATAATAGGTAACTAAGGTATATAAATATTCATGTTGTTATCACGATGAATAGGATAAGACCGTGAAATGACACTGAATGAAATAGTCAATTAAAAATAAGTAAACAACACTCTATAAGCGAAGATTTGTAATTGGCTTTCTGCTGACTATGTTACATGTTATATGCTAGAACGATGTTAATAGCTGTAAGTCTTCCATGATTAAAATAAATAAAAAATAAATAAATAAATAAACACACTTTTTTGTAGTTAGCAATGGTTTACTACGATTGTTAATGTATCAGATAATATGAGATCTATAAACAAGAGGCCATTGCTAATTAGTGGGATTGCCTTGAGAAAAAAATGTTATTTGTACAGTAACAAACATTCTTGTAGTTAAGAGTTACGTCGATGATTATAACAGCATCTAATATCAGTACAGTTCAGGTACATAGTTTTCATAAACTAAGTTCATGTTAAAGAGAGTCGGTTATATTAAGACTTCGAAACGTTTCTTAAATATCCAACCTGAGAACGCAATCTTAGTGAATAAACTCGTAACACTTTCTGAACAACTGCGTTGAGTTTCTCTATATCTCTTACGATACCAGTGTCTTCTAGATTATCCAAAAACAAGTCGTATATGCATATCGACTGATATTATACGATCTACTCGTGACTGTTACACTTACTTTATTTTCTTTTCTGTAGAATGTAGGTGTACCCATAAATTTAGGATGGACAACCATTCATAACACTGTATTGTTCATCACTTCATCACACTTCACTTAGTTAACCCATGCTCTTGTTACCTATATCTGATGTTCTATATGTGATCTGTGCTTACACTTCACCTTAAGGCTTATATATATATATAATTTATAATACCTGATTACCTATCCTTAGCTTACTTTAAACAACTAAGTCTAGAACCTAATATTATAAGGCGGTATCGTTACAAAGAGTTCGTCTCGGATCCGCTGCGGCAACTTTAGCACGTGGTAATTTATTATATGATGATTGTTGTAGTTAGGTAATTATAAATTCAGTATTCGTTATTTTATTTCTAGTTATTTCAGTTAGGAACTTGACAAATATTAAGTATATGTGGACCACATCACATATATTATGACACTTGTGTTATGGAATCAAAGACAACTAAGGTGCCACGGACACCCAACCCGAGACAATGTATAGGAGTGGTTTTTTACATGACCAATCTAGGGATCGAAACCGGGACCTCAAACTAGCGACACCTTGAAAACTGGTATGTGCGTCCAAAGAGTTGAAGCCCATCTATGAAAGTTTTCACAATTTTATTAATAAATTGCTATGTGGACTTTATTTTTCGTGCATAGCATGCATTTGAGTCTTACTTCAGACGAAAGCTTAGATTTTATATTTACTTAATAGGTAGGATAGGACTGGGTTTAAAATTTTGGTAATTCCTGTAATAGCTACCAAAATCTGTAATTTTTAATATTTTATTAGGTTAATTTATTCCTCAGACATATCACGAAATCTTAGATGTCGAGTGGTGACTGTTACATACCAGTTGCTTCGACCTACTATTTATGGATTACTTAAAAAAAAATATTTACCTTTTCTTGAATTACGCTCGATTTTATTAAATTTCTTCTCAGGGAAGTAAACAAAACTGAACATGTTCGGAGCACCGCGTCACGTTTCTTCGCGGTGACACGGCTCGGTGCTGAACAAGCTTTCATTGTTTACAATTGTGCATGTTCTAACTATCGCCTCGATCACGATTCACGTCGTCGTCGTCGTGTTTATTGTCGCTTATGGCCACATTATTTAAATTTGACACTGTATCACGAATACCCGTATGTACCTATTGTCTAGGGAAATTCAGGTTTCCTATTACATCTACTACTGCAGAACGCAGGTACCTATTGTGCACGATATCTATTGATCACAAATTACCACCTTCCGTTCAAGGATTAGGGGTAGGTAAAATTTGCAAATAATATATATTCCCTACATTCACGATTTTAATGCCACTGCTGATTTAAAATGTTAGAACTGGTTTATATTGAAACTTATTCAAATTTATTATGGAACTACGGTTAGGACCAAAAGTTGATCAAAGTTCCTAACTTAATTTAAAATTGGAACCTAGGTACATATCTATAGTATCTAAGTCAATGTGCGTACCTTAGTAGGTTCATTCTCTGATGCGCCTATATTCGGTATCGGTAGGTATCAAGTACATGAAACGCGTGAACAGCATGGCCAGACCTACATACGCATACGAAACGTTTGTTATGTTTATTTTATGAGGAAGGCAATTGTTCATTAATGTACGTGCTGGGTACTGGTAAACCAGTCAGAAATTCAAATAAATACCTATCCTACCGTCTACCGACCGAAGCAACGTTGACATGAAGCGTAAGCATAAGCTGCTAACATAAACGCACGCTACGAGATTTTGGAGAGCTTGTTTCTAAGAACAAATCAGTTTGTTTGTGTGACACATACAATTTAATATCAGTCATAGAAGGAGGAGATAGACTGGAATAGTGAAAGCTCAAAGAGAGACAACATTAAATGTTTGCATAGGTAGGTCGGTACTTTATGTACCTACTACGTAGGTATCTTACTTCGATTGGGTTTATTTCTAACAACTTCTTAGCCATAAAACTCTAATTTCGGCTTGGTTCCAAGTATAAGCTGAGTTCCACAAGTTCCGCACTCACTGCTCACCTTTAAAAAAACTTCGTAACAAATCCCAGTATGTGCAGGACAGTGTGCACAACGGCACACTGGCGTGTTGTCGGGACTCGTTTAGAAAGCACTAAGCCACACAGACACAGTCACCGGCCCTCGGCCTCGCTCACGAGGTGAACCGGCTCCACAACACACGATACACTCAACACAGTCGCACTCAGGTCGGAAGCACCCTAGCTCCGCTGCACAGCACTGCCACTGATTTGTTTCAAGTTTCACAAGTAATGCTCCAGGAAGTCGCGACGAGTCTCGCGCGACTGTGAGCAGAGGTGCGCGGGGGAGAAACGCGCGGCGGGCGACACGTGGTGTGCGGCGCGCCGGTGTCGGCTGACTGGCCGGACTGCATCGGCGAGCTGTGGAGAGACCGGTTGGTTGGCGGGCGCGTAGGGCGCGGGGCGAGGCGCTGCCGGGCGCCGGGGAGTAGTGCGGAGAGCGGGGTGCGGTTGGAGGGAGGGAGGGGGGGGGGGGACCGGCGGCGGCGCTCTCTCTGCACGCAGCTTGCCCTATAAACTTGCTTTCTGCTCTCATATCGTGAGTAGGCTGACTGGCTCCTCATGCACTTTTGTGAAAGGTACATTAAATTATTTGCGATGACGAAGATACACTACGAAACCTATTTATAAGCCAAAGTAGGTTTATGTTGATTGTTACATATTAAAAAAAAAAAAAAATCTACTGCAGTTAGCCTGAGCGCAGGCTTTGACTGCTTCACCGGACTTTTGGCGAGAACCGTAAGGCCTCCAGCCAGAGCAAGTAAAATAACTACGTCAGCAACGTTCACTAAGGGCACCCCCTGCGGGGTTAAAAAAAATAAGTTGTTTAGGTAGGTAGGTAGGTAGAGCTCACTTGTGAAAGTTTGTATTGTAGGCAAATAGTTTAGTCAATGTCAGAGGACGGAGGCTGGGGCTCCAATACTCAAGGCACCCTAAACGAAATACTTAGCTAAATAAAGGGGACACTATTGAGGGGTGAGTGCAAACTTAGAACCAAATTGATTACGTGTCGGAGCGCATTTACATAATTTTAATAATGGCGTGCCAGCACCTATACCTTAGATGAAAAATATTGGTTAGTGTTCTGCTATACCAAACTAACGAACTTATGGCAACACTTGAATCACAATCGCCTTGTCCCATGCGTGATTGGACTGAACCTGCAATAGTGGTCGCATTGGCGTGGTGATCGCTTACGTGCTGGTGTGACGTGATGGCGTGGTTAGCGCGAAACTCGTGCCTCATGCCCTTGTAATTGGATCTACGGCGAATAATTATTTGTGACAACAGCGTAGTAATTACCGTACAACTTGCGCTCCACGCCAAATTAAAATTTGCGATTTAAAAAAAACGCCTTTAATTCAGTGCTGCAGACGAAAGGCCTTTCGATATGCTGTCGATGTGATCGATACGGCCGAACCGGTTAGGCCTAGCTTATTTTTATTGTATGATGTCGACTCATAAATGTTCTAAACGCCACGACAATATCCTTCTAAAGCTAATTTAGTACTCGACTAATGTATCGAGTACTACATTTGCGCTACGTTCGCGTACTTACGCTACTGTCGTGTCTACCGCTTTGCAGAGTCTAAAACTATTTTAGCATTTATTCGTAATCTTTAAAGACGGTTTTCTAGACTATTAGGTAAAATACCAATTAAAACTCTATCAATTGTAATTATCAGTTACGAAATCGTTTGAATGTAGAAACTATGGAAAGATAGAGCTTCGCGAATATAATAATGTGGAGCTCTAGCGCGCTCTACATACTGTAGACATTGACGCCTCAGTGTCGGCGGCAGGTGATTAGATACCGAGGGCCGGCGCGGGCGCGGGCGCGGCCGTCGTCAGCTGACATTGCTGGAGCGGGAGTCGGGACTGAAGCATCACCGCGGGTACCGGCCGCCGGCGCCGCTGTTAACACACGCCATTGCCCACTGAATCGGTTTAAGAAATTGTTATAAAAATTATATTAGCGTGACACTTGTCCTTACTTAATATTATAAATGCAAAAGTAATTCTGTCTGTTTGTCTATCTGTTGCGCTTTCACGCCAAAACTACAGAACCGATTTAAATGAAATTTGGTACACAGATAGTAGAGACCTTAAGAAAGAACATAGGCTACTTTTTGCCGCGATAACCGACATCCACGCGGGCGGAGCTGCGGGAAACAGCTAGTAAGGTATCATTTATTTACAACTTGGCCTCTTTTAACACCACACTAAGGAAGTAGTTTTAACTTTTTACAACATATTGTGATATACACAATACGTAGCCACGATGACGTAGATCGTGAAGGAGCGGTAACCAGCTTACCGCTGCCGGACGCTGCGTCTCCTCGCACTCGCCTCACGTTATAGTTGCCCTATGGCTTGTGAGCGCTCCGAACAGCTACACTTATTGTGTCTTGGTCAAACTCGAGCTTTATACTTTAGAAGCGATAAGTGCAAAATAACATGTTTCATGCATTTAAATTTGACGACCACAATCTTGTAATGTCGAGTAACAGATGTAGAGTCAAGTTTTATTTAGAGCAGCTGTAAAAGTATTAAGTTGATACGTAAGTGGAAGTTTTATTGAATGATTACCGTCATCACATCAAAGCTTGACCGCCGCCGCCGATGCAACTTAGTCATAAAACTATGCGTCCACAGTTTTTGTTGTTTTGTACTTACGTGAGATACATTGTCGCGTGGATGGTATCTCCATCTATACGAGTTAGTGTGTACTATTCAATGTACTCGCACCGCGTGCGTGTGCTCTTGTCATGCGAGTCGCGCGCCGCTGAAGCCCTACACGTGTGCGCCGAGCACTGGTTCTCAAGAGCTCTGCCTTGCTGGGATTCATAATATCGTATCTGTTCATTTTTTTACATTCATATACATATCAGTTAAGCCGTGCGTGGTGCGACATTCAGCTGTTTAATTATCTACTCCTTTGCAGCCTATCAGTTGCAAACATAATTGATAACGTAATTCTAGTAATAGATTGATTCAAATAAACAATGACTAAACATGAAACAGCGAAGAAAATGGAAGAGGATTGAAATTAAGGTGGGACCACGACGCCGCCTACGCCGCTCTTCTCTCTGCACACAAAAACAAAAGATGCAGGTAGAGTGCCCAGCAGAAGGCTGTTTACGAATGTTTAATACATAATAAAATTAAGGGACAGGTAACGCGAATTAAGGGGCTTGACTTTTTGGCTTGGTTGCACTAGCCGTGGTCGCAATCAGACTGTAGTCAACATATTCGTGTTAGTACACGTCACTTAATTTTATCATGACATGCGGCACAAAGGTTTAAAAGTTTGTATAATACATAGCAAGTTATGTACCACTTCTAACGATGTAGACTTGAATACATAATAATAACCCGGCTATACAATTTGTTATACCTGTCAATATTGTAGGGCCGTTATGTTTTAATTAAGTTTAATTTATTATCTAAGTATTAGTATTATTTAACTGCCATCCAAATGAAAGACTTTGCTCTATTGCAAGTATTCTGCAAGTAAGAACGTCACAAACAGATTAAATATCTACTTGTTGTGAACCCCTGAACTGATTTCTTTTAAACGTTGGTCTAAGCATTACTATGTTTTCTCTTTAAACAGAAGCAGTGGCATACTAAGTGCAGCAATATGCACTGTTCAATCCATGTAGTTTTTTTGTTATAACTGTAAACTAATTTAATGTAGCTGAAGTGGCGCGCGACGATGCGACCGGCTTTACTATAATTCAAAGAGTTAATCGAATCTCCCCTCCAGCACCGCACCGCACCTAGAGCCGAGCGAGGGAAGTCTAAAATGAGGAGAGAAGTGTGAGTGTCGGTCGATGTGTCATCATGTTTTCGTGTTCCAATAATATAATTAATAGCATCAAGAGATCCGTTGTCTTAGACGCCCTAAATTAAACTCAGATTAGTGGAAGCGCCGGCGACGTGTGTCCATTCTAATCGCTTTAGTGCTTCCAACACCGCGCCGCCGCCGCCGCCAGCAGGCCGGGGCTGCGAGTCTCCGCACGGCTCAGTGTAGTCGGTGTTGTTGCTCTGAATCATGACTGCTACACAATTTAGTGCTAACACCTTGACTCACCGGCGCGACACCATGACTCAAAATTTTCCAATACTTTAGTAAAGCAAGGACATATTTAGTATAAATTATAAATTAAAGTATCCTCATGCGTGGAGCGGCATGTGATCCTCGACCTTGACTGAGACTGACGACTCCGTGGAAAGGCCGGGGCTGGCGCCTGCAGCTTGCTCCGCTCTAAGCTATGTGTGTCTTGTAAACGTGGATAATCCAACGTCGTGTTCTTTATAATGCACTAATTCTGCATACATACACGAATAAATGTATATAGAGAAAGATGAAGATTCTTTAAAACATTGTGGAGTATTATTTATCCCGTTGGTTTTTGAGAACGACAACCGCAATCAATTTATTCCACTATCAGTGCAGCGCTTGTGTGATGGGTGCGGCCCACGGCCTGCGCCCGCCCCGGGTACAGTCACGCACTTAAGTTGCAATCGCTCTACCATTTGGAAGATAAGCATTCAACTGAATCTATGTTGTTATAATAATATGTCTGCTATATTTATATCTTCCATATGCTTGTTATAGTCCAGATAGGTTCTTAGAGTTTTCAATGATAATCTCACAAACTTCGCATAAAACTTAATAAAAGTATTATTAAGTTTTATGCGAGTATTACTTCATTGTTATTAATGTGCAAAAATATAGAAGTGTAAACCCTTTATAACTTCAACATCTACCAGAGAAGAACATCGACCGATGGAATCTTCTATGTTATGACCGTGTTTGGGTAAACTCATGCATCGCCTGCGCTGTGCAACTGCGTGTCAGGACGAATGGGTGTTTGAGGCATTAGAGGGGAGGTTAGGTTATATTTAGAAAATGCAATCTGTTGATCAAAAACAAAGTGTCGTGCGAGACGCCCGCCTTCCCGCGCCCTCGGCCCCCGCTGCGAAGTGTACTCACTCGAGGAGGTGCGCGTCACAGATTGTAGCTTTGAGATAAGATTTCCTTATTGAACAGTTTATGATAAATTGATAAGACGAATAATGAATCTCATATGACGCTGCGCGAGGTGATTTACTGCAGTGTTATATAGTAAAATATCTAGTTCTATATGCCTAAAATGATACGTCGATTTGTGGACGTATATGAATAGACACATGTTTGTTCTGACGTAACATCTAAACATGACCAGAACGAAGCTTATGTGTCTACGACGAAGAAACAAAAGTGTGAATGACAGCAGCGCCATCACCGGTAACGACGCGCACTTCACTTGTAAAACGCTTCCTGCAATCAAAAAGTTATGGCGGAGCTCTGAGAGCCGCGCCGACGATATGAGGACAGCTTCCGGATGTGTCTCCGCTACGACATCACTCAACTGTTTATACTTTACATTTTTAACTATAATATGATTTATAGAGATTAGTTTCGGAAGTTCAACCCATGCAACCAAGCGTTACAACAAGTCACTGCGATCGTTAATTCTTTTGGTAGCAGTAATAAGCGAGCTTGTTAGTTACTTGGTGTTGCACGCGGCGTGGCTGTCCGATGTGCCATGTGTTAGCCTATGCCCTTTCTCGGGACCCTTGCTTACCCCATACCAAGTTTCATCAAAATCAATACAGCGGTTTAGCCGTGAAAGCCCTACAGACAGACAGACAGAGTAATTTTCGAATTTATAATATTAGTAGGAATACGTATTCATTGTAATTAATACTAGCTAGTTTATTTGCCGCCCTTGATCGCTTTAGCATCTGGATGCGACATACTTATTGTTAAAGGACAAGTACTCTCCGATGTGACGAGACTCTACCAGGCGTAGCTAGTCGCGCCTCGTTTGGAATAGGTTTTCTGTTGCTATAAATGTACATTGTGGCTTAATTCGGAATCGGAAGTGCGTTAGTTAGGCGCGGGCGGCGCGCGGTCATTCACTCCGCGCGATGCGTATTCTGAGACTTACTTATTTGAACCGCGGTTGGTAAGCTTCACAATACACCACAAAAAAAGCCAACAGAAAGTCAGATTCAGCTACACGAGTTTGAAAACTCACATTGAAATTCTACGAATAGCAGAGGATACACGCGCAGGGAACATAAATATCTAAAACTATTTCAATGAGGTAAATAGCCCCGGCGGAAGAACCTGCGCCTCACTCGTCACTGGCACATATACGCCAGTGACAGTGGCGACCGTCCATACATTGTGACAGAAGAAATTCAATTAGCTTAAGTTTTGAGACAATAACTTCCTTCGAAATATATTTATTACTCATTTTTTTGAAAGCTATTACGAACAAAATATCTAATTAACCAGTTGTGTGTGATGTTGTGTAGCACGAGATCTGTGCGCGGGAGTTGCGCGGCGTGTCGCAACCGGCGCGCCGCGACAACCGTCCGGCGCCGGCGGTGGGCGGCGGCCCACGGACTTCTCAGGCCTCCACGTATTGCACAGCTCTCACTTTATCTTAACTTACAAAGTATCTGTTGAATAAAATGTTGCTGTAATACCTTTGACACTATGGATGTCACACATAACGGCACCTATATCGTCCCTGGCCCGCGGCCGCAATACGAGCACGTGCGAACCGCGCCGTAGATAACGATCTGCTGCATGTGTGATTACAATCATGTTTAAGTTCGTTCGGCTTCAATAACGAGTTTCACCAACGAAGGCGCGCCGTTCGCCCAAATTGTGTCGAAATCACGTCAAAACATATCACAATGGCCGCCTCGCCGCGGCCCAATTTGGCCGCATACCCGCACTCTGCCGCGAGCTCCGCGGGAACTGTCATTACGGACGGAAATGGTGTAACAACAGCCCACAGACGAGACGAGGGTAGAGCGTCGAGCGGCACAAAGAACATGACAATAAACACTGCAAATAATTTACAAAAGGCAAAATACTTTCAAAAGACGGGTCGGTCGTGTATTATGCGGCGTAGGCGCTATCTCCAGCACTAATTAGGAACATTGTTAAGGCAGCTTGTTAGTGGCCCATGTGAGCGGGAACTGCATACACCTGCATTCATCACTCCTCTAAAACTACATGAATTATTGATTTATACCTACTTCAGTTCTAACTTGGGCTTATGTTTTATGTTCTTTTGACAAATCATAAACTGTTTAATTTTTATATTGTTACTCCTTATTGTAATATTTATCTACATTCTATGCAAATAAATCTATCTATCTATAAATTTAATTTTAAATGCACGAGCTATAAAGACCACCTTAGCATACAAAAATTTCATGGTATGTTATATGTGGATATTATACATGTGTGTAACGAATGAGTAGCTTCGATTCGGCAGGTAAATGTCAGAGGTGAGCGACGCGCCCACATGCAGCGCAAAGCGAGCGAAACTGTCGACGACCGCGTAATATTGCTTCATGCTACTGAAAGCTCATTACTAAAAACAATGATTAAGCTGATCACTAATTCAAAAATTTAAAAAAATCTGTTCATTTCTTCTGGTGAGCAAATGACATGTGAACAAAGTAGAGTCGGTCACTCCGTCACACGGACTTCGAGAGGTTATCGGGTGTGGTGTCATGGTGTGTGGCGGCGCGGAGTGCAGGCCGTGCAGGGCGGAACACGCACGTGCGTGGCTGGCTAGTAACCTGTGTTAGGCTCGGAATTAAATTCTCTTAAACTAATACCTATTTTGTAAATAAATTGCCGCTCGTACTTTGATAGAGTCCTTAATCTTGCAGTAACATAGGTTCAGTGTTACCTTGTCTAGTTTTCTCCTAGATTACACTTACGACATTAGTTAAAATACTTCATAATCGTTGTAAATCGTTTATCGTACACGTAGTAACTAGCTGAGTGGTGGAGAGCAGCGTGTTGCCGCACAGCTGCCACACAATTGACGACAATTATTATTACTCAACTTCCTTCTAGGTCGGACTGGTACCTACGTGCGGAATTCTAGCGGGTCTACAGGATGCCATTTAGGACCACGGGAGTCCCAGAGTCGTTTTAGCCTTCAGGTTTAATTTCCACTTGCATGGTGATTAACTGATGAAAGCTGTTATAAAGTTGTGTCCTTTGATCGTAGTGTGGTTTCGCCGCACGAGTGGGGCTCTGCTCTTGTCGCTTAAGTTTTATTGATCGTTAACTGCGAGCACCGCAACTCAAACCGTTAGCGATAATTATAATAATTGGGACAATTGGACAATCATCAAGCCGCGTGTAGACCGCCAGCGCCGGGACTACGACGGCCTTGCTCACTAAGTTACTGCTCCAAGACGCATTTAGAACGCGCATCTTCCACTAAAAGATTAAGTAATTTAAATCACCATAACAATATAATTTCTGTTTCTTGAAGGTATGTCCGCTTAATAATATGTAGTGTTACGTGCTAGGCCTGGTCAGTGGGGCGGAGAGCAGCTCGCTCGGCTGCGTCCTGTCGCCCGCTCGATATAAATACGCCTCCGTACTTTTGATGTAAACACACACAACACGCACCTGTTTCAGATCAGTTAGGACACTCGAATTCCGAGTCAACTGAGCTTCTTTATTTATATCTCTATTTTAAAAATGTATTTTCTATGCCATATGCTCGAGTCTTGACCACTATAGCATGTTGATTCAGATATTACAGGGCACATAGTGTGACTCCTATGGGTGGCATGCAATACTGCCGGTAAGTGGAACTTTAATGGCATCTTCGCCGAAGTGTATAAGCGCAGGTGCGGGTGTCGGGGAAGCCCCGCTAGTGTTGGTGTCGCGCGAGTGTCGGTGTTGGTGTCGCATATATAGACGGTGAAGGTGCAGCGGTGTGGCTGGCACCCGTCACACAGATTTATCATGTGGTTTATATGAACAAGCGCTTACCCTCACCGTGTTTGATTTCAAACAATAAACAAGTCAATTGTGTGAAGATCGGCTTTGTACAGTCTAAATTCAGTCGATCACCTAAAAATTTTAAAAATTGCGTTGCGATCGGTCAAACAATTATTAGGGTTAATTTTAACGTTGAACAAATTTATTTGTAACCCCCAAATTCACCAATGCGATTAACAGGAAGTTCTTGTAAACAGGCGAGCTGCATCTTGGATCCAAAAACTCTCTCTGGATTAGAAGTGGGTCACAGTGTGACGGTATCGCGTTGCTGTCTGGTGCAGTGCAGCGTGATGTTGATTACGTCGCGTCGCGCGGCGGCGCTAGATGGATGGCTGCAAATGGCTTTTAAATCTGCAAGAAATCGGAGCGCTGCAGATGAGCGACACGCGAAGCGAGGCTGGCACACACAGCCGACCATACGAGGGGGGAGGGATCCGTCGCGCTGGGGATACCGATCATATATCTAATATAAACTTTACTCGATAGCAGGCAGTCAATGTTTCCTTTATAAATATTAAGAAGAAAAATTAAAATGCCATTTTAACAAACTGCAAGTACTTACATAGACACTAGATGCAAAACTGGCTAGGCGACTAATCCTACTCGACTCTATCTAGTTAACATCCACCAACACACTTGAACCTTTCTATTTACTGACAGTCGTTGCGCGCTGTAAATAGGTAGTGACACATTACTGTCCCAAATCAGTTATCTTAAATAGATTTAAACTTCTCCAGTTGACATAACCTAAAATAATAATGCTAAAAGTAACTAGACAGTGAGTCAGAGCATCTGCCGAGCCCGGCGTAGAGCGAGTCTACATCAGCGTCAGACTAGATCAATCGCTCCCCGTCCTTGGCACTGCATTGATCCTTCATAATCATCCCGAAATTAGGAAATAGGTAAAAGTGAGAAGTTTTATACTGTGCTATAGCATTGTTAAGACACATAACACTAGGTAAACATGTTTTAATATAAATATATCTATCCAGAAACATTTAAAACCGATTTCCCCGAAGTAAATATTTCGATGAAAGTAATTTAATTGTCTCATCGTCGATGCAAGAGCTGCATCTAATACATGTCTGCCCGCGTGCCAGATGGTCACGCAGTGCGTGTATAGCGCGATAACACGCGTGAGGAGCCAGGAGGTGGACACTTTTTTACATTGTCCCGTAACTAAACTACTGAGCTCATACGTAGAAATTGAACACGGTTACGACGAAGACGAAGAAGCAAATACGGGACATTACTCACTTGACTTTTACAGATTACAGTGTGCAATAGTATTTCAAATTGCATAATAAGTAATTTTAGTCACTCGAATTTTACTTACTCTACTCTTCTCGTCTACTAAGTAGACATTCTCACAACCACCTGCTGTGTTATCTAAGTTCTGGCGCGGTTAGTTTGTAACGCACAGCAACCGATAAATTGGACGGTGAAAAGCTAATAAAGCGGTGGTTGAGAGCGGCGCGCGATGGCTCCGGCCGCGACCAGACCGCGCCGCGCCTGTCTCCACGCGGCCACCAACACCGACACGCAGAACGTCCACTCCGTACAAGTTACCAATTCAGGCTTGAGGTTAGCATTCAGCTAACTTTATAGTAAATACTAATATACCTTACGAAGATCTTATATTTGGACTTTGTTGAATCCCTCAATAAAGCGTCTGATATTATGTATGTGTATACCGTTCATCGGCAGTACATTATAAACTTGTATTCGCATGAAGTCAGGACCGGACTTACTGTGTTAAGTTGCATCACAGCTCAGGCGGGCATCGACCGCTCCGCTACATTACACTTCGAATGCTTGCCATTTCACACATTTTACCATTTCCTCCTTGAAATGGGTTTAGTGACTTCTTTGGAGGTTTTCGGAATCGGAATCTAAGATCATTGTTTTATTCAAAGGCAGAATGTAACAATTTGTTTAAGAAACTTCGTTTTGCTATCTAGCTATATCTTCGAATTCTGTAGAGAATTTAAATCCTCATTTTAAACACCGCTCGTCGCGATGCATCTCGCACTGTAGCAGTACACACGACACATGTCAGCCGCGCCGTGTGTTGTGGTGTAACCTATCTATCAATTGTTTTTATTGTGCTGTTGTGTAACAATCGACTTTCAATGATTTCCTAAAAGTAAACCTGGCACGCTTGCGAACTTCATAAAATAATTCGTATTATTAGGAGATGTGCTCATAAAAGTAGGATGGTAACAACTGTTGTTAAACGGTTTATATTTCTTAAATGTAAACTGGCTCTCTATATCAGTTCCAAGATTTTAAAACAACTTGAACATTTGCGCGGTATTCTTATACATTGTGAGTATATGAAGGCTAAGTCACCAAGTTAGATTAAACTATTTGGAGGTCTAAAGGTGCGCCAGATGTGACCACTATTATTTTGGCGTAAGTAAAGCGTTTAATGATAGTTTTGTGAAGTGGTTTAAACGCTCGCCGTCAGGCCGCCGCGCGCCGCCGCCGCCGCCACCCGGTGTTATGATATGCGACGGTTTGTAATGAGGGGAATAAATTCAGTTTAATTAGATGTTACTTAAATTAGAAAAAAAAAACTAGTTTGCGTTTTAAGATATTTGTGCAGGCGACTCTAACGAATCAGTGGATAGATAAATCTATGTAGAATTGCTTATTGTCAAAACTTTTTGATATCCTTTTGCTATATTCAATTATTCAAGGACTCATATAAATTGATAGAGTGAGCTGGCCAACTGCACGATCTATTAACTTTTGAGAGTGACCGAAATAAAATTCAATTAAGTGCGGCGTCGGCTGCCTCAGTGCGTTGTATTTTTATTTTTGTTTACGTTTAGAGTGTGTTACGCGATCCTATTTTATGTTATACTCTGACGAGTGTTAAATACAGGTTTAGATTAATAACGATAGTTATCTGAAAATGTGAAAGTGAAGTAACCAGCTCACCAGGGCCTGCTCACTTGTGACCGATATGTAATCAAGAGGAGCGATTGAAATCTGGTTCATGTAGGATTTTAGATTTGAAAGTACAACTAAACCGTTCTATATTGTATGCTTAATGATTTTTGGTTCCGTAATACCCTCGGTGGTTCCTTACTGAGGTAGCACAAGGTTCACAATCGTACCGCAGGAACTCCATGCGGGCACAGACATGTCTTTCACACTACGATGCGACTACAACAGATTACGATTCAATTCTGCAATTAAAACTAAACGAGCTAGCCCACCTGCGTGTCGCGCTGAGCAGGCCTGACTCAGAAGAACACAGAAGTACAACTCCATCGAAGTGCATAAAAAACAACAAAGCGCGGGCGTCGCTCATCTGATAGCACTGAGCAATACCTGTTCGAATAACATTCGCATGTAATAGAGTTGTATAGTTAATCGGTTAATCAGCTTGCACCTTCTTTTTAGAAATTTAAAACTAATAATCAAATTCAAAAATATAAATAATATTAATACAGCTGTGGTAATACAGTGAGCTTGATGACCAGCCTTCAGTGAGGTGCCGAGTGCGTGTAGCGTGTGGCGGGCGGCGGCGGTATGCGGAGGCTCTTGGCACGCCGCCGCCGGTTTCACCTTTAACTTGCTTTTAACTTAACAACTGTATGTATTGTTTTAAGTTCGCCGCCACGTCTTACCCTCGTTTTCGCCTACTAAAGATTTTACGAGCGATACTTAGCGCCCCGAAAAACATAAACTTATGATATAATCGCTACATCCAAAATAATAAAAAAAAAATGGTCCATACGCAGTAAGGAAGTGAATGACTTTTACTCGATACATTCTTTGGATGTCTTTGTACAATAGGAAGTAAAAATGAGTCCCATAACGTGGTCAAAACCTCTAATATCCAGTTTGCTCCGGTTTAGACTAATTAAGATGAAGCGCTTATGATGCACTATTATAAACAACAGTATAGTTTTCATAATTATAAGCTCTGCGACCGGGGCGGGTGAGGGAGGGGTGTATTGTAGTTAATGCCGGTTCATTTGGCACGCGCCGCGCGGGGCTGCGGCCGCGGCTCGCTCTCGCCTCGCCTACAGAAGGTGCACTCCACACATTTACATTTAAGCGCTTTATCAAAATATTATGTGTAAGTATCCAGGGCTACAAACTTGGTTCTAATATAATCGGTATCAGCAGTTAAACTAATATTTGGATCTCATAGCATATTTTGATGAATTTGGTTTCTCACACTCATTAATATGCTATTCACCTTCTGACCTTTATAGGCAAGTGTCGCGATGTATGGCGCGCGCACTGCCAAACGGCGACATCTTAACAAAACATTGTGATAATGTTATGCGCGTTACAGATGGCACCCGCAGCGGCCGGCGCGCTGCCCTCACTCCTCGCCGCCAATACTAACTACTAACACACTCAAATTTTATATTCACTATACGTGCATATAATCGATATTGAATTAGTTCAAGTGTCAGAAGTAAATGTTGACGTCTATGTTTTGTTTTTGAGGCTATTTTATGATATTATTATGTAACAAATATAAATATAAAAAAATGGTTTTATTTGTACAAACATGATCAATTCTTCATTAAACAGACGGCGGACGCGAGATAGTCGAGCGACATTAATTATACAACACCGCGTGTGTCGCGTCGCGCGTCCGTCACCCCCCGCCGCACGTCGCCTGTCGTGTCGCACTACTGTTATACTGAGATTAATTATGACCCGAGTTCTGTTAAACTCTTATTCTTTCCTAAATTAGCTGCGGTTTTGAACATCACCTTGTTGAGGTGTTGGGTTCAGCAGATTTTTCATTTTACATAAATTTACTTTCTTTTTATGTCAGTGTAGTTTTTTATACATAATTATTTACATTTTCAACAAAATTATAAATAATTGATACTGTAAATGTTCGTAGATAAGTGGGCCCGGGTGTCCTCGGCGCCGGGCGCGGCGTGCGGATGGTTCCTGTTTGTTGTGGTGTGCTGGTCGTTGTGTGCGTTAGGCGGCGGCGGTGGACGCGAAGACGTCGAGCACGTGCAACGCTACTGGGTCATAGTAATTCGAGTACATGTACTGTTTTAATTATATCATGTGACATGGCTTTTGTATAACTTCTCAAGATAGCTGATGATAATCATAAACGACTTCGAGTAAATTTTATAACCTTGGCTTTCTCAAGACCGGTACTCTGCAGCGTTAGTTAAGAAGACCGGAAGTCCTGCGATACCTACAAAAAGGCAGGGGCGCAATCTTTAATTGTTTGGATGGCTGCTGGCGCCGGTGCCGCGGTCCGTAGACGCAGGTCATCCCTCGGCTCTAGTATTTCAGCGACACATCTAATGCGGGACGTACTGTACCCCACCGTACTTACCGTTAGATTGGTTTAAAAATATCTGCTACTAAAGTTCTTTCGATGCGATAAGACACGCATCGAACGCTTAGTGCATTATAGAGCTGAAAATTATCTCGGTATTTTTAAAACATCGCTCCGAGCCACCTATCTGATACCGTGACGTCATCGGTCACTGTCGGATTTTCGGCTTTCCTGATACCGCGTATTGTGCAACGTTAACGCCGGGGATGATGTAGTACGACCAATGGCTTTATAATATAGACTGCCATCGAAATAGAAACAAACATTATGAGAGCTAGTATGAACCTACCTGGAGTGTTGGACCTTACATCGTTCAGGTCCAAGCTTACTATATGAAGATTCTGGAAACTTTATCATGTGGAAATGAAAAAACGTGCTTTTTGTGACCGGTAATTGATCGCTGATACTAATTAAGTTTGACCTTTACCACTTTCGGGATAGGTAACTAGGTCACGCGTGCTTTAAAGACAGCTTAACCTTGTCTAAGGAACGACTAGACATCACACCTATCAATAATTAAAAAGAAAATCTATATGCTTATATTTATACTGCACTAACGTACCACTTTAGTCTAGGCTGTAGAGATATCTTATTTATGCATTGTATTAAATGATAGCCTTTATCTTTTAATACAATGCTAAAATGTTGAGAACGTTTCTTCAGAATTACTGCATATTACAGTATCAGCTCTCAACTTAACTAAAACATTAGTGAACTGTTTCTTAACTTTACCAACCAGATGTTCCCAATCGCTTTGATGAACACCGCTCTAATTAATCGCACATTAATTTCAACTGAACTATCATTATTGTTGTCATTCGCTACCTCGCCAGTTATTTTTACCCGCCGTAATGATTTTTAAATTGGTTGAAGATGATATCTTCGTATATGTCATACACGCACGTGTGTGAATTTATTTTAAATTTCGGACGGTTTCCAATGTCGTCATCTTTTCAATATGCAGTCAGATAATAGAAGGTAAATGCATTAATAAGTCGGCACGTGACGTTTTATCTGCTAGGTCTCTTTGATTGTTTTCAATTAAACCGCTACAGATGGTCTCGGTAAAACAATCACAGCCAATAAAGAAGGTTAAATAAACTTACTTCATTTATTCTGGATATCTTACGTTTGATTCAAAGTTAGACGGCTCCAAAATATAAGGCAATGTACCGATCCAGTATCCTCTTTTATATGAAAACCCCCCCTCCCACACCCCGCGCCTCCGGGACTCCACAGGTATGACAAATGCCTCCCCACTGGGAAAAAGTTATTACCCACTTAAGTGGTCAGTTCCCTTGTTGAGTAGTGAAGGATCATTGATACTTAATGTTATCTACTCATTGTCATGATTGATCGCGGCGCTCTAAGTGTATCTATGTTCCAGCACTGTGCCTCAACTATTTGACTTTAGATTTCAATGATTTCTTCCTTTAAAATTACTACTGTGTATCCAATTCAGATGTTGGCATACTTCGACGCTCGATGTTATCTACATGTTCTCTCAGAATACCGATTGATCATATTATGTAGGCACACTAAGTATCTCTGGAGCTCGTTACAGGTGACCCGCGCTGCGCTCAAACAAAGCTAAGCCGCGTCACAAGTCGTTCTGCGGTCGTTGTTCGACACGCGGAGGCTGCGACACATCGCGTGTTACTTCAGAAGGCTCGTAAAACACCTCACACAATTATTTAAAACTAGCTGTCCCCCGCGACTTTGTTCGCGTGTTTTAGTTTCAACGGCTTTTCATTTTTGCAACATTTTTCATTTATGCTCCGCTCCTATTGGTCGTACCGTGATATTATATAGCCTATAGCCTTCCTCAATAAACGGACTATCCAATACAAAAAGAATTTTTCAATTCAAACGTTCCTTAGATTAGCGCGTTCAAACAAACAAACAAACAAACTCTTCAGCTTTATAATATTAGTATAGATAATACATAATATTGAGCTAAATGTGGACAAACGGAATCAATATAATCGCAATCAATACTTAATATTCTTTCTTCAATCGATTGTGTTAGTTTTCTGTCATTTACCTAGCATGTGGAACACATTGGTATGAAGTAATTCCCCACCAGGCGGGCTCATATTAGTCATAGTTCCTCTGCTCATAGCTGCCTGGCCGCCGCACTCCTCGTTATCGACGGTCTCTACATGTTGTGCCTGCTGGCTTTACCGTCCTGGTAGGTTTGGTCCCGGTGCACGCGGAGATTGCTCACGGTCCTGCACTCACCGACTCAGGTTATGACTTGTAAATTTATATGAACCACTCAGGCCCTCACCAAATAGTCTTTTAAAGTGAGTAACTGCCACCAGACTTGTTTTATGCTCCGCTCTTCTAACATACACTCACACAGAACATACTAGTACGTAAGTGCACAACTATATCCACAAGCACGCACGAGTCGCGAACACCGCAACGTTTGAGGACCGTTTTAATTGAATCCACATACAATAACGATTTGCCAACATTTTATTACAACATAAATTCTTTACAGTAAAGTTCCGTTCATGAAGGTACGCACAACATCGCCGGATCGAACCGCAGATCTGTTATGAGCTCATTTATTACCACTCGGATTCGATCTAAATGCTATAATGCTATAATATTACGAGTAATGACTAAGAAAACTCTGTGTGCTCTTAGTCAGATCCGGCAGGTACATAAAAATATAATTTAAAAGACAATGGGCTATTCTTTTTTTTTGTGTGGAAGTCGTAGTAGCTTGAGAGTATGTTAGAAAAACCTATTACGCAACGCTAAGAAATAATTGATGATGGTATAGGTTTCCTTAATCCTTAACTCCCTGCACACGGGCGCGTAAAGGTCATAGCCCACTTACACGACTCTGCTCCCACCCGGCAAAAAGAATATAATTTAAATATGGGCTTTAAATATTGCTCTTTAGATATATTTTACATTAGCATCATAAATTAGCAGACAGTTAGCTGTCAGCGAGCTTACCGCCGTCACACTGCTCGGTAGTTGACGCCTCGCTGGCCGCACGTTGTAGATGAGCGGTCGGTGCGGTGTCCGCGCGCTCACTGCTAGCAGTCGTAAGCTCACTGCTAGCAGTGTCTGAATTTCGTATTCGTCTTTGTTATGTCTTTTTCAATAAATGATAATATGTAGTCAAATAAGTACCGATCCATATGAAAGTAAATGTAAAATTTTTCTTCGTCATCTAATAGGTGTCTCTGGATCTGCCAAAATTCTCCTTCTGCATGTCTTGCTTTCAGCATTTTATGCACCCAAAATCTTCGTCTGTTATTTGTTGCGCTTTCCTCTTCATCCTTTAGTGCAATAGCAATAATTGCTAGTTCGCGCGTTGTGAATCGGGACATGGTAAAAAATACGAGTTGCTTTAATGGAAACCGATCGCGAACTGTGTCTATCGCGAAAAGCGAGAGCGGGTCGGCGGGTGGATAGCTGGCCGTCTGCTAGCTGTCGCCGCGTGGACTACGAGCAGCCGTCTTAGTTTAGGGCGGTGTTGGGTGGGAGCGGTGTTGGAGCAGAGTCGTTTAAGTGTGCTATGACCTTTACCCTCGTCCCCTGCGCACGGCGACGCTCGGCGCGGCGGCGGCAGGTAGCGCGCTGTGACCTATTAACCCGTGCCGGTGACGTCACCTGCCTACCTCTCCAATATTCACAAGTTTACTTTTTACGTAACGGTATTGTAATATAACCTACTCCATAATATCCATTGACCGATTCCTGTCGTTGATTCTTCACTTTGATAATGACAATAATTGGGTATTTGACAAGATTTTAGAATTTCATTAAAAAAAAATATTACAAACTATGTCGAGTTGTAAAAACAGCAAATTAATTACTTTCATATTGAACTAGTTAAGATCGATAGAGAGAGCAATAACCCGATGTGACGTCAATATTGTTTTCCCCATACTAATCTGGAGCTGCCGCGTACAAGTCATCGTTTTGCGAAAAAGAGATAGAACATGCGTCACCTACTAACTTTAAAAGCTTATTAAGCTTAACTTTTGTCTTTTTGTTTTTGATATTTCGCCGTTCTGCTTTAATTTAATACTAATAATAGAAATATTTGTGATACATAAATAATTCTATAGTAGTCAAATACCTAATTTTTGTTGCGTAGCGTATCGTACATTGGTACGCTCACATAACATTGCAATTTGATCCTTGTTTTCTAACAAACTCACATAAATACAATATTTTATTTTTAATCATTTTTATAATTGATTCATAAAATCAATTCTTCATGTGACTAGTAGTTATAAATTTAGTTTAATATCCCAACGTCGAGAAGCTAGCATGTCGCGACTACATACGACGCGCTATATAGCGGCAGTACTGGTGAGTCTTTCATATGCACGGAGCCAATACAATCCTCGCACTATACGTTCCTCGCTAATTGCTTTAATAACATTTTCATAAATTAAAATGAATACTCCATGGAGGCGTCGCGTAGCTTCTCAGCTCTATACATATTTAATTTGATCTGTTGTTTAGTGATACGATCGCGCTGAATCGCGAGATCGTTCTGTAAACATTCGCAGTCTGTTGTGCGGAAGTATTTGTCGAGTTGTGTGCGAACATAACGAGCGTATCCGTGCGGGACGCCGCGCGCTGCCGCCGCCGCCGCCGCCGCCCTGCGCGGTGACGGAGAGCGACGCAAATCACAACAGAGAATTATAAGGACGACATACGCAAATAGTTGTTTTGTTTTCATACCTGATGTTTCTATAGTTAAAGATATCAATAGTACCTACATGTACTTTGGGCATGTTTTAACGCTATCTTAATATTTACGAATAATGATTAATTTTACTAACACTGGTAATTAAATAAAAAAAATCTTATGTTCTGGTTAATTCATGACCTGCCGTTACCTTCAAGCCGCAATCCCACCGCGGGTCCGTACATTCGTTAACTTTGTCTCGGAACTTCACTGCCCGAACAGTACACTCTAAACTGGCGGACAAAGTTCAAAAATAAACTTGACAGTAATTTCCAAAGATGGAAACAACCGGCGCCGTTCAAATATGCACGACAATTTGGAAGTTGTAATTTGGAGTGTTTTAGTTTGGCCGAGGTACCGACCGGGCGCGGCGGGCGCAGGCGAGCCTGTTGCCATTTGTTCATGTTTAGAGAAGAGTTTAGCTGATGTTCGAGAGCTTGGTATAATCCGCGTTGTTAATAAATTGGTTCAATAAAAAGCTCACCATACACAAACAGTTTTTATCGAACGTCATAACCATATTAACCATGAACAAAAACCGACGGCCGAGTGTGGTCACCTCGCTCTCCGTTATGTAATCTATCATTATTACTGGTATATTTTCAGGCCCTTTGTTCTAGGAATTGTTGCAGGAAGTAAACTTAATGAGACTAACGTTTATGAGACAAATTGTACCTGCCTTGACGAGACTGAGAGTGTTCGTACATGTGATAGGTACACAACAACTTTTTAAGTATTTATTAGTTGTATAGTTCAAGAAGCAAGTGCAAATATTTAAACCATGTTTTATCTCCGTCATATGAGATGTAATCTACGACTAAGCCAGTAAATGGATTTCTCCAAAAATAGTAGCGCTTGACCTTGACCCACAGTCCGGAGGGATGCCGGTCCGGCGCGCCTTAATACAACACGGAGGGTCTACGAGCCGGGCCGCCGCCGCCGGTCGACATTCTCCCTAAACTTGTTACACAGTAACTCATATTGTAAAATGATAAGGTACAGAATGCCCACCGCGCAAGAAAATTACAAGATAGTTAAAAGACAGCTAAGATTGGTGATTATATTTTTGTTTTGTATTATATATCGTTTATAAAATGGTTCCAGACCAAGCAATAAGCTTGTTTCCATACATTGTGTGAAGTGGTATTTCTGTAACTTCGACACTGCTTAGGCTAGTTAGGCGGTCGCTGGAAGGCCGGCGCTCCTCACTCGCCAGTCCCGTCGTTGTCATTTAAATTATTGATTCAATCCAAGAAATTGATTCAATTGGGCATGATAAGTAGCTGTTTGTGGTTGTTTCCATTATTGCAATGAAGTAGTACGTGTAGCGATTCTACAATCGCAGTAAATTGGCAATAAATTACATGTGACTAAAGTATTTTTATCGACTGGAACAATTGGAGATAGTTGTTGTTTTCGGTGGGGGTCCCCGGTAGTAAAAGTTAATCATGTAAAGCTACATCGCTCGGCAGATGTCTCTTACTCGTGAGCCTCTCTCGCACATAGCTCCACGTACTGATTTATACGAATAATCCCATAATCCTGTGTTACACTCCCCTAATTTAGGGCGCGTGAATTATTGTCGTCCTTCGTCAAGGAATGGTTCACAACCTGTTTGATCTACCTACTTGTTTTCTATATTAGTTTTAGTACAGTTCATACATTTTACTGTATGGCTCGTTGTCGCATTGTTTAGTGTGCGTTATTATCATCTTGAGATTTTACATTAAGATCTGCAAAGTATATTGTTAAATGTTGTTTAGTAAAATGACAAATTAATATGCATTTAATTCATGGAACTACCGAATACAGCCTAAACTATTCAATATAAAAATCTTTTAAAATTACTGAAATGAATTCGTGTAAAATCGCCTTGATATGTACATTATGGTGTCCGGCTAGTCATAAGAGAAATAAATAAAGTGTGGCAGATGTCACTTACTACATTATATTCTACTCTTTAAAACATGTAAGATTGAATAAATTCATATTACGGAAATTCGTGTATTTAATAAAAATCGTAGTTCATTAGGGTTCTAGTACAAAATCAGGTAAACGTATATGTAAAGTATATTGATTTAGTACCAGTTGTCGTGACTGACGGCTGACGAAGCGCGAGCCGCGCCAGCAGGCTCTGGTCGCAGCCACCGTCCACCGCCACACCACGACGCGACGGTCAGCCATATAACACGAACATCGAGATCAACCCGCGAAGCAAACAGCTGCAACTGTCATTAAGAGGATGTAGCACCGCGCGGGACGGTGAGGGTGAGGGTGAGATAAACTAATGGCAAACGCGACTAGCAAGAAAATAAAAATTTAACAAGTCAAGGTCGACCTTCTCATCAAAAAGGATCTTAACAATTTAATATGATGCAACTCTGATTGAAAAAATATATTTAAGTTTTAGCGAAGGATAACAAAGTTATGCATTTTTTTTATATATAAATAACATCTCTTATGTTAAAGGTTTTGAAGCTTAACATGCACTCTATCGAGACAAAACGTGTTACCAAGTATGTCATGTAGCAGCTACGAGTAGGTTACAAAAGATTTGTGCAGTTCTTGAGAACTTTTAAAAATCAAATCAAGAAACAGGTGGTTATGAGAGAATCACAAGGGACTTTATCAAAGGTTTTGATGAGTGTTAACCCCCCTCCCCACTATCCTATCTCCCTTCTTGTCCCCTACGGCGAAGTGTCGCCAAGTTCACTACCGCGTCACATTAAGATGCAATAATACTAGTTTTAATGTCAACAACACATTCGGGGCACGGCAACGAACTATGCATAGTGTTCATTGTTTACCGAAAGTGTTTTAAAGCAGAGTTGTACAGACTTTAGTAGTGTACGCTATGCATGTATATAAAATGCTAATTGATAATCTACGACCTGTTAAACGTATATGCTATGAAGTAAAATACTCAAATTCTTAGATTAACTCGACGGCTGTACATCTTGAAGCTTTTATCAGACACTAGCTGTGCCCGCGGCTTCGCTCCCGTCAACTGTTCACTTACCCTACCTACCCTACCCTACCCACCCTACCCTACCTATGTCCTTCTCCTGGTTTTAAGCTACCTCGCCACCAATTTTCAGCCAAATCAGTTCAGCGGTTCTTGAGTTACAAATAGTGTAACTAACACAACTTTCTTTTATATATATATATAGATATATATATATGTATATATTACAAGTTGCTAATGCGCTCGACTCTTTGCTTACTACGAAAATGTAGCTACTTACATACGGATTTGTTTTAAACTTTCGATATACTTTATGTTCGGCCTCCAACAACGGGACCAAGAAAAAAACCTTAATTGTATATTTTGGGCATCAGGACGATCGTTCGGAGAACTTTGTATAAAGCAGTCGTCGAGCGCGGCGCGCCACACGCCTGCTCGTTAATTGCAAGTATTTGCTGAGTCGAGATATGCTGCAAGGTCCGAGCACACTCACACACTTCACACCGTTACAAGTTTGTGTTGCAGACTGTTTAGTTAGTTTTGGGCGTTTCCGGGAGACCCACTGAGGCGAGTTTCAACTATCATGTTCAAACTCTAACTACATTATGCTACATATGCATGTTCAGGTCAGACAGGTGTTGTTATTTTTATGCCTCAGTGCGCGCAGGTTTTAGTACAGTAGTCAGCACATCAGGGACGTTCGATTTGTGAGTAGTTCGTGCGCGATCTTGTTCTTCACGCTCAGTTGCCTGCGAACTACATGACTATGAGATTTCTCGATTTACATCTAAATAAACTGAGGACGTGTGCGAAAACCGGTGAAAACTTATTAATAAAATAACACATTGCTTGTGAAATGCAATTGCTGAAAAATAAAATCGAGTAAAGGTAATCAGAATAGGAATATTGGTGCGGACACTTCATGGAAAATATACGCGAGGTAGATGTAGACCGAGAAAGGGGGCGGTGACCGTGCAGCAGCACTTTAAGAGAATTTTACATTATTCCAGCACAGCGCGCCGTGATACGGGTTGCTCGAGGTATCGACATTCGACCGCGCCGGTGACGTGTTAACTTCACTTGAGTGGTGTACGCACGCATTCGTTACGTTTATTGAATTGACGCGTGTAAATAAATGAGTCACGCAACGCGAGGAAAATTAAAAACAAAGAATAATAATTTACGAAAAATAGTATCGAACACATTTTAACATACACATATATTAGCCGCGTGAAGTGACGTCAACCTCATTATCTCCATTTTTAATTTTTTGTGGAGACAGTAATGGTCCCTCATCACAACAGGATGCGCTGCCATACGGACGTGTCGTTATCGGAAACATGACAACAGCGTGTAATATATCCCTAAAAATAATGTTATTTTTCATGGTGTAATCTGAAACATTTTCTATTCCTTTAACGTCGAAGGGCGTATGAACAAAAAATACATTTTGTGCGAGCGGGGAATTAATAATTCTAAGTTGAACAACAATACTGAAAAGAAATAAGATAAGCGCAACGCGTGTAGCGCCGGTGGGGTAGGCGGGACAGGGGGCTACACGCTGAGCGGAGAGAGGGAGGGAGATCTTATCCCATACAAGTTGAAGTTGTTAAATTCACTGTAAACCTTTAATAAAACTTATACAACTCAGCTAGTTAGTGTATATTGAATTTAATGCGCGCTCTACATAACAGTGCTACGATGAAAGCTCCCTGTAAAATATTTATGTTATATATATTTTGTAAATTATATTTCACAGATCATGAGAGATGGTAGAGAGACAGACAGAGAGGTAAAATTTATAACTCTTAATTTTATAATACAAGAGAATATGATGTACTTTTCGAGCGAAAACACAACAGCAGATACCTTTCAGTACAAAACCTTTAGAAAGATATCATAATTATATTGTTGAAATGAAATAAATAATGGAGTGTTCTCCTAGCAAAAGTAAACGGTATATTGTTATTATTTAGTGGTGTCCAGCGCGAGTGACGTGCGAGGGCTTAACTAAAGGGGGTCAGTCTTAGAGCGACGCGCGACACGGCGTCGGCGGCCGAATGTGGATGACAGGAGGCGCACTCCTTCATATAAATATGATAGGACGCACAATTATATAGAATTCAATAGTAGATAGAGACAGAATAGTCAATTTTTAATTTTCCACAAATCTATAAGTTTAAGAGTTAACGTTTCCAACTTCTCATGTAAATGTATTAATAATAACACCAGAGGAAGAAATTGACTTAACAATATGTAGGTTTCTATATACAAAGTTTAATGCTAGAACGTTTATATCAGATGCAACAAAAGCTGAAGATAATGTCTTATCTACTTGCGAGTGTAATGCGAACACCTTGTAAAGCGTCACAAGGCACGTCGCAAGCACTTTTGTTATTTATCTTCACGATTGTTTGCAATATTTAATTTCAGTACTGGGATACTCTGCCGGACACGGCGCCGGCGGCAGAGCGGCGTCCAAGTTCACCAATTAGCCTAATTGATCGACTCGCGCTAATTACATCGCTGCAATTCTACAGATGCCTCAAGCCCCAACCAAGCTCCCACTTCAATAGCAGTCGGCTAATCGGACACAATGATAAATATTTTGTTTTGTTAAACGCAAACAAAACGGGAAACGACGTCGTTTATTTCAGGTGATTAACATCTCAATAATGGTTTCTAACTGTCGAGCTCAAATGTTATTATCCAGAGAGGCTCTAAAGCTTTCTGCTTTACTTTTAATTGAGGATGTAACAAAATATGGCCTAGCATGATATCTTCCAGGTTTTTGGTTGATTCTGATTGTTAGTGGATGTCTGATATAAATTCTGTTGGACACCTTAGAGCTGGGAATTGTTACTAAAGACGCTTTCTTTAATTCCTTATCTGCAGACTGTTCGCTCATGCATGTTTACATCACGTACATGTTCACGGCGGTGCTCGTCACTGTGCGAGTGGCGCAGTGGCCATTATCGCTCATAACTCGCGAACGATTGCCGACACTTGCCGAAAGTTGCCGATTAGCAAATGTCGCTGTTTTTCCTAATTCATTCTCAAAGCTAATGGGCCACCATCGCTGATTTAAACGACTACTTTATATCGCGCGCGATTTCGTTAGTGACGAGCGACGAGTTTTATGACTTTATCAAAATTTCAATAACTGTTCAAGATTGTCAGATCTTTCTATTTACTAGTTTCATTGTAGCAAAAATATGACATTTAATTAATTATACCAGAACACATTGCCAAATTAAACATTTATAACAAGTTAAATATGAACAAAGAATTATTAGAACATTTTTTATTAAGTAATTTTAATTAAAAAATATAATTTCTTCGTAATTATCATTTTTACATGCATCAATATTGTCCATAAAATTAGTGCTGTCAAGCAGTTTCTTTCTCACCAAACGTTCAGTCACTATACGAGTACCGTTTTATTGGGCATAAATCAAATCGCATAATTTGAACGGACGCGACGTTAAGAAACAAAAAATAACGGCACGCAATCGGGATAAGGGTAAAAAGCATTTATTGCCAAAATAAAAACAACAAGAAATGATTCGTGTATCACAGGAGAGGCATGTTCAATGCGGAATGTGCGGAATGGCGGTGACTCGCTACTGAGGCGAGACTCAGGCCACGCGGAGAGCCGGCGCGACTACCTCCAGTTTATAGGTCACGGAGACCTATAGAACTGTGTATGTAACCATGAAGTGAAAGTGTAATGTTAAGTTCGATACGATATTGATAGTGGAAATATTGTGTGATTTACTTTATTGTTTTTTTTATGGCAATTTGTGCTTCAATGACTCAGCTAAATGCCATTTATTTGGACATCCCTGACTTAAGTATGTGGTAGACTATACATGATAAAATGTATGTTCCCCTATTACTCGAACGCATCTGGACAGATTTGGAAAATTATTTCTTGTTTTTAAGAGTTTTAGAGTCAGGGTCTCATAATGGAATTCCAGGAAAATCGAGGGCAAAGCTTAATTTATAAAGGCACGTTTTATGTGTTCTAAGTTTTTATTGATTTGAAATGATTATACTTATTTTGAAATCGGATTTTACATTTATGTGTAATAAATTATATCGATTTGACGAACGAAGGTCGTCCTCCGAGTGACAGCTGTCAAACGTAAATGAAAGGATTGGAAAGTTAAATGTAGAGAACTGTGACGTTTACAAAGTATAGTTTGTTATACTTTCTACACCATCATTTCACTGACCACAATATAATAATAATTAGGTTTTATGATTATTTTTAGTAGAAAGCCTGCCTTTTTTCCATTAACTGCTGACTTTAGATATAAAAAATACTAGATATTTAAATGAAGCTCCATGATAATACATTATCTTAATATCACAAATAAGCTGCTTATTCTGAAATAAAACTCGACCAATGACCTTGACGCGCCACATTCGCACAATATAAGTAATGATACATACATTACAATTACATCAATTGTTTGTGACAGTTCGGTGTATCGCGTAACAACTCACTAGTGATGTAACCAGTGTCGTTGATCAAAGCAATGATTCTCTGATTGTCTCTGGTCTGTTCTCCATCAGTGTTAATCTACGTCTAGTACTTTTGTTATAGTGATTATCAATTATAACTATTATAAATTATACAACTGTATTGTGTACCTACTTATGATTTACAATAAAGAATACTTTTACAGTGAATCATAGGTAGGTACATATTACAGATGTTATAATTTAGTTCAGTCTAATCCCGCGCAATGGGCACACGATAGTTGCATTAATTAAATTAGGTACAGTAACAGAATAATTATTTTAGTCAATATCCATATGGATAGTAAGTTCTATATTATCTTTAAAGTCTTAGTAGCTTTAGCAACCACTGCCTATCGTAACTTGTGATATAGAACACCAATAATTCATACTTAATCGATATTCAAAATGATAAATAATTAAGATGTGATTAATCCGCGACGCACTATTGATCCCTCATCGCCATAACACATTAATGTCGCCCTTAATTATGAGCACAATCACGGCGTGACATAGTGTAATGGTTTCGATGTAACTTGTTTATGTGTACAGTCGCGATCAGTTACTGCGGTCTCGCGACACGCGTCTGTACGCGCATGTACCTCCAAGTAAATAGAAACAAGTGGTGCTCGTTGCTTCTGATAATGAAAAAAACTGTGAGATGCTTAATTAATGATTTATCTTCGCAACTGGCCCCCGGCGGCGCCGCGGACTTACGTAATTATATCGACATTGCTGCGCGGACAGAGAGGCTTATTTTTAGGAATAATTCGTTATTTGAACTGTTTACATGTATCACATACTGTATTTTGTGCAATATACACACGGACTAAGGTAAATCCTACGAAAATCCAGAGTATAGGTGTCAAGAAACTCAGGCTCATTAGCCACTATGACACCGAGGTTATCAATTAATAATTCTAGATAGCAACACAGCTCTCACACTCACACATGGGCAGCTACAGGACAATATACGTACTGCTATTAATTCTGAGACAATAGCAAATCAGTAAAACCACTTAGCATTGCTCACATTTTCCGAGAATCGACTATATAGTAGGTGCTACGATTTCCGTGGGGTGTTTATTACATGACTACGTCGTAGCACTCGTAGAATTTGTCTACGAATCGCTACGGGAATTATCAACAATTAATTATTGCAGTTTATTGGAAGATGACTGTTCATCAATAAATCGATTTATTTAACGTTTACTAGATTTTTGTTATTTTATTATTGGAGAAAACTGGGCCACAATTGAACCCAATATCAATTTCGGTAATTGGAATCATAAGATATTAATGACGTCAATGTATCGAGCTACATTCGACAACAGAGGTTGTATTTTCCCCCGACATCCAATTACTGGGATATGTAAGTGATTGTTATAGTCGTCGCGCGCACGATACATTGCGGCGCGCGTGCTGTCGCCGGCGCTGGCACTGTTGGCGCGCACAATTGAACTGTTCGCTGTTTCACGCGCACATCATCACATGGTCGCACATTGTTAGTGCAGCTTTACGCAGTAATTACTAAGATAAACAAATGACCAGAATCATGTGAACAGCCGCTGGCCGCCTGCGGAGTCAAAAGCATGTAATACAAAGATGATCAATGGCGATCTACGAGGCTTTACAAGGATTTAGGCAAAAGAACTTCAGTTAGATACTAAATATAGTTCTGAAGTTGAAGGCAACGAAAAAGGCTTAGCAGAAGCTTGTCGCACGACTAGCGATAGTCTTAAAGTCAAAGTATTAAAATAAATAATAGTGTACTATATTGATACAGGAGCTTGGCGATACTTATGTCGTATTCTAATAATTTTTTAAATAAACGTATACTACTTCTGTACTGTCTTTTGTTTATTCCTGGTAAGGAAAGGAGCCTAGTAAGAGTGAGGTCCTTGAGAAGTTGTGAGTCCACTCGTAATTATAATGTTATTATTATACTGTTGTTATTTGTTTAAAAGATAATAACAACAAAGACGCGAGTTACGACGCTAGATAAGCAGCGGGCGGAGCGAGAGCAGACAAACCTTTTTGTTAAGTTTATAACTAACTGATTGCGTCACTCAACTCCGTGAGCAAGTATCTGTGGTAAGTAAGAAGTGCTGTGTAAAGTGTACGCAAGCACAAGCATACACACAATTCGTTTAATAACTATATCTACAATAAAGTAAAGCAAAAAGAGTGAGTAAACCAGAGATTAATATCGATAACTAGAGATCATTTTTGTTATAAAATCAAGTCCAAACAGCATATTATTAAGCTTCTATGTGTTAACAAGTACAAAATATTATGAATAGTTAAAAGTGTGAATAAGTTATTTATTTTGGAGTAGCTGAGTTATAAATATAACAAAGCATCAATAGTCCCCGCTCCGACGTGCCTGATGTCGTGATGTGTAGTCGCTGGCACTCGTCCACCGCCGGCGAGGGATGCAGGCCATGCTCAGCGATGCCCGCTTACAACGGTGTTTACATTTCATTAATTGCATGTTTATTTGTCATTTCTTAACGTAGTTTCAATTGATTTCTGTTTAAATCATTTGTCTCTGAAACATAGTAGTCAGGACCAGCAGTCAAGTCATTTGTTTTATTTCTAATGGTCGCGTAATACTTTGGGGAAACGATATTACTGAAGTGTTGAAGCCGCACAATAAAACCAGATAGCGTTAAATTATATTAGAGTTGAAGTGAGCGCTAAGCATGGAGGCCCAATCTCAGCGGAGGTCGTTATCAAAGTTTTTCTTTAAGTTTTGATTCCAGTTTGAGATCTGAGTACGGCGAGGGCCGGGGCTGGGAGTTATTGCGTTTAGATTTATTGGCGCCGAGTCCACACCCGCCGCTAGTTATGACGACTCCAGTAGTCGCGGCGCTCGCGCCCGCCTGCGGCTTCGTCTTTCTCTAACTTATGTCACCCTGAGAACTTTAAGTCACTCAGTGATAATGATCCGGAGTTAAATTATTATAGAGCTAAGTTATTGTCTTAAAATTTTGATTACAGTTATTAAACACATGGATGTTGTAAAAGATATGCTTACGACAACTAACACAATATCGAGAAACTTTTAAAAGGTCTGAATATAACCAAAATGCTTTCTTACAATTCGTACGTTAGGTATCGTACACAATGATAAAATTGTGTTTGATGCGATTCGCATACTGATCATGTGTGGTCAATGTGTTTATATCAAACACAGTGAACGAGTGGCAAAATGAACATTATACCGTAGTATTTCATCGAACTCAACTCAATCGGCTCTGTTCGGTGTTACTGAGTTTGTAAAGATTATTGAAGTGGAACAGTGAAAGCTAAATGTAAGACAATTTTAAGTAAATACAAATATTTTATTTTTGTAATTAATTTTATCTAATTTTATAACTTGTATTTCAAGTTCTGAATAGTGTGCGTTATTTTGAAACAAGTTTTTTTATTTATTTTTGTTTTAACGGGTTAAATGTTACTTTGCGTTTAGACAACAACAAATATGTTTCTTAACTTTTTTTTTAAATCAAATATACACAAGTAATCATTAAAGTTTTTATAACATTACGTAGGGTATATAGCCAAAAAGGTTATTTTAAAATGCAATTATATATGTATGCCCTTAATATCACGATGATGGCTAGCCGGCGCGGCGGCAACAGCGCTGCGAGTAAGGCAAGGTCAAGTGTTCCACGTGCCCTATTTATATTTAAGCGCAGTCGGCGCGCACCCGATACCAAACCCGGACACCACTGAATATTTTAATGACGCCCCTCGCTCGTAGCTGCTGACTGCCGAGGGCCGAGTGCCGACCCAATACAAATAATAGCATTTCGCGTCATCGACCAACTCCCTCGCTACACTACAGTCGAATTGAAGGGGTCCTAAGTCCTAATGGTCACTTTTAATACTTTCCTCTGAACAAAACTACAAATAACTCCGTACTGGTTTTATTCGTTATCGAGCAGCTCAGCGAGAGCCATTAGTCGCGTTACCTGCAGTAACGGTAGGAATTTAAAGAACACAGCAATACACTTAGGAACAACAATTTAGCAAATTATTCTGTCCGTACTTCGTACCTCGTAACTTAATACCGTAAGCTCACCTTCTTCTACTTGGCGCAGTGACTCACCTCTCGTTTATGTTTTGCTTACGAGGAAATAATTTACATTGCTAATATGTTTTATTATAATTGTTATTAGTAGAGAACAGATAGGTCATCGATAACATAAAAGTAACAAAAGTATCTTAAAATCTAAAATAAGAAGTCAAAAGTGAATGAATGAGTTTAAAAGAAGGTTTAAGTGGCAAAAGGTTATAGAGCAGGGCATTAGCAGCAGTGGAGGGCGAGAGGCACGTCGCCACCATTACTCAGTATCTAGCACGTCATTTATAAATCTAGATTTATTTGAACAAAAACCCGTCGGTCCACAGTTTAGCTGAGCCCTAATTACTGTGTCGTCTGGCGTCATCACATTACGGCGCGGTTCAAATGTTCATGTTTCAAACGGCACACATTAACCGCTACTTGTAATTAATAAATTAGCATTAGCTGACAAATTACTGGTTTTGTTCATAAGTGGAGAGATGGGCGCGGGCGGCGCGCGTGCCTGACGGTCCGCGGCGCTGCTGCGTCGGCAGGACTGACACTCTCTCGCAACTATTATGATGACACATACATAACTGAATTTGTGTTAGTAGCTATTGTATGTGATGTTGTCTACATTAATTTATTTATTATTATTATTATTTATTTATTTATTATTTCGAATTAATATTTATTAAATCGTGCCCATTTGAGTTTTCACCTCTAAGCCGCTTAAATTTGGACATAGAGTCGCTCAAATTCGGATATATTTTAGTATTTGGGCAAATTATTGATAGAAAATTATAATATATAATAACAGTAAGGCAGCTAATTCTGTTTTCTCTTAGAGTATACGTGAGCAAGTATAGAGTGCGCGCGCTTTACTATTAGCCCGTTGAGCCGATCGTAAATTTTATCAAATTTTTATCTGTGAGTACTACGCTCTTTTACTAATTTAAGTCATTTTCCGTGTGACGACAAGCGTTTTGCAAAAATATCGATGGTTCCCATATTATTAGGGTATTGTTAGGTTTGAGACAATATTTAAAAAAAAGCGCGCTTTTGTTCAAAAATCAAAACTCATTTATTTCTTCTTACTTACTACAAAGTAGCATTTAAAGTACGTTAATTCAATGGACAGCACCCTGATTCGCCCACCCTTCACCGCTTCCTAAGTGCTCTGGTTGTTGAGAAGAATCGGCGCAAGAAACTCCCCATGTTGCTGTTCATACTGGTGCTCACAGTTCATACTCTGTTAGGCGCACTCAATAGTTTACTTATTTATATTCTCATTGTCTACATCCAGGAAGCTACGTCACCGAAGAACATTTTAACGACATCCCATCTGTGTGATTATGTTTGACGTTTGTAAACTGCAGATCGTAATCGATTAATAGTCGATAATAACACGTTGTAGCTTACCAAAGAGGTCGAGAGCAGTCTAGACAGGGTAACAAGGAAGCCGATCAAGTTGAAGGCGAGTTCCGTTCGACGCTCACACGCGCAAGCGTCGCCGCACTCGTTTATGCGCCGCCGACCGACTCGTTCTAATAGACTGCTGCTACACCGGACATGTTATAATATATTGAGGTTTTTTGTCTAAGATCTTGGTTAGAATCTTCTATTTATTCGGACTGGTAACCACACTCTACATGCGTACGGGCATAGGTAGAACAGGTGGTGGTTTTTTTTTTATGTATAAATACTTCGTAATGAAACAAGTTAAATAGTTAATACACCAACATAACACAACAATTGCAATACCTACATGTAAAGTAGTAGTAGTTTGTTTTGAACAATGTTCTCAAATGTAACATAGATCTGGTTGTTATCCTGTGAGTCAGACTATAATGATCTCCTCATTACGCAGCAGGTCGCCGGTTCCCGCGAGAACGCGCGCCGCCGCCGAGGTCGCGCCGGCACCGCGACACCTCGCGCTAGAGCATCATCCTGTAAGGGCACACGCACATCATACAAGCTATTTACGGGCTGGCCACGACTAGAGAATTCTAATACTACTTAATAAGATTGTTTAATATTTTACCTTTTCGCAATATCTGTCTGTTCAGTGTTTTCTTTCATTTAAGAAGAAAAAAAAAAAAAACTTTTCATAAATGTTTACTCCTATAGAAAATAATCCGTTTGGCTGTAGGTCAGAGTGCTTTTACATGTTGCAATGAATACACTGCACGTCGCCATGTTGCAATCGTCGTTATAAGCACTGTATTTATCTGTTACGTGTGATAAACCCTTATTCGAACTTGTTATCCGTGCAGTTAAATCCTATACGCGGCTTCAGGTAAGGCATCAGGATCTGTCGCAGCGCTAATCCCCCGACGCTTGAGTTGTGTCCCATTAGCGCGGGTCAAGGTTCAAGGCCGCCACGTTGCCGCGGAACGCCTCAAATAATTTGTGCGCCACAAGCACTCCTAGCCGCGGATTTGAGTCGCGCGCTGCGCCGCCGCGTTACAACTCAAAGCTTTTAGTTAATGTGTGTATTTGAACGACGCCATTAAGCAAAATGAATACACATCTGCTCTGTACATGTCGGTACTCTCTTCATTGTTGGTTTAACATTCAAATGATGACAAATATGCTCCCAACATATCAGAATGAGAGTAGGTACTAACCCAGTGCGCTATCAACTGAAGTAGCTTGTGAAATAAACATCAACGACATTATCAGGCCGGGCCGGCGCGCGGCGCGCGGTGCAGTCTAGAGCCTAAGAATAAACTGAGACGAGTCAGGAGTCGGCGCCGCGTCTTAATATGTGCGAGCCATTACCGAGCAGTCATTACGACAACACGAGGTGTGTCCTGACGTCTAAGACAGGGCCCACACCGCTAACTATGATATCTGGCGGATATGTTATGTATTGATATGTGTGTCGTTTTCCGTGCGTGTCTTCCTTCCTTCCGATCAGATTAAATAAGCAAATTGAAAGAGAGTGCTTGTGCGTGCGAATGTGTTTACGATACTGGTTGTTGAATGAAATAGAAATTGGGACGACTCTACAGCCCGCTATATCAATTGAGTAAAATAACGATTCCAAATGATTTTTATTATGATAAATACACACTTGTAGTGTTACGCCCGTGCTTCCAGTCATGTTATAAGTCGATCGCATGTGCGGGCGCGCGGTGTGGCGCCACCTTTATGTTGCGCACTTAACTCCGCGCTCTGTATAATGCCGGCAATTAGCTAACGATAAGTACATCTACTACATGAGTTAACGTGACTTTATCTCGACTTTGATAATATCTGTGTATTAAATGTGAATATTTAGAAGTTTTGCACTCATTGTACTCAACATTAATAAACGTGTGAACAGTGAACGCATGGCGTAAACTTTGGAGTACTACATTACGTCTTCTGGTCTAGCAGTAAGCTACGAGTATATTGTGGGTGTAAACTAAAGTTACCGCCACTTCTCAGAGGACATATCGACTAATTGATTACTGCAAAAACATTTGAGTATACTTTGTAACTAACTGCAAGCTTACACATTGTTCTTTTATGTACCGGTAAAACGAGAGTACCTACATACGGGAGATGTTTCTACTTGGAATATGTTTATGGTAGTGCTCCGGTAGTGAGCAGACGTTGAACACCTGGTCGGCGTCGGCGCGCGCCCGCTAAGTGAACTATGAAAGTATAATGTCGCCGTAACAATAGCAACCGAGCTAGTGTGACGTCACACTTACAGCGCCGCGACATTGTACTCTAGATAATATCGTGGAGACAGATCCCTCGGCCGGCGGACTGTTACTTCTATGATTACATACATCTGTTTGTGTTATCGTCTTGTGTGTACGACACACGACTCTTTTGAGGCTAAAAGGTTATTACTGCAGTAACAGTGGGTTGAAAAGGTTGCCATTTGTATTGAAGAGATTTGTTTTTGGATATCGTACTGTACAGTAGAACACAACATAAGTTCTAGTTTCAGTCTATCCATAACAATTGAGACACACCCGAATGTAACACAATGTAGGGTTACAATATCGCTTATTTATAATTACTGCATATAATTGCAGCCGGAAACTGAAACAATAAAGTATATAGTCCATTGTGAGTGCGATAATAAAAGGTATATTAATATAATAGCAGTAGTTCATGTGTCGCAGTCGCCGCCCGGCGTCGCTCGCCGCGGATCGCGCTCCTGCTTTTTATTCTATCGTTTGTTTTAGCTACAGAATTACTTTGCTGGCGCCGACTGTACCTGAAAAACCTGATATTTTAGTTCCTAAAATGTAAACTATTTTCGTCCATATTTTCATTGTAACTGACAGCTTTCCATGGTCCTTAAGGTGAATGTAAGAACATTTTATATTATAACGTAATGTTCCTTAGAACTTGTAACACTTATAGTTTTTTTGTGACGAGGAAATAAAGCTCAGCCATCCAGATATTTATGATCCTCCATATTAGCTAGGTGCGAACCCTATTCTATTACTCGTTTAAGTAAGCCAGATTACTGATACAAGCGTCTCACGCGTCGGTCCCTTAAACCTATTTTCCAGCTAAAAATCAAATTAAACTTTGGTTGAGCGAGGAATGAAGCTAACAGACTACGAGTCTCAAATGTCAAATTAGCTTGTTGGCGGTAAACAAATCTGCGTCTCGGGAAGTCCGCGCGCCGCCGCCGTAATCTGTAACGAAATCTGTCGGAGTGAGTGAGTTACAGCCTGGGACATTAATATTATCATCACGACTCATCTGCGAGACTTTTGAAAAATTATTTGGTGTAAAATTACTTGGAGGCTTTATTCCGGACTTATCTTTATGTATTGTAAGGCGGATTGATGTTATACCTGTTCTTTAGAAATATCTGTGGGACTGCGGGGTATTTATTATAAGCAGGTACACGGAGCTAAGAGTTAGTTGTGAAGGAGGTAGGCAGGTGCGATGTCTGCCGTGTGATATAACTCGCTCCATCATGAACGGTAATCGGTGTTGAATTCGCGGCGACGGCCTCACCAGCCGCGGTACATTTTGCACATATTCTATTTATTTACCAATGTTACGTACAATCTACAGAATATTTAATAACGTTCTTTAATATTCGGGTCAAAATACATAATATTACTAGTTTCAGCAGAACATATTTTTATTTTAGACCATGTGTACTAAGAGAATAGATGGTCAGCCACATAGTCGTAGAGATTCGGTGCGCAGATTGTAGCGTAGTACTACACAGTCCGTACATACATCCTACTAACGTAACGGATGTCAATCTAGTGAGCAAGCATATTTCATTATTCGCCGCACGGATCGGTTGCATAACTTTTTGTATTAATTCTTACAGTTGGACCTACTAGTTGTGACCTACTGTTGGATAGAATTTCGATCGCTAACAAAGGATTAGATTTATTTATTAGCAAGAGAGTTAAACGTAGTAGCACTTACACAGCGCATGTTGTGTTCAGTGAGTGAGCGACACACAATACGTCACATAATAGGAGTCGCTTACTTCGCGGACCTAGTTTAAAAGTTGTGTGGAGTTTAATTAAACGCGCTCTGACGTCGGTTTTAAACGGATCAGGATCGGCGTGGGCTGAGGTTACCTGAGCCCTCCTCACGAGCTACAAATGAGAGGCGCTGGTGCGCTGGTAGCGGCCGCGGCGCTGGCAGGTGTAATACGCTTCATGTTTATGAAGTTTACACAAGCACAGTCGACGTTTGCGGTAATAATGAGTAATAATATACAACGCTTTTGATGTGGGTTTTGTACTGTATTAACTTTGACGGTAAAATCGGGGGTTCTTCTCTTTCACCTTAACTTGCGTGTCTTCTATGCGTAGACCCAAAACAATTAAAACAATCATGATATTTCAGAGTTACTAAGATAGAGTTAGGAAAAGCCGGATAAGTGTTCAGTTGACCAGTGACACTTCTGCTCCCTGGCATATTAATATTTGCTATAGCGTCATGAGCATACATCTAGCAGATTATAATCGATCGTTGTTCGTGCTAGGATTAACCCTCAGCGCAAGTCAAGTGCATGAATCAGGTAGTCAATTATAAGCGCGGGTTGCTGCGAGATGCTTTGTCATATTGGCACCTTGAGCGATCTCGCCTATTACGTGCATTATTGAGCGCAGTGTGGCGGGCGGCGGTCACGCGCGCGGAATGCATAATGCAATAATGTGAGTATTAGCGGTGCGCCGTGCGGTGCGGCGCGGTGCCATGCGAGAGGGGTGGAGAGCACGATTTACATGTCAAAGCTCGCTTCACCTCGTCGCTAACGCGATTATGCTAAGAAACAACGCGTTGTACGTGGTAGCAATTAAATTGGAACTTGACTGTATAGCCGATATGCATTGCCGTGAACCATTATAATTATAATACCTATTATGCCGCACTAGTTCTGTTTTCGTAATAAACAATACCTATTAAAATTATTATCGTGATATGTGTAAGTGTGCAATTTTGCATATTATAAACTCTGATTCTCAGTCAGTATCTTGGAGCCAAAGATACTGTCTTTTCACATTATGAAGAAGACAAAACTTAAATTTTCAGATAAAATCTCGTCTGTCTACTTATAACGAAACATGAAAAGAGACTCGATATTAATTTGTAAAACTTACCGTCGGACACAAGATAAACCATACCAATGTTAAATACGATTCCACTAGAAATATATTTTATTTTAGTTGATTTGAATACCGCTCAGATACCGGTGAGGGGGAGGGGGGGGGGCGGCGAGGGGGCAAGGGGAATGCAACGAATGGGATCAAGTGCCGGCTAGAACCTGCACGGCGCACGCTGATTAATGACGAGACGGCCTCCGATACCTGGGCCCAGAGGTTATCTAATCAAAAGATACAAGCTTTGAAAGTTAAGAGAGGACTAAAATTATATAAGTATGTCTTCTTCTTCTTCCTGCTCTTTTCCCAATTTATTTGGGGTCGGCGCACAATGTTTTCTCCTTCCATTCTGCTCTATTAGCCGTCATACTGTCATTCACTGATTTTTCCCGCATATCATCTCTCACGCAATCGATCCACCTTTTCTTCGGCCTTCCTCTTCCTCTCCAGCCCACCACATCCAAATTCATCACTCTTTTATTCACGTGCGTTTCATCCCTTCTCATTACATGCCCATACCATCCTAAGCGATTTCCTTTCAGTTTTTCTGTTACTGGTGCCACTTTCAAACTTCCTCTAATATACTCATTTCTAACTTTGTCCATTTTCGTCACTCCACACATCCATCTTAACATTCTCATCTCCGCTACATGTAATCTTCTTTCATCCGTCTTCTTTAGGGCCCAACATTCCGATCCATACAAAATTACAGGTCTAATTATAGTTTTGTATATTTTCCCCTTTAACTTGAGCGGCATCCGGGGGTCACAAGTTGTTCCAGTGACCTGTCGCCATTTTATCCAACCTGAATTGACCCGATGTGTAACGTCTCGGTCTACATAACCGTCGCCCTGTATTAGCGACCCGAGGTACTTGAAATCAGAGCATGCCGGTAGGAGTACTCCGGAAAGAGTACATACTTATATAAAATTATATAAGTATGTACTTCCAAATATATAGTAAATGCAAGTCTCAATCAAATTCCCACAAACATGCAAGCATGACCTACCTATTGCAACAATATAACGTAGGTATATGTGTACATTTGGGTTATTGGATGATTCGCACGAATTATACTCGCACGAAATGGGCGAATCGTCATTTTTTCATTTTTTATTATTTCTGTAGGCGATTCGCACGAAATTAATTTATTGGTGTGCGAATCGACTACTCCAAAAGTTTGTAGTAGGCAATTGGCACACACGTCGTGTTTTATGCATTACAGTCAAGATAAAGTACACTCAAGTACAGAAATATTAAGGGTTAAATATTTGTGTTGATATGAAATAAGACACGATTTAATAAAAACATATTTATTAAAATAAAAACTACTAATCGTCCTCTAAACTTGCTATGACCTGATTTGAGGAACTGAAAATGGTGAAATCTCGTTCACAGAAGAAATATACAAAATTATCAACTTTTTCAATTATATGTATTAATTAAATTTCGAGAATAAAAGTAATAAGTAAAAATAAGTGTTGGAAAAATAAAAGAAACAAGAACAACATGTGTAATGTACATCACCAACAAGTCACAGAATTGTACCTAATCACGAGTGAAAAGGTAATAAAAAAAATAGTTAAAAAACTAAACCGAAGGTTTAGGATTTTAAAATTTGAATTTTTGAACTTTCGATTTTAAAGTAGGTAAGCCTTTTTAGTTATAGGGACTAGCCCACCACACATGCCCATCATTGCAACTCCTGTAAGCCAGGATCTACAATGATAACCAATGAATACCACCGAAACAGTTAAGCTCGGTGTGTCCCAGGGAAACGATTGACTGTCTTGGAGCCCGCAACGAAATTAATCAGAAGTAGTAAATAGGAGGAGTAGGAAAAATTGTTTCCACTTCCCTCCATTGCAAGCGGGAGACAAAAAGAAAAAATAGGCCATAGGCAAAGAAAAGATAAGACAACTGAATAAGGCCTAGTTGCCAAGCACCACGGATAAAATTTTATCATAAATGGGTGCTAAAATTCATTTAGGAGCTGTTGTTTTGATTCCAATAATAGGTATCGAAAAAACGTCTGAAAGCACGGAAATTTGCTCTGGTAGCAACAAGGTCCTCATAATAAACAACACCGGACGTCGCATGTAAAGTGTCTAATAAAGCGTAACGTTCAATTTGCCAAAGACTACACTCCCACAGTATTTATGATGTACACGTTGTTTATCTTTTATCTATACATATTATAAAACAAAACTCCCCTGCCGCGTGTGTTTTAATTCAAGAGGAAGGTTCGTGTGCGTAATTGTGTTCAAAAGCCTCGCATTATATCATGACCGACCTGTTGGATTAGTAGTTAGTGACCCTGACTGAGCAGTCAGGGTCCGGATCTGGTTAAGCAACCATAGGTCGTGCTTTCGATTACTACCCATCAGTGTTATGAGCATGATCATGTTTGTTCTAGGTCTGGGAGTAATTTATCTATAATATGTATGTATTTAGAAATACATGTATGTTTGTCAGCTGCCTGTTTCTATAATACAGACTCTGCCTAGTTTGGGATCAGAAGGCCGTGTGTGGGTTGTCCGAAGATATTATATTTTTATAGGCATGGTGTTCAGTGTCGGAGGATCACCGATGTAATCAGGGCTTGCGTCCCGGCGGCGGCGCGCGCGCGGGTGCAATCTGCCGATCCGGATTAGAGCACAATCAAGTGATAGAGTCGCAGTCAGGCTGAGACCTATTGTTGGAGACGTCGCTACAATGGGCGCCTTTCAATCCGATCTGCGATTTCTTAAGTAAAGTTAATGTAGGTAAGGCCCGGTTCGTTATATTCAATACTCCCTGTGTACCCTTTGTTAACTTTTTGATTACATCGCTCCCGCGCTTTAATGGTTTTAGAAATATTATCATTATCATGATTTTAGGGAAAAAAACCGGCGATTTGAATAGTACTTCTTGATTATTGCAGATGTCACATGGCTATCAAACACGTTAAACCAACATATAGGTAGTGTCCCCTCAGTCATTCTCATTGACAATTACGGGCTAGACAGTAATGTGTTGAATAACTACCAAACAATTTTACATTTATATCTGTGCTATTCAACTGTAATTCTTAAGCCTTCGGTTATAAGGTCGGGTGTGATGGCATGTTGTCAGTGGTAATTCGTCATGCCGGGTGCTCGTAAACGCGTGGAGTTAACTGGTAAGGTACAGTGATGCTTCTTTGTTTCTCACGTGCCGTTACTATACAGCTACATATCACTGACCTAATAGCTGTTTTATTACTCGGTACACAATAAATAAGACAAGTTAGATTTGTTCAAAACAGCCAAGATTAAATCGTAGCCGAAACAAATGAATAAAGAATTAGACATTACGATTTAACAACGTCATTTAGATGTATGAGGTCACACAGTACGTGTTTCTTTAAGTATTATGTAACTTCTGTATTGTTGTTTGTTCTTGAACACTTGAGCCCTTAAGTCTAAAGTCTATCTTATTTAAACTGACTGAGGTAACAAGAAACATTAAGTTGCTAAAACGTCTCAATATGACGTAAAACAATAACACACAGTTAGAAGCGAATTAGAAATGAAGTCGAAATATATGAAAGACATAATAAACAGCTATTGCAATATAGCATAGATACAAGAACTATACGTGTTGTTTAATTGAGCGTATTAACTATACACACTACAGGAAACCTTGCAATAATGTAGAGCCAGAAGAATCATTTCAATATTATGTAAAATACTTAAGCTCGTCATATAACCACTTCCTTACGTTGTAAGCCGACTTTCATTATTTTATTCTAATTAAAACATTAATTTCTTGGCATTATTAACTAAATTATATGTTAATTATAGAGCAATTAATTAATTTCTCTTTCGTTATAATACATGTAGGTATGACTATAGATAATATATCTAAGCCTCATAATAGTCGAGGCGTTTGAGTAATAAGAGCTCTGCTTAACTCGTATTTCACAAAGTTAAGTGCTGCTTAGGTGTGAAGTATTCGGGAGCTTGTTTTGCCACATGTATTATGTTTCTCTGTTTATGTGATACAGGTACTTGTAGAGCATAATTTTGAGCATAACAATTGAGCATAACAATTGCATGTATTCACACACCGCAGCAGGCCAGCAAGCCTTGCCGGTGTGGCGGCTCGCGTGCTCGTCCATCAGCCGTCAGTCAGGCACCAGCTCGGAGCTGCGCAGCGCGCGATACCGACACGCCTCGCGCTAGGCCCGACAGTGCGCTGCTATTATAGTGGTAGACGTAAGGCTTTTAGTAAAAAAATAATGGCTTTTCTAGGTATGTGCTATAGTGAAAAGTCATTGTCACCATTGCGGTAAAATATATCGAGATCCGTTTATTGCCGTCATTAATTACCTACTTGAGATGAATCTTAAAATTCAGCAAAACATTTAATGTCATAAGAAAACAAACACGTGCTATCAAACTTATGTGTGTTATCCTACACATTGCGATGTTTTTGCAAACTTACGACCGTTTGTAGAGCAGCATTCATGTTTCACACAGGCCTCTTATATTATGCATACAATCCGTGTTCTGACACAACAGTGACAACAGCACCTGTCAGTCAGACGTGCGGTTAGAGCGGCCGAACCCCGGTGTAATGATCACTCGCTAAGTACCGCTCGGTGCAGTGCAACTGCGGCGCAATGGCCGTGCACTGAGAGACGCACTAACTTGCCGCTGCACACCCGGCGTAAACTAAACGCAAACTATCTGCGATGTGATCTCCTGCTATTGAGGCTAGATCATTGCGATTCACTGGATGTAGCTGTGTCGTAGTTGTGAGCACTAAGTACTACGATAAGCTATTAGAACTAACGTTGTGTAGGTATAGTAGAGCAGTTTACTGGTAGTATAATTGTATTACAGGTATTAATTAATTAACGTGATCAAAGGTCAAAGCAAGCCAATTGGCGTAGTGGTTGTCTTTGTATTGTCTGCCCATTGGTGCCTATATAACATAATTGGTCTGGTTCTAGCATTAGTAGGTATAACACGAATCACTCATGTATATAGCAACATAAGATCTGATTGTGTAACTTTTTCGTATTCTTTTAGAATAAATAAATCTTTGTCCGCTATCCCGTTCTTGGTATCACAAGGTAGGTACTGCGACTACTGCTGACCTCATTTCTTACAAAGCGCCGATACATACCGTCCGTTATCTCTATACTTCGCGACGCGCGACGTCTGCAAACACGGGGCGTTATCAACACCGGGCGAGCACTAAACTTTATCTTATCGTCATATTTCAGCAGCCGCGGGGCACCAACGTGGCCCAAACAGGGAACAATCGGACAACAACTTTTATTTCTATGTACGAGCAATTTGAAAGACATATAGATGTCTTGCTTAAATTACCCATCACTGACTTTAAAAAACTCTGTACGTATGAAATAAAAAAACTCCAAATTCATTTCTCTATAAAATCTATAGTACTGCTGTTAAACTCCAAAATGCTGCGCAATTTGCACCGCACGTCTTGGCGCACAGGGTTGTGCAATATTAAGTACTTTTCATCTAACGTTTGGGAAATACTATAGGTATGACAAGGATAGATAATATGTATACCTATAATATTAGTACATGTGTAAAATTTATTGAAAGTGTTTACAACTAAACTGTCCTTATTGTAAGACTATCTTAAACGAATAGTCTAGTAATAAAGATAATACCATATAGGTGTAAACCGTATCGGCTATGATATGTTTGATAACAGGACATTAACCTCACACCTAATTGATGACGGCGCGAGGGGACAGCGGCGAGTTCGTATCCTGCTAAAAAAATACTAGAAGAGCAAATACTGTTTGGAGACTGGAGGGTCAATGACCCATTGCTATGGAAAACAAGAGTACTCTATAACCCCGAACGTCTTCTTCTGCGTAGCTTTATCTCAAGCGCTATATCTTTAGCTCAAGGTTCAGCTTCCGATTATCAGCCTATCTACGTTTTCATGACTATATAGAGTAAATTGGTAATCTAAAATGGAGATTCGTGTTATATTTATCTGTCTTACAGACAGTTACTAAAGGTGAGTGAACGCTATTATAATAATAATAAAGCCATTTATTCCAGATCTCACTCTTAATATATATTACAATATTTGTTAGTTGTTGCTTAAATTTAAGAAAGGTTCCTTATAATTAATGTTAGTATTATTTAAGAGATTTGGACCCCTGTTTGGGTAAAGGCCTCCATCCTTTTCCATGACTCCCTGCCCTTGCCTGACCTTATCCAGTCGTTTCCTGCGACGTATATTATGTCATCAGCCCACCGTCTTAATTGTCGACCAACATTCCTTTTCCCCATTGGTCCTTTCCATCGTGTGGTTTCAGTAGTCCATCTTCTGTCTGAGTATCGCGAGATGTGTCCGGCCCATCTCCACTTAAGTGAGAGTGCGTGCCTGAGAGCATCGGTGAGTTTAGTTTTTTGACGAATGTTTTCGCTCTTAATTTTATGTATTCTCCTAATTTTCAACATGCTCCTTTCCATTGCTGTTTGACTGCATTTGATTTTTTGTTTTATTTTATTTGTAAATATCCAAGTTTCGCAACCATACAACAAGCAGGGTAGTGGGCATGTATCAAATATTGTCCTTTTCATGTGCAAGCTGTAGTTCCCTTTTAGGATTTCTCTTAATGCCCAGAATTTCTTCCAAGTTGCGTTGATTCTTCTTGTTACCTCTTCCTCGTTGCTTGACGTTTTAAATGAGATTTGCTTCCCCAAGTAGATGTATTCGCTGACGTATTCTATATTGTTACCTTTTATCACTATCGGGCGGTGAACGCTATTATCATCATTTATTATTCAACCAGCCTATATACCATTGATACTTTATACTTCTTTGCTTCAACTGGAAACCTTCCGCTAACGCTTAGTGGTTAATTTAGTTATTTTTCTTTCAGTTCGCGTCTAGAGAGATCACCTTTTACTCGTGGGTTTGGAAAGACTGATAGACAGCTATTCTGGCCATAAGAAGAGCGAACATAAGACAGTGCTGAGCCACTTGAGTCAATTTATTGATAATAAAAATAAAATCAGTACGACTGCGTACTTTATGAAAGTACAGTAGTGAACCAAATTTTGTTTGTATCGTTTTACACTAATATAATTTTAAATAGCTAATATCGTTGCGTAGACCTCTAGCAGTAAACAAGGACGAAACCAAGGTTTACAGTTCAGTTTACTGCTTGTAATTGCAGCAAGGACTTTCCCATACACACCCAATAAATAATATTATTATAGTAAAGTAGTTAAATAAATCTTCAGCCCAAAAGTGCAAACATGTTTACCTCGCGACTGTACCGTACGCACGCACGGACGCTCAGCTAATTCTATTTATTGCATACCCACGATATTCCCAATGAATCAGCACCGACTGTCTACTGTTTTCAATTTTATTATGAACTGTAAATTGGTCCGTGGCGATGAATTTAAAGCAAGCCCAGGAGTAAACTCAGTGATTCACGGTATAGTATACTGAAAGACAGGGCTTTCGTGAGGTCTTCGACTCCAGTGGACTGTAAATGGAAATAGTTAACAACAAGTTGCTATTTCACCTATAAACATTTTATTTAATGTTAGGCAGACATCATCCGTTCTATACTCTTAATTGAGAAATGTGTAAATATTTATGTAGACTTTAGTATTCTGAATTCAAAAGTTTTGGTTATGCATTTGGTATCAATATTAAAGGGTTAGCCTGTGTCTTTAAACTCAATTTCAGAGTAATTTAAGGTCTGTGATGAAATGTGTCCATATGATGTTATATTCCTCCGCCTGTTCCTCGATGAAAAATGGTAAACCAGATTTTAGTTATATTAAATTAGGGATTCTTGTCGCGACAGAGGTAGTGGTCGGACGACTATGGTCATATTATGTAGACGGCTATAATAATACTCGAGTTGGATCCCACACGCTGTTAGGGCAGGTCAGGGTAAACCTTCCCGGGTACGAGGGTGTTCCCTTAAGCATTAAACGCTAACAAATTCTGAATACATATCGCTCTATTTCGTTAAATCTTGACACAAAAAAGAATTTATTTGGAATTCTTTCATTATTTTTTGTACTATTAAATAAAATTAAAAACTCGCTGGAGCTTTAAACAAATGCTCTGTCCACGTAAAACGTACCAATTTTCATTTCAGAGTCTGCTCTATCGGAATTTGGAACAGATTCGTATTATAGTTGGGATTCGTTTATTGTAATTCGTGATTCTCTGAGTTGTACGGAATAAAACGTTAAGTGTCGTCTTGGTAGAGTAGGTGTAGCACCTGTAGATGTCTTAGTGCTAAAACTTGTGACGAGAGCTGAGGAGCAGGGAGAGCGCAAGCCGCTGGATGGCAACACCAGCTCACGATGCGCCGCGTACAACGAGCGTGCTGTCAGTAGGAAGTACTTATTCCTCCGAATACTGCAGTGGGTTCCCCTTTAACTTAAAACTAGGTTTTAATTGTTACATCTTACTATTATTAAATACGTAGAAAGTAAGTTAAATAAAGATATATTAACTTGAAAATACAAGTCTCGAAAAAAATAATGAGCAGAATGAAACGACTGTTTGGCGTAGTACTTACTACTATTATGCCAATTTTAGTAAAATAGAACATTCTAAAACAAAATTTCTAGAATATATGCGCTTTAATAAGAATACATGAGGTGCATATGTAGAACTATAGTGATACCGTGTCACAATGAGGGAATTATCTCAAACTCCAATTAGCGCATACAATCTATTGATTGACATAATATAAACAAAGATCATAATTATTAGGTTGTTGGCTCATAGATTAGTTAATTAGTAACGACGTTAATACCAAGTAAACACCTAGATACAAGGTGTAGATCATATCAATCGGAAATTATGTCAATATTTTATGATGGGTTTGGTGTACTCGTAAGTGTTCGTGTAGGTAGAGCTGCGTATTTATTTGCTCACAGTAAGTAACTTGATATGGCCGGTACCTACCAAAGTAAACACATTGACTGTTTGTATAACAAGTGCGTTTATATTACGTTAGATTAAGAAGCATTTAGGGCATCCATGAGCTGGCGCCGGTCGTTCACCGCGGCTCAGCGCGCGACGCTCGCCGGGTGACGCCGGTATCTTATCAGACCTGTGTTTGTACTGGCTCGGGTAATATTTTATTAGGACAAGGAATTATCGCAGTCGGTCGCCCGAACGCTTGTTTGTGTTCCATTTATATTATCATTATCCTATAAATATTCACCACTGAACACGACCCCGTCCATACAACAGATTTTCTTACATTTCGAAATACAAAAAATGTTTGAGCTCTGTTTGTTTTGGCGGTTCGCTCTCAGATCTCCCGGAAAACGCCGGCGGCTGATGAAAATATTTTGACGTGTAAAGTGTTGAAAAGAACCTTCAGAATAAATTTCCGAAATTAAAGCGACTGGTTGACCTCAGATACACAATATAGCTTTTAACCTTACCTTGACATTAGAATAAATATTGATGGAGAATTTTCCCTAAAGCATTGTGTGGGGTTTATTGTTTCTGTAGCCAAAGGTTTCGAATTCATTTTTTTAATTTATTTTAACAAATTTTCTAGGAAGTAATTAGTGGTTCAATAACAAGATGAATAAGCTCTAGAATGTTTGCATTCGATGGCGCTAAAACTGTCCAACGCCAGTCCTTTTAAGTAAGCCTAAACCATTGAACATTACAAATAATAAAAACGACCAAAGCACAGGAATATACAGTATAGGTACAGTCGTGTAAATTTATAATAAGTATTTTATATTCTAAAAAAATGATGATGTCATATTTACCTTGATTCCAATTGTGTAAGATAAGTTAATCTGATATCCATTTCTAAATTATCAGATATAATTTGCTCATAGGCAGCATAATATATTATATAGCATGTATGGTACATAGAAAGTGAACGGATTTTTCCTATTACCATTCTGAACTCTTGCATTTGCTGTTTTTTATTGTTATAGAGTAATAATATACCTTCCTTTTGTAAGCTTGTACAGCATTCCTTCGTGTACTTCCCTGTTCCTAAAATTCAGGGGCGTCGACCGACGTGCGGCGAGCGGCCCGGTGTCGAGCCGCAAAGTACCGAGCTCGTCTCTGCTGCGGCGCTTTGAACTGCAACTGTTGCCAGAGCTCGTAAACACGTGGCTTATGACGTCACCGCACGCCTTTGATCTCCACGCAGCCCCAAACCCGTGACTTTAATGGAGAGGCTCAATCAATCAGTGTGGAAGCACTGATTCGTACACGACTGACTTACTCCACTGTTTCAGTCAACCTATAACGCTTGTGGGTTTTAGCGGTGAAGCCTCATTTCATGTGGCTAGGTTTCTGATTTCGCCCTTCGAGAGCCAGCTAAATCGGTCGCAGTAATTATAAAAAAAATATATCGCGTGCGGCTCGCCACCTCATTCATAATTTGTTTGACTAATTCTCAACTCTCCGTAAAGTTCATGCTGTCTCTGTCAGTCCATCTTTTTAAGGTGTAAAGTAGCGACAGGTAGGCATTTAAGAACGTCTTAGAGTTAAGTTGCATTTGAGTATTCGGGGGTAAGTTTAGCTTAAGTCATCAGCACAACGTCGGTCCAAATAAACTATATACCTTAACCTTACACACTGCACTGATCATTACATCTGAGCTTTGAATTTCTGACAACTTTGAGAGTATAACAGATAAAACCAATAATTATGTAATCTATGTTTTGTGACAGTTTATTTTTTCGTTGTTGGACGTATGTGAATAACTGGAATTATGTTTAAAATCCACTGATTCTGAGCTTTATATTCCAATTACTATTGGAATGAAAAGCTAGTGTTATGCAAGACGGTTAACCGACAAGTTATGAAGTTTTATTTAGTACTCTTTATTTTTGTTGTTTATACTACATTTTTCACACAAAATAATGTCGTTATTCTATACGTGCCTATGTTAAAATACGTGCAATTTTGATGACTTAGCCTTGTGATCTGAGCATGAATATATCGCTACAACAACGACGACGGTTGCTGTCACAGCATGACGTCACAAACTCACAATGTGGCCAGTGTTCCTTTAATGTTGATAATATTTACGAGCTTACAATATCCCGTGTGTCATGGCTGCAGGTTATGAGACATTAAAATAGTATTAGTTGTAAGGAGTGGTCGGCGGGCGAGCGGCGCCGCATGAAACCTGTGCGCGGTGCACTTGTAACATACTAGCGGCTTCAAATTCACAGGCTCGTTTTTGTAACAGTGAACAGTTTACAAACATAATAATATTGAAATACGCACATAGCCGTTGTTTGGAAGATATTGCAGTGCGCGATACGGCCGCCCTTTGTAGCACTGTTACTGTACGTTCTTCTTGTTTACGGTTTACAATAAAGAATAAAATAAATAAGTAATAAATATATCTTCCAAAAGTGACCAGTGTCAATACTCTAGGCTCGCGTGTTAGGTCCGGGTCGCGTGCATGAAAGCCGCTTTACATCGAGCCTTCGCAAAACTTTATTAATATTAGCTAAATATGGAGCGCGAACCCAGGATTTATGGAGACAAGCGTGCTGAGCTCACAGACTAATTTGGGACTCGCGGTAAAAAACAAACAAGTATTTTTAATTTTATAACAACTGACCCTAACTTGTGTAATTTGAAACAAGGTTTGTTTCCTAGGTGAGAGTGGGCCCCAAACAACGACGAAAAAAAATATCTTGTGTTTTTTCTAAATACCTACTGAAAATATTTACATACACATAAAAGTGTACACGCTGACGGTTAGAGTCATAGCTAGCGACATTCGATCGTAACGTTCAAGGTTTAATTCCCTGTTAGAACCCTTACACCCTTACTGTAAATTCGGGCAAAGTAATTGGGGTCCCTATTAATAAATACTCAGTAGCGAGCTGCCTGCCGATGCCGGTTCGTATTGTGTCTGGTAAATAGAAAAAGGGATGTCCCCTACTCCACGATTTCGATATGAAACCGAACATTTTATTTGCGTAGCATGTATTTTTTATAAACATGTAGGACTCTGTGTACTTTCCAATGACAATAAAATACCGGTTCAAGTAATAACTGCCGCGTGACACTAATATGATAGGTTATTAAAATACTTAGCATAAACTTCAGTGATGAAACTTTTCTTAAATTCAATGGATACAACATCAACCTTCAACGATGGTACTTGTTATTTGTAGGGTACTTGTTTTCTAAAATATATTTAAATAACACAATTTTATTTTAATAACTTAATTCAAAATTAAAGCAAAAATGTCTAAACCCTGTTTGTCCTTGGTATGCTCAAAAGAAAATCAATCTGTCCCATTCTAACAAAAGTCTAACGCAGTGTCCGCGCAATAGGTCTGCTTACCTACTATTTGTTCGCTAAGGCAAAAATATTGTATTATATAAGTTGGTACCTAATATTTTTATTGTTCTAGTAATAAACCACCCCTGTCCTACCTATTACGTGGATGTCTTGTAAATATCCGATTAGACACGGAATGTCCTTTTCTCGTATCATATGAATAAGGCGGGACCTGAAAAAACGATTAACCATATTCGTGTGCGCTTCCAGGTAGTAGCCATAATATATGGATAATATATAGTATAATATTATATAGTATAATATTGTTGTCTCCAACATGTGTGCTAAATATAATCCATCTAATAAAGCTTTAGTAATGACAAAAATGATAATGATCACTACTACAATAACTCTCAATAAGATTATGCAAAAAGATTTCCGTGCCTCCAAAAATATAATTATTATAATATGGTACCCACGACTATTGGAGCTGAAAAGGATGTTAACAAATTTAAAAGAATGCTAACAGACTTTATGTTTTAATAAGCGTAATATTTAAAGATAGGTGAATTCATAAGAGACAATTTAAATCAACAATAATTAGGAACCTATGTACACAATTAAGCTCAAATAAATCGCACTATATGACTCACGCAACGATATGTGCAATTTATTTGAGCTTAATTGTATTTTATGGTAATAGTATTATAGTATATAATTGAATTGAATAATAATGTATTTCCATTATTCCATCCAATATTTGATTTTTATATCCAAAATTTAAATTTCAATTAAATATGTAAGTACGCCGTATGCCTAATAGGTTAACCTACTCTTTCGACTCTGGCGGACTTTGTCAATCACCCCTCATCAATTTATCCTAGTGGCTGCAGCTCTCTATAGAAAACATGGTTTATCCTTGCGCTCGGTACGTTGCGTGAGTGTCACCCTTCTCCCACGAGCGCGACACTGCTGGCGTACCTACGCAGGCTATATTTACCAACACCATCTTCATCACTCGCATCCTCACATCCTGGCGCTGTGCGTAGACACAACATCCGCTCATATTCACAGCTCGATGATTACTGGTCGTATTCTTAAAACATATCTCTATGTTATTTATACCCCTAACTAGCCTGACACTGAACCTAAACGAGTCGTTAACCAGTTGATCACGTTATTTTTATGCAGTTACTAGAATTAAACAATGTTAAAAGTAATACATATCTTTCACAAAATCATCATTTTGAGTATGAGTTTTTATGACCAAAATGTAGCGTTATTATTTTGTAAGTGTGTTTCACGTCATTCATCAGACTCTCAGCGTCCGACACAAATACACCTGTAAGCAACCCTTTCCCTCTAGTTTACTTTATTACTTATGAGCAGATAATATTTCCCCTTTATTTCCAGATCGGAGCGGGTAATGCGTGTACGCGGAAGTAAGCCAACAAGCCCCAATATTTGTGCGGCGGAATGATATCGCGTTATGCTGAGCAAACACGTTCACTTGTTTATGTTTGACAAAACTATCGAGTGTAAAAACATGGTACATATTATGTAAAGCGGTGGGTGGCTGGAACACACACATGACATAGGTATATACGTACACACACACACACACACACACATATATACGCTTGCATTCATTCAAACACATGACGCGGATTGTTTTGATGTAACTGTATTAATTAAAAGACTGCTGCACACTGCAGTGTAACAGAAAACGGGAATTTATATTGACGTTGTGTTTTTTTAAATCTGAAAACAAATAAAAAACATATATTTAAATTGTTTAATTCTAAATATTATCCCTGTGCCAGTGCCGTGGCCAGTTAGCCTTGAACTCTCCGCAGGCCAAACAAACAGCAGAATTCGATCACACTCCTGCTAAAGTACGCGGGAAATGTAAAGAAATACAAAGTTCAAAGAATTTTCTACAACGTGTTGTACCGAAACCGTTGCGGAGAGAATATTTTAGCATTTATTATGTATTTTTATTCACGAAACGAGCACTGTAACACATTATAGGATTTTTCTTTGGAATTCGTGTAATCAAAGTCAGAGTTTTAGCGGGATGATCTCTCGCATTAAACCAACAGCTGTTATTGAGGGCTTTCCGTTGGTTTACGGTAATCTGCTTTTAATAAGCCTTGTCGTAACTTGCAAAATGTTAAGTAACGTCAAGTTATAAACATTAAACTGCGTAAATATATCGTTGTTTAAGCTTAAGCAATGTTACTATTGCACACATGAACGGACAAAAACAAATGAGTAGTGTTATAGGAACCTATTTAAGGAACTTTCAAAAGTTCCTTCCTTTGCCGTGCGCACACTGTATGAGAATCTATGATGATGTGATGCAGTGTGCTAGAAACCTTAGAATAACAATCTAAACCAAATTCAGTTCAATTTAAAATAAATAGCGGTTGATTTAGTGTGTGTATTTACAATGTATATTTACAAGGCGCGGCGGCGGCGGCCGGCGGTCGAACACTGCGCCTATTTGCGGCTATACGTTCAGTTACTTACAGAATGTTGAGAGTCCTGCACACTAGAAGTTACTTATTAAGACAAATGTAGCAAATGTAATATAAGTAGAAGTTAGAAGTAAGTGGTAAAATAGTCAAAGAAAAAATGAACGGAGGATTTTGTGGCGAGTTAGAAATCACGAACTTTTCATTACCTAGTAGCTGCCATGCCAAGAGCTATTGATGTAGATGTTCTGAAACATGAATGTTCTGCCACCGTGAGATCGTCGGCCGATTAGACACGCGCACAAGACGCGGCTGGGGGGCCGGCAGTGTGACGTCACGCCTAATCTCGTTTGTTAGGGCTCGTCGCTGTCGCGAGACCTAGTCACCGAGGCAAGGGAGACACACATACTGACATAAATATGAGCTTGGTTATGACGATTTTGTTTAAGTAACATATCTAAATGATCAACTTAATTTCGTGATATCAAACAAAAATCTGTACATATTACGCTGTTTGTAACTTGTTTTTTCCTTGTAAAAGAACAAAATAGGAGCGTCTTCTGTTTTTACTTTTTAAAAGTCAACAATTGTTGTTTGTTTGTGGAACAATAATATTATACTTAATTAACACCTAACAAAGTGATACCAATTTGTCTTTATTTCTGTTTTCTGTTGTTGATAAGTTCTAGTTGTAAAACTTTAATCGTATTACAAATATTCTCGCACAACCGTATAGTGTGCAAGCCCCTCAGTACTATCGTTGCTCGTATTTTATAATATCCAGATAATATAATATTCGGGTATAATAAGACGCGGCCTCGGCCCGCCCCGCTGTATTAACAATCCCGTTCAACAAGCATATCGAACATGTTCATTATCGACCTTTTATATACACTTAATGGCTTTACATAATTGGGTTATTTTCCTAAGAACATGACGTGTTTTAAATTTTTATAACATATTGTATAACCATTAATTGTTTAGGAAATTGTTAACAATTAACAAAATGTCTAATAATAAAATTCTTGCTCTAGCTTAGAATTAGTTTTTCAGTCAAACATCTAACAGTGTCCAAATATTTTCATTAAATATCTCTATACTAATTAGTCGGCTGTAAGTTTATACAGTTCCAAATTAAGGGACAGAGAACATGTACACCAGCAGGTGTATTATATAGCAAAGAGGTCCAATTCCGTCAGAATAAACCAGTCTAGCTACATGACGGCCGATCGTCTGGATTGCGCCGGATCTTGAAGTCTGTTCCCAAGGCGGCGCGGGGACCACCCTCGCGACACTCCGGGGCTACATTCCACCACAGTAACGTGCAGACTGGCTCAACCAACATACTTGTTTAATAACACCACTGTTGATGTTCGCAAGTTTGTGTTCCCGTCTGTTACGGCGCGCGCTGAATTCTGTAGTGAATGGTAAACAGAGCGCCGCGCGGTCACCCAGTGTTTATGTTTCTAACAATATTTACTACCGCTCATTGATATCACTGTATTATTATAAACGCGGCGACTAATATTCCGCGTGTGGATCCTATTGTGGAAAGATAATCTCTGTTGTTTACATTTGCGGGTATTTTAGGTCGCGTGGGACGCTTGCTTATGTTTTAACGTGAATAATGAATGCGTTTGAATCTCGCACTCCACACATTCCAGACATAGCTATCGCTGCGCCACAGAATCTTAAATACATACATATTTTGCTTTAGTTTATCGAGCGCGGCGTGTCGGTGTCCCTCGGGCTTTACTCCTCATACCACAAAGTTCTCTAGTGATAAATAGATAAGTTTCCGACTAAAATATAAAGCAAACTTAGCTCATCAATCTCGTCAATATTGCTTGAAGATTTTTCCGCACGATGCGTTCAGTTAATACAGTTTTTAGCGGCGCTCAATATTGTCGGCATGTGTGTCAATGTCGTGGCAAGTATGGTAATATTCCCAAACTTTGCCAATAAAGGGGCGAACGCCGGGGGAGGCAGTGAGAGGGTGCGGGGGGGGGGAAGCAAGGCAAGGGGGCGTCCTCCGGGACTGTGTGTTTGTCCACGAGCTTACTGTTAAATCGGAAGGGACGCTCAGGAGAATCCGAGAATTAAGACGAGCTTTCTTTGACTCAAGATGTTAATTAAGTCCGTATTAAAACAGTCGTGTTGTAGACTCGTGTTTATAAGCCTCTAGCCTAATTAGGCTTTTTTTCAAACGTTAATTAATATGATTCAATGCTATGAAACGAAGTTGGAGTAAATAAATGACGAAAGTAAAAAAATAATCTTATTATAAAATATAAATGAAGCCAATTTTTTTCTCGTATCGCATATTCCATGGGAATAGACACTTATTCTAGACCAGAGAGATATATAGAAACAAAATTTTAAATATAAAGGTTGATGCGCCCTCATCACAATAAACTGTTTCCAACCTCTTTAACATTGACAATCTGCGATACATCGGCAGCGACGCGGCGCCGTGCCTACAGGGTGCTCATATTGTTGCGAGCTCTGGTTCTCCTCACACCTATCGCCACAGGATGCCGACACAATACGCTCTCGAGATCAAACAATGTTTACCTGTGCGATCAAATATAGAACGTTATCGAATCCCGGTTTACAATCAAACTCTATATTTATGATACTTAAAATAACTCCAACGTGTTGAAGTGGGAATAAGAACGACATTTGTTACAACATTTTGTTGTTCTAGAATGATTCGTTATTTACGTGGAGTGCTCGTGAGGAGTAACTCGCAATAAGGAGCTGTAAAGACTCAAGGAAAGCTTTCCTCAACAATAGGGACATAAGCGACACATATTGAATGTTATGACGGAGTAACAAAAGAATTGCGGGGATTGTGTGCGACGATAAAATAACGCTCAGAAAGATTTTAATTCCTAACCCATTGTTGACACAATTATAGAAAGCGCTTTTCTCTAATATTAAATCGGTGCACAGTGTTCCTAAAATAGAGTGAATTTTGCTCGTAGAATTTTGATCGTCGGGTATAATTTATATCAGTTTAGTGTAGCCGACTGTGTTCACAACATTGCCACCGATACCATCAATGGATATAAATGTGAGACTGAAATACTGGGAGCGCTCAATGAGCAGAAAATTCGACCACAATCAAACGATTTTCGATATGAACGCGATAACGGCGAATGATATTACAGTTTTTTTATGCCAATATCTGTTTTAGATATTTGTGTAAATACTCATACTGATCTGTATAGGTGGTATGTTTAAAATCACATGGATCGAGGTATCTAAGTTATTGACCAAAACATAAAAAATTACGTTAAAACTTAGTTTATAGTTTTATATTAGAAACAAATCGATTTTTTCGGCAATATTGGTACCGTCACTTCCCGTGTTCGGCAAAAGTCCCGTTTTATAAAACTTCTGTCGGTTACACCCCTCGATATCTTTCATATTGCATATGAATTTTATTTAAGTTTCCGGCCACAGTTGATGTTGGCAAAGTTGTGGCAAGAAATCGAGACTCACACATGGCGGTCCGAGAAGATTTAAAAACTCTCCGCAATAGCTTTTAGCGATGAATACAGTTTGTCATACCCCAGTCCAGCACCAGTTTGTAACACTCGTACTCTGAGGTGAGCACTACTGCCGGTAAGCTGATGGAACACATACATTAATATGCTACTACCCGTCTCTACACTTACATATATTTTTGCAAACAGCTGAAAAAGATTTGCACACTTTCGGCAGATACATTCCCAACATTTGCAAGCTAGAGAGAAAAGAATTGTTAATATTTCACGCAGATAAAAATACGGAGAATATAAACAAGCAGCTCAAAAACCGCTCGAGTATAACTCAAAACTGACGTGCATAAACACATGGAGCTAAGAATAACACGACTCCAATTTGCAAGCGGAGCTGCTGCAACCGTAGCCGCGGTCACAGCAGCAGCACAATTTAAACAAATATCCGCGTTATAATACAATGAATTTCCCTTTTAGATTAAATTTCCCTATAATCAAGTAGAATTATTCAGTAGTTGAATTCCAAACGAAATTATAAATTCAATGGTCGCGCGACGGCGTAAGATGATGCCGATGCCGGTCCGAATTAGAATTAACAATAAATGTTATGAAAATTATGTTATATTGAGTCGAGTCGCATTTCGCAGTTCATTGTTTGTGTCTGTAGAGCTTGCGGAGCGCGGATCGAAGAGAAACAGATGGTGTCAGCTGTTGCCGAGAGAAACTTTAAAGTGATGAGTTACTTATTGAATGTTGGAATGTTGTTGTTATCACTGAAGTAGGTCGGTAGAGCGCGAGGTGCGACTCGTTCAGATGGTACATTAATGAACTGGCCGGAGTACTTAGTGTTACTCCGGCCCTAGTACTATAATCCTAAAACTTGCGTCGTTTACAAGTTTGATAGTGGTTGTTGTGACAATAAGTTTAAGTACCTCTACAATACAAGTTGGACAGTGAACGACGTGCCAACTACCAGTAACGCCGGATTTGCATGAAGCGAGAATGTTCATTAATTGATTCCTTGTCTTACGTAACGCTTATCGGTGCTCATTTTGCAAGTATAAATTATTTTATACTGTGCTGCAATTTAGATAGCAATTCTCATTGTATTTTATGCAAAATTTTAAAATATGTATATTTAATTGATTACACAATAGGTAGTAAAAAAACAAAACTTTTATTTCAATGATAAACCAAACAAAACGTAGCATTACGTAATAAATACATCAATAACTGGAAATAATAACATTTGTCTCGAGCATATTTTCAGGTTTTGTAGAGTCGGTAGATCCATTTAAAAGTTTCAACGTAAAAGAATTTTTAATTATAATATTCGAGCTTAAAAGAATTCCGGAGTTGGTCGCATTACTACTTGTTACGGCTCATCCACATAAAATATATATTTGTAGAGTTTCAGCAGTTAAGCATTTTGTTTTACGCTGAGTTAAACTGTGAGCGGCTTCGTAAAGAACTGGAATTACCCCGAAGCGGTGCTTGCGAATGTCTTTATTGTCAACTGTAACTAAATATTATAAGCAGAGTTACGGGTCGCTGATAGTGCTGTTTTTGCGATCATACACCTCTTCATAATATTTTTTATGGAACAAAGCAACCAATTTGCCCTTTATATTTGTACTCAGAAATAGATACGTATACAACTACACAAACTGTTTTAGGTCTATCGGTGGTAAAATATTACTTCACAGACTTGTGCCGAAATATAAGCAATTTTTTTTCAGCTACTGTATGATTATGTTAGGGAAGCGAAGATCGGTATTTGCTACTAAATGATGGCATAATATCGACGCGGCTGGACCGCTCGCTGCCGTCCCGCGGTCCCGCAGGGCTCGTAACGCGCTGCTAAGGGATTATATACTGCGCTCGCCGAACCTAAAGTATGGTGTTATGATGGCGATACTAAGAAACTTACTGTGTTATGGCGGACAGCGGAGGTCGTTGTTCAGATTAAGTATAACGGCAGTTTTTATCTATACTTCTAAATTATCTTTAGTGGTGTTACTAACATCTATATTTATGTGTGAAAAGCTTTCAGACTACCAATTTGTAGCTCAATGGCTTTATTTTTCGTACTGGACAATAATATTTTTCTTACAAACTTATTGTAAGAAAAATTTGAGGTTGTAATATTTTCTGATAGGATGGCGTAGTGTCATTCTTCTAACACAAACCGGAACCTTACAATATCGTAATCGCGATAGCATTGGCGAGACATCTAACTAATTGTTCAATACATCATGACTTTCGAAGGATGACCTGTTGCCGCTTAGATTGTTCTCGTCTCTCGCCTGCTTCGTCGCTGGTTTTATTAAATTCTTTACAAAACTTCCTCATTTCACGTACCATATAGAGTAGATAGAAATATTTTATTAATTCTGTCACTTTTAACAATTATTTCTTTATAGTCGATGCTTTTTATGATAAAACATAAAAGATATGCCTATGCCTTTTATATTTTCTTTTAAGGGTCGTGACAATAATTGTGTTTGCATATCTAAGTTATTCTTTTGTCTTTAAAAATAATTGTGTATGGGTGTTTCTCAATCTGCAACCAGTGCAACCGTGGAAAATGCGCGGCTCGTAATAAAAGGAAATGCATATTGAATATGCTTTACCTACAGTTTTCAGCAAAATAGTAAATATAATACAACTGCATGAGTGGTTTTTCAGTGGTCGTCGCGTCGTCGCCGTGTCGTCGCGCTGCTACAATGGCGGCGGCGTGTTTGTGACACGTCATGCGGGAACAGGACACGTGAATATTGCAGCAGCGAGATGATTGCGTCTCACCGCTTCACTGGACCAAGACTTAACAGTATGCACTCCAAGCTCGGCTGTGTCCTGTTAATGCGATTGGTTATAATATTAATACATGTTTCCGAACCGGTTAACTTACCTTTGTGGGAATTATTGATGTCATGGAGCTACCGACAGTTTGTTTACAATGGATAAGTTTAATCGCCAGATAATAACATGGAGTATTAATAATCAAATAGATATAGATGTTTTCTGTGAATTGTAAATTCTGTTTATTTTTTAATTAAAAATCGAAAATCGTTGTACTTGGAATGCTATTTCTTAGAACAGTTTACCTGCAGAATGTTTTCAGCATAGCTTTCTCCTTTTATTTAATTTTTAAATAGGTAACGCAAACATTGCAATTAGTCACTGGGATTCAACGCAAATTATTCAGTGCTTACCAAAGCAATAAATTTTGTCCCTAATGTAAAAGTATTTTTCACATAAATATCAGATGTATGCGAGAAAATGTATTTTACTTAATCCTTAAGAATTAGTATTGTTTGAATTGTCATTACCATAAGTATTATTTAATTGCATGATAATACCGGTGCGATGGTGAGAGAGCTTTTTATTTGCGTTGTAATTTATGAGGTGAGTAATTATGAGGCGGCTATTAGGCTGCGTCACGCCGCGTCAGCGCTCGGACTTGTGGACACTTTGCAACTTCTGATGCGATCCGAGCGGGGACATCTCGTGGGCGAGGGCCATTGATGAAACTGTTCCTAAATTCAACTGATAATTCAACTAAAGATCCCCAACTGTTTATCAAATTAGTAGGTTTACCTACATGTTTACATTGTTAGTGATAGAGTTGTTCTAGTTATTGCTACGAGTGATAAAATAATTAGTTTTATATTCAAAATAGTTTTTTTATTAAAAACAGAAAACCAACTGTAAAGTTAAACAAAAGAAGAAAGTAGGTACTGTAAATTAAAGGTACCATTCATTTCTACTAGATTGGGAAAGCATTCTAAGGAAAAATAATATTCTGCAAATGAATACATTCTACATTCAGGAGTTTGTTTTGCAAAGTTGGCGGCGCAAAACAGACTGAGCGGTTTTTTTAGGACGCGTCACACTGTTACTATTAAATGCTATTAGTTAGCATAACATAAATGGATCTCGTGATCCACACAGTTAACAAAAATATACGGATAAGTAACGACTCATAACCGAGTTTGTTTCAAACGAGTTTTTATACACGCATAAGGGGATGCAGGCCACGCGATATCCATGGCTGGTATGGAAATGGCGGGCTTTGTTCCAAATAACAATAAATAATAGAAGAATATGCGGGGTAACGGTAAGCGGGACATCTATGACTAGCCCCGGTATTAATAGATGTCGTCAGCCGCGGCCGCGGGTGAGTCAGCAATAGGCGTATATCCGAAAAACAACTTAATTTAAAGACTTTCTAACATGTCATTCCGTCGCTACTTTACACACTAAAGTGACAGCATGAGACTTATGGCGACTTATAACTGATGGATGTTTCAGTATTGGGACACAATTTTTTTCTTTTTACTTTTTGACTAATTCAGCTAAATTAGCTGCTGTTATTGCTATATAATTGATATTGTTGTAAATAAATAAACTAATTTAACTTTTTTAATAAGTGATAGGTACTTGAAAATGTTTGTAACATGGCAGGATTAAAAGATAAGTACCATAAAGTTTATTATAAATGCAAAATATCAGACATTATTAATTCATAAATTTCTAAGTAAATAATAAAACATAGTAGCGGGAGTACGTTGTTTCATATCCATTTTATATCAGTTACCAGACTTTGATATTAATCCGCTTCGAAGAGCTGAAAGTTCCGCGTGTTCAATATTGTATTGAATACGAAGCAAAAGTTGTAGTTATAGTTATATAGTGAATACTTTCAATAACGATATTAGCGCGGACAAGATAATACCCGGCGTAATATCTGGGCTCGTCTCGGGACCCCCGGGAATGCGCTAAAAGCAAAGTTAGTCTGCGCTGCGCCAATATATAGATATTGTAGAAGGACTACGATAGACAAGCGATGACGTGCTCGAATTATTTGTTGAATAGTAAACGGTAGATTTAACAAAGAAGAGCTTAATTAACTTCCCTTAGCCTTCTGCAGGCCTTCGTGTGAACTTCCAAGCAAAAAAAGATGTCTGTAGCGGATTGTTTCCAGCCTCATTATTTCATTTAAGTTCAATATGTTTTTAATCAGGAACCAGATTATATTATTTAATTATTAGACCTATACATATCTATTTTAAAGAGAAAATAAAAAAAATATTATTATTAAATCATAATTCTCACTCGCTCTCTGACTCTAAATGGAACTTCTGTGGTTCTGTGTAGTGTAGTTGTCGCGCCAGTATTGCGATCGGTATCGCCATGTTCTGTGCTGCAGATACTTGCAAACTTTTTAATGGATTGTCTCCTTTTTTGCCCCAATATGGTCGATGCAAATAGCGCAGCTAAGTTTCGCTGCCCTATTTATACAGTTTTGTGTACTTTTCAAAACTTTTAACACAATAATGTTGTTTTGGAGTGTTGGTACAGTAAAAACAATATAATTTTATAAATCACGTTAATTATAGTAACTCTAAAGACGTTATGATCAGAGGGAAAAAATAGTGTTCCGATTCGTTCGAAATATAGGTACAGTTATAGGTGCTTTGTTTGTAAAGCACTCCTAATCCAGATTTCAAAGACGAACGCAATAAATAGTTACTCTCCTAGAGACTATGAGGTATCGTATCCTTGAGTTTAATAAAGTAATGTCTCGGAACATTCTGGTCGCGGTCACTTGCCGAAAATGCCGAAACAACGCAGGAATCCCGGACTTCTGGACGTCGAGACTTGCTTCCTCGGGCAAATAGTGCCGTGCGACGACGACACTGGCTACGTTACAATATACAGAAGGCATGCTTACTATGACAATTGTAAAAATATTAATATTTATGATCTGGATTTAGCTAAAATAACCCAAATTTGGATTAACTTTACGCAGGAGATTAGGTATGTCATTTGCTCGTGATTTAAAACAGCATTTTGGGATGACAAACCAATAAATTATTTACAACTAAGCTAACACAAAGTAATAAGTCCTCATGTCCAGAACAGACGACAATCAAAAGATTGACGTTAGCTATCAGCCGGCCAAGATATCTAATAAATGATGTCATATATTTCAGTGACGTTTTAATTTTGTTCACATATTGATATCGTATCTAATTTCGTCAGGGCCGGACTATAATAGGCCAAAGAGATAATAATAATAGATCTTTTAATAGTTAAACTGAATTACACACACTAGTAAACTGTAGGGTGGATTTCACATCAGTGGTAACACTTGAACATAGATAACGTCTTTATGTCAGATTTGTGCTTTCTGGTGAACCGCTCAACAGTGGGAAAAAATATAATTACATAATTACAACAGTCGACCTTTGACATAAAGGTGGTTTCTGAGGAGTAGAGCTTCTGCAGTTCCTTATCCATGGCATATAATGTATCAGTAAATGAAACGTTGTCGTTGTCGTGTCATTGTCGTGTGCCAACCGCACTGACCGCCCGCGCTGGATAGACGGAATAGTTACTTAACTTCATGACTTGGAGAGGTGAACCAAGTATTTCTTAAGTATTATTAACTGTACTGTACTTATTAACTGTAACAGGTCTTTAATATTATGATAGAACTTCTGAAAAACCCATGTGTAGGTATTCCATTACGTAAGTATTGATTAGTAAACTTAGTACCGTATGTCTATAGTAAAACACGCTAGTATCAAGTATCGGGTCCAGTAGGTCGCTGTACTCGCCGGCGCACAATGTTTGAGAGATTGTTTACGTGCCGCGAATATCCGTCAGCGTACTGCCTATGTACCACGTATATAAAACACTATTTGCCACGAAAAGTAATCTCACATTACCATTTTTTGTCAATTATATACATACAATATTCATTCCATGCTTCGTATTATATGATAATAAAAAAGGTTTTATTCCAACATGTGTATCTGAGAGTAACCATTATATGGTATTCAGGTACTTGTACGAAACTATATTTGAATAGCTTGTATGACACCACAGGGTGGGTCAGACAAATGAGTCAAATTGTCATTAACGTGATGTGTCATGATAATTGACCCAGACTCATCATCTGATACAATAACAACGCATCATCTTTCATTTGGACAGCATTGTTAGCTTCATCAGCGGAGCGTAATATCTACGTGCCTTATACATATATTACGTAAATATGCTATACACAGTCATCAAGCAATGATTCATGAGTAGGAAACATAAATAAAATGTAACATCAGTCATGTAAAATAAAACGAATTTTTAGACAAAGAGCGTCCATATTAATTTTTAAACAAAAACTGTTCTGAAAATGCCGCTTGCACATAATGCTAATAAAATATAGGTTTTATGTTTCCTGGGATATTGACAATAAAATATGAGATTTGAGGATAATAACCATAATTGTATTTTTGACAATACAAACTACAATACAATGGAAATTAATAACAATGTTATGCCTATTCAATGCCTCCATCCCGTCATAAAACGGTAACATTTACACAGTGATCAGTTAAAAGTGTAAAGCTACTTTCATTAACTGACGATCGTACGACGATAGACTTCATTGCAGTCAGAAGTTCCCACCGTGATTAAGTTTGCGAACTGTATCTTAGCGAACAGTGAACAATCTGATAGTGATTGAATTGATTCATTACGGCCGCGCGTCCGCCTGCAATTAGCTCACCTTATCATTTAGGAGATGGCCGCGGTATTAATTATTTCCTAATCGACAGCCGGCCATATCATTTGCATACTAACAACAATGTTCCGACGTTAATTTGGCTGACGAACCTATTTATTATGGTAATTGAGGCTCAGCTTGCGTGACCAGGTACCAGGTACCTCCCATCCTACAGATGATTCAGGTCTAGTCTATTGTCCACTGCCATATATAAGCAGCTGTTTAATTGCCAGGATTTAAGGAAAAGGGTATTATATTCTGTTAAGCTCTAGGGAGGCAGTCTCTTTTATTAATATTTACAAGACCTGTTTTTAAAATACATTAGGAAGCAACATGTACACAGAAATATAACTTGATACCACACATAATAATTATAATAAACAACAAAATGTTTTGAGGTAAAAATGGTTAAACAAAAAGTCAGTAGATAGCTAAATTACCTCCTTTCGGTGTACTATGGTGGGATAAAAAGGAACATAGAAGCGCTTTGTTCGTGTAAGTGTCGCCGCAGGGACGATTATTTGAGGCTTTGTTCTCCACACAGATATCAACGGAACGTAACGCAACCACTACTGAAACTTACATGTTGCTGAACATACCACTGCAAAACAATAAGATTATATTATGTTCCATGCGACAAAACTAAAGTTAAATTCCTTATAATGTGTGCTAAATTGGCTTGTATCAAACACAGCCAGCGAAGCATGATAGTTCGAAGAGTAGGTAGAATACTTGTTTCATGTTCCTTTAACACAAAAACAAATATTTTCATTTAAAATATTAGTATGATAATCAAGACAGCGGTCGGCATCTATTACTTTTTAGAAGCCACATTACTTTTTACTTTATATTTGGGGTTGGCAAGTTAAAATAATGCAGATCTTGGCCCGGCTTTTATGTGGTTAAGAAGCCGTGTAATAACAGTTTGCAACAAGAGCCGTAATTTCTTCCGACTTTGAATATATTTGCTCCGGTGTACCTTCGCTGTTCAACCAGCACAATAGAAGGCGAGGATACCTTCTAACGTCCGCGCCGCGTTTTGTGTTGCACTAACAATAGTTTGCTTTCTGCAATGTATATAAGAACCAAAGGAAATAGCATTATTTTTATCAATCAAACTTGCGTAGTGTAATTTGTGACCATTCTTGTCGTGTTAGTAAAATGTTTCACGCATATTTGTGACAGTTACTTACACCTTGTAGCAATGGCATTCGTACATAAATAAATTATGTAGGTACCAAGGTATTATTCAACATCATGTTAAATTTTACTTAGATTTATTTCTGTCTCATAATATTTTCATCGTCTGTTCAATGACGCGGCTAAAATCGAGTGTCGTCGGCAGAACACAGTCAAAATAACGTTTTAAATATCCTTGATTTAATGTTGACGATGTTCTTAACAGCCATAAACATTTTGCAAGGCTCACGATGCTCAGTTGTCCTCATAGATTTAGAAACAAGTTTAAAGAAGAAACAATAACTGGGACCGGTCTGTGTGATTGTGTGCGTGTTGTGTCCCACTCACGCACACAGGTGAGGGGAGCTCTCTTGACTGGAGAGGTTAGGGCTACCCTATTTCCTGCTTTTCATATTTGTCGTTATTATTCGAATGATTCAATGAAATGGTTAAGTATCATTCATGGTCTTGTTTTGTTTATGTTAAATAATACTTAATTCTTACTTGTTTTGCTATTTCCTTAAAAACTTATATAGTCATCATTACAGCCTTAATTTTGGACAAGGACAAATTCCTGCCTAGCCCTGTATGTACTAAAATAAATAATTATGTGCCAGACAAAAAGAGTTGCAGTCACCTAATCAGTTTTTGTACTTTTAAGAGGTATAGGCCGCCATTATATTAAAGCTAGTTTAATCTGGTTACTAGGCGCGAATGGTCCTGAGAATTCGATCCCATAGTTAAATATAAATAAAAAATTCTTTATTCATCAGTATACCTTATTCAAATTATAATCAAGAATGAAAATAATATAATTATGGGTTGTTTCTATTCTAAATGCGGGTTATTTAGTCAAGGAGAGACAGTGTTACTGTGGGTTTTCCTTAAGATCCCCGCAAATATGGTCTCGCTTCGATAAATATTTGTTTATAAACACGAATCGCTCGGCATTTAAATAGGTAACCGTGAAGGTTGTCTAGGTCGTAAATTGTTATTACATTCATACGGATAATTAATGTAAGGTTTTCGCTAGGTTATATCACTAAACACTTTTTATTCAGATATTTCAGGGCCGTTTAACTCGTACGCAAATCTATACCTATTCATTTAAGTGTGCATATAAGTGGGGTGAGGTATGGCATAGCAAGGCATTTATTATTTAAAATATCTAGTATTTATCAATTCGATCAGCATATTTTTTTATGCTAGCTTGTTTTTACGTCAACATCTTTAAATCCTGTTTCATAAACATGCAATGGCTTTCTTAATCATGTTAAATTAATCTCAAACGACATTTTCATTCTAGCCGTTTCTATGGCTTCCCCGCGGGAACAATTATGGTACGATATGTACCTATGGCTTATTAAATAATGCTCAGCATTTCATGATATTTATATTTTGTTAAGCCATTTCAAGTACCAGTAAAGCTTGATTAAGAAAACAATGAAATAATTTTAGTTTTAATGTTCTGTTCCAATTACAGCGATAGCTGAATAATAGAAAAACAATGTGTCTCGTAAATTACCAGACATTTTTTATTCCTCATATGATTCATCGTGCGCTAACCCTAGTAGGATCGCGCCGCGCCGCCACCGCGCCGCATCCGTGCCGCGCTCGTGCCACGTCGGCGTCCCACCGACCGCACTTAACTCTTATCCCCTCATCTAATAATACTGAGTGCGCAACAATAGCTATGTTATAAAATAGTTTTCACACAAAAACTTTCCCATTGAAAAATATCGTACGTACAATTTTTGCAACGGATCGTTTTATTTGAGTACACTTCAACTGCACGTTTGTGTTTAGTTGATATACAACAGCTAGCAACTGGATGAGTTTGCAGACTGTTGATAGTTATACACAGAACATTGAAAGTTTTGTTATTTTTACCTAAGTTGTAACAACCCTATTTTAATGTCCTTTAAAACATAAGTGTCTGACATTGCAAGGATCTTACCCGAGAGACAGTGAAGCAATTACGCGTGGTAACATTCTGTCGCGAGGTTACCGTGCATCGCGCGGCGCCGCAGCCGTCCGTCTTTATTAAACACCGTGACGTAGAGCCGCTATCAGCTAACTGCTAGTTAAAATAGTTATTTAAACAAAGTCAGTGCGACACTGACGCGGCGCGACGCGGCTTGGGCGGTTTCTGCGCGCAGAAACTATGCGCGAGTTGGAAGTTGGCTAATTACTTGTAGCCGCAATTTGATGGCAAATTGGCTCATCGCGCGCCGTTGCTCCTCTAAAAGCGTTTCAATCTGCCATTGTTTTTGGCTGGATTTAAAACACCTTTGTAGCTCCTGTCCAAAACGGAAGGCAGCTAATTAGCCGAGTTGTAATGTGTCACGGCGCGTTCAAATGCCCGTAATTGTTTGCAACGTTTCCGAAAAGTAGCACAATGTGCTGCTAACTAACGAGTTCATTTGGGTACTTGCTTGTTTCCTGGTGTTAATAACGAGTCCCGGATTTATGCAGAGGAGTAGAAACAATTGTGAAATTTAATATTTGTCAATCAAAAGTTGTATAATCAAATACACGCTATCTTGAGCTTACACTGAAGTATATGCAATTTTATTTTAGAACTTATTTGAACTAACAAGTTTATAGTTCAGTATAGTAGTTTATACAGTCTAAATTAGTTTCCCGCCTAATCCAACTCGTGAACACACGTAGGTAGTATGGCACATATCATGAAGTCCGCTGAGTTTGTTGGCAAGCTGTGACACCGGCCGCTGCCCGGCGGCGCGGCGGCGCTGTGTCGCTAAATACTTTGTTATCGTTACCAGAAACTGAATTTATGTCTGCTTAAAGGTTTCTGAGATCTGACACTGTGTGTGCCTATATTTGAAGGAGACATAAATGCTATACGTTACGTGTTCTCCCTTATTTAAAAAAAAAACAAACCCAAGGATATTGGAAGCCAGTGTCGCGTCTGGTTTTTTCAAATATCCAACACATACCCTACTTAATAACTATTTACACTGCGATCCTATGTGGAGATTGACCCCGCAGCAGTGATAGTTGATGTGTGAAATCTTTAATTGTAACTAAGAAATATCTGCAAAATAATGAACACCAAGTGAAGAATGTATCAGTACATCTCACAAATACAAGTCTGTAAACTACAAAAATGAGTTGGCGCGGTGTGAGAGCGATGTAAGACTGAAGCCGTGTATGCTCCAACTCCTCGCAACAAACTGGCTGCTAATGAATCTCGGTGCGAGCTAGTTGTGCTAATTACCAGTCGTTGTGAATGTTTCCGGTTCCGCTTCTACTTTTATAGTTCTGCTCTAGTTGTGAAGTAGCTATCGGTGCCGCAGCGACGAAACTGATGGTTAACCTTTATTAGGCAACGTCGTACAGACGCACCATGTAAAGAAACCACCGAAGACAGAGGTGTGAGTGATAGGGTACATATTCTAAATTCTTGTGTTTTTTGTATTCAAATTTGCACACTTATAAAAGACATAAACTTTGCAGTTTTGTTGTCATTTTCTAGGAGTAATATACGCGGACGAAACTTATGGTCCTTGATACACGAAGTGCATTGTAGTTACTATGCTTAAATTGTAACACAAGTAGCAGATACACACAGGCCGGCCGAACCGAAAACTAAATGATCTTCTATGAAATAAATATTTGTTATTTCACTTATAGGGATTGTGGCTTCAACATACCTAAATCTTTCACTTTGGAAATGGTGGTTCTCCACCATTTTGTTTTATAATTTCAATATTTGCTCATAAACTCGATTGCCGCTCCTAAGAGACAGGAAGCATCGGTCCCTTTAACAGGGTATGATTTATCTGGCACAATAACAGTCGCTTCGGCGACGGAAGCGCGCGTAACGTATTACACGCATTTGTTACGCAGATATCGCGGCCGCACTGATACACCCCATAGTTATGCCATTATGTCCGTCGATATCAACAACTTCCTTGATTCATACTGATGCTTGACATACACGTCGATTACATAAAGTTTACCATGGAACATTTTTAGGCCCACAATATGCAGATACGTTGTGTTTAAATGTACCAAAGTAAGTAAAAAGAATAGCAAGTTAATTTTATGTACCTACTTGCTGATATTTTGACGGTGTAAAGGTTTTTTGCGGGATATTAACACGTCGTCTTCTGTAATCTGATAGCACAGCGTAGGCTGTGTTATTGTATCTAAATGGATTTGTAACCTTTTCCAGTAAAGTCTAACGTTTTTGTTGTTATTTCAAAACCTTTCCCTTTTCATACATATATGAAAAAATTTAACACCCCTGCATCCAAATGAAAAATAAAATATTAGATAATCGTTAAAGGTTAATTGATATTGATGTTTGCGAAAATAAAGGTCACAACACAATTTGTATTTTAAATAATTTTATAAGTGTATAACAGTGGTGTGTACACATTCTTGGACTTGAATAACACATTTTGATCAGATTGTTTCACCTCCTGAGAGAGCGCGCGTCCGCTAGCAGTTAGTCCAGTACTTACCGTGTGCAATAATTACTGGTGCTCGGTGTCTCAGCAGGCACGTCTCCGGCTCCAACAGCGCACAACTTATCGGCACGAGTCTACGCGAAGTTCCCCGGGTGATTCGTCAATGTGTCGCCTGAAATGCACCTCGTACTTAGCTAACGGCGAGGGTGCAAGGGGTGGTGTTTAGCGGAGGGGGTGGGGGGAGAGTGCAGGCTAGGTGCTGCCAGGTGACTCCACTTACTATATCGAGCTGAGCTTTTGGAGCTATTGCGTTGTTCTCGTAAATACAAACTGCTGGTTAGAATGAAGCTCGGGGTTTCATCTGTTTTGATATAATGGTGTACTGCTATTAAGATTCAGTATTACCACAGTAGATAAACTTTTTTGTGTTTAATATAGTACCCAAGGATCAGAACAGAACTATATTATTATCTGGGCCTCTAGACAAGTGACAATGCGACAAGCGATAACGCTGATCAAATCGCTCAAATGTATGGGAGTGACAAGTCCAAGTCACGTGACTTATTGAAACAAAATGTCATTTCTATACATTTAATGTAATTTAAGCGATTTCTATCATCGCAAACGCTTGTCAAAATGCCACTTGTCTAGGGGGGCTGTTGCGTTTATCGACGGTAGCGATTATTGGAAGCCACACCTAATTTTTACATCGTGTGTTGTTTTGTCTGTATAAAGAGTAGTTAATTGACATGCTAATTAAAATTGTTAGGCAAGGCGTAAAAAATAAATTTCTGGATGCACCTGTATGAACTAAATTACCATATATACATATATGTTTATAGTTATTTAGTGTCACTTGGAAAAGAAATGATCGTTTTCTATTTTATTGCAAATAGTTTGCATGTAACTAACTTTCAGTTATTTATTTAAGTTACCTGTTAGTTACGTGATAATTCACAAAACAGTCCAAACTAGAGGACAATTGGTAGATTGGTGTCAGTGGTGTCGCAAGAGCGCCTAATAGAATGGTAATGAGGCGGCGACTCCTCGGCTGACGTAATTACTTGACGCCTGCACTTCGCCCGCGCCGCGCCGCCTGCATACATTACCGTAGGTGTGAGGCACGCACGAAGCCCACTCGAGCAAATATCTTGTGCACATAGATCTCGGCACGGTAGTGTACATGTAAATAGGTATTTTTTGGCAGGGAGTATTCTAGAACTGAAATTAACCAATGAGATGACAGTACGAAAAGACGAAGACTCAATATGAGTTTTTAACTTTTTTATGTCGGCATAGAAAATACCAATATTTCTTCCGTAACATAAAACATAGAAGTAAAAGTAAAAGTATTAGAAGCTAAGGAAATGATGTCTGAATGTAAGTTTAAATTTTCCGGAATTTCTTTTTAATCAAAAAGAACTATATTTGATGCCGGAGTAGTTGAACGAAGATTCGATGTTCATTTCGTAGTGCTTATCAATGCTTGAAGTCAACCATGATCTAGCGTAGTCGATCAACCAGTCAACAATAGCTAAAGCTCACAATAGATGTTTGTATCGGCTCAATGGGTCCGTGGCCATACAGCTACATGTTAGTACAATGTGTTCTCAAAATAATGTAACGAGAGTAGCAATGTTGATTGTGCCACTGTTTGTGTGCCGCGGTACAAGAGCGTGTACTCTGGTCGGACCGAGAGCACGCCAATTGTACAGGACCTGCACGCTTGAACTGCATTGATAGTATTGTGGACTCAAGTCCACGTTCAAGTACAGTGCCCTTACTCTTTAATTAATTTCAATTCCAATACAATGCCAGAATCTAAATATTTACAGTATTTTTTTGAACTTTGTGTTCATTCAGAATAAATCGAAGAATAACATACTTTTTTACTGCAGATGCCTTTAGGACCCATAATGGTTTGGTATCACTTTCAACGCGCCTAAAATAAAATTATATACTACGTGGGCACACAAAAGTTGTCCTTCTGTACCTCTGTATGTGGTGGTTTTACTAAACAATGTTGTAGGTACATTGTTAGGGCGAGTCCACGAGCGCGAGTTTGCTGCGCCACTCGACGCTCGCGCGCCACTCGCGTCCGGACCACACTCAATGGGAATTGGAAAATCTCCTACTTTGTGATTGTATTGTAAAGTAGATAATGATTGTGTGTGCGGTTTCACGTCTGAAAAACAATGTGTGCTTAGTGGAAGTATGTAGCGAGGCTTTTTAGTAATGGATTTAATCAGTACCTTTTGTAAATGGGAATTATTGCTGTTGTAGTATATTTTGGTTCATCTATTATATAGAAAGTTACCCAGTTTATTCTTTTATGTAATTAATATTGATAAATGTAATTTTGCCGAAAATGCCTATATTGAAAACCAAAAAAAATCACGAATAATTTTAGGTCAAATCAAAATATTAAATTAATGACTAGTACCAGCAGTCAATAGTTTTATTCATTTTGATTGATGCATTGTTAGACTTGGACTCGTCAAAGTTACAACAAAACAGTTATACGAATAAATTCTACTCAATCAATTTAATATTATTACAGAAATTGCTAACCACTGTCCCTTGAAAAACTTAATAAAATAAAAAATTCGGGCATATACCTAACTCCTCCCGAATGATCCAACGAGCCAGAAGACATTGTTATTCACAATAGCCGTACAAAGAGCAAATCGATTCAGTAATAAAGGTCCGCTTGGATCCGAGGTAACGGGTTATCAGATAGGTATTGAACAATGAACATGTCACGAACGAGTGCCGCCGTCGCAGTACTCAGTACTTTGTAGCGCGCTTGAGGGGCGCTTGTAAAAGCACGTGTATACACGGGCTCACAATTTGTTGCTGTTTACTTAGTTCCAGATTGGTGTTTCTGTAACATAGTTGTAGAATTAGAATTTACAATAATCCAAATTAATATATGACGGATTTACTTCAAAACAATAGAGCTGTGGCGGATTTGATGATGATTTGGACATTTTAAATATATTAAAGAACAAACAAAACTAGTAAATAGGTTCGTAGTTAGTAGGATTTCAATAAACATTTTTAAATAGCATAGCCATGTTAAAAACCTGTTTAAAATAATCGCAGGTTTGTTACATAAAACTGTTTCAGGCAAGAACGCGTGAAGCACTAGTTGAGTCTAAGCGAAAGCTTGGAAAGCTATCAATCCTTTGAAGGTATTAAAAATAAGACATAAGTATTATGTATAGGAAACAAAACTTTGTTACCTTCCTGCTGCAGTCGGTATTCGACGATATTTTGATAATATATCTCCTAATCTGTATATGTTTGTTAATTCTCTCATAATCGTATGTGGGAGGAAACATTGAATGTGACTTTACCAACATAAGTACATGTTAATAATAAGCAAACATTTCCTTAACAATCCACTTGTAGGCTATAATCCTTAGATCGCGGCATCTTCATAAAATTACCAAAGTTTTGATACGGTTATCGGGAGCGTGGGCGAGGGCGGCCCGCTTCTGTTTGTGGTACTTAAATACAAAAGTTTAAGCATATCGTAATGGCTTCTATAACTCAAACGCAATTTCCTAAGAAAACGCTCCGACGCGGCGGACGGGTGGAGCGCTTATTAGGGAAAACATTTAGTAATTGGCAGCTCTTATGATATTCAAGGAAGGGTAATCAGGGGCTTGATTTACATTCATTTTGATACAGTGTGCTGAAGGCAATTAATAAAATACTGCGCATCGCACAAAATAATGTATGCGGGGATCGAACCCACAGCTCGTCGCGCTGCAATAGGAGACGCTACAACTAAGTATAGAAATATTCCGACTTGTCAAGTATTTCAAAGAACTAAGCTAACTTAAGGTGAAGTATTTTAATATTCGTTTATCTAACCACTCGGCAAGCAAGCCTCAGCTGGCAACGTAATGAAATGTTTTCTTAAATCTACCTAGTTTTAGTGAAGCAGCTTTATACTTTAAATACTAGATGTGGAAAAAAAGGCTCTTACAAGGGGACAGCTGACTGTTGTTCTATTTAATTTCTGTAAATAAATATAAGCGAGCCACGCATTCATTATTCCGTTATTAATTTAATAATATTATTTTATTCTCATTTAATTAATAGAGTGATGTCTTCGTTGCACACGACTGGTGTTATCTGCCGTCGACAGTTAAATAATGAATCGATCGAGCGTCCGCCATTCACAGCGAATTATTTTAAGTCACATTTAATCAAAAATACTTCATACTCAATCAGCTGGTCGTAATTACATTATTTGGTGGTTCATTGTTCCCGTTCAGTCCGTTACGATTGACGAAAGAAACTCAGAAAATCAATTTTACATTGCATAGAATTTAGTTTAAAGGTCATTATTATTATTGTTTTTATAAAAGAATATCTATTTTGTGATAGAGTTGCAGTTACACAGGATGTAGCTGAATACCTTTTGTTCACATATAGCGACGACCAACTTGATGTCCAGTTACAAAGTAAAATAATACCACCTCTAAAAGAAGATACTCAATTTACTGATTAACATTTAGAATAGGTAGGTACAATCGCAGAACTGTTACTTATAACACAGTTTTAATACACGACTACATTTTCATAATGCTTGTTATATTTACGGTGTAAGCCTTCTGCATCAAACTGTGTCGTGCTAGAACATTGCTGGTACGTTGATTGCGCATTATTCAGCGATCAATTGATCAATAAAACAACTTTTCCTCGCAAGCCGGGTTATAACACAAATTGAGGGCGCTTAATGAAAGTTATACTGAAATAATATTTGTTTTCAGTTCCGCGTTTCCTGCAACTTTGGAATTGCTTTTGTAACAGTTCAATTTTTATAGTAATACTCATAGACCACCAAAAATCTCTGCCAACCTGTTTCGTGTTCGAATCAGGATGGTAACATCTGTTTTGTTATTATTGTCACACACAGTGTACACCCTAGCATCGGCTAGGCACTAGGCGGTGCGATCTCGACGCCGATTAGCGGCGATTACGCGGCGGGCGGACGCGGCCCGCGGCGCGTGGCCTCGATCGCGCCGCGCCGCAGCCGCGCGGTATCGCACCGCCTCAGAACCCTCAACACAATACAAGAGTAAGTAGAAGGGCTTCTCCATAGTATATGCATATGACAAGTTTTGCTACAAAACCTTTCTGATTTAATGTGGATCTCGACAAAATTGTTTATTGTTTTCTGTTGTTTAATCAGTCGGCATGACACTTCTATCAGGACAGACATTTTACCTATGTTATATGACACTACATATTAAGTGATTACTACTATACTACGCTATGCGAAAGACTCGGTTAGGGTCTGACTCTCGTTGAAGTAGAACTCACAATTCCCAGTCGGGCGATCCTGAAAAATGCGAGTGAGATCCGTCCATAACATAAAATTATATATATTTTTAATAAAAGACTGACTTTTTAATTATTATCCGAATAAAAAACAATCGAACGAAAAACATCTCCGCACCTTATTGAACCCTCTGCATTTATCCACACGGTGGCCACTCACCCCCGTGTAACTGTATTACACCTCGCGCATTTGCTTCCTGCCGCGAAGTAGTTTTTAAAACACTTCCGTAGCAATACGGAACCTACTTAATAGTAATATAACGGCACTCTGTAAACTGGGTCGGTAGGTAGGTCTTTGCGGTATTAGAAAACTCCAGCCTACTCGTAAATGTTAAGTTTGTCGAACAATAAATGTCAGTTAACAAACCTCATTACGGTTCGCTGTCAATCAAGAGAATTGTTGTTTCCTGGTCAATTATCTATCTACCCCATAGAAAAACTGTTTAACATTCTAGGAAGAACATAATATAAATTATTTTCGTTTTCACGTTGCTGTCGTAAATAAATTTGAATATAATATAGTGTAATGTTCTAAATTGTGTTTTAGTGGACAGTTTTGATATATGTAGAGAAAATAATAAACAGTAAAAGCATAATACAAAATTTGTATTGAATTTAATGAACCAAGCCACGTGATACACGTTTAATGTGGCTTGGTTCATTAATTCATATTCATACATAATAATTAAATAGTAATCGACAACTTGATTTTGCCGGTTATCAGGTTGTCTGTAAAAGGTTGCCGTAAAGTGCACTTAAGTATGTTTAAACAAGCTATTACATTCAGGCGATAAGAAACAGAAATTTAAATTTACAAAAAATAATCTGAAAACCTAAATTGGTATTTTTGACGTCTGAACAAAGGGGTAACCATGGCAAAATTAGATACCCATTGCAACCAGATATCTTATTTTGGTTGAAGTATGATTAACTTTTTAGAAAACTAACTGTCGCATAATAAATGAATATCGGTGGTTGTACGATTAGAAATTAATGTTCTACCTGATCTTACCTGTTTTACCTGATCTACTTATAACGTACCTAATGCGCGAGCAACGCCGTGGGTATCAGCTAGTTAATAAATATAGACAATGTCTAATCTAAGGGTTAAAAATCATCTATTTCAGACACAGCGGTTTCCATTTGCGTTTCATTTCGTCACCCAAATGGGCATTTGTATTCAAAAGATCGTTGGATCAATAAGGAACGCGCGCCAGCATGCCAGGAATGCATTCCGATTCAAATGGTTGAGATGTAACTATTATAATGTAGCTGTTGGGTATTTCTGTAGCCGACACGAGGGTGCTACACGACCATAATATACACATAATGTAGACAATTTTTAAATTTTGTGTTGTGTATGCTGTGAACATCAATATTATTGCCAACTGAGAAGTTAAAGATAGACATTCATTGTCATCATTGTCAATTGCGTATGTATTGCTTCTTTTGTCTAGCTCTTTCCTAATTTAGGGCCTAAGTTGATGTCGGCTTCAAGTTTCACCAGATACAGCTACAATAGTGCATTTTAAACGGAACAACTGCCTATATCACCAGTTATACACCCCATTTTACTAATTTAAAATTGTACGCGGCTTAAAAAACAAAAAAAATATATATCTAAAAACAGATTCTGTTTACATTACCTCGCCCGCTGCCTGCTGCCGGGTGCGGCCACATAAATAACGCAGCCAGCAATGGAATGACACGGACGTGGGCAACTCGCGGTCGGAAGACTTACGGAGCACATATCTGTAGGAAACATAAATATTATCGGTATTTCGAAGTTATTTTGTGGCAACTGTGTATCTTAATGAAGAGTCTTGGAATGCGGAATATAGACATTAGCCGCAAGTTTGTTCCTTAATTGATTCTGGGGCTGCAACATGGACTCACTTAACTAAAAGAATAAAAAGAATTTGTTGTTATATCTTTAAAATATATTAAACTGTCACATAAATTGTTATATAGTATTAAAAGAATATTTAAAGATGCTTAAAATAATGAAAGTCTTTTCTAAGGTTCCTATAGCGTGCTTGTATTAAATTATCTATATGGTAGTAAATTCTCAACATTGTTCCATTAAAATGTTAATATTGTATACAAGGAAGTCTCAAATATTTTTAGTAAATACTAAATTCTAATACTAAGGCGCAGGTACCTACTATCGTCCTGCAAGTCGCTGGGTACCGCGCCGGTGGGACAGGCGGGCTCGGTGCATCTGCACGCGATTTACATCACAATACGAAGCGATTCACGGGTAATTACCGCGCTCACGGAAACAGAAGCTCTTTGGTTTATTATTACACCTACTTAGCTTCTGCCTAATCACAAACTAGAGTACTAATAAGGTCAAAGTCTGAAAAATTACGTTTTTATTTACAATCAATTTTTTTAAATTGAGAATTGTAAGAATTCTAATATAGTCAAGTAAATTAATAAAGTTCAAAACATCCAACTTGAAGTGGTGATATGTACAAATATTCAACAAAGTGTGGTTTACATATTATATTGTCTCTGGATCTCTGGAGCAACTACAACTGGATTGTCTTTCCAACAGCTAAGCTATACGCTGTCACCAAAGTTAGTGCACTAATTGGTATTTGACTCGCATGGACTCATTATACCAACTGTTAAGTTTATAATACTAATGTCTCTGTTGGTACCTGTAACGTACGGAACGTATAATAAACATATTATGTATTACCTAAACATCACTAAAGAGATAAAAAGTTGGTTACGACAATTCCTAGTTAGATTTTTATCTCTTATTTAAAAAGGATAATGCGATCAAAGATCAATACATAAATATTAAACAAGTGAATGACTACAAATGGGTACATATGTAAGTTTGATTCCTTTTTAAAACAGCAATCAACAAATGGCGGCGCATTGTGTAAATCGAATGTCATCGAAACTGGAACAAATACGAGCGTAGTTTGTAGCGAGGTTTGGTTTAATTTTAACACTTCGTACATAACTGATTGACATTTAAGTTTTTCTGTTTTAAATCATCGGGGAAGCCTTATTAATAGATTTATTTTTAAACATATATTTAATGAATCCCATAAAATAATAGGAAGAGTCCAAATAATCTAAATAGATAAATTTAAGTCTGTTCATAGTAAATGAAGCAAATATAAATTCGTTAGCTGTCAATATTTCAGACACAAACTTTTGTACAAAATCTGTTGTTTAGAGAATATCGTTATTATAACGAAATCCCAGTAATTTGGTTGTAAAGCTATCGATAGTCGATCAGCTTCTAATAAACTGTTTCATCGGATAACCCAGTAATCCCCATTAATCCGGTAACAACATTTGGCCAATAACTAGATTTACTCCGATCACGATAAGATTGTATCTCACGAAAAGGCATATCATGAAATATAAAGCCTATTAATATAATACACGTAGATGTTCATTTATAGCATGAATAATTAGTCTAGTATGATAGGTAACATAGCTGTATGTTGCAAGAAATATTATTATTTTAAAATACAGTAGGTATTAGAGCTTAATAATTTTACACATAATTATTCATTTCTAAAAAAAAACAAACATAATGTGAATAAGATTGTTTACTGAGTGTTTTGAACAGGTACCTGAGCTATTTTTTAAGGGTTTCTGTACAAAAATTTCCGGTAAAATAAGAAATTCTACTAAAATTCTTTGAGTGATATATTAATATTTAATACCTAACATTTCTATAGCAGATCTTTACGACGAACATGAACGTCTACGTTAGACAAAACCCATATCAACTCTCTTACTCAACTCTGAGTGTTCCAGAAAAACTGACGTAAGAACTGGCGTAACAACAGCTGTCCGTCAAATAATATGGATGTGTGGGAAAATGCAGGCGTATGAAAACTGTAAGCAAGTACAACAGGCGTCACTCCAGTTATAGTTGGAGGTAGGTAGTAATAAATCATTCATTCAAAATAGGTGTTCTTTGTGCATGTAATTTGAAAGTTTGTCAAGCTCTCCGCGATAGAGGAGGATAAAATTCCGAACGAAAAAAATATTTCCAACAGTGGAAAGGTACGGAAAGAAGAAAACGTCAAGTGTTTCTACTGATGTGTGGTGCACTATACAGGAGCCAGAAACGTGGTAAAAGCAGTTAAACACGATAAAATAACACGACTTCTACTGAAAAAATAATGAAAAGTCTAATTTAACTAAAAAAATTATTTGTTCTCAGAGGCGTACCGTGTACAAGATTATTTTTTTAATCGATTCAAAGTTTTTGGATATAATTTATATAAAACAAAGAAGTCGTCCTTAAATGCACCTCCTTTTTAGTTGGGTAAAACCTGACCACTTCGTAATATAGGCTCTGTCAGTGACAAAGTTCCACCACTGATATGCGGCAACTGAACACAACCATTTGTTTAGATATAATATGCAACTGTTGGTGTAACTACACCAGCTAAAAATAAATGTCGGTACATAAACCACAACATAACTAGTTTACGTCCGCTGGCTTTGTTTGTACAAACACAACTATTGGGCCCGCTTTGTTCGGCCTCTATTGCAATGCGTATTTATTTCATTTTCATGTAAATTAATATTGTTCAAATCCATTTATTTGAATATTGACAAATATTGGGGCTATATGTAACTAACGCTCGCCAATGCCTTTATAGAGTCTAATTGTAACTGCACCTGCAATGGTGCAGTTACAATTAGACTATGATGAACTAAGTTTTTTTTACTTGTTAAGATCAAGGCTTTACTTGACGAACACGTTTTCAATGTTCGATAAGACAGATATTAACCAAAGTAGCTAACTAAACTAGATCTAAGTTTTGTATTCAATCTTAAGATAAACTAATAAGCTAAATACCGTTAAATAATAAGAAAAAAATATTCATAAACTACTTGGCATTATTTTACCAATAGCGGTAAAAAACATAAAGGGATCACATTAAATTGAGTAATAAATGATTAACGAGTAATCGATAACAATAAAACATTGGTATGTTGGCAACACTGGCCTTTTGTGCAACCATTGGCTTTAAATTAATTTGTGTTTTTGTCTGTAGGCCAATAATAGCCAATGATTAATTACGGGGATTAAATGCAATTAACTTAAGCGTAACATTACTCATTTGTAAAGATTAATTATTGCATTATGCCATTGTAAATAGGCTCTTATATTTTACGTCATTCAGGCTTTAGTGGTGTAACATTGGTCGTTGACCTTCGCCCTAGAGTCACGTAAATATCAGTGAAATATGTATTACCTACACATTACGTCACAGACGACTTCACAGGGTAATATCGTTATTTATTAAAACATTTAAAAAAGAGTAATACAATCACGTCGTTAAAAATGTTTTGTTTTCATTGCAAAAGTTATAATTGAATATTACGCACTAAAAATATTCGTTTTGCTACATGGCAATGTTGCCAGTTTCGGACATGTTGCCAATATTAATAAAATTGTCAGCGCTGTTCAATTATTAGTTTTGGCATATGAGGATTTTTGATTGGTTTAAAATATTGTGTTAACTAAATCATATAAGTAATTTGTTTTAGTAAAACTATCCAGTCTGGAATAGGACATTTAATTGTCATCTATTTAATGATTGCACGAGGTCGCCATAAAACAACGAAACGTATTGGCATAACTCAACACTTGTTACAACACAGAACCATTTTTTAAAAGAGGACAAACAACACTAACCTTGAAATTAAAACAATACCCTTAACGTCGTGTCGCGTTTGATTGAAAATAGTTTTGAAAGCACACAGCGCCTAATAAATAAACAAGAGCTTGTATACTTATTATAAAATCTGCGAACAACGTAAAATGTATTCTGGATCGTGGTAATAAAGTGGGTTGTTGCTTGTGTATGGTTGTTGGTGGAAGAGTGTTCATTTAACAGTGATATCACGCACATCGACTAGTGGGCTTAAGAACAGTTTAATGAACAACCTCGCCAGTATAATGGAGCCTTGTGTAACGTGTACGGCGCTGGTAATATCACTCTACCTTCATAATGTTGAGTAGGTATCAGAATAAGGCGCTGTTATATCACACCTTTGATAACTTGTTTGTATTAAACATTACGTTGACGAGCTAATTACTTTTTATGTGTTTGCCACGGAAACATGCTTTTGTTACCTCGTAATGTTTTCGACATAAATTATAATACTTCTAAGAGACCTGGACATATTGTCACTCAGTCCTCATTAAAAAAAATATATAGATCTCAAGTAATTACTGAATTACAGATACACTAATTTAAAAGACGACTCAAAGATGCCAAGGAGTATAACAGAGCTTCATAAGTAAGTTTCAAGATGCGGAACTTCCACAAATTTAACTAAGGAAACAATACAGGGAACATCGATTGTGGAATACATGACACGATGTTTATCTTTAATTACCATACGTAAATGGGTAGGCGCGAAAATTATACGGGGCCCATAAATGTTATATATTAAGGCCGCTCCACATTTAACATTGTAATCAGTAAATTAATTCATATATCTCACACTGAATAACATTTCCTTCGAGTTCACTGAACTGCATTACCTCGCCCTTACCCCGACCTCTGCACGAATTTGTTTAATACTTAAAACCTATTACTTATTCAGATTGTTTTAATAAAATTAACAAGTTTTTATAATCTCATTGTGAAGTTATCAAGTGCGTCTTTAGCAGTCTGTGTTGCGGCGACATCAAAAGCGTATTAATGTTTAATGGAATTATTATTTTGTAATAGTTTTTGACAAACAAATTATTTGCTTTAATGAAATAACATTATTCTTTAGTCTACATATATCTGTTTTTTCTTGCACCTTTTCCAGGTTTTTAAGTTTTAAGAATCTGAGTTTCAACAGTATAAAATTTTGCACATAAAAATATTATCCCTAAAGTATTTTTTTTGCCAGTCGCATACTATCTAAAGATATATTTATATTCGCGAAAATCTTCCAGCTTTAAAACTTTTTAAACAATACAGTCAGGTTTGTAGTGTCATTACATAATGCACTGTAATTGATATAAGTTCTAACTAACAACGTGTTTTTGTAGTAGGTACCATATGTACCATGCTATATTGTAGGGACCTAGGTCATACTTTAGCAACCCTCCACCTGTCCTATTGGGCTATCATTAATCATGCTTTTAGCTCACACACACTAGGGTCACCTTGCCTCACACCTCGGAGGACAGTTATAAGAAGCTTTGGTAAGATACTTTTTTTTTCGTCAAAATTTGTTCATAAGTAACCTTCGCCAATAAACGTTACATTATCGTCATTATTTAATAAACGAGAGTAACATGTACCTCTCTTTAGTGTCAAAGTGATCCCATTAATTCCACCGCATTAAACAAGGTCTTGAAACAGACCTAATTGGACACTTTTACATTTATAATATTACTACTTGATAGAGCACAATCACATAAATAGTATCGACACCTTAATCAGGCATTACCCAAATCCTTCCACTTAAGGTTGGATTAGCATCGTGTACGAAACAAATCTGATCGAATTACGTCATGATTTGCTAATACCGCCGCCATGATGGATTGCCACTAATTAATTGACGAACTGCCGGTGAGCCAAGCCTCGGCAGTACTCGTGTAGAGGGCACTCAGGTTCAACGCCATTTAGAGCCAATCAATGAAACGAAAAAGAAATACCAATAGGATATCTGTTCAATGAAGAAACGACATCGTAATAGGTCCCAAAAAATAACAATTGAACCATTTTTCTGTATAACAAAAAATAAAAGCTCCGAAATATAATACTAGTCTGTATTACAATTTCCTTATATCGCCTAAGACAAGCTTGTCCGGAAAACGTCCCAACCCTTCTGATTCATGCATTACTGTTCCGTTCCACTCAGTATTTGTAGAACATCCACACGTGGGTTCGAAACGGGAACCATTGTTCCCAACTCCTCCATATTTGCGGGACGTTCCAACCAAATTCCAACGGATTTCGAATCGAAAGGAAACTTGTAACAGCTGCTTATCTTACCCTTCAATATGAATGAGGGTCTGACACACATAGAAGACAAACAGAATGTCCACTACGAACAAAAGCAAAGAGCAGACCTAATTTCACTTTACACTACTTTACATTAAAATAAAGTAAATAACTAAAGTTGTCCTTCGCGTTCATCTTTGGAAAATAACGTTATCAGTTTTATTGAAACAACATCTGAAACGTTGCGTGCTTTAGATCTTTTGTATCATATTCTTTGCGCCCTTCACATCGGTTTACGATAGTACTCAAAAAGTTATAACAATGCAGGACACTATCTCAATCGCTAAAGCGCCTACTTTTTTTTGGTGCGGACGGCTAAAAAATATCTGTTTATTATCACTTAGGGCTTTGTTTACACTGAAGGGTTTGTTGACTTGAGCAATAGATACATCGACAACGGTTTTATGTGAAGCCCAAGTGATCTCCGAACCAAAACAATCTTTCTACGATCTAAAACTCCTAAAAATCTTTGGAAATCACCCTTAGGAACGAAACATCTCAATCGTAATATCTGGCTGAGAGAAAATTTGCAGAAGGCATTAAAATGCATTTTATTTGCGTCAGTAAAGTTTAACGGAGCAATAGCTGCCGATAAAACTGCACAGGAACCTGACGTCATGAGCGGAAATAAGCTACATTTCATATCGGAGGAAATGTACGTTACGTTGTAGAATACAGAATAACACACAGAAAATAAATCTTGTTTCGTTTGGATTTCAAACCGAAGCCTGGCTGATGTAACTGTGTTACAGCATATTTATATTTCATCCATTAAGTCGCTTATCCATCCACCGCTGAGCTTAATCACTACAACCTACAACAATGTAGTACGGCCGCGGCCTGCGGTCAGGCTTTAGATTTGTGATGTGAACGAGTGTGGTATGTAGGTAAGTTATAAGTTTCGGAACCTTCATACACTTATGTAATGCTACTAAACCAACACGAGCTAGTTCAGTGGCTCGCCGCACCTAATTATCGGCATTCAATTAACTTTTGCGTAAACCAATCAGTAGATTCAATCACGTGATTTAATTAGGCAATCCCATAGAAACCAAGAAGGAATTTGGAGGCTTTGATTAAACTACGAATAGCTTTCGGTGAAGTTTTTGAGGTCGAAGAAATTAATGTCAAGTAAATTAACAATAAGATCCAAGAAGTAGAGGTAACTAAATTTCTAGGTGTAAATATTGATAATACCCTAAACTTCAAACAACATGTGGAATCGTTATGTTCTAAACTGAATAAATACTCCTATGCTCTGTACATACTTAGACAAACAGTCAGTAGCTCAACTTTAATTACAGCCTATCATGGATATGTTGCTCCCCTTCTAAGGTACTGTGTTATTTTTTGGGGTAACTCCACTGATAAGGAATCTGCCTTTAAGGCACAAAAGAAATGTATACGTGCAATAACCAATATTAAGCATACGGAAAGTTGCAAACCATTATTCATAAAATTAAACATTCTTACTTTACCATGTATATATATATTAGAAGTTGTATTATTCGTTAAGAAAAACATGTGCTACTTTAAGAAATTAAACAGCGCAAGATTAAATTGTAACTTGAATTTACCGGGTAACAAGACAGCGTTACTGAATAAAAGTATTTTATGTATGGCTCCACGTATTTATAATAATCTACCCAGATCTATTAAAGAAATTTCAAATATTTATGTTTTCAAAAATAGTATTAAGAAACTGTTATTAAAGAAAGCTTATTATTAGAGACATAGTATTAGAGAATATTTAGAAGATAAGAGTATTATATAAAGTTAAGCGTAATGCGTTAGTTGTAGTCATTTTGTACCTATATTGTTAAGTTTGCATACCTTTTGTGGTAGAATGTGGCTAACGTGCACTATTAATATATAAGAACTTCTCTGTACCCATGTTCGCAAACGAATAAATGATTTGATTTGATTTGATTTGATTTGAAATTGTAATAATTTATATATTAATAGGATTCGTGACTGAGATTACTCTGGCCAGGAGTAATTTGATAGAATTATCTACATACACAAAACTATCGAGGTGGAACGTAAAAGTGGCTAGAACACTGCGTATCATTTAATTATATATTTATCTAAGTCTACAAAGTCAGTCAAACATATGATTATAGAAGATGGTTTGGTGGACCGATAAAAAAATCAGAATATGCAAAACGACTAGCAAGTATTGTAGGGTTAGAAAAAAATTGATATACCGACTCTAATAAATTATGGCGGGACTTACTTTGGTTTACTGATTGGCTACATACTTTTTTATCCTTAAATCAATGTACACGGATTACTTAATCACCCATGTAAGGGATTCTCGCAAGTGGTGCTCCATTTTGAATCCACTCAGAAGATTAAACGAAAATGTAGTACATAGATATTCTGTCTAGGTTTTCCTCCAAGATTTTCATTCGTAGCGCAGTTAGGAGTGCTATAAAAATAGTATAAATGAGAGAGTCGCGACTGGAGCTAGCAGCCTTCCGATGACCTTGACCGGATGAGACGTATAGTTACAATCACGAAAAATATGCAGAAGTTTTATTTCCAGAAAATACTTGCGGAGTAGTCGCAATAGTGAAATTGTTAAGTCTGAAACAACTACATTCATCGAGTGAGGTTATTTATTTTGTTTCTGAATAGAAAATCCCTGAAAAGTGTAATGGATTGAAAAGATCTTGTAGGTATTCTTCAAGGTTCACTTATACGTATATATTATAAGTGAACCAACCTTTCGTACATATTATTAAAAACTCCTTTTTAATAATAATATTATGTACTATATTTTTTACATACAAGTGAAGGAAATTCTTCGGTCTTTTAATTTTTTTTCTTTAACTTGGCTAAGAAAATCTAAGTTCTTGAAAATAAGGTAGAGCTTAACAAAGCCATCTGAAGTGGCGAGCGCGTATCCAAACACCAAGTATCCAGCGTTATTTGTTGGGAACCGTGAACTTTGCGAAATTACGCCGTGCAGGATCAAATGTGAGAGAATTCGTTATTGTTTCAGTTTGTGGCGCAGACAAAGATAACATGGGACTGTTTATTTGAAAGAGCTTATATATATACATTTAAATATTATGTTATTTTACTGAGTTTCAGAATTTTAATGCTAGTAAAACATTTTAGATCATTTAATATTACTTATAATTTATTTTAGGTATATTTAGGAAAAAAGCAGAATGGTTTTGACATGTGGTTTCAGTATCTTCATACTCGATATTGAAATATTTAGAATATCATATTTTAGGCAGTAGGTAGCCTGGATTTTATAATAGCAATAGGCCGATTACGATTGAATAAAAAAAATAGCTTAAAATCAAAGCAAACACATTAAAAAGTTTTTTAAGATCAAACAGTTCCTATAGAAGTTCCTATAGCGTTCTAACAACAATTTAGTCACGAGAATCATTCCGGATTCCCCAATAAACTGAAGAGATACTCAATCTTCAATCACAAAAGTTAAATCGATGGCACGATAATAATAGCAATCAGTGCAACTTGCTCGATCACAATAAAACTTTACGATTGACAACTAGACTTTATTGCACGGGGATACACAAAAGATACAATCCGAATTTATGTCGAGAACTAGGTCATGCATTCAAACGTCAAGCGATACAAAAATTCCGCTAATTAAACACACAACTGACCTGCAAAGCCTCGCTAACATGGATACACAGACAATAGTCACGAGTCTAGTCAAGTGGCTCGGCGGGAAATATACTTTCCATTCAACAAAGCCTCAAGTGCAATTAATATTGCGAGCATACGGAACGTTATTGATAGGATCCCGAGGAAATCACAACATGTAGTCATGTCCTTGCGACGCAATAAAGGAAAACAGAGAAAGGATTAATGTGTGTATCGCGTGAAGCTGCTCCGAGAGGGTCCGCCGCCATTACTGCGATGGCTGCAGACGTCAGCACCGGGAACGAACAGCTCCTCGCGTTCACTTGACGGCCTGAACCAACTTAAAAGAATGTGCGCGTCATGGATTATCCTCCCTCGAGTGGAGATAAGAATATCTAGGATTTTGCTTCAAAGACGGGAATTTATTTTTAATAATTTTCATTTGGATTCGATGTGCAGAGTTTTATGTATAGCAAGATTATGTAAGTAAATTGCAATTCTGAGTGGGTTTACCGTTAGATAGATAGTATACAAGTATATTTATTATGTCTATGTCTGTCTCTCTGTCTTTATTTTTCTTCTTTTGATCCAACGCCCGAGGAGAGTAATAGAGAGCAAGCGGCTTTGATTTTTTTTATGACGCTACAAACTGAAGACGTTCCAACACTGAAAATAAATTGTGTACCTGATTCCTAGAAAAGAAAATGTAATAATGAGAATACATTTTCGTCTTTACATTACGTATTATGTAGTGCAGATACCTAAAAGATGTTCTCATCGAAAGGAAAAAAAACTCGTTAGTTTAATGCTTAACTCAAAGGAGGACATGTGGAATGCAGGCACATTCCACATGTCCTCCTTTGTGTGACATAAGAGTTTATTTCAACAGAGATTGCGAGTTTGGCGCAGAAGGTTCCAGAACGAAGCCACGCGAACAGCCGCATCTTTTAAATGCATCTCGTGACTTCACAAGACGTGCGCGACGCTGCTAAGATATTGTATTTTAAGAAAATAAATACGTAAAATGAGATTTGTAAGGGTCTTGCTGTTTGTTGGTTCAAAATGTAATTTTCATGGAACTAAAATGTTTGGTTATTTGGACAGCGCTTGTGGCAAAACATCTGTAAGGACGTTGTTTGAGTGCATTTGTATAATCATAATTGTTTGGTATATTTTGCTGTTTCTAACGGTTTTATGAAGGAATTTAATGCAGAAAGCAATTCATGACAGTTACCACATAAAATCTGTGATTAGTAGGTAAAATAATGGGTTTTATTTTTTAAAATGAATAAGGTGATAAGATCTATTTGATTACTTTTTGTGATTAAAGTTATTTAAAGTTTCAGTCCCGCTGGACTCGCACAAAGGATGGTAATCATGTCTTGAAAACCTGAAGATTATGTGGATATCAAGATTTCGAGACGATTTCTGAGAGGTGAGCAAAAAACCGTCGCGACGGTGACGGGGAGAGAGACTAATGCATTCAATTAGGAACCGAGAGAAATGTGACAGACTTTAATGAATCGAGACCATTTATATAAAACGATTACAGCTTGAGTATAGGATTTTAGAATTTCACTTAAATTTTTTTTTTGTACGTATACGAAAACATAAAACCTATTTGTATGTAAATTTCAATACCTTATTATTTTTTAAGAATTCAATATTTATAAAATAAACGAGCTAATATTTTTTCAAAGTTCACTTTTAATATTGTTATTTTTATCCCGCCATCATAATGCTAGATAAAAAATTTTACGTTACAAAAAGTACAGTAACAGTATTCAAATTGAAACTTGTATGAAAGGGCCCGAGTTTATGTCCAGGTAACAATATGTCGAGTACAGCGGAGGGCAGCACTCACAATCACGAGGGTATCAAAACAGCGACATTTGCGGGGCTCGTTATTCTGAGCCGACAATTATCGCGATTACCAATCCTCAGTTTTACATTCAAAGCCGGTCCCAACTATTACAAATTTATCAAACGCCGCTAGCATCGACTGTATTTTAGGTTAATAAAGTTGAATGTTGATTGCGGGGGTGGTGTGAGGTCCTGGCAGTCACTATTTGTTTTTGCAGGGCCGGCCACGAACAAAGGTCCGTGCTAATGAACAGGCGGCCGCGACGCCGAGCGCTATTTACGACGCCCTCAATAGCCGGCCCCATTCACTCTTGTCTACAACCTAAGTGTTGCTTCCAAAGAGGCTGCATTCTCTTTCATTTATCAAAGCCACTGTCTTAGGGTTCATGAAAATTAGCTAGGTTTAGCGGTTTTGCGTAATGTTAGGTTCAGTATGGTTTGTGAACCGAAATACTTATGTGTGTTACGTGTAATATATATACGTGTAACGACTAATAGGTTGTTTGCACAGTAAAATTACTTTGCGATCTTTCCAATATTGTAAACATAAAACATGATTTTTATCATATAAAGCCCGATAACAATACGCCAAAGAAACAAATTTCGGTGTTCATTTTTCCGTTTGCTACCAATATGTTAAAATTGTTATTGATCTAAGGGTGAGTTCAAAGCCTTTTTAATGAGCACGCATTTTGTATGCAAAGCGTTAGGGGCTTGAGGGGCAACAAACCAGCGTGGAGTGACCTCGAGCTACGTTCCGATCAAAATTCAAGCGAGTATCAAAGCGGGTCTCACCTAACAGCCACAATCATAATGCCAGAAGCACTTTCAATGTAAATTATTACATTTTTATATTTATTTATTCAACGATTATTTTGTACTTACGCCGCTCTACCCGGTACAACGATTTCTTATGTTTTGAGGTCAGAAGAAATCTCATTTAACCAAACATTGACTTGAAATAATAAAATTTAAGTTGATCAAACAGCGTCGAACACTGTTTCTTTAGTATACAAGCATATAATTATGCACTTTCTCGTTATCGTAGACAGTGACGTCACACTCCGCAAAATATAAGCAATGCATATGTTTAAAGTCAATATTAACACTTGTAGTTCTCTCGCAGCTACTCGTTACGCAGCGCGCGTCAAAGCAAACCGGCAAATGCACAAAGCTCCAAGTTTGCAGCCAAACGACTTTACGTGTCGACTGTACGGAATCGAAGACTTTATTTATGCGCTCCGTCTTCTTGTATCTACATTTTCGACGTGATTGTACTTGAACTGTGTGCAAGTTCACTGTATTCTTGATAATGATGTAGCGTTTTATGGACTACACTTTTTACAGACTGATGTATATTTAAGGATGATTCAACAAAAGAACTATTGATTTTAATTTTTTACCTACGTAATAATGTGGGTGAGACTCTGTAACGCTTGATTGGACGTTAGAATTGTTTGAATTTCTCTAGCTACTGGGATTTGATGACGTCACATCAGCCCGCATGTGTCGACTGTGTCGCTACACTTTTTTCGAGTTCAAGTGGCGTATCTCGTTTGTCCTGGAGCTGACGCGAGTTAAATATGAGTAACACGTAACACAGCAGCAGCAGAAATCTCTTATCTCCGGCCGTTCAACAAAAATCCAATTTAGATTTGCAACACACGCTTATGGAATCGGTACCGTCACGCGTCGCTTTTGAATCAGCGTGGTGGTACGAGGGCGATCTGGGCGGCCGACGGGTTAATTGAAGATGTAACGGGCCCCGCGCTATGAATAATTCACAGGAGCACCGAACGCTGGCGAATAGCCAGGCCGCGTTTAAGGGTTGAGAGCGATCGTAGTGTAGCGGAATGTGAGCAGGTAATGTGGGACACGGCTGGTTTTACAACCTCAAATACATGTACGAGGAATTCATAGACTGAGAATCAGACTTATAAATCAAAGAAGAAGAGAACATTTAATATCTGCAGAAAAAGATTAAGCTAATAATAATAAACTAAATTAACTGGTAGAGATTTCTTAAGAAATAAGCAGCATCCTTGTACATCTGTCTGATTATATATATGTTGTTTATAAATCATGTTGTGTGTGTACATATATAATTAAATTAAATTAAACTAAGAAAATGTATTCAGTACACAACTCGTATATAAATCTACATTTTCCACGTTACATTCGCAATACAAAAATTGTTTTTCTAAACAGACAATTGCGAGCGTTCAGAACAGCAGCTATTTTCCAGGAAAACATTACGTCTTTTTGTTCCGCTCTCGCTTCGTAATAAGATCTGTAAAATTCACACTGCATTTTTAGCGCTACCTGTGCGTAACAACGAGATTATGTTAGAGACTGCACTTTGCGGGTTCCGTTCACACCTACTGTTGAATGCAAACCGACAAGATTTTTGTAATAATTTACATTCTTAACAAATTAATTCATGTTTTCTAATCAGTTTTAAATTTGAGTTTTTCCTTTTCGTACAGTTTTAGTCACTATGAATAATCACTGTTCTTGCAATAGAGCGCTACAGGCACTGCAAGTTTACCTCCAAATTAGGTCTCCGTTATTCTGATAAGTCACCGAGCCAATTAGTTAGCTTCTATTCCAATGCCAAAGTTTAAAGTAGCTTCGCGCTTTAATGAACTATTAGAGCTGACAATAGTTTAACTTATCAAGTGAATTGTTGATCATAATCATGCACAGTTTATGTTGATTAGTATTTATTTGTAAGTTCTATGAATATTAGTTACCTCGCTATTGATGTACTAATACTTTGGAACAATGACTGTTGTTTGGATATGTTACACGTTGACGTGAACGATGCTTAACCATAGGATCAAACACTGATTAAGACGTCGCGATAATCCATACAAAAGCGACGCTACAATAAATTAAGAGCTCTCTGTTCAAACGATGAGTCACTATTTAAGGAAAATATCTGACAGGGGTGCGGGGAAAGCGGGGCGAGGGAGGGACTACTGAATGAAATATTTATAGACTTGCTGTATGTTTGAACAACTAAGTAAGTACGAAGATTATGTGAAGTTTGGATTGGATTGAGTTTCTGTTACAAATTAGAGATGACTAATTTGGTGCCATTCAATGAAATAAAACTACTTTGAACGGATTTTATCGCGTTTTGTATTTAGATTTTGGTTCCCGACGTTTCGACGCCTTTGCAGGTGCCATGGTCACGGGCAGTCTGTGGTGGTATTCGTCTTGACAGTATGTTACTCGTTCTACCTTTATATTTTAACTAGCTGTCCCCCGCGACTTTGTTCGCGTGTTTCAACGGTTTTTCATTTTTGCAACATTTTTCATTTATGCTCCGCTCCTATTGGTCGTAGCGTGATGTTATATAGCCTATAGCCTTCCTCAATAAACGGACTATCCAATACAAAAAGAATTTTTCAATTCGAACCAGTAGTTCCTGAGATTAGCGCGTTCAAACAAACAAATAAACAAACAAACAAACTCTTCAGCTTTATAATATTAGTATAGATTAATTATATATTTGTATTGGTGCCATTCATTAATTACCCACAACAACGCCGCATCGTACGAAGTTCAATAATGCCACGACGAAAACTGAAAGGTTATTATTTATTTTGTATGTGCTAGCACCAGGCAAACAGAAGTGGATGGAAAACGTGCCGCTTGTTTATGAATGAAGAAGATGAATAGCAGCTCATTACCAATCAATGGGTGAAATTACTTTTACCTATTTTTTACCTTATCACGTAATTTCGGCCACTTCTGTTACCATTACGTAAAGGTCACGGCATTATTTTAATAGGAAATCTAATACTGCGTGTTTTTCCGCGTTGTTTACAGAAAATAATATTTCATAACAAGTGTTATTATGGAAATATTCCAAATTAAGATTTGTACGGAATATTTTTAAACATAAATTGTTTTGAAATGTCCCGAGTTCCGTAAGAAATATAATGCGTCAAAAACATACGAGTATCGACTCTAGATTTGATTCATGACGAGTTTTACTTAAGTTTTTCCCAAAATATTCCTCTACCTTCTACTTTAGTTTAAAGCAAACCGTTTAGTTCTGAAAAGGAACAATTAGAGTTTTGTTTAAATTTCTTTTCTTGAATTAGGGAAAAGTATCTAACAAGTACGTCGGTTTCGCCATTTTAACTGATAACTTTATTAATATCTGATACAGCTAACTATGGTTTTTAGGTATAACCATATCGCAAAAATCATAGTATGAGTTTAAAGTGGTCAGCTGATAATTTAATATGAAATTAATGTCTTAAACAACTGAGCTAATAGAGCTTTTTACAGGTGCTTACGTGTCTTCGCCCACTGCTTACGTCATCCCTCGAGAGATGTCAATCAAGTTAGTTCGTAGCACACAGTAAGCGCACTACTTGGAGTAAACATTGGAACAGCAGGAAATAATTACCCGCCCAGCCTGCACACCTAGAACTAACTTTATTCATTGCCGATTTCTATTTATACATTGCTATGATTTAAATGGAGTATAAATAAATGACGTCACACTGACATGTTTGACTGTTTTGATTTTGATTTTGATGTCCTGATATTTTTATAACTAGAACTATTGAGTGTAAGGTCTTGTGTAACAATTTATTCATAGCAAGTTTTAACTGCCGCCGTAATACGAATGCTTAAGTTGTGTTTACCGAAAAGCACAACGTCTTTCCGCACACTCACAAACACAAGCTTGAGTTGTTGCATAATAGTGGAGCGTTAGTTTCGTGTTCCTCATAGCGCAGGAGCTGGCGACTCACAACTCTACTTGTTCCAAACTTCAGTAATTGGATTAATAGCTCCTGTTATAGATTTGGTCCAGTAATGAGCCGTTAAGACGCTCTCAACTAGTAAGTTTGTTCAGCGTGTGGTGTATAATTTGTGCTGGAAAGTTCGTTGTACACTTATGCCTCAAATGTAGTAAGTCAAAGTTTATATTTGATTGATACCAACTGTTGCTTTGCTTGAACACACAAGGATACTTCGCCGTCTGGAGCTTTGGAATTATTTGTACTGTTTTGCATGTTTGATATCGAAATGTTTCGTTTGATGAGTTATTCGTCGAGAGATTTTAATGTTTCCTGTAATAACAAAAGGGAAACTTACTCCCTATTCTACATAAATGATATATTGTACCATAACGAAGTTGTAAATCCCTGACGTGACCTTAATTTGATATTCTTCCACGATAAAACAAAAAGAAACTACAGCTATATTCACTAAGTATCTTGTTATTATCTTTCACAATAAACCGTTTGTGACTCTCTCTAATCTTTAATGAAAGTTAACTTGTGTAATGAAGTGTGATATCATTGATGTAAAGGTCACAGTTCCGCGCTCCACATCCTGGCTGCTCCAGTGCCATCATACCCGTGAATTAGTCGTCCGGGTCAATCGGCGACCCCGCGCCGCGCCTCGAACACGCATTAATATTAATTTGCGCTATAACCGGCTAGGCCCGCACTACTGTTAACATGCCGGATGTAGGTGGGGGGGGGGGGAGGGGTATGAGGAAGGTTCGGTCCTATGACTGTGAGTGTGGAAGAAAACCTTGTAATTTAAGTTTGTAACATATTTTTCCGTTATTGCACTCAACTGTATCTCTGTGTGACGCTATAGATGTCAGGTAAAAAGGCAAGTGTAAAAACGACGAAGAATCTGGAATCTTTGTCGGCTTTCTTTCTTACTTACTTGTAGACATTTTCACTTAACCTAGATATACTATTTTCATGATGGATATAAACGTTTACATCCGCACTGATCTTGTTTTAGCTGAAGTATTCACTATGTAGAGTAGAGTAGATGCGTCAACAAGTATAGTAATGACAAAATTAGCCTACAATCGTTCGTCCGTTGTATCGGTCTGTAGGGGAATCAGATGTTAGGCCGTTTTCCAGCTGACGATGAATTGGGGCAGCCAGGCTAATGCCATGTGTATCGAACGTTCTGGAACGATTTATATCTCTCGTTATTCGTGCTGTTCAGGCAATGTGTATGTTTGTAACCCTCACCTGTGTTGTGTACTCGCAGTGATGGCTCAACCCTGAAGTATCACCTCCGAGACATGTTAATGTTGGCTGCAACTAGAACGGCACTAGTTTACTAGAGCTCCTAGTTTAGAACAAATGAGAAGCCTGAACTGAAATGTAACACTAGAGTTGTCTGTTCAATCAATGTTTGTTTCGTATGTAAGTTAGTGAGGTTGTTTACCAAGTTAGAACAAGATAAATAAATTGTTCGGGAACTAAGTAGGTACACAGTGTGAAAATAAAACATAAAATATTATGAACAACTGAATTCTAGAATCGATTCTAGTACCATGTATATTTTGAGTGTTTTTGCACATGTTTCTAAATCTGCTTAGGACAAGTGAGAGCAGATTAAAAAGTTTATTTGTTAGATAGAATGCTTCTCAACCGTCTAGTACTATTGACGACTCCTTGCCTACCTTAAACAAGCATTTGTTTTGATTTTTTATTTTCATAGGTAACAAAATTCACTACTATCAGTCACCTTGCGAATCAATTGGTTAGTGGTTTACACTTCAGCGCTTCTCAATTCAGCTGTTTATGAAACGTGTTACAAATGCCTAGTTACAAAATGTACATGGCATGTATATTATTAAACATCATTTAAATAATTATATACGCTACTATAAAGGCGTGTGATCAAAAATCACTACTTTGACGTAGGACGTAGTTTCTGATATTTTTGCATTTCAAAACGCGCATTAGATTTTATTTATCACAGCTAGCCTTAGAACTTTGATTTTTCATTGTGTCTTTCAGAGTGGTAGTTAACATTTTAGTGCTGATACATAAATGTTTTTAACTGTCTAATAATACTCAACTTAACTGAAAACTAAACTCTTAATCAGTATTATTGGACTAACTATTGTAAGTCCTATAATATAATTAGTATGTACTGTGTGTAGTAGTATAATACTGTGCCATAATATATTAAGTCCCCTGCATGTCCCCATTGTATACGCCATGGCGTAGGGATCTACAATGACAGGTACATGCGACGTCTTTACGATGACGTCACTATCTCTATAAAGACTAGTTTAGACGTCACTTAGCTCCATTATTGTGTACAGTTCAAACCTTGACCTCAGTTTGTTTTGGTGTTAGACCCCCGGGGACGAGTTCAAGTAAACTGACACTAAATGACAACTCAAAGTAGTTTTTGTTTCGGCCTATGTAAGTCACCCAGGGAATTTGGAAACACGTGTAAAGTTAGTTACGCAGTTCATTTAATAGAAATGTTATTTTTATATAAAATGTAATTGTGGTTACGCGAATATTAAATATCAAAAATTTCTGATCAAAAAGATTTAACGTTCCTCAGAAAAAGTCTTTCTGTTTGAGATCATAAGAAAGCATTAAATGATTTCTTGAAAAGGAGATCATTAGCACTCCGACCATTATACCAACAATGACTTCCGCACAAATTGCCGAAACAAATTACACGCACTCGTTTATTTTGATTATTCTAACCGTCCAGTCGACCACACATCAGCGTTAACCTTATAGCATAAATGACGTCTTTATTTCAACGAAGCTAGGTTGGTTTTCGTGATTTGGTGTTTCTACTGAAGTGCACTCGACGGTACCTTATACTAGCCGGCTATTTTCCACAGCGTCAGGTACGGGCTAGAAGGTACGGCGCGGTAATGGGCTCGGCATTAGTATTGATTTCAAATTAAAATGGCTGTTGTGTGGACTGTTGATGTTTGCTGCTGATAACTGGAGCCCCTACCTGTGAAGGCTCGAAAGCTGAGTTCACAGTTATTTTCTTTTTCAATCAAAGTTGGTACTTATATTGTCATGTTGGAAGAATAATGTTGCACCTTTTGGTCGACTGAATGTCTCGACTAGTATGTTTGTGTTACTTAGTAAAAAAATGCAAAATGGAGAGTTAATTAACCTCTGGTAATTATTAAAATCTCCTATAAATAAATATTAATAAAACGATTACCAACTTGCACCTGCCAGATTGCATGGCAGAAGCCGCATCTCACCCAGATGGGTAAGATGACCCTTACGGGTCATGAGACTCAATACGGGTTGTCTGAGTTAGGTTTTTAAACTATATAGAATATGACATCTACCTGGGTTCGAATCTTTGTGTTGACTAACTATGCATATAGGTTCTACATAATAATACATTGTAATAATTCACGAATCCGTTAACATCCGTCAGGGTGATATTGAATCAACCGGCACTGACGACGGCCCTTAATATTGACAGCACGCATCGTACGGACATGAGATCACGTGTTATCCCAGGCGGCTTAACAGTATATGATCTATTAAACTTTATTTCTGTTTGAAAAGAAAATTAATAAGTTATACTTCCCCTAAACAAAAGCTGCCTGTTATGACAGGGAACGGAGAGGCAATGATCACTTTGCTAAGCCAATAATATGCTTCCCCGTTTATTAAGGTTTCAATTTTATTTATACTTTAATAGGTAACGCTGCATAAATTACAACTTTCAGTAGGTGAGTAAACTACCTGGCAACCGCAAAACCTACACTAGCATATACTAAACATTAGACTAGTCTTTGTATGAGTAAAGCTGCGTCTAAATACTGTCTCAAGGATGCAATAAGGCAGTGACGTCACGGCCAGCGAAGTGAGGCATTAGAGTGGCGACGCGTCGTTAATATGCGGCGGGGGTGAAACCAGTGGTGAGGGGTTGAAGGAGAGGAGAAGGGGTGTAGCTCTTGTGGTAAAGCGAACAGGTGGATAATAGTAACGTTGCCGACACCGACATAATAATATGGCACTCACTGACAGCAAGAGTGTCACCATCCGATGGACAGATTAAATGCATGTATACCAAACACACTGTTTACTGATGCTGCGAACTATCAAAGGTAGCTAATCGTCCTTTAAATCTCTTCCTTGAGTCGTTAAGTCATTGGCTTAATTATAGAAAATGATGGAAAAACTCTTATAAAAGATTTTTTCTGCATTCTCTTTAACTCATGATCAGGTTGCATATTTTGAAATTATACCTCCTTGAATGATGTATCACTTCAATGATGATTTAATCAATTACGGTTCTGATGTTGCATATACAGTCGTATATCCGAATTTATTTATGTTATATCCAATTTCCCTCCGCTTCCAAGCTTGGATATCTAGATCAGTAATGTCACAAATCCTCGCTTCGGCGTTCGGTCTTGTATCAATTTCCCCATTAAGGGCAGTATTGACACAACAAGCCCATGAATCCTCGTTATAAATTACACACATATCGACACTTAGACTGTCAGATATAATCACTGAGCTCCTAATGAACAAGTAATTGCTTTCTAAATTGGGCAATTAACGTTGACGGGATGCCCCTAGACAGATAACTGCAGAAGGTTTACACACAAATTGTACACAAATAAAAGAATTTACTAATATGTATTCAACTGTATTACTTACATATAAAAGAGTAGACCAGCAGTGTAATCGGATGTTAACTATATTTTGATGAAAATTTTACCATGGGTTTTAAGGTTGTGATTAAGAAATGTACGGAATGATATTTCTGTTCGATTACCGTTCAGTGGCCGATCCGATGGTCTCCGGTCATTACACGTAATAACCGCGGAGTTGGAACTTACGATACCGGTCGTTTGCTCGCTGGACATACTAAAAGTTCCAGCGGACACACATTAATGAGGTAAATATAGAAAATGGACGAGATCACTTCTTTGATATGTTGGTGTCAACGAACAAAGCTGGATGTGGTCCGATGCTTTTTTAACTAGAGATATTTTGCTATGGTTATTTTACTTCTATTACCTAATTAGGATCCATCCATCCATTAAGGATAAAAAACAAAAAAAGTAACCCTGAAATACAATAGGTACTTAAAATATTTCGATATATAAATCTTAACTAAGTTCCAATGAGGCAGTAAAAGGGTTTCCTGACACTATTGATTTATCTTGGTCAATAAATTCTTATTTGTATACAAAAATAGTGAATCCTTTACCAGAAGTTTCCGGATCTAAAATAGCGAGGCATCCGTACTAGTTGGGCACTCCATTTGTCAGCGAAGCAGTTAAAATCCGGGCCGCGGCGTATGACGGACGGCGGCCTGCGACTAATTAATGTGCTAATAATGTTTGAAGACCAGCTCGGAAACATTCCACCATCAATCTACGTTATGACCCAGTTATGTTTCAATGTGTTGCATTCGTGGTTTCATGTGATTCCTTGGAATTGATTGAGATGGACTGAAAATGTTTAATAGCTCGTGTAATAATTACAGTGATTAACCATGGACTTCGATCCACTTCTTCTGATGAGAATACACGCACATACATTGCTTCAAAATGTTGCTCCAAAATCCTTTTATATACGTTGCTACAAAGATTGGCTATATTTAATGTGTAATATATACGATAAAGCAACTAATGTGTATGTATGCTGTCTAAAATATATCACTGTAAAATCTGCGGTTTGAAGATAGTCTCACTATTTACTGTTATACTGCTTACCCCTTCGAGTATTCCGTTTGTGTGTCCTTTGTCATTAGATGTGGTAGTTTCCACGCCGGTCTGGCATTCGGGCAGTCAGGTCGGTTTTCACGGTGGGGGCGTCGAACGCGGGCTGCACGCCTAACACAATGTTACATGCGATGCATTAGCTAGTTCAGGCTAATCTGGGGAACTAAGCCGACAGCGTCCATGTAAACGTGTCAGATTAGTGCGACATTACGATACTGATTATATGGACCAGCCTGCATATAATTATTTGTGCAAGTATGACTGATTTTTGTTTAAAATCTGATAGGTATTTTTTTTATCTAAGAGGCTGTTGCTTCTGGAGTGTTATCCTCTATCACGGAATCAATGAAGGACTATATTACGAGGAGTCTAACCCACCGGTTCATATAATTCCAGCCAAAATATTGTAGAGGATAATACATAAGCCTTAGTACGGGCTCCCAGCCTCACCCACATAATAAATCCAAGCGGAACTATTGTGTATCCCAAGACAATTTATAAGCCACTTAAACACAAACAGTTAAGATCTGGTACAAAGTGTATGACGAATCGTAGCCCATCGCGCGCCACTGTAATTAATGCCAGTGCGGTCTTCCTAGCTGAAACATTGGCTCATTTATCAGTATTATGACTTCATAATTGCCCATGAACTCGTCCAGATTGGTCTTGATATGGTATTAGTGCGGCGCGGAACTGCCACGAGTTTCGAGTTTTAAATTAATGAGCCTAAAGTCTGCTATCATTAGAGCAATATGTTTAGTTCATAGTGTTTCTGAAAGGTTTTAGGAAACAGCGATGGAACGTCACTGCAGAAATAAACTTTTTGTACAAACGAAAATTATAACGTCTATAACGGTTATAAAAACTACTGGAAATAAAAAAAAATAAAAACATATAAAAAAAAAATTCAATGCTATAGCCGATAATCTAATACATATAATACCTACATACATATTGTATGTATTAGATTACCGGATTATCCAATGTAATGAACTGAAATTCAAGATTTTTTGGTGTACAATCATTGCACAATAAAAATTTAGTTAAATAACAAAAAAATGTTTAATTACAAAGTTAATATCTCTTTTTATAATTAATTATAAAACTAAAAAAGAAAAAAATGCACACAAACACTTTTTTTTTTCAATAATAACACAAACATTATTTAAAGGGGAACGGGAACTAGTTAACGAACTTTTTTTTTTCTTTAGAGTTTCTGTCACTGCGCACAGCATAAAACATCTCTACTAAGCTTCAGTTACTTTGCTTATATGGTTCATACTTCTGTTCCCGCAGCACTCCTGACACGTGATAGCGTCTCGCCTGAAGCCGCAGCAGCGAGAGCGCGCTGTGAGAAACGTGTAATCGAACCCGGCAATATAAATAAATAAAGGAACGAATTTACCAGTCACTCAGTCAGTTGATAAAATACTCTTGAAAAGAAAATGGAAATATAGGTGTCCAAATAAAAATAACGTGATAAATCATTTTTTTTATAACCTTTAATGCGTTTCTTAACAATTTAGTTAGTTAAACAAAATTTGAAACTAAATTAAAACTAAATCAGTCGCTTTATTTATTACAATCATGTATTGGAGCAGTGTGCAAACTATGATAAACGCAGCTGTATAGCGTATATAAGCATTTGTCTATAAATTTAGTTTCAGGTAAATTACAGCTGTGAAAATCATTGCTAGTCTGTGCTAGGCCTTAAGGAAACAAGGTCGCGATTTCTAATCTCAATTCAGACCGTTTATCAAAGGTTATGATAGCGAGCAATTAAACAGTCGGCCTCTAACCGGGCCTTGATAAATTGGCGTTAAATAATTTCTAAGATCTGGCAGATGTTGCACCAATGCAACTTATTAAGAAACTTGTTTCATTCATCAAAAACAGACGGAGCTGCGTAACCGGCCAAGTCGTTAACGACGCTACGTTTATGTTAACGAGTTCCTGTTTCAAATTAAATTAACGAAAGTTCATTTAAATATAATTATAAATATGGTATATTTAAAATAAAATTTAGAGGTAAATATTTATAATTACAAGTGTATTAAACTTCTATCCTCAACTTATATCTAAGCTGTGCCCGTCAGGGTCTACAGTTATTGTGCCTATATTTGCCAAAGTTTTGAGTATAGTATGTTTCCTATTTTTTTTAATGTCCGCCTGGTAGATTAAATCCTGCCTGGTTGAATGAATTTTATTGGACACACATTTTTTCTTTTTTCCTGCAAACAAAAAATGATCAAAATACAGAGAAGGGAAATTATACGTGACGTCACTTCTCGCTACAATTTTTACCAAGGCGTGGCGTCATAAGCCCCCACTCCGAAACTTTAAAGCGCTGTATCTTTGTAATTTTTTATTATTTTGGTAAAAGAAAAAATACGTGTCTAATATTTTTTTATTATCTAACTGACGGACTAAATAGATTTTAACTTTTCATACCCAGGAAACATCCCTATTGCGTAGGTATATTTATGAATGAAAAAGTCCAAAAGTTTCGTAGTGTTGCTAAACAGTTTTTCCTCTAGTAACAATTTGAAGTCATAGTTCCAGATAAACTTAAAAAAATGTTTAAATTAATATCAGATCGTCACCATTACCTACAAGGTCATAAGGACATTGCCATTTTCCCGGTTCAATATACTAAATTCAGGTAACGTTACAAGCCTCTTTGTTGTCTCATCCACGTCTGTACGAAGATATCCCGAACAAAAGCGTCAATAGTAAGACGCATTGTTTCTGAGAAGCAATACTATATGCAAATGGCAGGGGCGGCCCTGCCATTTGCAAGTTGATATTTAGTTAATAATATTTGTATACACATTTCAAGTTGGCAAAGGTTTGTAAAGAATGAAGGAAATTCGTGGTATTTCAAAAAATGTGTCTTCGTGTATTTTGAAGAAACTGTCATCCTAATTGGCGCTGGGTCGCTCCTCGATCGCTGAACAAAATAAAATACATTTCTACAGCCCGGGGACATTTGTCCCGGGGTTAGCGGTTTGATTTTGTGTCTGTAACAATGACACGAGAAATATTCTAGCTCTCTTCTATTTTAAGGTTTGTTGTTGCAATTTGTACGCTGAATTATGACTTTCTGACATAAATACTCAAATGATGTACCTACCTCGTCCAAATTTGATGTCAAATCAGTCATCTAGGTATTTTAATATTTGCTAAAGCTTCGCTTGGTATTTTAATGTTTTTGTTTCAAATGCTATTCATACTAATTCATAGGTCTGTAGATATAAGTTCCATTCAAACACCCTCATCATGGAAAGCACGTTTAATTACGTGCTTTATTAAGTAATGTGTAATTAATTATTATTGATTGGAGCTGTATTCAGAAAGTAATATTTGGCATTTACTTAAAGAGAATTATCTAGAAGGCTGAGTTTCTAAGAAAGAGGAATTACGTTAGTGTTTAATTAATTAATGGCTTGATTCTCTATTATCTATATATTTTTTTATCACACGTCTACACCGACGTAAATAAATCTCATTTTTATTTTGTAATTTAATATCATTACTTCAAATTTTACATTTGTGTCGTTTTTGGTAAAAACGCTTATTATGCATTTCCAAGGTAGTTCTATACCTTCTTCAATTTACTTATTAGGTGGTAAAACCTGCAGCTATTTAACTCTGAGCTCAGTGTGGGTGACGCGAGCTCGTAAAGTGGCTCGTGTGAGCTAATTCTGTCTTAATGTGGGGAGTAAATATACGTCGGCGGCAGGACAAAGACCACGGCTGTGCCTCGGGCTGGGATGTAATGCCAACCTGTCTCTCACAGGAGAGAACAGAAGTAGTGAAGTTCTATGTAATAGGGACAAGAACATAGAGTAACAAGAACGATGGTTTTATAATCTAGAAACTAGTGAGAAGACGTGACCTGAGATGTAGCAATATTTGTCAGTGAAAATATTAGGTACAAAGCAATGCTGACAAGAAAATAAAAGCACGTTTTTTTAGTATTATAAACGTTTGAAGGTCATACAAATACTTCTAAATCACTTTCAATGTCACGACCTAAAAATAGTTCTAATACAGAAAATATGACGGAAGGAAAAGCAGTCGGAAAATCGGAAGCAGGATAGAATAATAACGCAATAATAGGATTGAAGATTACACAGTACAGTACCATGTAATTACATCATGATTGAACAACACAGTGTCCCCCGAGAGAGGCAGCCATATTGTACTTATAGCTCGTCGATGACGGGGCACCCCGGGAGGATCCGACGCAAACCGATTAATATTTAGCAGGAGAAGCTAAGTAGATTCATAGTAGGGATTCTTTAATATCGAAATTTAATAAATCTACTGTTATAGTAAAAATAATTTGATTTCAGGAGTAGGATCAACTTGCAGTCGCTATGGGATCATCATTATTATTGTAAGTCTTAAAGCAGGATGAGGTTTTAAGCGTAACAGAAAATAAATTCTAAAGAAAAAACAATATTTAAAACAATGAACTATAAACCAGCAATCTGTTCAGGATTAAAACTAAATGTAACCAAATTGGTGCCAAACATTCGTGATATATGATATTGTTACGACAAACTAAACGACGTCGAAACCAATAAATAAAATCGCTTTAGTCAAATCACGATTCACTGCACTATAAGTCTATCGAAACTGTAACCAAATTGTCAGTAAGCAATGTTCACGCTTTCGTAGACAATGTCGTTAGCAGTTGATGGAGCTATAGATACTCGAATCGATTAAATGGTAACTATATAGGTCAGGTAACCAGCGCGTTCAAGCCTTCGAGCTTCCGAGCCCGCATCGTAGCCGAAACTCGACAAACAATAATGTAAATGTGCTGCAGTATACATAGCAGCGTAGTAATTGCATGTGTCAAACTATGTTGGTACTGAGCCCGCAATGTACTCGCCCCTCAGATCAATTGCTTCAATGTTTGTTTGTGCTCTTGTAATCTGTCTCGTAAACCTTCCGGCACTTGTGTTTTTTTTTATTTTAATAGGAAAAATGAAGGCTCCTCAAAAGTGATACAATGTTAGACGAGCCATAACTGCCAAAAGAAAAAACCACAAAAATATGTTTTAAACATGTCATTATACAAAAAACATGATTTATAAAATGTTAAAGTTTAAAATCATCTATGTAGTGTAATGGGAGGGGCCGATACAACATTAATCATTAGATTATAATCTAAGAATAAATTATTTTTCAGTTATTGTTGATAAAGTAATATTATAATGAATGCTTGGTTTTGTTATGACTCATGTTCATTATGACCTTTATGAAACTTTAACAACTAGCTTCTAAACTACTTCATTGTAAAGTAGAGTATCTATAAATACCTGTTACAGGCAATTAATAAGTTAGCGTTCTACTTAGTTTGTTCTTTTGTTTTTAATCTATTTCATCAGCATGTATGCCCCTTTTTTAATATCTTGGTGGCAAAGACAACCTGATGACCCGTTAGACGACAATTTCCATGTTTTATTCAGTAAACTACAGTCTAACACCAAAATGGGATACTTTTATAAAAAAATCCGACGCATTCATACTTCAACTAACTAGTTATAATTTTAGGAATTACGTTAATGAAACGTCATAAAGCAAAAGATTAGTAAAGAAAAACGTTTTTCACATCGTTTTACGATCAACAGAAAAAAGTACAATTACATAAAATCGGAATATTTCAGATACCAAACAGAAATAACAAATGTGAATTCACGGGAGAAATGGAAGGCTGAATAAAAATATAAAACGGTAGATACTAGGTCATGCAGCGCCTCTCCATAGTAAAAACAAAGTTTTCATGCGTACGATAATATTCGTTATCCAACATGCCTCATCCATATTATTCTTGTAACAGAACAACTATTTTCACTGCGCCATTCCATGTTATGATAAAACTATTGACATCGATGATCTTTTTTTTTTGTTCAAGATAAACTAGTTTTTACTCATGTTGTATTCAAGACGTATCCAGCTAAATCTGGCGAGACTGGAAGCCAACCACAGCATAATTTTGCAAAAAATTAATTGTAATTTCTTTAGTCTTTACTTTGACGAAACGTATATATGTTTTTCTGTGTGTACGTACTACGTATGTACGTGTTTCATGCAAATTATATCCCTGAGTTATACTTTAAGTACAACAACCTCGTTGACAACATCAAATCATGCTCTGATTCTTGACCTTATTAAAGGGCATCGAGTATAAGGTCATTTACATCTTATTTATAATCGCTTGTCCTTCTAATTATTTTCAGTTCCAAACCATTGACTCTTGATTGTCATAGCACTTATGTTCACGGTACGAAGAACATGAAAGGATTTGCAAAAGAAAAGCTAAAAATGCTACTTACTTATAGCAATTAACACTTTTTCAAAGAAGACAAGGCCTTATTTGAACTTAAAAAGTTATGCCATCAATTGACATTGCTTCCGGCCAGACTACCTAGCTCATTTTGTCGGCCCAAACTTTTGTCTCAAAGGAATTTACATTAATAACGCGGTACCCCCAAAAACAAAGCAGCTTCGTTTCAATTACTTTTGTGCAGTGTGTAGAATGCAGCCGGTTTATTGTGGCGGCGATTAATTTACATTTGAAGTACTGTAGTTAGCGGTTCTGCGAAGTAATTAACCTTTTTGAGTTTCGTGTGTTCGAAGCAGTGCAGTCGATTATTTTATTTATTTTTTTTATTCTTTTACTACAGCTGAGTTTGCAGAACTGTTGTTTTAGCACATTTTATATTAATTTTAGTATTTATGTGCATTATTTCTAGACCTGTATTAATTAATTCTGTATTAAAGCTCTTTATTAATTAAATTTGATAACAAACATCAAAATTTGGTAATTGTACAAGTGTAAAAGATGCGAAATAATCACATATTAAATGCTACTAATTTATTTTCTGTGGTTTCAAATCAGTTTCAATGTTTTTTACTTGTATAATTCAATAACAATGATAGAAACGGCGACGGTCAGTTTTATTCATAAATAGAATATGTATGTTTCATCTTCGATAAATAGTGCATTATCAAATTCTATGTTGGAAAGGTAAATACTCCGATTCAAAAAATTTCATTAAACTGTGAAATACTTCTAAAATGTTAATAAATTGATTTCAACGCTTTTGATTTTCGGTGGATTATGATTTACACGCTTGCGTCGTATATAATTATATTATCACGTCGTGTATGTAGTACTGTAGGTACAGCATTTACTAATATGTCATATACTAACAAACTCTAATATTTTGCATGTTGTGATGAGCACGTGACGCGGTTGCAGTCCGGCGGCGGCGGCGGGCGGCGCCAGCCTCGCTCGTCTTTGTTACTCCGTCACAATGGATTAGATCTTACATCTGAAACTAATTGCATGGTGACTATGGCTTGTATAAATTAAACGATTTTTTGTTTGTTGTTAGGTGTTCGTATTTATTTTAGGTTTATGTTTGCTTAAAGCTAATACTAGACGTTATGACTAGATATCATTATCTATGATTTACATTTAAATAATAAGACGTTCCTACATGAAGTAAATTTTGATTTAACAAAAATGTGTAAATTATTAGAAATCAACTGATATATTTCGGATGAATATATTCCAAAGTATTATTTTTTTAAGTAATATATTTAACACTGAAAAATTAGTTCACTAAGACCACTAGAATCACCGCATAAGACAGCGTCGCTTAGGACCAAGATTTATGTCTTAAGATCCGCTCAGGTACTCTAGCTATGATTTGAGAACCTTAATAGTCTTGGAAGCATTTTAATTAAAATGTTAATGGAACCTATCCGTGATTGTACTGGTAGTTACTGTAGATATAATATAAGGTAGAGCAGACAAAGGTATGTTATAATAAGTATGTACGTATATTTAAATCTTTCATTCTTCAGCCTAAAATATTTAGCGACTGTTAAAGTTGACATAGTTTCTGAATTGAAAACTTTTAGTGTTCCAATCGGCAGAGAACTGCAGTAAGTTATTAACATTCCAGGTTGATACACCGGCGTGTACCGTGGCGTGCTCCGAGCAGCGACGGATGCCGTAATATCCAAAGAACTTTGCCTATCGCCGAAGCTTTTCACTAAAACACGCACTCTATAAATTTCACCCTTTTGTTCGTTTTCAAATTATCTTCGGTACGAGTTACCTTTTTGATATATTGCGAGTAGATAGCGATCGTTCAGAGCGAGTTATTTGCAGATGTTTGTAAAGGTTATACAAATATAATCACACACTGTTTGATTACTCTTTACAGCTTTATCTTTGAGGTTGTTCGTATTGACTTAAAATGTAATTATTGTTTTTAATTACGCTTCTGAAGTTCCAAAACAATTTTTGTTTAAATCAATACTTTTGCTTAGATTAATGGGTAATCATTTCCTGAAAATCAAAATGTTGTTATATAAATTAAGCTTTTTCAAGCACTTTTAAAACTTTAATGATTATAGTGGCACGATTCCAAAATGTCATTCCTGTGGAGAAAAACCGGCAAGGAAATCAAAACTCATTTAAAAATAGTTATATTACCTATACAATATTTCTGAGATATATTAATGGTTAAAAATGCGACCACGACAAATAAATGGAATAAAATGTCATGAATTATAAATCAGTAAAATAAATAATCAAAGCCTAATAAATATAACTAAATTAAATAGCTACTTTTAGTTATCGAATCGATGATACTTGAACTGAAAAAGTAATTATTTTAGTTTACCAAGGTTTCTTAATAATAACAGCTGCTTTATCTTATTTTCTTTGAATATAATTTCTTACTTTCACAGACATAGATCTCATGATAAATTTAGAACAAAACGGTTAACTCACGCATATTCTCGGGATCGCCGTTATGAATACTCCTCACGAAAGTTATTATACATAGATCTCGTCTTGCACATAATTATATTTTGTTCAAATTACAGACGATTTTCTTACATCTATACAAGCTCTTGAAATAGGTAATATATAATTATGTTTTAATTAACAAAGTGTTATTTCTTGACAAGTAATAAGTTAAATTGACTTCAGCTAAAATAGGATTCAATTAACTATTCCGTCATAATTTTGTGAAGTGACATTTCTGTTAAGGAACGGTAGGTACTGGGATGTATATTTAGCATTTATTTATGTAAGTATCAGTTACGGATAGAGTTAATTTGAAATGTTACTATAATATACTTTTCACAGTATTATGATGTATTACAGTGAGCTTAATTAATTATGTAATTCCACTTTAATTAATGAATGGTCTAACTGTACTTATAACGTCGCTAACCCGTCTAATAAATTCTGTGTCATACATACGTGAGTATATGTAAAATATGAATTTAGTTACCAAATTAATACAGTTTCAATCCGAAAGACACTTTTAGTTTATGCCAGGATAATTAATTTTATACAGTGCGCAGGTGTAAAAGCGGACAAATCTAATTAATTAACAAAACACTGTGAACCAGGTATTGTTGGCAGAGTCGTAAATAGATACGATTTCCCCTGAGGGACGCGATAACTATAGTCTATTATATCTCTAACTAATAAAGGGATTATCTCAAGTCGCGGGGCATCCGAAGCTTTAAATATAGCGAATATAATGTAGACCGGTAGTGGCGCGGGATTGATGATGGGTTATCTGAGGATAAGGTGGTTTGGTATGGGAAATGTTCATGTATAAATCATTGTAAGATACGAGATTAGAAGTTTGGTTATTATTGTGGTTGCTAACATTTACAACAATAAAACAGTACTTTTAAAGATTTTGTCCTTATTTTACCTAATAAGTAACCGAAACTAATACGTAACAGTATTAAAAAAAAACAGTGGCACTCCGGGAATGCCGACAGAAGAAAAAACTTACAATTACAATATATGTAATGTACATCCTTATATACGGAGGTGTCGGTAGCGGTAACAGTGTCGTGAGTTTGCTTTTACTCATTTAAAAAAAAACTATGAGGATAAGCGCGCGTGGAATTAGTATCATCTGCATATGTGGCCTCCCTGGCGGTCTGTTATATTATCTTAATCTTGTTTACGACAGTTAACTGCCCATGGCTTCTTTCCTCCGAAGGCATTAGACATGCCTTGACTTTCCTGTTAGGGATTTGAATAGGACTACATATTTATTATATGTAAATTATTACTTTTTTTTTTTTCACTTATATTTTTTATTTTATTTTCTATTGTGCTTCAGGCATCAGACTATTGTTAATGTGTCGACAATGTAATTTGAAGCAAAATGTACGATATCTTAATTATTTTTTATTTATTTTTCTTCCATTTTTGTTGTCATGTCTACTACATTTTGCTATTTACGTTGTTGTCGCATATTTTAAGATAATTGTATTTCTTTTTTAACATTGTATATATCAACATATTACCTTTTTTTTAAAAGAGTAACCTATGGAGTTTCTTGCCGGTTCTTCTCCATAGGAGTGACATTTTGGAACCGCGCAACTAGAGTCATTTAACGTTTTGAAAGTGCCTGAAAAGCCCTACTCGAAATAAAAATATTTTTGATTGATTTTGATTTTGATATATGACTTAAATTGACTTTGACTTCGACTTCCACAAGTCTTGAACAATTACAATACATGTAGATAATTATATACAGAGGTGTCGGTCGCAGTAACGGTACGAGATTGCAAATTCAATAGTTTTTTCCCATCTCGAAAAATGCCCAACGCGCCTAAAGAATTATTATTACTTCAAAATTAATGAGCTGGTCTACAAATTAGGACTCACAAAAAACCTGCTCTTTTCCATTATTGAATTTTCACAACAAAATTCTCTAGCAAACCACACAACGAAATAAGATACGTTTCTCGATCTCGCAGTGAGCTAAATAGATGAGACGTGAACTTCTAAGCGAAGCCGATCCTCACAAAAACCGCGGGAGCGAACAATCGTACGTAGGGCACATTAACAACATCCATCGATCTCGTCTCGATCGCATTCGGGATACATTGTGTACCTCGCAAATTGAATAGCAAACCTTCAGCGCACGCTCATTACTACTGAAGGACCAAATTATTTGCTGCCGCCGAAAACAGCTATAAAGTAAACCAATTTGTAGTTCGCGTCTCAATAATGTTGTTTTGTACTAAAACTACTACGACTAATCCAATACGCTGAGTTGTTTACCAAACAGCAATGCTCCTAACATTTCCACGTCCATTGCCAATCGGTGACCGCTGTGCTGTTCCGACGTCCTAATTGCGCGGACGATGGAGGTAATAATTGGGTGTTTGGATAATTAATATTGTGCGAGGCGGGTTCACGAACTCGGCGCTGTGTACATTATCGTATTTTGTTTGTGGTGATTTGTAAATAGGGGTAACAATAGAAAACACTATTAGGGCCAGTTAAGAAATAAAGAAAAAATATTGGAGTACATATTTTACTTTTATTACTTACTGGCATTGTTCTGAGGCTTTTAGTTCTTTCGCTTTATAGTTGACTTTAGGTACTGAATTTATGTGAATAAACAACACTAAGATTATTTTTATAAAAACGGATAATATTATGATTTGATAGCTATCATTTCTGAATTTTAAAATCAACTTATATTTTTCTGTGAATGCCAGTTATGTGGGCACTAAAGAAAATGTCGGCATACGTTTGCATCATGCATCGGCATTACAGCTATCACCCAGCAGCCGCCATCAAGCCTGTTTATATAAAGGATCAGCGGTCAGCATGGGACCGCTTATTGTTACGGCTCGCCGGAATGTGGCGAGTTTCCTGTTACGACTGTGTTAACTACTTCAATTGTTTGCACTATGTAGCGACCTCGCTAACCTTGTACTGCTTTTGTTTGGAAAACCATAGAAACCATTAGGTGCCAGAACCTTCTTTGTTCGTGTCCTATGGGTACTTATTATTTTTGCTAGTCTGCTGGAAGATTTTTTTTTTATCGAATGAACACTAAAATTGTATATAATTTTCTGCGACCTGTAGGAGTACCTAAACAGTAAGTATACTGTCCTGTGTGACCTGTCTTTACGATTATGAATTGTATTTGTTATATATTATCAGATTTCTCTCTTTTAGTTTTCTTTGTGGCTTGACTCACTTTTACGATATTTCTGAAATCCCTGAAAATAAGTTACACAAATAGATAACTTTTCATTTTTATATAACCATATCGCTCAAAACCCAAGCATATTTTATGTTTTCAGGGTTTGAAGTATCAAACCCTGAAAACATAAAATACGCGTGGCCTTCATTAAAAATATAGCAGTGGAATAACGTTTCTTATTCTTGGCGATCCCGGGGAACAGCTCCGTGCTGAATAGTTGACGACAAGAGCTCTTCGGGACGTGAGCCGTGTGAAAAAATCATCATTAACAATGGAAACTTTACATATTTTATTACAGCGTTGTTACATAGGGTTGACAACAAAGTCTAAAAAAAGAGGCAGGTTTCGAAATGTGTGAAGCAGAAACAATACAATGGCGGCAGTAGTTAAGTTCAAAAGATACAAACATATGCAGGACAAAGATTAAATATTATAGAAATTTTAGTACATAATATCTTATTACCTAAATAACAGACTTCGTAAGTGTTATCAATAGGTACCACTAGTGACACGTGTTACTTTGCTATTGAGACACAGGTGTGAATAATAATAATTATTACCTTTACTCAAAGTGGAATTAGATTACGATATTATAGCTCCAATTCACAATCAGAATCGAAACAATTTGAGTTAATTTGATGCCAAAACTACGATTGTAGTCGGTAGGTATTGATAATTCCTATCCGAAGTAATTACTTGAGAGGGATGCCTGGATCTCAATGCCTAGCTATAAATTCCCAGGATAGCAGGTCGAAACAGAATTGGTATTTAGTTGGAATTCCAAAGGCACCTTAATTCGAAACTACTTCGTTCCCATAACTTTGTTTGCGATAGTTTTTGATCGGAAGGGGAAAACGAATTGAGGAAACCGGCTTAGGGAGCGTCGAGCGTGGTGCCGCGGGAGTGCACATAACAGGCCAGAGCCAGCACTTGATCGTCCCCCGGGACACCTCTCCATGCCATCAGCTGTACGTTTTCCTGGGGACTCTTATGTACATAAAGTGTTCCCATTCCCTCACTTCAAGGGCATTGTGCCTAACATATTAGGAGTTAAAATAAATATTGATCATTTTAGTAGCTCCAATAACTAACGATCTATTTAAAACTGATACCGTAGAAATTTATTAAAAACAAATTTAGTTTTTCTAGTATAACCAAATAAATTAAACGAATACCTATTTCAATTATTTTGCTACGTTTTCTACTGATTCTCAGCATTTTTGGGCTCTCCCAAGATTGATGCGAAGATTACTACGTTTTATTGAAACTGAATTCTGAATTTTGTGATGATTCTTATGTTTTAGGCCTTAGTAACAACCCTACAAGCTGCTTAAATAATAGAGCATGGCGTGCGGCGTCAACAAAAGGAACGCCATATTTTATACAAGCCTCGGTCACGGGAACAGCAAGCCGTAGGTACCTACTCGTACAAGCCTTCGGTTACCTCCCGATCTATATTTAAATATTCTTTATATTAACAAAGGTTTACGAAGCCTTTGAATGCTATTAATTTCTTTATCACTTTAGCATTATATTTCAACGAAGCCCCATGTAACTTAAGCTACTTTAGAGTTTTACAAAAGAATATGACAAAGATTTACCTTTGTACCTTTGGATTATGAACCAGAGAATTGTGAAAAAAAAAAAACGTAAATAAATTAGGATTATATTCATAATTTTGTTGGTATGTAACTCAATTTTATGATGAATAATAAAGGTTTGTATGAAAAAGATAATTTTGTGAAAGAATAACTATTTAGTAATCTAAGCATATAGTTCCGACATGCTACTTTCTGAATGCATATCAGTACGTTACAGGGTAAAGCCGTGTAGCGGATAGTTAATAGTTTCAGTAAACAATTTGTTGCTCTGCGTTACCCTTAACCTACACATCACACATTTCTGAAAAGGTATCTGTTTATCAGCTGACATTAGTGCAGAATTCTTAACTAGCTGGTCACGACTCTACTGACCATATTTATATGGAACCAAAATCGTATTTAGATTCGATACATCTATTTTGGTGGTGGGATTCGTACCATGGAGCTATTTTGTATTAATTTTAAGGACCCTTATATAATAAATTATATATTCGAAGTTTTAATAAATTAATATTTATTTTAGTTATAAAATTATGTTTGAATTGAAATACCTATTGTGAATTAGATAAGGTGATAAATTGTTTCGATTATTATAATTTAAGTGCTCAAAATTAGAATAAATTAGGATATTGGTGGCTACTTTTAATATTATTATTTTTTTAATTATTTTTTTTTTCATATTTGGTCGTTGAGATGAATGTAGCAGATGCTGCACGTACCTATTATTGCACAATCAACATCAACTATTGATTGGTTGAATTACTTTAACATTTTAAAGCGCTAGATTAGCAAGAATAAGTAAGAACTTATAACAAAGCGTAGTGTATTTCAAACATTATTAGAGCTAACTCTAGGAAGTAGGTTACTAGCAACTTGTACGCCAAGTCTTGCACAATTATGGCTTCAAGCAAACACAGCTAGCTAACACCATCCACAGTTTACGGGCACACTTTAATTTTACAGTATTATAAAACTACGAGAGCACTGACTCCCTATGCATATAGAACGAGTATAAAAGAGGTTTCCCAAATAAAAGCAGGTCTATAAAAACTGACAAAAACGAATCGTTGTATGTTGTGCGTTGTACCGAGTGCGGGCCACCGGCCGCGGCATGGCGGCATTCGTTTGGCCATGATATGAATCGGTGACACGTTTTAGATTGCACCAGTTTATTCAAATATGAGGAATGTTGTTGTTCTGTGCCGTCATCATTAGTGATTCTGATTGACGAGCACGGTCAGTTATTCCGTTTATAAACTTTTACTTAAAATGTTTTAACTGGCTGGTCGCCCAGCACCGCTCAGTTAATTACAGATAAACTTTGCTAAAGAGTTAGCTAAATGATTAATAAAAACTAAGAAACTGGTTTAAGAGCAGTTCCTTTGAACATAGAACCAGCACGAAGATTTATTAGAGCTTTTTAACTTCATGATAAACCTAGTTTTTACCTGACGATTAAATAATAACTAATGATGGCTACGAGGTATCGGTTTTAACTCTATTAAGTGACTGTAACAGCCCTTGCAAGCTCATTATTTACCTAGCTAATCGTTCCCAAACAGTATCAGGATTTTGTTTAAATATGAAAATAACTTTACATATACAATTCAGAAAAAGCCCATCCCAAAAATCTGGTGATAATATAGTGCTACATACTATGTGCTTATAATTATTTTCCTTTTTTTATTGTGTAAGTTTCCACAAGCGAGGCGAGTCAGTATCAATCACGATAGCGACACACTACACAGGAATAATAAAATTCCACTGACTGACTGTTGTATCTGAATCTCAGTGAACCGGAAAAAGGCAAAAATAAAACCGCGTTTGCAATTTTTGCGAATGAAAAATGGCGATAGTACGTACGCGGCGCGTGCGATACGGGGGCAGGTCCCCGCGACTGCGGCCCGTCGCCGAGCGCTGAGTTATAGCGGGTTCATTTAGATTATAATATCTGTGTCGTGTCACGGATACAAGTGTCATAGAAATAGGTCCACGTGTTTCATATAACAAAGTGAACGGTGATTGCTATTCTATATCAATATTTACTTTACGAGCTTTATTTGGCCATTGTCCTTGGAAATTAATTAAACCTTTAGGGGATCACAGAAAGGTCTTCTGCTACCAAACCATTTCCTTACTATGCTGTGTTTGATTTTCAGTTTCGATGCAGTCCTAAACTAGTGGTCACTAGGAGCAGTTAAGCACTAAAATATGTAAAAAAAAAGTAAAAAATTTAATTGTATCTTTAGCTTGTTTAATTCTATAAGCAACGCAGAGGAACAGCGTAGTGCTAACAGCAGACATACAGTGCGACTCATCACAGTGGCCTAAATTTTAGGGTGTCATAATCCCAGTGTTTCGGAGTACCCAGTACAGTTAGCTTTTAGTCAGTTCTTACAGACTCTGTGCATACATTACCTAGACTCTGGCGTTCGTATCATACTTGGAAATGTTCCTTTTCTCAACTGAAACTGTGTTCTTTTACATAATTCATTATATTACGAATATATTACTTTTGAAAAGAGAGAGAGAGTATGAAAATTATTATTTACAGAATAACAAAAGCTTTTAACTGAATTATTATTAAATATATATAAAAGTATTTTGTTACGTTATTTAGCGATCGAGCAATCGAACCCCTTAACCACACCTGCGTCTCTTTAATCAACAATCCACTCTTGCAAACAGGTTTGTGGTTTAATAAACATGTAATTCCAATCTAATTCCGTTACGACTGATCAGCTCCGATACTGCGGTTCACCGACCACGAATCCTAAAATAAAATATTTAACAGCACAATAAAAATACCAACATTTATGGGCACGACCGGAGTCAAACTAAAATGATAAAAATAACGCCAACAAGTCACTCACTCCCTCACTGAGAGGGAACGAATAGTGTGATAATGGCTTAACGACACGACAGCGACACGGCGCGCAGCACGCGACCATCACGTGACCGTGACGATACCGAGACGACGCCGGGACGACGCAACCGGCCGGTTATTAAATTTCCTACACGTAAACCAACCGTGGCATGAAGATAGCTTTCTCGGATCCCTAATATTAAATGTATTATTATGCTTAACTTGCTCTATATCGATAGCGCGATATTAAAAGATAATATTGCTCTAGCTGCATTATAATATAATATTTTAAAAGATTTTTATTACAGTGGAAAACCTGCTGAAATTATAGGACAAGGGAACATCGTTTCAAATAGCTATGTTTGTCCTTCCTTTGAATTACCAGGCATCACGAACTACTGATGGGCTAGTTTGCCAGCTGAGTCAAAAGAAAATTAAAATATTTTATACAAACTAGATTGTTAACGCATCACTTGCAAATAATACAAAAAATGTTCAGTGGCATAAAATACCATTTTACAGGTATTATCTTTGTCGAAATGAGCGCACAAACTGTGAGGGCAGGTTAAGCAGCCTCTCACTCCGCGTTACCCTTTTATGCGCGGCATTTATCAAATTATACGTTTTTTATTTACAGACAAGGGTAAACATAATTGTGACCTTCGCTAACTCGTCAGGTAAGCGGTTTTTTTTTGCTGCTTATCCTGACGCAGAATTTGTTTCATGGCTATAAAAGTAAAGTCCTGCGCTCCGCGCTCCCGTTTTCTTTAATATAATTGTACAAGTTTATTTTGTTAACTATTCACGTTTTATGTACCTACACGTGGGAGTAGCAGAGTTCGTTGTTTATTTAATATTCTGGGCCACTCGTAAAAGTCCGCTAATGGAAGTAGAATTATTAGAGTTGCCTTTTTGCTATGAATAAATTTTGATCATCTCATCGTTTTTTAATGGTCAGTAAAAGTAGAAGGAGTTTACTAACTGTAGAAGCAAATTATTTGCTCAGAAGTATGAAAATTCAACAAAACATATATATTATAACAGTTTTAATATATTCCTAGCATTTAGTAGCAGTTATTTAATTAGGGCGCGCGCCAGCTCGCAGAGTTTCAAATACTTTCCACTTGTCTCGTGTTGTGACGTAGTTTTTGGAACTGCGAGGCTGCTCTGTGAATCCGGGAAAGAATTTTAAAATCTTACGAAGTATGTACAACAATATTTTATATTATAATATATTCTTCTTCGCTAAGAATACCACTATTTCATTTATTAGAAAATAAAACGTAGCAGCTTAACGGAATCGTATAAGTATTCACTTACGGAATAGTTTAAAAGTATTCACATTCATGGTAAATGAAGTGTCTTTGGTCGAACCGCGATATCGCGCACCGTGACAAGCTATTCACTTAAAATTTAGAGAATACAAAATACAAAAAGAAAATATACGATTTTTAACATAAATATTCAGATCAAAAAGAAAACGCCATGTAATAAATATATCTGTTACTTTGACTCTTAACATCTGACACAAACATAATTTCAGAGTATTCCATAACAAACAAAATAAACATATCATTTATCTGAGACATTATTAAATGTACGAGTAGGACATTGTGGCGTAAATCTCGGCCGTAAAGGAAGTGTAACTCTCAAAGAGCGGCGAGTGCGGGCCGGTCTGGTCCGGGACAAACAGACGCGGCTCAAGACAACCGGCACAATCCGGGGACGGCTTTGATGTCGCCGCGTTTTGTTCCTTTGTTTATTACACCGGGATTGTTATGTACTGTCGTGGAGGACGTTATTAAAATGGTAAGTATACCGCGACTGTGTTCGTGGAGTAAATAAAGGTTGTACCTTATTTCGATTTTATTTTCTTGCTCAGACATACCGCAATATGCCAGATGTTTGTTTATTTCATCGGATGTAACTTTTACACCCCTCCTAAACATGTCTCATCTTAACCCTAAGATACTGTAGCTTTTACAGTGATGAAGTTTATCCATAAATATCTATAGGTATCAATACCGACCGTCAGGGATTAGTAACTAGTAGAGCGGAGGCTTAGTTTGTTTCCCAATAAATTGTAGTAAATTTGACACGTAACAGACGTTTATGAAGGAACAACAACTTTTATTCCCCAATACACGTAACGATTGTCGCTATAATATCATAAAATCTGCCGACGTACACGGAATGATTCTACAAACAAGCTAAAACTAACCTTAGCGGTAACAAAATAAGTTTCATAATCTCCTGTCTGGTTTGATAGGTTGACGTGGCGATGGCATTTTGCAGGTCGTTCGTCGCGAAGGTTAAAGGAATTTCACACTAAAATGAAGCTCAAATGTAACCGTCTCTTCGGTTTGATGGCATGAATTGCTCCCGATACTTACAAAAGGATTCGATACCTTACGCTTATTAGGCTGTTATGTGGCCGCTTTGAACGCGAGCAGCCGAGCCGCGCTGTAATAAAACCTTACATGTAACTTAATTTAAAACGTATCGACGTATAATAGAATTTCAATTGCTGTCATGTAATGTTGCTATCTCGGGCTTTATCTTATTGAACACATTTAATAGATACAATTGTTTTTTGTGCTATGCAGAATACTTATGGGTACTTTCGATATAATAATAATAATAATAAAAAAGGTCCTACAAATTTCTAAAATAATATTTAATCACGAAAATCACCGAAAATGTCTTATAAAAGAAAAATATTAAAATTGACACATGTCATTTTTGCTATTCAAAACCAAATCGAAATTAATTATAAATAAAATATGAAAATGTGAAGATGCCGCTGACAAGAAGCCAGACAAGGAATATCGCACGCCCACCATCCCCGGACTCGTCGCCGAGCTCCGCCTCGCAGCTGCCGCCTGCCCCAGCACCAGCGCCGCCGGCACCTGCAGTCGCGTCGAGCTCCAGCGACGAGTACTTCTCCCCGCCGACGACGCCAACACCTGTACGTCGGCAGGGGAGACGCCGGCCACCGACCAGCTTGGCGCCCGCGGGCCAACCGGCCTCGAACAGGGCTCCCGCTCCCGGTGGTGATGTGCAGCGCATGAAGTGGACTCAAAGAATAAATGAGAACGTCATGCGCGCATATTACGGGTCTACAGAGGGGGGAACTAAACTCACTGCGTACCGTGCGAGAATGCTCTCTCTGTTTCAGGGCCTTGAACCAAATGTCAACGTTTCCAGTCAACGATTGTCGGATCAGGTGCGGGTCATCTTGCGTAACCACATGCTGGATGACGCTACACTTGATCGGTTGCGCTCTGAGCTGCAGGCTAGCCGTGCCGCCACAACCCCGTCACCAGTGATAGTGCCAGTTCTTGGTACACTGCCTACCAACCATGTTGACGGGGAAGAGGATGACAGGGCTATAACTGTAAGTACCCAGTACAATGACATTATAAGGAGTACTTTGGAGGATGTGATTCGGGAATGTCAGACCACACCACCCGAACTTAGGCCTCGATTACCGCGCTTGCCCATGCACAACCGGAATAAGGCTTTAATGGGTGTCCTAGATACACTGCTCCCTAACTATTTTGAGAGCAGTGTAGACCTTAGGGACACGCACTCGATTTTGTACTGTGCGGCTGTTACGGCATGTCGTGTAGCAGGTGTGAAAATATGTAATAATAACAAAGCTACACGACCTAAACAAGCCGTACCGGCTTGGCAGTGCAGGATCGAGCAACGTGTTGCTGAGGCTAGGACACTCATTGCAAAACTTATTGCTTACCGCCGCGGAAACACTCGCCCAAGAGTAATGCTCTTTGTAAAACGAGCTTTTGCTGGAACTAATATTAGTCCTAGTCAATATATGGCTCGTGTTACAGAGCGCATTGACTTCTTTAAACAAAAAGTATGTGCATGGGCGAGCCGTATTCGAAGGTATAAGTGTCGTGTTGAACGGTTCCACCAGAATCGCATGTTCCAAAGGGATCAAAGGTGGGTATACAGAGCGTGGGAGCGATCTGTTCCGGATGTGGATGATGGGCATCTACCGGATGATGAGGCCACGAATTCGTTTTGGCGCAACATCTGGTCGGTGCCTGTCGCCCACTCGGAGGGGGATTGGATACGTGATGTTGAGCAATCATGTGAACGAATACAAGAGATGGGGGATTTTATTATCAGCCCCCAAGATGTCACCAATGCAGTCCGTCCGATGTCCAATTGGAAAGCACCAGGACCGGACGGACTGCATAACTTTTGGTTAAAATGGTTTCCAAGTTCACATGGTTGCTTAGCGTCTCAGTTCCAGTGTGCCATAGAGTCAGGCTCGCTCCCACAGTTCCTAACTACAGGCTCTACCCATCTGCTCCATAAAACAGGTAGTACCACGGATCCTAAGAATTATAGGCCGATCACCTGCCTACCAACGATTTATAAACTTCTTACATCCATTCTGAGGGCAAAGATTAACGATCATATTGATAGTAATTCTGCAATGTCTGCCTCTCAGAATGGATGTAGGAATGGGTCCCGTGGTACTAAGGAGCTACTCCTTATTGACACGACTATTTGCCAACAGGTTCGCCGCTCTAAAAAAGATCTGTCGACATGTTGGATAGATTATAAGAAGGCCTACGATTCGGTGCCACATACATGGCTCATGAGGGTGCTGGAGTTGTATAAAATTAATACAACTTTACGCACCTTCTTAGTGTCATGTATGCGGCAGTGGAGTACGGTGCTTCACTATCCAGGATGTCGGGATATCCAACAGAGTGGTGAAACAATTAGGATTGAGCGGGGAATATTCTAGGGTGACAGTCTGAGCCCACTGTGGTTCTGTTTGGCCTTGAATCCTCTAAGCACTCTGCTTGAGAATTCAAGGCTAGGCTATTCGTTGCGGAGAGGAAGCCAGGTGATCTCCCACTTGTTATACATGGATGATCTTAAACTTTTTGCCACCAACAAATTGCAACTGATGAAGTTACTGAAGATCACTGAAAGCTTCAGTAATTCCATCAGAATGGAATTTGGTGTTGACAAGTGTGCAGTCATGCATGTAAAACGAGGCGGGATTATGGAATCCCAGGGCATACAGCTCTCGGATTCTATAAACCTAAGGTCACTCTCTGCAACGGAGACCTACAAGTACTTGGGTATGTCAGAGGCGTTAGGCATGAACGTTGCTGACATGAAACAATCATTACAGACACGTTTCTTTGGCCGCCTGAACAAAGTACTGAAAAGTCTTTTGTCAGGGGGCAACAAAGTGCGTGCCTTTAATGGTTGGGTCATGCCAGTGTTGATGTACTCCTTTGGTGTACTCAAGTGGACTCAGACTGAGTTAGACGCCTTGGATAGGAGAGTCCGAACACTACTGACCGCAAATCGAATGCACCACCCACGGTCTTCGGTAATGAGGTTATATATCCCGCGAAAATGTGGGGGTCGAGGCTTTTTGAATGCTAAGACCCTCCATAATCGCGAGGTATGTAACCTCAGGGAGTACTTCCTCCAAGTTGACGTGGGGATGCATCGAGATGTGGTGGTAGTGGATAAGGGCCTCACTCCGCTCTCTTTAGGCAAAGAGAACTGGCACAAACCTGTAGTACTGAGTGTCAAAGATCGCAAAGATGTATGGCAAAGCAAGGAGCTACACGGACGCTATTATCGGACCCTTCATGGGCCTGATGTAGATTTCTTAGCGTCCGTGGCCTGGCTACGCTTCGGTGATCTCTTCGGAGAAACCGAAGGGTTTGTATGTGCAATTATGGATGAAGTTATCATGACGAACAACTACCGGAAATATATTGTAAAGGATGGTACAGTCGACATATGTCGGGCATGTCACTGTCCAGGTGAGTCCTTAAGACATATAATTTCCGGTTGTTCACGTCTTGCTAACGGCGAATACTTGCACAGACATAACCAAGTGGCCAGGATTATCCATCAGCAGCTTGCTCTGAAATACAAACTTGTGGAATCTGAGATGCCGTACTACAGGTATGTTCCCGACCCAGTTCTCGAAAATGGTCGTGTCACATTGTACTGGGATCGATCTATCATCACTGACAGGACTATTGTAGCCAATAAGCCTGATATAGTGGTGATAGATCGATCAGAGCGCCGGGCAATGATTGTTGATATCACTATCCCCCATGACGGGAACCTCGTGAAGGCTGAAAAAGAAAAACAAATAAAATATTTGGATTTAGCGCACGAGGTTGTCGACATGTGGGAGGTGGACTCAGCAATCATTGTCCCGATAGTCGTGACAGCCAACGGCTTAATAGCCAAGAGCCTCGACCAACACCTTCAGAGGCTCTCGTTAGGCATCTGGGTCAAGGGTTTGATTCAGAAAGCGGTACTTCTCGACACGGCGCGTATCGTGAGGAGGTTCCTCTCTCTGGGACCCTAACCACCGGCAGCTTGAACCCTGTTTCCGATGCCGGTTGGAGACTGTATTTTATATTTTTAAATGTATGTTTTTTTTTTTTTTTTTTAATGTATATTTAAAAATGTAAATAAAGGAAATAATAATAATACCTTGGGACATCTTACACACGGTCATCTGATCCCAAACTAGGCAGAGCCTGTGCTATGGCAACCATACAACTGATAAACATACTTATATATTTCTAAATACATACATATTATAGATAAATTACACCCAGACACAGAACAAATGATCGTGCTCATCACACAAAGATTCGTCCTGGGTGGGAATCGAACCCACGACCTCCGGTTTAGCAGTCAGGGTCACTAACCACTAGACCAACAGGCCCGTCAAATATATTATTAAATATAATAATAATAATAACATAACTTGTTACTAGAATTTGGATTTGTATAATTGTAGCAAGTTTAGGTTATGATTCGGAGCTTTAGCTTATGTATAAATAAGTAACAGGTGCATCAATATTTTACAGGCAAAAACAATTTAATCAACGATAATATTTCAATCTTAGGTATTAAAATTACTGTTATTACTAATTACCACAATTATACAAATCCACATTGAAGTTACATACAGCTTAAGGACCTCATCTTCTCAAAGCCGTCCGAACCTGGTCTTCTGGCGTACTTTATCAATCTCGACCATTTCCTATGCTATTTTCCTTTATTTACTAAGCAATTTATTGGCTTCGTCATAAATAACTGTTTTTTATGAATGCTTCCCTCAATTTAATTATGTTATTTCACGAACATTCTGTTAAAGTTTCGAGTGTTCCTGGATATTGATCACTCGAATTAACTTGATTCTCAGTTGTTTAAACAAAATGGCCGCGCAATCAAGTGAACCGCCTCCGATGTTTCCAACATTACGCTAAGCAATTGCCTATTGACCTTTACAACGTTTGGAGACACCAGATTTGAGCTGAGTGACGACCGTCTTAGTTGTGATATATTGTCTAGTTTGTTTGCGGACTTTTGCGCCGCTTTAAGACCAAAATTATGTAGGAGGTCGTCTTACAGGGCACATTATTTTATGTCCCTAATAAAATAAATAAATAAATTATGATGAATCGCTGTCATACGAAAATCTTACTTTAAATCTTTTCATCACTAAATATTGAGTGTAGACACTGACCTTGTTTGCAAAGTAGGCATACAGATTTATTATGGCATGCATATATACTTTATTTCTCATATGTTAAAGCTGATTTTCCGTCAAGATAACGACCGCTGAAAATTTAATTACCAAAAGCGTTTACAATTAATCAGCTAGTTAATAATGAAATAGATAAGCGCTGATATCCTATTAATTTTTGGATCATTATAGGTATAATCTCAACAAAGGACGTAATAGTTTTATCGTTTAAGCCCAAACAAAAGTCTATAAATCTTTAGAACCACATTTTAATTTTATCGTTTATATACCCAAGGTTATTTTTATTATATTGGTCCTTTGTCTCTATTTATACCTGCTAGAAGACCAGATTTTATCAAAATGTTATAAAGTTTAAATAAATTCATAGTTAGCTGAAAACTAATGGGGGAATCACATTACTTTCACATTTCACGGAGTTTGACGAATCATTAATAGATGCGATAGCTACATGTGTGTGTATATTATTTGCTCATGTAATTACATGTAGCAAATAGGTAAACCAAATAAACTGCGACAAACAAATACCTACGTGCGCTCGTGATGTTTGCTCGCTTCCGATACGGGAGATCAAGAGATGTGACGTGTTACTACCTACCACACATACATACATACAAACATTTATTTACCTTTTCCTCTCCATTAGTCTTGTGAGATACATTAGGATTATTGCTGAGTACTGACATCTGAGTCTTTCTCCTTTTAGTTGCGTAATTTTAATAAGTACCTAATAAATATGTATATTTTAAACGCTTAGATATTTTTTTAATAATGTTTAGTCTATCCACGTTTTAAGGGACCTGTTTTAGTAATTAATGATGCATTAAAATTACTTTTAACTTACTTTTTTCAGTTAATCAATTGACTGGTTTAACCAACCGATTAGTAAATCACATCAACTTGACAACTTCTTGCTTTGAATGTGATCGAACCGAACTTAGATACTTAACCTAAGTGAAATGAAACATGTGCCTTAGTTACTTCAAAATATACCGTGAAACATACCACATGTACGCTTGAGAGACATATCTCGTGAAATTCCATTAAATTTCCGTAACATAAACCAGGTCCATGATAATATTATGGCGGTACATCAGTATCTCTGTGATTGAATGTCGGAGGGGAGGGGTCGATCTGTTCAACCGAGGAAATAAGATGAATGCCCTGAGAGGATCTTTGAATAAATTTAGGGGAAATACTTTTACAAATAGGTCTGCTCATTAGATTATTATATGAAGCTGATGAAATGAGCCTGCGAGATTGAAATACATAATATTATGCCAATGATGATTACATTATTGATCATCATCGTCCTTCAAAGCCTAAAGTGACAGAACCAGAATAGTCTGAAAATCGTTAGCATTCAAAGATCCAAGGTAGTCTAAAACAGAGTTAAGGTCATTTTGTTGGAAGGTAGTGTGAATAAGGCACGATACATCGCGTATTCGCGGGATCCAGGTCGGAAAGTTATGACAGTGAGGAGAGCAAGTTCCAAAGGTCAGTGGGTTAGTGGGCAAGTGCATAAATACTCGCTTGTTCACCTTGAGGTGTGAAACTTCATGTAGAGGCTGAGTGAGGGCTTGAGTTTTTAAATTTATGTCTGGTTAAAATGTGATAGAAAAAAAGAGAATTTAGTGTTGTATGAGTAAAGTAGAAACCTAGTCAAGGCCTTCTATGTTATTTGAAGAGTTTGTTTGGTTGAATGCGAATAATTTCGGAAAATTACTGGTTCGATTTGTTTTTTTTTTGTGTTGTATAGGTAGTCCATTTATCGAGGAAGGCAGAAGAGAGAAGGTAATCTTGTTCTAAAAACTATAGGATTTTTCCTCAAACTACCGCCGCGCTTTTATTTGGAACTACTAGTAAATTTAGCTGAATAGTAGCTATAGGCATTTTTTTTATTTTAATATGAATCCCATTAATCTAAAACACGCGGACCAAGTCGCGGGGGACAGCTAGTTACGCATAAACATAAACATAGTGTTTATGGACGCCTCAGTAGGTGTAATACTGGCACAATCAAGATAAGTAAGTGGCAAAAATATCCAAATGACACAAAACTCATCTTTAAATTAAAAATCAAAACAATCTTGCAATGAAATCAGAACTATGACACATCCGATGCTTGTCCAGTATGAGCCAGCGACGTATAAATCTCGCAATAACTTACACTCCTCAGAGTCCCACGCGAGAACATAAATAAAAAGGTACAAACTAAATCCTGTGAGTCAAAGCGATCAGCTCGTATGGCCGATGTATTATTCAGCGCTCACTACATCATAACGAAATGGCTCAATAAAATACTAAGACTCTACACTTTCACAATATTTTTAAATTCAATTCCTATATCAATTTATCGGGTGTCGACTGTGGTCCCATTGGGTAGTTGCATGAGGACCGTGCTAATATGCAGCAAGGTCTATCTCTAAGACAATGCAATAAGGTTTATTTTGCTGTGTGTAGTGTAAGTTAGTTGAGTGGGTTATGCAGTTACTTGTCGGTTGATATCTCTATACTGAAGTATAGGGCCCAGGGGAGGCAGGGAAATGGGACATTTAGAGTATCCCACCGTCAAGGCTATCAGTTACCTGTGAAGTGGTTTCCTGCTTGCGGTTTTTAAGATGTGCACATAAATGGGAACAAAGAGAACTATTGACTTGACTTCAGTGTAAGCAAGGCTTTATTTGTTCAATAGTAACTATATATACAACCTTAATATAATTTGATTAACACTGTCGCTAGATATCTCTTATAATGTAGGTAGGCACAAAATAACAAAAGAATTCTATTGTAATATTGTTTATTGTTGATCTATCAGATCAGTGGTATGCATTGGTTTTTTGACTAAGTAGGACGTATTAGCAAATGGAGCAAGTAAAGCAAAAAAGAGAAATCACTACAAAAATGTACGAGGGTTCAACTGTGCGGTAAAAAAATTGTTTTCTCATACATCGATGTATCGACACTATGAAATTTCCAACTGTAAAAATAAGTTTGTAATCGCAAAAACATATTTTGTATGTTACATAATTACAAATTAACAAATTTTGGACGTAAGCGCTAGTAAATAAACCTAGCATCATGCCATGATTCTAGGTTGACGGCAAGTACCCTATAATAGGTTTATGGTTTTTTGAAATGTATTCTTGATATGTAAGTTTCTTGATGTTGATGAAGTTTGATTTATTTATTGCATCGAGAGTTCTTAGACCTCAGTACCTATTTGAATTTCAACAAGACACAACTACGCATCCTTCAGAATAAAAAATGACAGACAGATACACAGAGCGACAATGGCCCAAAAAGGGTTCCTTGTTTCTAAAAAATAAAGTAGGTACATGTAAAAATCAAATTTCTACTCACATGCTCGGGTGTCAGCATACAGCATAAAAGAAGATACCTACTTTTATGTTTTGTCAACAAATGAAAACTGTATAAAGATTTGGACGTAATTTATCATACGGATTGTATTTTCGCTACCAACTACTCACTGCACTTTTTTCACATATATAAAGATACGACAATTTATGTTTAGAACACTTCACTAATTTCACAAAACCACAATAAATCACAAAATGATTCATTACGCAAATCATGCAAAAGACGCGCGCGCCATTCGAGAAAAACTGCAACAGATTATAAATTTCGAAAAAACGTGCAAGTTGCAACAGATAAATAAAAACAAGAAACATAATTATAATGGAACTAAAACAAATTTATATTATTGATTGTGAAGTTGTTTACAAACAAAAAATATTATATTTAGTTTACTAGTTATTAGTATTTTAAAATATTAGCTTGATTAAAAATGTACTAATAACAAAAATTTGAATTTATGTATTTTTTATCTGTTGCAGCAGTGTATTGGTCTGGAAAATTGCGAAGGTCAAAATTTCAGGGTGCTGCGCATGCAGACATTTTTCTTTCGTCGTATTATCCAAAAAAAAAGTTGCGTGCGTATATTTGTGTATATAAATACGCAAAAATCGTTTAAGTGTGTGTTTGGTAGGCAGTATCGCGAGTGCCTACTTCGCGGTATAATAATATTAATAGGAAGTTTGGTATGGAATGTGACGTCATTATTTATTTGTTTGTGTATGAAATGGTTGGTTATAAGTATGAAGGGTGTTGATTTATTTATATCTATACTAATATTATAAAGCTGAAGAGTTTGTTTGTTTGTTTGTTTGTTTATTTGTTTGTTTGAACGCGCTAATCTCAGGAACTACTGGTTCGAATTGAAAAATTCTTTTTGTATTGGATAGTCCGTTTATTGAGGAAGGCTATAGGCTATATAACATCACGCTACGACCAGTAGGAGCGGAGCATAAATGAAAAATGTTGCAAAAATGAAAAACCGTTGAAACTAAAACACGCGAACAAAGTCGCGGGGGACAGCTAGTTATTTATATTGTAATAATTAGTTGTATCTTGAGAGGTAGGTACTGCCTAATTCCTTAAGTTATAGTTTGGTATGCATGTCACTGCATGATATAGTACCTATTATACCTACCTAGTCAAACAGAATAATTTATGCAACTTGTTTGCTTTTATTTCGTTTAATAAACCGTATAATTATGTAACTGAATATTCATAAAAAGTGGAAATCCTTTTCATTTTAACACACGAAAATTTATATTTACAGTTTGTTAAACTATATTTTTTTAATTGATGGACTAAAACTTTAGCCGTTGTGATGTTTAAATAAAATTTTCATAAAATATGAGTTTAAAATTATTTTATCACAGAGAAAAAATATTATCTATAGTTGATTACATACAAAAATACATTCAAATAAAATAAAGAGAAGTAAGTCTAAGTTATAACTCAAACAAAAATAAGTTATTTTACTATAATTTTAATTTAATAGTAACCACAACGACAGAATTACGCATAGTTATATTTCAGGTAAATAACAAAAAAAAACATTTTTACATTAAAAAGGGTCTGTGGTACTTATACAGTTTGTTCTTTACATTCAATGTTTAATAGTTCTAAAACACTCAACTTGAGTAAACCGCACAACATTCGCAAAGTTAAAACATCGACAAGAGACCGTTCGCCATGTTTCAACTTACAGTAAATGTTAAAAACTAGAGTCGGGACGTAACATCATTTCACGTCCGTCCAACCATAAGTAGGTACCAGCTATTTATTCCTTACAATTCTACGTTTCAAAAAGATTCAAAACTCTGCAGCTAAACATTTTCAAAGGCACTTTGTACGTCGCGTATATTGGAAGTCAGAATCGGCGACCTCTATTTCCGCAACTGCAAAGATTCTCTAAAACGCCATTTAAGTTGAATAGAGCGGCCCACTTACGCGTGTCGAGCGAATAGCCTCGTTGTGCGAAATATTTTAGTATTATTGTGCGATGCAATCCGCTGCGAGCGCGGGAGGGATTTCGCAACGTATTTTGTGCACAGGATAAAACACACTTTAAATACAAAGTGAAGATTAAGAAAATTATACAACTTTAACCAGTCTGCCGCCGGTGCTTCGAAGAGGAAATGCATTTTCTTATAAGAATAAGGAGATTTTTTACTTTATTTTGTTACATCGTTGAGTATATTTTTCATGCTAACCATTTATTTCTTCCATCTATTTCTAATACTTTTTCTTTTGTATAGAACAATAAAACCGCATCCGCAGCTTATAAGCTACAACTAGACACACGTCAAATCTGTTTCACATATCTCGGTCCCTCGTATCCTCAGGAATGTGTAGTATTGTGTAGTTGGAGTATAATTAATATCAGGATTAAGGAGTACGGTGTTCGTCCGTCCTTCCGAGAAACATGTGTGAGTCAAGCTATACTGTATGAAATAGCATTAAATTATTCCTTGAACAATAACTAATTTTATAACTTTCTACAAATGTTCTTTGAATTTCTATTTATATTTTTTTGTATAATAACTTTCGAGAGGTAAATTCATAATTGCTTAAGAATTTAGATGGTTTACTCAGATCCCAAGAATGCGCGCGAGATATTATTGACAACTGCTATTTGCTATACCCTGAATATGTTATGTGCAACGCATATCATATTCAGGGTTTTACTAAAAAGAAGAATCAAAGTATACTTAGTTATAACTATAATTTTATTTAATCGTTTCTGAACAAGTTCTAACATAATTATTATGTATAGTTTCTCCAACACTCTCAGTTGTCGCAAATTGACGTTCAACTGGCTGACGCCATTTGTAGTTGCTGGTACATTATTCATTAATAACATCACATAGATGTTTTGTCATTCGCAAATAGGTTTTTATACAAATTAAGCAATTTATATTCAGCGCTTAGTTTATTTTTGTATAAAAAAGCAAAAAGCTGCTCTGCACGATGAAATTTCATTAGGTACTCGTGTTGTTTAGTGTGTTATGCTTTCAAATATTTTTCGATTGTTTTCTATATAAAAAAAACTATGATTATGAATGAATAATATTAGATTATTTGTTCTCAAGTCAAACAAATAATAATTAATCATTTTATTTATTCAAATTTAATTTTATTAAAGAAAACACACAAATTAATGAATATCTAGAAACGTTACGTGTTTATATCGACTACTATATTCTAACCGCTCCTAACCCTTATCTTGTTTAAAAAGGAAATACGTGGTGTTGTAAATTGGGATACGCTTCGCAAGCTATAAAAGTACGAACACCTGCAAATCCTGCAATACCGCATGTTAGTACAATGTTGTCGATATCCGCACCGCACCGGGGGATACATGCGGATGTCGGCAAGTATCGGCAAACAATTAGAGGTGAGCGTGCGGATATTTTAAGCTACAAAATATCCGCGGGACGCGTTATTATTGCAGTGACACGTTCTGCGGTCTGCTTTGATTGTATTCGGATTAAATGCGGATAAATATATATCGCTCGGTAGGGAACGACTGCTGTTTGTAAAAGATTTAAAAAACAATATGTGATGAAAATTGCAAGGGATTAAAGTCATTTTACGTGTAAAATGTTAGTCTGAAAATTTGTAATTTTGTTTATTTTATTCAAGAGCGTGAGTGTACCGTAGCAATCCTTAGCCAACAATAAAACACGACAAACCGCAGTCATAAAGTCATCAGGTTGGCGTCACAATTGCTCTGAGTCGTCGAGCCATCGCCTGCCAATCGGCTTATTCCTGCTATCGCCTTCCAACTTAGAGAAGAAAAACTCTCAAGGCAGAAGTTCCAGTTAACGTCTTGCAACAAAGAATTGATTGAAGTTTGGTGAATGACATTTGAGTATGGAGCTCGCTTTAGGCTACCACTAAAATTAACCAAATTCTATCAAGGGAAGTAGCTTTTTCTAGGTAAAAGTTCATACCAACAAAAAGATTAAGATGGTTTATGTCAATGCTGAAAATACTGAATTTCACAGGTCACACACCACAATCTACGGTCGAACACACAACACACTATTTATTCTAATCACTAAAAGTTTGTCACTAAAACATGATTTTTAAATAAGAGCGCACCTTACATAGGTATACGTAATGATGGTCCTTTCGCCCTCTTCTGGCTTGTGGCTAGTGTCGCCCGTAGCGTTCGACGCCGGCATCTTCGCCGCACTTAATTAAAATGTTCCCAACACTTCATTCAATAATGCTTTCGTTGGTTTTAGAGGTAACCACTTATTACTTTGATGTTGTGCTTTCATACTCTTTTCCATTTCTGTGTACAAAGAATATTTGTGTCAAGAACGCGGTGTGTTTACAGATGGCATTGAAGGTGAAATACCAAAATATATAGAACTAATATTTGTAAGCCACACAAGTATTTATTTTTGACATAAGCATTCATGTATTAAAATTAAGCAATAAAATTAATTATTTATTAACTTATTAAAGGATTTCGATAGCTGCGACCATTATCATTTTGGTTAATAGCTTCTAATAAATTGATTGTTGAATAAATTCAATTAATTTACGAACACTTATAATTATAATAATGATGGTGTTGCAAAGAGAGGATTATTTTAAAGGTTGTTTTACTCCTTGAGGTTGTAACAGTACAGCTTATTTACCTTCAATAAGATTATAATGATGTCTCACAACTTAAGCAATAAAACAAGACATTCAGAATACCAATTAGTGGATAAATAATCCCAGCACATTACAACGTCGTAGTTGAGCGCGAAACAATCGCATTATATCGCTAATTGCATCTACAGGCATTCGGCGCGGAGCGGAATTATCATACGAATTACTTAAGACCTGCAAACTTTGTACCGCACTACCAGAACTGCAGGCGAAGTATTGTGTGTTCCGTTAATGTGCAATAGAATAATTCACAGTTTTTCTACAGACGGTTTTTATGATTACAGTTTCCATTTACAGTTTCCTTCAATCATTACAGAGGTACAAGTTAGTTGGTTCCAAAACAACGATTTTAGTACGATTCTTTCTTTTAATTTGAAGTACAATCGTCGGAACGTTACTCTAACGAGCATGTTCTCATATTGTTGAAATGCATCCGTAATTTTTTCCCGCGCTAAAAGCTCTTCACTTTGCATTAAAAACAAGGAATTATTACTTTTACCAGATTTTTGTACGACTAACGTTTTGGAGGGAAATGAAATATTGAAGGCACGAGACATGGTAATTAATTTATGCAGTAATTTTATTTCACCATGTATTTTAATTCTTATATTGTTATATACTTGTAAACGTGTTTAATGTTCTTAGCAATGTCATCGGGTTTCACGAGATATTTGTTGTAACAAAAAGGTTGCAAATAACAAAGCCTCACTGTTACCTGTTTTCTACATGTAAAAGTAATCTGAGACACACATCTGAAGAGAAATGAACAAATAATAAAGTGGCAGATGTATTTTACGACACTGAAGGGATTCTGGTGAGAAAGGTCAACCGAAGGGCATTGGAGCTATAAATACACAGTTTATAGGGTTATATGTTACTACGTCCCTTTAAATTATATACCTACTTACTTTAGAGAAGAGTGTAATTTGGATGTTACATCCTTTCTTTTCGTATACGCTCCAAACTCAATATATTTGAGAATAAAGTATACATATTATTACCATGTAGGTACTTCGTAATCAGTAAGGTCTACGTGTCAATGACCCCATGTGAGCCTTAAGTAACATCTCCTACACTTAATTACGCGTGAGGTGACAAGAGCCTTTTGTCCTTGTATTAGGTCGGCGCCATGTCGTTAGAGCCGAGACACAAACATGTCATATTGTCACTTTTATTTTTATCATCTCTAATGGTGGTGTTGGGTGGTGGGTTCGTGACCTTCGGCCCTTGCCCTTACAATGACGTCATGACATCAAAATGTATTCTACTAATTGCGAAAAAATATGATCGCAAAAATAAAATAAATGGTCTTTGGTTCTTATTTTAGAAAAGAGTGATAAAAAACCCAACAGTGGGGCGATAACAGGCCTATATTATTACATTATTAAAAATTTATCCAAATTATGTTTTGGATTAGGATACAATGTGATGAGATTAATAGTTGTGGTACCTATATGACCAAAATGTTGCGGTAAATTCGTTTCTATTTGACTAAAATTAGTTATTAATTTGTCATGTTGCTGCTAATATTAAACACAATAGTTTTGTTTTCCATACATTATCATATTTAATTTAGTTTGAGTTTCATGCTCGATAATGAATTGTTAATTTGTGATGTTTTGTCAAAACATTGAGTTACCAAATATGTCAGCGTTTAACAATGGCTGATGGTTGCATTTCCGACGATCGTTTTTTTTCTATTCTGATCGACTATCTAGTCTTGTATTGAGTGATATACTTCCAAAGTGAATAAATTACACTAATTTTGTCTCCTCATTTCACCTGGCTGATATCACCTGGGTGCAATGTTACCGAAGTAAAATTAAAGTAAAATTAGACACTAACTTTTTTTTCTCCTGAGTGACTTTAGCCAGGTGAATAAAATGGAATATACTGCCCGCAGGCGCTTGCATCCGCAGATGTCTGAAATGCCTCAGCTCGTGTTAGCGCGCGCCATTTAAACGCACCTTTATTAGCATGGCAGACCGCGACATTGTTACTGGATGATATAAATCTGTGCTGAAGGCTTGCGGACGCGCGGTCAGGCTAGGCGGTCAGGCTCGCGCACTGTGACAGGAACCTGCCTGTACGGTTGACCACATGTCATAGGTGGCCATTAATTACGGCAATAATGAACCTTTAAATGTGCAGTCCATGTAAGTATGTTTTGTTTTACCACTAACTTGCTGTCGAATGCTTATTTTAACAAAAAAAAACGTTCGGTATCTTAAAAGTTAAAAGTAATAATAAGGATTTGAAACTATGTATAATAAAAATAATAGAATGATTTTAATTCAAAGAAATATTCATACGTACAAAACTTCTACAAACTCTTAACTAACACTAGTTCTTAAAACTTTAATCAAGTTCAAATAGACAATTAACAAGAAACATAATGAAGAATCAGAGCTACACCTAACAGCAATCCTTAGACACGAGACAATAGTTCCTCCATTGTACTTCAAACGCAGGAGCATTGGCAATTACCCGCCGCCCCCGTTCACCCCGCGCCCCGCACCCATCGACATTGACTAACGATGGCTAAATAAAGAAATGTCCGGCTATCGAGACACCAATAAATTCTTCTAATTAATCGTAGTGTACGCGACAAATATTGTTGCAGAATCAATTGTTTGTTTTGATAAATGTTGGCGTAGATCGTTTATTTGAACCCGTTCACTCGTATTTTTATGCTAAAGACGATTCAATTTAAGTTCTGACTATAGTTTTGTGTATTGAATCTCACGTGTTTATTCCTAGAAACGTTATGCAAAAGTGTGGCGGGTGGGTTTGATTGCCATGATATTTTTCAGTCCATTTTAATAGGAATGAATCACTTTCTTATTTATGACCGTTTATCGTTTATCAGACACAATACCAAATTACATCACAAAAATGCTTTACATAATGGACAGATCACATCATTAAAAATAACACAATTCCTACTTTCTTGGATGTTTACACACACAAATGTGTTGTGTTGCCGCGATTTATCCTTAATATAGATTCTGTCAATTAAGTTCCGCTAAGTCAGCATGTAAATGTGTTTGGATGAGCATAAAATCACGTTACACCACGTCTGTATCCCTAAGGGCGGGTAACTACACCCTTATAATGATATTAACAGTATTGAGTCCGTGTAATAGGCGGGATGTAATCAAGGTCAAGTCAAATGTCGACTATTTAAACAGAGTTCGTAGTGTTAGTAAACTGTTAATAAAGTTAAATTTCACTGTAACCAGAGATAAATGACTAAATAATTAAAATCACTTTCGAGGGCACATCTATTAACTTCAAACCTAAACGCTACGACGCTACGTAGGGTGATTGGGGAAAGTATATTCTTCATGCTAGATAAAATCTTAAATAGTTAGTTTTGTCTGAGACGATAAATGTGGACTATAAATAATTTTCTGCTTATTTACATACAATTTTTAAACATATGAACGGCGGTATGAGATTTAGCTATCCATGTTTAACGTGCTTTGGTTTAGCATATTTCGTATCACAACGCATATATCATAGCATGCTTGGAGGTCAAACGTTTGCCTAGCTAGAAGTACATACATTTTGGAATTGACGCGCGTAATTTCCAGTCACGAAGCATGTTTATTAGGTATCGCATCATCACCTTAGACCAACAGCCTGCAACGCTATCTTGCGCCCATCAGCTGCGAATCAATCGCTACTGTATGATCAGATCATCAATCAGAGTGTTTGCTAGCCCGTATTTACCAACACCTCCTCCCACCCTCTCCAACCAACCAACGGTTCAGTACAATCTACTCACCGTTATTAGGTTCTAACGCACTGTGAGTACCGAAACATTCCATTGAGTGCACTACTACTTTAATTGAATAATTATAAAATTAATCAAATTTAATATAGGACATATTTTAATAAGTATAAAGTTTTTACAATTTATTTCGACTTTAACTTCTAAATATCAAAGAAGACCTAGACGATATTATTTCAATCTTTGAAGAGAAACCAATCATAAAAATAAGTAATATTCAGTTTGTATTAATATTCCAAAATTGATTTCGTTTTTGATGTTTAGCAAAAAATACGTCAACATTATTTCGGCATGTTTGATTATGTATTTCGATTAAAAAGAGTAGGTATCGCTGTTTTGGACAGCGGTCTAGTAACGAGACGATGTAGGTCGAATAAATATACCGTTTGATTTTATTTATTCATAGTAAGATGCTATCAATTCGCTTGAAAGGGGTATCTCGACTTAAAAATGTTATGATGCAAAAGTTAATGTCTGAAAATGCAGACTTGAATGTGAGCACTCATGTAACACCTTAATGTTAAGACGCGACTCTGTGCTAGACAACTATCTTTGCCATTGACAAAATGTGTTTGCGTGACACGAAAACTCAAGTATTTTAGACTTTCAGTCACTACAGAGAGCACTACAAATTCTGAAACATAGTGACGGTGTAAAATTTATCTAAGACAAATATTTACGCTCTAATTTGGACATTATTTGGTCCCAGTTTGTATTTACGGTACCTAAACACCCTTGACCTTCCGTTTTATTACTTTACGAGAAACGTCTTAGAGGCACGTTTTATCAAATTGTACAACTGCGGAGGCAGTAGGTAAGTAAAATAACTCCGCGTACATCTTTTATTACTCTAACTACGCATACCTGTGTCTGTCTTGCAAGCCGCGAATAAATTATGTTCCCTTCTGGAGCGCCATGGGAGAACACAGGGCTGTCAGTTTCACCTGTCTAATTTATTTAAACAAATACTTTTTTAACTGTTACAGAACATCAAAGGGAAACCCCTTAGGGGTTATGATATCATTTATTAAAAGTACTTGTGTTTTAATTTGTTTGTCAGTTTAGACAAACTTATGAATTATGTCTGGGCTGATAGACTTTTAAACAATATAAAATTTTAAACACAGGCACTTACTAAAATGATGTTACTCTAGATATATTTTTGCAGCATACATGGTAGCATCATGACCCAATAAAAGCCTTAAGAATCAATAGAATCGCTTCATTTACCTGCGAGACTAGGTAAATGAAGTGATTCTATTGGTTCTAACCCACTTCCCTGTCCCGTGAGTCACATATGAACATTTCCATTGTTTAACTATTGCGTTGCACATTTAAGTTGTTACATCCCTAGCTACGAATCCTCTCTAATCTCTGGCGGAAACACAGCCTTTTACTACAAGTAAGTTTAACATGACGAATTTTTGCTATCGAGAGTAATCGTAGAACCTTCATCGATTCTTGACCAAACCTAGGTGTTCTATCTCTTATCTACATTTGAAAATAAATAAAACACCCGTAGTTTTGATTAAGTGCTAGTTGTAACATCTCTCTAGTATAGTAGAGTTATTTGCTACCTCCAGTTGACAACCCTAGCGATGTTTACTGAATAAAAATAACGGTAATAATGCCAATTTGATGTCGGCTAATGGTCACCACCTACGTTGTAGTAGATCTAGTTGGTCATCGACGGTAGACTATACGAAATGTGTGTTGCCGTGTACCATGTAGGTAATCCCGCATATATTTAAATGCAAACGTAGTTAGTATCTAGGGAGTATGATGCCGGAGCTCCATCACTTGGCATTTCGATGCACTTTTATTTACCTTGCAGGGCAGAACCTTAAATTTTGCATAAATATGTTGTTAAAACCAAGCAAGCAAAAACATTAATTATATCAATGGTGCACTTTGCGCAAGTAGTGAGTGTATTGTTTTTATTGGTCAATTGTTATTGATTGATTAATTTGTTGATTCCATATCTTTATTCTGTAAATATTCGTTCTGTTAATTATTATTTTTTTATAAGACCTAGAAGTTGTATAAACATCTTAATAAAAAAACATGGTTTATCAACAAAAAAAGGCAAAGTGAATTACCTTTTTAATTTCGCTATACAAGTAAATTCTAAAATAACTTAATTCATGTACCATTTAGTGAGACATGTCCACGTGTCAACACACTTTTATTTGTAGTGACTTCACTATTTATCTGCGGCCAACAGCACAGCTCATGTCTGGACCAACAGTAGCTTTACACAAACCCCACCGGTCGCTTACCTAACATTTTATTTCGTTGAGAACTTAAATGACCAAGCTTACAAATGTACGTAATGAATAGTTGGTGAGGGATAATGGGTCACCAGTATTTCCCAAGCGATCCACTAGAATATATTTAGTCACGTTGCTCATATAAAACTTTTGATGAATGACGTAATACCTAAAATGATTATATCGATTTAAAGGTAGAATTAAAAAAAAAACGTGTCAGTATTTACATTTATGTAGCCAAAACAGTTCCCATTTGAGTTCGGCGTGCATACCATACAGGCAATTAGACAGTGCCTACCTTCTAAGATCCAACAAACACTGTCCATAACTATTACATTATTATGCTACTATTTTATTATTATGTAAATAAAATTAATCAGACAACATCCATCGTCCCTATTCATTAAATTAAAAGTGATAAAATTAGTAGCCAACCATTTAATTAACAAACAAATAAATAATGACGTCACATTCAATACAAAACTTTCTATTACACTGCGAAGTAGGCACTCGCAAGTCTGCATACATACGTAACACGAAACGATTTTAGTGTACTCATACTACACTTTCATAATAGGCACGCACACTTATTTTTAAGCGTTTATGGTAGACTGATATTTTTGTCTGTTTGCCTTGCGTAGTACTGACAGTACACTTTCGCAATTTTTCTGACTACTCGACAAGCAAAGATAAATGACCATACAGCCGCAACAAATAAAAAATCCATAAATTCTAATTTTATTTATAAGTATATTTTTAATATAGCTAATAATTTAAAACACTCATTACTTGTGATTTAATTAAAATATTTTTGTTTTAGTTCCAATATTTTTTGTTTTTATTTATCTGTTGCAACTTGCGCGTTTTTTCGACATTTATAATCTGTTGCAGTTTTTCTAAAATGGCGCGCGCGTTTACTGCATAATTTTCGTAATTAATCATTTTGTGATTTATTGTGGTTTTGTGAAGTTACTGAAGTGTTATAAATAAAAATAGTCGTGTCTGACTAAACATGGAAAAATTACAGTGCGTAGTTTATAGCGAAAATACAATCTGTATAAATAAATGCAAATCCGTTTGCACAGTTTTCATTTGTTGACAAAATAAAAATAGTGGGTATATTCTTGTAGACCAACAGCTGAATTTTCAAAAGGTGAGTAGAAAACTGATTTTTTAAATATATTTCGTTATTTTACGTAGTTAAATCTCTTTTTGACTTGCTCCATTTGGTTCATCTGCCAAACTGGTCAGAAAACCAATGCACGCCACTCAGAACACACAGAGACAAAAGATTTTTGGCCTTATTTATAAAAATCTCGACGGTGGTTAGAACTTATTAGCTGATTCTTATTTATATTAGTCTTTATAGGTTATAGAATTTAAATTTAGAACTTGCTTAATAATTGCTTAACACCGTCGAGATTTTTATAAATAAGGCTATTAATGTTACACTTATGTTACGTTTTTTTTTTAACCAGTCCCGTATTTTTTTTTTTTTTTTTAAAACGTCTCCCACACTAAGTAATTTAATCCTTGTGTCGCGGGGGGTTTCACACACATTCAAATCACATGCACAAAGAATGCCCAGACTTGAAACAAGCATTTGTGGGTTACATAAATGCTTGTCCCATGCGGGGATTGAACCCGCGGCACGTCGCGCACAGAGGTAATTGGCGTGGTGCCCTATACCACTCGGCTATCCGTGCAGTCTAAACTTAAAAATTTAGGACTTGTTAATTGGCACGGTGACTCAAACCACTTGGCTCCGTGCATTCGAGTTTTATATCTACAACGGTTCATGAGATACAGCCGCTGTTAGACAGACGGAAGGACGGACGGGAAGCGGAGGCTTAGTAATAGAGTCCCGTTTGCACCCTTTGGGTAGGAAACCCTAAAAAGACCCATTATTAATTTAGTAATGCTCTGTGCGGTTATGTAGTGACGTCATCACTTCTGATTCATGAGCCGCATAACATGCTCTAATACGGCAAAGTGACGAATGTGTGGCGAGGGAGATAATAATGCGAGCTACAATCCAGCCCTCAGCAGTGAGCAAATGTAAACAAATTACTGTTTGTGAAGCGTATTATATTATGTTAGTTACGAGTTGCTACTGCCCGACATTTGCATACGATCCTACTTACAATTATTAGGGGTACGCCGTATGAAATCGAGAACTGGGGCAAGGACACACTTGTATCGCATAAACGTTGTATTTTACTGTTCTAGCTCAGAGATTTTGGCACAAAACGAACGTACTCCTAAATAATTGTGTGCAAGTAGAAAATATTTTATTGGATTCAGCGCGCACTATCTTAAACCATGTTTAGGATGACTGATGACGGCAAGGCTGTCATTGACAATTACAACACAAACTATTACGTCGACTTACTAACGACACCACACATGTCAGATATAGTGGTGTAGGTCGTGTAATCTGCAGTAGCATAGTTCAAGTCTGACTAATTTATAAAGAGTGAGTGCCGAGGCTTAGCCAGGAATCGAATTTTGGAAAATTGAAGCTTACAAGTATAAATTTTCCTTGTTTTTTCACGTTCCATTTGCTTACAGATAGACAGTCAGAAAAATAAAACTATAAAACAAGTCAATTACATTCGTATTGCACGTTCTATTGAGCGGTCCCACTAAATATATCACGCGACATATCTGCACACTATCGTGCGTGTGTCCAATCAGTTCGAGCGCGAATCTTTTTATGGTCAGTTACGCAATGTTGCCGGTCCAATGCGCGCCATGTATCGCATCCATCCGACTCCATTCTACCATACACTTCATTGTATAACGGGCTGCGGCAATTGTGCTTACTGGAAAATTATTTTATTGGCTTCTATATTTTTATGAGTAGGCAAAGTGGAATAGGAAGTTTCTAAATGGAAAAAATAAAGTACATCTGCAAATAAGTTTTCTCCCCCCAAAATTAAAGGGTTGCAAAAGCTATTAACCTATAACTGTGTTTGTAACAAAATAAATAAGTAGGCAATATTGCATATTACTATTCTAGTCTAATTTATGTATGATGGATACGTATTTTAAATATGAACTAGCTGTACCCCGCGGTTTTAACCGCTATAATTTAACGAAACCCTTATAAAATAACATCCATTGCTTAAGAGTATTAAACTGTTGCGGAGTTATTTTAAAATTATAATATTATCTCCTAAGATATTCATTGAAATCAAATAATGTCAAGGGCAATTTCGTTAAAAAAAATATATTTTTTTCTCCCATTTTTTCACCATTTTGTATGCTCCGCTTCTAATCGTAGCGTGATGTTACATGGCCTAGTACATGGCCCTCCTCGATAAATGAACTTAGATAGATCATTTATCGAACATAGTTTTTTTTAAATCGAATCAATAGTTCTTGAGATTAGCGCGTTTAACTTAACAAACTTATCAGCTATAAGTATAATATATAATAAGTGTAAGTAATGTTAGTTATGGAAGCCAGCGTCCATGTCATTCAGCAAACAGAAATTGTAAACAAAGAAAAAAGCACTTGTTTCTGTAAAAAAAACATCAAGTCGCAACCTCGCAACCAAAAACAGTATAGCTTCATTTAAATTTCGTTCTGTGACAACAAAGCCTTGACAAAAAACCTTATGATAGCGACCACAAATAAAAGCATGCTTCGTGAACATATTTCCTATGAAACGCGGTCGCTTCGTGTGTCATCCGTTCGCAAAACCTGTAATTGTAAGCCTCAAAGCCTGTCCGTCGCTGCGCTCGCTCGCTCCCCCGATAATAGCGCCGGAGGCTTTGTCTCGGCTTTTTTCGCCGAATGTTTTGCTTGTGTTGCCGCGTCGGGAACGTCCTGCGTTTTTTAATAGCCATTAGTGTTGGTGAGCCGAGGGATGCTAATCCTCGAGTGTGAATGTGGCCCCAATGCATGAACGTTGTTTAAATTAAATTTATTTTGGCTTGTGTGACAACTATTGTGGTTCTTTATGTCAGCTCTTTATTACTAAACTAATTTTTATACTCAATAAAAACTTGACTACTGACTTTTACATATTCTGTATGTTATACTGTATGTTGTAGAATTATCTTAACTGCCATCAAGATTCGACTTATTTAGCACGAATATGGTTTAGAATTTAGAACGAACTTTCTGTTAAGTAAATAGTAAATGTTCCTGAAACTAGAAATGTATCTTTTACTTTGTAACATAAATATAGTAAGAGGAAAACAGTTCTAAGCAACAATCAATTAACTAAACCTTCTGCGAACTAAGAGGGTCTTCCAAACATCCGAGTATCTTGGCCGACGTATTACCTAAAGGTGAGGTAGCAGTATAGCCGAGACTCAGGCATACCCTCGTCACACTTTTACATTTCACGAGCCTCATTATGTTCTCGCCATCACAATAAATATAGTACAATTGTTAAACTTAGAAAATGAAAAGTATTGTATAATTGGGTAAAAATATACTACTCGTAAAGTGGTATTCGTTCAAGTCTTCCTTGTTTCCCTAAATTAGAGATATTTAAAACAAATAACAAAAGGATAATTGAGAAGTATCCGACTTAAAATTAAGAAGAAAATAATATGTCCCCGTGGTGTGGTTGAACTGTCCTTTTACGAATATTTTCTACCTTTAACCTTCCTTTTCTACGTAACATACGACTGTCGTAAACGTAGGCGTACGTCAGATTATGTCACAATCTACAGATAGGAGCATGAGGTAGAACTATTGGTGGTACAAATATAACCGCAAATAATCTCCCACGTACTCCTCTCGTGCTATTAATGTCCCCGTGATGTCACTGTTACCGCCGCAGTACGCACTTAGCCTCGCAACCCTACACCACTGGATATAACGTGACCGAAACTGTTCAATATAGTTAACCGACGGAGAAATTATTTAGTACATTTGGTAAAAGGCTCGGTACACGCAGAAGTGCTCAACCGATATTGGCACTATAAAATGCACGGCTATTTTCTAGCTCCGATATCCGCTATGAAAAGATTTCAAAATCCTGTGTGAAATGTTTAGTATAACTTAAAATATTATCCTGATTTTAATACGCCAAGTTTACAGTATTAGTTTGAATTTTATTTTTATTATTTGAAATAGTAATACGAGCCTAAATTAACATAATTTACCATAGGTACGCCAAACGGTATGTTGTAGTCAGAAAATCTCCATTTTAACGTTGGAATATTTTTTTGGTTCAAATAAAAATGGAATGTAAACACAATTACCAGAATGAAAACATGTTTGAACGTGTTGACTCATGATCATATAAAAGCCAATGTTATCGTGTTAGCGGTTTTAAAATCATCTACACATTTATTTTAACTTCGACCACGTGTAAAACATACAATCTCTTAAATCTTAAAAACAATTTCGATAAGGGTCTATCTTTTACACATATAAAAGTCTTGAAAAATATGAGCTTTTCATGTATTAGAAACTCCATAAATTGGAATTCGTGAAACTCATATGTTACGGTACTTTAATATACTTCCTTTCATGAGGTACAAGCTTAACAGATTTAAAGGCAGCGTATGAAAGATGCTCTCGGTTTCTATTAGGGATGAACCATATTTAAGAGAGCTCGCTTAAATATACGGCCGTACCAGAACAGGAGCGACTTGTATGGGATATAGAATCGCGATGTATCGCTATAGCTGCTGAAATGTAACTTTGTTTAGACTATTAATCTATTTAAGTATCTAGTTAAGATATTTCACGGTTTTTGGAATTTTTACTACATTATGCCATAGTTAAAAATATAATAAACAAAACATTAATACAGAGTGGTGTGAACTTATGATCCTGATTATCTTGTATTATGTTATCTCTTACTTTTATTTTCAGATTTAACCTAAGTACTTTCTTTTAGAATCACATACACTCGATCCTTGAAGAAGTGGTCCGAGCGCATTTCTCTAATCCTTTACTCTAGAGCCATTATATTTGATGTTTCCAATAAAACTCGCGTGTTTGACCGAGCCATTCATGTCGATCGTCACATAAAATTGATAGCTCATCGTGTTCCATCTTTTCCCTTTTACTGCTGTTTTACTTCGAACGAATTCTTTTTATGACGCTTATACACGTGGACCGGTGGCCACCTTCAATATGAAGGTTTTATAGACTATTTTATTGTTTACTATTCTTACAGGCTGGGATATATACGACACATTACTGAATTGTTTCATCAAATAGCAATATAAAATAGCGGTAAAATTCTCAGTTTTAAAACCCGTTTAATTAAACGAAAGCTGTTTCGTAATGCACATTGCACAATTAAACTTAATAAGCGTAGTAACACTAGATATTAAAACTACAAAAATAATACTGTTGCCTTAATTAGAAGCACGGTGGCACGCTCTACGTGTACTACGCCGTAGACGCGTAGCGCTACGATTTACGCTACACAACCTGCAAACCGTGCTAGAGAAAATGTTTAGCGAACAATCCTGGGGCAGTGTTAGCATAATTATATTAATCCAACTTTGACTTCTGGAAGCACAATACTTATAAATTATAATAAAAACGAATTAAATTATTTGCAAAATGCGTTTCCCTTTGAACATCTAATTGAAATTCTTCCGGCTAACGAGCATATTACTCTGTAATCTCTTTGATTCGCAGACTAAGGGAAATACTTGTTTATTTATGTTTAAAGGAATTTAAAATTAAATGTTTCTTACTATGATTAATAACACAGTTTTTATTCAAATAGCGCATCAGAAATTGCTATTCCATCTAAATGACATGAAAGTGTGTCTGAGTGAGGGGGACTCGGCTTGTATGCCTCTATTATGTAAATGTGAGAGTCTGCTCTCCACTGCCTTATATACAATCTGTAAGTTATATGCATACGTGATGTGTGGCCTGTATCTCTATACGTATGTGTTTATCCATGTGACTGGAGTAGCCTAGTGAATTTGTGTTAGGTTCAAACCTCGATATTTGCATTTTCCCGAAAATTAACTAAAGACTCGAAAATGATTTAGTGTGAAAATGATTTAAAACATTAAACTTTCTAATAAGATCAGGGATGTGAGTAAGTATTATAAGCATTAAGCTTCTTTTCAAAGGTTGTAATGTTTAACTTTCGATGTAAAAAGACTCAAGGTTTATTGATCAATGTATTTCTGCCGTTAATATATATTACAACATCACCAAGTGGGGAGCTCTCGAGATACACATTAATAATTCAATGTTGTTAGTTATGAATTTAAATGGGAATGTGTTTGTTATACGATGTTGTTCTTGTGCGAGGTATTTGTGTTTGTTCGAGAATATTGACTCAAACAACATTGGAGTCACACCTGTATTTACCGAAAATTAATAGAAGTTTATTTATGTACTTACTCCCGTATTTTGCCGTGTAATATTAGTACGTGAAATTTCCCAAAAATAGCAATATTTCACCTTTAGTCACACTAGCTCTATAAAATATGTTTATTTTTCGCTTTACACAAATAAAATAAAAACAACTATTTATATAATGTACTAACTCATATCACGGTACACCGAGTTAACTCATACATCATTCTAACTATCATGACTTCATGCAGCAAACAAGGTGTCCGCAATACATTGACGCTGACGTATGTGTCCACCAACTATGTCGTCATTGCGAGCAGGCGATGTAAGTTACGTATTTAACTATAATCTCTGACATCACTATATTGTATGAGACTCTATGACATGTGGCCGTCTCGTTTGTTATACATTGACGTAGATTGAGCATTTCATCAAGTATCGTGTATCAGTGAACATAAATTGAATGTCAAGGTATTATCTATATACTACTATACTGTTTGGCTTCTAAATGCATAAGTCTTTAGTTTTGATCTGTTGTATCTCGTAAGGATCTACGGTTCTAGCGTTGAAATAGAAATCTGAGCAAACTGCTGCGGGTTCGATCCCCACATGGGGCAAACATTTGTGTGATCCACAAATGCTTGTTCTAAGTCCAGGTATTTTTTTTCCATGAGTTATTAATGTTTGTTAAACCCCCCGCGAAAGCAAGGTTTAATTTTCTTAGTGCGGGAGTCGTTAAAATATTGGGGCCTTATATTGGTCAATCAATAGGCAGATTGATACTGATCAACCGCACCTATTTACATTTTTGCTAAATTTATATTATTAACTTGACCGCAGCGATCTCTGATCAACACTGTTTATATTTGTCCATAGTGCCCGCAATGCACACACAACCCACAAATCAGTAACTTGCGTCAATATTATTCACCAATATTTTGCTGCGGAAAAAATACTTCGAACCTCTCAGATGTAGAATATTGTTCGCCTACTAACCTTCTTTCAGTATATTCTATATTTATACCTTAACTGATAAGTATATTCCTTCACAAAAAAAATATAATAACCTTGAATAAGAGAACAGTGACGATCATTAGTGGACTGCTTATTTGTTTAAGTCAATTTGTTACATGTACAACCGAAAATAAAATATATTAAACCGAAGAAAGTAAACGACGTTGTTGAAGTAAGCGGGTGTTATAAAAAAATAAAAAACTACTCAGTGCCTAAATAACCACTATCGAATTCAAATTTAAACTATTCGTAAACATAATCTTACTAGCATTAAATAAGTTTTACAATATTCTATATTGAGCCAAATACCCATTAAAATATTTGAGCATAAAATATCGCGTTTAACGATTGAAACTCATTGCAGTTAACTTCACAGGCTATCGCGGCTAAATAAACGTTGTTAGCGAATTACTTCAGGCTAATAAACTCTAATTACGTGATCCGTTTTAATGCTATTGTAATTAATCCAAATACAGTTGCAAGCAAAATACTAAATGGTTTAGAATATTTGAATACAGTTCAATATTGACTATTATCAGAACATTACAAGCACTATTTGCATTGTTCAATTTGAATAGACTAATTTAATCGTTTATCCTTGTGTTTCTCATTAGTAGTTTGTAGTTTAATATGAATTTAACACGGACCACGTGAACTCTAATATTTATTGGATACGAAATGTCACGTCGGTATGTTTGAAAATAAAGGTCACATTTTATTCGTACTCATGTTGTTCATATATGAATAATACAATTCACTATAATTATATAGTAACGTCGTAATGTTTAATCAATCTAACTCCCTGTGTAAAACCGGTTATTGTTTAATATATGTACGAAATTTCCATTTTTAATCTAAAACACATTTTAAGTCAACGACAATCGTTGTGGATGTTATGTGGATTTGTTAATTTTGTCGTTTTAAGCGACGGTAACTTACTTTGTCCCGCTGAGCGAGTGCGAGTGACGTGATATGTAAGCTACAAACAACTGACAGTGAGACAGTTTTGTGCGGATACAGAGCAATTTCTCATGACACTTATTATTGTTGTTTTATAACTGTGCAGTGGTATCAAACTGATATGTCATTGTATATTATTTATTTACGTTTATCCTGCTTAAATAAAATTCTTTAAACCTCATTAAAATAAGATCTTTACAGTACTTATCTAAATTTGGTGACTAATAATTATTTATCTTTGAAAAGTAGAAAAAGAATTTTTATTTGTGAGAAAACTAAAATACGAGCATATTCTGTTAATAAAACTCAATCATTGAACGAATAACGTCACTTTATGACACACAAATTGACTGCACTTTATTACAACGTATAAAATAAACCTCGACTGATATACAGCTTTATTACTGTATGTATTGACCACAAAAACGCAGGCCCAAGGCCGATAGCCGCGTGATGCATCGCCGCGGCGACATTTATTGCCGCCACAGATTATATTTCAAGATGGCCGCGATATGTCACTGTGGCACTACCGCCATTGTGATAGTACATGTTATTGATGTCCTATACCTATCTTGTGAAAAATAAAATAATGTTGATACAAGATAATATTACTATGTCATGGTTATCTGGACTTGATAGCTTATATTAAATATATTAAAATTACAATCTAGAACTATTTGGTGAAAATATAGTAACATGGTAACCTTTGTAAAAGACAGGAAGTTATTAGTTAGAACTATTACTTCTTTTATTTATTTATAGATTTGGTAATAACGTAGGTCATATTATTAACAAATACTTTCACACCACACCTCAAAATAAAAATCTAAGTATGCTAAGCACATGTTATTAGAAAGAATTTTTCAAAATTGGGTTAAATAATATTGTTTGCTCTTAAATTCTATCATTTAATGTGATTTGATTTCTACGAATAACTACCAGCTACTAAAAGCTACATAGATAAATCTTAAAACACTACAATTTTATATTTCTGATTCAGTTGAACCCTTTTTGTTACCAAAGAGGTCTGCTTCAGTCGTCTGTATCGGCCGTTGTTAGTCAAAGCCAAGCACATTAAAGTTATTTCGCGTAATGAGCGGCGATTGTGAGTTGATCGCAGCCAGTCCGCAACATTTGTTTTAAAAGCAAGATTAATATGCATCGTAACAGCTGAAACAGAAAGATATATAACGTAAAGGAGTAAAAGAGATGGACCATAATACAAAAGATTGTCTCGCATTATTTTATAAGAAAACAACTTTTTTGTTGACTCTCCACAATTTTAATTCAGTAAGTTAAATGGGTTAGTAAGACAATATTTTATGGTACTCATGCGAGTTCAACATAAATTCATTTTTATGTATGAGTAAATCAAAAAATATAAAAAATATATACCAGAAAGGTCACGAGATATTTTAAGATGAAAACATTCACAGTCTCATTATAATAGGGATGTTGACTGGGTATAAAAAGTTAAAATCTATTTAGTCCGTCAGTTAGATAATAAAAAAATATTAGACACGTATTTTTTCTTTTATCAAAACAGTACAAAATTATAAAGAAACAGCAATTTAAAGTTCAGTAGTGGGGGCTTATGACGCCACGCCGTTGTATAAATTGTCGCACGTAGTGACGTCACGCGAACATTCTATTCGCTGTATTTTGCTTATTATTTATTTGCAGAAAAAAAGGAAAAATACGTGGCCAATAAAATTCATTAATCTACTAGGCGGACATTAAAAAAAAATAGGAAACATGCCCATTGTATTTACCAATTTGGTCTTCACAAAGTCATACTTAGGTACTTATTTGTTAAAGTTGCTGAAACCTAGCTTATTTAATATTTTAATAGCTCTAGGTAACAACGTATTTGAGCTAGCTTTCCTTTTGGGTGGTAAAAGAGTACAATTCAATACATGTAACAAACAACAAACAACAAACCCCAAACAAAGCCATAACACAACGTACTAATATAATTTAATAGGAATATATTTTAGTAAATGTGTTATATTCGATTGCTCGAACATTAAGGGGTTTCTCGCCATCACAAGCCGCGGGGGGTCAATAATCGAAATAAGGGGTCACAATAATGTGCACATGGTGTCCGAAATAATAGGTGTTGTGTCCGCGGGGGTCAGGGAAGCTGTAATCTTAGATCTTACTTATATTAGCTACCCCTAGCTGATGAAATAAGTAACAAAATATTTTCTATGCTCTTAGAATGAAACGAGGAAGGGAGCTATAATTAGATTTACGGTTATAACGAGGTCACCATTGTTTGTATTGTTGATACATATTTACGAATCTTTTATAGGTACGGGAATTGTAAATAAAAAAGAAAAAAATATTTATAGAAAACTTTTCAAGATAATTATTATGTGCATAGTCCAAAGATGTGTTCCACCAAGCGTACGTAATACGTGCCTGCATAAAACCTACTTGATTTAATGCACCTGAACATCGCTCTTAGACAGGACAAACAGGCTTCTATGACAATATGAATAATGTATTCGTATATCCGGGATTAATATTTAAACACGAACAGTTATGTAGTTAGGTCTTGGTGTACTAAAAAGTTTAATATAAATAAGTGGTAAAGTGTTAACTCGGTTTATTTTACGAAACTGTAATTAAATGTCCCAGATCTATCGTTGACCTGCTTAATAATGTTGAATTTAGTATATTTTTATTGAAATTTTGAGCGAAATCGGGAATTTCTGCCATTAAAGTATTAACTTTACCAAAGTAACAACTCGTAAAATTTTATGCGCAGATAGAGTACAGTATTTTTGCTTTACGCTCGTTCATTTTAACAGTTTTATTAATTGCGGGGTGTGTTATCTGTGATTATATTATTTACCCATTATTTATTTTAATTTTAACATCTACGACACAATTTTATTTCTTTTTCAAAATAATATATTAAAGCAATTATTCCAACCATTGATATATAAACTTCGCTGTGTATTATTTAACTTAAAACCTTTCAACATGGAACGAACAAAATTACAATTGAATGAATCCTGTTTATTTACATACGACAACGGCTAGGTCCCAGTCTCAGCCAATTTCCACTAATAAATTAAATCTTGTATTAATATTTAGTCTGATTAAACCAATATTATACATTTTAAACTGAATATCGTGATATTTTAGGTTTATTTCCAAAATTCCCTAGTATACATCATCGCTTTCATTATATCATTGCCCTGCTGCTACTAATGCCTCTACATTAAGGTATAATGAACAGTTTCGATCTGGCGGTCTTCCCTCTTTCCCTCATGCATGTTTAATAGCTCCGGTAAACGTACGTCGCAAGCGTCTCACTGGCTCGTCGTGTACGGAACCACTCTCTTAGTCCCTATCCCACGCGTGCTATTTACATAATAATCAAAGGAGCATCCCGCTGCGACTGTCTAAATTCCAGAATTATGTTAAATTTGTGTGACAGTAGTTTGCAGATGTCTCTAAATCTGAGTTATTTGCTAAGTAAATCCCGCCTCGGAGATATCTTTGTAGGGTTTGGCCTGATTTGTGGGAGCTCTGTACATATGTGGACTTTACAACTGAGCGCAGGATAGAACTAAGTTTCTATTGGCAACTAGACGTCCGAAGAATACTTATTCGTTCCGCTGTTGAAGACAGTTCGTTAGGCGCGGAACTTCTCTTGCTGTAGTTACACTAACTGTGGTCCTCTCGTGTAGTTTCACTTGAAATTGTCTGGACTGGTTAACTGTGAGTTAGTAAAGACTAGAATATTCAATGGACTAATCATATCCTTTTTACATCTTTTCCACCAGTTTTAATATTCAATCGATGTCTCATATGTAGGCCTAATCGCCTGAGTAGGTCTTGTTGCTTTAACCCACTAATACTTAAGTGATTGAAACTAGTTAGTTCTCATAGCAAAATTTTGGGCTGACACAACATAATACCCAATGTCTCCAATATAAGAACATTTAAAATCTACATACCAACGTATTCCAAAAGAATAATCATTTAAGCTTTTCGGTTTTGTTATTTCAGCATACCCAGCTGATGGATTGAACTTCGATGATACCAGAACTGTCAATGTTCATACATCAGCTGCGCCCAACAATCAATCCAGAACATTTATCGCAACTAAGTGACATTTTAATTTGTGTAATTTAGTCGCTGGACTCAGTCGGCCCGGGTGCTCGGTAAACAAAGCCAAGTTTGGTGCTGTTTTTGTCCGCGGCGTGTTTTGCGCGCAAGATAAACGCTTCAAGTTGAGTTTGTCGGTGCAAGTTAAAAGAGATTGTATCGAATAATTTTGAATACTTTAAGTTTGTCTAATTGTTTGAGATTCCTTTATTATAACAGAAGCTTATGCTTTTCTACTGTTTAAGGTCTAAAATTTTAAATTTTGGTAAAGACTTTTTTTTTATTTATTTATATTTCTATCTTTATTTTTTATCTATTATCAACATGTAATAGCTTCCTTATATTTACGGTACTGTAAAAGACATAAATAGTTTTTAATCTGCTACTTCTTCATCTTAGTATCAATGGCAGTACTTTTTTCTAAACTAGTCCCAGTGCATAAAGTGCCTTCCCGTGCGTATCCCCGTATTTTAATACACCATACGCTTGGCGCACCCTGTTGCAATCTGCGAGGACAATTTACTTGGAAAAGCAGATGATCTGATGCTTTCACCACGATCAATGGCAAACCACCATCGTGACAAGCCCCTTCTAGACGAACCCACTGGCCCTTTTCAGAGCTCAATTAAAAGCCTTCATCAAGGCTAAAAAGACCTGCTAATGAATAATAAATTTCCAATAAAACTAAAGTAGTACAATAAAAAAAGAACGGAATATAATTTTTAAACTGTAGTAATGACTATTCTTAGAAGCAAAAACAACTGTGAAGCAAACACAGAAACTTCGGATAATCAAGAGCCTCTTTAATAATTCTAAGAAGTTTCTTCTTCTAAACACACATACACACACACACGCGCACACGGACACTCATACACACGTAGGTATCTGGGCTCGGATAAACTCGTATCCTTAAGTTCGCAACTTGTGTCCAGGTAGGCAGTAAGTATGTGTTGCAAGTTTTAGTTTACGTCGGGCCCAACGAGCCGTGTTATTTATTTACCAACAACTATACGTAATGTGAGGCCTTCTCTGAGGTACGGGCCTAATGTCGCGATAATAAACAACTTGCCCGCTTTTTGTTTGTGTTCCTTAACTGAGAATTTACTTAAGCTTTATTTTTGGTATTGAATGTTACTGTTTCTCGTTATTTCTGATATTCTGCAACTGTTATGTTTTCAAGTTTATCGGAAAGACAGTTGTTTGAGAAGGGTTGCTTGTGCGTTCTCTTAAATTTTACGATGGACCATCGAGTATTGTTTATTTGTAAACTTATTTGCGCACTTCAATATTATCATTAATTTCTCGAGAGTAAGTCCCGCTATAAATAGCTGATAAATCGATATGTTTACATTATGTTTGAAAAAGTTGGATAACCTCCAAAGTTACCCGACTACTCATTATAACTAATTCGATAAAACCTGTCAAGGAGTCACAACACCCACATAAAAGTAAACTGTCTTATTTCCCCTTTCACTAGAATATAAGCTGTAGACGCACTTCATAAATCAATGTCACGTAATAAACGTCACGATAAATGTATATTTGTCACCCGTCAAACGGTGGGAATCACGACGAAATGCGTGAAAACCCCATACAGTAGAAAAACCTAACCTAACATAAATACCACCGTATCTTTTTAGGTATAGAGTGCAAAATCGATTGGGAAACCTAATAGAAATAGGTTAGTGAATATCGAATAAGGTCGGATCAGTGATTGATATCACTTTTCATGCCACATATATTATAATATTGGGGATTTACGTATAGTACCTAGATATTATATTTGATCTAGTAAATAATAAATAAAATAGGGATCAAGATCTCAAAAGGTAATGGTGAAATATATCGGATCGGCTGTGGACGAAACATTCAAAGTTATTTTTTTCCCTTTTTTTATAAGTTAATACTTTTTACTTGTTTTTATTACTTAAAACATAAAGTAATTACTGATGAATATTAAGACAATACTATATATTAATACACTGTTAAAAAAATAATTTACATCAAAAAAATTACCTAGATTATGATAATTATGAATATGACTAAGAACTAGTAATTACAACGCATTCTTGTCAGCCATAAAATAAGAACTTCCAACAAAAATATGTTGTAGGTAGGATTTTAACAATTTATTTCACAATTCTTCAGCGGTTTGATAACATTTGATATGAAGAGATCAGTATTATATAGAGTGATTGGTTACTGCCCCAAACTGCTGCACAATCAGGAATCAATCTGCAATTGCACCCATCCGATACCGCAGCCGCAGCCGCAGCGACAAACAGAAATGTCTTAACCATACAACCACTATTCACCAAAACAACTTCATTTTGAACCTTAGCAGCCAAGAATTAGAGGCTATATTGACTGTATGTGAAGTTGGTAGTCGGTAATGTAGACGTAATTGCATGTCAGAGCCACACATCCAATACTGATCCATGTGAACTCGGATTCGTTTTTGATAGACGATAGATTGAGACCAGTTGTTGATACAGGCTTAATAAACTATTATTAAGGATCTGTATATTTGGTTGTTACTAAACGAAAGATATTTAATATAGACCTAACAATTTTTTTTTATTATTAAAATAACTTAATGGAAAACGGTCACTCCACACTATCTTGTTAAAGTTAAAGTGTTTTCAGAAAGAGAAAATTAAAACAAAAAATAAGTTAAGTAATGTTAGTTATTTAAAGTTATTTTAACTTTACTGCTATGTATTATTTTAAACGGTAACATATTGCTTAGACATAGACATAGACATAGACATAGACATTTATTTGTGACCATAGGTAAAAAAACAAGATGACAACATTATTTTTAGTAGGTAACACTATGTTCTGCCATACAGCTGGCGTACAAATAATCCAAAGTATTAATTAAATTTGGAGTATATACACATGGATACATGATTATTAACACAATACACTGAACACATTATTATTATTATCATTTAAACTTACGTAATTAATTATGAGACATTGTAATTTTTTACACTAATACATATTATTTTATATTATTATCATTTAGAAAACTGACAACAGAATAATATGCTTTTTCAATGAGAAAATTTAACAATTTATTTTTAAAACTATTAATTGAGTCTGTAAGTCTTATATGTTTTGGTAGTTTATTATATATCTTAGGAGCCATTACTAATATACTTTTATGACACACTGCAGTTTTAGTTGCAACTAATTTAAGTGTACCAGCTCTACGTAAACTTGCAACTTGTGAAAACTTATCTATATTGCGCCGAACAAACATGACTGATTCATAAATATACATAGAAGGCATCGTTAGTACTCTTAATTTTTTAAAATACGGTACACAGCTATCAGTTCTACGCAAACTACAAATTGCTCTTATACATCTTTTTTGTGCTATAAAAACCTTTTCCTTCCCAGGTGCATTGCCCCAAAATATTATTCCATACCTTAACGTTGCAGAAACAAGTCCATGATATGCTGTCATGAGAGCAGCTTGATTTATTATTTTTCTTAGCATATATAAGTTATAAGAATATTGATGTAATTTACTGCATACTTTGTCAATCTGTTCATTCCATTTCAGTGTAGAGTCTATGTGAAGTCCAAGAAACTTGGTTGAGCTAGTATCATTAACTTTTGTACCTTTATAATTGATGTTCAAATTTAAATTTAAACTTCTATCTTTCCTTTGTCGAAATTTTATAGTCTTTGTTTTATCTAAATTTATTTTTAGGTTATTTGCTGTTAACCACTCAATTACAGAGATAATATTTTGATTTATATCAGTTTCAAGAGTATTACTGTTTTCCCCATTAAAAACCAAAGTGCTATCATCAGCAAACATTATCATTGGATATGTCGCAGATGACGGAAAATCATTTATATATATAATGAATAATAGAGGCCCAAGGACGCTACCTTGAGGAACTCCATACACGGTAGTTCTTTGATTCGATTTAAAAGGAATATCTGTTTTATTGATTATTCTGTTAATTATGGTTATTTGTTTTCTGTTGCTAAGATATGACTCAATTAGTTTGGCTATGTTACCTCGAATGCCGTAATTGTGAAGCTTGTGTAATAAGATTTTATGATCTACACAATCGAATGCTTTTGACATATCCATGAAAAGTCCCATTACTGATATTCCTCTATCAATTTTGTTCATGACCATACTCAAAAACTCATAGATTGCTATATCTATGGATTTATTCTTTCTGAAACCTTTTTGGTTGTCAACGAATAAATTATTAATTTCAAAATAAGTGTTTAGATTATTATAAATAACTTTCTCAAAAATTTTTGAAAAGATAGGAACTAATGCTATAGGCCTGTAGTTTGATATATTTTGTTTGTCATCTTTTTTGAAGAGAGGTTTTACAGTAGTTAATTTCAATTTATCAGGAAATACACCCTCGACCATACACATATTTATGACATGACTTAAGACAGGCGAGATAATCAAGGCTACCTGCTTTATTATTTTTGTAGTTATACCGTCATAACCCGTACTATTAGTATTCTTTAGTGACATAATTATGTGATGTATATCCTGTGGGATAGTGGGGGCCATGAACATAGACGTAGGTTTACGGTGCAGAGACTGAAAAGAGTACTTACTTTTTTGCAAAGGATGAACTTGGTCAATAAAATAATTATTGAATGTATTTGCTATTTTATGTGGGTTGGACAATGTAACATTTTCAATTTTTATAGAATTAACGTTTTCAATTGGGAGATTTAATTTTTGTCTATTAATAATTTTCCACGTAGCTTTAGACTTTTGTTTTGCGCATTGAATTTCATTATTATTATGTGATTTTTGTGTCAACTGAATAATTTTTTTTAGTCTATTGGAGATGTCTTTAAAGTTTTTCTTATTAATTTCATTGGGTACTCGCCTAAACTTCCACAACAACTGCCTTTTTCTTTTACTGCATACTCTGATACCACGACTCAACCACTTTGGTTTTGCATTAGTATGCACTTTAACTTTTATTTCCGGGAAACACAAGTCATAAAAGAGTTTGAACAGATCATAAAACATATTAAAACATTCTATGGCACATTTTTCTTGGTATACATCATGGAAAGTAATATTTTGAAGACATTCTTTAAATTTTTCTATATTACTTATTGAATAATCTCTTTTTGTAGTAAACCAGTAGTCGAAACGACATGTTTTCTTAACTGGACACTTCAAGATTTGTGCCGTATGGTCAGATATCGCTAGCTCTAGTATTTCACCTTTACACCCACGTATATTATGAATTATGTTATCTATACAAGATCCACTACATAATCGAGTTGCTTTGTTTATTGCACATTTCAAATTAAACCCCTTTAATAGTTGTTTAAATTGTTCACAGTAATAAGTTTTTTTCAGTAGGTCAATATTGAAATCTCCACATATGATAAGATTTTTCTTTAATTTATAGCAAAGAAATTCTAAAATGTCATAGAGATTATTGAGAAATATTTCAAATTTATTTTTTACATCTCGGCTTTGTGGGCTCCTATACAAACATATAACAATTATCTTATGATCGATAAGCTCAATGGCGCAGTTTTCAATTACACTCGGAACGTTAAATTTCGTCAAATCGATTATTTTAAATTTTGTTTCTTTTTTAACCATAATACAAGTGCCACCATGCCTAGAGTGCCTTGTGGAATAGGCACCTAATGTATAATTTTGGATTGACAGAAAGCCTATATCCGATGTGATCATGTTATGTTCCGTGAAGCAAATTACATCAATAGTTTCGTACTTTTCAGCTAAATCATATAATGCAACTGTAAAAGAATCAGATTTATTAATAAGGCCGTTTATGTTTTGATGTAATATATAAATATTATTGTACACGAAAAAAGTCTTCAGTTGTAATGTTAAGAGCTGGGGCTTCAGGTAGTTTAGCCTCGCTTTGGTGTTGAGCCAGTATTGACTCATCAGTTTGAGTACTTTTGTCTAACAAATTAGAATTTAGATTACTCTGTGTAATAATATTGTGCTGGACAAATTTAACAATATAATTGATTCTTAAAATTTCTCTTAATAAGTAACGACACTTTATTAGAGACCTGTTTGACCTGTGTTGTCGAGTTGTGGCGTAGTTCATATTAACAAATGTAACATTATTATACTTACTACAAATGAACCGTAATTCATAGTTAAGTTTATTCTCATTAAGGGACTTATTAAAGGGTATTTCACTTACAAGTATTTTTGGACATGGTGTAGACTTAAAAAAATTTTGTACACTCCACAGGAAATCAGCTGGGTTTATGTCATTTATTCCAGCCAACACTATTATAAAGTCATCTTCAGTTAATGTATATATTTCTTTTGTATTAAGTACTTCAGACACTGCAGCAAATGGCTTCCAGAAACAACTAACATTATATTCGGATCCTATTAGTTTTTGCAATGTTCTTTGTAAATCTATTCCTTGTTGGTCAGCTAATATTATTATCTTAGACTTTTTAGCTGTCATCTGATTGCGGTCAGTTACTGTGAAACTGCACTTTGTATTTTTGTGTTCAACAATTGCTGGGCTTTGTTTGTTTTCGGACGTTATAGCTTCTTGTTGTAATGAGTGTGCGTCTTCCCTTATATCCTGTGAATTACAAGCACGGTTGTGAGGGGTCACCACGGAATTAAATTCTAATCGCATTCTTACTGGGGTTGAGGTTTGTTTTCTTGATTTCCGTTTAAGAGAACCTGGAGTTGAACATTTAGCCTCTCCCATACTAACTTTCTTAAGTAATTCTACTACCTTAGTTGATTTATCTAAGTCATATTTCAACTGATTATTTTCGCTTAGCAAATCATTAATTTCTTGGTGCGCACTTTGTAGTTGAAGCTTTAAGTTTTCAATCTCTATGTGTAGATTCGAGACAGCTTCACTGTCCTGTAGTGATATATCCGGCATACTCATCGCAGTCGTTTCAAATAGAGATTCTGATAACGAGATGTTTGAAAGTTTTTTTCTTATAGTAATATTTTCGTTCGCCATTGTTCACAATTTTCTACCAATTAGAAAATATTTTTTATACTGGTAACACTAATCGATAAAGAACGCCCTCTGGTGGGCAATAGCAGTGTTATTTGTTAGTACTTCTATTTACCACTTGTAGCTTTTTTGTATGGTTTTTGTGGCGCTAGTTGTAGTACACTTAGGTTGGTAGCACTGAGTGCGTAATATTTTGAATAAAATTAACGTAATTTGTAACAATAACAAACAGTTTAACTTGACAATATTACTGTTTTTTCCACTTTGGCAGTATATATGATTGCGATTTTATTACGTATTTTGAATATTATTTCATGTTTAGTCCAATAAGTAACTTCTTCACTGTTTTAAGTTTATTTTTCTGATTTCACTTGATGATCACACTCGCTATCTAATTATTTATACTGTAACAGTTATATTGTAACTCAAATTTAAGAAAAACGGTACCACCGAATATTTATGATAATTCAAAGTCACTGTTGTTGTTTTATTTGATATATACACAGTTTTTATATTTAATTTCTATTTTAAATACGGAGCTATTGTTTACACTTGTCAGGGTTGCCAACTTTTTTTGCTTATTGCTTATATTATATATCTATATGCTATATAATATATATCTTTTTGCTTATATTAACTATAACTATAACATATTAACTATTAACCGCATTAAATTCACCTACTTACGAAAGTTGTTATTTAAAGGGAAAATCCTGGATTTTCGTACAAGCCGGGGTAACATCGGAATATTTATTTATTGTATCCACGACCACGGCCGTATAGCCCTATAGTGCCGTTGGTCGAACCGCGGGATAATGACGGCTCCAGTTACCTGCAACCGCAGCCCTTGTCAACTCCAGACGTCCACAACTCAATTAGTTGACCACTAGTCGAATTGCCAAAGAAAACTTGACTCTTACGCGAAGACTTTAAGTTACTTTTACAATGGTTTGTGTAAGAAAACATGAGAATAGATATTTGAATGAAAATCGTATGTGTATTGTAATGTACTTGTTGAACGTCACATGGTTTAAAATACATCTATCTACTGGGTCTTCGCCTTTATATTTATTATCCGATTCCTTTAAATAAGCTTCCATATTAAGTTAAGTAAAAGTTGGAAGATTGTAATGTCAGAAATTAAAACTAAGTTATCTAAATACAGGTTGGTCATTACATCTTAATTACAGGTTCCCTAACCCTTTTTAGGTGTAACCAAGTAATTACTAAGTACGTACCTGTTTAACCTCAAGAGGGCCGGTGTTGGCCGTAAATTAAACATGCGACGCCATTACTCAATTTTGTCAAAAGCAGGGACCTAGGGAGTGCTACCCTTATTAAACTTTTTACGATTCAACTTGGCTGCCATTAAATATATTGGAGGAGGAAGGTCTGTTATGAAACGCTGTCTATTTGGAAGCGAGTGGACTGCGAATGTTAGGTCTGACCACTTGACCTTATGACCTATTTCGGAACGAATATTGAAAGGATATAAAATCGTTTTGTTTATGACCTGTCATAAGGCGAAAATGTGAAAGTTTTTTCTTGAATAAATTTTTATTAAGAGAAAAATAACATTGAAGGCAAACAAAAGTCTTCAGCTTCTTATGTGGTATTAATATGGATTGGTTGATCTGTCTACAACTTTTGTTTAGTTATTTAAGAATAGAACAGAAAGTATGCATAGTATTTTATTTAAACATGTTCTATCTTTGTATCTTTTGAGTAATTTAATCTGTTTAAAAAAATGTCTTCTCATTATTTATTTACGTGTTGTCTCAACAAGCGTCAGTGAGCTGCCTATAGCTGAGAGTCAGGACAGCTAAATTGCTTTCCCGATAGTTGCGACACTAGCGCCGGAGCCTGTGGCGCCTAATGATGACGACGTCTAAACTTAAACTTAACGACTAAATTATCTTAATGTTTAGAACATTTTTAGTACGTTGATACAAGATGGTCTATAAAACTTTAGAATGATGGATTCTCAGTTTATACTCGATCACAGACCAACTTGTTCACCTGTTCTGTGTACTTTTTAATCGACTTTAAAATAAAAGGAGGTCATTTCGGCAGAACAGGTATTTGATAACGATTTCAAACAGATCAGTAGGTAGGTAACTTAATAGTAGGAAGGTTTTGTTTGATGTTTTTTGTAAGTCGGTTTTTTTTAAGTGAGTATATGTTTATTAGAAAAAAAGCAAAATATTTTTTTTTAATGATTTTATTATTTTTCTATCTGTCGCTTGCAAGTTATAAACAAGCAGAACAGTACATATTCTTTTTATACAGTACCTATTCAAATATAATGGTAATTAAATTAAACGTTTAACCAAAGAAATGCAATAAACGAAATAAAACTTTTTGATAGTTAAAAATCCTCCAAATCTGTCACAATTTAACAAAAAAGGTGAACAACTCTGAATCGTAATAAATAAAACAATTTATGATTGGCTTGTATAATAAAAATGTAGGAAACAAAATGGTCGCGACAAAGGCTGGCATCCAATGGTCCTGTCACTGGCAGGCGGAGGATGGCCTCTGTTCAGGGATGCCAAACGACTTTGTTTTTCACCAACTGTTTATTGTACTGAACGTAGTTTTTATACTTTTAGATTGACGGGTATTCTTGCTGGTACAGGGTGTTCTAGGAAAAATTCATACTAAATTACGACCGTAAACGCAACGGGCGAAGTTGTGAATGTCGAAATAATGAATATTGCAATGACTGTCATAGGAAGTTTCTAAATACACATTACACATGTGTAAGTGCGAAGGTGCATAGAATAGCACATGGGATGTAAAGTGGAACGCTAATTAGCGGTAAGATTAAAAGCGTTTTTTTCTCAAAGCAGTGAAGTTGATTTTTACTTAATTATTAATTAGTTGTAAGTAATTATGAATATATTGTACAGCCATGCGGTTTAAAAAACTGAAGTAAGCTTTTATCTAGTACATGTACCTAACACTAATCTATTTCATTGGCTTCTACGCAAAAGTATTACAAGAACAACTTAAAACAAGTATTATAACAAAACCAGTCGAACTATATTTTCAAACAAAATAAAAGTCACGTTCGTCGCTTGTTTTCGTTGGCGATAAAAAACAAAGTTATATAACGAAGCAATTATTTAAAATGTTATCTCGATATTTCATTACGCTTGTTATATAGAAAAAAAATATAATATTTTGTAATTATTGTGACCACCGATGCTTGTTATTTAGAAATACTCCTACTTACTATTATTATGTACCTTAAGTGTGTTACTGTATTCCATTAAACTTTAATCCCATTGCCCGTAGGAAGTGCTGAGTTGCCTACTCACATTTTGTCAAACGTATACGTAACCTGTTATGAACAAAGAGAGTCTAAAATAAGTTAAAAAAATAAAAGCAATTATTTTTCATCTTTTGCTGTCCGCATGTAGAACGTCTTAACATAATTAATATTATAGTAAGTAAGTAATAATTTAACTGTTAAGTAATTGTTTCCTAAAACTAAAAATAACTATGAAAATGTATTTCACTGGTCGAACTTTGATACTAGATCTTCATTTATATCGATCGGTCCTTACGACGCGAGGCCACCGCGTCTCTTGTCAACCGTACCGTAATCCTGCACCTGTCTATTGTTCGGCAGCCCTATTACATCTGTCGGTACCAGTTATTATTTCCACAAGAGAGACTTATCGGAGAGTGACGTCTTCTCACTGTTGTTTGTAACAATGCGCTGGTGACGTCAGAACGATGGTACTTTATGTAGGCGTACTCATATTCTTTGTATTAAAAACGATCTCTGTTGTTACACAGCTTTGTGGTATAAATAAAAGTCTGTGTGAAAGATATTTACACCTAGACTTGCCCACGCAAGCAAATCAAACAATAGAGAATCTATAAGACCGAAAATTTATAAGACCGTTAATTGAATAAATAAAACCTCGCTAAAGGTAACAGTAGTAGGTAAACTTGTTTTCCTAACTTGTCTAAAACAGAAACATAAAGGTTTTCAAAAGCAACAAAGTTAAGTTAAATAAACTCATTAACTCACATTGAATCCCGCAGAACCTCACCTGGTACTACCCTCGTTTCTTTTAGAATAAGTTTGTTGGCACGTAGTGGAGAGAATCGCCGAGTAAGCGTTCATCCCCATACATTTTACATGAACAAACGGCTTAACTCGCACATCTCAAGCACAGTGCAACATACGTTCCTAACAATGAATATCACCAACACGGGACTAACTTTGCATCGCCTTGGGCCAACTCCACAAAGGTGCAATACCTACCTATAGATTGTCCACTTCACGTCCTAACTACGAGCAACAAAACATTCGAAAATCAACTTTAATTTCGACCACAAAGGTATAGTTTTGTATGATGTAAATTTGTGAGTGAAATGTTCTAGAATGTATCTAAAGGGTTTTGAAAGCGCGGTCTCCTGGCGTGTTTACCCTGGCTCTTTGCGGCTGATGTAAGAATGACCTCAATATCCAACGGATTTGCGTCTTGTGATGCACTTTGCATTAAAGTGTTTTAGCACTAGATAATGGCGTCATAATATTATGTTAGAACATCCATACGTGGTAGCTTTAATGTAAGCGGCCACATTTTGTGCTCCAATGTGTGTGGAAATTATGACTGAATGTTTTACCATTATTAAATATACCAATACCTACAGATTATTTTTCCTTGACGGAAAAGCGAGTCCATGGAATCAACATGGAATTTACTTGAAGGACTAATTAATTAAAGTTATTATTAAGTATATTAACTACTCGTAGGCTAGTTAATAAGTATCTAATCGATTTCTTCTCGGAATGTAGTCAACTGCTGAGATAAGGAAAACACTTGTTAATTTATTTTATTCATCGAGAATGTCGTTTACTGCTTCTTTCAAGTGCTATTCTACTTTATGTAATAAGTCGATAGCTACATTATAATAATATTTAGTTTTTTTTACAATAACATGAAATAGATAACCTTGGCATTGTAAAGAAGTGGCTGAATATGATTGTATTTCTCTATTACTGACAAAAAATCCAAGGTTGTATCAAAGTTTTACTTCAATCGATCAAGTATTTCAACCACCAATATAATACGAAGCCTGAATTTTGATATGTAAGTAGGTGTAGATATAACATAGTATTACGGGAAAAAGTTGGGCGTTACTTAGACAGCGAGATACGCATTACCCAGTGTAGGCACAAGATCACTAACTCATTTCCCCCGACTCGGTTTACGACTCCCTCGGAACATGACTACGTGATAAACGAAGATTAGCATGCGAATAACAAATTTATATTCATAGATTTAAGAAATCTCGATATACAGTGTTCACTGTATATATTATACAAGCGGATATAATACAGTAACCTAAAAAAGTATAGTAAAAACATAAAAAAAAAAACGTGAATTCCATAACCAATCAATCAAAAACAATTTTCAGTTACATAACTTAGATTAAAATTTAAGATATTGAACATTGATGACAGTTGATATTATACAAAGTGACTTGTTACTAATTTAATTAAAAGAATTGGTTTCATTCAAGAGCACTGATAATAATATACTGACAGGGTTTGATCCTGTGATTTATTAAAAACTATTTTATCCAAATCTTGTTTTATTGCTACTAATACAGTGTATTTTAAGGCAAATATGTATTGTGCTACACACTACCATGTTTATAATGTTATATTACATAAACACAATTCACACTGAAATTCAGCGAAGTACCTATTTATACATCTACTTCTAAGCCACTTGAGGAACACCCAGGATTACGTTAAGCCTAAACGTTACTTTTTCTTCGAACAAGTGAACATCGAAGTTTCAAATCTTTCATCAGTGACCCTCATCACGTGTGCTTAACTAGAGAACTGTAACGGATCACTCCAGATTATTAAATCGAATTACTAAGAGAAGAGGCCATTTGATTAGGCAATACGGACTCCAGCAATTAATTGAATTTGAAGTGTTAAACGGCCTGTTGACGTAACATATTTAATTATTTGCGGCGTTGATAAAAACAAGGTGTTTTTGAAAATGAAACTAAGTGGCTCTTTGTACATTTAAATTACTTTCCTTACTTTATTATTATAAAAAAGTGAAATCGACTTAGAAGATACATTTTTTTACCCTCAGTTCTTTGAATAGCAAACAGAGAGGACGATGAAACTATTTGGTCTTTAGTTTTTTTATTATTTATGGTTATAAACTGGGTTTAAGACCATCTTCAATATATAACAACGTAAATTATGTATGCAGATCGTAATTTTTCATAGAAAATAATACCTAGTTTATTCTAAGGAAAATCACGCCAACAAAACACATTTCCCAGAACTCAACGGAAAATCTCCAGGAAAAATGATATAGAGCCTAACGAAACCGTTATGACAAAACATCACGCGGGTAATTTTCCATGCACGTGTACAGTTCTAGCAATAACTCATAATGTGCGGCATCACTGAGCATTACACCTCGTTGCTATTCACGTCAGGACGCCGACATTAGCGCCGTGGGCTCGGGAAACTTCGTCAGTTTTCGGCTAACTCCGTCGTTTTTTGGGAGATCTCGTATTTTCTTGTACCTATTGCACCTATCTACACGGCTTAGTTTATCACGCCCGAGATGGTCTAGAGCGTCATATTCTCATAGTATTGGCTCGTAGCCAGTTCAGTTTAAAAGCGCTGACAACCTATTCATGAGGGGTTTTAAGTAAAGTTTATTTTATGTTTTTTAAGGTTGAAGTAACTTTTTTTGGAAAAATTTACAATGATTGAACTTGCTAAATCGATGCGTGAACCTATTGACCTACTTGCGGTAACTTTATCACATAACTTTATTTTCTGCGAATCGATAACAAAGTTTCCTAGTAGGTACGTGTACTGAGACGTATAAATCTGTTACCAAGGATCTTAGGATCCAAACATAAAATGATTCGAAAGAAACCTCTACGTGGACCCATTACGTTGTTACTTCCTTTGATTTGTGGGTGTCAGGGGAAAGCCGGAATTTATTTAGGACCTTAATATCAGGGGTTGACCCTATAAGAGTCGGGACAGGTTATCGAACTATCCACTAATTTTGTTGACAAAAGAGACCAAATGTCGCCGAGGACAACCGCAATTTGTTCGGGATACCTGTATTTACAGCGTTATTTATGTTGTGAAAGTATGCCGACATTCAAACACTTTTGGTATACATAAAATAAGCAAACAAAGGGCTGTTTGGCCGACTTCAGCTTATTAACTACTAAAAGTTAAGACTGTGCTTATAATTAAAATAATGTACTATTTAGTTCTCCTATCTTCACACGCTTCAGCAATTTCACCTATAATAATCTGAAGATTACTAATATAGACTAAAAATAAATAATATTATTATAGACTAAGAATAGATGCTGAAGATTTACCGTAAAAATTCATTTCGTCGTGTATGTAAAGCCTCTCAAATTTGTCTTCCGTGGTCGTGCGGGTCGTACCTACTCGGGCATGTGTAGTGTGTGTAGCGACTTGCCTACTGCGCTCGAGAGCTCGCGTCAAGCCCAAGTTATTTATCGTCCACTCAGCGTTATCTACGAAACCACTATTTGCTCTAGTTATTATTACATTATTTATGTTCCTTGATATTGCAATTACTGTGCTTCACACTGGTTAATATTTAGATGATATACAGAACACATGCCTGTTTCATAACGGTTTTAAAAATATCCTCTAGGATTGATTTACTTAGAAATAGGAAAAGACACCAATTATGTTATGATACATTTAAATAAAAACACAAAAACAACAAGGTGTATCAAAAAAGGCATTTATTAAAAATTATGATTGAGAAAAAAATTATACCATGATCGTGATCTCGTGTCAACTTCACTGATAAGGAGTCGACAGCGGTTTGTAAATTATTGGAGAGATTGTTAAAAAGGATTTGCATTTGTAATGAGGTAGATTTTTATTACAGAGCAAAGTGTGGGCTGAAAACAAGGAATGGTTGAGTACTTAATTTTTGACAGTCCAAAGAGTTCTTCAAAACAACGTAACAGAAGTTGTAAAGTAAGTTATGTAAAAACATAATAAATTATGTGAAGACAGAGTTTTCATTTTACATTGATGAATGTTTGATTATACAACACACTGTTTATCCAGCTCATGTGTGACGACACACGGGTGAAGCCTGTAGGGTAGCCGGATTGGCAGCCAGCCGCTGCAGTGAACGAAGTCACCCCAATCTATAAAAATAATATATCTATTAGGTTGGGTAATCTTACGGTCGAGGCAGCAGACAAGAAATACACCTAAGGTGGTTCGGTACAATTTTTGTAAAGCTCTGGCTTAATAAAATTGCTATCGACTTTAAAGAAAACACACCTTTAATTTGTCGTTCATCCAGTACCCATAAAATCAGTTTGCACCAGTGAAATTGTTAGAAATAAAGAAGATATACACAGCGGCTTACCAATAAGTCCTGATTTTCAGTTCCGGCGTAACGGCGCATGATTAAGGGCCCGCCGTAGTCTCCGGCGCATGCGCCTTTGCCGTTGCTACCAGAGGTGCACATAACACTGCTGGTCACGGAAGATCCATAGATCTGGTTACAGTAGCTGTTGGAGACCACAAGCACGAACACGTCGCGGAGACTCTGGTTCAAGTTTAGTGAAGCCGCTGCAAAAAAATAAGAAGGATTTGAACTTATTATTTTTTGCCTTTGGTCTTTTTTGGATCATGAAGATCAATTTAGCTTAAAATGCATGCAAGACGTCATCTTTTAGATTCCTGTCACCGTCGAAAACCTATAGAAAGATCAAGCTTTTTTTTCACACTTCATCTCTATAGCGAAGTATATACACCTAAGCTACATTTTGTTATCTTATTATGTAAAAGTTATTTACAATCAGATGTTGTTCCGTAACCGATGATTTCAGATGAGTAGCCAAAAAAGGAGTTGTTTATTCCATACGGCAGAAGAATTGGCTTGATATTATCTAAAAAGAAAGGAAAAAGTTTCATTTATTGTGCTCAACCATCGACTGTGTTAAATAAGTGGTTGAAAATAAAACAAACTACTACTTACAGTTGTAATTGATGAAAGGTACAGTCAACATCGCAATATCATTAGAGAAGGTAAACGGGTTGAAGTTAGGATGAGTGTAGATAGAATTTGCAAACACTCGAGTCCCTCCAGAGAAAAGTTTTATTGAGCCTAATACTACCTAAAACGGAAAATAAAAATGTAGTAAAACTGTTGAACGACGTCCGCCTTTGTGTAACAATATATAAAAAATATTAAATAAAAAAAACAATATCCTAACAATAACAAAAGTGATTTTGTACAGTGGCCATTTTCGATCCATGACCGATGATTGCTTAAGGCTATCATAGGCCGTGGATCACTTCTTTTTTATTTATTTATGAACGCAAAACAGTTTTTTTTTTCCAGCTTTAGTCAAGATGTCGCACTAAGTGGTCTAAGATAAGTGATGAGGTGAGGTTACTTACCAGTACACTTCTGCCTTGATAGTATCCATCGTTCCAGCATCGGCCGCTTGTCAGCACGCGATAGTGGTTCAACAGACTGCCTCCACAGATGGACGTCTCGCCAGTCGTAAGGGTGATGATCAGTCCAGCCTGTCACAGGAACGGCACACTAAGTAACCGTAGCAGCCCTCGCAATTTGCATTTCAGAATGTCCAGATTTAGATTGCTTTGTGTAGTAATTGGTGCGTTTAATACCGAGGAATATACTGAATTAAGAGTAACCAGTGAAACGGTTACTCAGTTCAGGTAGTGCAGGTAAGGGCAGTCGCTCCATGCTTAGCTGCATATTTAGCTGAACCCCGTGAGAATAGAAGCCGACTTCGACACAGCTTAGGAAAAGACTAGGTAGAATAAGAACGGTTTAAAAAAATCTCATGACTAGATAACCTTACCATAAAAGGGTGTTCACCGGTAAGGGAAGCAACGCTGCCAACTACTCGCATGGACTCCTGTTGCTTGATCCTGGCAGCCTCGGGTATGCCCACGAGCTCGTGGTACTTCATCAGCATCTCCTTCGCCACCACCACGCTCAGCAAACAGACCAGTATTACCACCTTCATTTTGACACGAAATCACGACAAATGTGATATGGAAGACAGAGCGGTCTTTATATTAAGGAAACGAAGTTGTTGATGAGTGATGACGCCTAAGATAATATAAGTGGTACTTTATTAGGGACTTTCTATTGTAAGTGGTTTTGAATGTATTAGTCATTTGTTTTTAGATTTAGGAACAAAGTAGTTTTAGTCTTAATAAAAATGACCCGTTCTATAATCGATTAGAAATAATTATAAAAATATATTTTTTTTTTTAAACATATAATGTTTTTCTGTTTCTAATTTATCAGTTCTCAAGGTAGAGGCTATATATCAACAATAGTAGAAAGACGGCTTAGAATATGTAGTAAGTGGTTTTAAGATATCTGGATACACTTACGGAAACCTCATAACAATTTAATGCTAGATTAAGTCTAAAAGTTCTAGCCTGATCCCCCTGGGAATTTCGCAGTTGTCTATAACAGTACTAAGTAGGTATATATAACTAGCAAACTTGAAATTGCAGAGGCGTAACTATCATTGCGTAGAATTCAACATGATAAGGGTTTTAGACTAAAGTATGTCCTACTAAGTATTGTCCCGTATAGGTACATCAATTATCACTTGATCATTCAAATAATATATGAAGATTGGTATGTACAACATACGATAACAATAATATTCTACATATGCGACACAACGGACCTGAATGCTCCAAGTATTTACTTACTAGGAGGGCTCCCAGCTCTTTCTTGCCTTAACTGGCTGACTAGAGAGGGATCGCTAGAGTCAGCCAGCACCCTGTCCAGGTGCGCTACTGTGATCTACGATAGTGAAATCGGGGCCGCACCGCTCGACACTCCTGCTCGCACTGGTGTTTCTCCCTGCTGCCTGCAGTGGCGGTTGTTTGGGGGGGCCATCAAGTGAACTGGCGAGGGTCACAGTTGTCCGTAAAAATAATTAACAAAACATGTACATCACAATAAACCAAATCATTTTTAAATAATGTACAATAGTTCTGCATTTACTTCGGGCCGTCCATGTCTGTTCTTCTATATAGCAGGGGCGGATGGTCCCTGGTAAATGCTCCATCTCATATTAGGGTAAAGTTCTCAACAAGGCCGTTGCGCTTTGAACCAGTATCTCCACGTAAGCCATTCAAAATACCGGGGATTGTCGTTACTGCGGATAACCCGTGAAAAATAAGAGATGAAAAATATTCTACCTGCATCATTTAAAGTTTAACTAAAATTTTATTTAGAAGAAAATTACGATTTACGGCAAATTAGGTTTTTTTTGTAGGTACTTCTATCATATAATAATGGCTGTCGAACTACCCACTTGTACGTTTACCTGAGAGCCTCCCGTGTAGTCGAACTGATTAGCCGCAGTAACTCGCGTTAACCACCCTCTTTACTACATCATTAGATTCAGCTCGTTTACGACACACTTTCGTATGAGCGCGATAAACTTTATCGTTTTCGATATTGTATTAAATTTCAACGAATATCATAACTTCTTCTCTCTCTACTCAGAATTCTTTTAAAACTGTAGATATTGTTGAAACAGGTTTTTTGATTATTCAGGTCGAGTTTAAAATAACTTTCATTATTATGTTTTGATTCTTGTTTGAGATTTGTAACCGTCCAGTTTAATTTAAAGAACCAGTTACATTATGAATTAAAAAAAAAATATTCCTGAAAAAAACCTTGCCAAGGGCAATTTGGACTCGCGCATGAAAGTATCCGTACCGTTTTATGGAGCCTTTTAATATTTTTTTTTGCTGTAGCGGCAACAGTAATACACACTTTATGACATTTCAACTCTCTAGCTATTACGGTTTATTAGATATAGGCTGCTGACAGACAGACGGACGGACTGATGAACGGACAGTAAAGGCTTAGAAATAGGGTCCCGCTGGCACTCTTTGAGTACGGAATCCTTAAAAAAATATTGCATTGGAACAAACAAGGAAAAAATAAATATGTTAACTACTAACATTTTATTTAACCCTGAGATCAACGTTTAGATTGTTACGTAAGTATTATAAATACATTTGTTTCTACAGTGGAAAATAAGGTCTTCACTCAGTATGAGATTATACGTAGAATCTATGAATGAAGTAAAAAGTCTCGACGTCTATCGCGTCAGGATTGAACGTCGGCGTCGGTTCTTATCGTGACGTCAGATTGTGAAAGTCATGGAAAGGCGAAAGGTTACGTAGACGATGACTCGTGACTTCGTAACTCCAACCATTTCTCTACTACTCGAGCATTGTGAACTGTTCACTCGGTTTGGTCTTGATTTATAATCTGTGTCAGTCCTTACCTATTTACATGTGTGAATAAGCAAGTAATCATATTAACCACGGCTTTACGGGACTAGAGATATAATTTGTAAGCTAGTAGTCAATAATCATCTTTGAGTAAGTTATTAATATTAACCGATTGCTGAACAATTGCGATCTTCATGCCTTTACTTTTGGTATAGGTACAGTGACTTACTCATGATCAAAAACATAGCACAAATAAACTTGCATTGAAAGAAAACCTAGTTTAAAAAACCAATGTGATCTTTTATTTTAAACGTAACGTTCCATTCCCCATATAACTCTAAAAGCCAATAAAAAGCTACGGAGTGTTGCTAATTTTATTTTAGAATCTCTTCGCGAGGCAGTAACCATAACAAGTAATAGTTAATATGGGCTTGTCGGCGTCATGTTGGGAAGAATCCTGCTCGTTTTATACCCCTTATTATTCTAGACTATTATTTGAGTTCTAATTGTAATAGACGTTTTGCTTTAAAGCTTAATGTTACGCATTAGAGAAAATAGTTGGATTTAAATTTTGTGTGTGTTTACTTAAACTGTTATGTTGCTATATTATGTTTTTACTAAATATTAAAAAGAGAGGATGTGTGTGAATGTTCACATTTTTTCAGTGTTTTAAAGTCTAAAAGTGTCTCACACATGAGAGTTATTTGCACAATCACACACGCTCAGAAGTATACTAAAATACTTCGTATTATTATTTCATGTTACTTTACTATTTGTCTTACTTAAATATTTCTTCAACAAACTCCAAAATACCGAGCCAGGCCATGTTTATATTGGATGCAAACTTCGTCTAATGTAAAAAGTTTACAATTACAAAATAGTTTTGGAAACATTCGGACGTTTAAATTGTTAGATTCTAGAATTCGAATGGTCTAGAAGTTTTGCTTGGACAATAAACAACTTGCGCTTGCTACCCATACTATTATGTAAGCTCTTAAATAATGAACTAACGGTAAATTCCTACAACCGCAAAGTCAAAGCGAGCGATAGACGACTAAAAAAACAAGAGCATTACGTTGTTGAGAAAGATGGAGTTACTAGCGACTACCCGCGAGCTACCCGCCCGACTCCGCACGGGTAGCACAGCAATATAGCCAATGTCACTCAGGGATAATGTAGCATTCTATTGGTGAAAGAATTTTCCAAATCGGGCCAGTAGTTTTTGAGTTTATTTGTTACAAACATACAAATATACAAATCATTCTTCTTTATAAAATTATTCGTATAGAACATTATTGTAATAGGCAAACCTCAGTAAGTTGTAACTAATGTTGATATACAGATGTCCTTACCTTACATATTAAATGGTAACTTGTAACCATACACCTATCAGAATTTCGTGAAAATCCAATGGAACCGCAACTTTCGTGGCTGAACTTCAAATAATTCAATACACGATAATATTCAGTCATTTTCTTAATTAACTTCTGTTAGTTTAATCCCTTGAAAATCTGAAATCTAATTCAGCTAGGTTTCTAATAAGTTATAATATATTAAACCTAGACATCTAGTCAAATTCTTAATGCTCATAATATCATTATGTAAAGGTATTGAGAGCTTTTCGACGCACATAACATGTTCTATAATACCAAATAAATAAGTTCCTCCAACGAAAAGTGGTTTCACACAAATCCAATTAGGTGTACATATTTTATTTCTACATTCTTCCTTAAACTCATATTATAAGCAAAATTAAAAGCATTCAATTAAAATATTTAGAATCCACTTCACCCTATACCTATTGGAGCATTCGATCAACAATTCATCCAACCCTTCTGTGCTACGTAACATTTATGGTCGAACACAATCGGCCACGTAATAAGTTAATAATGAACCGACATGAAGTAATCGTGTTGCGGTGGCCGGCGCACCGCATGCCTCTGACATTTGCAGGTTAATGTTACATTTTAATGCTAAAAATTATTAAATTTGTTTATATTGTGAATAGTATATATTGGCTTGGTAATGCAAACTTACAGCGTCACAATTTTGGCTAGAGTCGACGAAAATTTAATAATATTTGGTTGGTATTTTGTGAAATAAACCGAATAACTAACTGTTTTGTAGCCCTTTTTATAAGTATACTTACAAGTAACCAGATTAACAATGCATCCACTTATAATATATTAGGAGTCGGATATGCTATTGCTCTCTCATTAATAAGGCTACAACACTCAAGTTGTTCTCACAATAACGAGTAGGGCGGGTGAAACGTTTGCATAATTACATTCAGCCGTGACACGAACACTGCACATCAAAGTCTGCCCCCAAGTCCCTCGTGGTACTGAAATAAAAACCCCTTTAACACAGGTATTCAATTCATTCTATTATACAGCACTAGCGTTCATTAACACCGCCGATGCTCAATGGGTCGGACAGACCCGCCCCCTTCGATCCAGCACGCCTCGTTAACGACAACCTTTCATCTGATTAACTGCTAGCCTTTTAAACACCCCTCTGTTTCCCAGTTTTATTGCCCGGATTCCGGATTCCGAATCCGCGCGACACGTCACGTCATGTGAGAGATGTGGATATAACGGCCTCATTGCATCGCCATTGTCACCAACGCTGAATAATTACTCCGATTGAAAATCGATAATAATTAAACCGATGGATGTGAATAATTATTGTTCCAAATTAAGTTTTGAGTTTTAGTAATGCGTGACTATTGTCGATATTAATGTTGTTGGAAGCTAATTGTATTAACTCACATTAATCAATAAGAACAACAAATAATTTCGATTTAATGTCAATTTAACATTCAGTTCTCCTATCGCACAAAACGGTTCATGTAAATTTATTGGTATCTAACAAATGCAAACAAAGTGTAAAACATAAAACAGATTGGCTTATTTCAATAGAATCGAATGTGTTCCCAAGAATTTATTAGTTTATGTACCGAAACAATGTCACGAATGAATTAGTGATGTTTACAGAGCGAGGTATCTTTTATACGCATTACCTTCTTAAGAGTTATATCGTATTTTTTTTATGATCGACAATTTTCGTATCTGAAAAAGGTTAGGCATGAGACGTGTAACAAGTCGCAATAAAACGGTCCGTCCCCTAAACTTGTAATTTCAGCAAAAAAAAGCGATGTTTAACATTTAGCGCCGACGAGTGACTTTTGGAAGAACAAAAGACGAAACTCAGTACTAATGGCGCTATTATCACGCACAATCTAATGGAGATATAAAAACACCTTATAAACTGTGACGTTATTTGCAAGTATAAACTGTTGGGCCATTACAATAGAGTTCTATTTACCTTAAAGGCATTATTCCGTTATTGAGTTATTTTTTGCGGGTGTTGGCTGGCTCACGCGGTTGTTTTCACACAGTTCTAGAGATGTTTCCATAGCTATTTGTCTAGTGTGTAGTCGAGGAGGCGATCTAATTACGTCGTGAACATCGTGATTACAATCGATACCAGATGAAGGTCTGTTGATTACTGATATGGTTTCGTACTCGACATTAATATTGATAATTTGTGTTTCTTTAACGTGTCTTGTTTGTTCTCTGTATGAGGATACATATTGGTTTATTAAGCTCCACCAAGTATTCTTGTTAGTGTAAAAACTTGAAAGAAAAATACACACAATTTCTAAAAACTTATATTATTTAGAACTTAGCCAAAGTAAAATATTTCAATCGAAATATGCCTAATAGCTATCTAACTAAACTTACAACCGAAATAATAATGACAGATAGTATCAGTAAATAAAGAGAATTAGTCACGTAGTGTACATTTTCCGTCAGTAGGTAGGGGTAAAGGTTTGCTCACGCCAGCCTATCAATCTCAGATTGTATCGCATTGATTGCTGCTCAAACTAATAGCAGTTTTCAGTCTGCCGCGATAGATCGCTGTTGTATATAGGAGTGTTATTCATTTGTTTGTTTTAGAATAGTAAAGTTAGTTACGTTAGTAGTTTGTAATTTTATATTCAATACACTAATGATATTTCAACCTTATCTATTTTGTAATGTTTCTTTTTCCATTTTCAAATTATCGGTTTTATCCATGTTCAAATTTTTTTAATCTGTTACAAGTTATTTTGATCGAATTTAATGTTCGTATTTGTTCTGTTATATGGTGAATAAATATACTATTATATTTATTTTTTTATATTTGTTTAAGGTTTGATAATGGGACAATGTTGAACTCTAAGCTGCTTAATGTTCTTTCTTAATATACTGGACCTTCACTCAATACATATATGAGCACGAACTAGTTCTAGTAACTTCTTTTCCTTCTTTCATCCAACTAGGATATAATGAGCATCCTACTTTACGTAGTACAGATCTCTAGTACCACCCTTTTAGTTTTTACGTCTATTTTAGTTAGAGTTTTCTGCCACTTCAGTGTGCTAATTCTCTGTAATGTATGAATCAATTATACTTACATACACGTGTTTTATACCTCATTAATTACACATCGATAAATGTAATTATTAAACTGATTGTATTTTATATTATTGTAGCCTTTCTGGTAATGTCATTATTCCGAAAATTCGTACCGCTTCACGGCGCCTATAAAACACACGTATGTATGGCTTGTGTACCATACGAGGCACTCAATGGTACTATCGGTACCGGCTATCGATGTGACCTGTTTTTATAAACATTATTACATTAGTTTTATGTTTTGGTAGGTATAAAAAAATACATTGTTACGTAAAGGCACCTGCTCAAAGTTGAATAATTTTAATCAATTTTTGGTACCCAATGAAATTTTCACCAGCGCGACACTAATTAATTTATTCAGTGCTTGTCCGTTATATATAAATCTCATATCTATATAATAATGAATATAATGCGATTTTGCGATGATACTTAAATCAACTTTAAAGTTTTATATTATATAATTTCAAAGTTGATATAAGTGAACTATATGGTATAACCATGTGGCATATGGTAGGATAATTGTTACTACTTTAAAATTAATAAACTTAATTCCTAAATATTAAAATGAAGTCCTAGGTAGCGTTCATTTAAATCTATATTGTTTTTTTCAAATAGAAAAGTGTACACGCGCCAAACAAATCTTATTAGACAGGCATTTTAGACTGTACTTAAAGTAATGACAAAATTGGTCCTTTCATCCTAAAAGGACCCGAAAAAATCAAATTCAAATTCAGGATATTTGTTAAAACCCTTATCAATCGATCGTTAAGAAATAAGGATATTAAGCTAAAAAATAAAGTACTTAATGGATTTAGGTATATTGATGAAATTATATGACGAATGCCTACTCGGTATTCGTGAGTAAGGCATCAGACTGAATTAATAATTTTGTTGATATTAGAATATAGCCATAAGCTTGTGATATTGTCAACTTAGCATATTCGTGTAGGTATTTCAAAAATAAACAAGCATAACGCGACAGCATCTAATACATTTTAATGTGCATCATCTCTGATTAACCGTCCATAACTCAAATGCGTAAAATCCCAAACACTTGAATATAAAATGCAAAACATTGGATGAAGAATGTCCGTCCGTCGCATTCGTACGTAATAAATCCGGTTCCAGTGGCATCCGTCACGCGGGTCCGCGCCGCAGCCGCGTCGCCGCGACCCGTCAATTATTTACGCACAGGACAACACGCCGCTAATTGTGTTATGGACACACACTCGTGTTTCTGTTGACAACTTGATATAAATGAACATGTTTTTTCGCTCCGAAAGCCGTAACTCAAAGGGTGATGAAATGACAAATAAATTGATTATGATAGTGACAACTCATCCTACTGCGACTTCATACAGAATGATTTATATGTGAAGCTATAATTATATTTCCTGTTATATAAGACAGTTTAATAATGACATAATAATTTACGAACGTAACCTTACAATGAATAATAGGTATAAACATATTGACAAAATAATGCCATTTTAATTATTCACGTACACGTTATTTCACTTTACAAAACAATATTACCTTAATTAATCCGAAACGGAACGCCCCAAACCGTTGATATAACAGATCCCACTTTGTTACGTTTCAAGCGTTTTATTAAAATGCTAATTATAATATGGAAATACACGTCAAGTCGTATTTATGTCACCTTTGTCCTTGTTCAATTTTCAATACATTTGGACTGCACGATAATAGTTGAAAAAATTGTAACTTACTTGCCATAGTGTAACACTGGATTAAATATTTATGACTTTCAGACTTTTTAAAGGAGTAGATGTGTTAACTGTTTAGTATTGACTGTACACAAATAATTATAATTGTGAGGGATTGATACATTTACAGATTTAATTTACTTACGAACCTCGTCGACATTGGTTCCTTTTATTATATAACATATTATGCGGATTAAAGGACGAATAAAGCTTAATAGTATGACTTTTCATACGTGGGCCTGAAATGGTTGATATTCAGACATGTTCGTATATAATGTGTTGTGTGAGTGAACACGTGTTTTGTTTAGAATGGACGATCGGTACGTGGGGTTTCGTAACCGTTGTTTATACAATTAAAATAATTTAGGGATGTTGGTCCTAAATTATGTTTTGTAACTAATTCTATAAAGGAAAGTATAAAACGTGTTGAAAGTTAAACCCAAAAATAAGGAAATAAATATTTCAAATCTGAAAAGTATTTTTGGATACTTACCTATTTGTTTGCTACATTAGGACGGAAGTATAAAATAGTAACTATTTTTGATGTTTGGTATCAAGAAGAAACATACATTACAAAAAAATAAATCCATTGAAAACACCCGTTGCTAGAATAAGAAACATAATAACAGATTTCAGTCTAAATTACTAGATGAAAGCTAAGCTATACGACGACTATGAGGCCTTTACGATTCCTTCAAACATACCTCATACTACAACTGAATTATGGCAAAATAAACCTTGTAACGCTAGCAATAGAGGTGATTCTGTGTGAACATGTTATTTGGTAGGTCATTAGTTCCAGGATAGTGATATTTCCCCGGCCATGCATCATGCTGATGTATGACATAATGAGGATAGGAATTTAGTGTCACAAAAGAGCTTACTCGGACATTATTACGCTGTCCGTGCTTTGTTTCTAGCCATTTTAATATCGTGTTCGCAACAAAGGAATAAAATTTTGGCGTTTTACTGTATTCAAATGTATTTTCAGCTAGGGTTTTGATGTTGTAAATTAAAACTTACAATTCATGACTGCTTATTGTTTTACTTCCTTCTGATCTTAAATTATATTTCAAACGGAATCATATAAAGTTAGTGAAGACATTTCGTTGAGCGCGGTCATGAATATCCCGTGCCCCTTGAACTGTGTAATATCACCTTACATCACATTCAGCAAAACGTGCAGAATTTTAAATTGCGAGCGGTCTCCGCTTCAGAATAGCTCGGCTGTTTTACGGTGGGCGACGTGAAAGGTGGTCAGTAAGCGATTCTAACTGGTTTAGTGGTGCTCCGATACGACCTGGTTTTAGCAGATGTTTTGTACATTCACTTCAGTAAATGTTAGATTGATGTTTTAAAAGTAGAGATATACATTATTACTTCTCACGTACATTATACTATTTATTTATTTATTTTATTTGGAATAACTAACAGACATACAATATGTGTTATTTAGGTAGTAACATTAATTACAATAAACTTATGTGTAAAGATACATATTATATAAAGTAATAATAGAATTTTACAACTGTATGTCCAACTATGTTATCCACAAAATATATTAGTTGTAATGCTTAAAACTACGTCATGCTGTTCAAATACAGTCTCATATAAAAGAAAAAAAAAATTGAAAAACATCCAAAATTTAGAAAAAAATAAATAAAATAATCGTGTTTTGACTTCGTTTTACATAATTTTGTCTTGACCCAAGGTTAATGCTGAATGGGTAAAGTAACATTAAAGACTATCAAGAGAATCTAGTATTGCAGTTACATGATTTCTAAATTTTCCGGCAGAATAGGCAAACAAGTCAAGATTTTCAAAATAAACATTAAAGTTATTTGTAAGACGGCGCAAAGGCGCACGTACACCTGCATTAGTTTTGCATATTGATACAGCAAATACTGGTCGATTTCGTACACTACGTATTAAATTCTTTTTCGGTACTATATAAAATAATTTACTGACAATATCTGGACAATCATACGAATTGCTACATACGCCATATAAAAACATTGCTTCGAGTAATAAACGCCTGCTCCTTAGCTTAGTAAGTTTGTATTTTACAAGTAAGTTCTCATAAGGCAAAGTCGAACGAAAACATCGATATTGCAGAGCTTTTAAATATTTACGTTGCACTTTCTCAATACAATCAGAATATTTGGCATAATGGGGATTCCACACCGAAACTGCATACTCCAGTTGTGACCGAACCAGTGATTTATAAAGGTGCAAGTATGTGCCTGGATTTCTAAATTCCTTCGCAGATCTCATAATAAACCCATACATGCGGTATGCATTGCCGACAATCCTATTAATGTGCGTATAACTAAAAAAACGTATAACTAAAATTATACAGAGTACAACTAAATTATACTACCTATTTTGAATTAGTATTTTGGCATAATCTAACCCCACACGAAAAAATTGGTTCTTGACTGTAAGACCAGACTCGCAGTATTTATTTTGTTTCCAAGTATCATTGAAATATAAAAACTGTAAGAACATAAACAACTGCACTAAGTTTAAATAAAAATATGCTTGTAGTGGCCGCAAATAATGGTTTAAGTGAGTACCGTGCAGTCAATATCCCATTAGCATTATGAGCAACAGAAAAACGTCCGACATTACCATTCACGCGACGCGATGCGGCACGAGGCGGCGCGGCGCGGCGCGTTGGCCTGAATGCGGGGAGTTTTTAATAAAGTGCGCCCCGCGCGGTATGCATTCCTGACGAGCTTATATGTAAGCTGGGACATTTATAAACATAAATAGCATGCAAGAAGGCAAAGACGTTTTAGCTAAGGATCCCCCATCATCACTAAATTATTCTGCAAAACATTGTACATACTGTATGAATTGTGTGTATTGATTACAATGGAATAATACCGCAGACGTTGTCACATAGTATTATGTTCCTGTTCCACAAAACGTAGCTAAGTAAACAATAATCAAGCACGTGTATTATCAAAGGTAACGCGAGGAAATCCATACGTTAATAATAGGCTCTAAACGTACGATTCCCCGGAGGTTTGTTAGGTAGGCAATTGTTCGTACTGCGTGTTTGAGCAGACAATACTCACGAAGCCGGCGATACATCACGATGACTGACACTCGATTATGTCGAGATTATGCCGAGCCCTCGCGGGAAATCACCGCAATTATACTTTGATATTTGCTAATGTTTCCCATTGTAGTTTGCTGAAGTGTTTGTGATTGCGTGTTTGTGTAGAGCAAGGTGAATCATTAGCCTGTCCCTTTTTAATTATTTAAGTGTTTAATGAGGCTCAAATGTCAGTTTCCGGAAAACTGCCAAATATTTAAATAAGTAGTTTACTATCACATGTATTATAATGCCAGTGTACGGCTGATGAGAACCTACATGGAACAAGAGATTTGAAGGAGCGCTGTAGGCCTACAATAACACAGTGTTTACCAACGGACCCCACACTGAAGACTCTTGTCCTATATAATGTCCCTCAAATATTGACGCAGAGGCCCTTGCTTCAAACATTATTCTTTCATCGAGGCGATGTTTGTTCACTTTCCTGGCTAAACAAACTCGCCAGCGCTTTTCAATGCCCTTTTACGAAAATCTGGTGATGTATGATGCGTGAAATTGTCAGCAAAGAAACGAAATGTTTGACTATATTGGAAGGACCTTTAAAGATTGATTGTGTTTGCTGTCCACATGTTTAGTGTTTATATTTTCTCTTTTTAAGATTTACTTACATGACATTATTTATATCGATGATATTGGTCTATTATTGATACTTGGACCAAGATCATTAATATACGTGATAAGCGTTCATTATTAAACCAGCTATCATTTAACACACCGCTGAGCAAAAGCCTATATAACAGGTCTCTAGTCCGTAAATCGCCATTAAAGTTTGAATAGAATACACATAAGAATAGGCTTGCGTTTTATCTACGTCTTTGTCTAGCCTATATTTTCCGTTTCTATCAAACAAAGTTTCAAACAACGAAGCTCGAACGCCGGAAAAGATAAATGTCAAAGAATTCCCATCTGACGTCGCGGCGGTATCAAATATCGGCGCACGTTTGACGGCGGCGTGATATCATGTGTCACCGCGACTGACGCACGGGACGCGCTCTGGACGATTCTTTGCACCCCTTTGATCTCGCTTCCTAGGGAAATGTAGAACAAATTCAATAACGGATCCACGTCAATTTTATTTCCATTTAAATTAAACCGTTTATCTAATTTTGTTAACTTTCAATGTACATCTATTTAAATTTATTTTGCAATTAAAACTACATACACATTTACTTTAAACTCGAGGTAGTTTACGAAATTCTATCAAAGGGTTTTCTCGGCGCAATGTGCTTTCATTTGTTTTCTCTAAAATCCAAAACTTTAACCCAATTTTCGTAATACTGGTATGCTCAGTAAATTTCCAAATATTTCGTTAGAATTTCACTTTACAAATTAGTCTGTTAAAACTCAATTAATAAATCACTCCGCGATGGTAAATTATAATTTTAACTTTCTTAATTTATAATTATAGTTCTAAATAATAATTTGTTTTTGATCTAAGATTTATTGAGGCTACATTACTCATTTTAAGAACTGAGTAGACACTTAGTACTTGTTTAGTAACTAAATAAAAAACGTTGCTCAAAAGAGTACATTTTAATAGCAGAGTGCTGCCAACTATAGCACCACACTAGCAAATTCACTCAAAAATTAGCTAAATAAACTCATTTGGCCAAAATGGGTTTCCTTGAGTTAGTCGTTTGAAAAGTTCGCGATTTTATTAATCCAAGCCTCGTCGAATTGTATAGGTACACTTAGTCTTCAACTCTATTAGGACAAAGTAACACGAACTATGTCGTAACAAGCTTTTCCATCGCTCAGGTCTATAGTGAAGGTTGAATACTTTGGCCCTTCACAAATTTTCAGGCGCAGTTTATATTTGACACAACAAGCAGTCTGTCAAACATGGGCGTCGTACGTGGGCGGCCTTTGTGCCGGCAATAAATCTGTACGGTGTTATGTTTGGCGACGATCAATCACGCCAGCATTAACACAAGCCGGGCTGCCTTTTATTCTCATCGATATTGTATAGAAACTAAACAGAATTGAATTAGAAGTCACTTAAATTTAAACTGTTTTCCGATAGTGTTAGGACTGAAATCTGTTTGAACTTAATTATATCTAGTTCTTTGACTGTATCAGAAGTTTTAGAGTACGGAGCAAAGTTTGGTCCAGCTAGAGATAAAGTGCTAGTATGGAAAATGTTCTAGTGTGGTTGATTCACACCGTGCGAGCAACAAGTTACTCCAAAATTACAAAGTTTGCTATTCGGTTTCCAAGTCCGGTTATTTTGGTCAGTTAACTTAAAACTAATAACCATCCCAGCTTCAAATCATACAAATAATATCAATTTTTTCTGTAGAAGGTATAGGATTTCCGAAAATTTCTTCTAAATCTAAGGTTACGAGTTGAAACCTATGCAAAAATAAAGATATCGATACATCTGCTAAAACTTTTATAAAATATATAGCTAATTAACAAAAGGACTCTGAGAAAAATCGCTTGTAAGCATTATAATATAATATTATTCTTCCTGAAATTGACCAATAAATAAAGCGGTTCCGTTTTTAATTGGCAAACATGATTCCTCTGACAAAGCTCATTCGCGAACTAACTCATAATCTGTAAAACAATAAAAGTACACGATCATTACACGAGTTGAGTATTTGATCTCCGACTGCTGACCTGTCGTTACCGGAGGCTAACTGCGCCAACGCTCGTTAAAACTTGCCTTTAACCTATACTTCTGGACGAAAGCGAGTTATGGGAACGTAGACCTTCGTACTAAGCTAGATTACAGTTGGGATTTATTGCTTTTCAAGAATGTAGGTTCTTAACAGTATTGGATAACACGTGACATGGCGGGCCCTGCATGGCGTCATTTGAATAGCATGTCGTTAATAATATGTTCACATCTAAAATCAACACAAAAATTACAATATTATGCGTCGATTCTACATGTGATCTGTCACAATTTGATATGTTACTCGTGTTCATGGGATAACATGCCCCACATAACGACACCTAATTTTATTGTTCTACTAAAGGTTTTCCTGTTCCGAAGGCAGTCAGTCCACGTACCGATACTTAATAAATAAAAGAGATGCAAGACCAATTTCTATTAAGTGAGGCGCAGCAACCGGCCGGGAGGGCCTTGAATACTAATAAGTAGAAGAGGGAATATGGGAGGATAGGTATTTCCAATGCCTATCAATTTCACAGATAAGGATAGAACTAAAAACCTAATGATAGGCATTGTTTTTTTTTTTATCCACCTAATATTGTATAATTATAGTGAATGGATAATTGTGATTTGTCTTAAGTTTTTGTTAAAAAAATTAAGAAGCTATAAATATAATTTGAAATCAAAGAAGAGAGGTAGGTATATAGAACGATAAAAAATAATATAGATTTGCTTATGCGAGGAAAGTACATAAAATTAACGTAGCATGGTCATGTCAAAGTGGGTGCGTAATCTCTGCCTGTCGCACGAACAATCGGTTACACACATTGTAAACACACATAATAAAATTATTCTACCATTACATTTTAACTAAGAGCATTTGTTACATTACGTCTTAGGCTCCATATTAGACCAAAATTCTAAGCGGTATTTTTCCCGAGAACACTTTTAAAGCCACATAAATTGAATCGTTTCACATAATAGTACTTTTGTTTCACTGTTGAATTTCTGCAAAATATTATTTTGTTGGTAGACTTAAAAATATTAGAATGTTCGTGTAGTAGTCTGTGATACTTTTGTTAGATCATAATAGGATTATTTTTAATTCATAAAACAGATTTTACTAACTTTTTGTTGAATTGAAATTGTTTTGATTCATATTTCATTTGTACGACTCGTATTTTACTAGTTGGGATTGGTTAACTTTTTTGCCGTCTGCAATAAAGCCACGTTAACTCATAAAGGGCTTTCGGAGTACCACATTAGTTCAGAAAAGTTTTTGTCGTAAGCAAAAAAAATCGCCTGGTATTATTTCGACAAAATATAAACAAAAGAAGCGTATTGTAGTGATCAGCTTTTTGTTCTTAAATTGATTAGATAATGTAATTGTTGTAAACAATTGGTTTTTTTGTTCTGATTTATGAAGAAAATAATATAATTAAGTTATCTCCCATAATAAGTGATTACTTCTTATGGGAGATATCTTCATTTATCAGAATATAGAATTAAGTCAAATGTTTAATTAATGTTATAATTACGTATTTTTGACTGACAAAAACTTCATAAATTTTAATTAAAGCCATAGAACAAAAAGGTGTATAAACATCATTATTAAATAATCGTTCTCGGTATTTACAAAAATCTCGCAATTTCTTGTACATATTTTATCCGGGCGGCTTAACGTTGCTCTTCATCATAGCGTCTGAATGTTTTATACATACAGATAATTTAATTCCTCGCAGCTACGAATAATTTAAGGTTACACCAAAAAAGATTGGTATGATGCCGGCGTTGTTTTGCGCGGCTTATTACTTAATGCGGATGTAAGGACCAGGTAACGCGGATTATGTGCTGTTTGACGTAGCTCATCATTGGTTAAACTATATCTTATATTGTGAAATTTGCGAAACTTAACCGGGTTTTTACCAGAAACTTCAATGAGATTATATTACAAAACAAATCATAAACTTTACTTATAGGTATGTACTTTAAATTCAGTACAGAAAAAGACAAGACTAAACGACTACAATTAAACTTAAACCGGTAAAAGTTAGAATAAGTAGTAAACGTTATTACTATAGATTGTATAACAAAAAAAAATACATTTTAAAAATTAGTATTCTTTTTAGTCAGCTGTAGTTAAAATTCGGAATTTGCTAAATAACGAAAAAAATTATATAGCTGTTATATTATAGAACAGCTATATAATTTTTTTCGCCTATAATAGGCGACGGCAAATAAATTAGTATATTATAGAATTTTAGAAAAAGGATTTGTAAGAATTTTTAGTTATAGCAGTGGCTTAACATCTCCCTGCTCTCCAGAACACAGGCGGATCTCTAAATGTAACTAATGGTCATTCAGCGTAGGTATGCATGGCTGCAGTAACACTGGATTATACTCATACTCGTGCTCATAAGGGTTTTTAATACTTTCAATCTTTCTTAACCTCTCTCATATTATAATATACGGAGCTAAATCTGCGAACTTCACTTAAATTTTAAATAATATTCCCACATAAATACATTTTTATTTTGGGTCCTTAGATACGAAAGTTAATTTCCTAAATTTCGTAGCAGTTGTATCTCCTACCTTTTTATAGCACATTTCATTTTAAGATTGTAACAAGGAGGATTATTTTCTGTATTATCTGCTGAAAACTTTAACACGAAGAAGGCGGGTTTTAGCGCAGTCAGGTGGCACCCGGTCATCATATTCGTTCACTCCCGAACCTTCTGCACAAAAACTTTACCATTAAGGTCAGAACAAGGGACAAAATGCCATTTACAATTATAACTCTAAGTGCTATTACTATAAGGTTCATTTTGCTCTGCATAGATGAGCCTCCCAAAGCAATCATCTTTTAATTTGTTCTGTAAGTTGTTGGAAACTGTACCTACTATAGATGAATTAATTTTATTTGGAACGTTCCAATTAAAAACGAATGAGTATGCAAAATTCGAAAGCAAAATCCAGAGATTTATTTTGAGTACATTAATTAATAAACATGTTGTTTAATATGAAAATTGTCTGTAGTATTATGAATAATGGTATTCTGAAGATTTCCTTGTTGGCAATAGAAAGCATTTTCTTCATATTTTCCCGCAACATTTTTATTAGAGATCGAAGATATTTCTTATCTGGTTACGGATGGGATGCAGTGCATCCTACTTACACATTAGATGATATTATTTCAGAATACATTCTGAGCCCCGCCCGCAATATGATTTAAATATTGCAATAGTGCACAAGTAAAAGCTTTCTGTCCGAGTTTTACGAGCACAGTCATGACCCATTTCCCTTTCCCGGGAACTCACAGCTGTCAGTTCCGGCTATGTTTTATAACTAAAAACTAAAAAGAATTGAAAAATTACTTTATTTGTATTCAATTACAGAATTGAAAAATTACTCGCAATGTTAGAGTATAATTTATTATTGAGTTTTCTGCTTCTGCCTATTTTTTTTAACCACTAAATGTTCGGCTTTCATGTATACATATATTTCGCTATTAAGTTAATTTAAATACAAGCTTAAACAGGTAAACTATTGAAAAGCACATAATTATGGTGTTGAAAAAGTTTTACGGCTACAAGTATGTGCATGGAGTCTGCTATTGATACCTCAAGGCCGGTATGTACTTGATTTTTCTATTATTCCAACTAAAAAGTCGTAAAAGAAGGTAGTTTTGAAGGCTAGTTCGGTGTCTCTTTCAATTATTCTCACAAATAAACAACTTGAAAGACAAAGTTTTCGGACAGTCCCCAAGTTTCTTCAGAATATTTGATGTGTTTTGATTTCGAGGAAATGAAATAATGACCCGAGTTTTTGGTCGTTATAGTTCGAGTTGTGATTAATTTGTGGAAACTAACTTTATGTGGGTTCGTGGGTGTAATTTGTTTTTATTTGAATTACAATTTATGTGTCTCGGTTGTCTCATTTAGGGTACTAAATCGACCCTTGTATTTTAGGTGTATTGTTTTATATTTATGGATTTTCAGATCTTATCTTGATAACTAACCAACGAAGAGAAATTATTGAATATCCAAACTTAGCATAGACTGCAATCTAGAGTATCTCAATCGCACAAATAAATGTTTGTTCACGAGAAACCCTAAGTGTAGAAGTTGAGGCACTTGGGCACTACCCCCACTACCCACCCTGTGTTCAAACTTAGCCACAACTGTATGAACAGGCTTTGTTCAGCTGTAACTACACTTAACATTAGAACTAGTTTGAAGCACACAAACACTCACTACCTCATTAATTTGGCAGACAATCGCGCCTTCGGAAGTCATGTTGCGCTGTCTCGGATTGAAGAATTTGTTTCGGAAATATAAAGTAGCTACCTACTGGTTAGTTTAGGTTAGAGACTTTTTATTGAATAACAAAATTGTTCTATTGCGTAAAGAACCAAAAACACAACCTTAGAAGTTTCGGAAATTTGAAGTAGGGTTTTGAACACATAAATGATGAACGTCTATGTTGTTGTTTATTTTTAACCATTTAAGAAGAGGGCTTGAGGGTTGTCTCTTTTAATGTATTTTCGTGTTATTTTAGGATTATAAGATAAAAAAGGGGAAATCTCAAATTAAAACATTAAATCCAGTTGTAAAACAGAAATTCAGATGAAAGGTAAAAACGTATTTAACAAATGCACAATGGGCACTGAAGCACTACTACAAACCTTCCTCGACACCCATTACAATAATTCAAGTAAGTTCGCATTCCCAGTACATATAAGTCAAGTGTCCGTATAAACCTGCTGCACAACGATGCATTTATGCAAATGGCCGCCGCAAATCTGATGAGCCGCTCGTTCGCTGACGCTTAATCGCTTTCGTCGCTACTGTACGGAAAATTTGCAATTTCATTAAATAAGCTAAAATGTTTTACTTGTTCGAAGCGACTCGCGGCTGCGAGGTTATTGTTGTTCGTTACAGTTGTCTCACTCTTCGTATATTAGTTTTGCTGGAAGTGTCACAGCCTGGTGTTAGGTTGTAATCTGGCGCGTTAACTACTTGGCTCGGTATAAGAATATTTAGATGAAACTGTTTAATATTTATGATGACGAATAGTCTCTAAAAGAACACTAGTTCCTATCCCTATGTATGTTCTGTTTATTTTACTTAGTAAGTAAAATAAACAGAACATACATAGGATAGGAACTTATTTTGATACAATAGGTACTTTTATGAACTGACTGGTACAGAATGCTTAAGGCAGTAAGTCTGCCATTGTACTGTTTTTGTGCGTATAAAGTATGAATAAATAAATATTAACAACATTAGACTAAAGGTTAAGCTGCGGTCGCCGCGGTTGGTCAGTGGATGGGTGACCGTTTGTAAACATACAGAGACACTTCCGTGACGCGAAATGCATGTTAATCCGTTGGCCCTCATTGTGATACGGTGATCTTTGACAGTTGTTAAGTAATTATAGTTCTAAAAACCAGTCTTACTATATGATACCGTGTTAACCAGTAAAATGGGTTGTGGAGGTCAGATAGGCAGTCGCTTGGCAAAAGGCTAGGCAGCAGAATTAGTATCTAAATTATAGGTACATCCAGACAAATTGGAGCGTAATAGATATTTTGTAAATATCGTGAATCTTATTCGTTCAGCACGAATGAATGAGATTGAAGCTAGAAGCATACTCAACTTATCTGAATTTGCGAAATCTTTCAAGTTCTCATTGAATACCAAAGTATGAGCGCTGATGTATTGAAATGAAAGGAATATGAATAAGAAATGGGTTTCCAATACCTGTGTTATTTGGTATCTGGATTATTTAAATAGCGTACTCCTTAGATTACGATATCTTTTAAAAGGTTCTTTGAGATGAATATTTCGTTCTAAGTGTAATAGGGGTAAGTAAGATAAAGTTTAAATACCATGTTATATTTAAGTACAAATTATATTTTGAGCAAAATAAAATGTTACTTAAAACAGGGCATAATTATATTACTCGTATTATATTTTTCAAAACAGGTCCATATTCAAATCAGACATTGTGTTGTTATGAATAAACCTAAGGCATAAATTTTAGGTTATTTAATATCTTGTCTTTTAAAAGTAAAAACAAACCGAAACCATAAAATCTTCAAGCTTCAAAAAAGGGAGTAGAAAACGTAAAAGTGCAGGAAATCGGATTGCGGTCACTTGCGGTTACTCCCGGAAATAAACACGGAGATACGATCGCTTCCGTTTTCAAATAAACCGTCTTTTATTTATGTTCTATTTTTAAATTTGTTTATCGCATTGCTTATCTTTTCTGGAATGGTTGTTCCAGACATCATTTTCTCGGATAATATTTAAACATTATTCAGTACTGGTATCATTGATTTTATTCTACGAGGTATAGATAATTGAAAGTATGGCTGTCAGCATCATTCGTACTTTCTTCAATTACAAGTTTTTTTTTTATTTCACCTGTATCAGGCGTAGGTGTTACAGTATACTCACAAACGAATATTACTTCAACGCGTCTAGCTTTTGAAATGCTGATAAAATTTATTGACATTTATGCTTAATACTTTTTTGAAATTTAAATTGTTAATTTAGAAAATGGCACTATGGCACTTCTTAGTTTTTTCGTATTTATTTAACAGTATTGTTGTTTATTACATCTCGCATTGCAGCATGTTCTTATAATCCGTAACGTGGAAGTATTGCAGAGCTAATAAAACACCAACAAACTTGTAGTGTAACTCGTCTGATGTATCATATCTTAATAAGGTACTAACTCGACTTCATAAACTGCGCAAGTTGTTAAATTTTACGTTAAACTCAACGCAACACTGTTTCTGACGTTATAGGCATAATAACTTTAGTGTGAGTAGTACTAAAATTATGTATATAAGTGTTGTTAAGATGTCCATCCCATCATTTCCCATGGGGAGTAAAAGGTGAGAGATTGTCAGAATGAAGTGATTCTGTTTACCACGTTGATCATCGACGAGTAATAGATGTCGTTAACGTCAGCAATGTCTGTTGGAAGTGCTATCAGTGTTGTGTTGTGTGCTGCTATGTACCCAAAGGGACAGCTAAATGTAACTACAAACCAGGAACTAGTTTACGCTGTAACAGTCCTTAATTTTATGAAATATATATTGATAAAACTAATTAAATAATCAAATATAAAGGTACCTATATAATGTTTTAATTTATCTATTAATTTAAAAAAACGTTTTGGAATCGAACTCTTGACTGTCGATTAAAATATAAAAGTTTATTTATGGGTAATCAACCAGATAAATATCGTGGTGGCCTAGCGGTTTAGGGAACTGATTTGTGTACACAAGGTTCGAACCCACTACTGGCAAGTATCAATATGACTTTTTCAAATTTATATGTACTTTCTTAACTACCCTAAGACACCATTGACTATCAGCGAAGGAAAACATCGAAGAAACCTAGATTCCAAACATTGAAATCTGAAATCGCCAACCCGCAAGTTTTAACGATTTTTTCTTTTCTTACAATATTTCGTTTTAATAAAAGAAACAATGATATTTAAAAAAAAATGGTTAAGGGTTTTAAACACAAAACCATTGTCAGGACCCTTTTCAAAAATGTAGGAAGGGGTCTGAAATAAAAAGGCTCAAATATTTTTCTGCCTACTCACTTTTAGGGCAGGGGTGCTAGTAGAAATTTTATTAAATACCTTAAAATAATTATTATAAGGGTTTAGAGAAAATAAAATTTCAAAGTTGTACCAAGTTCGGCGTTTTTTAAGTAACTGAGTCTCTACTTTCTCCTCTCTTGAAAATTAAAAATATCAAAGGAAGTAGGCATGAATGGTGAGCATTAAAAAGGGAAATGTTAGAACGAGTGGACAATCGCGCAGATAAACTGCGGCGTGGGGCGGCCAGCCACGCGTGCCTGCCAGCCAATTAAAAATAAATTAAAAGTCACACAAACCTCCGAGGCTTCTCTGACTCTCACGAATAAATTGCAATAAAATTGGAGAGGGATTTCACATAAATAATGGTGTTTTCTTTTGTAATTGCTGGGTTGATACGCACAAAGTTGTTCTTGTGATGTTCATTATTCGTATGACAATGAAACAATTTATTCCAATATTACTTTATTTCTAGGTTTAAAATTCTTTATTAGCAGTCATGTACTATTTTCATTTATGTGGAAAATAATGTGTAGTAATTTCTTAAAAAAAAACTATATAATTATTTTGCGGACCTTAGGACCAAGGACCTTGTAATATGAAAAACGAATCAATTTTGTGTACTTAAGCCTATTTTTTGCAACGTCATTTACGCTAGGAATAAAACATGGCAACCTTCACACACGTCCGCACCCCCGATGTTATCACTACCACTGACTGAGATGGATTGATCCATGCATGGGCTCCCATCACTACGCCTGAATACAGATTAGGACACTATACACAGCAATCAATAATCATGCAATTATCACACATATTGCTTGAAGATCTTTGTATGTTGTAGAAAATCAATAAATGCTTTGAACACTCTATTAATATACTTGCGTCTAGGCGCTAAAATCGTAAGAACCATTTATTTATTAAATTTCGCAGAGTTTTTGTTTTACATTTTGCTTTGTTTTACCTTTATAAAACTTAAAACGATATTTTTTTCAATCGTTATTTAACTACACAATTTTATTCTTATTTTAAAAAGTGGCTCGATTAAGTATCGGTAGGTATAATTTCATAAATTAAAACGAAAGACAGAATTAATTTCGGAGAATATTGATTTTATTTATCTTGGATATAATTTATTTTTGACCTTTCCAGTGAAATTCATTTCAGGAATAAAAATATTGTTTAAGTCTATTATTTACGATCTGAGAACATGGACCTAGTAAAATTATAGAAGCATGTTCTCGGTATTTTACGGCAAATTCCCTTACTGTTGTATGGAATTTAATTCGAATTTAATAGTTCCAGGAAATATAAACCACTTACCTTACCTACAAATTTCTGAAATATACGAAGTCATAATATATTATTTGTAGTTTTTTTACATCCTTAGTGGCTACAGTGGTCGTTTCGCATAAGCATAATAATTATAATTATCAAATAAATTTTTATTTATATATACAATTAATAATTATTATTTAATTACAATTCATGATGAAAATCGTTTAGAAAATGTGATATATGGATGAAACTAGCTCTGCTGGGAATCCAGGACTTCCAGGAAATTCATAACATGATTTAGCGAAACAACCACTGTAGCCCCCAGGAATAACAATCATGGAACTGATTTGTGTACAATTTATAATTAATACAGCGCTGTCAGTACGTATTAATATTTCCTAAATCGGTATTAACGGAGGCTTTTGTGATGTTGTTCCCATAATTTGCATGTTCGTGTTGAAGAATAAAGTGGTATAAATCTGCCTCTTGACAACAGATCGGCGGAATGTTAAGTTCTGTCATGACCTGGATAGTCTGTACAAAAATATGAATACTATAACGAAAATGTTTGCATTTCAATTTAATGTTGCAATGTATAATATTTTTAATAGAAATATCTTTTATCGCTCTTCGAAGTAATCGTAGATTCCAGATTGGATGTCCTTTGCATTTGCTTGTCACATTTTATGTATTGACTCGTGGTTTAGCCGCCTATAATAGTTAGAGTCGAGACTTCCCCAACCCTGAATAATAACTTCGGAAAACAAATAATAAAAATCCGTCGCGTTAGACAGAGCATTCAATTTGTATTCATTGAAACCCACAGCTATTGTCGAATTAAGTCGTACATTTTGTTAAACGTCCGTGAGGATTTGCCGGCTCTTACAACAGCAGGATATGAATGTTAATCGTACGAGAACATTTATTTATACCCGAATACAGTTGGTAAAATGTTCGCTATTACAAAAAGCTTATTTAAATTCAAAATTTTTAGTTAAAAATTCAGCCAAAAATTGAGACAAACCGTACAACATTTTTTAAGAATAAAAACATTTTAGGACATTACATATTTTTGTAAGCGTCTGCTTGTGCCCTTTATTCTGATACCCCCTTTCAAATATACCCTCGGTCACTCTCACAATTATGACGAATCTAACAACACCTCTCAAGCTAAAATCTATCTAGCTGTTTTAGCTACAGAGCGTGCCAAAGAAATATACATACATCCATACATACATACACACATACGTACATGCTTACTTACATACATTCGTAAAACATAACCCTCCTTTTGGCGCAGTCGGGTAAGAAAATATAGTTCCTACTTAGATTGAATTATAGATAGCTCGTAATTCAGTGACTTGGTACACAGTACGTCAGATCACCGTGTGGTTACTTTATTTGTAACACGTGACACGTTCCGCTATACACTATTATGGATAAAGTTTTGGGTTTCTGAGAAAATATAAAATATCAAAGTGAAGTGAACTGTGGAGAGCTCACGTACACTATTTGGAACATTATTGAAATAATATCTAAGTTATCTCCTTCCAGTTGGAGATTGTAAGCGTGGTTTTCCTTACGATGAAACTTAGAAACCTATTGAGAGTTTCTAAGCTAAAGTATATATATTAAAGATAATATTGTACCTTAGTAGGTAATTCAGTAATTTACATAAGCTGCATATTTAAAACGCGATGAACTTAAGCTTTTCATTCCAATTTATTTCTCAACACCATAAAGTTCGTAACGGGTAACGACTCTAAAAGTACCACAAGACGATTTCGTTGAACAATAAAACATCGCCTTATAAGATAAGCACACAAGGAAAACATTGATGGAAAATATTATGCCAAACGTAACGCTATGGCAGACGCTACGCCGTACTGAACCACTTTTTGTCTTTTCTTTCCAATTGGAGTACGTCAATTTACCTTTATATAGGAAATTACAGTGCATTGAGCGAGCACGAAAAAGTTCTGGTCTTTTGGTACGATATAATGGATCTTGTTACCCACTCTGAATAATGTCGAAGAATCTTCGGTAATGTCGAATTTAGGGGAATCCATTTGTTTTGTGCGGAGTAACTGATTGATTTTGTTTTGTTTTGGTTTCGTTCCGAAATGGTCAATATTTGTCACATGGGTACAAGTACATAATACGTATAACATACATATTATGTACTTGTGTTCCAAAACGTAGATAATAATATAATAAATCAATTTAGAGAGACGCGTTTGCTAAAGTTATAACTGATTTTGTTTATATAGAGGAATAAGGTGCAATCTATACTAATATTATAAAGCTGAAGAGTTTGTTTGTTTGTTTGTTTGAACGCGCTAATCTCAGGAACTACTGGTTCGAATTGAAAAATTCTTTTTGTATTGGATAGTCCGATTATTGAGGAAGGCTATAGCCTATATAACATCAAGCTACGACCAATAGGAGCGGAGCATAAATGAAAAATGTTGCAAAAATTAAAAACCGTTGAAACTAAAACACGCGATCAAAGTCGCGGGGGACAGCTAGTAACTAGATATGTTTTAATTGACGTAGCGGAGAAATGAACATTTTAGTTTATCTAAGAGTTACGAAATTCCATTATAATTTAGTTGTTTTATTAATTAAGATTTGCATCCAAACCACCATACCAATAACTACACAAAGCAGTTGCATCACTCTGTAAAAAATTCTTTTAAAGCCGGTACATGTCAGAAACTGGGTCAACATGTATGAGAATCGCAAACTCCGCCATTACTGCTATATCCTCATATTGTATCGTCTTTGATCTGCCGTTCTCGCGGCTGTTACGCCAAATATCAAATATTTGGACGATATCATCCGTATGAAATATGGATACGATCATGGATGTATGCTCACGTGCTCATTTAATTTCCGTATTGTAGCTTAAGCGGTTTATGCTTGCGTTATAAATTTTCTTTTTAATGGAAATTCGTTTAAGATAACGGTAGACGTATAGTTTTGATTGTTTCTGCAAAAAAGAAACATAAAATAAGTTCTATGCGTAGGGATACATGTTTTTATTATTAACTAGCGCGACTTTGTCTGCGTGTTTTAGTTTCAACGGTTTTTTCATTTTTTCAACATTTTTTTATTTATGCTCCGCTCCCTTTGGTCGCAGCGTAATGTTATATAGCTTATAGCCTTCCTCAATAAATGGGCTATCCAACACTGAAAGAATTTTTCAAATCGGACCAGTAGTTCCTGAGATTAGCGCGTTCAAACAAACAAACAAATAAACAAACAAACTCTTCAGCTTTATGTTTTAGTATAGACTAGCTGTCCCCGCGACTTTGTTCGCGTGTTTTAGTTTCAACGGTTTTTCATTTTTGCAACATTTTTCATTTATGCTCCGCTCCTATTGGTCATAGCGTGATGTTATATAGCCTATAGCCTTCCTCAATAAGCGGACTATCCAATACAAAAAGAATTTTTCAATTCGAACCAGTAGTTCCTGAGATTAGCGCGTTCAAACAAACAAACAAACAAACAAACAAACAAACAAACAAACTCTTCAGCTTTATAATATTATATTATAGTATAGATTAGTATCGATATGCTGTATATCTTTTCGTTACTTACTAAGTTTAATATGAAGTAAAAAGTAAGTGTTTGTGTATAAAAAAAAAAAACTAACCAACCGCCCCTAATGCCACATAACTACAACCCTAGCCCGGATTTCAATTTATATACCACAAAAAGGAACTCAAAATCTAAGTGCTTGTATTGTACCGTAACGAGAATAATAAATAGCATATTTGACAATACACACTTAGGGCAAAATTGCCAAGGCCTCATTTTTGGGCCGTGATTTACGTCCAGCCGGGCCGGCCTCCCGCCCAGATTTATCGCCGTTCTACGAACACTTTATTTCTCCGCATTATTACCAACAGTCTGTTTTGTAGATTATCATATAATACTATTCTTGTGGTTTCTCTGTTTATTGAATTTGTGATTGGTCACCTGTAGCTACAAAAGTGGATTCGTTAATTAAAACTTTGTAACTTTACAGTAGAGTACCAATAACCATATATGTGAAACATGTTGATAAATAAAAAATGTACCTACCAATTTTATATAAATATGGACTCACCACCGCACTTCACGCCTTGGAAAATGCTCAAAGCATAGCAGGTAAATAATTATAATTGATGGAAAATAATAAATTTATTAACAGAAATTTTAAATAATAGTTCTTCAAATAGTTTCTGTTGCTGACAGAATTGTTGAAATACATGTGTTAAAAGGTGAAAAGATATAAAGGAACTTCATAAAGTTTGATTTACACAATATTTAAAACTTTGAAAAAGATCCGTAAAAATCTCCATCTATCAAAGTGAAAGATAAAGCGGTTCACAAGTTTGGACAGTTTAACGAGTACGTTGAACTACTGAGGGCAGATGATGAGGCTCGGTTTACAACTTTACTACAACTTAGACGAGACTAAGCTTCACGTGTCAGTTTCATTATGATATGATTCAAGACTTAACAACTGTTCATTTGATATTTAAGCCTTATAAATGACTTAATATAACTTAAAACATCTTAATTTAAAAATCAAAGTTATGTACTTGAAGTTCTTATTAAAAGTTTAATTTTATTAGCTACTGACGGTTTCACCCGCTTAAAGTAGTTCCCGTTCCCGTGAGACATGTTTTAAAAGCTGTTATTCTGCTATTCGGGACGGAAAAAAAACAAATCAAAGGTCATGAAAATTGGTGTACCCGTTCTTGTCCCAATCCCAATTTAATACGTTTAGAGGGTAGATTAAAAAAAAACGTTGATATACGTGTCTATTTATTTCTAACCGGAAGCGTGTATATTTCATTCTTTTAACTCTGTAAATGACGGATTTCCATACAAACTTTAAAACCACTTTCCACTTGGGCGAAGACGAGACGGTCAGTCAGGACTTATCCTTTTATAAATACAGATTATATTAAAATGAAATAACTTTGAATTATTATAGTAATCTAATCAAGTTATAATTTTAATTAATAACACAGCTGGCAACCCTTTTTCCAATGAAGTTGTTATTTTACTCCCTGATCATTTATAATATAAAATAATGTAGTACCAATTTCATGTTTCGCACACTTTAACCGTATGGTAAAGTATGAAAACTTCAAGAATCGTCACATTTTTCACTTGTCTTGACAATTTCTCTATTTAGTTTCCTTTCTAATTCTTCCACAGTCTTACCGTTCGTCTCAGGTAGCATTACTATAGTAACGATACCTCCAAGCAAACCGATGACTGTGAACATGTAGAAACTCACGTGGGCGCCGTAACTGGTCGTGAGAGCACTGAACGCCAGGAGTTGGATGAAAGCCATGAACCATGCCAACATCACTAAATATCCCATCAACTTGGAACGAATCTAGAATAGAAGAAAATTGACGATGAATAAAAAAGGCACATCAACACAAGTAATAGAAACGATGTAAAAATGTAAAATTTGAGGAACCTACTTGAAAATTAAACAGCTCCGGCATTACAATGAATGGTATAGGAGTGATTCCACCTCCATAACAGCAGATGATTATCATCAACATCAAAACGTTCGGCCAGCCTTGTGTGACCCACCCACGCTGTTCAAGTAGGCCCGTTGTTGCTAAGCAGGCAAAAGCTAAAGCAGTTGCAATGTAGGATGTCGCTAAAATTGGCTGAAAAAACAACACAAAAATTTATATATATTATATATAGTTCAAACTCAGTCAAGAGAATGTATGTCAGATGAAAAGTCTGATCTGTCCACTAACCTTTCTCCCAAATTTATCGACAGTTGCAAATGTGAAAAGGGAGCCAATTGTCATACATATAGGTATGCTGAGCGACTGCAGTTCTGGACTTATCCCTACGCCAGTGGAGGGAAGTATGGTAGCCGCATAGTTCAATATAGAAAAGGCGCCGTTACTAGAACCCGTCATTGTAATTAGAAACATGATGACGAAGGCCTTTCTCCATGCCTTGGTTTTGACTAAAAATGTAAAGAGGTGTTATTAAAAAATTACTGAAAAGAGTTATGATTGGGATTCAAAAGAAAAACCTCATGTAATTATATTTTACGATATTTGCATAAATAGCTTTATCAGCATGTTTTCCTGGTGATGTGGTCAGCTTCAAAATATATTTTTTATGTAACTGAGAAAATATAGTTTGCAATATCCCGAACGTGAACTAAAAAGGATTTCTTAAGTAATATTCGAACATTTGAATTATACCTACACATATGATTGAAATAATTACTTTAGCCATTAGAAAAATTTATGTTTTCTGTTTATACAAAACCTAAATAAACTTTATCTACACATAGCTCCTAACCGAAACGTTAACATTTTTATGAAGTGTGTATTTAATATCAAATAACTTTACGACCCGCGTAGTTAGGCAGAAATGACAAATTAATCAAAGAATTTAAAACTAGTCAAACTAGGGATTACACATTTTAATATTTGAAAAGTGCTTATATGAATATGATAAAATATAGTCAATATACTTACAAATAGTGATCAGAGATATATCAGGTATTGATTTAAAGTTATCATCATCTTTCTTGAGTGCATCCACTTCGTTTTTAATCTGTTTGTCCTCAACATCTATGCCTCTTAAAAATGCAAGAGTTATGGCTGTCTCCTATAAAATTTAAATAACTGCTTAACGCTAATGTAACAAAAGGTAAAACTTTTAAATTTACTACTTAATTTAACGATTATTTTGAGGACGTTTTATTACTTTATGGAAAACAACAACGAATGATCAGTTATCCTGTTTTCTTTTTTCTGTTGCAAGATTGACCTGAAAAAAATTACTATTATTGAATCAAGAAATAAGAACAAACTTACTTCGATCTTTCCCTCTTTCACTAAATGCGCTGGTGACTCTGGGGCTTTTATAAACATTCCGAAAGCTAATATTGGGATTCCAACAACAATCCATAACACTGTGTAATAGTTTAAGTACCCTCCTAACGCGTACATTATGAGAATTCCCGCACTTTGAGCTAACACAAATATGGATAACAATGAGCCTCTGATGCTGTCCTGTGCGATCTCTTTGATGTACATGGGTACCACGTGGAAGCAGCCCGCTCCAGCTATGCCGCTTGCCACTCTGGATATGATCAAGATGGTCACGGATGATGGAAAAAATTTGATGATCCATGTCAACTGAAACATTTAGAAATGATTAGGAATTCTAGTACATTCGCTGATACTGGATAAATATGACCACTCTTTCACATCCCGTGGGTTTCGTTGAAGCCGACTAAGAGGGTTTTCGAGATCCAGTGCATCATATTTTATATATAGCGCGCTGGGTCACCTGAATGGTGCAGGGTCAGCCAGTATCAACAGCATCCTTAAAGGAGGGTGGCGACTGGCAAGCATGCCAGTATGTGTATAGCATAAGAGATGATTTGTAAAGACGTGTGAATGACGGTATAGCATAACCCTTAGGTATAAGATCAAGCAAAGACATCAAGTTGATAAAGATATATAATTATTATGATGTTTTGGTATTGTGATGTTATTGTAAATAGAAATATTCTTACCGCTTGCAGCGCTATTATTACTAAAATTCCTAGTTTTCTTCCGTACCTTTCTACTAATGGTACGAAAAATAGTACTCCTAGCACTCCTGCCAAAGATGATGAACTAGCAATCCATGCTATTTCTTTGTCAGTCAGCGGTCTGCCAACCGGGGAATGTTCTGACTGCAGAAGTTTTGTCATAGGTGACATCCACCCGACTTGGAGTCCATAAGTAAAATTTGTAAAATTGCCTGTTAGATTTATTCATAAGATTAGTCTATGAGCTATTTTAGAAAAACGAATATTTTTTTCTTGCAAATTTAAGAATCATTTATATTATTTTTACTTAAAGCCAGTGTTATTTACTATGGTGTTAAATAAATAAAGTCTTGCCTAAAAACTATATTGATGAGTCCAATTTACAACATTATAGTAAGTACTTACTCAGGAAAGTGAGCGCCCATTGGCTTTTTGTATGTCTTATTGACTCGGAAGTTCTATCAACACTCATTGACACGATCACTTCAACTACAGATAAAAAAAAAATCAATGACTTAAGTAACCAAAATGTCTCCCATACCCACACACAACACTACTACGACTGACTGCAAGTTTTGCATGCAGTTTATTTATATTTGCCAATACTCTAACATGTCTGTCCTTACGTTGCCTTTCAGAAATTTCTTACGATTGACGTAACATGAATTTGCTGATAATGGAGTTTGACCTTACTTTTGTTGTACAATAATTTATTCGTAGGTTCATCTTCTTCTTCTTAAGCCATTTTTAACCGCTAAGGCACAGGCTAAGTTGTAGGCCTCTATAGTTTATGCTGCTACCTTTCTCGATTTTGAGCAGTTTTTAACATCTTAATATATTATCATTTGGTCACTAAACACTAGCTACCTCCTACAAATTTCATATCGAAATATGATTTTATAATCCCTTGCTGTCTTTTTCTATTCCGTTTTTCTTATTCTTAGAAACATGTTTTAGACCTAGTAAAATATTTTTTACAGTATCTAGGCCGCGGATTGTGGCCCTGGTAATATGTAGCAAAGGTTTTGCCAAACCTATTTCAGACACCAGTTTCCAACAATACAAATACCCTAATAGATATACAATATTTAGTTTTAATCTGTGTAACCTATTATGAAACAATTAAAACTATATTTGTTATTAACTCCTTTATTAAAATAATGACATATAAAATATATTTTAAATATATATAAAAACAAAAAACAATATACATTTAAAATTATATAATACAGTCTCCAACCGGTATTGGGAACAAGATCCGAGCTGCCGGTAGTTAGGGCTGCAGAGAGAGAGGAACCTTCTCACTATTTGCACTGTGTCGAGAAGTATCGCTATCTGAATCAAGCAGTTGGCTGAGGTGCCGTTCCAAATAAAATACAGTATCTTATGTTTGGAACAAAGCATATTTATTTTAATCATAACGATTAACCGGTATCTTTGAAAAAAATACATTTTGCCCTAAAACAGACCTTTTGTATTTGCTAATATATTATTTAAAACGTCCGTTTGAAATATTTATATTAATATCTTACTACTATCCACAGGCAATATTGTCATAACCTATTTCTTAATCCTAATTTCTTGTTCATGGTATTTAATAGGTTAACTGTAATCTCCGTTTAGTTTCCTCTCTATTTCTTCCACACTCTTGCCTTTTGTTTCTGGCAGTAGTATAACAGTGACGATAGCCCCAAACAAGTTGATGACGGTAAAAATGTAGAAGCTGACATGCGCTCCGAAGCTGCTCGTGATGGCGCTGAAGGCCAGGAGTTGCAGGAAACTCATAAACCACGCTAGCATCACTAAATATCCCATCAATTTTGCTCTGATCTAGAAAACCAGAAAGATTTTGGTAAGTACTAGGCTAATAATAAATAAATAAATAATTGACTACTCAAAAATAGAAAAAAAAACGACTTCAAAGTTAGCTGTATAAGCAGTTCAAATGGGGTAATAAGCGTAAATTTGTTTACTGAAATGACATTATTGGTATAGATTTCTAGTTGGTATATTTAATAACCAAACTACGAAATCAAAAATTCTTAATTCGATCTCCGAGGTGGACCCATATAAAATTTTACGTAAAGTAAACCACACGAAGGTTCATCTCGGTGACCGAAATAAATTTTGAAATTAAGAAATTTTTGAAATTGCTTCTCAATTTCCGGATATTATTGCGTGACTAACGTAAAAAAAAAACACAGCCAAATCAAAACTTTTAAATTCGGTTAAAAACGGACGCAACAAAAATATGAGAAATTGAAAACCGGAACATCTTTAATAGGGATTACGAAAAATACTGGTTATAAATGATTTCTGCAACAACTATAAAACGTAACCACTGTACAATAAAAAAATATATACCTGAAAATTGAAGACTTCTGGCATTATGATAAATGGAATTGGGGAGACTCCACTGCCATAGCAGCAGATGATTAACATCAGCATCAGCATGTTCAGCCAGCCAGGTGTAGCCCAACCATGCAGTTGAAGTAGATATGTTGTTGCTATGCAGGTGAAGGCTAGGGCTGAAGTACCAAAGGCTGTTGCCAAGATTGGCTGCAAAAATCGAAACAAATAGAACGTTTTAAACAAGTATTTTTCAATTCGATTGAATCAAAAGTTGGGGATATATTCAGGAATCAGAATTTCCTGATATAAAGTTAAAACTTTTGGAAAATAATATCGCATTTTTAGTCTGTTTTGTACACTTACTTTTCTTCCTAGTCTATCGACAGTCCCAAAGGTGATTAGAAAGCCAACTGCCATACATATAGGTATACTGAGGGATTGCAGTTCAGGACTCATCGCCACTCCAGAAGTAGACAGTATTGTTGCCGCATAATTCAAGATGGAGAAGGCGCCATTCGTTGCGTGCACGAAAACTATTAGGATCATCATGATAAAGGCCTTTCTCCAGGCCTTATTTTTGACTGAAATTGTTAAATTTACATAAATTACATTAAACACTTATTGATTATATACTTGGGTAACATGTAGGGATATAAAACAGTATGGGGAACTGTAACAAAAAAAAAACAATAAAAAACCTTTTTGTTGTATCATATTCTAACTATAAATATAAATACAGCAGTCATTAGCCTTCATATCAACCTTGAAACAGTATCAAAGTTATACTTATAAATCACTTTTCTTAGTTTTGTGTCTACAAAAGAAAAATAGGTAAAAGGTTTCCTGTGCTTCATAATTTATTTCGTTTGATGTGTGGTTAGTCTATTGTTATAGTGTACGCCATCTTATTATAATGTATCCCTAGGCCATACCCCACCTCTAGGGCACACTATAGCAAATTTATAATCACACAACAGTAATAATTTAAAAAGGCGAAAAGGTTAAAAAATACTTACGAATAGTTGACATAGAAATGTTTGGCATAGATTTAAAGTAATCGTCATCCTTTTTTATTGCGTCAACTTCGACTTGAATTTGTTTATCTTCAACATTCATTCCTCTTAGAAGTGCTAGAATTCTGCCTGCCTCCTTATGAAAAAAAATGAATTCATTATGATATAAATAAGTACAGTTCAAATGAAACAGTTTTCTAAGTATAAACTTACTTCAGCTTTTCCATCTTTAACTAAATAAGCAGGTGACTCTGGAGCTTTTAGAAACAATACAAACGCCAATATTGGGATTCCAGTAACGACCCATAATACCGTGTGATAGTCTAAATACCCTCCTAAGGCATACATAATGAGGATTCCTGCACTTTGTGCTAACACAAATATGGACGAGAGAGCGCCTCTAATATTGTCCTGAGCGATCTCTTTAATATACATAGGGATCACGTGGAAGCAGCCTCCCCCAGCCAGGCCGCACGCCACCCTGGCTGCGATCAGACTTATTGTGGAGGCTGGAAGCATTTTGATGATCCACGTCAACTGCAAATATAGAAAAAATAAATAAATAGAGTTCATATTCTTCTAGTAGTTTTGTATATTCAATGTGGCTGTACTTACCGCTTGCAGCAGTATTATCAGCAAAATTCCCAGTTTTCGTCCGTACCTGTCTACTACTTGTACGAGTAAAAGGACTCCGAACACTCCTGCTAGTGACGGTGTGCTAGCTATCCATGATATTTCACTGTCTGTCAGAGGCCTGCCAGTGGGCGAATTGTCCGACTGTAGCAGTTTTGTCATGGGCGACATCCACCCGGCTTGCAGACCATATGTAAAATTTGCAAAGTTACCTGAAATATTTATCGTTTAAAATTGATTGCACAGCATATCCTTATAATTTAATATTCAATAATAGAATTATTTGTTCTCAAACCTGTCCGGCACAAATACAGGCAAAATGAGAAACGAAATATGCAAAGTTTATTCATCAGTTCATGATCGAAGTTCAAAAATATCTAAATATTAGTTTAGCCGTTATGAAAAATACGTTGTTTTATCGAGTATTGATATTATTTTAAGAAAGCCATCGGTACTTACATAAGACTGTGACCGCCCATTGCACTCTAGTATGTCCTTTAGACTCTGAAGTTCCAGTCACTTTCATTTTACAGAAATACAATATTGGTTTCCTTCTAACTCAGACAATACGACACACTCCCACACGATACAATTAAGACTGAATAGAAACACTGAAGATGAATATTATATATTTATGTAGGTAATTCCTAACATTGCGCCCCTGGCGTGGGCTTTTGAAGGTTTTTTTTTTACAAATTGACGTAATCAACGTCGGGTATATTGTTAAATAAAGAAAAATATTGAATCAGCTACAGTTATTTCATATTTTTTCGTAAAATTCCTTTGTTTGATTATCAATATAAGTATGGCAAAGATTCTACTGGTTTAGAGGCGACTAATCGATCATGGAAACTAAATTTTTCTCTTCTGTTAAGATATTTTCAAGAAATAATCCGAATTCACAATGTACCATGAAAATACGCTATTCCATATATATATTATTACATAAAATAATCATCATCTTCTCTAGCCGTGTGTAACCAGATGCTGGTTGGAAACCTTTGGTTTTGCCTCTCTCTTCTATAATTTATTTATATTTTTGAACGAACGGGCGCAAGGACAGCCGCGAAAGGGTCTCAGCTGTCCTAAAGTTCGTTCTAAAAACAACAAAAGTAACGCAATTATGGAAATGTTTGAAATATATGTAATATTGTGCATTATAAGATGCAAAAGCAGGTTTTATTAATAATCAATAAAAATAGGAGCTATACCAAACCCCTGGTCATTAACCTAGAAAGTAGCATTTCTGTTTATTGGACACAAGATCAGTGTCTCTGTTAGTATAATACCTAAATACTCTAAAGCTTGATAAATATTTACTTAACATTACTGATAAAGTTCCACGGCCAAAATAGAAAATGTTTTTCTTTGCATTTACTTAACCGTGACAGTGAATTTCGTATCAGAAACTTATCATATGTTATCAACAAATAGTACTATTTTGTTTGGTTAGATTATGCAAAAGTTGTTTCAGTATTCGTAATATTATAGGTATACTAGCTTTAGCCCGCGACTTCGTCCGCGAAGAAGTTAAAAATGGTTTTTATCTTCCAATTTTAAAGAGTTGCATTGCACCAAGGTTTTATGTGACTTCAACGTTTTTTGAATAAAATTGTTTTCAAACATATATCAAAATAAAAAGTAATTTAAATCAAAAGCCCTAAGGGGTATTGATATCAACTTCGATGCAAATCACCCCAAAATAATTTTCTACCCCCTTTTAACCCCATTACGAGTTTCTATAAAATACGAAACACGTCTTCTATTAATTCTGTTAAAGAATGTTTATACAAAATTTGAAGTAGATTGGACCAAGGAATCACGTTGTCTTATACAAACTTGGTCCCGTTTTTCACCCTCTTAGGGGTAGAATTTTGGAAAATCCTTTCTTATCGGATGTCTAGGTCATACAAAGAACTCGCCCTCCAAGTTTCAGGTCTCTACGAACAGCGGCAGCGGTTTAAGCTGTGCGTTGATCCGTCAGTCATTCACGACAAAGCATTTTATATAATATTTAGATGTATGTTGGATTATTTTGTATGTTTCTCCGCTTTTGTTTGATTATAAAACGCGAGCGTGTTTTATTTGCGAAAACGACTGGAAAATTATGGACATGTTGATTCTGGTGCTCGCTCGGTGATGGCTAAACAGATTTTCTGCATAACTGTAGTACAATATTTCATCTTATTGATAAGGTTTGTGAAGTCTACTTTAGTTTTTAGTTGGTTTTTATATAGCGTATAGTTTGTTTCATGTAAATTTCAAAAAGGTTTGAGGTTGAAAAAATACTGTCTAAATCTACAGTATAATATATATCCCTAAATGGTTAGGTTGTTAGATAGGAAATAAATAGTCATTGTGCTCTCGAGGATACGCAACCTCTAAAGAGATATTAAATGGTCCTTAAGTGCTTCTGCCGAACACTTTTTCGTACAGAAGAGGAGTTAGCATTCGTTTTACTTGATATATTGTTACTTACATTTAAATGGGGGTGCTTAGCTAGATTTCTGTTTTGATATAAGTTTTAACGGAAAAAACCGATAAAATAGGCTTGCAGAGTATTAAGAGTGATGACAACAGGAATTCATTGTAATTTATTAGGTACCACTTGAATATACTATATTCAATACATTACCTAGAAGATCGTTTGCCTCATTGCTGGGTATTCTTGTTTATAGGTCTATTTATACTCCGCCTGGTTTGATTTACAGTTTTTCATGTAAATGTATGACCAAAGATAACCTTACAAGGTACTAAGGTAAGGCCTTGTTTATAAAAATCTAGACAGTATTTAGCAACTGCTTAGCAGATTCTAAATTGAAATTCTCTAATGCTGGTCACTCACATTCGCACGAATACGCAAATCCACAAGTGTAGGACGACATTTGCAATGATTTCATTTCCAAGCTGTCCCTGTTTTTTAACTGACTTCAAAGCGCGCGAACCTTGTTCGAATGTTTGCACACGTGTGAGTGACCGGGGTAAGATACATTGCAATATTTGTCGTCGTTTGCTTCTGTTACATAATATTCAGTTAATGTCTACAGTTGTATTTCAATGATACAAATAACAAATAACTTATGTGTTATCATTTGATTAAACAAAAATGTTTTTCCACTTAATGACTTTGCCATTATTTTTTAGAATAAATACTACTTACTATCTATTAAATGTATCTTATATTCAAGTTTTGTTTACTTCAGGCGTCAAATAAAATCTGATATTAAACATTATTTATAAAACCTCCATTAAACTGTTTGGTCTCGCAAAATATAGAAGCTGTAGTTAGAACACCTTTGATGTAGCTATATGATATCACAAAACTGCAGCACTTTGACAACAGCGCCAAAAACTTTGATGCAATGGACGATATTTTATTTTCACCCAGAACAAAGCTTTATATAGGACCTAGAGCATCATAGTAAAAACTAATGAAATGCTGGTATTCAGTTTTGTACTTTATTCTTAAAGAAATTTGAACAAAAACAGTACCTATTAAAAATACCAGGATAAGAATCGGTTGTTATTCGATGTTGTAGGTTTCGTCTGGTCAGTGGTCACGTTCAGTTATTTTCATAGATCAAATTTTCAAAGTTCGATACTAATTACAGTTTTAGCATCTATCGCTGCATGAGTATGCAGCGCGCGCACAGCTGGCGCTGCGCCGCCGCCAATATCCTGCTTTCAGCGATTTCCCTCATAATTTCCGGCATTGGAGTCACATATTGCAGACGTGTGCCGGATATCATGAACGTCACGTTCCCAGGTACCATTCGCCCACTCAAACGTTTGGAGATTTCCATAGGGAGCTGTGTTCCTCATTATCACTAAAGATAATTGTATAAAAATGGCGGGCTTGGTATAACACCTTTTATATGCCATGACACAAAAAATAAACAAACTTGTTACCAATTATAGAGATTTGTATTAAGAACACTTTATAACAGTAAATCTCACATCACAATCGTTTCTGCAGATGGGCCCCGGGGAAAGGTTAAGGTTTACGTAACGTAGATATGACCAATTTATTATACCTATTATTACACGTAACATATTCTTGTTCCAAAATAATAATGTAACTCCAACGAGACCAACAGTAATCGAAATATTGATCGGATATCCAAAACATCATGAGAATATTATTATAATATCGAGTTTTCCACAACAGGGAGTTGTGAAGTTTGGATAAATTAATAAGGATTATGTCCCCCGGGCCAGCGCTGTCTCTGGTAACTGCATTGCGACAATATTTCCAGACGCCGGAACGACAATGGCTTCCCCAACTTTTACTGAACTTTGAGGTAATATGCTGTATCTGGAATATTGAAAAGTGATTTAGATTTAGTCGTAAATGTTACCTAAAACAATTGGTGATTCAGGTATAACAGAATTGATAAAAGTAAAAGAGTAAATGAAGAAATGAAATAAACATGATATATTGATACACACCGAAAGCGAACCCAATCAAATTATATTTTTGATCTGTCAATTAGTTTCGTATATAAAGCGTTTACAATTTCTAAATAGCGATCCTAACTCTAACAATATCTAAAACAGAACTCTATTAGTTTAAAGTGTATTATTTAAAGTTGACTTTAAGTTCAACTAAAACACTTAGTCCGATCCTTATAAGAAAAGAAACAACGTTGAAGTTTTTAAATAATAATTAGCTCTTGAATAAAAGTGCTTGAATGTCCAAGTTTATATAAGAGATAAGATTACCATGCAATTTCAGCACTTGAACAATTTAAAGTTGACTACTTACTTAAGAATTGTTTGTATAGGGATACTGAATAAATACCAATGAAAACTCTGCCTTACCTGGCTTAAACAAATGCTTATTTCAATGTATATCTGAGTGTTTTAATTTAAACTTCTGTATTATAATAATTTCTTAATGTGAACTTATTCAAACGATGTCTGAACATACACGAAACAATGAATACTTTATTTTACAGACGTTTTTGACTTCAGTTACAAAACTTTTTTATAGAGACAGTATTGGAGCAAATTAGAGGTGCGTTATTGCACGAAAAATATCTATTTTAAAATAAAAATATATCTCGCGGTCTACTCAAAAAATACATATAAACAAAATCTTCCAAATGCCATTGGACACCACAATCGCAGCATCAATCGAGCGGCCTATACAAAATTTATCAAAAATCATACGCTGTTGTAATCTGATTGATTTTATGAACGCCGCATGGACTGTGGACGCTGCACGTATCGCGCTAATCTGATGCGCCTTTCATTTAACTATACGGTAGAGTTGATCATGAATTGAATTTACAATAGCCTGCTCAATATTATATTCGAAAATTGTCTATTGTTTATGCGTAGGAGAGACTTTCGGTGGTCTATGGTAAATACGATAATATAGTAAATACTGTATATATTTTATTATTAAAGGTAAATTCAAAATTGATTGAGTACTATAGCACTTCAATTATACCAAGGAGAATTAAATCCAATATTTGTAAAAAATACAAGTGCATGGCCTTTAAGAAATTAGTTTTTAATCACGGGTGTGACTGGTCGTTCTGCTAACCTTGGGCTCTGTAGATAACACTTATTTTTATAGTACATATCGATTTCAAATATTATTATTTTTTGGCAAATTTATTATTATTGTAAACGGAATTGTTGCGCTGTTTCTTCTTTACAGCCAGGGCACTTAGAATGCGATGAACGGTGGGTGAATCGGGGTGCTGTCCTTGCATTGACGTTCATAGAGCGCTACTTTGTGGCCTAGTTGGAATAAATGAGTTTTTGATTTGATTAGATATGATCAATCTACTTCTACTTCAACAGCTCGTTTCAAGTTGCGCTAAAACTTTTTCCAAAGCGTCATTTATAAACAAAAGTAAAGACAAGATACACATTCACATATATTAGTCAGTCACTAAAATAAGTTAGGCAATATTTCAGCAGCATACATGGCAATATATCACGTGAAGGACGTGGTAGGGTTCAAGTATGTAACCAAACAATATTATCTCACAGTTCATACGATTCTATAATTATAATTAGCTATCTACTTGCGTAACAGTAGATAGTAAAATAAGCAGTATGTTTGTTCTTGATATCTTATGAATAGATAATGTACTCAAAGTTAAACAAATAACATTATTTACTTGAAGTTCTATGCCGTCGTGTGTATTATGTGTAGTTAGGCTTTCAGTAGCTACGTGTATATAATTATTATGTGGTATAAATAAAAAAGATAGTATCTGCATTTCTTTTCTGTTTGCTGGTGAGTTTTAGCGATTAAATAGTGGGTCAAAGCCATAGAAATATTTTGAACTATCATATAAATATTTAAACATTTTATCTATCACTGGACGGAATTTATACAAAATAATTATACATATTTCTATTTTTTATTTTCAAACAGATGCCTGTTATTATTAATACAGAAAATATTATTAAAACATCATTATACAGGTATATCAATAATAACAAAAAAAAGTGTTATAAATTAGTCATTAACTACAACACGATACGAACAAAAGAAGAACACTTCAAAACAATACGTGTCGATGACAAACAACAGAAACCCTTAACCGATACGAGAGCCAATAGAAAAGTCTTACAGAAACAAAACACAATAAAGCAGAGAGCCAATCATTTCCACAGCGTAACAATAATGTAACGGTCTGTATAAAAGTCGGCAATTAGAACAACGCGCCGCGCCGGAAGGGTCAACAACTCGCGTTAGGACGCGCAGAGCCCGCGATTAGTGTCCCCACCCTGTATAATGGACGTGCCACACTGCACGCACGTTAAGCTATAGATTATAGAAATCGCAATATTATAAAAAAATACATCACATATAGTTTTTCAGTATTTAAAGGAATTTGCCGACAATAATCCGAAAATAAATTATTTTATTTTTTAATATTATTAGAAGATTTTATTTAGAATTATCTGTGCCTCATAACGAAAAATTAAACTGAAATTAAGCTAGCTATGCCCAGTTAGAGAAATGTACCTATAAAAATTATTTCCATAATTAAATTACCTATTTTAATAAAGAGAAACTACTTAATATAATCACTTATTGTAAAGTCTTCAAATAAATAAGATTAGAAATAAACTATAAAACACATATGACACTGTTTCTAATACAACTCCATTCAAAAAGATCTAAATTACTAAAACTTTTAACCAAAAATACAATGCATCTGAATTTAGGTGTCCGGAAAATTATATTTTATCAGCTATTTTATTTCATACAAAAGTTTACCCTTAACGGAGCGAGGGGACCTATTCTAAACACTCCGCGTTTAATATGAAGGGGATATTATTTTGATATAAGTGACGCAACAAGTTGCGAGCCGAGCCCTCCGCTACAATGACCTATTTAACTCTATTGACAGTTTCCGTGAGATACAAACAGCTGACACGCTGTCGGTGACGGCCAGTCATGGCGGAATGTTAAATTATATTTTCATAATAATTTATGCAGATTTGTTTGTAAACGTTATAATGAGTTGACATACAATGTAAAATAACAATTGAATTAAAATATATTTGTTCGTAATATTGACTTGTACACAATATACTCAAGAAATAAACAATCTATAAAGTCGTACATAAATTTAATATCAAATACCTGACAAAACGAACTCTTGAAGAATTTATGTCTACTAACAAAGAACTGCCTTTTAGGAACATATTTTATTGATAAACTGCCACTAATTAATTTCAATAGTTTGACTTTAAAAGTGTTCTAAGAATTATTGTAGAAATATCTGTGACTAGAATAATTTATGGCTCTATATAAATTCTGACAATGTCTATGCAAATTTTTAAATAAGTAGGCGCTTTTGAAACATACTTTTCCAAAATGAGACCTGAGAAGAACAAAACGTTATCTGTCTCGGTATAAAATGAAATCGTAACATTTTTATCATCGCATCGCTTCCCCTGTGTAGCTACCTCAACCCCGTAGTATCATAACAATAGGTCAGTAATGTAGGTGGCTCTCACAACTGGAATCCTTCGCGGTTACGACCAGCACTTATATTATATCTCCTGTTGTTCCGCAAACGTTACACCGTCCTATTGGAATTCTTCAGGCTCTGTCGTTAGCAAACATTTGACGAACGGATTGTTTACCTGTAAGTGTATGGAGTAAGATTTCCATATCAATATTTGCACGACCTACAATAATTAATTGTTCTATGTTTGTATTGTATATGAATTTAGTATATTTAATGATTCTAAATAGACATTGTTTAAGGTAGAATCAGTTTTAATTAATAATATTCGATTTACGCATTGCAAAACATACCTTATTACAAAAATCATTTGATCTAAATTTGGAAATGATAAATATTTTACTTTTGTTTACTTCCAAACAATAACGTATCTTTTGACATTGAAATACGATAACAAACAATTCGGGAACATAAAATCACATTCCACGTGCAGATTAAATCAGTATTTACCTTGGAATTGGTTTACCTACGTATTATTATAAGGTGGGACTAAACGAATGCCCATTGAAATGTTGTTTATAGGAAAAAGAAGGAATAATTGAAACGAACACAAATGTAGGGCGTTGCGTAATCCCTTACGTCTTCAGAATAAGATTTTCTTTAAAACGTATTTGGAATAAAACATCCAATTTGATTGAATTGTAAAGGACAGGTGCTTCGATGGCAGTGACATTAAGTAGCAATATGATAAAGTCTTCTTTATATGAAACTGTTTGTTCTGTTTACCCTAAGATTATAATAATATATGTAACAGTTGGTTATAGTTTTTTATATGATACCTAATGGAAGTGCCTACTCCATTAGGTATCTTATTCAATTTGGTTATACGTAAACATAAAATTTTATCTTATTCTTATAGTAATATTCCAATTAACAACACAAAACCAGATAGAAAACATTCAAGTAAATTTCGCTTCTAAATGTCGGTTATAAAGAACGTTTTGTATTTTTTACACAGATATGTTAGTCTTATTCCTACTCTCACTCTACATTGTCTTGGACCTTGAAATTATAACAGAATCCATGTAAATAGGGTGCGTCTTATTTGTTTTTCAGCATTAAAATAATTGCGTAAGAAGTATGTTTGTTTTTTTTAGCATCATATTAGTTCTGCTGTTTACTAAGTAAAAGGTTTTTTAAATTTATTATTACTAAGTTAAATGAAACATAAACTCATCGATTGTAATAAAATATACCTATACATAAAATAAAGTGTGTGTAAAGGTCAGCTAGTAAAAACGATATTCCTATATTTATTTTACATATTTCAAAAGGTTAAACTGCGCTATTTTTATTCTAAGACCACACACAACTCACACTGATCCACACAGCTCGTGTAAAATCAAACAATAAACGTTAGTGGTAGCCACACTACACGTAACACCAGCCGCGTATCGGAAACTCTACCACCCATTAGGAAGCTTTAATAAACTACATCCTCACCACAAAAAAGAAACCCAGTTACTCTACCCCGATTCTTGAAAAACTCAAAAACAAACCAGCCAAGTGTGAGTCAGATTCATCTTCGATTGTGAAAAAAATAACATTTTACTTATAGTTTTTTTTTATTTATTTTTTTTGTAACATCAATAGTTTGAAGACACTCTGTAGAAATTTGAACTCTACTTTTAACCGGCCATTGAATACAGAACACTGAGAGCGGAGGCTTAGATTTGTCCCATTGGCATCTTTGGAATACGGAACCCCAAAAAATCAGGCAGAAGTGATAAAATGTTAATTGCATCTTTTGTTGGCGGAAGTTCTCGTAAAAATTAGTGGTTCCCTTTGAGCGGCATAACCGTTTGATGTCGGCTTGTTGATACAACTGTCTGCTTCGTAGCGGGCTGTTTGTTTTCGAACCAGATTGTTTTATTGGGTTTGTTCATTCAGATGAGGATTTTAAATGGGATTGGCTTTGATTAAGTTGAGAAAGGTTTAAATAAGTTAAGCTCGCAATAATAGGTAATATAGTCAACGAAGCAAACTCAAAAAGTATGTCAAATAAAAAATAACAAAAGGACAATCAGTTTTGTAAACACAATCCTTACCAACATTATAAATCCAAAAACAACTCTGTCTATCATTATGTCACGCTTTCACGTTTAAAGCCCTGAACCAATTTTGATGAAACTTGGTAAAGATTAAGCTTATCCACGTGGGCGAAAACGCGGCAAAAAGCGAGTATAAAAATAAATTAGACGGGAAAACACTTTCTATTCGTCTATTGTTTGAATGTCATCAAAGTAGGCAATGCTCGAACAATATCGCACAATCAGTAGCGACCTAGAGATACGCACTCGGCTCACGTTCTCCAATCGCGACCCTTCTCGAACAAGACAGGCCGACATTGAATTATTTAGACAGATACCTCTACAAAGAGCCTCAAATATACATACAAAAGGTCAGGGCAACAAAGCGATGGTACCAGCTGATTACGTCGCGAGTCCGAACAATAGCTCGTCAAAAGAGAGCTCGATAAGAGATTATTTACACGAGAAGTGACTGGATGCCGGGAGGCCGTCTCGGAACGTGTTAATTGATACTATTCTTGAGATTTATTCTGGAACGAGTGTTGTTCGAGCCTCAGTTGTTTTATCAGCTACTCGCTCTTTGTATATAATTAGTGTTCACCTTTTCATCTGAAAGCTGTTCAGAAACCTTCATGGTTATCTTCCATAATAATTGACAGTTACTTAATACGTTTTTAATGATGTCGGGCTTTATGTTATGATTCTAGTACCTGATAATAAAAAAGTTCAGTTTTTTAAAAGCAAGCAAATAACAACAATCCTTTTAAACGTAAACTTAACTTCAAAAACTTGGTTTAAATTTCTACTTAGTCTAAATTAAAAGTAAAAATACCAGCTCGTAACTATCCCACAAACTCGGATATTTTGATTAAACATAGTTAAATCGGTCAATAAAATAAAAATATAAGTTTTTTTCTCTTTTCACGTTATTGCTATGTGTTAAGGCATACATCTCTTTACATCCCGATGCTTATAATGAGACATAAGTGGGTATAGTTTGTAGACAGTATAATAATGAAAGAAATATTCAGAAATTTCACCCTATATGTTTATTTACTCTAAACAAAAGGTATAAAACAGTTTTGTGAAATAAAAGTAGGGTAGCAGATGGTGGAGACTGCATTCATTCGTATTTCATTTTGCATTCATCCATCTTACTAACAACTGCGGCCACGAGACGTGAGAGCTCTAAATATAGTTTACTTGCTTCAAACAACCCTTTTTAGACGACCATTCTGTTACGCCTTAAAAGGGTTTCAAAACACTCTCAAAATACACGTTGCTGTCTTTATACTATTTGAGGAATGCTTACGGAGTTCTTCGTAATAATCATGCAACATAACAAGATTGTAAAATCAGAAAAACAACATGGTATCATACATAGCACGCCATTAATTTAAATTTAAAACAGCATGACAGCATGCATTGCGCTTAAAATTATTTTAAGTAGGGTATAATTGTATGTCTAACTTTAAATAATGATGAATCTATTCCATTTTATAATTATTTTGTAATATCTTTTAGGTACCAAATAACTGCAGAAATACGTATCATAATGAAGTAGTTTGTAACTAGTTCTATAGACTATGGACTTGGTGTTATGTGGATTTTGTTTTAGTGTTTTTATTCATAATTATTATTTAACGTGGTCTAAAGTCTAACTCATGTACTGAAGCAATACAACATTTCGGCTATAATAAGCTCACCAAAACCCATGTTCATAGTTTACGACGCCTATTTATCATAATTATGTTTAGTTGTACGTTGCACGAAACGTCAAGTAACAAACATAAAACTAATTGATTGTTGCATAAATTGGCTCCAATTAAAATAAAGTTCGTGTTTCCTAAAAATATAGCTTTGTTATAATTATATGAAGTAGCCAGTCTACTTCAGTTATTATTTCTGTAATAGCTAATGTTGTTCCAAACTACATCCAGTTAATAATATAGGTATTTTTAAGCAACGATACGATATTATCGTAAATATTGTGTTGTATATAAACGTCGTACTTATGTACAGATATTAAAATACAAGTGACTTGGTTTGGGGTATATCCTCAGCTACAAAATTTTTGTGATGCAATAATCAATTAATTTGACCGATACTATATTTCGTTTGTTAGTTTTTCGTAATTAAATACGTCAATTGTGCGAAACTTTATGTAAATTAATAATCATTTTGGAAAAAAAAAAATTTTACTGATGAAAAAATTAAAGGACAGAATTATGTGTCTATTATTAAATACGCTGCGTTGTGACTGTACATGACAAAATTGAAAAAATTAATAACATTGATGAGTGCTTCAGCTGCCAAGTGAAAGGTAGGAGGCATCAATAAAAGTGTCAGGATCAATGGCGGAAAATACATCAACGCGGAATCAATGGGATCCAACCCGAGTTATGGCCAGTGCATTATTTTTCTAAATTAAATTTCCATGTTTCCGTCGAGTCCAATCATTGGTTCTTTTATAGAAAAAAGGAAAGCGAAATTAGATCAATATTTTATTAACTTTGCTGGAACCAATTTATAAACAATGTTAGAATTGAATGTTCATTAACGAATTACTGTTCAAGATTCGTTTAATAGAGCAATTTAACACGAACGAATTAGAAAGTAACTTATTCATGAAATGGTTTAGTTGATTTTTGATTTAATTATTTTTCGAATCTTTCTAATATTATCGTCATTTGTGTTTTAAAATCTTATCAAGTAAAACCACAAAACATAATTAACAAGAATTTTGTAGTTATGTATGTCAAACAGTCCTCCCTTCTTTTCACAATACTTCGAACATCAACAGTCGTTCATTCATAAACGAACAATTGAAAATCTCGATGTGAGTCCAGAAAGCGTTCATCAGTGTCCGAGGTAATAGCCCAATTAAGCTGGACCGTCACACGGTCATAATGTACTGATGCTCTTTTTATGGCAGACTAGAAAACGTTGCCAGGTTTGTGCATTTTAACAGTGTAAACATGTCAGATTCAGTCAAAATTTGTTACTGTCCGTTCAAAGAAATTAAATTAATGTCACAAGTAAAAAATAATGTTGGGAGACATTTTCGTGATATTATAAATATTTCAAAAACTAATTTTATATTATTATATTATACAACAAACACGCACGACTGCTACTATTAAGGATATTTTGTAGTAAATAATTATAAGTTGTAGACTTTCATAAAAAGTTAATGTTTTTATATCCTTTTTTTAGAGGCATGTATTAGAAATAAAGGCTTTTTTATTTATTTTTTTATAGGTACTTTAAACTAACCACTGCTAATTGTAATTAGAAAAAAACGGCAGCAAACCGACAGTGTCTTTCAGACACCTCATAATAAAGCTACTTAAACGCCTAAAAAGTAAGAACACTTCATAAATGCACGACATTAATGTTCTCTATGGCGTGAGAGTGCACAAATGATTGCATTCAGCAAATTCAATGAGGCTCGCTCAGCAGGCGGCTCAGCACGGGAATAATGTCGCGGCTCGCGGCCACTCCGCTCAGTATTTACTCAGTCTCCCCAGTCTAGACGCACCTCTTCACTTTACCCGGATATTTATGAAGGGCTAACATCTAAAACGGAAATAATTTTATGCCGGTGTTTCTTGTGTCACCTTACTAAGTGTTGAGAGTGACATGATATTAAAAGGTGTGATTATTTGTTTAGTGTTTGTTTACTTTTTCTGTGTTATAGATAAGTATTTTTTTTCCGTTCATGAGTTTATTATCACGTTGGTATAGATTGGGCTGAGGTGCAGATTCGCATATTTACTAAATTCGTAGTTAAATCGTTAGTTAAAGTTGTGTTATGTACCTAATTTTAGACTTCAAAGGGTTAGTAGATATGGGTAGAATTTATAAGACAGAAAAAAAATACACTATACATTAGTGACCTAGGTAGCTTAGTTGGTAAAGCGACTGGCGCGTCAAGCCTGTAGTCGCAGGTTCGAGTCTTGCCTGAGGTTTAAGTTTTTTCTTCTATTATTTGTATTTAATTAATATCAAATATTCCCTCCGCGTGCGGTAATGCGTAACAAATAATTAAAATAATAAAAAAATACACGTCATTAAACCATACTCATAGATGGTTCTAATCTGTATGTTTGTGTATTTTGGCTCTCGCTATAATGTGAATTTTATCAGGCATTATACGAAGTTTTCAATGGCGTCATCCAATTTATTCAAATACATGAAAGAACTTACTTTTTTCGGAACACACCTGTTAAAACAAAAATGTAACACAATATATTATAATGATAATATTTTGTTGATTTTATTTTACTATGACAGTTGCGCGACAGAATAAAGATTAGAGAAAATATGTAAGTTGCTTGTACGCGTATTACAATTATTGTTAGTAACGGGTATTATAATGACTGATAACAGAAAAAAGTGTCGTAACATGATTATTCATTATTAGATTTAATCACTTTAATTTAAAAATTATTACCTATTATTATATTATTATTATTTATCACCATGAAAATTAGGTGTTTCACTTTGGTAGCTACCATCAGGTAAACTAATTGCACTTTTATCGGCTATTTCGTAAATGCCATGATGGACATATCACAATAAAATGTTAATATAAGCATAATCGAAGAAACGTTTTTGCCAGGTCATATTAAATACCCTGTCCTGTTTTGCTATTATGTAAGCGCATATTTAAAAATATATACGACTTTCCTAATATCTTCATACGACATCTTTAAACGACTATTGATCTTCCATAAGTCAAGCCCGAACCGAAACTAAAATAGAAACTTTTATTGGTAACAGAGTAGTTGAACCTTTTCTTGGAAAGGTTGCAAGAGGTCTAAATACTCGAAATCTTTCCTTTGTACAAACTTTTACAATATAGCTCACTATACTCCACGTTTGTTTATGTAATGGTTTTTTATCTTTGATGGATGAGGCTTTTTTGCTTTTCTGTTAAGTGTAATAGTTTTCTATAAAGTGAATTTGTTATTAAGAAAGTCCGGAGAAAACACTGTAATGTATAAAATAACTCTTTCAATATATATTTTAAGCCGACGACCAGTACTGCGAAAAGTAGACGTTAATTTTGTAGCTGAAAATAATTATTTCAAATTTAAAAAGCTTATGTCGTAACTACAGAAACTGGTCCCGCGTATATTCTCGGTTAAACTCCGTTTCCATTCGGTTTTTATTTACTGTTTTATTCTATCGTGTTTATTGCAATTTTTATACATAAAATGGTGCCCAATAAACACACATTGACTGTTTTCATTTAACATAAACAACATAAAAATATTGGATCTAAATTAAAAAGACACTACGAAAGAGGTTGCGACAGGTTTATTCAAAGACAACACTGTATAGTGTATAGTACAAGTCTGTCAAAACATAATTAGCTTTTATAATTGCTCTTACTCATTTAAGATGCATCATGAGTGTGTCAAACGAGAAACACAATACTCGAACCGCGTATTGAATATATCTATTATATATTCTTCTTAAGTTTATTTCTACCTGTTGTTCGTTACGAACATGAAGCGTTACCCAATAAATATCTTTGAAAGTTCATCACCATCTAAATACTTTGATCACCGCTTAATAAATAAAAAAAGACAAACAGTTTTTACTGTTTTGTGGGACACTGCTAGTTTATAAGATTACCATGTACCGTTCTATAAAATAAAATGAATAAATAATAAATTTCGCTCGCTCTAAAATGTTCAAAAACAAGTTTCGTGAGCTCGCCTCAAACTAAGCGGACGTTCCTTCGCTAACCAAACACAGCGCGTAAGGATGGTCGCAATTCAAACAGGTCGGAACACAACTGCTTAACAAATTTAGACGGAGCCGGTACTAAGCCCCTCAGCACCTTGCAGTTTAACAGGGTTTTGGAAACTAAAACCCAATTTATGCGAGGAACTGAATAAGATTTTGCCGTTTTTCGGTTTTGTTATCTAATGATAACAAAACCGAAAAACGGCAAAATCCGAAACCGAAAAATGTTGTGTAGTATACTGATGAAGAAAAAATATTTACGTAAGTAACTTATCAGGTTTTATACGACCTGACTACGTAGGTAACTAGTTTTTGTTTAAGTCAAAGAAAAACTGGTTACATAGGCTGAAAACGTGATAAGTATCACAGAATAAACTAATATAATATGGTGATGATACAAATAGAAGCACTTCACTTCACATAGAGAATTATTTTCCTGTTGAAAATATTCCTTGAGCCTTAATACGTTTGAAAATAATTCTTCTTCGAAATAAGGCTTCATGTTGATTTATCACAATATCTCATAGAAGAATAAATTAATTACGGTATCTCGAAGAAAATGCACCTACTTTACACTTTGTATGATCAAAGAATTCGCATACTTTTCTCTTACCGTCGGTATTACCAAGGTGATTAGAGGTCTTTAGTTACATAGCTGGCAAATTCCACTATGAGGCTTTATGTTTTAAAATATTTGAATATTTAAGTCCGTTTTAATAGTTCTTTATCTTATTTTTGTTTGTTTCTTGACTAACTGTAAGTAATATTTATTTAAGGCCCCTACACAGTATACCTGTGGCCTGGCCGGCAGGTTAAGCAGGTTAGATACACTAGGGAACAAACTTCAATTCAACATGACGCGAAATACTTAAATATACAAAATGTTTAAATATTAAATGTTTCTTTATTTTATAACTTTATATTAGAGAATTATGATTCAGTGTTTTTAAATTTTACCTGTACTACTCGTGTGTATTGCACGACAAGTTTCTAAACTAGTCCAGCATTTTCATAGTTCTAAATATCTTTAGGTTCACCCAGCGTGCGAACAAAGCATGCATACAACAAATTTCTTCAACAATAAGCTGTGATACACGTAGCGCACATAAATGACAAGAGACAGTTACTTAGGTTTTTTCCACAGACGCAATATCGTATAGATACGGCAGAACGCCAATTCTTCACGAAAGCGTTGCTTTTATAACTCATATTTATGATTGTCGTAAAACAAATAAGATATATTCCAAGCTACGCTCTCGAACATAAATGGCTATTTATAAAACACTTCTAGGCTTTCAACTAGCTGAGGGGTTCTGCATAGAATTTTAATCAGAATAAAATAAGTGCTTTAGCATGTTCCAGAATGGAGAGTTTTTCTAAAAGACTCAATAAATAAGATCGATGATAATTATTCACAAGAAGTTAAATCTTGACACGTCATAATTATGTTATATTAAAAAAAAACTTTTATTTGGTTTTTCTTTGATATCAACGACTGAATACAAATAGTACGATAATTTTATTTAAAGTGTCCTAATTAGGAAAACGTCAAAATAATCTTATCTTATAAATTGATTAGGTCAGCTTCTTTTCATTAAAATTCTAAGCGGACCTAATAGAATACCTATTTAGGAAAGATTCGGTGAAAATGTATTGGGTGAGTACTTGAATAAGGCTTCTGTTGTATTAGTGAGGCACACGGGTCGTATACGTATAAGTTTGTATCCAGAGTATTAAAAATATGATGACCAAATATTTGATTGCACATTTTTGTATTACCTATTAATTCTTTATCTTCACGTCACGCATTAATAATATTTTTTTCAATGGCTGTCAACTAAAACAAAATCAAATTTCCTTTACAAAAAAATGTCTTAAACTATAGATTATTGTTGATCTCATGTCTCGAGTGTTGTTGTGTCTCGAATACAAGCACTATATTTAATTACACTCTAAATCAAAGCCCCTGGTCATTCAGTCCATCGGTTTGGATACCGTTTACGGCGGCCAAATATATGTGACTAAACCCTTATAAGTATCGCACGATCCGCTGTGGATTACAATTCCGTCCCCGTTCCCTCATGACAAAAATAAATACGGCCAATGTATGAAACGAGAAGTTGCGAGAATTTCATAATAGGGTTATCATTTCTTTTCATTGTATCTGCGGAATTCGTATAATCTTAATTGAAAATTATTTATAGCTACCTACTTAAAATTTCGAGCATGGATTTCCTTGTGGTTCATATTTATAGGTAGTAAGAATACATTTGTGTATGCGTGTGTGTGTAATGCCGTCGTAAATAGTCATATTCCTGGTGTCCATTTTCAGTGTAAAAAGGTTATGAATATAATTGCTGTAACGGGTTTTTTTCAACCGATCCAAATATTGGTAAACAAAAGAAGTCAGTGGACCACAGTCGACCAACCATCTCGATCGTTCAACAAGTCTTAGTGTCACCCAGATTGAAATTGCATTTGTTTTTATCTAAATGTCTTTGTCATTGTCTCGTAATTCAAACACTCCTTATATTCATATCTTTAACCTAACAAATTTAAATAACTTAGTTTCTAAAACTTTTGTGAAATAATATTAAATTTAAATTATCGAATCAACAAAATCAAGTCAATAATAAACATAATTAAGTTACGTAAAGTGTAATAGCGTAATAGTTGTTCATTGAGGAAAATGGCCCATTATCTGTAGTTGGGGTAAGTGGGTGGTGCCGCATCATTATCTAAGCCAAATTGCCGCTATTACTTCACACGTTATTGTTGTTCTTGTCCTCCTCATAAGTGTGACGTTATATATCGAGTTACTATGTCAATTAATTAATTCTACTTTAACATGATTTGTTTGTTACATGTTGTTTTGACAGAAGTGTGACAGGCTTAGACATTAATTCACTTAAAAATGCCTTTATTTACGCCCCATAAAAGCATATAGTTTCCTTGAACGAAACTACTGACAGTTAAGGAAATTTAATTTGTAAAAAATAAATGTTCTTCATCTTTCCCTATTACGAAATCATAAAATACTATGGCAAACAAAATAACTATTGACTAATCAACGATCGACCAGAATTTCCGATCGTCACTTGTTAATTCTGTCAGAACAAAGCTAATCACACTGGATTTACCAAAAGACCATTCTACATGCATAATGCTCCATAATTCACAATGCAGGTTTGAAATCAGGCATTTCATATCGCGGATCGTGTTCCAACTGGAAATCACGAGCAAGTAATCAGTGGCAAGCAACTGGCGTCAGATCGATGCGATGCGATTAAACCGGACCGGACCGGATCCGGCAACCGGACGCCGGGTGAACGGCATATTTTAGTAGCACCGGAATCGCTATGCACAATTAAGTACCACTTGCAATTTTGATTGCACGAAATATACAGCGGGCACGAATATTATACGGACAGTGGGCTATGGAGCCAGGTATTGCATAGTAAGTGTCGTTTTCATTAAGTTTCGAAGCTTTTGTGTACACTTGAAGTTCGCATGGAGTTATTGTTTGGGAAACAATATTGGCCAAGATTGGCAATTAATGTAAAATCTTTGTTTATCGAACTCATTTCAGCTGTCGAACTAGTAGTATAATCTTTTATATCTGTTAGAAAAATGGTGTATCTATCCAAAAGGGGTGAAGATCATAAATTATTAGACACCAAAAGTCATAACAAACGTGTTACCAATTTGCAAGAGTACTTATATATCTTATTCCGTCATTTGCTAAATGTTAGGATACTTAGCTTCAGCGGTCTGGATATAATTTTTGGTGACAAATAATTGATGAGAAAAATTGGATATCAATTATTTAATTAACTCAGTTTGAGCGGATTTTTTTAAACTGACTCTGTACCAGATGTAGGTACCCTTCACCCCTGTCGGATTAATATAGGCTTTCGGTACCTGTATAACAATAAAACATGATAATACATAAGGTAACCACCGAGGCAGCTGAAGATTATAATAATTATGTAAACGCGAATCAAATTCCGTTTGATGTCGGATACCCAACTAAATGAGATAACTGACTGCTTTATTAGAGTTTGAATTAAAGTCTTTGAAGGTGTTTTTAAATGTGTAAATTGATTATATTATTATCTTTTAATAGGCACTTAAAACAACTTGTTTAAAAAAATATAATTTAGGGAGCATTTATTGCTTTGAGTAAACAATAAGCATTGCAAGAGAATAATGATCTTTTAATAAAATATACTTTATTTTTAATGAAAACGTTTTATTCAAATTTTAATAATGACAAACACCAAGCAAAATACCATCGTTGTACTAAAGGAAGTTTATTTCTAGAACCAAAAGACCTTTTAACAGTGTAGATCAATATAAGGTTATATTATTAACCTTTTTTTTAAATATGGGATAATTTTTGTTAAGGGCGGTTCAAGGGTTGTAAAGGTACCTTAATGAAGAGCTGACCTTTTCACCTGGTTACTCTTTTGACTCGTTATTTTGATGTAGGGGCGACTTAAAGATAAATAGACTGACATCGGAGAGTTGCCTTTATATTTATAATGGGTTCGGAATGTGTTTTGTTACTGCATATAAGTGGAATCGAATTAACTGTAACTTTATGGCGGTTATTTGGATGAGATCGTTCTTTCCAATTTCGTACCTCGTACGTCATTTTATTAGGTAACTTATTTTATATTATTTAAGTGCAGAGCGAATTTTTGTAAATAATACAAATTGGTATTAGGTTCAACGGACGCGACTACTGAGTCGCGAGTTCGAGTCCTGCCCGAGGTTTAATTTTTTCCTTTCTGCTATAGGTATTTAATAAGCACATTAAAATATGATTTCTACATTTAGTAACAGGTTCAGGTAAATTACCGCATTATTTCTTTTGATTTCCTGGAAAATTTATACAATATTTAGAGAATCCTGAAGCGTCATTTGAATTTAAAAACTTATAAATAAGAAATTAAAGACTAGGTATAAACGATTTCCAGAACCAAAGTAATGCCGCATTGTTAGTCTAACAATAAACATTATTACATCGTATTCGTAATAGCAAAGGCATCAACAATACACAGTAGGTTCCAGTTCATTTGTAAGTCGCATAATACGTAGATTACGAAGATGCTGACGGGACGCGACGCGGGTTTTCATTAGAGAAGGACTTTCACGGGATTACGGAAGAGTGCATTGTTCGCCGCACAAAGACGACCCAAGACAGACACAGTCCATGTTCAGTAAGGCAGCTCGGAATTATATCCAGGACCCTATTTGTAATGATTGGCTTTCTGATAAAAAATTGGCTTTGATTTATGGAAGGAAATGGCGAGGAAATTCGGTAACGAACGCTTCGAATATTTTTTTAGGAAATAGTATTTACACACACGTTTTCAATTATTTTCTATTTGTACAACATTTTACGATGAATAAAAAAAATATTTGTTACATTTATTTTTAAATTTGCTATCTATTATTTTACTTAATATTTGAATTATTAATGTTAAATCACAACTCACTGAGTCCGTTCTGAAACTTTATGGTTTATGGTTAGTAGGTAGTATGAGCTGCATAAGGAAGTGAACCAAAGCAAATATTTTCGGATGATAATATAAGATATGGGAAAAGCTTAAGTGAATATCTAAACAAGAAGAGGCTCCATGAGGCTGCGAATTGACATCACTCTCGAACATTATGTTCTTGTTACATCTCCAAATATCAGCACATTAAGGCTAACCATGTTTACTTGCAGAAAAAAATACTAATGTGTTTCTCAGATTTTGTATAAAAATTACACCACTGTCGACTATTCACACGAAGATATAAGAGCTGCTCAACTAGATTTTAACATATTGTCTGAATATTTATTTAAATATATATATATTATAAAAAACAAAATCCTGTTGTGAGTAAAAGCCATGAAAACAAAAGATCTTGAAAATTATCATCACCGTCTTTTTTTTTTCACTCGTATATTTTAAAAAGTAAATATCTTAATTCACTGTGTGATCTCCACAGTGGTATGCGCTAAGTGCTAGTTGCAATTACATTTTGTCACAGTTGAATGCTTTTCTGAATCAGCTCTAGTTAAAACTTTAATTTTATGGCTCGATCGTTAAGATGGTTCGAGTTCGCGCCGTCGGGAACTTTCCCACTAATTGAAATTACTTTGTTTGCTGTTCCTGGCGTTGATGGAACTTAGGGCAGGTGGGAAATGTGACAGACACTACTGACTTTGATCTGAACGTAATTGTGTTAGCTTGAGAATAGGTTTCTTCCCGTTTATGTTTTAAGATGTGACTTCGTGTAGGCAAGGACACAAGAGGCGCTTCATATAATGCTTATTCAATAGAGCTAAATAACTAAAAAAATATTTATTAGCGGGAATATTTTAATAAAAGCAATCAAAAGTGAGCGTTTTTCCTATAAAAATTATTTTGGCAAAACCCAATTACCAACTCAATAAGACCCATTATAAATACCTACATAAGGTCCCACTGGCGCTCCCACCTCATTTATGAAGCAATTCTCCTATTCTATGGATTTTTCTAAAGCTAAACTAATGAGCGACTATTATTCAGCATCCATTGTGGCTCGACCCGAGCAATTAGGACATTATCGGCTCGCTCCACTTTTATGGAAATCAAGGATTTTGTTCGAAGCTAATATTCAATATTAAACGTTTATAATGATTGATTCTTCTGCAATAACTCTCGGGTTATTACAGTTTTTCTAAAGGCCGCAGTATGCGTAAACGTAAGGGAGTTGGAACTTACCTATAAGTTTTCAATGACAAAGCAAAGGCAAACCTTTTAATTTGATACAGTTTTATATATCGTACCTTGGAAACAAGAGTCTGCTTTTAACATACTTTAATATCGTCCATACTTAGTATTATAAATTCATAAGTAGCTCTGACTTTCTTTCTGTTTGTCTGTCGGTTACGTTTGCACGGCTTTGACAAACCGCGTAACCGATTTTGATAAAACTTGGTATGTAGGTACTTAGCTTCAACACTACGAAAGGACATTTTGGGGCGATAACCGAAACGCAATCAGCTAGTCCGCGGGTAAAAGTACCCTATAATCCCGAAAAAGATTATACGAAAACTGCTTAATTGTTGCAATTAATAATATTTATCTCATTAACGTGACGCGTAATTTTCGAGTTCGATTCTGAATATTCAAGCAACGAATTTTAAGTTTATTTGGACTACACGTGTATCTCAAATGAACGATAAAATCAATTCTCAGAAACGGAGTGCTGAGCTCTATAGCGGTTTGGGTTTATTTTACATCTTTATTCATCCTCCATTCAGTAAATTAATTATGTTGTAGTATTCTATCGTTTTTAATTCTGAACAAAGACGGTTTTGATTACACAAGTTGTGCTTTTTATATTAGCTGATAAAGCGAATCATATTGACTATAGCGCTTTTTTTTCACATAGTATCAGCGCACAAAAGAATTTTACAAAAAAAAAAACAATAAAAGCCTTACACTTATAATTCACTTATTTATAGAGCATTTTTATTGAAGCAATTCCTTTGCGTTTGTTTATTACCAAATAAACGTTGTTTTAGCGATTCTCTCGCTTCCTTTTCGTATACCATTTTATAACTACGTATAAAAAAATGTTCCCCAAGCAGCGATATTTTAGCAGCTAGTGTGAAATTTAAATTTTTCTCTGAGTATGAACTGTCAGCGTTTCTAGCTAAAAGTATATTTGTATTTGTCTAGTTTTACGTTGCCGTGAAATGTAAGGTGTTTCAAACTGACTGAGTGTCATGAATACTATACGTGTCTCGTTGACCTGTTGTGACCTCTGTGCTGAACTATGCATGATTGTCAACGTGATAGATGTTAAGCAGCTTTGCCACTATTCCCAATTTAAATAAATAATTTTCGTAGAAATAGTATTCACAGAGTAAAAAATAATAAAGATCAGTTGCAAAACTTTAAGTAATCATACGATGTGACGTAAGTAACGTAAGTTATTCCATTCCTATTAGTTTTAGTTAGTTAATCTCGCAAAGAGAGATCCAGATCCAACACTTTTTTTATTTATTTACATTTCCTTACTTGAAATGGCAAATAAGAAGGATAAAATAAAATATATTTTATTCTGAACTATGTTAGTAGACTACATACTTTGTCAGTAACTCATCTGGATTATACTACGCCACGCGTTAATTTCTTGGATCCGCTAATTCAGCGTCTTCGTTGGGTAGTATGAATGCGTGCGACGGCGGCGCTATAGCCGGCGTTTAATTAAGCAAGCCTCGTTCTACACAAGATTTACTCGCGCAGCTAACGTACTGCAATATTGCAGAGTGCAGTGCTGTACGGATGAATGCAAGAATTGATATTTATAGCTTGAAACGAGGAGTATTGTAGATGGCAGTTTAATGAATCTTATGTTTAACATTATAAGTGTTCCATATTTAAAAACCATTCTTACAGCTGAATTTTTATTTTATTTTAAATGTGTAACTTAAGTTTAATTATTAAAAAAATACTATTTTTTTTATGTTTTTAAAAGCAAAACTAAAATTATTTAATTTGTTTTGCTTGTAATCAGTCCCTAAAAGATATTATATAATCAACAATTGGTAAATTACGGAGTAATTTAGTTATACGTCTCTAACTACCGCAAATTATTTAAATTACTTAACTAAAATATCTTTGACAACGTTAAATGAGGCAAAAGATTTATATTCTTATCTTATCTCTTCAGTTCTTATCGATTAGATTTATGGCGGCCAAGCCATTCAAAGCTATCCTTTTAAACGTTACTTTAGGAATCTCATATACCTACTGTTTTAATATCATAATAACGTAATACCAATACAAAACTCGGTAAAACACAAATAAAAATAAATAAACAAGAGAAAACATTTATACCTACTACCCATGTTTATTTTGAGGTATCTTTGTTATAAGCGAAATCTTGTACATAATGACGTCTCTAACAATATCAAAAATAATAAATAAGATACGGTATATTAATTATTCCGTACCAAAAATATACTTAAGCATCAACAATAAATAGTTGCCTATATTATTTAGATAGAGTAACCCTTAGAGGCTTAACCATAAAAGACAAACATTTTCTTTATTATATTTATTGTTAATAACTTAATGATCTAGCTTTAGGTTTAGGTAAAAATAAATATTACATTAATTTATATTATATCCCTTCTCTTCCCATTTTATTATTATTATACAATACACAAAATTACACGTGTGTCTAACGTGCCACGATTCTCATTAAAAGTCGGCATTTGTGCTGTTTCGGAGTCCTGATCTGAATAAATATTATTATTTAAGTTTAATGTTAGAAAATCTAAATAATACACGTGTTTGTGAGGAACAAACAACCCTATATAGTGCCATATTTTCTAGAAGCGTAATAAAAATTTATAAAATCTTTTGGGGACAACTAGATAAGTGTTTTAATTTTTATGGCATAGTTCTATAAAGGCCTATAAATAATGTTTTTGTACTGAGAACTCTGCCTTCCCTATAGCTGTCAATTTCAGGAGTTACCGCAAACCAATTACAGGGAAGTAGAGTTGCGGCTTGCTTTAGATGGTAATCAGTCACAGCTAGCCGCATTCAAAGCTGATCCCATTTTACTCAGATAATTAGGGCTTAATGCAAAGTGAATCGTGCAACTAGTATTAAGATTGAATAAAAAATAAGCTTGAATGATCTCAAAGAAATTAAGAATAATTATTTCTAGTTTCTGGAAAATTACTATAAATTTTGTTACAATTTTTCTACAAGTTTCAACAAGACAGCTCTTAAGCTACGCCAACGCGTTATTATTTCAGAGACACTGTTTAGACATACTAGCGCCTGTTACAAATGAGATAATTTACATATAGAGTAACCTAAAATAAACTTCATTTAGCAAACGTTCTTAGCTTGTTCAGTCTGTAAATTAACAAACTGGAAAACCTGAGCTGTTGTAATAACTCATTAAAATGTCTGCAAAATATAATAAAGTTATAATGCTTTTAATTACTCCATTATTCAAACCCTATCTACCATAAAATATGAGTTTGATTCGTTCAATTTAATATTAATAAACTAAATTCTTATCACGTCGTGAGCTGGACACAATGCGACAGTAAACGGAAGATGAATAACACCACTCTCGCCATTGTAACCCAAATAATTGTATGCCTACGGTGCTAAGGTGCTACGCGTCTACGACGCCTACGTCGCTACGTCACTAACACCTGTCCACCTACAAATTAGAATTATAACTTTGTTTACATTGTAATAAAGTTGATTTTTTATTTTCCTACTCTATAAATGAGGGTTTCAGTGAAGGTAGACCCTTGTAACGACGCTTGAATGATTCCATTTATCTTTCTTGTGTTATTATTTTAACGTGATTCTCGCGATTATGACGCTTATGCGTTATGATTTAGGGACTAAAATATTGTGTAACCTGTTGTACCCTACGTAATGGCGTTACAGGATATGGGTTGCAGAAAATGAAGCAAATAATTACTGTTAAACCGGGATGTTTAAATAATTTTTCACTTGTTCGTTGTTGTGTTGTTTGTGCAGAACAAGCAATTTTTGTAACTTTTTTTCTGAATTCCTTTTACAGTAAGCTAAACTGAAAAAAAAAAGAATTACCTTAACATACCTTTATTACATACAAAGTGAACAAGAATTCAATATAACAAACAACAAAGTACCAACTCCATACTTGTTATTCCCAAACCAAATCACTTACGAAAGCATTCTCACGGAATCTATTAGTACCCACAAAAACGAGAGCCTAGGGTTTCTGGAATTTTCTTTTGTGGCCCAAGTAAAAAGGGAAACTTGTAAATAACAGGCTCATTAAGTTAAGTCATGTAGAATATAAGTTGAAACAACGTTCGATAACAACGATATTACACACTTAAACCGACAACTCGTGAGTAAACATTTTTAAAGTGAAATTTAAATTTGTTAGCAGAATATCGGAGGATATTTACTTTTATAAATTTATCAATAGGTTAACAGCCCTAAAAATTCGAAACTTAAACGACGAAACTTGAACTCTAACCCCCCGTTCACACTAGTCGTAAGTCGCATACGACTAAAAGTCGAATGCTCTGGTCACCATACACTTTATATGGAGCTGTTCACATTGGATGAGACGCGATTTACATATAAAATCAGACTTTCGACTTTTAGTCGTATGCGACTTACGACTAGTGTGAACGGGGGGTAAGACAGATGCTTTGTTCGTTTTTAAATTATTAAATAAATCAGGTCAAATAAAACATAAGATAAAAATCAAATGTGCACTACAATTTCGAAAATATAATCGTTTTTATAACCGACATAGAGATCATAGTTTTCGTTTGTACAACGAAAAAAAACACCCTTTATTACCTAGTGCGGGATAAAATAACATATTGACCTGCACTAGTCCATACCTTAGTTTTGATCTCTAGAGTGGAGTATACAAGTCTTGGTTTGCGTTGCCTACCGCTAATATTTTTTTAAGAAAGTTTCACATAATACGCATAATTATCTTCCTCTTAGTCCAACAAAGACAATTATTAATTCAGACACTGCAGTAACTGGTCAGTGATTCAATCATCGTTAGATTATGCTCGGAGTTTGGCTCAAGGGGACCATAATTATGTTTCGAGTGCTGCTAACTAACCGCAGGCTATATAGACTTGTATCGACATAGATATTAACATCTATTTAATACTTAATTGGAGTATTCATACATTTTTATGAACATCGATTAAATCAAAACTATATTTGGTTATATTTTTATACCTTTTAAAGTTGAAACTAAGAAATAAAATATGGATGGATAGCTTGGATTTTCCATAAATATATTTTAATAATGCTTGAGTTTAATATTCCATCTCATTTACAATATAATAAAAAATCTTATACTTGTCGAACCCAATAAATACTTTTAAACTTAAATAATACAATTAATTTAGAGTAAACTCAACATTTTCGATCATTTACCCAAAAAAATATTAGCTGCTTCGTTTCTGTCTCTTCCAAAGCAAGGTGCTAAAGTAATTTGCATGAAAAATAAGCCACTCTCCGCACGAGACGAGCTCGGCTGAAGACTTCTTATTTGTTCTGTTGCTTTACCAACTCCGTGTCAATATTTTGAGAGCTGTTTGAGGTTTGGGAGTGAATGTTAATCCTTTTTTTAAACGACTTTTTCAGTCTTTTTACCGTTAATGTACCTTTTCGTTTGACTTTAGTTTCGTTGACTTTGTAACTAAAAGAGCAAGGAGACACTCTTTTCTTCCGTGTTGGTTTTGATAAGACGTGTGGTATTAATATTTCTTCTTTCTAGGAGGTTAGGTTTTATCAGTAATAAGTTTATAAAATATAAATAATTATGTACACAGATCCATTGTATTGGGAGGGGAAAAATCACTAACACACGAAAAATACTTCAATAGTTTCTCGGAACTACCTTTTATTTATTTATTTTGTTAAATAGGTTCACCCACGATTGTTTACACTTAAATCTTAAACTTAAATAACATATGAAACAAATGGTAAACTCCACAAAGACAAGAATACATCTATAAGCATAAGGTTGCGATAAGAGTCACCTATACCTACCCTGCGTACCAGATGAACGTTTCTGCTTTTGTATCTTATAAAATTTAAGTTTCACGAGAAAATATTTATTGTTCCTGTTTGGAATACACTAATATTTATTTGTAACGGTAGGCATAAAGAACACAAGCAGATAACGCGAAAAATAACACTGATATTTTGTGTTAAACTTGTAAACAATTTCACATAAAAACAACAGAACGCCTAACAAAATGTAACTCAAACAAAAAGTATATTCTGCGTTGATCCGCAAGTCTGGTGTTCGAAAGCCGAATAAAAATCAAGAATTTGCCGAAAAATTGTCCGAATTCAGATCGATGTTCGTCCAGTACATTTAGTTCGGAGTCGCTCGGCCATTGAGCTTTGTTTATAGGGGTGGTACGTAATATAAATTAATTATCTACGACGGTTTCGCCGACAATGAGGCCGAAAATATCTCGCTGAGAATAAAGAGCCGAGTATTAATTTAGGGTATCGTTAAAAACAGAATAAAACGTTAATTGCATGTATGTTTTGTGGGCTTTGTTGGTTTTTTTATGCGGAGTACTTATCTACATTAATGCTTATTTATAATAATGTATACGGAATTGAAAGAGCCTGTGACAATTTAATGGGTAAGGTCATGATTAAGTGTTAGTTTTATTAAAGAAGACCTCGTTTTATTTTATTTTAATGGCTTTTACTTTTTATATGAATTATTTATTGTTGAACTTAATGCCTTTTTGCGAGTTTGCAAAAGCAAAGGTGAGTTTTTATTTTACTATAATTTACGTTTAAGATCTATAGTCTCTACTTTTGAAGATGATAATTTTTGGGAAAACCACGCCATTTGAAAGAGCTCGTTTATTCACATCCTACAAGGTCATCTGCTAGTCAAGTTTTATTCTGCTACTACAGCATATATTTATTTAAAATAAACTATATTTTCTTCAATGTTAACCTTACTTATGAATGCTTTTAAACTATAAATATTGTTTCATCAAAAATCTATTTTTAAACAGAAGCTTTAAATCAGCAAGGCTCAAAGTATTAGTGAAGACAAATCAAACAACCCATACACGATAGGATTACATTTTTTCGTGACGATGTTTTTATGGCCACCAGCAGCGAAAGCATAATATTGTACTGTCACAATACTAATATAATCATGCAAAATTGAATAACATTGCAAGTTAAAGAAAAGCTTGTAAAACATACGCAGTTTGTTTTTATTTACTGATATTTTTTGAATAGGAACTGTACTTATCATACTCTTCTTCACTATCTTAGTCTTCTGTTTATAAAGAAATAATTTATATTAGTTTTAGAATTATAATAAACTAAAACCTTGCAACAACTTAGTACCGTCTAACAACAAATTTGTCACTAAAAGGAACAAAGGTCTAAATATAGTATGACCTAAATCCTTCAGAATTGTATTTGTGAAGAGAAGACTTGTGGGGAAGCAACTTTCCGGACTAAACCTCCCTCGAGTTTAAGGCGAGCTTTGTAAAACTTCTGAAACCCCTTAGCTACTGAAATACCTCCGAAAATGTTAAGCTATAAGTAATGCATGACTTTAAAATTATAAATTAACTGTAAATAAAAGATGAGAAAATTATCAAGGGTAAATAATATTTCGATTTGGTTTGTATTTTATATTTATAAAGTTGTGCGAAAGTAGGATTATTGGTAAGACATTATATTCCGGTAAATATTTGTTTATTTTTCTGTTTGTACACACTCAGAGACACTAGGGATTTTAAATCCTGCGCCGTGGGTGTTTAACAAACCTTCAAGTAACATACACAATAATTTGTGGATCCTAAAAATGCTGTCCCATTCGGTAATCAAACGTTTTTCTACTTGGCTATCCGTACAGAATATAAGCATACGGCAGCATACATAAGATTCTTGTAAAAAAAACGATTTCAAACGAACCCTTTACATTATACAACAGTCACATAAAACTTCCGAAGTTAACTCGTAAACCATTTGATACAGTTTGCGTATAAAAGCTGACTAAATGATGACGTCATCCTGGGAAGTTCCCAAGCCGTGTGTAACGAGTTGGGAAGTTTTCTCATCTTGGTAATGAACACGCGAGCTGCGACTTTGCCTGCGGTGTGTGTCACACTTTATTTGTATTAAGCGATGAATGTACAGCTAGTTTGTTATTAGAATTTATTGCAAGCTTTTGTTTAATTATTGTTTTTGTTTGTAGCTGTGTGGATATTATGTGTACTGTGTATTATAACATGTTTCATTGCAAGTAGATGAGATTTGTTAGTAGCTAAGAGCATTTTTTTGTCTTTGTATCTGCACAATTATTTAAAAGGTTTTTTTTTAAATAGAAGATAATTTCGATTTAACATAATTTATTTTGTTTTTGAAGTGACCCATTAATATGTTCTCGTAATAGCAATTATATCCCTCTACCATTAATATAAATTTTTATGTTTATGATGGTTTTTTAAAGATAATTCTTGGAAGTATTTTGAATTTCTAACATACACACGGCACAAAGAGAATGAGGAATCATCACAGCAGACCTCTTGCTAACCCTTGGGGATATTAAACGCATTAACAGCATTATTGATCTGTTAAAAGGTTTCAGAAAACCCTACTGACCCAAATTATTCCAGGACTCTCACTGAAGCTTCCCACAAGTACATTAGCAAGTGGGTATTATTAACGGAAAATAGTGAAATCGAAAAACAAAATGAAATCTGAAAACACCATACAGAAAAGCTTTCAACTTGGTTTGTGACACTATATCACAAAAACATTGTAACCACACAAACGGGCAGTATAAGCTAGCCTATTCCTCACGATTAGCGTTCATAACAAGTTTGTCGCCGCTTGTCTCATAAACCGCTCAACTCGCATTCGCATCCGCCACTCGCCTTCGCCACTAGCCCGACTACTTGTTGACTCGCGAGAATTACTGGGTCTTATTATTTTGTTCACTTTTCTATCTGTTTTAAATAATTACTCTCCGTTTGCAACAGAAAATAAATAGTCTAAGGAACCAGAAGAAAAATTACAAATACACATAAAAGATTCAGAACATGTACTTTATTATTAAAAATTTCGTTTTAATAATAAAGTACTTCGATTCGTCAGGAAATTAATTATTCACAAAATATGGATACCTCACTCACGTACCTGTAGACAGATTTATTGACAACTAACAGTTACACAAAATACCCATAATACACAATTACGACAACTAACATAGATTAGCCCCGCTAGACAAGTGGCATTTCACCAGGCGTTAATGCTGATCGAATCGCTTAAATGTATGTATGGAAGTGGCAAGTCCAAGTCACGTGACTTATTGAAAATAAAATGTCATTTTCATACATTTAATGTAATTTAAGCGATTTTTATCATCTTTAACGCTTGTAGAAATGTCACTTGTCTAGGGCATCAGGTAGGCTACTCACTTGGTACAGCTGCTCATTGGTACTTATAACCAAGTTGAGACGAAATTACCAACTTTTTTTATGTACGTTTAAATTAGTTTATTTGTAAACGAATTCTGGGTAAGTACATGGGATGTTATGATTGGTTTAGCGTGTCCATCTATGTTTTGCATTAGGGCGTACAATTTAAATTTAGAATGAGAAATATAAAATACTTAATTAGTTTTGTGATTAAATTAATTTAGATTACATACATAAATAAGAAGATAAATAAAGCAATAGTACAGAATACAGTATATTAATTTTCTGTTAGTAGGTATTGATAGTTTAATTATTATTTCAAAATGTTATAATTATTTGTTTATATTCATTTACATGTAATTGGTAATTTCAGTAGATAGAACGGTACGGAACAGTAGGGAAAGCTATACAATTTTTTCATGATTATATAATAACACAGATTTCATTTTTATTAATACAATAAATCAGAGGTATGTACATAATAAGTCTAGCATCTGTCATTTAAATATTCATCAACAGAGTAATAGCATTTTGCTACTAGAAATTCAGGTAGACGTTGTTTCAATTTATCTAATGTATCTGTATCTACGATATGTTTGTATACACACTATAACATATTTTTGGAGCCATACCTATAATATACTTCACATTATATCAAATGACATCATATCACCTTGATTGGTATATAATATGATAATAATTTGCCTCTTTATTTTTTTTTTAACAATAATATATAAGTTGCCAGCTAGATGGCGTCCTGAAGAATTATATTGATTAAATCGTGATTCTGACTCGACGGAATTGAATTTTTAGGAAATATATAATGTGCGTATGTTTTAATTTCGTTGACATAAAAGCTTGATTTTCTTCTTGCTTCGTGAAAACGTAGACCTGACTATTTGATATGAATTGCAACATGCTATCACCAAGCGTTTCTGAGAAAAAAAGTCTTGATAGACCGACAGACAGACTGACTACCAAGTGATCCCAAAAAGGGTTCCTTTTTTCCGTGAGGAAAAATCTCATAAAATTTACCAAAAATTTCACTTATCACACGCAAGACAAAGTATTTTCAGAGGAATCTATATCACCGTTATCTGTGTAACAAATAAGAAACACCTCGAGTCTCCAGGACAGAGGGTATAAGCGAGTAAGCTTGTAAATCCGGACAAGGCTGCGTGAGACCTGCGGGCTAACAAATTGCGTCGCATCTAGGCCGCTAAAGTGGTACTTTTTCGGAATCATATGAATTAATAAAATAAGAAAAACAACAGTCGTTCAGCAATTTATTTCTTTAACTATGAATCATCGTAAAGAAAATGTGTCATTTAGATTCTTCTTACCCAGGCCCAGGCCAGGTTGATAGAAAACGCTTAAACGCATGGTAGTAAACCATCTAAGTCACATCACTTTTTGTTAAAAGAATGATAATATATACATAGAACATTACAGCGTTTTTTATCAACTTTAAAAATTTAAGAAATAATAGTATCATTTGCTAGAATGTTTGATCTGCTGAAAATTTAGCAAATGAATTTGATATTGTGATTCTACGAATATACCTCTTTAGCTCCCCAAATCCTTCCTTATAGCAGATCTCACCTGGATATTATGTGCTTTCTATTTGTAACATTAGAGTAGGCTTCACCGAGCATTATGATTGGCCCTTGTAACCTTCGAAATAGATTGCTTATTTCTGTTTTGTTATTGTTTTTTTTTTAAAAATCATGAATAAATGTGTAGGAATGAGTCATAAACTATTGACGAAACAGCGAGAACTACCGCAAGTTTAATTACATAGAACCCAGTATAGTACTGTAAGTTATTATAGCATTGACAAAGCAAAACACATTCGTGTAATAAATAAAATCTCAGTTCTGAGAAAAGCCCCCGAAATTGTTTCAGAAAAATAACGTCAGACAAAACAAAACACTAGACCTACAGCATAAAGTACAATAAAAGCCTGTATAATCAATTACACGTATTCTCTAGAACATAACAGTATATCTGAGAGAACAATAATGCTCGCATAAAGAAACATTATTTCAGAATTGTGATTTCCATGAGGATTTTTGTATGCGGCGTTAGGAGTCAAACAAAAGTGAAGTAATGCTGGGAATCCTTAAATAGGCGGTGTCAGAGGTCACGTGAGGCTGCGAGTTAATTACTTGCTGACCTTGTTATCTCTGACAGCAGTTATGAGATTTAATAATCATTTCTTGGTGAAAATATTTTGGTTGGTTAACTTTTTTATCATGAACTGGTTAAGGAGTATACCTAAACCCAAGTGAAGGCAGTCGAATACAGAAACTTTCATTTGCTGGGAAAAAGATAGTATCATTCATTTAATTTTTATTCACTGTAAGAATAAGGAATTTTAATTACATAGAATACTGTACAACGAATACTTAGCAAATAAAAATAAGCCTCTTGGAGGTTTGTTTAAGTGTCTTTGTTAATAATTTATTATCAATTACATTATTATATACATGCTATGTTATCTTGCATGTATCATCTTCATAAAACCACGAAACTCACTTGTGGTTTTCGTATTACTATCTCAATAACCATACAAAACCAACCATACCACACCCCAAGTACAGCATCTTCAGCTACATAATGAAATGAGTTTAATTCTAAGAGTACAGTTAACGCTCCAGTAAATCGTCTTAAAAACATCTCGACATTGTTACAGAAAAGATATGTCCGCACTTTGTTACGTTTTATCAGATGCTACGGAATTAACTAAATAAAAGCTTAAAAGATCGATGGTATTCATTACTTTGTATACATAGGTACAGTCAGCAACGTAATTTGATGAACACAATCAGATTTACAAAACACTGAAACAAAATAAGCTGCCTAATAAGGATATCATATTGTTAATCCTTCTTGATAATCCTATTTTCTTTCCTGGTCGCATCATCAATTTATGGACTTTATATTGTGTTCTAAGTGATATGTAAAACTGATTGTGTCCCTCAACTTTTGTTGCTGACTGTATATTGCTATAAATCGTTTCGACTAAATTGAGCAATGAAATGGCCTAAAAATACACGGGGAATTTTATTTGGAGATCGCGGTTTAGGGGACCGCCAAACGATATGTATTCAAATGATTTTGCTTTTATCATTTTGGGCAACACCCTTGTTATACGTTATAGGCTTGCCGCCTATTACACAAGATTTTTATCGTCTAGCAAAACGTCAAGTGTGCAACGGAAGACCTTTGTTTCCGCTTATTTCAACGATGTCCATCATAGGGAAACTTATGACCAAGAAAGGCCTCGGAGAGAAAAAAATATCAGTCTATATAAAGAAACTCATTGTAATCATTATAATAATAAGTAGGTTCACAGAAATAATAAAAGCTAAATCGTTCTACTAACTTTAATTTTAGTCTTTTTTGACACAAAAAGACGCAAATTTTGCTAAAAAAGAAACTGTTCCAGAAAGTTCTCTCGTTAGTAAAATTGTTCATGAAACGTGAAATTACTGCAAAATGTTTGTGCCGACGCTTATTTTACTTCAGGAAAAATACAATTTAACGTTCCATTTAACTTTATATTAAATTATTTTTGTGCAAATATATGAATTTAATGTGACATTTACTTAACTTTTATCAGTAATTGGAGAGTTTTGATGAGTTTATTAATACTCGTATGTTTGTAACCTTTTTAGTTTCGATCCAGTACAATTACACACTACTTATATTTAATTACAACCACCACAACACGTATGAAAACCAGAACAAAATTAAAAGTGCCTATTCATAACCGCACAGAACTCTGATTGACTTCAAAAATCTCTTCTCGAACCGCAGAATAGCTATTGACGTCAACCCATCCATTCACAGAGAAATTTACGTGTTTTTCACATGCAATCATTTTTCATCGTCATACTGCGAACTCATGTTACTCCGGCCCACTCTATCACTGTATGCGGGAAAGAGAGGAGTGATACGATTGCAGCCAAAAGGGCTAGCAACACGTGTAAGGACTTAACGATGCTACGGTGAGTACGATTGAGCCTCTTGAGATATTATCCGATAAACGGATCTCTTACAAATCCTTTTTCAATGTGACGCATGATCATATTGAAAACTAAATGTCGCGATTTTTGACATTATGGATATCAAATTATCAATCGAATGTTCAATGTTTCGCTTCATTGCGACCACTTACATTTATCTAAACACGTTTAATTAAACAGTAGCTTATAAATTTCAATCTCTTCAAGCTATTTACTGAAACCCTCAAAAGCAGGTTTTTAGCACATAAAATATATCAATACCTTTCTTACGTAATTTTAACTAGACAGAAGGTCGAAACTAGGCTTCAGAAACAATTAAAACATTATAATAGTGTCACCGATTGTTCGAAAGCTTGTTCACTTAAGGCCATTGTTCCATTATGCTGGAGAAGCCTCGAAGTCTGTCTGTGAAACGAGCCTTATTTATTACTGAAAGGTGTCTCAGACTTGCTCCTGATTGGAAGATAATACTTTCTATTCATTAGTTAATTCTTCTATTAAACTAACTTATGAGCTTAGTGTATCTTACACTATTTGGACCAGCACCAAGATTTTTCGTGTTCTTTTTTTGCACGCTGATAGAATACACGAGAAATTCTAAATTATTATTGAAAATACATAATTATTTTACATTAAAAACTAAACATTAGGTTCGCTAACAGGACATTTTGAAATTCTTTATATTTACTTACGACTATTGCTATAATAACTTTTGTGAGGCGTATTCATAATTATTTGGGAATATAGAGGATTACTTTACGTGTATTCTTGGGATCGCACGACTGTCAGTTCGATTCGCGACACCGCCGCCGCCGCGTCAGCACATGATTAAGAACTGTCTGATCGAATTAAGGTTGTCAGACAATCCCGAGAATTAGCAAGAGTAAACCGTTTAAATTCATAAATAATTCATTATCGAATTCAAAATTCCACATCAAAAGAACGAACATGATTCGCGATTGTCGATCGAACATATTTGTTCCAAATATCTCCGATTTACGCAAAAGCTTTACATCCTCACCCTCATATTCATACGATATGCCTTACATTTGGCTACCGATCATAAAAGGAATTTTCTTCTTTTATTTCGCAGATCCAAATATTTCTTTGAACTTACTTAGGTATGTTTTGATTTAGGATACAGTATACAAAGTAAGCGAAGCCTTCATCGCTTACTTTATAAATTGTATCCTAAATACGCTTTATTTTTATGTTGAAATCTTCAGTGCTCACGTTCCTTGTTTGCTGTCCTGATTTGAATAATGTAACACAATTACGCTTTCAACTTACACACACGATAGATTGCATATCTGTATCGATTGTCGATGGTCACATAAAACAGGATATTATAATTTAGTATTAATATATTTAATTATTAAAAAAACGATATATATAAATAAAAATTATAATGATTAATTTATAATCAAATTTTGAAAACTTTAAGTGCACATAATAATTTATAGAACTACAATAAACAAGGTTCACTTTACGAAAACAAAATGTAAGTAATGACTCTAGCTGCGACGAAACAAATTGCAATTCATCTCACATAATGCAATATCCACCTAAACATTCCCGTTCTCCGCTTTTGATAAATATAATCTATATATATAAAATTAGGTATATTTTTAGTAAATAATCATAATATGTACTATAATTATTTAACAATATTAAGAATACGCCTCACGAAAGTTAATTTACAAATATGTACTATAATTCAAATAGGTTCAAGGTCTAAATAAATTTTTTTCATCTACATACTTTTTATTTATTTTTTTGTTTTAATAACATACTTTGTAACAAAAAAATATTTTTAGTAATAGAAATTCTAACCTCGAGCTTACATTCATATTAGTTATGGAACTAATGAGGCAATCAACATCACTTTAAATAATTTTGCTTACAATGCAGTACCTAAGCTTAAGGCTGTGTTTCCACTACAGATGTGCGACGATACTTAGGGATGTGGTTATTAACAACCAATAGAATCGCTTTACTTACCTAGTCTCGCTCAGTGCAAAGTAAATAAAGACTCAATTGAATTAGGTCCCTACGCATCCTAGCTCATCTCTGGTGGAAACCTTACATTAATATTGCCCGCAGCCTAGTTAAGTCGGAGCTTAAACATAATCTATTATGAAATTAAAGCAAGTGTAATGAAAATCGGTAAAGAAAAACACAATGACCTAACCAAACAAAGATCAAACAGAGCCAGTTTCGCCAAAAGTTTTTTTTTTTTTTTTTTTTGTGTTTTTTTCTTTATGTGGCTTCATCTGTTATTAATTACCTGAGAAACAAATTTCTATTAAAAGGACTTGATCGGTATTTTCTGTATATCATTGGCTTTTCGTGGGTGGACTTATGCTAATACGTATACTATGCCACAAAAGTAGTCGTTTCTAGCAATTGAATTAAAATCTAGTTTGCTTTGTATAATTTGTTTTCGTATATTCTTTTGTACTAATTTGAATTAGGCAAACCGTTGCGACAATAATAGGGGGTTTCTTTTGATTGCTGTAATCACAGAATTCATTGGAAATAGTTCCGCTGTGTAGCAATGCGGTATACGGAACCAGTTTATTGAAATCTATATAGGTCATCAAACTGTTTCGTAATTCTCGTAATCGTTCAAATTACATCCGGACCAACATTTACAAAATTAGGTACGTGTAGGTTTTATTTACGAGTGAATTTAGCACACGTCTTGTCATTAAATAGTTAACTTGGAATTTGTTATGAGTAATATTATTATTTTTAAATCACTGTAGAAAAAAATATGTAACAACATTCCCGTGGTGACTTTGAGTTACATTTCCTACAATATATTTTCCCGCAGTTCACAATTCTTCGCTCACGTGTTTTTGAATGGCTCTCACGACGGAGAAATAAATTACGCGACGTCCCGGGACAGATAACTCGTCTCAACACAAGATTTAACTACAAAAAAACCTTCCAAAAACGTACAATTTTCATCTCCTTCATATTTTATTTGTTAGTGAAAGTGTTCTACTTTGGCCGGAGGTGAAACTTTCAAGGTGTCGTTTTAAAACGGTTTGAAGTTTGAAACTGTTAGTCAGTTGTTCGGTCCGTGAAGTGGATTTATGAGTCACCAGGGAGACGATATTACGACTTCTTAATATAAGTTTTCCGACTCCAGGAACCGTTTTGTTTTATAATTAAATATCAAATTCAATTAATTCAAAATCAAAATGACAGTTTCTAGTTTAACCTAGATATTTTGTCTGCTTCGTAGGCGCAGGGAAAAAGAAGCGCGAAATTTCTGAGAAATGTTTATTTTTATTTATTACATTATAATAGACAACAAACCACTTTTTGCCACATAAAACTGTTACCAGCCTAAAAAAATCCCGGCACGACGTCGTTGAATATCATTAATGTCACATCATTAGACACCCGAAACTTTCTCATCCCTATATCTTGATAATGTACTCCCTCATTATTCAGTAAATCTTCCAATTTTTCTTTATTCAGATTAGGAATTTTCCAAGTCGTTAATATTTTATTTCATCAGAGCTGGTTTTGGCATAAATTTAAGTAATGGATCTTCCCGCGGATCCGGCTCTTAGCCGACGATAGATCAACGCGAAAGGATTTATTGTACTTGTACAAGATTGTGCTGTTTATTCCCAAATTAAGGATAAAGGGTGATTTAGGACACGGATTTTCTTATCATAAAATCAGTACCTACTGTAAGTTTAATAAAACACTTACAAAATAAATAACATTCTAACCAGATTACCTTAGGTTTAATGAAAGAGTATTTTATGTTTAAAAATGAATAAGGTTAAGGAAATACGCTTTAAAAAGTTAAACACTTAAGTTTTTTTTTACATTCTGTCTTAAAATCTTTACGTAACATTGATTCTTATCGTAATCCTAACATAGTTCGATTATAAGCGTTTGCTAACTTAAACTACTTTTAAGCCGAATAAATACTTTATAGAAAGTTTATTTAAATGTAGTTTTTACTGAATAATAAGTTTGTGTGTCGCATAATTCTAGGCAAACGAAAATAAATAGAAGTCGGCAGTACTGTAGCATTAATTAGCATACCTAGGTAATAAACTTATTTATACGATAAAGAAATTTAGAGCGCTGAATAAATAATTTATGGTGACTTAATGTGGCATAGTTTATTTATTACGACGTCCTATAGAAGCTGAATTAATAAGGTTTGTTTTAATTCCCCGGTAAGGAATACAAAGTGCTGTATCATATCGTTATGGCTGTCGGCACGCCACAGTTGTCATGACCATTATTAAAGCACGTACATTTTGTAAGTATTTCAGGTGTATTCGCCACTTAGAAGTTGTTCGTATTTAAGCTGAGTTAAATTTAATCCGCAATTCGTTTCACTATAACTCAGTAGGTATTATTAGATTTTAATATAAACTTGTTCTGTCTAGGTATCCTCATTTGAAAGACAATCTATTATTTATTATTTTGTGTTTCAGGACTCAAAACAAAAAACAGAGCTTTACAGTGAATGATAAAGAGTATAATTTAGAAAGATATCAATAAATAATTCGGTTGTCAAGGTTTAACCTCCTTACCTCAAGCATTCAGTCTTCAACAGCGATTGTCTGCTCGAAGCTAATGTCGTATAATTACCAACAATCTGTTATTCAGTTCGACATAATAATTGATGGACGTGTAATGTACTTGTTGCTTGGCACGCGGTCTAATGCTAAGCTAATGGCGAGAACAATCAATAACATTGCTAATTGTACTCCTGTTGGCAAGACTGTAAGTAAGTACAGACGACCATTACTTTGTGATTTGAAAGGAAGTATGAGATACACTGCAGCTTAAAGAAATCTCTGATATTACGAGTGTCAAACGAAAAGAAAGGTTATACAAAAACCTTTACGATATATAAAGGATTATACTAGACATACCTAAGTCTAAATTATACATCAAGTGAAAAACAATAAAATCTGAGCTGTGCATAATAAAGATTAAAAAATAACGCTAAAAAAGTAAACTAAAAATAATTACAATTAATAAAACCAGTCTCGAAATCTCAATTTTATATAAACAGATCTAAAACTAAAATACAAACCAGCAAACGTGACGCGCTTACTAAATACGTCGATAGCCACCCCTTTACAGATTACAGCATCTATTGGTCCACACAATACTTTGTAGAGGCACGTTCGTCCGCATTACGATACCGACTAATCCCACTTAATGGAAAAGTTCCGAGCATTCCTCTGGAATAGTATCATAGTCGCGTGACGGCATGTGAAGGCTGTGCATTTTAAACGTACATTAAGACTTAATAAAGTTGCAGGGTTATGTGAGGCTTGTGAGTGGGTGTCAGCTCGGGGTTAATGTACCTGTTTTGTTTTTTATGTGTTCAGTTTGTATTAGCATGTATTATTTATTATAATGTTTGAGAAAGGTTGCTGTTTATTTTAATATTATCACGTTTAAAATATGTTGTTTGCATAACTAAATCTTTTTGTCGCTGATTACATAACACAAGTGCTTTAGTTACTTACTTCTGGTGTAGAGCCATGTACTTACGTGATGATGTCTATATATATATATATGATATATCTTATACAAATGTCCATTTGTCTTTGCAAGACCTATACGTGTACGAGATTTTCTTATAATTTCCTACATTATAGCATTAACCATTAACAAAGTTTTCTTCATTTAATACTTAATATTAAATCGCATTTCATATTGTAATTATTATTAAAAATAAGAGTATTAGAAATCTGATATTTGATATTTGAAAATTATAATTTTCGCAGGCACTTTCTTATCTAAACTACGAATAAACTAAATACTATTATTATATAATAAGTAACACGTTTCATATAATAATATTAGACGACACGTGTCGTGTTTTATCGCAATGTTTTCGAAACATGTATTCTTAATATAAATATTACTATTTTAAATAATAATATTAACATAAACATGTAGTATTGTTTTAAAATACAATAGGAATGTGGCTCGTGGCTAGTTGATTAACTTGCACAACTTTGATAGCTGACTTTATGTTCTGATAAGTTTTTTATCTATTTTACAATTTAATATAAAATTTTTGAACTATTTGATGAAAACATGTTTTATTTTCTTATCTTGGCCTAATGACATTTTTTTGTTTTTGGTAGTGTTTCTTTTTCGGAATTATAATTCAACATTGTTTTTATTTTATAACACCGTGTATTATGTATACGTGGTTCACTATAACTACCTTGGTTTTAAATTACGTAGTTATTACAACACTATTAATTAATCAATCAAACATGTAAATTATCAAGTTTTCCGGATTAAATAAATAGAACTTATGACAGTGTCATATTATATTAGGTCAGTCAATTAAAAAATACAACTGTCTAATATTGAACAAGCTACTACGCGTGACATCGGTCCTAGAGACCTCTGTTATTAAAAGAAAAGGCAGGTTTCATTTTCAATGTCCTTTCCTTGCATTAATGATCTAAGAAACGGAACCAACAAAAAAAAACCAAACAAAACATTTCCTTTAACACAAACACACGAGGGTATGCGAATAGTACGTATAGAAACCTGAAACTAGAATTGGTGTTGGACCAATGTTTGCATCCAAAGTAGAACGCCAACATTCTCCCAGTTCCATTGATTTACATAAAACAATGTTTGTTCACACATTGGTGGAATGTTTTGGTAGCTCAGCGTTTTTTCAGCAGATTTTGATACTGATAGTGAATGGGACGTAGGTATGGTCTGTCATTGATCTTCCTTTCCGTAACTAAGGCCAATCGTGTTTGTTAGTGATCCAATTCAACCCACGACGAATTTAAGCTTGGTAGAGCCCATTAGTGACTCGTTATTTATTCACTACGATCTTAAATCGATCAGGTAAAAGGATTCTGTTTTTGGTCCTAATGTACTTGCGTTTGCACTTTTCTATATTTCAATGTACTAATACCATTGATGTCCAATATAGACATTATATAGGCTTTTAGTAATAACTTTATGCGCAATGTGATAAAGCAAATAGTAGGATCATATTTACATTAAACTAGCTTTTGCCCACACTTCGTAGAAGTAATTTTCGGCGTAGAAGTCGAAAATGGTTTTGACATTCCAATTTTAAAGAGTATTGAATGGCACCAAGATTTTATGTGACTTCAACGTTTTATAAATAAAATCAGATAGAATTTTAACACATGTTAAAATAAAATGTAATTTATATCAAAAGCACTAAGGAGTATTGATATCAACTTCGATTCAAATCACCCTCAAAATAACTTTCTACCCCGTTAGGCGATAAGTTTCAATATAATACGAAACACATCTTTCATCAATTCTGTTAAAGAATGTTTATGCAAAATTCGGATGCCTACAACATACAAAGAACACACCCTCCAAGTTTCAGGTCTCTACGATCAGCGGTTTAGGCACATCGACATCGAGATCGAAACTGACATCGAGTGAGTGATGTACCTATTAAGATACCCCTAGTAGATATAGACCTATGAAACGAGTTTATGAAATAATTGATATACAATTATGGAGTCGAATAATTGTATATCAATTATTTCATAAACTCCTTTTAAGCTGAAATTTTCTAAACTAACTCTATACCAGATGTTTTGTTTACCCTTTTTGGATTGATGTAACCTTTCGGTAACAACCTGTATATGGATTAGCAGAATTTATTCAAAGATTAAAAATGTTGTATACTTTGAAGTATAGCTTCATTCAAGTTATGCTTATACAAACTCAAATGAAAAGTCAATAGCAGTTAAATGTTTCACTTATCAAAGTTACACCAACCAGAAAACGTACACAAAAATATCTAAACGATAACCGCGAAAGCAGAGCAAAGTTGGTTTCATTTGAAAGTTTCCCATTTTTGAAGCAGAGAGCACACATCCCCAGCGGCATGACCTACTCTTGGATTCATGATACACAACTTTTTTCATCAATAGCCTTCGCGGAAATAGTGGAGTTGACGCACTCAAATATTCTCAGGTGAATTATTTATGTGCGGCTAAAAGTCTTTCTTGTTCGTCGTTTGATTTCGACTTTGATTTAGCTATGTTTCTAATAGGCCCTTTCAAAGATTATATATTTATGTAATAGTTTTCTGTAGAGTGTTTAATTTAGATATCACTTATCAGCTCCTATAATATAGGTTTTTGTTTTTGAAGCTTTTAACAATTGTCCTCACTGTTCTAACAGAGTCACAATAATTAAAAGTTATAAAATACGAGCATGACATTAATCAAATGTAAAACAGTATCCTTAGAACTATGCCAATTTTGTCTGTCTTTGTGGTTTTAAGTTTAACAACTAGTTAGATAGTAACGATTTAGAACGGAACATTCAAATAATAATTATTACAGATTCTTGGTAAAAAGAGGATAATATTTATTTTCGACAAACTGAATCGACAGCATAGTGAATTAATTTACCCAAACTTTAAATATATTCACATTATTTTAAACATTACCCTGGAGGATAAACGTGAAAATAAAATAATTGTATCATAAACGTATAATAGAGCAGACGTGGCGTATAAATTAATGGGGCTTGTATTATAAATTGATATAAATTGTGTCTCGACGGACGCTGACCGGCCATTACTATTGGAACACGAAGTTATGACCGCTTAAGTGAAGTTTCATCGAGATACTGCATATTGTTTTACGACCTCTGCATTTAAAAGCGAGCAAGCGTTTAATGGTATTTATAATATCATTTTAATACATGTTAATGTGTATTTTAAATTAATGAGCAATAAAAAATATTCTTGCATAAAATTGCAGTTTTAGATATTATGTAAAATAAAATAGGTTTGATAAAAAGAAGAAAGTACGTATGTCATAGTCATGTAACTTTATTTTTTGTTTGAATTGTTAGCTGGTAACTTTAATGCTTTCAGCAATGCTTTAAACAAAATGATGTACCTACCCAAATTAACTTTTCATAATAAATAAAACACGTTTTGCTCCGCTTAGGTTATAAAGCTCATTCACAAATTTATTAAACTGGTATCACATTACTTAGTATCTCAATTTATTTTTAAAGTGATTTCACAAGATTCTACATCGAAAACCAACAGTAAACCTCTCACCTCATGATAATTGCTAAGCAACAATTAATATTCATTACGATATGCCTGAGATTCAGTCTATTAATTCAAGAGGCTGATGTCCCGTTCAATCTAGTGCGGGACGATCGCTTTGTGGCTAGTTTGCCGCAGTTTAGTGGCACCAAACATCGAATAGAGGTTGTATTCGACATCGTGATTGACGATCAGTGGGAGAAGAGACATAGAGAGTGATAATGAATAATTTGAATATTTATGATCGTACCTGGATAATTAAATACAAATCGCAGGTTCACGTCCTGTCTGAGGTTTAAGTTTTTTTTTTCTATTATTTGTATATAATTACAAAAGGTACGCAGAATAGAGGAATGGAGTTTTCTAAAAATTGAGTACTGAGAGTTGTGATGGTAATACTACCTTATCACAAAACTATTTTAAAACTTTGAATGAATCTTTATAAATAAAATTTATTCTTTCTTTTTTAGTGTTCGAAAACGTTTTAGGTAAACGGTTAGAATAGATTTGGTATTAGTTAAATCAAAAAAGTTTATATAATAAAACATTGCATAAAAAATTGCATCTTTTTACATAAATACTAATTTCCTCAAAGCCACCTAGTAATATTTTCTGTACCAGGATAGGTGACCTCTCTATAGTACTAGAATAATAAATACAGCATTATGATATATGAACTTTGAAATAAGTTTGGAAAAACTTTGTGTGGAGTTGGCAACGTCCTGCTTACTTGGACAACTTTAAAGTTATGGCAATATTGACGCAGTGGGTAAGCCCTGCTTTCTTCTGCGCTAACAATTGTGCTTACTTTGACCACAAATCTTTGTTAAATTTGTTTTGAAAGCAGTTGTTTATTTGCTGCACTGAAATACAAGTAAGCTAACAATAATGGAATGACTTTCCAGAGCTTGATACAGCTTTGGAAAAAATAAACTTTAATTACAAAGATTGACTTTATTTAGTTTAAAATGATAGTTATTTTCCATTTTATGTCTTAACATTGTTTATAAGTCTTGCAATATTAACAAATATGAAATACACACAAATTTGTTAACTGAAGAAACAAAAATAAAATATTCTAAATTTAGATTTAATATTAAGATATTATAGCTCTGCCATTAGTTCTTATCTCTGCTAAAAGCAGAGCTAAATGAGCCATAAACAAAACACGACTTCAGCTTTAATACTAATTGGATTATTTGCGCTTCCAATAGTGGATCTTAAGCCTAAGTAAATACAATGGTAATATGCCACTATTCAAATTGAGGTTTTGTGTTCCGAATTTCTAAGGACATTTAAAACTAATTTCGAGAAGATTGTGTTTATTCAATAATGTTATTAAAGCCATTAGAATATTGTTATTGTTATAGATTCCGGGCTGTCAACTCGGGTTGTTTGTAGTCAAGAGTTTGACCCTTTCAGTTTTAGTTACATCTTACTGATTGTGTTAAATGTTTCCTAATGGAGTTTCTAATTGTTTACAGCGGCTACTTTCTCACGACGGAACGAAGAGATGGAAACTTGTTCTTTATTTTCGTACAGAAAATGTTTGAATTGTTTTTCAGCCAGTCCAAGAAACAATTCAAACATTTTTGTATCGAAATGGATATTTAGTTGTAAGATTTTTTTAATTAGTAGGTCTAAGTCGTGGTGGCCTATTGGTTCAATGAACGGATTTGTGTGCACAAAGTTGCAGGTTCGAAACCATTACAGACAAGTACCAATGTGACTTTTTCAAAGTTAATAATTAAGGAAATACCCATTATTTCCTTAATTATTCTAAGAAATCATTGAGAATCGGTGAAGGAAACCTGGATTCCCAAAATTGGAATATGAAATCGCTAACACGCAGTGAGCAAGCGTGGTGATCAATGCTCGTTCCTTCTCTATGTGCGAAGAGGCCTGTGCCCAGTAGTGGGACTTTTATAGGCTGGTGTTATTATTTTAATATGATAAAAAAAAACATTAATTAACATACATTTACTGTCACCTCAATTAAGTTTCAAAAGACTAAATAATCGATGAAGCATTATCGGGTCCCAACCAAATGAAATAGGTATTAAATGATCAAGAATTCCGGCCTACAGGGGAAGCCAGAAATGTATGGATACGGAAACCAAGGCGAAGGTAATTTCAGCCTGATTGAGTTAGAAAATACGACAGAAATATTAGTACTTCATAATACCGCATCAGAACAATCTCGTGAGGGCATAAAACCTAACTTTTATACCGCCATCCATCTCCGTTACGTAAGTATGACACTAAACAAAGTGGCTACATAAAATATACGTTCCCACCCGCACTGTGACGTCACAAGTCTTGTAAATAAATCAAGCAAACTTAGCGAACCTCATCATGAATTACAACACCTGCAACTTTCTTGAAATAGTTTTATGATGATGGACAAAGCGAACATAGTAATAAAAAAATGTTTAGTAGAAGGAAAACACGTGTTTTAAAATACGTTATGTTATTAACATTGAACAAAAATAGCATAGCATTATACTATATTTTCTATCACGTAGTAGAAAAAACTAACTGAAACATTGCAGCCTGCAACTTTATTTTACAAAGAAATCGACGAAAATTGGACCATTGAGTTGTTACTGCTTATTACTTGGGATTTGGCAACGGTGCTCCAAATGTAAAGCCAAATGCTCTTTAAAGAACGCATAACGTTGTCGTTCATCATGTTATTATCAGCCACAGGCCTGTAAATGTTCGCTGCTGAATATAAGCCTCAATACAGACTGCTACAGGGAACGATCATAATTATTGGTGCAAATTGCCGTAATCACCACATTTGGCGCACGGATTGGTGATTGGACATCGCAGTAGTATAATGATTTCATTAAAAACAATTGCTTATGAGATTTCCAAAAGTTATCTTATATTACCCAGATATATTTCAACCAATTTCTACTCATTACATAAATGAAAATTTAAGGAAATACATAATAGAACGGTGCGGAAATATAATAAAAGAATTTTGCACGAGCTTTGTCCAAAAATTTCAATCTCATCGGAGACATTTGTGGAACATAAAGGTAGGCATAAAAGTCAATAGATCCATTATCAGAGCGTCTGTTCGACGATTCATAAAACTCCGTCCATATCCTTGCAATTGTCCGCGCCGTGACCTCATTGTGTTCAACAATAAATTGCGTCGCTACCCCAAACGCCTGTCAGCGATATTTTCTTCTAAATCGTCACTGTGTTTTGTTAACGTTGCGCGACCTACGATTTGTATTTACAGAATATATGGAGCGTCAGACGCCCGTGCATCCTTAGATAAAAGATGCAGTGGTGCTGCGAAATAAATCGAGCTTGAAACGCTGTTGCTTTAGCAAAAAGAGATGGACTGGAGTCCTCGAGTAATTATTTCGTTAGAAATGCTCTTTTACTATTTATTTAGCGTGGTATAGTTTTATTTTTTTAGCACAAGTGAAAATGGTGTGGAGTTTCGGTTTATTTTACTACAGAGTATAACTGAACTTACTAAGTACTATAATTAACTGTTAGGGAATGTTATTAAATTTTAAGCGTCGCATACTAAAAAACCCATGCATTAAAAAACTTCCTAGGGATTTAGAACAAGGGTTCTACGATAGCAATTATTTACGGGTAAATAATTTTACATTCAGGTTGATGATTTATTTTCATTTAATTTGGTTACCTTAAATAGACAATACGAAAAACAAACAGGCGCATTGTACAAATCGGATTTTCAAATTAATTGGAGTTGGGTCGCATCTGGTTAAACCCGGAAACTGGACCCAAAATAGTTGGGACGACTAGATTGATGACAATAATGATTCATTTCAGTGAGAATTGTTTGTTACAAATAATGTTATTTTTGAAATTATCAAATATTTATAATTAATTTCAATTTTAAATCTTTACCCTGAACTAATATTGAAACAGCATCGTACTTTACAACATTCTATTTACATTTGCTTTGGTCAAACATTTCAATACAGTCCACATTTTAGTTTACGGAAAGTTTCATTTGATTTGCAACCACCAGCCTCGCGCCAGGGATCTGTTTTGGCAGTTACCAACGAAACTTATAATATTATTTCAAAGTTTTCAAACATACAACTTTGTTATATTTGGAGGAAGAACCGCTCTTGACTGAAAAATACTTTAAGAAGTTTTCATGGCTTATTGAGAAGGCTTATTGCTTTTGAGATTTACAGTTGTTTATCTAATCACATAAACGTGTATTCTGCTATTGCTAATAATACAAGTATTCGTTTGAATACTTACTAAAATATTTAGTACATGTATAGCCGGTAAATACAAAAAAAGATGGACCTAAAACAGCAAGAAATTTAATTTCGAATTCCACTTTAAATGAAAGAAAGAAAAAATACTTCCTTAATCTAAAAAGTTATCAGAAAACTCTTCTAAAGTTAAAGTAGAGAGAATAAAAGGAACATTAAAAAACAGGATAGCTTCAGTGACGCGTTATTTATTCACACCGTTTGTCGGCGAGGTAGTGCTGCTCGAATATTCTATGCCGCCATCTTGCGCTTATGTTAAGCTGGGAACTAAACTATGGCCACAAATGACGCTGAAAATGAACATGTTGAGAAAAATATGAGCATCAAAACTAGGTTGCGAATATTTATGGACTGAAAAATAGCAAATAAATAACAAAAAAATATAACATTTAAAATTAAAATCTATAAAATGAATCATTAAATAAATATAGCATTTATTAAAGTTATCTCACATTTTAGTAAGTGCTCCAAAGTGGACTTACTTTACTGATTTTAATTTTGATTATAAAAAATTCTATATTTATTTAATTATTAATAGACAAAATATAGTAATACGTCTACCCATTGTACAAAGGGTACAAACGCGAACGGGCAAGACTGTCATTTAATGATAATAGCTTTCTTTTGCTCGACTTTTCATTGTGAATTCATTATTTACTATACCTTCATAAATATTTTGACAATATTTTTTATGACAATTGGATACCTATGCAAAACCAATAAAAAAACTTACACAAACTTCGAGATACCCTCTTTTCTTTTTTTATTTCACAACTCAATTCCGATATTTTATTTCTGTACATATATAAAAGTAACTGAAAGAAAAGCAAATGGAAGATTTTATGACTAATATAAACCGAAGTGAGCTTTAGATAAGCAAGTGTAGTGTCGCATTTTGATCGTTAAAGCCTCGGTAATATATTCGGTACAGTTCGATACGTTCGCCGTCATGTTACCAAGTGTTAGGAAGTGGCAAGTTTCGAGAAACTTCCACCGACTTTGTATTTGCAATGTACTCGGATCGCTTTCGTAATGCAGTTTTCCTCACACCTGTTTCAATAGATTATCCAGTGGCAGTTTTACGACGAAGAATTTACTAGCATTATTTTTAGTGCATACCGCCTGTTCAACTTTGCAGTAATCTGATTTTATAAGCACGGAGCATATAAAATATATCCCCCTCATAAAGAGGCCAAAGTAATTTACATAGCTGAAAAAATAAACTATCTATGTAATACAATTTGTACAATAAGATAATCCGAATCATTTGTTTTTACAAGCAAAATAAATGGTATCCGTACAACGCAAGTCTGTCAGTGGGTCTTACAATTATACAAACGTTTATAATAATAACAATTGTCTTAAAATAGCAAAATCACACAAACTTTCAGTTCTTGTCAAAGTCTTATAGAAAGATCAATAAATACCGAGACCACGTGTACAAAAAAAGATTCTACTTATACCATAAAGTAAAAAAAGTAATAATACAGTTATTCAACAGGACACCTCAAAGTCCAGACACCGAAAATAACTTCAGATTGTCCAAAAAAATAGTATTATCACAATTTTTTAAATGTACGAACAAAAATGTGGCATTATGATTGACGTTGAAAATTATTTACAGCCTCTTCGGGGCTCGAACTTAAATATAATAAAGTGGTTGTATTTTGGTATTCTTCGAATTTAATTGTTAGCTTTTAAATAAGTATAATGAATGAGGCTATTTCATTCGACTTTGAGTTTATTTTAACATGAAGGATTTTATCGAATTATATTGTTTATTAATACAAGTATTAAGGCATAATATTCTACGGCACTTTATTGTTCTTTACTTCTACTATTTGCATTATAAAACTTGGCCTTTATTGGCTATTTAATGACACAAATTCTAATGTTTTATTGTAATCAACTTTAATATTCATAATGCAATACTAATTTAGAACTCTATTTTAGTGGTAGTAATAAATTTAAGAATATAAATCCTTATAGCGTAATGGTATACTTTCTAGGAAGTCGGTAATAGTCGGCTTTGGCGCGTTTTATTTCTTAATAAAAAGTTTAATACCCACATAAATGTATAGTCAATCATTTATTTTTATTTATTTCATATATTTGTACGTAGCTAGATGTAACGTTGCAGTGTCAACAACGTAAATATTTGTAAAATGTACGTTTTTGTTTCTTCGCTTTCTTTTTTGATAACTTTTTATTATTAATCTTAAATGTTACTATTTTGCGTTGTTTATGCTTATATTGTCATTAATTTATGTCTAAAACATTCCATTTTTATAAGTTTGTTAAAGAGTAGCAAATGCCGATACTTCTTCACAGAAATGACAATATGAAAACGAAAATGCCTGATGTGGCCTATTGTGATAATAGTTCTTTATTTATCCAAACCAAAACGCGGCTACTAATACTAACTTTTATAATCGTGTTTTTTTTATTTTTTTAATAGTCTTGATTTACATCAATCAATAAGAAATACTGATAAAAAAGTATGCAGCATTGGTTTGTCTGATTTAGTCAGTCCATAGTTTAAGTCTGAATAAATGTGTATTCCCGCGTTATGTTTTGCAGTTTAACTTATATTGGCGCAGTCATAAAACATTTACGGTGAAGTGCGCATAATCGCGGCTTCGATACAAAACGAGGTTTTGTGAGCATTCCCTGGCATTCGCTTCAAGCTGCAATATGAATATTATTACATTCTTCTCTGTCCTATTTTGTTTTTAAAATGACGTTAGATATCAATAATAATTGGAAAAGCTATTTTAAATTCCATTAGTTGTATTCATAAGTAATTGCATTATCCAAAATGTAGTATAAGTGGTAAATTTAAGAAATATTTAGATCACCCTATCGGGCTCAGAGAAAACACACACACCTACTTATAGCATACAACCCTTTTCTCTAGTTATTGCCGCACGTATACATCACTCACGTATCTTGCATCAAACTCAATACAAAGCGCATTTACTTTTTATCACAAAAATTATTGTCGAAAATGTTACCTAAACATTTATTATAGTTTCGTTAGACGCTAATCATTTGTCACCATTAATTTAGGAATGCACGTGATAAAAATTTTAATGTGTAAAAAGTACTTTACCATTTTTTGTTAAATTAAAATAAAAACCTACTTGTAATAATCAAAATTTGTAGGATTTTTTAAAAATGACTCCCACGCTAAAGCCTTTTATCCTAGAGTCGCAGGTTTTACAAACATTCAAATCGCATGCACAAAAAACACTCAGCCTTAGAACAAGCATTTATGATCTTTGTATTGTTGGCCATCAACCAAAACTGCGTAAGCCTCCGTCTTTGAAGAACTTATTTCTTCAATATCCTAAAGAAACATATTCGTAGAGTCCCGATCAAAGCCATTCTTGTTTATTGTTGTACGTTCGTGGTCCTTTATTCCAAAATAGCGATCGATATTTAGATGGAAGCCAGTATCGTGGATTCATTGTTCTTTTGTTATCCGGACTCTCGTAGAACTAGGAAATCCGAAGCAGTCCCGATTAACTTATCTAACAAATACAATTGTCGTTTAGACTTTAGTCTTGTATTTTCTTTATTTAGAGATCGTTACAGCAATCACTTATCGTTGTCTAAGGAGTAAGGGTCAATAAATACGTCTTGTGGTGAGGGTATAGTATTTATATTTATATTTTCGATGACAAGTATTCTAAATTCGTGGACTGAATGAAAGACTAGAGATGATGTGAGTGTATCGAATTAAACCCCTAAAATGCTACTAGGTTTTAGCCTGAAAATAAAAGCTATTGAATATTGACATTTTGATGATACAAACCTGTGAGTAAAAATCTTATAACACACTACTATAATAATATAAATCTCTAACATAACCTCTACTGAGCTCCCAACTTGCTTCAGAGCAGTGTTCGTAATCACCAAGTGTTGGTGATAAATGCAGGAGGTTCTGATTTACCGGCCGAAGCGCCATTAACGGCATTATACTAACACCGAGGTGTTAGTTCAGGAGCTCTGCCTGATTTGTGACCTGTGCTGGTAACGTCTTGAGATATGTGTGTGATAAGGAATAAAGCTGGCTTCGGCCTAAATCTGTCTTTGAGGCGATAAATAGATTACATCTGGAAGGATTTGTTTGAATGTATCGATAGTAGTGTTTACTTTTTAAAGTAGAACAACATATTTAAATGGATACAATGATGAATTGAATTTACAATGATAGTGTTCTCAATTTGTATGAATTACTAGCAGACTTTTATTAAAACGACTTTCGTGCTAAGGAATTTTATTCTTATGAGGCGGAGGGTTTCACAAAAATTTAAATCACATACACAAAGACCACCCAAGCATTTGTGAATCACACAAATACCTGTCCCATGCGGGGATCGAACCCGCGGCACATCGAGCGAAGCTATAATTGGCTTGGTGACCTATACCACTTGGCTATCGAAAAGTTCAGTCGCAAAGTTCACATTATTTAAAGTGATTTTAGATGCAAAAAAATAAACAAATAGTATGTCGCACAATCTTATCAGCAAATCTGAATACCAGTAGAGCTAATACTGATTCAGGAAAAATCTGTCAACATTGTGTCGTAACATTAACAACAACGACACGTTATCCCCAAATCGACTGCCAACAATACACGCCACTTAGAAATCGTGAAATAATAATCCGTACATTCCGAGCGGCTGATAAATAATACATAGGCAAAGTTCAAGATTGATCCGCGCTCGAAATACATTTACATGTCGATATAAATCATAACTGTGGAAGTTCGCGCCGATACTCATGTTCGGTGCGAGGTGTAATTTATATTGTTGGGAATATTGTTGAAAATTTGGCTTGTCGGATGCAGCTCGAACGTGATATCTTGGCTTTTTTGTTGCACATTAAGTTGAAAAGGAAATTTCAGTTCAAATGCTTTGAAAGGATGAGATAGTTATTTGGAGCACAATTTCTGTAATCAAATAGGTATTTTGAATACTTCCCTATGGTTTGTTCTATGGCTGAGTGTTCTTTGTGTGTGTGAACCCAAACTTGACCTTGAAGTATAAGGTACCTACAGTAGTAAGGAGTCGATGTTTTTCATTCTATTGCTAAAATGATAGAAGAAAATCACGAAGCGAATATTAAGTACTTTAAAATGTGTGTTTTAGTTCTGCTATACACATAAAACTACTTTAAGTTACAGCAGTTGTAAATTTATTTGCGATCTAACTCCTATATTGGCTATGAATGTGTAATGGTTGGTACGATAAAAAAATAGTACTTTTATTTCAACCACTTAAAAAGTCGATCTAGAAGCTATACAAAGTTTTACGAGCGTGGTAACTCTTAGAACACTTAATGTTACGTCTAGGACACTAGACGCAGACAAGGGTTAAAGACCGTTGTTTCAATCAAATTGACATCATAAAAAATCGTAAATTTTTAGGTTTTAAAAAGTTGTGGGTATATTTTTAATTTAACACTAAATAAATCTACTTTCAGGTAAGGTTTTATCAATAACAAAATCCATAAAAAGCTACTTCAATTTGTCAAAGACTTCCACAAACTATAAACTTGTCTAAATAAGTTTTTCATGTTCCATGTAGGTACAGTGGATTGCACATCAGTAGTAACATTTCGACTTTTACAGAACCTTGATTTTAAGACGATAAGGTCTACTTTCGTTTCTTTTCTGTTACTAGTTTGATTTACTTCAGAGTACTAAGTAATAAATCACATCCTGCATTCAGTCCACATAGTAGAATAACAATACAATAGGTAGCGATACCAGGCCCTAAGGCTCAGTCTATTAAAGGCCTGAAAGAAAAGTACATATTGAAGGGTGACTTAGCAATTCCTTTTTACTAAAGCAAATAAACGCTGAGAGCAAGTTGGTACCTCTAACTTTTTAGTATTAATAGAAAAACCTGCCACTTTGTGAAGCACTAGGAAAAGAAATTGTATAGCTAAGAAATGGTTTCTGATCAAAAATATTGAGCATATAAATAATTTTAAAGAAATATTTAATATAATCTGACACGTAAAACGTTTTAATCTCCCACAATTTATATATTGTCTTTCTTATTATGAGAAATATTTTATCTGAATTATATTGTTTAAAACCATAACATCAACTTGAGATTATCGTTTGTACAACTTTAATTCGATGGTCGAGACCCAAAAGTTTTTGATTTTAGGCCTTTTAATTATTTTGTAACAAATAATTAACAATATTCCTCGTAAACAATTAATAGAAAATGTAGCGTCAATCAATGCGTCTTCTACTTTCAAAACTCCGGTTGGGTTGTACAGTTTTCATTAAATAAGTACTAATAAACTGTAATGATAACTTATTTGCCTTTTGACAAATGCAAACTTTGGCCACTTTAAAACACTTAAGTTCGTAGTGGTAAAGTTTAAACTTGTTCACGTCAATTTCGTGGAAGTGGGCGTCGCCTGTTAGAGGACAATAAAATTGTAGAATCCATTAACACAGCAGGCTATTAAAGCGTTGTTTTATCAAGTCAACTGGAAATATACTGAACGAGAATACGAATTGAAGCGGACACGGATACACTTGTCTTTTTCAAAAGTTTAAAAAAACTATGAAAACGCGAATAACATAATAGTTAAAGGCCTTTCTACTTTAAATTTAGTTATGTTTTTATCATAAGTTAATGCGTATGCTAAATTTTTATTATTTTTGTTTCGACATTTTCCGCAGTTTGATGCCTAAATAAAAAGTTTACCCAAGTTCTACAAAAACAACTTAAGGACAATTTTAGACTGTCCCATCATGTCATGTAGACGTTGCCGTCCGGTTTCATTTCCCGTATATTTCCACAACAAAACATTTATTTAAAGGTCTTTCCTTACATTTTTCCGTCTTTATCTTAAGACTGGAATAAACCAACCGGATTAGATGATTCGCTTTGCACCGTTTAGACAAATCGCGGCGTGATTTGTTTTAAACGTTTACTGTTGACAGACAGGCAATTTACTTTATTAGGGAAACAACTCGATCATCACGGTCGAGAGTCAGCTCTCATTGAAATTGAAAGAGAAACGTGTTTATTGTGATTCGTAAGACTTGGCAAACTGAGCAAATTTGAGAGCTAACACAGTAGAATGATAGGGTACCTACAGTTCGAAGAGGCGCATGTTTAGGTAGTGGGCACAATGTGCAATTGTGCGTATATCACAATGAGTATTTATTATTTTTTACATTTTATTAATTGAATTTAATTTTCTATTAACCTATATTATACTTATTATCTATATAAAGAAATAATAGGTGGGTAGGGTAAGTAGGTAGGGTAGGTAGGTGGTAGTCAGTTGACGGGAACGAAGCTGCGGCCACTGCTAGTATGAGATATATTTTTTTATACAACAGTAGTAGGCACCTTCACAATGAAGGACATAATATAAAGGCAAATAAACAAAAATACATGAAAGTGCCAAAATAACGCTATCATACACCACATGTTTGTCAACAATACCATTAAATGAAACCGTCAACGGTCCATTTTCTAATTCTTCAAGTAAAAAAACGGTTAGACAACAGTAATCCTATGCGTGTCTTCATTACCCGGCATTAAGGCGATGACTCGACTTGATGAGCTCCTTTGTTATCCCCCTTACACCCTTCCCCCTCCATTACCCCTCACCTCTTCCCCCTCCAGAACCTTATGAGACTCCACAAAACGAAACATTTAAGCAAATTGTAAAGATGTTGTTCTTTAATTTTGTTCGTACGTGTTGGAAGCTGGAGTTTTAAATTGGGGCTAAATTAAAAATATTAAATTTACTTTTTTAATTTTATAGGTGAGTATTTAGCTGGAGGTTTAGTTAGTAAACATGACGATAACTTTCCATTTTGTTATCTCCAAGCCACCTACAATGCATTTGTATATTTATCGGTAAATCCCCACATACGTAAATCTATACAGCTAATACCAATAAATAAAGATTCACTTAAAAAAAAGAAAGCGACTACCTTTCATAAAACTGTAATATAAAAAAAAACAAGTCAACAATATCGAAGACACACATTTGACGTTTAACAGTCCAGGTGGGTAGATAAATCAGGCTTCCCACGTCGAAACCCCATCAATTTCACCGCTCATGTCTATTCCGCGACGCGTGTGCAGAAACTAGAAAACAGGATTAAGCGGCTCAGTCGCCAGCTTACACAACTTGTAATCGTTGTTCCTCGTTCACGAAGTTATGTATCACTAACAATTGAAACTTCTACCGTTTGCTCCACTATAAATTGGGATACTGATTTTTCGTAAAGAGAAAGTATGTGAGTAGAATCCTCAAGTGAGTTAGGTTCAAAGTTTGAGGCTAGGTTTTTTATTGTACTAGTTTTGAGTTAAACCAATCTTGAATTTAGATAGAACATAAATCAATTTGAGAATGAAATTGAAAATTTACAAGGCCCTGGGTGTAGGTTCCCGTGAGAATTGCGACCATTTCGAGGATGAATCTGCGAGCCAACTAAAGCTAGTTGACAAAATAGAAAAGCATAAATAAACTATTAACGTTCACAAACTTTTTTAAATTAAATATTGATAAGTAAGGGTTTTACACAACTTTTCTAGCTACCCAGAACCATGAATAGTTAAAAGTAATGCGGGATGGTATACAGCAGTCACATTATATTATTTACGATGGCGTCGTGTCAACGAACAAATACAAATAGTTTATTATGCTAATGGACGTTTTTCAATTTGAATGCAAATCCACGGCGCGGACTAACAAGCAATGGAGACGTTTACGCTGAAAATTGGAATGCTTAAAGTAATCATGTTTATTTCTTTTACTTAGTGGTCGGAGAAGGCTGTTAAATGGGGAAAATATAAGGGGCTGTGTAGCTGGAAAAATTAAAAATCATTTGGAAAAATGTTTACTCAGAAAGTAGCGAGTTGCACTTGTAGCGCTGCACCTCCGGCGCTGGTATTTTAATAACAGTCGCAGTGAAGCCGCAAAATTATCACTGCAGCTGATACAAGCCTTTTCGTTGGCGACTAATTAAATTTACCTGTAGTACTTTTTTTATAAAAAAAAGCTATTTATTAGTTCCCTATTATTCACAGACCCAAAAATAATCCACAGGTTGTTTTCGGTTTTAGTTTTGCCCATTATTTAGTAGGTAAAGAATAAATAATGACAATTCGTAAATTGTTTTGTTTACTGTTTTATAATACGAGTTTGCGCAACACTCCAAACTTTTATTTTTGTTGTAGATGTAAGCCGAATAAATATAAAAGGAGATTTATTTTAATAGCTAGACAAAAGCTATATTTAAAGTTTTTTAAGAATTAAAATTTTAGGGTAAAAATGTAAAGTTTTATTTAAAATATACTGTTATGGAATAATATTATATAGAATATATATAAACGTAAACAAGAGGTTGGGGATTCAAATTAAGATTTAAATGAAACTCGATACTTTTGGCGCACTCCAATTATTTCGTTAATTGGACCGCGAGCTTTCTGTTTATGTTAAAAGAGCCTTTTTAAGTAAAAAAAAATAATATGGACATACGGAATTTTCATATCTGAAATTGTAAGTTACAGAAAAACAGGTTAAATTCGATAGAAATGAGAATCTTGGTAGTTACTAGCATTCCCTTGATGATTTGTCATCCTTCGATGTTACTTTTTGTTCTCTTTTACATATTAGAAATTGTTGACATGTAGAGAATCAAACCCATACATCTAATAATCCATAAAAAGAAGTTTTAATTTACTTAAGGATTTTAATGTCTACATGAAAAAATAAACATTAGACAAACACATACGTCGACAGATCCACAAGAGAATTTAGAATTGTCCAACTTTCTAGATTTGGTTAGTCGGCAAAGTTTTTTCTAACTCCATGTACTCTGAATGTGTTAAAAGTTTGGCTACTTTTCTTGCGTCTGCCACTCGCAGTCGTCCTAACTCAATTTATTTGCCACTAGCTCCCGTCGTCTTTGTCCAAATGAATTGTAGTTTCACTATTCTTTTCGCACCTTTTAAAACTGTCATTTTTAGTTTTATGTTGCTGTAACTTTAAATTGCTTTTCATTTGTTTATAAACTTAAGAATTATTAAGTTACATACTACTTAATAAAAAATACATTATAATTCCTGCCAGCAGACTCATTACAGACGAAGTAGTAAATTAGGGCAACTAAGGTTATATGTCAATGCCAACATAAATGTTTCAGTGTCTATAACAAGTGGTCTGTTGCCAACCTTTTGACAAGGTTGATTGAATTGAAAAAAACCGGCCAAGTGCGAGTCGGACTCGCGCACCGAGGGTTCCGTACACACCTGTAGGTATATAAGTAAAAGTTCACCCATCACTACGATCGAGTCATAGTTATGGTATGATAATTGCAAAATGAAAAAAAAAAAAAATCAGAAATATTTTTTTTTATATGATGTAACTAAAAATTTACGGTTTTCGCAATTTTTCCTTTATCTGTACTATAAGACGTTACTTCGTACCAAATTTCAAGATTCTGAGTTCACGGGAAGTACCCTGTAGGTTTTGATTCCCGTGCGAGTTTCGAAAATTTGCGGAATTTTGCGGCATAAACGGGAGTATCTTTTGATCGCGTTGACTTAGAAGTTTGATTTTTTCACAGCTCCAAGAGACCATAGATTTGAGTATTTGATATGAATTTCAGCTTGATACCTCCACGCGTTCCTGAGAAAAAAGGTCTTGACAGACAGACAGACAGACGGACAACAAAGTGATCCTATAAGGGTTCCGTTTTTACCTTTTGAGGTACGGAACCCTAAAAATGAATTAATGAACTAGCTCAATGTCATAATACTATACCACTGGCTACTTATGACATTTCCTTTTCCAAAATCTCAGAACTACGTCCTGGCTTTGGGCTATAATCCTCACGGCCGACTGCCGCGTACTGTGATCACGTGACCAACGAAGCGATTACGAATTGGTATTCTCGGCGAGTAAACCATAATCCTACAGGAAGAAACTTTCGGTGACCTTGACCTCATGGTAGCTTTGGCCCCTATCAGGATCCACACAAACTGCCATCATTTCATCCACACATAATAAATCCCTAAGTAAGTAATAATAAAGAGGATTACTGGAATTTAGACATTTTTGTTCTTGAACAATACAAATAGCTGACCAGCATTAATGATACTTCATTTTACTACTTCTGACAAAAAAACCCTTTAAACTCCTTTGAATGTTGTACCGAGTCGTAGATACTTTATTTTAATAATACCATCGAGCTTCACGTCGGCTAACTAATGGCTGATAATATAATTTTATAAAGAGTGGAGTCAATTCATTGTTAAAGATTCTCGTAAAGTTATCAAAGCTCCTTTGTTTTAACAACTAAACACCGAATTTATAATCGAGATGCTCTATTAACCTGAAGTAAATACTTAAACTATTCAGCCTTTAATAAATGTGAACCATTCAACATCCAAGAGCCGAGAGCCGCGGTCGAGGGTTTTGATTGATTTTAAAATATTCGTTCGTACCGACATCAAATTGAACAACTCGATTTAAAACTCCGGTATTTTACACATCACTGGGCACCACTGGTTCACTTTGTTCAACGAATTCAATAAAAAGGTTATTGAATTAATACTAGGTCTTTGTATGGCAATGTAGATTAATATTCGAGGTTATTACTACATTTATGAGTGATGCAGTCTGTGAATTCGTGGAGATGTAAGATGTAAGCATAGGAATTGTTTTTAATTATGCTGAAAATACATATAATATTATAACCACTTGACTAACAAGCCAGTCTCATAACTGTAATAACTCTCATTAACTGTAACAATGTAAGCCTGTACCACTGCTTGGCTGAGACCGCTACTCATACAGGTTTTATGGGTTGGCGACTTCAGCTTTTAATGATGGAGTCCCGATTTCCTCACGATGTTTTCTGTCCCCGATAATATAATAACCAAAGTATTATTTTCTAAATGTCTTTGTAATTTTAGTGCCTATTTTGTGTACTATAAATTCCGACTTAGTCGTAAGCAAATTTTATAGCCTCTATGTAAGTGCTGACTACTGCTTACCTGCCTAGTTCTGCCAAGCATAACATTACACTCCTCACGAGTTCTGGCACGATTTATTTGGCAATCATTTTCATACTATAATGCAGAACACAATAGTCATTTCCAAAACTGTCTCTATTGAGATATGAAAACTTAAGAACAATTGAATGTAAATCATTTTCGCAATATTGAAAATCTATTTACTGAATGTGTTTGAAAAATGTGTAGATTATTTGTGGGCTGAAAAGCTCAAAGATTTTATTTTTTGAAACGCTTAAATACTTTGTTTTTTTAACATTTGTGACCAGTTAAGTTAGTCATAAGTAAGTTTTATTTTCATAAGAATTTATTCACATTCAAATACGACAATAAAAAAACACACACAAACCGCGAATAGAAAAAAAATACTAAAAAGAATTAATGAACGCTCTAGAGAAAAACAAGTTATGAAAGACATAACGTCGGAACTAACTTCCACTAAAAGTCACGCACCGACATCGTGATATTTTAATTAGTATAATAAATAGTAGAAACCTCTCTACAAACAGTAAAGTACAAATGAAAGTTAAGTGTGATGTCACGTGCTGGCTGTTCGCGCCAAAACTAATTTGGATGCTAGTGTTATTTTGTACAACGATGCGAAGATACGCAGAACGTTGCCAGTGCATTAAGCTATTAGTGAAGATAATTACTATCGTTATGTACACAATGATGCAATTAGTAATTGTTTTGTTACAGAACAACGGTCAATTTTCTATGATTTTTTATTTCGGATGGATGTGCTTAGATTTGATGATTTGGTAAATAATATTGTGACTCGAATCTTATCAATAGTCTTCTTCTTGTCTTTTTTCTTTTTAAGATTGTTTTATCCTTGTGTGGCTGAGAGTTGTACAAACAATAAAGTCACATGCACAAAGAACACCCAGACTTGGAACATGCATTTGTGGATCACATAAATGCTTGTCTCATGCGGGGATTGGTGGTTATTGGCGTGGTGACCTTAACCACTCAGCTATCTATAAATTTATATATGTAATATAGTTGTATATTGCACAGATACCCCTTGAAGTAAAGTTACGAATAGTATCGGAAGCCCTAATTTCAAGTACTTCAGGGTTTTGATTTGCGACATTTCACATTTTTGCAAGGCCTTTAAACTTTAATACTATAATTGCGATACAATATTAAGTAATGAAAAGCTTAATACCTACGCCTCTCGAATAACAAAATTTCAAAACAATATAATTTTATTTACTCCTATTTTTCCTCCCGATGTTTTTCACTCGCAGAATATTTGATTGACGAGGTCAGTAGGTCAGTTGGCCTTAATATATTCATATTCTTGTTTACAAAAGTTAATAATGTCCTTAATTTTATTTTTATCGCTACTACACAAGTTGTCGTTTTTCTGTCAAGTTCGGCGATAACTTCTTTTTATCTGTTTCAAATTGGACATTTATTTTTTACCTGCTAAGAAACGAAAATAGATAAAAAAGTTGACTTTCTTTTTATGAAATGTTAAGAGTATTTTAAGACTGTTTATTTTCTTGATTGTTTGGAAGATAAATAAGAAACGAGTGATTTTATTTGAATAAATAATATCGGGCTACACAAAACATTATTTATTATATTACAATTTATTTATTCGAAATACCTAGGTAGGTATCTACAAATACGTAAGTAAGTTTTAGTTGTGTACACAAAACTGCAGGTGTGTGCGTACTACTAAGAAACATGTAGGAGATCTTATTTGTGTATGTATCTAATCTGTAAGCAAATATAAAACTACAAAAGGGCATCGATACAACCGAACGATAAAAACCGGCGCTATCATGCATGTTTTTGTCAAAATGAATAATAATTTGTATATGACGTTATCAGAAAATAGAACCAGACCTGTCAGAAGTCAATATAAGAATATGTTACAAAAAGACCGCTACAATACAACGTTACTTAAAAAAAGCATCTTTGGAATGGGTCCAAGTATATACAATAAAATACCTAATGACATAAAAGATGCCCCAATCCAAATATTTAAAAAGAAATTGCTAGCACTACTCCACGAAAAATGTTATTATTCAATTGATGATTTTCTAAACGACCCCACGATTTAATAGATTACCAAACTTAAATTTATATTTGCATGCCTAAATTAAGGTAGATTGTAGTAGAACTATTATATCTGCATACCACTATTTTATATACCTACTTTCAATGCAAATAAATGATTATTATTATTATTATTATTATTATTATTATTATTATTATTATCAAAGGCTCGGGATTTATGTATCCGAGTTAAAACAACCGGCCCTGAATAGTTGTTTACCTATGAAAGGGTCGCTCTTAGAATTAGTTAATACGGATATGGAGTTTTATACTTGTTAATAAAATATTACCCATATTAAATTAGGTTTTTATTAGCAAGGGTTACGAATGTTGTGAAGTACATGTGTATTAATTAAATTGGAGTATCTGAATGTATTATTTTTACAGGTAACTTATTTTATTCAAAAATACAACATTAATATTAAAAAATATATAATTTCATTTTCTTTAAGTCTGCTTTTCTTTTTTATATTTCGAGATAAGTAAAACGAGCACAAAGGCGTTAATATTGTTTATTAAATAAATTATAAATACATAACGCATAGCTTTTGAGCGTAAAATTATTTAATCGTCTTCCTATTCCTGGTAATTTAAATCCGCGAATGTGTTCGTTGGAAGACAAAACAACACATCCGCTTGTTATGCTCAAACACGATATTAAATTAGTTTATAAAACTAATTTGCTGACATAATTAACTTGTTTATTACCGGCATAAAAGAGTAAAGGCATGTTACACGGGTGTCGCTGAAATTGTTATTACAATTTTACAGCACCGCTAAACTATTACTTTTGTAATATTAATATAACATACCTATTAGAGTTAAGCAAAATAATATAAAAAAAATTGTTTAAAAGTTTTCTTTGTTTAAAGAGAAAATTTTCACGTCACTTAATTAGCACCTGATCTTGCTCTGGTGTAGAGATAGGACAAGGCTGGTTCCTCATAATAGGTATAGTCACTCAGGCACTCTCTACCTACATCCCATATTATATATATATTTTTTTTATGTACTTTAATTAAAACGGTGACAAGCTTATTAACTAAATCAATTAAAGAAGTAACATAACATATGAGATAATCAAATACGATAAATTAATGAAACAGTATCAATCCTAGAGTATACATAGACAAGCATAGAGTGCGCGCATCGTTAGTAGCCCGTTGTGCCGAGCGTCAACAACTTTTTGCTGTAAGTACTACGCTCGTTTACTTTTACTAATTCATGCGACAGACGTTCATGCGAAAATATCGATGATTCGGATATTATCAGGGCCATATTAGGTTTTAAGATAGTTTCAATAAAACGATGCACTCATTTTTGATTGTAATTTTACTATCTCACTTGTTCATATTGGTGCTAACAGTTCGTACTCTGCACACGGGCACGCGCACTCTATAATATACTTATTTTTACTCTAAGATATAAAAACAGTTTTAATAAAAACTTCATAAGCCGCACGTGAGCAAGCTTGGTGATCAAATGTTCTTCGCAGCAGGAGAGCGGCTACATGGCATATTATTTAATTTATATCGAAATAAGGAGTACATTTCACCTCCTTTGTTACAAATGATGTCTCTAATAAATTTAACTGCAAACACTGTCACTAAGTAACACATACATTATCCGCTATAATCTAACATCTAGTCCTAATCACTTCAACGAGAATGCTAATACCAGCTGTATTAGCCCCGCAGGGTTACCCTCTCAAACGCCGGCTCTAATTCCAACCCGTTGTGGTCCAAGATTACTTGGTTCCATTAACTTTACAACTATCATAATGAATAGATTCAGATGTAATATTGTTTGATGAATACAATTTAGGGACACAAATTGGTGATATCTATTCTATGAGACAGTCTAATTCTGTAATTGAATTTCTCGTATATTTCACGAACAATGTTGATAGCGTTTTGTTTTGTGAATGAATAACATTTATTTCTAGGTATCGGTTACGCTTTTGAAGTAACATGCCTTTTGTGTTTTTTAAATTCTTAAGAAATACAAAATGCCATTGAGTTTATTTTAAGATTTAAATGTTTTTGTTTACATAAATAATATGAAGGTAAAATACCCCATAAATCTATACTAATATTATAAAGAAGTAAAGTTTGTGTGTTTGTTAAATTGTAAGGGGTAATCTCGGGATCTACTAAACCGATTTTAAAAATTCCTTCACCAATAGAAAGCCACATTATTGCTGAGTGTCATAGGCTATATAAAAAACCGAAAAATAAAAAGGCTTTTACGTGGTAGTCCGTTTTGCAAATTGAATCGGAGAAAAAACGGTCGAATGAAAGCGATTCTTACGAACGCTGCCTTAACTATGAAAGATATATTTTTGAGTTCTAGAGAAAAGATGTGGAGCTTGAAAATGCCTACAAAAAAGTCAACGACAGTATATGTCTAACTTTTATATTTAAGTTACAAAAAGTAGTTTTTTTAATATTAGTATAGATAATTTAATTTTTAATATTAATAAAATAATTTAAATCGTTAGGTCATATTAACTAAAAAAGGATTATTAACATTATGCCCAACGAAGTGGGCTCGGGTCAGCTAGTAAGTTATAACTTATTTATGGGGTATTTTACCTTCATATTTTTGTCATGCTTATAACTTGTTTTCTTACACATTAATCGTTTTAAAACATTTGCAGTCCTATTTATGAATATCAAAACATACTTACAAATATTCTCAAGGTTGTTATCAATAGCTACTTCTTTATAAATCCATACTAATATTATAAAGCTGAAGAGCTTGTTTGTTTGTTTGTTTGAACGCGCTAATCTCAGGAGCTACTGGTTCGAATTGAAAAATTCTTTTTGAATTGGATAGTCTGTTTATTGAGGAAGGCTATAGGCTATATAACATCAGGCTACGACCAATAGGAGCGGAGCATAAATGAACAATGTTGCAAAAATGAAAAACCGTTGAAACTAAAACACGCGAACAAAGTCGCGGGGGACAGCTAGTGTGTAATAAAAATAAATAAACCTCTTGTAGTTATTAAGAAACTACTTTATAATCTATTTGTTCCATTATAATTGATTCCATAATATTTATCCAAATTAATAAACTTACTATTGATCCACCTAATTTACTCCTAAATATTAACAAAGTAGAAACAGTCTGTTAGTCAATTAGTTAATTATGAAGTAGATATTGGCTACCCATAATTACGACTAAAGTTGTTCCACGGTTTCGCTATTAAACGTCAAAGTTTGTGAGTTTCCTAGAACTGTTCGACGTGTAGTTATTTGAGCTAGATTCGGCTTTAATACTTAGGTTGGAATTATTCATTAAAGATGTTCGCTAGGGAACCTAAAGGGAATATCGTAGTAGTCATTTAAATAGGACTTACACAATCCCAAGATGTTCTGAGAGTTAGTGATTTAAGATTTATTTGTTTGCTATTGTTACGTCTGCATAATGAAGAGAGCTGAGAGCTCTGTGGAAAGGCATTTCCAAAGCAAAGCTCTATTAAATAAAACGTAATAATAAGCTGCCAGGTCCCATGAAACTACTGTTACAATTCTCAAGAATGGTCCAATAATTTTATTAGTGGCAGGTATTAATAACAATTAGTTTGACTACAAACACGATCAAAGATGTGGGAAAGAAAGGATTGCTCGCGGGATACGTTTTGCGTTTTCTTATAATATCATCATTAGTAACAGAAGAAACCTAAGCATCAGATAAATGAGGATATACGTTTCAAACTATGCGCGTAAAACTGTAAAAAAAGTGTAATTATCTTGACCGAATCAGTGGGCGTATTGAAGTCTATTAAATTGTAGTTATATTTACGATACAAAAGCAACAACAAAATTCTAGTTGTTAAACGTTTATTTTAAAATGGAAATGTCGAAAACATACAAATAAAAAACGCGCTATACGGGCAACTAAAATTTAGCAATTCTTGGCAATTTCTATGCGATATTTGTATTGCCATACATTGCTAGGTGATGTCGAGACATAATTTTTGACCAACATTGCCAGTAATACGAATGCAGAATATTTACACATTGATTACCTACAAAAAAATATTAGACATGTATTTTTTGTTTTATTAAACATTCAGTGAGGAATATATAGTAAATGGAAATGTCGCATGACGTCACTTGTAGCTACAAATTTTACCAATACGTGACATCACAAACCCCTCTCCTGAAGTTTAAAGTGCTTTAACTTTGACATTTTTATTGATTTGATATAAGAAGAATTACGAGATTTTTTTTCTTTTTCATTCCTAGTCTGCACGCCTATTGCGAAATTAATTTCCCCCCATGTAAGCGCACTGTAGGTAACAAAGAATCACTTCTTTGCACTTCACGTAACACACGCTAGAGTTTGGTAGGTCCGAATGAAACCTAATCGTTGTTTGTTAAGCTCAGCTATAGACAACAAAGAAGGCAGAGGTTCACAACTTAAGTACGATAAGATAATATCTCAGTAACGACTAATAAAGGTCTAGAGAATGTTCCGGAAGTATCATGCTGAGTACTAGAATAAACATTACGTTCGTATTGAGGTCACCACAGATAAGAAACAGGCTAATTTAAATTAAAAAGCTGATTAGAAAGTTTTCACAAAATTAAACAAAAGTACGGTCTGTTAATGTTCCTTGTTTTACTTTTATGGTGTGTTTGTTTTTATCTTGGGTGATTTTGTTACTGTTTGCCTAAAACTTTGGAATACCTTGTTGTCTATGGTAAAATTTAAATTTGTATTTAAAGCGATATTGTAATTTTCTATAAACCGTCTTTGATATTGCTTTATACGGAAAGAAGTAGTTACACCGCAGTGTGACATTAATTAATACTAAATCCAAATAATATTATAATGAACCTTGACGAAGGAGTGTGAGTGAATCCAAAGAAAAGACAGGCTACTTTTTGTCGTGATAACCGGCATCCACGCAGGCGAAGCCACGCGCAAAAGCTAGTTACAAAGCGTGACTAAATGTAAATACCCACTATACCCAGTAACAAATTAAAGTGGGGAATAATATCAGATTAAAAGCAATAAACTTACTTCTGACTGAGTGCGCACGACTCTGCCAATCCCGTCGAGAATGAAAGCGTGATTAACATACATTTTAAATGATAAAGATCTAAAACATTTTCGCTTCGCTCTTCCAAAAGGTTCCGGCCTTAAAATGTTTAATTATAACTTTATTTCGTGTAATAAAAGCTGTCTATATCAAGGTACAATCTGTCAAAGTTGCAACTCATTAGCCGCTCGTACCTACCAATCAGTTAAAAGTTTTGCAGAATAAATTACCCGCCGGGATTTCTTAGAACAACGCTCAATGTTGATTACAGAAATGATTGGTTATTGTACGACGAAACAATGTATTTAAATTTATAGTATAGTGAGTAATGCAGTGTGAGATTTATGTCTATACAGGAAGTAACCAAAAGGTCTTGACTATGCAAAAGAGTACATCTGGTATAGATATATCAGTTTAAAAAAATTCAGCTTAAAATAAGTAACGTAAATACATAATAGATACTTAATTTTTAAATAATTAATTTGTCGATATCAAACATCAACAAACCTGTCCCATCACTACGAAAGTCCATATACATATAACCTATTATGCTTCTTTAATATTGATTTCGTGGTGGCTTAGCGGTTCAACGAACGGATTTGCGTGCACAAGGTTGCAAGTTAAAAGCTGCCAAAGGCAAGTACCAATGTTTTCATCACATGTAATTTCTTAATTATTCTAAGACACTATCTCCAAACGGCAAAGGAAACGTGAGGAAACCAGGATTCCAAAAAATGAGCAGAGGCCTGTGTTATTATTATACTTTGATTTACTATCTGATTATACTTGGCATTTTGTTTATTCAATACAAATTTTATTCAATACAAAGAGGTTTAAGAGCGCTTATTAACAAATAAATACAGTGTTAAGTACTTAGTAATATTAAAAAGGATGTTTTTGATGTCATAGAATCTTGTTATGATGAACAACATCTAGGATAAAATCTATTTGGTCCTAATATTATTCTAAGAAATGAGAACATAAGAAATATAGTACATATATTATAGTATATTTATATTACGTCATTTGTGTTATACTGATCTCATATATCCTCTTCTGACTTCGTATCTTCCAGCAAGAAATTGTACGTTTATCATGCAAACAATAATGAATTATTTTAAATATAATTTGAGCAAACTTCGTTAACTAAAATAAGGTGTAAATATATTATACTACCACTTTCAGCGAACAAGACCCCTAAATTAAACACTCGGCTGAAATAGAAGGTTTATTGCAAAATTAATTCATATCATTCTCATATAAATATTCATTGGGGACGCTAGTAAATTTTATTCAAAGTCAATCCGGCCTTTTGTATTAAAATAGATGATTCGACGGCAAAAACGTACCTATTGTGGAGAAACGTAAGCAAATGAGTTGCGGTCCGGAGAGAATATTTTGATGGTTCATTTTACGATTTTCTTATCGCACTATTTCAGGAGTTGTAGTGAGTATATCGACGTTGGTTTATAACACGATACCGATATTCTTATACTGCTGTTTTCGTGACCTTAGTAGTGGTGTTGTACATAGTGTTACAAAGTATTGTTTTACAGAAGTTATAGCAAGATCTACATTATGAAGCAAGATAGTTTGAGTAAGACAGGAAGCCGTGCTGTTAACAACATATTTAATAACAAGAATTGTTTGTATACTTTTAAACGAAAGATAAAGAAGAGACTGTTTTATTGATAATAAATATCTTGGGACAACTCACACACGACCATCTGATCCCTTACTAGGCAGAACCTGTATTACGGCAACCAGACAAGTGATAAACATACTTATCATGCTATATGATCATGCTCGTATCATAAAGATTTGTCCTGCATGGAAATGGAACCCACGACCTCCGGTTTAGCATTCAGGGTCACTAACCCCTACACCAACAGGCCAGTCAATATAATAATGTCAATATATATAAAGACGCCGTACCATATCTTCCTTGGTTGAATCGCAAGCGAATTAATTAAGAAGTTCACAGTGTTGTAATTTGTTCAGTCGACATTTTAATATACGATGACGTCATCGCTGATAAAACATTTACTATTAGTCATTAGAACAACCACAAAACTAGTAGAATATCCGACGTATAACACTAAAACAGTAACTCAGTCGCCGTCAAACAATAACTCCGTAATTCTGTTGTCACCAGGGTCAACATATAAATTGTCCGGGATCCTTCCTTGTAATATCGCCACACCTGGACAGGCCTAATTTATTCCATAAATTAATAAGCCTCGGTGTTTCGTGCCGCCGCATGCAGCCAATTGATAGTAACAAAGTTATTGCAGTAATGTACTGAATTAAAGTCGGATGATTGTGGATGTAAATTGTACGGATACGGTTGTGCTATGAGTATGGACGTGGAATTTAATTATTGTTACTGTATGTTGCGAGTGTTTGAGGCCAGAATTCATGGGACGGGTAGTAGAATAAATGAACAACAACTACAAACGGAAATTCTCTTGATCATCGCGCTTGTTTACCGCGTCATTGGTACAATAAGGTTGAGGTTTGATCGCGATTGTTTTTTTAGTTACAGGTGAGCTTGAAACAAGTGTAAGGACAGTGTTCACATGTATGTATGTATGTAATATATTAGGAAGTTATAGATCACGATCAAAAACGACTGGAAAGTTACATTGATGAAATTTGAAATTTGCCATTAGCTAGAAAACCTCGAACATCAGCAACAAAGGAAAACTAAACAAAATGCCATTAAATAGCAAAAATAAAACAAGAAAATAAAATGTTCTTGAATACCGACATAAATACGCAGACTGGAATAAACTCCACTTAACTTTAGCCATAAGTGAATACGGGTGTAAGTAGAAGCAAGTACTTATTACTCTAGAGTAATATGTTAATGCCACGTAAAGCCGTATGAGAACGTTTCCCGCGGAAATTATTTATAGTAGGGCCGTCGCCATTTTTCAAAGCGGCCATTTTTGTCCCGGACATTTGTGGACTAATTCACCTCGGCCCTCTTTGTCCTTTGTTGTATTGTGAATTAAATTATATTAATAAAAAGGAAAATAATGCCTATTATTGCTGTAGAAAAGGACATAAGTAATTTGCAAATAATATGAGGAAAATTTTAATAAGGAGGATGTTGTCGGAGTTTAAGATAAGTTATACGCATTTATTAAATGTCTTTTATTTTGGATTAGTTATTGTAATACAAGAGAAAAGCTATCTCTTTGTAATACTAGCTGTATATTTGTGTTTATCAAATAATATTTGGAAACCGACAAATTGTAACCTTATCAGGGTAAAGACAAACGATGTTTCCCAAATAAATAAACCGTAGCAATATTCTAAATATTTTCAAAGAAATAAATATAAACATCACTGTGTTCGACACTTTTTCATAGCTTTGCCAAGAACAAACAAAAACGAGATGGAATAAAACAAAACGTCTAAATATAGAAGGCAAATACCTAGTTGCGAAACGTTTCACACCCAAATATTGAAATAATATTATTGTAATAGTGATGACAACTTATTCGATTTCGGCTATATAATGTACTAAATTCCAGACTTTCCGATAGGTATTCATGAGATACCTATGCTTGCGAGTGGGTTATATAAAACCGATCTTCTTGAAACATGTTCGCTCATAATTTGGACCTATGATAATATCAATAGTCCTCTGGGTACCATAAATAGGTAGATATCATCTATAACTTATAAAGCTTGTTTTAAATTAAAAAATGCACGTTGCAATAGGGTTTTACCGTTAACAATTTCACCGTCAGGTGCGCTAGTCGTAGTCGATGAACGATAGTCAATTCCATAGTTTTTTGTGGCTTCTAACGCACCAGTCGCGCTAACACATTCAATATAAATTGCACTAGAGAACTACAACTAGTCTTAGTACGATTATGCACGAGACATCCGAAGTAGATCCAGGAAAGCTACAATTTCTTCAATGTCAATGGATAGTTCCTATTCGCAAGATCGAAGCGAGTTTAAATAGAGTTTCAGTGGTTCGTATGCTCTTAGTTTCCGCTCAGACGCTAGCAAACTTACAGATTCAAATAAAACAAAAGATGAATGATTTATATTCAGAATAGATTTGTTCGAATACTTTTTATGTTTATTCCTTTGTTTCAGATGAGTAAAAACGTTTGTGATGAATAAGACAATTTGACGACTCGATATATCTCGTGTCTGTAAAAAGTACCGAAATATAGCAGTTATCGAGAGCAAATATACTTTCATGATACAAATAGGAGAAGACGTTTAGATAAATAGTAAAAGCAAAAGATTGAGTAATTTATGAATTGAAAAATAAAAGTTGCAAATTTACAAAAAGTTTCTAAATGACACTCGAGATTTTATTGTTGCTTACTGACATTGAGATAAGTTAATAGACAAAAGTCATTTATTGCGCTAACCTTGAGTGATATGGAATCATTATCAATTATTATTAGACGTTATAAAAGTTTAGAACAACTAAGAAAACAAGCCCCTGTGTAACTATAATATGTTATGTACAACTCATGCTTTAAACAATTAAATATTCCATTAAATACACTTTCAGACAGAACCTCTTTGAAATCGCACAAACAAGGTTGAAAAGCGTGTTGACAGCGCTTCACATTAACATGCAGGCGGACATCGCCAATATTTACAAAAGTTTAACGCTGTTAAGTCCACTGTGACTGAATATTACTCTGCGAATAAAACTGTTGTTGAATCTTTTTCATCGATAACAAATGACATTAAAGCATGTTTTTGTATTGTGGATCGGTGGCGAAAGTGCACCGAAAGGATTACGTAGAGTATATTAGTCACTAAGTAGAGCGACAACATTCGTAGGATGGCGGGCAGTAACTGGAAGAGGAGAGTTGAAAATTGAGCTCAGTGGCGTGCCATGGGAGAGGCCTATATTCAGCGGTGGACTGATACGGGATGATGATGAAGACGCTGTTGTGCTTTGTAAATAAAGTACCTAGACGTAGATCAGGAGTCACAAATTTACTTATCAAACCTACTTTACAGCAAAGCATAAGAAGCAAAGCTTTAAACCGAAAAGAAATATAAATTTTGTTAACTATACTATTAATTTATTCTTATTCTTAATTATACTATAATATAGCAGCATCAAAGGAAAATTCTCCAATAGCAATGAGGACCTCAAATTTCCAATCATGTTTAAACATAGTTCAGTTAGAATTTTATTTCCTAAATTTGTTCTGCAATTGGCTCTCACAAGTTACCCGAAAGTATGCCAGGTCACATTAGAAGGAGATATCTTCGGGACACATTTGCCAAAAAAGCGCAATAAAGGGAAGTCTGTGCCAAAAATACCGAGTGATAGCGATCTCATTACCCACCGAAAAAGTCGGCTTAAGATAATCTTTAGGCTTATTCCCTAGCGAGATAAGTCCAGTACTTAATGCTGGGGCAATTTTTTACACCTTTTTTGTAATTAACTCAGCGAGTGGTTTTTCATAACTAGTCTACTTAGTCGCTATTCAATTAACTTGGTCTACGCCGGCCATTAAACGAGGCAGGTCCGTCTTAATTAGTGGACGGTAATAGTTTAAGAAAAGAAAACTGTGAAGACGACCAGAAATTATTAATTGCTCTTCAGAGTAAAAACCAGTTTTCTTTTGATCAGACTTCGTCGTTAACAATTCAAAATCCAAACACAGTTTATTAATAAAATCATGGTATTTTAACAAAGAACAGAATCATTTTAATTCTTTAAAAGGCTGTAGGCTGTTTGTAGAAAAGATTATTTAAATTTGAATTTTAAAAGCTTTTTATTACGTTATGTAAATCTCATAATAAAAGGGGAGAAGTGGAAACGCAGCTATTCGCACCGACTCTCATTTTGGTAAAACACTAAATATAATAAGGTTTCTTGAATTTTATATTATTTCGTAATTTTCGACTACCACAAAATCCAAAAATATTATAACTGTCTAAGTTTTTAATAGGTAAAAAGAACAACTTAATATGCTACGAAGTCTAGACTGAACTGAAGCGTGAATTTAGATACAAAACAAAAAATATTTTCTTTTATGTGTACCAACATTAAGTTTTAACGTTAGGTATAAACGTCATACAATAAATACAGGTAAGTTAAGTACTACATTAATGAAGCAAATAATTTATAATGATCCTTTCCATCGCGTAGTTTGTTTTAAGCCGATATAACGCGCGGTAAGCCAGCGATCACTGGGGAGGGAATACAGCCACCATATTGCTCTGATGTCCCGGGATACGTGATGTTGCCAAATTAAGCATACATTGTTTGATGATAAATTCAAAATTTAGATGTGTGGATGTGAATGTTACTTAGAAATCCTGTGGCGTTGGTATAAATCAAATTAGGTATTAGGTAAGGCAAATTACATACCAAACATTTTTACACAACTCGTTCTACCAAAAAAATTATTATCCTATCAAAACGAAAATACTTTAGCAGATATTAAATTTAGTTTAAATTCTTAAATAAAATTTAATAGAAGTATTTTTTGAGTTATTTGCGAAAAGCAAAAAAGTTATTTTTTTAAAGCGACAAGTATTTTGTTGTGAAGAAAACGATGAATACTAACCGAAGTTACAACATCAACAGTAGGACGTTTGCAATTAGCATTTATGAGTAACATTTGCATATACATTATGATTTTAATGAACATAGCTTTGTATGATGACGTCACAAACATCTGTGTCAGTGGTACACATTACTATTTGTCTGCGTTTAAGGAGCTTGGTGTTTGCGCTAAGTGAGTACACCCACATGCAATCTGTATAACGATTACTTGAGATGTTTTAGTTAGTTTAGTACAAAAACATACTCTTAAAAGAGACTCATCTCTTCTTATTTTATATCAATCATATTGAATTAAGTACCTATATTAGGTAGCCGTATTTTAGTAGGTACTTACGTAAGACGTAGGTGAATACTTTTAACTCAATTTAAAAAACCGTGATACATTATCGATTATAGTTTAATTATTTTTAATGTTTAACTAGCTAGTTAACGCAAAGTAATTTTTTTTAGCCTAAGTTACTTCTTATTACATCAGCTGCCTGCCGTAAAAATCCCGTGAAAATTCCGTCAAAATCGGTCCAGCCGTTCCAGAGCTTAGCTGGAACAAACAGATAAAATTGTAAAAAATTATATTTTGGTATATTTACCGTATATACATTAATATGCATGTAGTAAAAAGCGGTAATTTTAATATTGCAAACAGACACTTCCATTTTATTTATTTGTATAGATATAGATAACAATTTACAAACAAACACGACCAATATATTAAAATCATTAATACATTATATCATTAATATATTGACTGCTTTACGTCATAGTCATAGTTATTTTCTGTTTCTACTAACTCATGGTAACCCTACTAATAGGCTCATAATTAAATTTTAGGCTGAAAACGAAGATTAAAATTGATACTGTAGCGGGATGACCGGCTTATTAACTGGCCTGTTTATTGCGTTAATGTACCCGGCGATATTAAGTGCGGCTAACGCAGTTTGTTGCCTATTAATATGCCTCTGAGACCCTGTTAAACAAAAACACTTAGGGAACATACAACTAAAGTATATTATTACTCGCGACGCAACGGAGACGGTATATGCGTTTAGGGTGAGAGGTTTTTTGTTTGTTTGCGTGTGAACAATCGAATGTCGTCACGTATCTCCAAAACAGTTTAATCGATTTCGGTAAGGTTTTCAGTACCTAAAAGGTTAGTAATTTATATGTGATGGTTCTTAGCTAGATAATTATTTGGTGGTAAGTCGCCAGGGGGTGCCTGGACTATAAAAACGAATTGCCATTTTTCTTGAAAACGGTTCGACCGATTCAAATACGAATTTCTGTAAATGATTGGTGTTTTTTTGTCGATGGTTTGTAGATAAGTTTTGTAATGTCATGTAAATATTAGATTAGATTAGAGAGTAAATATTTTTCGCGCATATTTTTTTTTAGATCATTATTAGGGTTTGTTGTTTTAAATATCTGAATAGGAAAGTTAACCAATCCAAAACCTATGTCTTAGTATTATTAAGAGTAACCTCATACTTAACTGGTGCAATAATGAAAAAAACCTATTGATGATACACGTTTTTTAAATGGGACAAAATATGCCATCTCGGTGGAAATATCGCAGGCCTGACATCCATACTTATAATGTTATAAGTGCAACCGATTTTGATGAAATTTAATATGATGCAAGTTTAAGATCCAATGAAAGGACATAGGCTTCTTTTTGTCGCTATAACCGACACCCACGAGGGCAGAGCCGCGGGCGACAGCTCTGTTAGGCTTATTATAACCCAAGTAAAAGCAAAATCGATGGCACTTAAACTGGCACAGTGCTTAAAGTATTCCAAATACTTTAGTAGACTTGTTCTCTTCCAAACCTCTATAGGAACCTACAAGCAGTTTATATGTACAGTAATCTATACTTATTTCCTTATCCCAGTGTTCACGGCAACGGTCGGATGAATCTGCGAGTGTAATGAGGAGCACTCCAGCGACTATCTTGTATTCTTTGATATCGAAGTCTGATGCTTTATCCGTCTCAAGTGCCTTTATTGTACTGCTTCGTTATTTTTACAGATTTGAAAGACCTTTTGATTTGTTGTTGAATTTGAAATATCGTGACCTAAGACGGAATAGGGTGTAGACATTTTGTTTTAAGGTTCTCTGTTGTAAATATTTATCAAATTTTAATAATAATTCCTTCCGTTAATTTTGCAATAAATTAATTTAATTAACATCATGTTATCCCACAAAAGAACTAATTTATTTTCTTCATTATTGTAGTCAAGAAATTTCCTAGGATCTTCTTTTTTAAGGTTACTTAGGAAAAATCAAAGTGAATAAATTCTTTCTGATGGCACGAAAACAAGTTCATGCGGAAATCCGACTCGCACTTGGCCGGTTTTATTTTAATAAATATTGTTTACTTACTTTTTTACTTATTAAAGTATGTACCTATTAAAAGTACAAAACAATTGTACTAGCAAAGTTCATTTCCCATAAATAATGCGATAACTCCGGCTGACGCGGCACAGCTACAACAGATACCGCGCGGCGCTCGCCCGGCGCGCGGCGCTGCTGCAGACGACTCAATATCCGCGGTGCACGAGACCTACTCATTTCCGATCTACTACTACTATGGACACCCCATACAGACATAACACAAAAGGCACAAATTTTATTGAGAAAAAATAATTTTTGGTATGTGTTTTTTAGTTACGTTTTGTGACTCATGAACGCACACTGAATATGTTTTCAATAATAATGTTATGCAAAAAAATAATAATTATACAACGAAAATCTCCCAATAAAAAGGCTGCTTGTTTTATAAACCACACTACAAACAAATTAAAATTTGACAGATTTTGGCACTCCATTGACGTATTACTTGATAAGCTAACTTGCCAAAATATAAAAAAGTAAGTCATTAACCTAAGGTGTTATTATTATTATTACTAAAATAAAATTAAAACTAAATATTCGAAATTACGTCAGTATAGTATACTAGTATACTAGTGGTTTTCTTAGTAATCCTTCTACATTTTCTTGTATAGTGGCAAAGGCTTTGAATTTCTTGTACAGGTGACATGGAAATAGAAGACGTCTTTTGTTGTGAAACATTGAATAGCTATCGAGGAAATACAGGGGTTTGTTTTGACATGCATTTAATGTGATGTTTCTATAGAGAAGTCAGCCACGATATGTAAGCTCTACAAGTTAAACATACTCTGTATTTCTCACATAGTATGTAAGTTTGTTCACCTTAATATCTAAATGTAAATGCTGTGATCTCCTTTAATTGAAGGAGCACAACTCAAATGTAAACTCTACTTTTGTCTAAAAATGTATCTTGTGTATTCTTCGTTGGCGATCCCTCCATAGATAAATAAATAAAATAAAATTCTTGTTAAATTTTTTTTTTAAGTTTCAGCATTTATATGTCATTGAAAAATAAAAGTTCACAATATTGCTTAAAACAAATCATAAAAATAAATATCTAAAAAAGCTAAAACTGAGCTTGCATCAGAACTGTGGTATGAAATAAAAGGTTAAAACTTTAATTTCAGTTTAAGTGATAAACCGTGATCCTAGACTATGGACTATTTAAGTTTCTCGGCACATACTAGTCATTCATCAATCTCTTGAACCCTGTAAGCGTGACTTAACCTCACAAGTCTATCGATCTTCGAACTTGACGCGAATCTTAGAAAATCATTTTTTTTTAGATATTCTAAAGGAAAGTTTCAGTGTTTCAGTTCAGTGTAATGCGTAGGTTTTCAATTACTTACATGAAATTTATATTCGAGTATCTCATTCTGATATTCATGAAAGCCTTGAAGCAATTTAAATGCATATTCGGTGAGCAAGAAACCTTTCAGAATTAATTTAAATTAAATATGTGGCGTGTATGTAACAAACACGATGTACTGAAATATAGTTTGTAAATGTTTTGAATGTGACTGATAAAAGTCCTTACATTATTAATTCAGTATAAAATCATTATGTATATACTTCTCGAAGATGAACAAACTACCAAACTTTTTACAAAAAGTTCATAAAGCATTATTAAAGAGAAATAGACTTCTTTCTCAACTCTTTCTCGGAATAAAAAAAAACAAACGAAAGTTATTTAGTATTATACATCACAACAAACACATTTTATCTGGATGATGTTCTTCACAAAAGAACATTTTATAAACTTAAAAGACAACAGAAGTTGAAGCTAACAGAGATAGTAATCTTGTAAGAATGAACCAACAAAAAGGGTAGAGATGTATGGGAGCATGCGGGCTACATAAAACCTGTAGCAGTGGAGCTCATACATACCTAAGATAAGGTTTCGAGCTTTGATATATTAGGTAGCGATTGTGAGAAAATAATAAGAAACAAAAGAAATATAACTAGTAAGCTTTGAGTGGTTGGTTTGATAAAATCGAAGCATTAGGCTTCATCAACTTTGTCATTGTCCATCGCATGTAATGCAAGAGCACAAAAACGGCCAAAACGTGGTGTTTCCAATTTTGTTTTACTTCTTCCATGGATATAATTTATACCAACAATACTGGCCAGTAATTATACCACTTCTGGCAACATCTCTTTCCATGTTATAAAGGAAACAGACATTTGATTTACATGATCTATTTCTTTGGCTTCAGTAGGTATATTCCCGGTGTCATTTCTTCTTTGAATAAATTACTTATATTATCTACAATATACTTTAAACATGAGCTATACTAATTAACTATCTTCAAAAACCGTTCGCCCGCTTCCTTCAGCACCGTGTGTTCACAGCTACAAATATAATATCATTAATATTCATTAGACGTTGGCTGGAGTCGAAGCCGGCACAGCGGCTGACACGACTGCTGATTATTGTTGTTCACCCCACTTGTTCCACTTTAACCCCATGCTAATCCATGGCTGAATAATATTTCCCGACCTGGATATTTTGCATTACAATTTCTGCAGTGAAAGTAAAAATTGCATCTGTTTTATTAAGCTACTAGCTTTTGCCAGCGACTTCGTCCGCGTTTCCGTCGTTTTTTCGTAAAAAAGTAGCATATGTCCTTCCTCACTGTTCAGTGGTTTTGATGTAACAGACAGATTAACTTTCGTATTTTAGTAGGGAAATATAATATATCACGTTACACAAAAATATTCCTTATAGCATGATTCAGTATTCACGCGCGACGGCGCGATGGCTTATTATCGTATTTCATGTATAAGTTTGGTGTTTCTCTACCGATTTCTATGATTCTTTTTTTATTGAATATGTAATAATGTAAACTTTTTTTAATTAGGGATGAGTGAGAGTATTATAAACGTAAGAGTAAACAAATATAATCAGAAATATCCGAACTGTTAAGCTATCGGGAGTTACACGTGTTATTGTGAGTCAACCATAAAAGATAGACATATGCTGTTGTGGGATATTTTTTAGATAATTTTATGTAGAACATTTCCGTCATACATGATTTCTATGTAGCTTTAACCATTAAGGCTGCATACGCGACGGAAGCTTAAAAAATACCGTTTTCCCAACATTTCCCTTCACTGCTCTGCTCCTATTGATTGTAGCGTGATGAAAAGTATACTATAACCTGCCCAGGAGTATGAAGAATAAATGTACCAAGTTTCGTTAAAATCCGTCGAGTAGTTTTTGTTTCTATAAGGAACATACAGACAGACAGACAGACAGACAGACAGACAGACAAAAATTTTACTGATTGCATTTTTGGCATCAGTATCGTTCACTAATCACCCCCTGATAGTTATTTTGAAAATATATTTGATGTACAGAATTGACCTCTCTACAGATTTATTATAAGTATAGATATAGATTATTACGTTCAAGATATGCAGACATACGTATGAAGACGCCGGGTATGTTTTTGTGACTAAAAAATAATACCATTGTGTTACAATTTAGTACGACAATACCTGGAACCCAGAGGATAAGTATTCAACGCTAAAGTTCATTGACTTGAACGAATGTTTAATCGAAACAAAACAAAACTACCATCTAACAAATATCGTCTATTCAAAATTCTCCCTTCAGACTTCTTGGAATGCCGACACAGACACTGATTCCTAATAAATCTAGTTGGCAAGATCAACCTAAACTTAAGGACGTATATTGGGCGTATAAAAAATTATACGATCCCTGAACAGACTTGAAACAAAAGCGCCCGTCAAGCTACATCACAATTAAAAATAGTAATATTGTTGTAGATTAAAATATAAAACAATTTCGGAGTATTATCCTTTGTAGGCGTTTCTGCTGAATTTATTTCGCTGAAGAACAGATTATGTATTTTACCATCCCTATTTCTTCGAAAGTGTAGCTAGAATACTGTTGCTGAGACACCGAAAATTAATAACAGGATTAATTAACTTGTTTATCTTCTAATTAGAACAAAACAATTAACAAAAATGTAACAATCGGAACAAAAATGTCAAAATCGTGACATTATTTTATGGCATTTGTTAAAACGTACTTCGTAGCGGCTAACTTATCATGTTATGAAACCAGATTATAAAATCTTTGTAATAAAGTTGTCTTAACTCAAGACTTTTGGCAGTTATTTGACGATTGCCGTAACCATTTGGGGACTGTGAGGGCATAAAAAACTTATAAATCCCGGTTCACAGAATGTTAAGCATTTGCCAGGCTGTTTAATGAAAGCCCTTCCACCCTACAACCTCTAAAGTTTAAACGCTGAAAAGTAATCCATATTTCACATTTTCGTTTTATAGCTGTTAAAATTCAGTCTTTTGATAGACATAAAACGTGCAGGATCCATCTTCATTCGCATTCTGCGTACATTCAAGGTTTTATTATGAATCCGTGCTGTGCCCGCTGTAGGCTTTTTACGATGCCAATTCACCAAGACATATGTAAACGGTACTGCTCGTAAAAACTTACCACACTCTATTTTAGTTCTGGAAAACATAAAAAAGAACCTTGCTGCTTTGTAATAGAGATTGATGTGGCTGTAAAGTTAAGGTTGTAGTGGAAAGAATATTATTCGCGTTAGGTAAAGGAAGGATTACTGATGGTTGAAGATCGTTAATATCTTAGGCACGGCACATTTCTTTGAATAAAATTTTGTGGAGTTAGTTTTGTGGCATGCGGCCCGTTTCTACGTTTACGAGTACGTAACCCACGTAAAGCCACGTGAGTAACGAGGATTATTATGTTAGGGAAGTGGAATTAATGGTGGCTTATTTATGTTCGGAAATAACTCCCTCATAAATATTGCGTGAGTCTGTTATAGTAAGTCAACGAGGGATATAATTTTCTTTGATTTGAAACATTTGTTTTGCATGTGTACACTATTATTCAATGCAAGGTAATTCTAGAGTTAATTAACGTCAAAACTAAATATATCAATTAAATTCTACTTGAGTCGAATTTAAGTACCTATTTTACGTAGTTTTGCTCCTATTTACATAAGACGGATTTACTTTAAGTTTACTTCATAATATGATCAGAATAACAATGAACTTTTTACTGTTTTAAAATTGCAGCACTTAACCAAAGGAAATAATTCAGGTCTCACAATTCTAAATAATTTACTAAACCTGTCCTAAATTTCCTGTAATTACGAGGCGAAGGCGTTCGCTGGGTGTTTCAGTGTTATGTATAACAGAGGTGCGCAGTGGCAGCGCGATGTCCGAGCCTATCGCTGAACCTTGCACTGAACGATAGGCAGCGGTCGATAACATAAGCTGAAGCGGGCAAACATTGCTTTCTGCATGCTTAGTCTTTATTACCTCTAAAAAATGGTAATATAAGGTGTAAACTTGTTTTAGATAATATTAAATACTGATTCAACTTTTTAATCGTATAATGACAAAGGTTTCAACTATCTTAAAGCTTATTTTATAAGTCACAGAAAAATGCCACAAAAATTATAATACGCGCATCCTCGAACTAGCCCTCCCAATAATGGATTATGAAATAATAAACATTGTTTATTTTCACAACAAGGACAGAACAAAACAGTAAAAGTAATTACTTTTTTATTTGAAAGTATTATAACACAATAATCAATTATTGTAAAATCGCTTCCGCTTGTTCTTTATGACATTTCAAGCTTTAATTTTATAGCTAGTTTAGGTAGGCTACGAGTTCCGGTGATGCATAGCCGACAGGCAATTTTGTAAAATAGTGCGCCTAATTTTTAGCAAAGCCAACGTTTTACTAAGGCTTCCGTAGTTTCGTAGTAAGTAACTGTTGCATAACTTTGCATACAATTTACTAAACAACGGCCGTAATTATGGGGTCGACTTGTTTCTATTGTACGATACTTTTGATTTTGGTGGTATATTCCTTGAAATAAACAGTGTGTAATTTGACGTATGCAAGTTGTAGTGTAATTATTACGTGTTTTATTTGTTATGTATTCATAAAAATGTTACGCCTATCTTGGGGCAACTTAAATATGTGGCTGGGCCATTTCGCTACATTCACAGGTGAAAAATTTATTCACTATTCTTCACTTTTCGGTTATACAATAGTACTTGTAGTAACGGAACGGCTAAGCCACATATTTTGACTAAGGTGTAGAGTTTGTGAAGTTAGGCCTTTAGAGTTAGGGCGTGTAGAACAAGAAGCTTGGCTCTACATAAGATCTAATAACTTTTTAACAGTTCAAGTCATAATTATGGTCTTGTCTAAAAGTAATTTAACAATTAGTTGTTTATATCCAAGTACCTACCATACAAATCAAACAAGTCAATTATAAATCTGATTCCAAATAATTTCATTCGCATAAAGATACTAGAAATTATGTTACATGTTCCATACGACAGAAGTTTCTAGAAGTTACTCGTATGTTCCACGATATTATTATGATCGTGTTCAGCTAATAAATAGTCATAACGTTGCAGTCCTCAACTTTGTTGCGACGAACACGTGTTTGTGAGCAGATTGCTTGTTTGTTAAAGTTATCGTACCTTTACATGTAGTCTCAATATTGTGTATAAAGCAGATGGAATTCAACATAGTAAAGTTTTACGTCGTATTTTGATTTTATGTTCTTCTTTTATTTTTGAAAATTTATCGTCGTATTGTGTAAGAGAAGAGATAGTTATATTTCTTGTGTGGTCAATGATTTAGTGTAGACCTTATTTATTTTACACAAAAAAATAAAATAATACTCACTTCTCAGTCAAATCGTATCGGGAAACATCACAAAGAACAGTCAAAAAGATTACTTCGAATTAAGCATTAAACATGCTTAAGCGCAATTAAATACCAGTTTGATTTAAATCTGGAACAAAGTAATTTATCGAGTAGTCAAAAAACTTTTAATCAGAACCTTTGTGACTCAATTCGAAATAGATTCACAGCTCTCCCTTGACTTCCTGATTGCAACGTTCAAACCTAACTCAATATTCGTATATTTTTATACCGAGCGGATGGTGAGGCTTCCTGATTTATTAATCTGACCGAAAACAAAAGCGATCAGCTTAATGGGCGCGGCAACGACCCCCGCTGTGAAGGTATTATCAACGTTTAATATCCTCTGATTGTGCGTAAATCTTCAAATATCATTAATATCAATAAACAGCCTGTTATTACATTTTCGGCTTGCGTGTGGTGCTATAAGATAGATTCATTTGACTGTGGGTTTATCTTCAAATAAGCTGTCAGTTTATTGCAAAGTAATTACAGCAGTGAGGTTAAATACTTCTGGCGTGTGTTGTAAGTGTTTTGTTGATTGTAGATTGTTATAGAACTACATTAAAATCTGATAGCATTTAGAAAAGACCAAAAATCGTATGAGAATCAAACTAAACTAAATATTAGCAAAAGAACAAAAACACATTCCAAAATTAAATATAGGTAACATATTTAATACTCATTAAACGAGGTTTATTTGTTTTATAACCAGATAATATTCTATTAGTCATGTAGTCATATCTAAAATGCATGATTTCAGCCAACCAAAACACAAATTCTCTAAATCTGTACGTCATTAATTTAATGATATAAATTCCGTCAATGGAGTTTATGGTTGCACTGCGAACGTTACATGATTCCATATTAATCCTTATACTGATGCTGATGATGATGTAGTTTCATAAAGTAAATTATTTTTTGAAACAACACCAAAACATAGAGGATATTAGGCAATACTGGAACACAAGTAATTAATTAATTATTTAATTGTTGTACAATACTTTAAATAATGTCAAATGCGATAAAACAATATTTTCAGGAGATAAAGCTGCTTAAAACAATGATAAAATATACTATTTTAATAAAGTAATGTAGGTATGCATAATTATAATTAATTTACGATGAAGATTAAAGAGAAGCATAAAACGAACAAGTAAATACCGAGAGGATTAAATTTAATGATGAGATTAACCTTTATTAGCATTTAATGACGCAGGCTTCCCTTTAACACAATATCCAGTAGCTTCATTTAACACAATGAAAATAAAAAGTGAATTCAAAGCGATAATATACAAACTATTTTCTTCCATTGTATTTTTTATTCCGCATAAAATTAATGTTCCAAATCACTTTGAGAATAAAAGTACTCGTTAAATTAAACTTTTAACTGAATCCAGAGTTCTCAACAACAAAAAGCAAATTACAGAATAAAGTGTATTCCTCCTTTATATGGAAGCACCTCATTAGTACGATACAAGCCGAATGCAAGTACATACTGCCATTGAAATAACAACTTTATTTAATATAAGGTTAAGTTGAGTTTCCAGAATTTGTTGTATTAGCTTTGGGAATTAATCTGGTAATTTTAGTCCAATATGATTCGTGGTTTAAAATCTTTGTTTAATATAACCGGCTTATGACTTGTTTTGTTGTTTGCTTCAAAATTAATAGGTACGTTTATTATTATTCGTTAATGTGTAATGTAATTTCTGCTTTAGTTTTAGTGATTAAGCAACCATTTGAAAACGATAAGGTGTCCTTTAATTTTTGAATCGAATGATTATAATTTCGGTGTCGTAATTATATTATAACAGTTTATCGTAATAATTTAGCAAGACTGTTATTACAAGATGCTATAAGCCTTAATAAGTTAATTCTTGATATCTCAATAATCTGCTTATGTTGGCTATTATTGTTTTTAAAACTATCGTTAGACATAATAACTGTTCTAAAACATTTAAAAGAAAATCCTAACCAACAGAACTAAGATTTAGAGGTACAAAATGAAAACATGTTTTACAATGTTCAACCATTGAAGACCCACCACAAAGTAGGTATTATAAAATTAATGTTGGAACATTTTACACCAAGCACAACAAACATAATGTTAATTTTGTTTCATTCCATCAGTAGCCTGCTTAAGTTAGTCGATTTATACGAAATAAAGTACAAAACACATTTCTCCACCATACACGCACAGGCGACGTAATAAAATAAAACTCATTCCATTCTTCCGCACGTTTGCATTCACCTTGGTAAGTAACAATAAAGTTAAAAAGAATAAGGAAACCCTAAGGTTTTCTTTCAGAGCGTACCTTGCTCTCACTCCTCGCTTCTAAGGAACTTTCTCATTAGATTCATCACTTACTTCTTTAAAAAAGGCTCACTGCAGTCTCGGCGATTCCGCTTGAAAAATTAAAAAAGAGACAGAGTTGTGTTTTGTGGGTGCCAGAAAGGGATAAAAGATGCAGATGACAGCTGATATTAATGTGCAAGCTTTGTGGAAATAATGTTATGTGTCAAAACAGAAGCGGTAGAAGATAGTTTTGAGGATTTTTAAAACTACTGAGGTCTTACTGGCCGATATGTTTCTTGGTAATATGTAATGGTTTATTTATGGTTTAACTACATTTTAGATACATTCTGTACGTATTAATGCATTAACTGTATTTGGCAGTTGCAATCTCAATAATTATAGTTAATTAAACAAAATTAATATGCGAGTTTCCTAATGAATCCGAGAGTTGAACACTGGCTGGATAACCAACGAGAATAATGCCGATAGAAAAAGTGATGATAAATACAATCAATGAGAAGAACGATGCGCGCACTCTATGCTTATCTATGCATACTCTAAGGTCCTATATAGCCCACCGATTAGCGTAAACCTTGCTTTAACAAATTATCCTAGTCTAAGGTCGCCTTAAATCAAAATCAAAATATTCTTGTTTTAAGTATGCCTTTTCAGACACTTTCAAAACGTTAAATGACTCTAGTTGTGTGGTTCCATAACATCACTCCTATGGAGAAGTACCGGCAAGAAATTCCATAGGTTACTCTTTTAAAAGAAAGGTAATATGTACATAAGACATTAAAAAATAAAATTATTTTAGAATATGCGGCAACAACGCAAATAGCAAAATGTATAATGTGACAAGAATAATAATATCACATGTAGAAAACAAAATAAATATTATAAAAATATAAACAAGTTCCGTTAATGTGCACCCCTCTTAAAATATTTTGCAAACATAAACTAAGTTACATAACTGTGATAAGCACAAGTCTAAATAAAGAATATCTGTATTGCTTATAACCAACTTTCTTTTGTTTCATCCTCAAAGCAGTGCCAAATTTTCGCTTCCGTATACATAAAATATTACGCACGTATGTACTCTTATCCATTTATTGTCACAGTATTTATAGACGTATTTTAGTGGTCCATAGTAGTCGGATTCACCCGGAGGTAACGAATTTTACAGGTAATAACAGCTTCGCAGGTTCGTTTGACGGCCATATTTTAGTGGCGCGTAAATTTTTATCGTCCACAATAAAACGAAACAAAGCGTTTGACTGCTTCTCTTTCGTCATAATTTATGTCTTTTCATTGATTTTCGATGAGTAAATCTTTGATTTTTTATCTCGAACTTTCTTTTTTATATTTTTCTAGATTACACAAGGATTTTGTGTTGAATTTCAAAATACTAAGCAGTAGAGATGATTAATTGATAATAACCCGTAAAAATTTTTTTTTTTTCTCTTCATCTCAAATTTTCTAATTAGATATACATAAATGCATAAACAATTTATTTCACCGGTTTCAATGAGACTTCTTCAGGATTAAATTTTTCATTGAATCCTGAAATGTATTTAATTTTTTACTTAATGTAAAACGCTTCGCTGGTGATCTTGGATTATAAATAGTGGAAACTAGATTCTCATTTAACTTGCTTTTAACGTTACTTTTATTTTATTTAGCCTAATCTGTCGTACTGATGCCAAACGCTTCCAAGTCCTTCCAAAGTTCTCTGTCTCACACCGCCTCAAACCAACCCTTGTTTGTCCAACGCTGGGTTGTTTTAATAGGTCGTCACGCCCTCTCTTTCTGTGCTGGTCTCGGCGGTGCCGTCATCATCATCATCACCATTTTAGTAATAATAATGTGTAAATGTGAAATAAAATAACTCACTAAAATAAATAAAATAGTAGGTACACATTAATAAATAGTACGGAGGTAAATTACAGAATTCCAATATATAGTAGCGTGACGTCACACTGCGAACACTCGATACAGAATCGGTACCGCACACCCGATGCTCATTTATTCATCAGCCATCGATTCCCGCGATAAATATGTATGGTAACGTTTTAATTGTCCGCTGAAATACCGTCCGTCATTATTGAACATTTTTATGAATTCTGCCCGAGCTTAATGGAAAATTGTTGGACATTTATGTTAAAGCGTTTTTAATCGTCTATCCTGTAAAATTTTTGGGTAACTTATATTAATAAAGAAGATAATACCCTACTTAATATTTTCTTGTTAAATTTATTTTAGTAAATTTTTGAGAATATAATTTTCGGCGTGTACTTTATGTATACCTAAAAATTGTAATTATTTGTATCATACAAATAATAACATTTATAATAATAGATTGTGAGTAAGTAGGACGTCTTTCATGATTTAGCATAATATTATATTTCAAGCCTATTTATAACTTTATAAACTCTTACAATTCATAATGTTAGTAGATTTGTTTATAAAAGAGAGAGGATGACCGAAATCGAATAGCTACGTACTTATTAAAAATTAAAACGTAATCCAGCCAAATTTATTTTTACAAAATAGAGCTTAAAGTAAGCCAATTATTCAAAACTTTTAAATCAATTCGTGTAAAAGCCAGCATAATGTCCTTAAAGTTAACAATACAATGTCTTAGTAAGTATAAACAATTGTGGGAATTCGCAAAGTTTAAAGTAAGCGAGCATGGCGGGCGGCTCGTGGCAAATTGAATTGCCAACATTTTGCGAATGCCGTACAATTTGCATTAAGATATTGCTATCGGGACGCCGTGGTGTCATGGGATGGAGGGGATAACTTACTTGGGGTCGTGTATCACTTCTTTGGGGTAATGCTATGGCAGAACGCAAGGTAACTTGTTTGCAGTCTAATAGATTTTTAACTGTTTGAAAATTTGAGATCAGTAAAAAAATATTAAGTACCTACATAAGCTTTTAACGAAACAACGCAATATGTGTGGTATACAAATATATAAAGAAATGCCGACAACATCACATACATTGCTCTGAACCAGTACGTACCTATAGCACCTGTGTTATAGAATCTGAAACAACAGAAGTATCTCAAACGCCTACACCCGAGACAAAAGAAAAGTGTTTTTCTACATTGACCCGTCCGGGGATCGAACCCGGGACCTCAGAGCTGGCGACACCTTGGAAACCACTCGACCACGGATGACCTTAAAATAATTTTTATTTTATCATAAAATAACTGTTTTTATTTTATTTTTCGTTACCGAAACATCTATAAAACAGACAGTCGCTCTATCTTAACCAGTTGCAGCCCCTTAATAACATAAGGTACCAACAAGTCAAAGACAACCGAGCATAGAAACTCATTTATCTACATAAATGCGTCCCACAGGCATAAACGATATCACCCGTTTATTCAAAATGTAATATATCTTGTAAAGTCTATCCTTCGTCAACGTGTTACCGCTTTCATTATAATGTCCCTCGCGATCGCTTTAATTAAGTGAATTTCGAATACGTTACGCTGAATGCCTCGTTTTACATTTATGCTCACGTTAAAGATGACATTTTACCTATAAATTTATATTTTATTTAATAAATAATAATACCAACCTATAAATTTTCCACTGCTGGGCACAGGCCTCTTCTCATATAGAGAAGGAACGAGCATTGATCACCACGCTTGTTCATTGCGGGTTGGCGATTTCAGATTCCAATTTTTTTAGAATCCAGGTTTCCTCACAATGTAGTAGTAAATAAAAATATAGTGGTAATCTTAAAAAGTCTTAGGTCCATAAAACCGATATTTATCGATAAAATTTGATTAAGAAAATATCCTTAATCATATTTTATCGATAAATATTTCGTCTGGTTCAACACCAACAAACCAATAAATTTACAGATCAAATCGAAATACGATCAGTCTTTCCGATAGACACGGAAAATTTTGATACTTCTATTTCTGGTCCTTTTACCCAGAGATTTATAAGGCCTATTTTTGTACTTGAGCTACGTTTTAATCTCAGTGCGACAGTTCGGGGTCGGTTCATGTGACAGCGGGCGGGCCCTTATCAAACGAAACATCGCCAAATATTTATACGTACTTAATACTTGAGACTTTATTTTACCGGGTAATGCGTGAGTTTGTGATTTTAAATGTCAAAGGGTAGAAATGTTGACACTTTTTGGAGGTCGATGGAGTTAATTAAAAATTAAATTAATGGACTGTTTCGTTATTAAGAGGCCCTCAGACCTCTGGGACATCTTGCCATCAATGTTATTGTATTATTATGGCCTTTCCTATTATTGTGAGTGCTGAGAATGTAATCAAAATTTTACGATATCCTGATATATATTATAGCTGTATTATAGTTCATAACCATAAAAAAATTATTCATTTGCTCGAAAATAGCAGGCGTTCGATGTATATTTTTAAATTTGAAAAAATATTTACAAAATTATTTATTTAAAACAAACGGTTTACTCACGTATATTTTCGGGATCGCCCGACTAGTTTCAGACTCAATAGGAGTCCCTAATCATGAGCTGACGCGGCGGCGGTGGTGTCGCAAGTCGAAACTAATCGAGCGATCCCGAAAATATACGTGAGTAAACCGTTTGTTTTAAATAAATATGAATACTCCTCACGAAAGTTATTATAAATTTGCGAAATTGAAAGGTAAAAATCCAGCTCGCATAGTTTAAAAAGTCAATATTACCTTTCGAAGCACCTTAAGTTTAGGAACAGGTTAATTCCAACACTCTGATTGTGGGTCGCTTATAACTTTTTATGTTTAAACAATACATTGTATAACCAGCATAGTCAAACACGATCGTCCGCCACAAAGTATTAGGAGCCGTTGGAAAAGTTCTGATACTTTAATACTTAGTACAGCTACCAGTAGAATAATTTTCTGAGATAATATTCTAAATGTCTTAAACTGTAGCGTGGATTATAAGCACCATATTTTGAACAGTTAGGTATCTAGACATAGTCTAGACATAACTATTTTACGGTAATCCAAATGATTATGTAACCTTAAAGAACTTATACCTACTCCATACTTTAAATTACATCTTAGCTAATCTAAACGTATTTTGTCTTATTTAATTTCAATCTAGATGTTCATTTAATTTCCAATTTTAATTAAAGATTTAAAATTTCGCTTTAGAATATTATACTGTAAATCAAATTAAGACAAGGTAAATCCGATAACTGAATCAAATTACCTGCCAATTCAAAACGGAGACCTAGTTAGAAATTGGTTGGCTTAACGACATTTAAATACATTTTCTATTTTGAAATTTACTTAGAATTTAATCGGATAGCCAGCACACAATACAAATTGTTTAAGTAGTCTCAAATGGCGCATAATTTCAACAAACAAACGTAGCGAGGTAAAACTGTTTAAAATAACGAAATTAATCGCGTCGTATTGTTCAATGTATAATTAGTTTTGAGCGAACAAGTTTCTAAATTAAATTCTCAGACGTTTGTTATATTTTGGCGCAGAATTCTCGCTATCAGGAATGTACTGGACATCCGATATAGTGCAGTACCGGTTATGAATATTTATTTAAAAACGCTCCGTTATTCGAATATTTTAGATTTTATTATTCAAAATGTAGAGTCGAGTTGTTTGTTCTTTACTTTTTTTTTACCTATTGACTAAAAGTAACACAGATGGACTACTGCATACGCAGTCACAAAATGTATCCTTATTCATTTTTATTTAGTTTTAAATCTGTAAAGCTATAGCTACCTTAAACTACCGTTACTCATTAACAAGTTATGTTTCTTAGCAATGTTCCGTAAAAAAATGAGCAATCTTTTTAAGTAATTAATGTTTTATAGTTCCAAAACTATTTTACACTCTATTCTAAGTATAAATTCTAAACCTTAATATGTTACTGTCAATCTCGTGTACCCAAATCCTTCTTCTATTCACTATTTACGAAACTAGAATTGTTTTCGTTTGATCTCGTATTTTGCCTAAATTGAAAAGTAATCTAGGATTTACAAACAAAACAAAGATCTTTGAAGTGATTTATATTTACGTAATGTTAACCGAAATAAAAGAAAAAATTGAGCTCGTATTTCAAATTAACTTTTTTGTCATTTTTTTTTTTTTTTTAAAAGGGACTAGCCCACCACAGAACTTTTTTGTCATTTGCAAAACATAGTCTTACAAACCGCGAAACTATTAATTCGCCGTCAAGTTTATTGACTGCAATCAACATTTATTTTATTTTTAATACCCAATGTAGTTACTTCATTAAAAGTGCAAAAAAGTAACACGTTACAGACTTTCATTAATATCCCATTTATTGTTATTAAACCATCCATGAGAATAAACGTCACAGCGCGCCCGCCGACTTTTTCTTCCGTATGTTTTCGGCTTCACAATTCGGCCATTTGAACTTTTATTAATTAGTAGATACCTACCTATACAATTTACAAAATCTAACTATCAAACTTTGTATCAGTTTTCTTCCCGACAACTTTTCCAGTGTTCATTAATTTAGGTCTGTAGCGTCAAGTTTTGAACCGCTATTCATTGTTTCAAGTTCAATGTAAGTAAATCTTTGATTTTAGTTCGGCTTACAATATCTGACCTATAATTATTTTTGTACAAATATTTTTTACACAAAAATTGGTCATTGAATATTGCCAGAAAGATCATAAATAAAGACTTTATACAAAAGCTTACGCCAATTGTAGGAACCAGAGGAATACCCTATAATTAACCAGCAATTTACCTAACGCTATTTCAATCAAGAAATTAAGGAAAAAAACCCAATATATGTAACAGCTGTGTCGTCGAAGGCAATTTGTTAACGTCTACTTAGGGGAAATTGATGGCTTTCATGCCCCTATACAAATTGCAGATGGTTCCTAGCGGCGTCCGCCTGGTCACTTGCATTAATATTATAATTTTCTTGACGCTTCCAAGGTCGTGGTGTGCCAAAGATTTATGAGCTGGAATAAATATACAAAGGGCTAAATCCGGGCACGTATCAATACGATATTTATGATCACGGTTTGGGTGACATATTCTGACAAAAAAGCAGTTATGAAGTTTGTTTCAAGCCACTTTGTTCAAATATACATTTTTATAATTCAGAGATAGGTATATACTTCACTAATCGACACTTGTCTGTTTTTTTAATTTAAGTTACTGAATTATGACGTCATATAGCTATATAATGACTAACAAGAAACTTCAGTATTTTTATTCAAGAACAATTCTCCAGCCAAACAAATAAAGAAATTTAAAACAAACTTATCAAGCAGCTCTTGCCTTCAAAAAATAGATTCGTAAGATAAATTGAATAAATCAGAATTCAATACAACCGTCTGTAATACGAAGTGCTGAGTACTTTTTTATTTCGACTTTGATAGAAAAAACCTGTCCAAAATATTTCTTATAAAACTTTCTTGGGGAAAGGACGAAGTCTGTCCACTGTCTGTTCATGTTGAGCCTTGAAGTTGGCGAACACAAGTTTTATATTTTTAATTGTTTTTTTTTTTACTTTTTGTGGACTTTCTTTAACTATATTTGATACTACGATGCCGTATTTCATGCCAATTTTGTGCAATTTTAGTGCAAGACTTACCAGGTGATTGACTATTTAAAAAAACTATTAATAAAATCTTGTGACCACTTACACATGGCCATCGGTTCCCGAACTAGGTAGAGCCTGTATTAATGCAACCAGAAAACTCGTAAACATTATATGATAAATTACATCTAGACAGAACATGATGACTAGACTATGCTCATCACACAAAGATGTCTCTTGGGTGAGAATCAAACCCTAGAACAGATTATTAAGTTACATTTTTTTTTTGTTTTTATAAGAGGTTACTAACTATGTGAGTCGAATTCACATTACTAGCAATCTTGTTAACCCCTCCAACTAAGCTAAATATGCTTGTGTCTGGAGTGGGTTCAATTATCTATACGATATAATCAACAGCCATATACGAAACAAATAATACTTTATTGATCGCTAGTTCTAAAGCCACACAAAAGGTAAGCCGTGTATTCATCCTGACTATAAAATTGTTACGCGAACTTGCCTGGAAACTTGTTCCTCCATAATAATTGCATGCGATTTCCATTCACGTATACACGCTGGAAACTTTGAGAACTATTGAATATTGTCGTTGGAACTTAGAGGATGTACTGTTTAGGGAGTTGTTTCATTATTATCACCTACTTATGGGCTCGTAATATGAGGATGTTTGGTCTTCTGTCTAGTCTTTTCCCAAACTATGTTGGGGGTCGGCTTCCAGTCTTAGAGTCAGCTGAATGCTGTATTTACATAGAGCAACTGCCGGTCGCACCTCTACAACCTATTTTACTGGGTAACACAGTATGCCATAAGATAGGTGGTAAAATTGTAATGACTTATCGACTGCCAAACAGTCGGGACTTACGTGCTTTCCAAGGCACTTTCTCGGTATGTTTACAAATGGTCATCAAGCCACGGATCAACCGTGAGCGCGTCTTGACCTTCATTACCGGTCAAACCGTACGGCCTACACATAGCCACATAACCGTCTTTTGTTTTGGTAGATATAATTATTTTATAGTTATTATAAATGCTCTCAATTTGTTCCCGTAACGTCACTTCCTTAAAGTCACGATGATTACATAATATTGTGTCTTGAACTGTTTCTTAAACTATCTGTATATCACACAGTTTTACCAAGTGGTCGGTAAAAAGTTCGATTGCAAGTATTTTAAAAGTAAAACGTTTAGAAAACCAGTGAAGATAAAAAGTAAATGTTCTTAACTACCCATTTCAAGTACCTTAATGCTGGTGATAGCCTGATAATGACAGTATACTCCCATAAAATCTTCACCCCTTCCTTGTTTGAACGATCTGTAATTGAATCTTATTGAATAACTATTCCGTGGAACTTTCTAGATCGTTTGAGGCTAATGAGAGTTGGAAATACAGATTAATCTTGTGTTTAAGAACGTCTGGTTTTAATTGCTTAAGTTTCTTGCAGAGAGTGGCATTTGAAAAATTGTATCGGCTGCCTTTCCTTTGTGAGTTGTTGGTAGTTAGAAATAAGAATGCCCGTTTCTATTGGATAGTTTTTCTTTCTATTTTAATTTAGCATCTAGTATTTTTCATACTAAGATATTGTTTACAATTTATACGGTTTTGTTTATGTTTTATGCGGTTTTTTTTTTAATCCTCATTTAGGATTTTTTTCTTGTGGTGCGTGGGGTTTTACAAACATTCAACCCACATCTGCAAAGACTTGGAACAAGCAATTGCGGATCAAACAAATGTTTATCCCATGCGGGGATCGAACCCGTAGCACGCTCACGGTGGGTATTGGAAAGTATTAATGGTTCCAATATTATTAGAGTAATATTGGGTTCTGAGATAGTTTTAATAAAAAATCACGCTCTGTTTTAACCTTAATATTACAGTTCATACTTTTTTTAGGCGCACTCTATAGTTTACTTATTCTTACTCTAAGCTTCGCATTCAATACTGCTTACCTGTCAGTACGCGGTGCACCTGGTGTCGGGTAATTCGCTCCGCACCGCGTCCCTTTCGTTTTCACATGGCTGATTGACCATTGTTCATCGGACGTAATTCAGCTGAGAGCAGTACTATACTTATTTAGGTATGGTATTGCATGCTCCATTGGTATGAATTCCTAAGTGTCTTTTGTGTTGGACCACCTTAGTGAAAGTTTATTTGGTTACTAGCTGTCCCCCGCGACTTTGTTCGCGTGTTTTAGTTTCAACGGTTTTTCATTTTATCAACATTTTTCATTTATGCTCCGCTCCTATTGGTCGTAGCGTGATTTTATATAGCCTATAGCCTTCCTCAATAAACGGACTATCCAATACAAAAATAATTTTTCAATTCGAACCAGTAGTTCTTGAGATTAGCGCGTTCAAACAAACAAACAAACAAACAAACTCTTTAGCTTTATAATATTAAGTATAGTACAGATTTGCTATTTGCTTTTAAATGTGTGTTTTAATACGAAGTGATTAATAATGGTTTTTTTTTAGTTAAACATTTACGAATTTACATTCCTCTACAGCAAAAATAACCAAACGTATCAGTATAATTACAATTCGTTCAATAGAATTGAAAACACAGATACTAGATTTACTATAAATACATTTCCATTTTATGTTCCCCTTTCATGTTTTCCTTAAAAAAATAAAAAAGCACTGGTATCCCCGGCCATTAAAGTAATAACATTTTGGTTCTTTAAATAGAACATCAATGTTAACATTATGCCGCCTACTGTACAGACACTGTCGACTGTAGAGATCTCTTTAAACTCGAGAATCTCGACATGTTTCAGTTTCCGCAGACTTCAAAGTTTAGATAGAATGGCTAGGAAAAAGAAAAAGTTTTTTTGAACTGAGAGAGTGCAGACTCCTAGCTTGTTCTCGGTATGGGAAACATTTGTAAAGTTTCTTGTTTTGCAATGTAGGTTCAGATTAGATCTTATATAGTTTAGTAAACCCTATTTATTTTTCTCTCGTAGACGTAAATAGTAGCTTTGATTCCTACTACTTGCTTTTATACAATGATTGTCTAGGTGATATAGCATTTTCTGCACTCTAATTTTTTACTGCAAACTGCAGAACCTTGAATTACTTGAATTCCTTTGTCTAAATTCAACGAACACCTTACATAAACTACCAAAATTTTTTATAGTTATCATATCCCACTCCAAAGCAATTCAAAGTTCCTTTATCAACAAAAATCTGAACGAGCTCACAATAATATGAAGTCAGTTTTACAGGAAGCGCAAGTGGGTCTTAGTTTTACTGCTCGCCATAGTGCCTCACTCAGATTTATGCACCATTTGCATCAGTTTATGGGCGCATGCATCCGCTCCTGTCCGAATAGAATATGCACTCGTAATAGACTTCATAATTTAAGTCAGATAGCGAAAGATTTGTTTGAATGAATATTTAAGTATGATGAAGCTAGAAACTGAAGATAGGTGTAAATATTTAAGTAATAGCCGAATCTGAACTCAAACACCACTCAATATTAAAAAATGTGTATTAAATACGTAATAGACATCTCCATCAATCAGCCATTCAAGTTTATATTATACTGTAAAGTATAACCTAAAATATTTTCTGAACCATAAATAAACCGCAGCTATGTTTCACAAAGACGTACAGAACCCATCCCATTAACGAACACGTTCGTTCATTCCAATAGAAAGTACTTTAATCGTTCGCTTTCAATATAACGTACATTTACATGTAAAATGTTTACATTGTCTGTAAGTCTTACTCGTTGACAAAAACTCCAGAAATAATTATTTTATCAGTAAAATTTGACATACATTCTTACCGTCTGCCGGCTGATTAATACTAAGAAGAGGCACTAGTTAATTAGTACGAGAACTCTTCTAAACCACGCTTTTATTAAAATATTTTTTTTATTGTATAACAAAAACAGAACTCCCTGTAAAAGGTTCGGAAATTAGATGGTGTCAAAATGCAATAAATAATATGAGTATTTAAAAAAAATATAGTATGTTAAGATGTTTTTTTTAATATTTTTAAATACATGGATCGATTCGGGTGTTTGAGCTAGTGTTACAGTGCCGAAACTTAGCCCGAACTAAAAGCGCTCTCAAGATATATGACGTCACTCGGCAAACAATACTCAGATATAAATTGTCTTTCGACTGCGCTGAGTTATGGGGGTTGTTTATTATTTATGGTATTCGGTGAGTGACGATTTTTGTATTAAATGTTGTGCATAAGATTGTTTTCTGTTTACAGTTTGAATTAAAGATATTGAAGAAAAACACTGTAAATCACTTGTGAAGGAAACTTAAAAAGTTTTAATGGTTAGTACGTTAAATAAATTCCGAAATACAAGTTTAAAAACAAAAACAATCGACGACCATTTAAGTACATGTATGCAAACATTAAAGTTAGAATAATACACATAAACGGACGGCCCACCGTCATTTGTTTTATGTAACACAAAGTATTCAAACACAAACAACAACAAAACAAAGAACAAGTGAAACAAAATCGTTACAATAAAGAGGGACAATATAAAACGCGGGACACTCCCACATGCCCACAATTTACGGACACCTTCATAAATTCCTAGTGGCTCTTACACGCGTGTTACTCCAAATTGAACCAAGTCGCAGATTAAACCGTCTCCATGTACTGTAACATGGAAATAAGTTATTTCACTTACAGTTAGGATGTTACAGACGTCTCAATTAATAGTGTGCACTAGTGTTGTTCCCAATTCTGCTATTGCAATAGTACCGATTGAATGTCTATAGATAGACGATTTTTTTACTTTTTAGACTACAAATAAAATGTCAAATTTTACACCTAATCGTTACCTTATCGAATTAGTTCATTTAGAACTAAGTTATTAAAAAAGATGATAATATGTATCGAAGTGAAAGTTATTAGTGAAGGTAATATCTGTCTTACAAAGGATAAATTAAAGCTGTTGGTATATTAAAGAGACGTTCTTGACATTGACGAAGGAAAAAAAATACAAGAGCACGACTTTTGAAGTTAAATTGGCATTTTTGCCAAAAACCAAAAAGTACAATAGTTTCCAGGTTAAAATGGTTCTTGTGACGTAACTTATAGTTAGCTGTAACCATTAACGAACAAGCCTTTATAAAGAGGTCGTTAACCTTTATCCGCAGGCATAAACAGAATTCATTATTTTAATATTTAAATAACCAGACTTAAGGCTGATTTTTACAACGCCAGATAACTTTTATTCGTGAAATAATAATAAAATCTGACAGATTTTGTATGGAGGAAGTTTTGTATTTGTTTAAAAGTTATTATTACACGATCTTTGCCCAAAAGATATTTTGTTAAATGATGATATGAAAGAAACAAAAAACATGTGCACGTTATTCATTTATAGATGTGCCAGTATTCAAACAAGTAAATTAAAACGCGCTTGAAAAAAAACAGGTAAAACCGTTTGAAGAGAGAAATATACGTTTCCATGGAACTCGATATCCATTGAACGAATATTCTCGGTGAATTGAAGCATGTCACAACATGGGCTTGTATGAGAGCTGTGCGAGTCTACGTCAATATGAACTGTAGTTTTTCAATTGTACTATCCCGACATTTCATACCGATGCCGACGTCATTGTTACTCGAGAAGACTAGAGTACCAACCTAACAAAGCTTTCTAACACTTAATATGGTTTTAAGTGACTATCATTATGACTATATTTAAGGAAATATTTTGTCAAGCTGATTGTCAATTGCTGAAATTGAGAACCTATAGCGTATTGAGTATATTAAAAAAATGTGTATAAAGTCATAATTATGCGCTAAATATACAGATATAACAAAGTGTGTAAATTGCGACTACATACGTCTTGTTGTAAATATAAAGTAAAATATTTAGACTAAGTAAATAATGTAATACAAATTTACAATATATAAATTAAATCCAGTGTTTCATAACTTAAATAGAATGGTTAGCTATTAAGTAACTTGTTGTTCTTTACTTTAATAAAATATGTTTTTCCTAACTTTTACAGTGCCCGACAGGATACATAATGGCTCTAATTTAAATTGTTTAATCTTCCTGTTTTTATGTAACCTATGGAATGCAATAAATTCATTGAGTATTAAAATGGCAATGGCAAGTGAAGTGGCAATTGTAATGCAATTTGTCGGCTGTCGGCGTCGACGCTGGTACATAATTAAAGATATATAAATATATCGAGGAGATATAACTATTATATCCGCGCCTCGTCTCCGATACTCGCCACTTTAGCATAAACCTCGTCTAATTTATTTGTAGCATATTTTCCTGAAAGTTCACACAATCTGTGTTTACATTAAATTCCGTAAATATTTTCGTCATAATTTAATCCGGTATTATGAAACATGGCGGGGTAGAAGCCGACAGCAAAATAGTTTGAGAAAAGGCGAGGCGGAAGAATACCTACTACTTTTGCTAATTAAAATGGAACTATAATTTAAAGATTACTGCACTTAATTACCAATTGTAAGTCTTAGTTGTTTTTTAAACCTTTTTTCATTCAACAGTACAATCAGTACGTAGACATTACGCATAATATAAATACTTTACGTACATTATAACAAACATGTTTGAATTGGATAATTTTACCAAGAAAAAACTGTATTCACAATCTCCAATATTGTTCAATAACCAAAATAAAAGTGTAAGTGTGCCAATATTTCGTTCATACGCAACTCTTTAGGGCAAATTGAAGCTATTATGTAAATCTGTCGAGTCCCTTAGTTCGAGGGGCTTAGCGTTTTCCTTACACAATGATATATTATTACAAGAAAGTTTTATTACAGCGGCGAATATGATGTATGTGCAGTATTTTTTGTTTTGTTTATGAGGAAGGAAATGGGAATTATGAGGATGTTCCCTCGAAGGCTGCGGTCCGCATGAATATCAAGAGGATTATGATACAGTGAGAGAGTTACAATGAGATTTACCTACTTTGATACAAAGTTGATAACTAATATAATGTGCTAACGATTATGTTACCCATAATCATGACATTTTTAAGAGTTTTTCAATTTAAATTATTATATAATTGAAACACAAAAAAAAAAATGCTCAACGACAGACGACGATTGAATATTTTTATAATATAGAAACAATTTACACTGGCACCTATTTTTACAAACTTTTTTTAACTTGCAAATTATGTATGTATGTATGTTTCTTTAGGTCAAATCTGGCAAGCTGAATTAGAAACACTTTTTTTAAATCTGATTAAAATTAAATTTAGCATATTTATGTAAGTTCGATAAGTGTGCAATATAATAATAATAATAATAGGTCTGGTTCAATGATGCAGTCTAAACTGAAGGTGGCAATTGGAACTGTGTAAAAAAACGAAGCAATCCCATCGTGTTTAGGCGTTGTTTGATTTGTGTTTAAATACTTTGAGCCTATCTGATTGAAAACCTTGTTTTTATAAATTCATTTTTAATAAAAACTTATTTAAATTTATGTTTATTATTTTTCTTCTTAGACACAATTTTTATCAAAGAGCCGAACACAATATGTTCGTACTTTATATTAATGTAAAAATCCCTATTTATGAAACATTTAATTTATAACAGCGTTGTTTGTAGCGGAGGCTTGTGTTGCGGGCTACACTTTGTGCACAAGATGGACGCTTACAAAGCAAACTTAGTTTTTACAGCATTCGCCAACAAAGATAACTGAACTCTGTTATTAGAAGTTTAATATACAGCGATCATTTTATCGGTGTTTGTATAGCGTTCGCAACTTTTACTTGCGTTTTTGTTTAAAAATATAAGAAAATTTAAAGTTTTTCTTTCTTGTTACAGGTAAGAACTCTTTGGAAATATTTGTTCGATAGTTAGAAACTATTTTGAAGTACGGTGAGATTTTCTTTTTTTCTACGATCTCTAAAGTACACTTTACTAATAATCCAAGCTGCCTTTATGCACAAAAAAACAAAAAAAAATAAAAAAAACTCTTTAAAACTAAATTCTAATCCTTTAATTTCAAGACACAAATCAACGTAAGAAACTGATCCATTTCCCACCGTGATTCTTATCACTCTCAGGTCAACCGGAATAAAAAGTACTAAAATCCATTTCTATTAACGTCTACTATAAAAGGTTAACTAGAGCTTCGGTCCTCGTCTTTACCACAATTCAACTTTAGAGAGCGATATAAAATAATAAAAAGTAGGTGGTATTGAAACAAGCGCGCAGAAACACTTTTTTCCTCCTAGTTCGTGATTTCTCCCTGGCCGTACAGCTCTCATTGTTATAATTTTTCCACCTCTCTTCATACTTTTTGCTTTTAAATTGCATGTTGATTTATAATTTTGCAGTATTTTCTCACGTTTCTGAATTATAGAAACACAAATTAGATTTATTAATACAGTATTCGGCTGCTATAAATTAATTTAGTTGAATAGAATGTAACAAAATGGAGACGTTTATTAGATTGTACAGTGTTAGCACTGATTCTAGCCTCCGGTTCTTTCATCTCTGACTGATTTTGTAATCCTAACTAAATTGAAGATGTAAATTAGATTTTTGAATGTTGATTTCTCAAACGTATAGTTATAACGTACCCTTTTATGTATATAATGAAATCAGGAATATGATTTAGTGATAGCAGTTAGTAATGAAAATCAAAGTATTAGCCTTAACAGAAACATATGGTAGTGAGTTTAAAAATAATGTTACAGGCAAGAGGAAACTAAAAGTTATGAATACTCGCCGCCAGTAGAAGTAGAGCCGCGGGCTCAGCTTGTCGCGCGACACAAACAAAATTGTTTTATAACACCCTCCCACGTGTTTCACCGCGTTTATTCTGAAATACGTAAACCAACTTTCAATTTAATAAAGCCAATATTTTAATAAAGGAGCAAAATTGAAATAAAACTGAGTTTAACTTTATTTTTCAATGTTAGTATTATGTATGCTTTGACCCAATTCTTTCTCCCCTGGCTCTAGAGACCAGAAAATGGCTGGAAACTGCTAGAAATGTATGAAATTAGGAGAAAAAAAATACCATTTTTCTCGTCAAATAGATTCTCGGATTTTTCTAATATTGCACCTATTTAAAAATAAAAATACAAAATTAACGGGCTTCTCTCATGCTTTATAGTGTTCCTGCACCATAAACTCTTGTAATGAAATTATAATTCAAAACCATAATTTTTAAAACAATAGAACTATATTTGCATGTCAAAGCTTAAACAAATTGACAAATCCATAATATTATCATGTTAACTAATTCCTAGTTATTAATTTATATAAATTGTATGTTATACTGACGTTTTACATGATTATAATTTATTATGAAATGGTTTTCCTGTTTACACAATTATATACGTTTAATTATGACTAAATTCAAATTCTATTGTTCGTGTTTTAAGTTTTCAGTAATTATTTTATTTTCTACTAAAATTTAATACTGTATTGTATATGCAAAGTACATTTCTTTTATAATTTTATTGTATAATAGTCTTAGATTTATTTCTGGCAACAATATTTTTTTATTTAACTATTCAAAAAACTAGAAAAGAGTGCTTTAAAAAAGAAACAATTGTTCAGATTTAAGTACATATGTACAGATTAAAATAATTCGTGTAAATGAAAATATATAATATTTTTTAATAAATAAATACATATCAGGAAGCTGACAGGTTTAAAGCTAAAATTGTAATAAATGAAAAACAGAAAAATAAATAAACAATAAAAAAGCACTCAACGGCCTACAAAGGAGATAGCGAATGAAATAATAATCGTTTGCAAAAAATAATTACTTTTACTTTGACGGCACGTTTGGACGAGTTTTTATTATTAACTCTCTACTGTTGCTAAGTATTGCAAAATTAAACATAGTTCAGAATTAGCACATTATAAGATGGAGATTATGAATTTGACTGTATATTTTTTCCTACCTAATGGGTAAGCTCTCAGATCGTTAACTAGCTACGCTATTGATAAATAAGGTACAAATTATAATATCAACGAGAATCAAATTGGCTTAAATATTTGTGTACTGGAAACAAACATAGATTTATTACTGAAATACGAGCTCTTTTAGTTCGAATTTATTTAACAAGCGTCAATCAATTAACGCTTGAATTATTTTATCTTATTATAAATAAAAATAGATTAAATAGAAGTTTATTTAGATATGGAATTAACTGTGATTGCTAAAGCATTGAAAATTTACAAAAGCCTGACCATAATATAGTAAAGAAAATGAGACAAAATATAAAGTAAAAGTGAAACCACATTAGGTACTTTTATTAGCCTAAAATGTTAGCCTAGCTCAAATATATATTTCCACATAGGCTAAACATTGAAATTCCATAATTATCTTCAAAAGCATCTAGCACAGATCAAAACAGTTCACAAATACATGGCACTATAAACGTATTACTATCAAGACTTTGCATTGTGTCCCAAGAGGGCAATCATTCCACACGGACTCACATAAAGCATGTCCTTTCAAAATAAAACCGTTGGCCGTACGAGGCATCCCACTAATTGTAACTGCGAGCCGGCGGGAGTTGAAACTTTTAATTAATATCGGTTCCCTTTCATACGCATCCTTTGCTGTGGATGCTTTCGGGACTTGAACCACCATTATAATCTAAAAAGGATTAATTTGTGCTTGTATTTTCTGCCCTTGTTTTATTTGTGTTGGTATGTTTTATGGGGCATTGATTGAGTGGAATCAATAAGAGCAAGAACGGATTGTTTTTTAATACATTTATAGTTAAAAAAAAAAACAACTTTAGTAAAGTAGATTTAATGTTGTAGTATGACAAAGCTTGACTCATTCTCTAGACAAACTGATATATCTTAAGATCTTCTATTACAGTTTTAAGGACTGACATACGACTATATATATTAAGAAAAATAACTACGTACAATACCTAAGAAAGATTTGTACCTACTCATATTGATCCTTATCTAAAAATATTCTGATAATGAATTGACACCCAAATTCTAATTATCTCGTCTGCGATAAATAATAATATAATTATATTTCTACAATTACGGTATAATTTATTATTACTCGTAGAACGATAATAAATTATCTAGACTTTGGATAATTCATTTCGCGTCTCATTGCGATAATTATGATTTAAGTCTTCAAAGAAATGTTTTAGAATTATATTTTCTTCCACTTCAAGTTTCAAGACTTAATGACTATACCCTCAGGACTTTATCCGGGTGAAATAACAGCGCCCGGTTAAAAGCTAAAAGAACAATTGAATGTTGAATTAAGTTTATTAAATAAATTTCTATTAACGATGTTGATTTTGTTGGATTTAGGCTATATTTCAATAAAACTCTTGTTAGAATTCTCGATACAATGAAATTTATTTCGTTCCGAAGCGTTATAACACAAACCAAATATCAAAAGGAACAATAGCGCCACCCGCGGCAGAAAAACGCAACTTATCCATTTACAAAGGCAGTTAACAACTAAACCGTTTATAAAGATACTTATAGACTACTTTATAAATTTACATATATTTAACACTCCCACTTCAATTTATAAGGTAGACATTCGTTGCTTTTCTTATTAAAACAATTTCACAAAATAAAAATTAACATGTTTTTCTTTTATTTCAACTTAAACATTAGCAACATCAACAAAACTTCTCAACACCTTATCTCGGTTTGAGTTAAATTTATTCATAGGCAAAGCTTTAGTTAAGAAATCAGCTAATTGTTTTGAACTCTCAACATACTTAATATTAACAACTTTCATTGCAACATTTTCTCTAATGAAGTTGTACCTTATATCTATATGCTTGCTTCTCCTATGAAAAACAGGGTTGTTTATCAAGTTAATTGCACTCTGATTGTCAACATTCAAAGTAACTAAATCTTGTGGCTCCTCAATATCACAAAGAAATTGCCTAAGCCATAAAATTTCTTTAGTAGCTTCACTAGCAGCCATATACTCAGACTCAGTTGTGGATAATGCCACAGTGTTTTGTTTACGGCTAGACCAAGTGACAGGACCTCCATTCATTAAAAATATATAACCAGTATTCGATTTTCTAGTGTCCAAATCACCTGCATAATCAGAGTCAGAGTATCCAACTAATTCAACATTACCCTGATAAACAATAGACATATCTATAGAATTTATTAAATAACGTAAAATTCTTTTCACTGCTGTAACATGTATAGGACCTGGGTTATTGACATACCTACTAGCAACATTTACAGCATATGCTATGTCAGGTCTAGATACAGATGACAAAAACAACAACGCTCCCACTGCTTCTCTATAGGGGAAATTAACAAGCTCATTACTTGAATTCTTACATAAATGTACATTTACATCAGCAGGGGTATTACTACTTTTTGCATCTGACAAATTAAATCTATTTATTATTGCTTTAATATACTGTCTTTGACTTATTCTTATACAATCTTTTTTTTATATCTATTTCCATACCAATAAAGGAATTAACATTTATTATCTTAATATCAAACTTTTGTTTAAGAATATTCAATATTTCACATAAAACAACTTTACTTTTAGCCAGTAGTAACCCATCGTCAACATAAAGAATTAATATTACTTTTACATCTTTAAAATATCCCACAAATACACAATTATCAGATGGACATTGTTTGAAACCACAAATATCAAGAAAAGAACTAAATTTCTCATTCCAACATCTCGATGATTGTTTAAGACCATATATAGATTTAATTAACTTACATACTTGTGACGACTGTACTTCTAATCCCTCTGGCACCTCCATGTATATGTCCTCAGAGAGCTCACCATACAGGAAAGCTGTCTTCACATCAAATTGCTCGATCTGCAGGTCATCTCGTGCAGCAATGCTGAGTAGTACCCTGATGGAATCATACCTGCTAGTGGGGGAAAAAGTCTCATTATAGTCTAAGCCCTTGACTTGTGTAAACCCTCGTGCACACAGTCTTGCTTTGAATCTTACTATTTCTCCATCTCTATTTTTCTTTATGGTGAATACCCATTTACAAGATACAGGTTTCTTCTCTGTTCGATCAGTCAATATCCAAGTTTGATTCTCTTTATGTGACTGAAGCTCTTCAATCACAGCTTTCTTCCATTGATGAGAATCTGGACTATTCATCGCTTCTTCATAAGTATTCGGTATTTCCAATTCTGTGAAATTTACTTCCAGGTTATCATTTCGACGTGGACGTAATGTGACATTTCTCTGTCCTCCTTGTTCCAAATATATATGTCTTGGAGGGACAAAAGTTTCATCAAGTTCTTCTAAACTCTTCATGCTATCATCTGAACCACTTTCTTCAGCATCATTGCCGTGTTGATCAATGACACGTTGAAACTCATCCTGTGGGGTAGAGCTCATAGAATGATCTTCTTGTTCAGCTGTAACTTCTACATAACTTTGTCTTTCTCCTGGTATACTACACTCATCAAACTTCACATCCCGGGATATTGTAATCTTCTTAGTATTTTCATTATACATCCTGTAATTATCATAGTCATATCCAACTAAAATCATCTTCACACTTTTCTTTGCAAGCTTTCTGCGCTTTTCTTTTGGAACATGTACATAACCAATAGATCCAAATATTCTGATATGTTGCAGGTCAGGTTTCACTCCATGCCACAGTTCATATGATGTAACATCTCCAGTCTGGCTTGATGTATTTCTATTCAACAAATATATGGCACAGTTGACAGCTTCTGCCCACATATTTAAGGGAATGCTCTTTGCATATAACATTGTTCTTGCAGATTCCATGATGGAACGCATTTCTCTTTCTGCTCTCCCGTTCTGTTGTGGGGTATATGGAGCAGTACGTTCATGTGTTATTCCCTTACTCTCCAGGAATGATGTAAATTCTTGGTTCACATATTCACAACCATTATCTGTATGTAGTATGTGTAAATCATGTTGAAATCTATTCTTCACAATAGCATTATACTTTAGAAAACATTGAAACACTTCACTTTTATGTTTCATGAAGTAAACATGGCGATAACTGGTAGCTCCATCTTTGAACAAAACAAAATATTTCATACCCGATACTGAAGGTTCTTCTATAGGACCACACACATCACTGTACACAATTTCACCAGGCTGTGTTGTACCTCGGGTTGAATTCTTAAAGGGGCGTCTTGCTTGCTTGCCATATTGGCATGCCTCACAAACAAATTCCTGATTTCCACTCAATGTAACTGGAATCACACCTCTCTTACACATATTTTGAAGCTCCTTGACATTCAAATGTCCTAATCTTTCATGCCAAACTTTTATATCTGTTTGCACCATATTACAATTCTCTTGTTTGATTGTTTTGACATCTAACTCATACAAGTTGTTCTCTGTTATATGTGCACTCATAACAACAACATTATTTTTCATAATCTTTGCTTTATCATAAGTCTTCATTATCATATATCCTCTCCTAGTGGCAGCACCTTCAGAAAACAGATTTCTTCGCAAATCTGGTACATATAAAACATTTTCAAGTTTACATCTCTCCCATGTACCATTAACCTCTTTGTCGATCAATATAGTTCCTTCACCACATACTTTGAGACTCTGTTTGTTACCTAGCTTAACAGAATTGTTCTGTTGAGATTCATTCAACTCCCAAAAGTATTCCCGCTTGAAAGTCATGTGCATTGAGGCTCCACTATCGAGTATCCATGTCTCCTCATCATGTCCATTCAATGCAGCGCTGAATGCCAACATGTTGTTTGGTTTCTTATCATACTTTTGCTTTGGCATTCTGCAATCCTTAGCGAAGTGACCTCTCTTATTGCAATTGTAGCATACAAATCTATGACTTGATGTTTGTTGATCGTTCTGTTTACTGCTTTCTCTTGTTTTATAATTTCCTTTTGATGTTACCAGTGCTGTCTCACTACTACTTGCATCATTCGCAAGGCTAGCTTCTTCATCAACTAGGCGAGAAGTGAGATTCTGTATAGATTGACTTTCTTCATCAAGTGACAACCATGCTTGTCTAAGTGACCTGTATGATGATGGTAATGTACTTAGAATTTTAGTCATTATTGCTGTGTCACTGATTTTCTCACCAGTCTCCCGTAGCTGCTTAGCTAAGCTTTCCACCTTGGACACATGCTGTGCCATTGTATCGCTGGCACTGTATGAATATTGATAAAATTTTTCATGAATCAACATCTTGTTGTATTCTGACTTCTGTTCATAGATGGCTTCTAATTTGGTCATCACCTGTTTCGCAGTCTCGCAGTTTTCTATGAGAGATATCTGGTTCAAATCCATGGACGATGTTAGAATAAACATAGCCATGCCATCATCTTTGTCCCACTGCACTTGCGAGCTGGCATCTGCCGGTCTTGCCTTCTCTATGCTTAATCCTTTTGCTCTTAATGCGCATTTCACTTGGAATTTCCATTGTTTGAAATTTCTTCCATCAAACTTCTCCATTTTCATTGCGTTCGTAACCTCCATTGTTGGTAAAATTTTCACCGGTTGTAATCTTGCTCTTAACTTGAAATGTTTAATTGAAATATATATTTATCATGTGCCTGGGCCCATAACCTGTTGGATTTAGGCTATATTTCAATAAAACTCTTGTTAGAATTCTCGATACAATGAAATTTATTTCGTTCCGAAGCGTTATAACACAAACCAAATATCAAAAGGAACAATAGCGCCACCCGCGGCAGAAAAACGCAACTTATCCATTTACAAAGGCAGTTAACAACTAAACCGTTTATAAAGATACTTATAGACTACTTTATAAATTTACATATATTTAACAGATTTGTTAAACATAACTTCGTTCGTAGTTCTCGAGAAAAATACTGTTGTTTTTAAAAACACGAATATTATATTTTAATTATGTAATAAAATTTGATTTTCTTACTCAAAATGTGTTAGTTGCATATCTAAAATGTTTTGGTAATGTCTGTGCGAAAATAAGACTGAAATAATGTCTAGCGCCGTAATGTTGATGGATCCAGCATTTAAATCACATTTGGCACGAAGCTGAACATGACTGTAGTCTGGGGAAGATATTCTGAAATGTTTGTTTTGAGGTAGGTATTCTGTCTAAAATTAATTTCATTTTCCATTAACAGTCATAAATGTGTGATTATTTGATTATGTTAGAAACTTTCTAGAAGTTTTAATAAAATGTGGAATATAGTCTAAGAAATCTAAAATTATCATGATAAAAGTAAATCATAGGTTGTATAAATATTTTATTAATGTGGGTACAGTAAAGAAAGACGAAATATTATATGAAAATCACATTTCACAATCCAGCAATCATCGATTCGAATTTAACCTGCTGTAAAACCACCTAAATCCTATAAAATCGCTGTGAAAAACAAACCAGGATATTTCCATCAAAATTATATACATGAACGTCATTTATACAAATTACAGTTTGACATACGCTGGCTACAAACTCACCCTCTTCCGCGTAAAAAACAAACAGCTCACATCGACGTCATTACCAAAACAAACAAACGTTTTCCTGACAAAGTGTGCAGTTTCCTACAGGGCGTATCATTAGCCCCATGAGAGGTTCCGCGGATTATAGAAATAGAGGAGGTGTAGCTCCGGAACGAATAGTGAAAAGTTTATCGCATTTAAAATATTGTTCTGTTATTAGATTAAAATATGCTTTAGAAGATATTTTTTCAATAACGGCCCAATTAAAACTATACCTAATACAAAATATGAATCATGTGTTCTTCAAAATAATGATTTTATTAATGGTTTTTTGAGTGAGTAACCTTTCAAAATGTAAAAGATTTAATAGATAGAAACTTCATGGATAGCAATTTCAAATAAACCAGTAGCCTCGGTGACACGTGAAAAAAGCGGATACAAAATAGACAAGAGCATAGGTATCATTATTAAGACAGAACATCACACTCTATGGCATATCTCCCCATTTCTATGATCTTAGTCGTCAACCCTTCCACTTATGGCGCTCTCACTTATGTTCACGCGTGAACGTGACCTAGACAAATTGATCACGTGACTTTAAAAACCCCGCGTAAAAACAAATGCGGTAAGTTTGTTTGTATAAAGGTGTCAGTAAGATGACTCTAGGAGAATTAAAAAATTCCGTGTTCATAAAAAATGTTGCATTAAACATTTTGTTTTTACGTTAGATATAGTTTTGTAGTAACTTTGATATCTATTTTTAGGTTTCCGTGCCCGAAGGCTGCCAACGTGATCCTATTACTTAGTCTTCGCTGTCCGACCGTCCGTCCGTCTGTCCGTCCATCCACCCGTTTATCTATCAGCGGGCTGTATCTCATGAACCGTAATATTTAAAACTTGGGTCTAATTTCATTTACAGTCTTTGGACACACACCCCCAATTTCGTATCTAGCCAATATGTTTATCAATAAAATTTTCACAATATCTTGCAAAACAATCTAACAAAATTATATATCTGCATCACATCGTAGAAATGAATTACCAATTTGCTATTTAGTACTACCAATATAACACGAAGCCAGGTTAACATTACAAGCAGATATTTATAAAAATATTTTTAAGAGGAAAAAGAATTTTAATCAACCAAAAATCTGCTTATTCGCATTGCACAAATTCTCATCAGGTTACTAAAAATGATTCTGTTTTCCTAGGCTCTGGTAAAATTTGAAGGGTTCCAAAAAAATAATTAAGCGCCTCAACTTAGGTCAGCTTGGGTTTAGGTCATGCGGTGTAATATATTTAAGGCTTAAGAGCAAAATGTGTCATTATGTTTAAGGCAGCAAAGGTTTTAGTACACATGTTTACAAGCTTCTAAATTAGCATTAATCCTAGGTATTATCGTTATGTAGGAACGTTGATTTTTCTAAAATAAACTGTGGGTAATTACGAATTATACTAATTGTTTTAAAAATGATGTCCTCGTGTCCTTTGGGTGGTAAGCGAACCTATTAAAAAACACAAAAGAAACGATTTAAATGTATACCTTAGTTAAGTAAAAAGTAACAACAGTTCTTTTGATTTAAAACGTTCTCGTCACAATTTAATTTAAAGATAAAGAACATTTTTCCTTTTAAGTGATTAATAAATATTTATAAATTTAAATAGCTTGTCAATTCCACAATAGTTAGTATATAAGCTAACATTCTTCAAAATAATACCTATTATTTATTTGAAAATCTTTTAATATTGTCAAAGGCTTTCTGTTAACGACGTTAATTGAAAAAGCGTGTCTTTATTAATTTTGCGCCATTTTAGAGCAAGGCCATTTTACAATAGAATTTAAAAAAATATTAATTAATTTTAAAAATGTTTTTGCCCCTATTTAAATTTGACGAGGAATTTTAGCAAACAAAGTGCCCAATGGCTTTGCAATGTTGTTTAAATACTAATTATATACACAGCAGATAATGTTCCCACTCTCCCACTCCTAATAAATACAATCCGACGTGATTTATAAATTCCTTACATAGTATCGTACTTATACAAAAACATAGTGATCTAAATGCAAAGACCTTTCAAATACTCAAGAAGCAATGACCTAGATCGGAATGAATCTCTTTGAAATAAAACTAACAGCTACAACGTTACAAAGTGAAAATCGTCCGTCAAAGAGTATTTACTTTCCGCACATTTTTACGCAAAACTTTCGTCTGGCCCACGTGATTGAAGTGTTTGCGTTGCTTGCCGTGTTGCCGTGTCGCCGGCTCGCCGTGTTTGCTCGATGTCGTGGTGTTTCACCGCGGGACTGTTTGCACTCGATATGAAGCGGATGGTTCCGCCGAACTCGGTTAACTGACCGATTCCGCGACAATTTGGGATTTTTGGAGTGACTTTAGGTTTTGTTTTGTAATGTTTGAATAGAGAATTGATTGCGGTGCTCAGGTATGTGGTTTAAACTAAGAATGGAGTTAATTATCTCTTTCAAGGGAAAGAAAAGGAAGTTCCCAAGGGGGAAAAGTAAGTACATAAAACTTTTGTGAAATTGATACTCATTGATGAATACAACACAATCCACAGTTTAATGTTTAAAGTTCACATTTAAGTTAAACGTGAGCGCTGAAAGCGAATACTACCTTCAGTTTAAAATAAAACTCATTATCAGAAAATTAAAGCAAAAGGCCCAAACACTATTATTAAACGAAATTCCACAACATTGCGCCACCCGCCCGCAGCCGCGCCGGTAAAAACGGGACCGTCATTAATTTTATTTTGACGTTATCACAAGAAACAATAACCGCCGATTGGACCTCTGACGTGGTATTATTAAATGACGGACGCAGCGCCCCCTAGCGAAAACACCCAAAATTAATTTAATTCCGAAAACAAGTTATAAGTGAGACAGCTATTTGAAACAGCCTGAATATTTTGAAATTTGATTACGAATTAAATTTAAGACTAATGACATCGTTTGGGGGATGCGTCTTTACTTGTAGGCATTTGCATAAGAATTGAAAGATTGTTTGGAACGTTCATTTGAATAAAATTAAAGTTGAATATAGAATGTAGATTTTTTTAGTGCAATAACCTGTTACAGCTTAGCGCTAAAATGTCGATACAGTCATTAGCAGCACGTGCGTTTGTACCGATTAACAAAATTATATTCGGCTTGATTGGCTGAGCGACTATTGATTTATTATGTATGGATATTTTTATTAGTTTATCAAATGTTTTTTTTTAATCCCTTTGTTGAAATTGGGTTGACAATCAAGCTTTTTTTACACAGTTCAACATTCCTTCCTAAACACAGTTTACGACTAGCATGTTTCATATAAATAAACAAAGCCATAAATAATATAATAATTTAGTGTAGCATGCCAAGCCCTCGTAAATATAATCACAGCCTTCGAGGCAACGGATTACAAACGTACAGCATTAACTAATGAAGCCTGATAGCCCTTAACGAAGTACGAGCGATACACTTGTTACCTAGATTTGTGGCTAGATCGTAATCAGCAACGAATGGATCTGCTGATAACCGTAGGAATAGTTTTACTGCTCATTAAAGATGGAGAAAGATTGATCTGGAATATTACGTATAAGCTACTTAGATAAACATTAAAGTTAACTATTTTCATTGACTATATTATATCTGTCAGTTTTTTGCAGATAGTAAATAATGTAGGTACCCAACCGTAAAAACTGTGAGTAAAATAGAAGTATAGAATAAAAATAACTGGGAGTAAAATAAATATTTCTCCCGAACAAATTGACTAATATTATAACCAAATAATTATATATTCACTGGTTTCAACAAAAAATAATATAACTTAGGTACTTAGTACATTATGTACAGTATTTATTTTATTAAACAAAATATTTTAACAAAATTTTACATACCATTTTGTAGGTCTACGCAACTTCTACGCGAAGTCTACGAGTGGTCTACAAGGAGCCTTCTCAGGCTACGAATAGCTAACTTCAACGCTACGATTAACCGACAAAATTGCCCAAAATTACCTCAATAATTAGTCGTGGAACGCTTATGTTTTGATTTGTTACTGATGTTATTTTAATGACCGCGGTCATTTGGCACGATCATATTACATAATACCAAAATACGTATATTTATCCCATAAGTCACTTCTGCAATCGACTACAAATACTGGGGGGTTATTCTTAAATGGATTTTAATACTAATACAATGCCAATGCAAAATTGTTATTTATTTGCAGGCACACAACCGACAAACACTACAAAAAATACTGTCAATTTAGACTCAGTTTCTTCAAATTACAGTATTTTTATTTCAAGAAACCTAATTCACTTGTTCGCTATGTAATAGTACTGGAATTAAAATTAATTGAATAGTAAGGCACTGTTCAAATTCCAATTTTCCATGAAAGCATATCGGACATTGAAAAGTATTGTTTTCTTGCGATGAATTTCCATAAAAAGCGATAGAAAATACATTATTGTTAGACGTGACTGTGTCTGAAACTATAAATAAATAAGGCAATATTTTCCATTTATAACTCCATTAGTAGTACGACGCACCGGTAAGGAAATTGGCAGCTCTGTGAACACCTGGAGGCAGTGGCTCTCAAACTGTTAGCGCAATAAACTTTTGTACATGTTTAATTGCTTCCAAGTAGAGTATCCTATACTTCCATGCCGATTTATTTACCACAAATACGTCCCCATGATATATGGTAATTAAAATATATATATATATATATATTTCTTTAACAAAATGGTACACAGGCAATTGTTGTAGTAGTGCCCTTCTATTAAGTGTAGTACGCCTGTATCAGAAAGTCACAATCTTCCATATCCATACATTATAGTACCCGACAAACTTTGACCGTTTAAAACTACAAAATAAGAAAGTACTTAAAAATATTCGTATTCCGAGAATACTGTGTGAGAATATCTCAAGTCCAAAACCGTGATTTCTGAAAGGCTGATCAACATGTTAATATAATCCGTCAAACTTCAAGTGAAGTGATGTTTAAAGTTTTTATTTAGTATTTAGGTCAACAAATCAAATTCATTGCCATCAGATGCCGTATTCTAAAATTAAAAAAAAAAACAGTTTTCTAAACTTTGAGAATCTGTGCGAGGTGTAAGTGAAGCATAGTGGGTCGCTGCAGCCATTATGAAGCTAATGAGTCGCGCTGCTGCAGGATTGTCACCCGCCGTTTGTAACCTAGAACAATCCTTGTTTGAGAAGATACAGTACATTTATATTTTAACAATACTTGAAATGCGCGCTTTTTATCATATAATAACTTTGCTTTATTGTTGTCACATTCATGTTGTTTTTTGTATTACTTTGTGTGGGTGCATTAATATTGTCAATGAAAAAAGGTTTTTTTCATACTTTGGAATATAAAAATGTCGTGCAGATGTCACATGCAGAGTAAAGTAAAGATGTGAATTAACAAAAGCTCATTCTATGGTTCTAATAAACTGGAAGAGAAATATAGTAACATTAGAACCGCAAACATTCAATATTCCTAGTTAAAGTACATAATACTTTGTTCACATTGACTGAATCTTAAACACCATAGAGCGTGATCAAGCATATACAATATTAGTATTAAATTAATGTATTTCTAGATCATATTTTACCTGACTAATTAACGTTAATACAAATATACAAACAAACCTTAATTAATAACCTACCTTCATTATAAAAAGTATTTAAATTACTTTATTAAGTTGGCAGCCCTGGCAGCTGATTAACACCAAGCTATAATGAGATCAGCGTCTCACGAGCGCGGCTTAGATGTCCTCCTTTATGAACATATAAAACATTTTAAAACCATTCTCAGCGTCTTTGATGAAAGTTAAGTAAGGCATATAAACATAGAGTGATAATTAAAGAAGGTATACTATATAATAGGGTCTTTAACATTAATTTAATTTTAGCGTAAGAACATTTTCATTTAAATTAAATAAAGATTCTAAAATTTCAAATTTATTACGAAATACAAGAACAAATTGTCCGTCGAGACTCCCTTAATATTTTGCTGCAATGTATACAATATACAATCATGCATAATAATCATGTCAAAATGATTTCCGAATTAAAATATTACGTCAGTGCATATAAAACCTCGTTTGGTCATCATTACTAGAGCAATCCCAAAATAACCATTTTGATTATCTAATGCGGCAAGGGATTGTACAACTTATTATGTCGTTTACGTCGAGAGATCTAGCGACAACATTATAACAAAGCAATTTAGAAATTTTATCAATTTTTTATTACTTCTATAGAAAAAACACGGGCTGCAAAACCTGAATAATTCTATTATATATTGAAGTGGAGTGAGTTCATAAATCCTTTATCCAACTTTTACAGGGTCCTCACCTCAAACGTGTTTCGGAAACATTCCGGGTATACTCGGAACCCTATTCACTGAGCCTGTTCCTTTAATACAATTCAATAAAGCCATGGTAACCCCAACAAAGGCCTGTGATATAAACATTCCTCGCGAACAGAATATAGATGTGCGATCCCTAGGTGACATAAAAAGGGTACGTATTTCAGTAACAAAGGCAACATAAACAAATATTTACGTCGAAGCTCTAAAATATCCCTAAATTCAATTCCAGTTTTGATAAGTGATCCCTTGGTCCCTGTGGGCGCACCGCATCCTCAATTTGAATAATCAATGGAGCTTTTCACACAAGGCTGTGCTAAGTGCCTGCGAGCCTGTTATCGTCGGCTCCTGTGCTAATCAGAAAAGCCTCTAACGTTACTAGACTTGTGAACTCAGCTTTACATACAGGTAGTAGGTGTTAACTATGAAATTAGGATAAAAAAAATACTTTACTTTATTTTTTAAATTTCAAGGAACAGTCGTACGTCTACCACGCAACCAGAAAACTGATATAAACATACTTTAATATTTCTAAATACATCCATATTATAGTTAAATTACACCCAGACACAGAACAAATGATCATGCTCATTACACAAAGATTTGCACTGGGTGGGAATCGAACCCACGACCTCTGGTCTAGCAGTCACTGTCTCTAACCACTATTCCAACTGGCCAGCAAAAAATAATTCATATATATGTACCTTACGGTAAACGTTATAATTCATATGATACCTTTAGTCATTTGATCATTGTTTGTATTATAACAATGTTATATGATGCCTTATACAACATTAATAATAATAATAATATAATATCTTGGGACATCTCACACACGGTCATCTGATCCCAAACTAGGCAGAGCCTGTGCTATGGCAACCAGACAACTGATAAACATACTTATATATTTCTAAATACATACATATTATAGATAAATTACACCCAGACACAGAACAAATGATCGTGCTCATCACACAAAGATTCGTCCTGGGTGGGAATCGAACCCACGACCTCTGGTCTAGCAGTCACTGTCTCTAACCACTATTCCAACTGACCAGCAAAAAATAATTCATATATAATAATTCATATAGTACCTTACGGTAAACGTTATAATTCAAATGATACCCTTAGTCATTTGATCATTGTTTGTATTATAACAATGTTATATGTTGCCTAATACAACATGAGATGATTAAGTTCTGTTTAAAGTTGATTGGTAGTTGAGGCGCTCATAATTATCCAGTAATAGTTTCCAATAGGTTGCGTGATTGATAAGAATAAGAATAAAAAATAATAAATTTATTGTTTCACTTGTTTACAATCGTTTCTTACAGGTATGTTTTGCTTAAATAGTTATTATAATTATAATTACCCTTATGGATATACAATGGTCCCCAAACTAAGATAATGCTTGTATCTTGGGAACCTGAGTAGTGGAGGTATATACGATTATCTTAATTAACAGTTAAACTGAGATAGATGATTTAAATGGGAGAAAGATGATACCTAATTAGATTGCTGCGAACCTGTAATGTAACACTAACGAACTGCTGTCTATTATGATGCTTGGTAGTAATGCCGAGTATTTGTCGTTATAAATGCCAATCCAATTAGTACGTTACATATCACGTGCTCATTAGTTTGCGATGCATTTCATCGAATTTCAATACACAAAACAGGTGTCTGAACTGGGAACGTAATATGCTTAATAATACGAAAATAAATTAATAGGTGGTATTTTAAAACAATGCAAAATATAATATACTGTAAATTATAGTTTGGGTATTTTAAAACTTCTGTCATTTAATAAGCTATTTTTGCAGCTTATTTTGCACGTTTAAATATTTAACTTGAATTTATTATTACCTACATAAAAAAGAAAAAAATAAATAAAATACGAAAAATGTATGGCTATTTTTGCATTCAGTTCTTTTTAAATATGCGTGAATTCTATGTCGCAATTAAAAAGAGGGCACTAATATCAGGCCTATTGAAACTGTAAAAATAAAACTAAAATGTCAGATACATGCAACAAAAGCAAAGTAGATATTCCAGTATCGATCCAAACATTTGCAGAGCGTGAAAACCAAGAGAACACAAGAGTAGGAAACAACATTAGATTTAGCAATAAATTCGTCTGATTCTCTCGCATTCCACATTCGGCCTACATATTTTTTGTAGAGGAAACATTACAAACTAGTGCCGAACACGCGATATTGTGTTCAGGACTCGCATAATATACTTACATTAATCACCGACGCAATATTGTATATCAAATGGCGATCGCCGACGAGTGGTTCAGCCGGTAATGCTGAACTGATTACGATTGGACCTTTTTAGTTCAGATTAGAGTTATTTCCTTGTTGGGTCTAGGCACGTTCAAATTAAAGAAAAAAGGTTCTGTCTTAAATATATGAATTCGTAGTGGTGGTGGCTCAGAGTATTACATAATATATTATTTTGGTAGGTTTCAAAACATAGGCAGTTTAGACGTACGCATTACATAGGGTACTAATTATTAAAAGTCTTTCCTTTTATGGAGGCTAGAACAAAAATTTGAAATTAAATTTATATTGTAAAAATACAGACTACAAAATAAAGGCTGTAAATAATAAATATTGAAACACATTTATCCTCTTATAAATAGTACAAAGCTAAAGAAACTAATTTTGAAGCCACAGAGAGCTATAAAATGTTGAATGTTTAATATTAACAAACTTTATAAGTGGAAGAGTTATGGCTGTAAGCAGATGGTATCATTGCTATATTGTGTGGATGGAGATTTGGCTTCACGAAACAAGTTCGAGGAGTGAGGTCTTGCAATATCGTCTTTCAATATTTATTTATATTTTATGCAATAATATAAGAGGGTCGTGTTGATTAGATGATCAAATTCATGTGCTTAACTCTAACCATCATCTGACCTTCCAACATGATAATGACGCAAAAACAGTGATAAAACCAGCCCGTTAGCCAAGTGACATTTTTACAAGCGTATCTATCGAATCGCTCAAATTTATGGAAGTTCAAGTCACGTGGGTGACTCATCGAAACGAAATGTCATTTCTATACATTTAACGTGAATTATGTGATTTTCTATCTTCGTTAACGCTTGAGCTTAGAAACGTCACTTGGGTACAGGGACTGCTCTGAAATCGCCAGCCCTAGTAACCAAGTGTTGTAATCAATGCTCGTTCCTTCTATGTATCGAAGCTCGTCTTTGACACTTATCCTTTTATGATCTGTGAGAAGAGACCCTTCACCCTTTGCAGACGGTATTCAAATATTTTCCAGGCCAAGTCGTCTATAACAATCCTGACGAAATAGAAAAGTCAAGAGAAATAAAGATTTAAATTTATTTTTGCGAAAAAACTTTCTCACTCTGTTTAACATTAATAAAAACCAAAGCCGAGCCTCCAGAATTCAATTTTGAATTTTCAGGAATATTTTAACAATAAACTAAGGTCGTAGAAACTTTTTTAAATCACGTTCCTTTGAACGCGGGCTCTATGTATTAAATATCACGTTTTATTGCTTGTCCGTGCTATAAAATAAAGTAAAAAGTCTCACCATTGTCTTATTTTATAACCTTAATTTTATTTTTCTCGTTTTGAACTATTACAGAGTGCTATTAACCTTTTTTCACGATTTTGTTTTGAATAAAATAATCTTATGAATGAACCTGTTATGTTATCAAACATTCCATTAAATAACTCTACAAGTTCAATAGATCAACATCATCCACATTTAATGTCAATTTCTAAAAAAAAATATATGCCGTTAGTGTTTCTTTCTTTTCCCAACCTTGAAAACTGATCTGGAAAAATGGCTCTTATCACTCAAGAAATAAAGGTCAGTAATGCATAGAGTAGGTTTGTAGAAATTGACCCGTCATAAATCGGTGCAGACGGGCCGTATGTTCGGTGATAACCTTCGTAACTCTTTCCCGGGACGAATCGGAGCGATCAGATCGCTCTGGAAATATCGCTAGCGGGATTATATATATGTGATGGTTGAACTAACCTTGAATAGCTTTATTTATATGCTAGCATTGTTTTGTTTTTATCCCGGTGGAACTCCTCATGGACAAGATCTACTCTGAGGAAGAACGGACAATACCCACCGATACTCATCGGAGGCATGGTCTCCACCAGGCAAGAACGTCCCTGAATACAGTTGCCTTCTTTTGGCGGAGGAAATCGGACTCTTACTGGCTGAAACCACCGGATTGCTTCTCACATCCCTTATACCGGACCATGCGGGAAAGTGATGCAAACTACCGGTATACTATACAGTGGTCTTGTCCTACTCATCTGAAAAAAAAAACTTTAGACACGTGTAATTAATTTAGATTCTAAATGCCAACATAAAACAACTGAGAAATGAGAACTATAATAAATTAAAATAGCTTCACCATTTACTTATTTTAATCCAACTAAATCTAAGCAAGCAATACTCGTTTATCTAAACCGGGACTATATAAGCAACAGTAAATGGCTGGATTAGCAACACTGCTTAGCCAAGAGTTGGACGGCAAGGTAACAGGGGAGTGGCAAGTCGCCAGCTCGTTGTAAAGTTGACGATAAATCGGGGCGCAGGTGGCCTCCGGATTGGCCTATACTGGCCTGCTAGTCGCTATGCCAAAAATTATGGACCCAGGTACATGGAATGAGTGCCGTTATTTCGTTATGAGACGAGTTACTAAATACTTTAAGTTCTAAATTTAAAAAATAATACTCTTCGTAAACCGAACTAAAGTTACCTTAAGACTTACACAAATTATTTTGGAAACTTTTCATACTATTTCAATAACTTGAGTGACAAAAAGAACGAAGCCTGAACTGAATTTCAAAGAAATTCATCTTGCGGTCAACAATATTTTCCAAGAACGCTTAAACCGCGAATGGAGTCCGCAAAAGTTTGAAGGCTCCGATATTTTCAAGACTCCTAGATGGCATGCTCAGCGCGAAATTCATGAAATACTCTCGAGCATAAACGGTACTTCGCGCACCTTAAAAACGAAAAAGAACATGAGCACACTACAGCACTCGTAAGTTTGCCATCAACACCTTTCTTCAACCCGTTGCCAAGTACAGACGACCAAAGAAATACACTTTGCCAAGAATTACGGTCAGAACTTAGCGGATAAATGGCGCTCGGAATAAACTCGTGTTGAACAAAATGCTTAGAGCATTGTTTGTGTGGGAACTTCGCTTGTTTAAGCCAGTTTAGAGGTGAATAAAGTTATGCAAGTTAGGTGGGAGTTGGGTGAACTGAAAACGAATTGTTGGGCGCGGCTTTATGCGTTTTTGGCTTGGAAAAGGATTTTGGGATCACTCTCAGACCTCAAGTTGGGTTGTTATAAAGTTGTTTGGTTGTTAAGCGCTGCTATTTTTGGAAGATATTGCATTTTAGTTAACGTGTTCAAGTAAGTTTTTGAATACGATTTGCCCTTTAAACGAAGCAGGAGTAGTTTATATTAAGTACAACACTGTGCAAAGTTTTGGCAACTATTTATATTCGTAGTATTCGTGTAGCTGAAATTCATATCCAGACTAATATTATAAATGCAAAAACTAACTAACGTAGAAGTAAAAAAAGTAACTCTGTCAGTTAAGTTTTCACGGCGAAACAACACAACCGATTTTGATAAAAATTGGAATAGAATAGTAATTTGAAGTCCAAGGAAGGATATATGCTTGTTTTGTCGCGATAACTAATATCCAAGCGGGCGCGCGGGTAGAGCCGCGTGCAAAAGCTAGAACGGAATATTTAAATCGTAGTTTTTACTAAAATATGGCAGTAGCGTGTTTACAAAACAAATATATAAAACCAAAATGAAAAACAATCCCTGTAAATATAAACATCATAACATACAACATGAATCCCAAAATGTATCGTTGTCCGGTTCTATTCCAACCTATTCATTCAAATGGCCGTACGTTTAAAGCTTTGCTATTCAAAATATTCATTTTCTATCTACACGGTCGAAAGGGCACGGGCAGACGTGTTTAATCCGAGACGAGGGGACGCGGGGACCTGTTGCCCGTTTCGGTGGCGAATAGATGTCAATAGAGCCATTTAACCCGCCCAGCTCGATAGTTGTGAAACTTTAAACGATTTATGTGATCTGTTTATTTGCCTGTTAGCTTTAGGTAAGGAGAATTGATGGGATTATGTGGGGTTCACGCACAAGCCTTTGAAAGCATAGTCAATTCTGTATGCAAATATATTGTAATGAGAATTATTTGTGTGTTTTTATTCTTATAAATTATTATGTTGTGTCTAGTTGTTAAGCCGTGTGCGCGCTCTTTGGTGTGACAATAAATGTTTTTTCTTTCTTTCTTTCTAGAATTTCTCGTATTCCGTTCTAGCTTTTATACTTAAGGCAAATTTTTCGTACGCCAGATAATTTTATCCGAGGAATAATTTTTAACTTTTTACAGTTCTTTCTTGCAAAATCTCTCAGAAGTCAATTTTATTCCATGAATAAAAATTAGAGTTTTTAAAATCAGCCCTTGGGCGAACAAGGGATTAAACTATTATTAATACTCGTATTACAGTAATCCATGTATTAGATCTGTAATCACTAGTACTTAGTCCTCTCGATGGCTTTACTGAGATCTATTCAAACGGACCAACGACATAACATATGCAAATTACTCATATCCAAAATGTGGTATTGGTCTAAATCCCTCCTTTGAAAGCTAATACATTGCGGGCACGCACACACGGACCGCAGGCTTTAGACCAAATCCATAAACAGTCGCTACACTCACTTTGTGCATGGATCGGATAGCCTGCGACGGGATGAGTCTATTCGAAACTTCGTTAAGCGTATTAGTTACATATAGAAAGAGGTATACTGTTGAAATATATTATATAAATATATTGTACGTTCCTAGGTACATGATCAGGTAAGCTAAGAGGATGAAAGAAAGACAAGCTTTGACTAGATTTTGATTACTAAAGTACAAAAGGAAATGAAGCAACATAGCTTAAAAATTGCAAAAAATCAATGCTTCGATGTAATTTCACTTATAGCTACATTATAAAGAAGTACTACATAAACGCATATAATATACATTTTATATATCAACGACAATTTTTGAAGTTATACTTCTTTTAGCAAGTTAGGGAAAAATAATGAGAGTAAATTTTTACGAATCGCGCGCACACCGCCACGGAAAACCCACCCTGAAGTTAGCTAGTCAACATTTTAGTTTTTCCATACTACATAATGTCAAAAATGACAAATGTTAAGATGTCCGGTGTCAGTTTTCGAGTTTAATCTGTAGATTGAAATTTTTTTTAGACCAATCTGTCAATCACAAGTTTATGAGAAAGAATTTTACCTTTTACGCCAAAAAAGTATAACTTCGTACGTGCGTACATAAGAACACGCACACTTTTTTTATTATCTTTTTATACGCAAAAGTAACACTGAATTTTCTAGGAGAGAAATGCAACTCTATTTACTTAAATTGTCCTATGTCAACAAAGACACCGTTATTCTTGGACTACACACTAATAAATACCTGTTAAACCAAACATAAACGTAACAAGAGCGTCTCACTACTAAACGGGAAACTTGAAACGAACTTAAATTACTTTTTAACAGATTACTGTTTCTCATTACTGAGCTCGCGACGTCTTATTTACTTCGAAATTAAGATTTTCATTAGGAGACGAACTTTGTGGATGGACTGAACGAGTTCTTGCTCAGGTAGTTCGTTTTCAGTAGTTTTGTTTTCTGTCCGTCTAGTTTTAGTTAACTTGTAAAAGTATTTCAGTGGATAGTGGAACGGACATCTAAATAGCAGTAGCGTGGTCTCATTACTGAGTAAAAAGATTAGGTACAGTTAATAAAATTCAATAATCATCATTTTTAGTCAATTCTTTAGTCAAATTATAATAAACTAGCTGGTAACCGCGGCTTCGCCCGCGTGGATATCAGTTATCGCGGCAAAAAGTAGCCGATGTCCTTTTTCTGACTATCTGTATATCCAAATTTCATTTAAATCGTTTCAGTAGTTTTTGCGTGAAAGCGCGACAGACAGACAGACAGAGTTATTTTCGCATTTATAATATAAGTAACGATTAAGGTATGAATAGAAAATAGTAGCAGAGGACTCAATGTAATAGAATAAAATATTCTTCCACAGAAAAACAAAACTAAGAACAGTACATAAAATAGAATTCTATGAGTTAAAGTCATAATTAGCTTCTACACACTCTTTGAAAATACTATAATTTACAAATGCTAATTTCAACAAATTTATTCCTAAACTAAATACATAATCTCAAACAAATTGTTAACTATTGAACTGAACATTGTTCCTTTAAACGACCAAGTAAAAAATAACACCTTTAAAGACACAATACAGAAATGCATAAACAGTTTAAATATGTAAGCAGCAAGCGGTGATCACAAAACACAAATCTATTCTGGTACGTGACTACAATACTATTGCACTTAAAATGTATAAATCGTAGTGATACCATTACTAATGGAAGCGATCTTAATAGAACTATTTTGTTATTGAAGTTCGAAATCAATTACCAACCATGCTGCATGCATAAATGTATGACATGTATACTGTACAGACGTCCTAAGATTAAGCTGCTTTAAAATCTAATTTCATATAATAATTATGATGTAAATTATGTGATATCCTAAAGTCGTATGTAAATATTCTGTCAATATTAAAAATAAATATATAATCCGAATCTTATTCCCAGTTTCCTTGAGGTGGGTAGGTGAAATTCTAAATTACTTGAAAACAGTTCACTAAATATTATTTATCAAATATTGGCTACATTATATTTTCATCAGAATTTAAATTTTTACAAGATAATAAATAGGTTCATAAAATACCTTTAGAAACAATTATATGTTAATTTGTCCCATTACCCAATTATACAGGCAAGTTAAAGTCTCATTAAAATGAACACAATAATAGAGTAGGATGGCATAAATTATATGAAGAGCATAAATTTTAATGTCCGCATAATAATGACACTGCAATGCACCCAAATTCTGAAATCAGCACTGTGTATTTAAACTATGAACTGTTGCAACGATCTTTATAAAGCCTTTGATTTTTTTAGTATAGAGATAAGTTAAGTAACATAAAAATGGTTAAACGCATGTTCTGAGTTATTAGTTGTTAATCTTTTCGTCAACCCATCAGATCAGGTGAAACAAGATTTAATAACGGATTAAATTGAAAATTCTATCAGAAACCGAAGGTAAATATAAAATAATCATTGCACATTGTAACTGCTAAATAACTATAGGGAAATGATTCTTCTTCTTCTTAGCGTGTCGATCAATGGAAGTCAAATTTGACTTCAAAAATTTAATTCAATTGAAATTAATTTTTTCTGGACCAGTACTCGACCACGCAGCCAGACATTATCATTAGTTTTGTACAGGTCCTCGCGTGTAAAGGTGGTAGGACACGCTGGGCAGGTCATCAAGCGAGCCAATGTTTGGGGAGAGATGCCACACTCAAAAGGCTCGTGTGTGCTGGAACTCCACCGGTAATTTCTTTGCTTCTTTGCTAGCTTGGGTGCGGAGTCTATTTAAAGATTTCAGTCTGTTTATTTAGTGAAAGTGTAGAATAACAAATAATAGATGAAAACGCCAGAGTTTCAAACCATAATATGCTTTGTTTTAACTAAGTTAAGACTAAATACATTATTATTCTCTTTCTTAAATTAAGTGGAAACATTTGTAAAATAATGCCCAACTTTGTTTTGTATTTATTATGAGCTTGAGATATTTTATTAGTGAGCTTTGGCAAACTTGTAAAATAGAATTTGTTTTTCTTCGTGAAAAATATTTTTGTTTTGGTATTATAAAGCATTATAGTACAGAATATAGGTTAATGTTACTGTATTATCTAAGTAATCAGTTTGGCTTATTGTAGTTTATTTAGGAAAGGAGTAAATTGAGTCAGACTCGAATATTTACACTTTAAGAAAATGTCTTGATAGAATTCGTGTATACATTTACTGTGTTTAATAAAAACAATGATTTTGATTTTAATATACAAATCTTTAAACTCAAAAGGTCGTTAAAGGGGCAATCTTAAAAAAAACCTACTTTGACTCCGAAGACATACTCACCATCTGAGCTTTTATCTAAGACTCGTATTTAATTGCAACAATTTTTAAGCAAAACAATAACAGTCCAGAATTAATTTACTCCAGATCTAAGTGATAATAAGAAATAAGTTCGTCCGAAGTCCTACCCTCTTTAATCCCCTGAGTGGTCCATCTTGATTATAGCTTCATTTGAATTGAGCTGCAGTTTCCAGCGCACTTAGTTTGTTATCAAGTTGTTGACAAGCCTCTTCTCATTAACGTTAGTAGATTCTTTGTCTTGATTTTAAGTTGGAAGTTATTAAAGTGCAGTCCATTTTGAAAATGGAGAATGAAATAACTTTAGTGCTCAAATTTAAAGCAAAATGAACATTATAAAATGAATACATAGTCAGCAAAGTTGTTTTGTTGTATGGTAGGTTACAAATAACTAAGTTCCAATAATGGAATGTTCTCATGGGTTTCAATTAGTTTAATTTCGAACTTTAAATTGATTTATTGCTACAACGCACGCAATCCTGATTTTGGTACCTATTTGAATTGAATCTTTGCATCGTTGTTAAGAAACACGCGTTTTCTAACTTTCACGAAGCCTGTCTTAGGCATGTCTAAATTTCGTGCAATGGCAGACAAAATATTATTAAGAACACTCTCATGTTGTCATTTTTATTGTAGCAAACTCATTTATTTGTCCACGTTAACAACATTGGTTAGAAAGAATTGTTGTTACGTTTCCAATATAAAAATCACAGCCATCTGAAAGCTGGCAATATTGCGGTCGCCATAACTCGATAGCTGACAAATAGAACTATTTTCTGTAGCGTGCATCCCGGTCTGTTGAGGTAGGGAATAGCGCGATAGTCAACACCTGGGCGCGAGTTTATAGCGAATTTCTGCCAACAGGTTTATTGAAAGTGAAGTCCTAGGATATAGAAATTTGGTGCTGCAAACGAAATTACTAACATAACAAGGTAGAATATTTAATGTTTAAAGTTTAAACTTGATACATGAAATGAGTTTTCATTTATTTATACATGAAGAAATTTGAAAAACATGGACAGTTATGATTTTTTTTTAATTTATTTACGATTTTTCTCACGCGCGAGAATACGTGAGTAAACAGTAAATATTCCTAACCAATTATGAATACGCCTCACGAAAGTCATTTTACAAACGACAATAATTAAGTAGCTTATGACAATTTTTTAAACGAACCTCATATCTATACTTATAGACAGAGACCTATTAAAATTTAGATTTAACGTTGCATGTATAAAGTAGACTCTCTCCTAATGACAATTACTGATGTTCGCACACGATGACGCAACGTTTCTGAAAAGTAGGTTTATAAATAAGCAGATTTAAAAATTCATAATGAGGCTACAAACTAAAAGTAAAAACGCCAGCCTATTTTTAAAGCAAGACAATACCTTTTTATATTGTAACAGAGAAACCCCTTAATGAATGAAGACTTTACAATATTTTGTTCAATATTCCTCAACTTTAGGTTACCATCGCTTTTTATTTTCGCCGTAAAATTCCTTTATTTTTAGATAAAATGAGGGTCTAGTATTATTTCTGGGGAAAATAACGTTCATTCGCTCTCTCGGAGGACCGATATCTTATCATTCTGTGAGGAGGCTGTGAAATGCCGACAATGCATTGAAAAATACATGTTTTTGCTAAAAAGATTTAGGCCTAACATAAAAAAAAATCTGCGGCCGAATTATGACGTCTTACCATATTTGGTATGCTAGTTCTAAACTAGTAGTAACGACAGAACTAGATAAATATATAAGAATAGATAGCACCATCTCTTTCTTAATAAAACTTTGATAGCAATATCCTATATTATATTAATTAGCTGGACTGCACGGATGGCCGAGTTGTATAAATCACCACGCCAATTACCGCTGTGCTCAACGTGCCGCAGGTTAAAACCCCGCATGGGACAAGTATTTGTTTGATCCACAAAAGCTTGTTCCAAGTCTGGGTGTTAATTTTGTATGTGAATTTAATGTTTGTGAAACCCCCCGCGATATAGGGATTAAATTCCCTAGTGCGGGAATTGTTTAAATATATATATATGACTGCTGCTTGCATCGCCCTGATATATATAAGTTACTTTTTACGTTTTTGTTTATGAATTTTGACAAATTCGAGTAGGTAACCTACTCGGCACTTGAAAGTATTAATAATTTATTATAGACCACCTTTCTAAAGACTATTTGCTCGTACGATCAGCCCACGTCGGGTCAATATGAGGAGTTATTCCACTAGAACTGCCATGTTTTATTCAAGGCATTCAACTGGACGAGGTTAAGTGATTGCTTGTATTTCTTGGTTCTTAACACACGATTGGTATGTTATATGGTGGGCGCCTGATCGATTGCCACTTACGATCGGACCAATGATTTTAACGCCAGAGATTAATGTAGCAAGATAGAAGTACTTTACTAAATACGATATGACGATGTGAACTTGTAGAATTAAATCTGTTGGTTCTACACACGTAACTTCAAAGCATTTACACAAATCAAACCACCGCGCGTTACCGAAATTAATGGATTCCCGATTGCTTGGTATTAACGGAATCCTACAAATCAATAATACATAAAATTTGTATGTATACACGTAATACTTATGTATTAGATGATTCTGCAAGTAAAAAAATTGCATCTGATAATTATTTAATGAGAAAATGATGATTGTAGACGAACGTAGTGAAAAATAACGAAAAGAAACAGTCACTAATAAGCCTATTTGTTGTTTCTAGACATTCACTTTATATATCTTATTTTAAATGAGTTATAGACTGCTTAAATAAAAAAATCAAAAGAATAACGATACGGATGCTACTTAGTAAAGAAAGAAAATAAAATAAGTTTAAAATGTACGAGAAATTACTTCAACAAAACATCCAAGTCTAAAGTGAAGCCAAATACAAAATGTTTCCGCGATTCCCCTCACCGTTGTTCTCGATGCATTACGAATTCCACTCAAGTCTAGAACGTTAGTAACATTTTATCATACAGACACAAATCGTACACGGCGTTGTAAAACTTGTGTCACAAGGAGGACGTTACTTTTAGAAGCCTCTTTATTGCTCTCGTATGTCACGAATTTAAGGAGGGTTTAATTTCGGTAGAGCAGCCATTTTTTTTTACTTTTACTTTTTACAATATTGTTCTGCTCATTGCTTCGTTGGCGGGGACTTTTAAGTATTCGAACTACGTTATTAGGTATTAGTCTCCAAGTCTCCAAAACTCTGAATGTTCTAATTCAATAGTTTGTCGATTGTCAATTCTTAAAAATTTGTAGATTACCAGAATGACAAAATATAAGGCTTCAATGAAAAAAATATTTTTAAATAAAATTAGTTGCTCTAAATGTTGGACACGGTTCTTGTATACAAAAATGTACATTAATTCAATCAAATAGTCTGTTTTACAGTAACATGACACAACATGAGCAAAGATGAATATATTTGTAGGATTAATTAGGTTTTCTAGTTACTAATTGTGTTATTAAATTTTTCTGTACAAATATCATTTCATTTTCATGTTAATAATTAATAGATTATCGAATTATTAAAAAAAAAACTAAATAGGCTTATCTATGTAAATTAATTAATTCAATGTGAATCAAACATGGAATTTGTAATTTTCGATATGAATTCAAGGAAAAAAAAAACAATTTTGTTAAATATGGAATACTATATTTGTTATAGGACTAATAAATATTTTGTATATCCGTTGCATAAATTTATACAAACACAAACTACTTAGAATAGAAACATCTAAAGGACTAGCAGTTTATTGATGTAAGCGTTAAACTACAAAGTATTCGCAGCAATCAATCTAAACTAAATTAAAAATAGTCAATATCTATCCAATAAAATATATCACAGGATACGCACGTCAACGCGTCGCAATCGTTCATCCATAAACTGACTTTTCAATCAATCTAACCGGTTTTGTGAAGTTTAAACGGGAGAATTGACAAATTGTCATTCATCGTTTTTTCATTTGTCAACTATTAAACTTTGGTCTTTTTTACACTATCCGATTCCTTTTAATATCCGATACGATGGCAATTGGTACAATAACTTGTGAAATGAAGTAAACTATGATTATACACATTATTGCAACTAATGTTTAATTCCTTTATCCATACAAAAGGAAATCACAATACATGCTAAAAATGAACAATAAAATATTATGAGTAAAGTTACGTACAACATTGCATAACAGGCGTAACATATAGACATAACATCCTCAAAACGCAGCTAAACTCTCCCATACGAGCCCATAACAATCCACCATTCCACACGTAACTAGCGTGTCGTATTTATAGGCCTCTCCGCCACAAACTCGACTTGTTTATGAATGTCCCGAGCTGTAACGGCACCTCTGGACCGAAGCTATTTCCTTCTGCCAACAACGGATGTTCCAAACTAAACAATTGACGGTTATTACTTTCTCAATTTTGCTTTAGATTTATAAGGTCAATGATCTAACACACTTCTAGGTACTGCATTTTTTTGTGTAACATGAGTTTTAGATAAAACTATAGTCCACGTAAAAATATAGGCTTAAAACACAATGTTTTGAACTCAACTGACTACCAAGTAATTATTTGCAGTTTAAGTGAAATAAGATCAGATAGATCTAATGTAGATATGATAGTAGATATGAGGTACAAGTTGGTAAAGCTATTGTATAATAAGTTTTAGAAGATTATAAGAAGGTATAATGTATGTGTATAACAATTATATATTACCTAATTGTTGAATGCAATGAGACAAGCAAAACAAGCTTCAAATCTGAATCAAATAGATTCCAAAACACAATGACCTGATAAACAATCAAAAAACAGATAAAAATTTAGTCAATAATTTACCTCAACAGTAATATTAAATTTAATCTCAAGTTCGCACAAAAAAATCAACCATCCCCGAGAGGCGGTGATCAGTGTGATCCGTGATCAAGATGAACTCCATGGTGAGTTGTGACGCAATCAAAGGTTGGCGACAACCAAGTTTCACGGCTCGAATCCTTCACACTTCAAATAAAACACGCTTTTAACGCAGTCAATGAGGTGCTACTATGAATTTTATAGTTTTTGGGTAAATTATTTTTTGATCTGATCGCGAGCATGGAAGACAAATTGTGAAAGTAAAGACCACGAGCTAATGTATGTCCGTAATTCACTTAATTTTTAATGAATTCCTAACAAACTTTAACAAAAAGTATCAACCAAACTTTTCAACAACATCAACGCGCCTTAATTTTTTAACCAAATTATCTTAACAGCGAAAAAAGGGTAAATCACAACCGAAGTGCATAATTTATTCTCATTAATGCCAACTCTTTCTGGCAAAGTTGTTTTTCTTTTAATTTCTAAACCAGCTTAAAAACAACTCACTAATAAACAAGCCGACATCTCTCTTAAGAACCGCAACACGACGCCACACCAAAATTCAATTTCGCAGCAATAAAGCGCTTGCAGCGTTAATCGCTTTCGCTGTGGCGCGTGCTGAAAATTCTTATAACGCTTGTAGGATCCAGTGCTAAATCAAGTTAGCGGTGCAGCGCTGTAAGATTTATTCGTTTCCCCGCCTCCGTTCCTTTGTGAACTTTAAAAATGCTTAAGATTTTACATTTGCTTTTTAGAGCGCGCTTTATTTAGTCGCGGGATGTTTCTGCGTGATTGCGTTTGTTTTTTTTTACGCCATGTTCCAAAATTATAAACAGTGAGCGCTGTGTTTGTTCCTGAAAATGCCTTTGCAAAACTTTATATAATGTTAAAAACTAAGAAAAATCGAAATATGCAACTTAAACAAAAACAAACTGAAATACTATAAACTAAGTATGATATAAAGCAGTTATGTCTTATAACTTTGTGCTTCGGGGGCCATCACAATTTACGAGACACAAGGCGTTCCTAAATTTGTAACCGAGAATTACCTCTCTACGTCCGACCTGGATTGATGAGTTTTGCTGTCACCTGCGGGCAATAAGGCCCGCCTTATATAACCCTTCCACAATTTAACGACACTCTCGAAAATATAGTGTTATTGTACCACATATAAACATTCAATCAAATAACACCCGGGCAATAAAAACAAAGCGATGTAACGTTGCATAACACGCTTACAAAGTGTAATAAAGTACTCCTTACTCTGAGAGGGTCGCTACATATTTTATAAGACCTCCTTCGAGAGAATTCTCTACTTATGACCTTAGCATCCGTATTTATGATATTGATTCGAAGTATTAACGTTGTTTAGGCCATCGATATAGTTGTGCTCGTACCACATCACAGAGATTTTATGTTTATTGCGTAGTATTGTATTCCTCGTTATTTTCTATTTGATCGGGTTTATGAATAAAACCTTTTTTGTGAAGCAGCTTATGTGCCCACGTATTCTGATGTGAATTCTTTATCTATTTTCTTACGAAGTAGGTACCTGTAAAAATATCACAAATATAATAATTATATCAAACTTAACTTCAAACACAAGTATAAACTTGTTAATGTCGTAGGTTCTGGTAGGTATAAAAAAAACTCAAAAAATATATGTCCTTATTAAACGTAATTTTATTAATTATGAAATATCTAAAAAACGTAATCAGATAGTGCGATAAATTGTTACCTTCTTGTACCGAAATTAATTTTACACTTTATTTACCTTAAAAAATATTATTTACTTTTTTGAGTGTACCTTTCTTACCATATTCACTAATAAGATAAGGTAAGAGCTGGACAGTATAAAACTAAACAACCAGCACAGGAACTAATAGCAAAGCTAAAATATACAGAGAAAACATCGAACATTGACTCCCAACCCTAAATCAAATATGTATAACAAAACTTTTTCCACAAAGTTTGACATCATCAAACACTTTACAACTAAAAGGGTCCTACTCTGAGCCGTCCAATTGTATTTGGTCGTAACTGCGCTATCTGCGGCCGATACAATTATCCGATAGAACTTGCCGGCCGTGTTGCGGTGACTCCTGATTTAGATGCCTCCGCTAAATTAAAATGAATCTAGTTTTCGTGTGCTCCCGTTTTAATTAAAAGCCACAGTTTAGTTGATAGGCTATCCCGCGGTAATCGTCGATCGATTGCTAGTGGATTGGTTGTACAATGTACAGTCGCTAATAAAAAACAAATGAAACTTAGTTCGGTTCAGCAAACAATTAAAATACATATATTTTTCGTATTAGTGATTTGCACTATTATTTTAGTTAATAACTAAAATAAATAATGCAAAATTTTATTCTCTACTATTTATTATTTTTTAGTCTCCACTATTCTTATATTATGTATCTCTCTATATTTTTTGGTCTTCTTTTAAATACATTTTGCGATTCACGTCTAATGAAGGATGCCTAAATAAAATTATTTATTATGCTTAAAACTATGTCACACAATCTTGTAGCGTGGTTTCTAAGACATAAGGCCAAAGTTAATTAATCAACAATTAGTCAAATAATCTCATCACACAATTAATAGGCGTGAAGTATTTGTTTTATTAAGACAACGGTATTAGGATTTTGTATTAGTTCTGGACTAGTGCCCGATATTCATCCCCAAATCGGTGTATGTAACAGTTCGCTTCTGCCAACTCGCTATACTCAAAACTAAAACTAAATAATCAAATACCCTAACATAAAGTAATAAAACACTGTGATAAATACCTATGCCAACTTAAATAAGACGTATCTGCTGAAACTGAACGAGCAGAAAATACATGGAAAATCTAAAAAAGAGAGCTAAAACGACATTAAAGTATTAAAATCCAGGTAGACGTGAAGTACGAAGTAGGTACACGCGAGAATCCTGGAGAGTCAGATTAGGGACCGGGGGGAGGGGGTGAAGAGGGTGGCTACAAGACATCTCCTCTGAGATTTTTGTTCGAGAGATAAGGCTCCGACACAATAGAATTATCGCCTTTTTGTTTTCCGGAATAAATTGACGCATCATTAATGGAGATGGATATTGGTTTGCGCGCTTCGTAAGAGCGAATTAGGTGTTTTGTTTTGTATAGGTACAATAAAGGGAATGAAATAAGTCAAGAATCATTAAGGATAATTTACTAATATTTAGAGTCTGATCAGCTCTAGTGCCTTGTTTGTTTTAACTAAATAATAAGATGTAACAAAAGCAGAGAACTTTTAAACAGTGTCACTATACTTCTTATCAGTTGCCCCATAATTTGCAATATATACTGAAACCACATACTTAATGAAGTACACATAAACAGATAATACGTCCACTCAGCACGCCTCCTAAGTCGGGATCGCGTCACGTGTCACTAGGACCTCGGAGAGTTTGCTAAGCACGCTACACGCTCCGCCAGCTCCGCTCTACGTCACATACTACACAGCTTGTTGGGGCACAGTTGTTTGTTCAAAAATTACCGACGTTTCAGTTTTGAGGTTTGTGTTGTTACTGGGAGTAGAGGTTTGGTTTAAGTAGAAGAGCTACGTAATTTAATGTATCGATGGAAAAAAAAATTAAAAAAAAAGTAATAAACGTGAAGTTATGATATAAGTAAAAACTTTAGGTAAACAAATATTATTATCTTTATAATTATTTAAAGAATTTGCTTTTTACCATCTTTGATATTTATTATTTACTACCATAACAGCTCATCTCTCTCTCTTAAGTACACTCTACATCATAGCAGATAGCAACTCGCTAAAAAACCTGACTATAATAATCCATAAAATAAATTAATAAAAGGCAAGTCCACAGCTTTCAAACCCATTAAGCTTGTTTTCCAGTATAAAACGGTTAGCTATAAAAAGTGAGAAAAACAAAATGCAAATCGGTTATTTCGCGATGAAAAATAGATTGCGCAGTGTAATAACTTTGTATGCAGTAAATAGGGCGGGGCAAGGAAGGTAAATTGAATGTTAAGATAGTTGTTTACAGGGTTGTCAACTTAGGAAATTCTCCTGAAATATTGGGGAGGCCTATTACCTTAGTTTTACAAGAGAGTTTCATCCCCTAATTATATTAAGTCTCATTGATTGGGTCCCTACCCTATCAATGACATAATACCCTAACAATGGCATACAGGTAGGTATAACAGTTAAATAATAAATGTTTTATTATTTATCTGTTATGCGAAATGGGATTTAAAAAACAGTGTAAAATCATAATATTTTGTCAAGGGTATTCATGCGTCTTTACTCCTTAACAAAAAAAACCGTGTTGCGAAATTCACGTACATAAACATAGGTCAGGGTAGTTTTATATTATGTTAATTTGAGCTTTATGTATTTAAAGCTATGTGAACTAGTAAGCCAAAGTAAAGTAAGTAAGCATAAGCCGAATCTTATTTAACAGTCACATAGCCGTGGTTACTACCAAACCGAAATAATTCATGCTTTAAAAAAGGTGACTCATAAAAAATACTAAAAGTTAACAAAATGTCTTTAGAGACACAAAAACTTTAATTTGATTCCTTGATTCCCATACAGGAAGCCTTCCATATGACTTAAATTATTCATGTTACAGACAGAATAATATTATAGTATTTTAGTTCTAGATAATGTGTGACGTGTCACTTCATTAAGCCACGTACTTGTAACTTAACCTTACTCAGTTTGTATTAACTTTATGGGAGTACCCACAGGTCAGCGTGGCAACCCAGTGCTAAAGCATTTTGCTGGCGCCAGTGTTATTAACACGGAGTAGAGTCGTTTGGCATGACGATGGCTCTACATTGTTGCAGTATAGTTGCTTGGTAGTCCGCTTTCTCATTGCTATTTACTTTCATGACTATGTCTTACTGTCTTTAGTGTTTGAGCGGCAATTAACTTCTGTCTCTTCCTTAAATGGGTTTCTGAACAATGTCGTTTTGCAAAGTTACAAGAAATCATGTTTTGTTGTTACACAATTACAAATGCGTAAAAATATGAAATTTTGTTTTAAACTTAGGGTTTTCTTGCACTTTGAGTTTTAAATCATAACATCGATTAAAGCTAAGCACTTTTGAGTGCTACGTCAATTTCCAGTTCTACGTAGGTGTACTGCTACGTTTTTTTATAATTGCTACGAAACCTCTACAAGGTCTACGCTATTGATTTTCCCCTTTTTACAAGCTGAAATTCAATTAGCTTTCGTTTGAACATAAACGGCAATTAACCGGCTACATTAGCGTTTAGTTTGAGACGGTAGCCCGCTGCGAACTGACCTCGATATCGCGTGAACTGCCAGCTGCAGGGCGAATAATTACACAAGAAAATATTTTTAAACAAGAAAAGGAGGCAGGAGTTTTAACGGCGAAAAGGAACAGGTTACTAATAAAATTGAATTAGAAATTATAATAATTGAAAAAACCATTTAAAAAATCGGTCCGCAATTGCGTAGAAATAGGTTAACATACATTAAAAATAAATACATACAGTAGAACATAGAACCTCCTCCTTTTTGGAAGTCAGCTAAAAAGCTATATAGCTCAAGCTCAAAAAAGCATGCAAAGGGTATAATGATCTGTCACAAAAACAAGCTGCACTAGTGTATACGACCATCAACAGCGACTCATAAACACATTAGTTACATAGTTATTCATTTTGGGATATCTGTCTCTGAGCGTGTTACATCAAAAATAGTTTGTCATTATGCACGTATCTAAAAAAGTGATTTATGCCGCCCAAATTGTACCTGTTTTTTTAAGCGTACCTTAATTTTGTCAAATATTTAGTGTCAATAAAAAATCAGGTATCATACAAGAAAAAAAAAAGGAAATTTCAATATCCGTACTTCAATGTTATAAATGCGAAAGTAAGAGTTACTTTCGCATTTATAATATTTCTGTCTGTCTTTCTGTCTGTCTGTCTGTTACGCTTTCACGACTAAACGTAAAACCATTTTAATGAATCTTGGTATGCAGTAAACTTGGCTACTTTATGCCGCGATAACCGATATTCACGCGGGCGGAGCCACGGGAAAAGTTAGTAGTTGATATATTCGCACTTTATACACCAAAAACAATAAATTGTATTATCCCCGTCACGTTCGTAATTGTAATTAACAAAATAGTGACTAATTAATATCCCATGTATATAATGTATTCGTGAATTGGTATTTGTAGTACTCTTAATTGAGCGCCACCAATGTATTTATTTAAAGGAAATGATTGATTATGAGGGCTGGTTTAATTACACGCCGATTTAAATGTGGCGTTTGGTTTTGTTGCTTATTTTACGGAAAATAATTTTATGTACATTTTACGATTGAATCTTCTGTGTTTGTCCGTGTTGTTTGTACGTTGTCAGAATTTTCAATTGAGGGTACCTTTTCTTGACTAAATTACTGTCATTTTAATAGGAACCGCAAATACATGTGATTTATCTAACCAGACCAAATAAATAATACATAATCACAAACACATAAAAAAATTAATTACGATTTCATTTGTTTGCTTTTAAATTCTTTTATAATTTTATGACAGATGTCTAAAGTCAGTTTTCTTTAAAGACAAATATATTTATTGCCAATGATTTATCTCGTCTAATTATAAAATGCTGTGCATTATATTTACCAGAATTCTTTAATTTCATACTTTTAACAAAATCAGTAATTATGGATATTAATGATAGTTTGGGTTTAGTTGGTTGAATAGCAGTTGATTAATTAAGAGCCATTAGTTAGAACACCGTTTTTAGTCGGTTTCGTTAAATAAGAGGTTTTAATTAGTACGAGGTTTTGCTCTGCTGTATAAATAGAAAGGTAAATTAATGTAGATGCCTATTCAAGCACTTAAGATTTCATTATATTTAATTACTAGGAGTCTTTAAAGTATTACAAATCAGATTCATGCTGCCAATTGTGGCATAACAACTGAATTGTCTGATCATAATTCTTTTTGTTCTTGTTTCTTTTGCAGACCAAAGAAGACTTATTCGAAAGAGATGGATTTTTATTTTTACCAGTCTACATTGACACCAACGACACCACAGTCAAGCTTCCGACCGCAGCCGCAGCGCGAACTAGTTACGAAACAACTTAAAGCTAAAAGCGTTGCATTGTAAGCAGATTTTTTTAAACTGCGGAAATGACTATCACCTTTTCGATGTAAGGCGGTTTATTTTTAAGGATAACATTTTTTTAATAGCATAGCTAATAAACAGGATAATGAAGTGGCTCACCTCATAGCACGATAATATTGCTAGAATAAATCTTCTAATAGTTTTAGGATCTTCAACAAAATCAAACGAATCGCAGATACGAGTATAAAGTGTTTTAGCCACCAAAAAAAAAAGTCGCAATGTGGCTTCCAAAAAAATGAACCGATTTCTATATTTTTATCATTAAAATAGTAAAAATAAAGGATTTGATAAAGAGACTTCTTAGCTATAATTTAAGAAAACCATTCCTCCGTGTGCAGATTTTATTAGGTTTTTTTTACTATGTATACATATTAATATGGTATGTTTAATGAATCGTCATTCAGCCTCCACTATGCGCTCACCACGAGCCTGCGGTCAAGAGGCCTCAGTCCGCGCTGGTCGCGCGCCGCGCCGCCGCGATCCTATCGCGGACGAACTTGTCCTTTTAATGTACAACTTAGTTATCAGTTTCAGATGAGTTTTTCAATGCGCCATGACAGATATGGGCAGTAGTTTAAATTAATATTATTACGTGCTAAAAAATAATAAACACAACATGTTTGTGCAAAGATGTGCAAATTATGCAATCAATACGCATATACATGTAGTTCTAAACCAAATGCAGTTAAAAACAAACTTTTCTTCTGTTCTGAAAGCAAATTGCATATCCTGTAGCTACACGCTGATGGGTTTGACAACAACTCATTGATAGGTTTAAATTCAAATTCTTTATAGCGTACCTGCCAACTATTAACTGACCCTGTATAGGTTCACAGCTGGAAACCTCTCCTAAGTTGCGCATTTGTAACATTTGGCAATAATTGTTTAAAGGTTTTTCGAGTAGTTTGATTTATTAGGTACAATAATAAATTTGACAATCACTTGTTTATTTATGTGAACGTTTCCATGTTTTCATCGATGTTATGAGTAAGACTTTTTATTTTTATTTTTATTTTTAGTGGTAGATTCGAAGAGCTGGAGTTTAAATTGAATCGTCATTGTTCTGTTAAAATTAGTGTTGAAAATGTTTCTGTAGTGAACGTTATTTGAGGTACAGGACTTAGTTGGGATGAAAGCACTCTTATATAACTTGGTGTATTCACATTTAATTTTAGTTAGCAAGTAAAAAAATCCAAAACATTATTGAAGATAGTATACGTGGAACGAGCATGAACTTAATAAAAAAAAACTTAACAGATTTACATAATCTTTATAAAAATATTAATTGTACTAAACAAAATGAAACAATTAAATTTAAAATATTTATATGAATTTGAATGAGCAAGCGTGGTGATCAATGCTCGTGCTTTCCTTCCATGAATGGCCTTTGCCCAGCAGTGAGACATTAATAGGCTGGTATTATTATTATTATTATATGAAATTTAATTATCGTATAATAAATACCTCCACCACGTTTGGATCTTGAGTGTGTTGTCTCTTGACAGCTCGGTCACACGTTATCGCCGGAAGCTAAGCCCCCTTTGACGTTGTCTTGTCTTTATTATGTTAATTTTATATAAATGAGATTTTCAAGAAACGGAAGTATTTCGAAGAAACGAAATTAAATGACTACGAGGTCAAAAAACAATACGATTTTCAACTTTTATAAGAGATCAACTTTACAAAGGCAACAAAACACTTTGTTGTTTACATAATTACAGAAGTACGTCACTCATAAATTGTTATGAAACTCGAACATTTTATTATGACAAAGACAGCGTTAATCCAAGAGTTTTAACTGCTAACAAAATTGAATTTTACGAGAAAAACATTGTATACGTCATTATAGTCATTTTGCGGCTATAAAAGTTGGTCGTCGTAAAATTCATCGGATATTAAAGTGAATTGTGCGGTTCATGGCGTCCGATGCGATATCACTTTGGTTTAACTGTTCGTTTCGTTCGGAATTAAATGAAAGAGCTTGAATGTGTGTAACGGTGTAGTGATGTGCGAGATTTTATAGGGTAATGACCTGGATGAGTGAGATTTTCACTTTTTAAATGACAGATGCAGTTGAATGTAAAAGTAGGGTGAGTGCAAGTTTATTTTAGAAATAGTTAATTGCGCTATATAGGACTTTTTTTAGGCTCTTATATAATTTAAGATTAATGCGTAGTATTTGTTAACAAAATTATAAAGCTTATGACTATTGTTTTAAATACTGTATGTGAAGTATTTTTGTTTTAATAGAATCATGGTGCTTAATTTTGAAGAATGCTAGCGAACTGCGTCGTCTTACATATATACACACAAACTTTCCTCTTGAATCGCTATCCATTGGTGAAAAATATATGAAATCCATTCGGTAGTTTTTAAGTTTATCGCGTTCAGAAACATAGACGCGGCGGGAAACTTCATTTTGTAATATATATAGATTACTACAAATAGAAAGTTCAAACACAATACAGTGTTCAAATATGAAAATGCATTGTATGTATATGTCATTGAATTGTATTTCGTTAAAAATGACGGAAACCATAACAAAATTTACTGTTGAAATAAAAACAATGCAAAAACAATACAAAAGAAGTCTTATCCGTATAAAGCTGAGTGCACACTTCCAACAGAAATGTATAAAATTGTGTTGACATTCGTGTTCATTACTTAATGCCAAGTGGTCAAGTTGAACAAGAATAGAATCATGTTGTTTATTGTGTCCTGTTTACGTCACTCACAAGTACGGTAGGATGCACAGATATATAGATACTTTGGTGACATTTTACATAATTTTGAATCCTCATAACATCATACATTTTAATGAAAATAACTGTAAATTAATATTGAATATTTTATATAAGCTTTAGTACCTACAAACTTGCGGTCTCGGAAATAAACTTATCAGGCGAGCCGATCGCCTGTTTGAAGGGTATAACATGAAAGAGGTGTTGACGTCTAGGGTAGGCTAGCTAGCTTTATAGTTCTGCCAACATAGCCTAACTAAAATCTACACGAACTAAACTTTACCCACTTAACACTTTACCCAAAATAAAAATAAAAATACCTAAACATGTATTGTCATCCAAAAGCGTATGCAAATTTCAGCTTATCGGAAACCAGGAAAACGGTCTTATTTAACGTCCAATATTTGTTTACTTAGTAACTGGTGAAGGAAGCAGCTAATAAAAACCTGATGAAAAAATTTGAAAAAAAATTGTAGTTGAAGTGACACATTAATTTGACCACAGTGACACAATAACTGAAACATTAATTTTTTTTTCAAATTAAGAAAAATTAAAAATACATTAATTATTGTCACATCAAAGAGCTCTTAAAAGTAACAATAATTATAAAAAAAGAAAAAAAATAACAAAAGCAATAATATAAAATAAAAAAGCAATTAACATAAGAAATTATTATTATGACATTGATTACTGATATGTTTATATGAATACCATAGAATCAATATTCTTTTAATGACTTTAGAATTTAAAATCTTGGCAATGTGGAGCTAGCGCACAACTATTGGCGATGCGACTTTTATAGCTATCGGCTTGTACTAAATGTGCTCTAAGGCCAGCCAATGGATGCCTGTTCCGGGTCTCGAAAACTACTCCAGTGGAAGAAATATGTCCGGGGTAAATGGAAGTTTGGTTGGATTTTATTCTCAAGTGCTAATAGGTGGCTAAGATGAATGTTATACGGAGGGGTCTTATTATCAAAATGAAGAGTGAAAAGGGTAACCAATCATACAGGTGGACAAACCGCACGTCAATAATAACGACACACCATAATACACCTTGCTACACCACATAAGACACTATTTACTTTCGAGATTAATGTGCGGTTGGCTGTAAGCAAACAGACGATAATTTCTTATTTTATGTTTTTCTAAAAGATCAAGCAACTCTAGTAGTCGTAGTTTGTTTTCACAACTATAAGTACACTTCACTCGGAATTCATATTCTGGTATACTACTGCAAGCGTTGTTAAGGTACAACATGTATAAAGTAATAGTCTCCTTCAAGTTTACAATTTCAATAGCCCGGAATAACTGTCTTATTGGAAATTCATTTTACGTTCGTAGAGGCTACGCCGCCGCACCTCGTAGACCGTCTACGTCGTAGTCATAATGTAGGCTGAGCAATTTAAAACCGCTACGACGTAGCAGATTGTAGAACAATGTTCTTGTACTTAAGCTGTATTATTCACAAGTTTTCAGGGAAACGGAAGTGGTCATAAAATAAGTATTATGAAACATTATTTCATGCATACTAAAACTAAAATTTAGAACGATACCATCGGTCAGTGTTTATTGTGTAACAAAATAGTATCTTTATTGTGTGCGTATATTTCTTCGTTAACGTACAGAAAGTAAAAACCGAATTGTTTTTTAATTAAAATATGCTAAAAATTCTTATTGTTTAATTGGACTCTATTGAGATCTCTGATTAAAATATAAAAACCATAGTGAAGTTTTTGAGAGCACATTTAGTATGCAAACAATTTCATTTCAAGTCAACAGTTCTAATTCTTATAAAGCTCAAAAAGAATAAATTTAGGCATCTAATTTTAATTCATTATGAGATGGACTCAAAGAAACTAAATTTACATTAATTACTAAAATATTCATGGACAAGTTTTAATCAAGTCGTCAAATAATATAAACCCCCATTTTTGCACATTTTTATTTAAAATCTACGCCCTAACGAATCTGATTAGCCCACACAAGCAGTAAGTTTTGTCAACTAAACGAAAATAAACCAAATCTATCCTCGCATAACATTAAACCCGCATAAAAAGTTTTTCGCCCCGAATACCACAGATAATACCAATAAATAAAAGAAAAAGATATCAGCATTCCCGGAGGCCTTGTTATGAAATATGCTAAGTATGGCATTCTCGCCCCACATCAGAGGACAAAGGTCAAAGGTTCAAGGACACGAAAATAACGTCGTCGACACGAGAACACTATTTTTAAAGTAATTAATTTTTTGAGCTTCTGAAATAAATTCAGTATAATTATAATTTGGTTTCTTTGTTTAGATTGAATTAAGAATTTAAATGAAAAAAAATAATAAGAAGTTAAATGAAATTTGGTACAACCACAATTTAAATTATAATTACCTTTTTTGACGATAAGAGATGATATAAATATTTACATAGTGAAGATTTTAGTGAAAGTTTGGACATGCACTGAAAGTCCAAGATAAGTAATCTGTGAATTCGATGTCGTATATATCGTATAAACCCGGATGAAGAAGACATAGTTGTTTGTGTACTGAGCACTTGAATTTCTCAAAATACGATAACAGGAAATATCCTTTGGTAAAGCTGTCCTAGGAATATGATCTTTAAAGGTGCACATTTCTAAAGGCCCCAAATACTGACTTGATTTGAAACAATAATTTTGGTTTAAAAAAGTTAAATAATTATGTGAAGGAAATTGATATCTGGAACGCCAAATCGACAAGTGTAATAAATCCTTTTTTTTCTTCTCCTCTAAATGAGAACGTAATTCAGCTGAGACAGTTACAAGATTACCGATATTTTGATAAATATAGATATTTAAACCAACAAAGTTGTCGATGCTAATAGGATTACCAACTCCCAAGTGTGTCGTTGGATTTTAGTCAAAGAGATATTATATAACGGTTTTAGTTCTAAATTTATTTTCTACACTTACTTTTAGAGTGTCACCAATAGATTCATCACTTTAGTTAACCCTTCTTAATCTCTGAAATTGTTCAGACAGGCAACTGGACAGTAATCCATTCTAGCCGTTATCGACATACGAGGGACAAATTAGCTGAGTATTTCATGTCTTCACCTCTTGTAATTAGTTGGTATTTAGTTCTATAATACTATTATCGACTGTATACGGCTGGGCCGAATAGAAGTATGTAAGATTTTCTGTATTATAAAATCTTTTAAAAAAAAAAAAAAAACTTTTAAAAATAAAACCTAAAAAAAAGGTTTATACTATCAATTTTTTATGTTTAAATTTTATGTCTAATGCAATAGGAGTCACTTTTCCTGCCAATATTTAAATCTGTTAACACAATTATATATTTTCTTTTACAAAAATACAGTTCCTGATGATTTTAATTTGATTAAAATGATAAGATTATATTCCGTTTCCGAATAACAATAGCAGAAAAAGTCCCCAATCTAAAAACCGGATAAATATGCTCTTTGACTTAATTAAATTAAGAATCACTTAATTAAAATCTTATTCCACTTAAACTCTACCTTTGAACTCGTAAATAACCCCTAAAAGGTGCAAACAATTAAACTCTGGTAAGTTAGAAAAACCAATTAAACGGAAACACAAAACGGACGAAATGAGTAAATTATTAAAAAAAGAAACCCGTGAAAATGTTAACATAATTAAATAAAATGTACCCTTACAGTACTTTTACACTTAAGACTAGTCTAACGACGCCTCTCGTATGCTAAATTACATCAAGCTGTTAAGGCGTGACCAAGAAATATACATACATACATACATAGAAACAATCGAAAAACATAAGCCTCCTTCTGGCGTGACGGGTAAAACAAGAATTAAATGCACGAATTATATAACCCAAAGGAATTTAAATTATAATTAGTGATGTTAATGTTTCCGTTCGCTTGTTCTAATTTCAAATATAATTTAGCGGGTAATTAATCTTAGTTTAGCTTACATTTAATTTATACGACGTCAATTTGACCACCGAATTAAAGTAGTAATCTTTTTTTCGGATCATTTCTAATTAACTGGTCTGTTTTAATTTAGTAAAGGAAGTGAATTATTAAATGAATCGGTTAAACAAAGAGTAGTGACAGTTAGTTTAAGATTTTGAAAAATATTTATTCATAAAGTGAGTATGGAAACGAAAGAAAGCAATAAAACTAGTAATAGCCATAAAAATTGACTTTGGAATGCTTTTAACATTCCTTATGTTGTTAACTTGGCTATAAAAAATCTTGTCATAGAGAAAGTATGGTGCAACACACAATAAACGTCTATTTTAAATAACTTTGTAATTAAGTCACCAAGTCCTTCGCTGACAACAAAAATAATTTTATTTTTTTGCATTACTTTTATTAAGGGATCAGTTTATAATTGATTTAATTTTTACTGATTTTTTTATTGAATTTTTTTATTACCCTGCTCTTTTTTTTGTGTTTACAGATAAATGAATTCGTCCCGAGAATAAAGGTACCTAAGTTCAAATTATTTTTTTGTGTGTAAGAAAACAAACAGGATCGATAAAGCACTTAAGTTCTAGAACAGAATAATGGCGTATCCTAAAACATCCATCTAGTGTTTATTACAGAAATTTAGTTGAATAGGCCGGCTAATACCGCCTATAGATAGCTGATAGTCTCTCGGGAATGTGAGTTACGTCGCCCGTCTCGCCTAATAGTTTAATAACACTGCCCATGAAAGTTCACAAAGATTACCCTTCGATTTTATGGCCACACGAGATTGAAATTTCAAGGAACAAAGGCTCGTTTATGGAGTGATTATTTACGGGTTATTTTGAAGGCCTTATGGGAATTTCTTTTACGGTATTGTGTAGTTGGCTGTAAAAGTAAGTGTTTTCAGGGTTTTTTGGTTTATGGAGTAAAAAGAATGAAGAATGGCTTGATGTCCTCGTTTTAGCGTTATGGGGAATGTTCCGTATTTTATGATTTCGTCGTGAGCTCTTGAATTCCCTTAATTCCATTTTATTTTAATTTATCTTTGTTTTGGCACAGCTTCTGTTGTATCTAAATAATAATCAAAATTGAAATGTTACTTTGAGCGTATTTTACGAAATTAAAGGTTACTATTTTGGTACGTTTGTTTTTAAATTTTAACTAGCCACCTTTTAATGCTGGTGCAAATCAAAGTCAAGCAAACGCGTAATTTTGGTACGAAAACACTACAAAATAAAAGTACACTACATTTTTGAAAATTTATCACAAATATATGTATGTATTTTATATAGGTGTATGTAGGTAACGGTATATAATTGCGGAAACCAGTCCGTATCCAATAAAATGTAATAACGCACGTGTAATTGGCTCTCCGTCCCAAATCACTAGTTAAACCCAATAAAATAGTTCCGAATCGCATTAGGATAAAGTTTCGCCGAGCCCGCGATTATCTGGCCAGCGATCCTGTATTGTTATCTGTTGAATCTTACGACGTGCTCCTGAATACGGCTTTATGGACGATATCTAAGCTCTATTAGAACTGATTGTAAATTATATCCTTTAAAGGCAAGACAGATGTTTAGTGAACGCAGATTTTATGACACATTTTTTTTTCCTTAGTCGTCTAGCTTGTGTTATTTAATTAAATATATTATAAATAAATTTTTGCATCATAGTTGAGCTTGAGAAAAAATACTTTTGCCACGGAATCTCCGTTACCAAGATGGGTCAAGTTTCGGGTCGAATCTGGATGAGAGAGATGATGGAGAGGCCTATGCCCAGCAGTGGGATAACAAAGGCTGTGGATGATGATGATGAAGATGAAGACGGAATCTCCAACTCCCCTTATGAATTAATCTACTAAAACATTAAGTATTTACTTAACAGTTACAAATAACAGTTAATACAACATTAGGTATTTACTGTTATTTTGAACTGTAAATACTCGGTCATTACAATACTAGTAACCATGCATCCGTAATTTCCTATCGTATCCGTGCAAAGTAACGGACGTGTCGCGTATTCGTCGCCGGACAGTCCGCCTAACTGGACTTCGCAACGCCCACAATTTGTTGCTATTGAAATGCTAAACATTATCGGACCGTTTTCGTGACTGCAACGGAATATCAAAATTATTAAACATGTCATGCATATAATTCGATTTTGTTGCGTTTTTTTTTATTATTTTGATAGTTATAGTGCCTTAATGAATAAGGGGCTCGTGGCTAAGTGTAAGCCGGGGTTGACTGATAATAAAGGTTAAGCCGTGCTCGCCACATTTGTTCTGTGGATGGGTGCCCATTTATAAAATTCTGAAAACCAGTCTTACGGTGTGTCCCTGAAGAATGGGCTGTGGAGGTTAGATAGGCAGGTATTTCATGTTAAATACGGTATTCAGCTGAATCCGGAAACCTGGGCAAAGGTTAGGCAGAAGAAGTGATGTTGCCTGTCGAATCGGTTGACCTGTCCGGGAAAGTACCTTTTACTTATTACCAACATAGGGTAGGTAGCAACTTTTCCTCTAGGTAGGTACGTCGTATTTACGAGCTGTGGTTTTCAATCAGGTAAAACACTTTGAAAAATGAAACTATGTTTAAATTTTAATAAAAAAACAACAAACGGCAAGTTTTTTTATGTTCTTGTAATCATACTAGGCTTATGTCTTGTTTGTGTTCTCAAACCGCTAATTATATACGTTACTTACTGTAAACGCTTAACATAATTTAATAAACATTAAAACATGGTAGGTGTATGCCAAAATCAAATAACTGGCATCAATAAGCGGCGTGTGTAACCGTGTCGAGGGTAGTCTTGATAAATGAATATGGAACACTCTTGCTTGATTCAAATTCAAAATGATCCTCACCGTCTCGCCTCTAATGACTAACCAAATTAATATTTAGTTAGAATGCCTTGACTTTGAACTTCAGACAGCTTTAGACACTTAAGGTTGCAAAAATGTTTAAGGACTTTAAAGTTTTCTAAGTGTGCAATATAGGCGGTGAATAAACTGGCTATATCACTGGGATTAATTTCTCTTACCAAATATAATTTACCCTTTTATTAAGCTAAATAACGTGAATCAGATTAATGATTAACGACATAGAATTAATAAAAAAAAATACACGTAGTAGGTTGTAATATTAAACAGTTCAGGTCCAACGTCTCAGTGGTACCTATCAACTATATAATAGCATTGGAGATTTTCTCGACATTAGAAATTTTGGCACCACTTAACTAGTATTAAGCGTCTATTGGCAGTGTAACGACTTATTCAAATTATTTCCTATCTTTGTTTAACGCTTATGAGACGAGAAGAAATTTGCATGTTTCTCGTGGGTGTTTTAAACGACTGTGTTTTGAGGTAACATGATATGGTTATTCCAAATGAGAATATGCTCATTCATAGCTATCAAGATAACACAATAGGTACGTCATTCATTATTCTAGCCATATGGCTATAATGAATGACGTACCTATATTGTTATCTTGATAGCTTTTGTTAATTTAACATATCAAATAGTGTGAGGCAGGTACTTAACAGTGGGCTATGTTGTGATGCTAGCCATCTTTTTTTTCCAAGTTTCTTATTTTTTGCAAACTTCTTAATTATTTTGGGTTGTGATAGCACATTTGTAGTAACACACGTCTTATTTTACACAAAAAAAAACAGTTTAACTTCAGCTTTTCTAACCTCCAAAAATGGCCCGTGAATAAATGTGCCATGTTCGTTTCATTAAACAAAACAACCTCAATAATCTTACTTCAAACAATATTCCGCCCTCAAATAATTTCTGTTAAATAAAACTCATCGTTTTCCTTATTCGGTTATCAACATTAACATAAACATTCACAAGCCTCATAATGTTTAATAAAATTCTAAACAATAGAGCTAGCATGAATAACGGGACTGTCCCAATTTGTAGCCAAGACAATTTTTCATGTAACATCTGCACGAGCAATCTAAGCCTCATCCCGTTTCAATTCTATTTTATTTACAGCAAACAATTCTTTTGATAAATCGTTTTTAATCCCAACAAAAAGCGGGATTATTCCAATTTGAAGAAGAAAAAGATTTTCATAATGGAATTAGTTCATTTGGAGTCCTCGTGAGGAACGAAGGCGGACATTGGAAATCTCTCGCGATCTCGTTAGCGATGGAATATTCTATGAGGATTAAACGTTATTCAGTTTGATTTGAATGCGAACGTGCCTTTTGTTATACGAATTGCACTGAATGGCACCGTCTAATGGCCGGCAAATGAGTGCTTTTGAAGCTTCGATGAATATGGAAGGCCCGTTGTGATTCCGGCGTCAAGTGCCACTTTGGGCATCCTTATGTTGTTCATTTCAAGTTATTTATTTACATACTGATGGTTCCCCTTCGATGATTTCCGTGTTATTCCCGAAAAACCGAGTTGTTGACATCTGTTCGTAATGTTTAATGAGTTATATTTAAGTTGTGATTATTCTAATGAAGGGGTTTTATTTTCTCAGATTATAATAATAAATCAAGAGTTAATTAGATAATGCAGAAAGGCGCTACAAAATATCAAAAGCATTATTTCCAGCATCAAACACATTTTTTCAACAAAATGATCCATTTCATTTAGAATAAATATTTGTTTTACCAAAAGTTGTAACTGAACCCGATAATTTGAAACTCATATCCGATTCACCGTGCAAAAACATATTGCTATATATTATGAAAACACGAACGTATGACAAATCTGGGGTGTCGGAGTGGCTTGGAAGCGGATTACCAGAGTAATCCATAATCAAACACCCGTCAATCTGGCGGACAATGTGATTTATGCATTTCTAAAGTATTGAGCGCCATTGATGAATGGGTCAATCAAGCGGTGTTAGAGGAAAGCTGACCTCAACGGACACAGTGACAACTTAGGCCAGCTGCCTCTTTGCTACTGACTATCAAAGTTTTAGTATGTAAATATTTTATTTTATTAATTGTAATGGCCTTAAAGGTATGGGCTGGATCAAATTCCAAATTACCAATTTCCAAAAAATACTTATTTTATGTCTATAATATTAATCTCAGATGTCTAAAATAAAGTAAAATTGACTCAGTTATCCAAAGGCCTTTTTAACAATTAAAGTTAAACTACATTTACAGAAACGTTACCAAATTTATGATGAACAACAAACGTTTCAATATTTATAGCCATAAATTTGACAAACCAAACGATTTGACAATCCAATCAGCGGGCTTTAAATTAACGATAAATGCAAATTCGCACGGGCCTTTGGTAGGTGAAACTACAATAATAAACTACTTAAAGCGATGCCATTTCTGTACTGAAGGACTTTTGCCTTTCCTGGATTATCGATAATTTAATATCCCTAGTATATCACATCCCGAATATTACATGCAATATCGAATTGTGAAGGCTTTGAATGACAGCTATGGAACTTAAATCAGCTTGTTCATGGGAATTCGCTCTGACAATAAATGAATTCGATCGACATTGATATACGTATTTACGTGTGCCAATAGGATTTAATTCATGAATGCTATATTTCTATCTGTTGGTTACCGAAAAATTATGTAATAACTTTATGATTATTTTCTAGCTGCTTTGTAAGTAACTGACAATAAAACCCTTTCAAATAAAGACGGATTCGTGACAAATACGACTAAGGTTCGGACTGGGTAAATATGCGTCATATTATATTATATTATATTATATTATCTGTTTTGTACAGATTTGACGCATATTTGGTCATCGCTCAGCATGTGCTAAGATTCGGAAACCTCAGCGCTTTCAGCTGTTCGCAAGGTTTTCAGCGACGGCCGGCGTTGACGTGCTGACATCGTCCAAATGGAATATTTTAGTATTTAAAGTTTGATTTATATTATGTGTCTTGCATTGTAGTATATATATAAAATCTTCTTTGCTTATTACTCTATCTTCCGCGTGGGTATCTCGCGGCAAAAAGCCAATGTCCTTTCTTACGATCCAAGCTTAATACATACCAAGTTTAATCCAAATCGGTTCAACGGTAGCCGTAAAACGTAACAGACAGACAGACAGATATAATATTTTATTATGAGTTACTTTCGCATTTATAATATTAGTATAAATATCAAACCATTTAAATTGAACTTTCAAATGACAAACAAAAAACTATGTAACTCAATTACCAACTGTTGATTTCCGACAAAACTCGTTAAAGCAAAACGCCAAGCCACTTGGATGCGAGTTTCTTCGAAGTGTCCTAATTAAGCTTTGGAAAGCGACATGAGGAACGAAATACGAGTGTAACAGTATGTTGCATGCTAATGTTACCAATATAGGAGTTGTGTTATTTCCGGTTATAACTGTTCTTGTTATCTCTTATACAAAGTTGTTTTGGTTCAGTTGTGGTATGTAGACTTGAAATTAATTGGATTGTTGGAGATAAAAATTTAAACATTCTAAAAAATCTTTTTGTCAAACAAATTACATAAAATGATGGCCCTGTCAAGAGTTCTATTTATGTAAACAAATTATAGGCTTAGGAGTTTTTTATATTTACTCAATCCGTTTAAAATAATTTAGAAAGTTTGAAGAAATTTAGATAAATGATATTAGTCTTAATTTATTGTAATGTCGTACAAACTAAATGATTACGACACTAAAACTAATGACTAAAATAGTAACTTCAAGGGTAAAAGGTGAAGAATTCATGAAACTAATTACATGTAAAGGTTTTAATTCGTTTAATTCCCAAACTCGTGAACCGCGTAATAGCAAAACTTTAATTTAAATGTTCAGCGCTGACACAAACATGTAGGACTTTATTAAAATAGTTCCTCTTACATCTGGAACTTGTTTCCTTTTAAAGATTTCATGATATTTTTACAGTTTGAATTTTAAAATTATATTTACCACACATGATAGTTTAGACTCTTTAGTCTTAAATTAAATACCTAATAGTTAGCTACATGATTTTTAATGTCCCCAGCGCGCTTACGATGGTCTCTTAAGAAGAACTTTTACCGTGTAAGCGAGACGCTGCTACGCGCAGTTTAGTGTGCCCTCTTTCTTCCGCAACATAGATTGTGCGTAAGAAGGTCTAAGTCTGCTCTAATGCACCAAAGTATTTTCTGCATGGCGCCAAAAATTTTTAATCGCATACCGCGCCCCATTAAAGAACTAAATCTAATTCTGTTCAAAAAACACCTTAAGTCTTTTTTGATTGATAAAGCTTTCTACAGTATCTCAGAGTTCTTAACAGAAAAAATTTAAATGTTCGTTTTAATTTGATTTTCATAATTTGTTTGTTACCCATATAGCCATTAAGTGTTTTTTTGTTTTACTATTTTATAGCTAAACGTTACTTTGTTTTTTAAGGTTTGCTATTTATTAGTTAAAAAGAAAAAGAAATTGTTTATTTTTGTTTTAGCTTAGAAATGAATAATTTGTATGTGTTTAAAATTTTGTACACCATGTTCTGGTTAACAATGACGGACACTTTTTACTTTTATACCAGCTTATGTACTCATTGTTATACAAAATAAAATATTCTTATTCTTATTCTTATTCTTATTCTTAACAGCAACAGTTCTCCTTTAAGAGTTCATGGAACAGGTACTAAGTAAGGATGAAATAAAAACGTGGTAACACCAAAGTAAGAATAGTATAAAAAATTATTACATGGAAGGTTTGATTCTTGAAGAGTTATTTGTTATTTAATAGGTACCTACTATAGTTTACAATTTATATTAATCAGTGTCTTGAAAAAATTATAAACAACATTTTATACGAGACTTATTGATTTTTTGTACAACGATTTTCATACGCACTGTTGGGTGCAATCGAAAACCATAGAACAAATGTTTTAATTAAAAACAGCTTTGAATATCATTCAAACAATATCAAACTAATTACGATTTGTACATTCAAAGAGGGGAAGCACAACATACGGTTTAGTTTGACTATGATCTATCGAACAAATAGATCAATTTAATCCAATGCATAAGGATTTTTTTAACGGAATTTAAAAAGGAGTATATAAATCGACGCACATGTACACGCATGTATGAGTCCAATACAACAGGATAGACATGTGTGTGTTAATAAACCTGCGATACCTGGCATCAATCAATACATAGACAGCTTTACTAATCGACCAACTGAAGCGTGACCTTTTAATATACCTCGATGGCTTTTCCCGACAAAAATCAAACTCATAAATCTAAAACTATTATTGTATCAGAGGACAAAAATGTAATAAATGTTACAATGGCCTCAAAATAATATTTTTCATTACAATCGCGCCATAAATAACGCGAGTGACATTATTATAGAGAGTAAATTTATGAGCGGACAGTTTTGCTCCATATATTGGTTCTAAGCGCTAATACAATGGATTTATTGTATTTGACTAATATTTTGTGGAATATTTATAGTGTTTAAAATGTTTATTGGTTTAAAAAGCTTTTATTTTGATTGGTAATTATAACTGACCTCTGAACAATAAATAAAACACACATATACCTACACTTATTACACACCATAAGAACAAGTAGATCAAAACATAAAAGCGAAACTTTAAGATGTAATGTTACAAAGTTACCCGACTTTACTTGTATAATTAATGGCCACAGAATTTAGGTCGTTCCGCAGGGAATCAACGACTTTTGCCGATCTTGGATACTTTGACCATGTTGCGTTTATTCTGAGTGCTCCCAAACGGATTGTAGCTTATTCTGTTTAAGTATTCCATACAATTAATCTATTCTAAGTTCTATATTTATTTTAATTTAAAGTGTATGTACCAAGAAACTACGGCTTTTATTGAAATTGAAAACTTGAAAAGAAATGTTTTGCAAAAGAACCATGAACGAAGATAAATTGAATAGGAAACTTAAAAATGAAGACCGTAGTGAAAATATCACTCAATAGTTTGAATATTGACCCACCCCAACTTGGCACGGTTAGACAAAACATTAATAAATTTTACACACAGATCGCCATCTTGAAGCACTCTGACCATTCGTGTAAACCATATGAAAATCCGTTTGGTAGTTTATAAGTTTATTGCGTTCAAACATACAGGCAGACTCGGCGGGGGACTTCGTTGTATAACATGTATAGATTTAGTCGATAATGCCATAATAGATAGGTAGATATATTTTTAGGAACAGTACATGTAATGCGCGAAATTATTAGCGATCATCGACCTACCACTGAGGGCCTTCAAAGTACGTAATCGAAATGTCCTGATTAAAATGGAAATCGCATTACAATCTCTTTTAATTTCAAATATTCACATGACAACGAATTCTAAATAGTTTAATTTCCATGCGTTCCTGCTAACCTTAGTAACCATTCTGAATATTACGAAGCACATGTAAATATTTGTCAAGATATGAAATGTTAAATTCCTCGTGCATCATTTAGTTCACATAATTCGCTTTCAGTCGTGAGTATTGAGCGTTTGAACAATTTCGGGGAGCTTAACCGACTGGTATAATACATGGCAGTACGTGTAATAGCTATTATCCCGCTTGTTTATTAAATGCTAAGCTCGTTTGACGTGTTATTAATTTGCTAGAATTGTCATTTGTAGTTTATGTGAATTTGGGAGTTATAAATGTAGCGCTTTCTAGCTATAATTTATTGTTATTGTGTAGTCTGCTGTTAAGCTACATGCTTTACATGATGAAGGTCTATATTTTAACTGTATAACGCGAAATTTAGGAATTTCATAAAATAAAATACTAAATTTTGAATTATACATTTATAAGTAGTAGTAGATCACTGGCTTTAGCTGGCTTTAAAATACAAAATATTTCCTAAAATTGAACATTTTATTACGTTTTCATATTGATAATAGTGCCAGCATTAAAATAAAATTAACTATTTTTAGACCGCTAGGTAAGATCTATAAGGTGAAAATACACGAATATATCCATGCAAGACCAAACAAAAATTCACGCGTCAAAACAACCAATATCAACTTCAAAAGAAAACAAAGGCGTACGGAATACAGACGTGGTGCCTAGGTGTTCGTGATGCCTGATCGAAAACGTACGGATAGCGGATACGGCGCGGATACGGAGCGGATACCGGCGGATACGGCGGATATTACACGGAAATTGTGCCGGCTCGAGCCTAGTTCCAAGGTGTGGGCTGTAATTAGCTGCGAGTACAGTCAAGTTATTAATGCGCAAGTTTTTTAATTATCTTTTAATTACTTCGGTTAGAACGTCATATACCTATATTTTTAGTGTTAGGTTCAAATGGCTTAACAGTCAAGAGAACAACACTTCAAATAAGATCATAATTATGGTAGAATCATTAAATTATACAACAAAATATTCTTTTACATAATTATATCGTGTAGAAGTAACAAAGTTTAACACCTATTAAGTTGATACTGTTCTCAATAAATACATATTAATATAATATTAACACAGCAAAATTAAAATAAAATATTTTTTCTAAACTGTGCTGTTAGATTTAAATATTCTCTAATAACATGGTGTCTGTTTGTAAACGTGGTAATCCCGCTTTTCCTTTTTTTTTACCTACTTCTAATCAAAGTGGATGAACCAGAAAAATAATCCGCTTAGTACGAACGAAGTCAATTAGTTTATAAATACAAATCGAAATCATAAATATTGTGTAAAATATTCTCTTTCAAATGAGCTTAGCAGGATAACAAAGAAAAATTAAACTCAATACAGATAATCCGACGGTACTACTTATATTCGTAAAAAATGTCTATTGAAATATTCTGTAATATAAAAAAGTATTTCATAAAAATATAGAAGCCAAAATAAACGGATATGGAAATTCACGGATTTAGGACCGGCCCTAGTACAGTGTAGCCCAGGGCAGTTTCCGACCACAACGCAACTAAAAATAATACAATAAAAACGTATCATAAAACCGCAGTGCGCACGCCGCAAAACAAATGCAATTTAATAGTATACCACCACCACACGCAATACGCACAATGTATATTTATATATTTTTAAATTGGAACAATTGAATATTTCAAAAGTTTATTTTTCAGCAAAAATGTTAGTGTATTTTAAACGTAGTGTTTTGTAGAATAAATTAGATTCGCTGAAAATCCTTACAATTTTCTAAACCTTTATATAAACTTGTTTAATAATCTACCAATTTATAAAGATAATCTATTAAAATAAAGAACCTAGTATTTTATACCGTCGATCATTAAAGAACAACTTTAAAAGTTATCTTTTGATAGCCACTGTGTAAAAAATTGTTCTTTGTTCCTAAAACAACAAAACTTTTATCTGGCTTTACGGTAAAAGCAAACAGGACAAATTTTGTAACCACAGCTTTTATTCAAAAATCCGTACCTTCTAAACACCGTGATGTTTGGTGGGGTTCAATTTACATTTAAATTACGACCTCTAGTCGCAAGTTTCTTTTTGCAACAAAACTGGTTACCCCAACGTTGATACTTTTCGTGCCCAACTTTCGGGGATTTCGCAAAGTATGTTTTATGACTGAAGTGGTTAACTTGTCTTCTTCAGAGTCATTATAATGTCGAAGCCAGGACGTCAAAGATTGAGCGCTCCAAGTATTGGTAACTTAATTTTAAATCGAGTTTGTGAGTAGCCAAAATGTCAGATTGGTGATTTACTGAAAATAAAGAAGAAGCCAGCTTGAATTAGGTTTCTTGTTCAAGACGTTTTTACGACAATGTTTCTTAAGATAACTCAGAACCTGTTAGTGTCTTAGAAAGCCGGTATAAAGATGAAAAACGTGTAGTATATCTTAGGAATTACTAAGTTAAAGCTTACTTGTACAAAGTTAGATAACTTTTCGTATCTTCAAGATATCGGAAGAAATCGCTGAACGTTATCTAAAACAAAAGTCCGTACCGGCCATTTATATACAAGTCCATTTTTTCAAACTTTTATATTGGTCATGCGAGTTCTATACGAGTCTATATGAGCTCATAAATCGAGGGATACAGTGTGTTTTCTTGCAAACTTGGCACTCCTTCGAGTCAGACGCGAATATATCTTGGGTCCGAATAAAGATAAAGTTTTTTAGACTTTAAAACCTTGTCGTATTTTAACGGAAAGTTTTGGTTAGTTGTTAGCGTGAATCTTTGGCGGGTATTCCAATACCGTACCGTATAGTAAGAGTAAAATGTTTGTTAGTACGCTGTTCCTTAGATGTTTTGGTCCCATTCTGAATTACCCTTTACTTTTTACAAATCCATGTATTTTTGTTTTTATATAATATAACGCAGCCACATTGCGTATTTGGATATTTAGTTTTACATATTATTTCACAAGTAGTTATAATCTCATTTTTTATTTTGTTCGTTATGATGGGATATTTTATTGTTTAGGTGTCTAAATAATTATATAAGTAAAGTTTTATAATTAGCTGGCGTATCTACGTTACACATTTTCCTAGTGCGAATACCAGTCTCCCACAAAGCACTAGTAGTTTGAAAAGTTGTTGAGAATCTTAATTTTAAGAAACTTTGTAAAAGAGATAGTTTTATAATAGTTTATTAATTTATTAACTCGGTTCAATTACTACAATAATAGAACTATTTTGGTGCCTACGAACATATATTAAGCACGTACTAAAACATAATAAAGCAGCAAACTAGAGCGCTCGTGAAACCAACGAAGTTAATAATCAATGCCGCAATCAAACAATATTTACTATTCCATGTTTGCCCGCATGGCCTAATAACTCGGCTCCGTCGTTAATACGCAATTTACAATACTCGTGGCTTAATTATGGTGTTTAAACGTAAATATTGTACAAAGATTATATGGAACGTATAAATAGAACGATTTATTTTTGAAAAAAAATATCCGCTTTTAAAACACGTAAAAATCTCAAAACAATGCAATTTATTAATATTTTTAAGGAATATATTTCCCTTTTTTTTACAACATCACATACATTGTTCTGAACCCAAAGTTAGTAGCTAAAACACTTGTGTTATGCAATTTAGAGACAACCAAGGTACCACGAACACCCATACCCGAGACAGTATAGAAAACTGGTTTTCTATATTGTCCAGGGATCGAACCCGGGACCTTAGAGCTGGGGACTCCTTGAAAACCGGTGTACACCACTCGACCATGGAGGTCGCCTAATTCATGTAATTTAGTATGAAAGGAACTAAGTTTAACATAAATTACAAATGGCAGGCGGCAATCCGGCGGCATGGTAATGGAGACAACTAGATCGCCGCACGCTAACCTGAAATTTAGTTCTCCTAGATAATGTTGACCCTACCTCTTGATCTCGCTCGGATATAAACAAAATATTGTGTATTATTATTGTTGAATTACTTATTTTATAATTGACTAACTTGTGCACTTTGTTGTTTTTATCGACATAAATAATATAAACGTATTTGAATTTAAAAATAAATATTATTTTAAGAAATTTAACTATGTACTATGTATGTGTATATAACACAAAAACAAAAATTAATAAACTAATCTAATTAAAAAGTAAAACCTAAAATATGGCATTAAAAAATTCGTTCACATCGCAGTCTACTGGAAGTGTACTTAAATAATATAATAATAATAATATCTTGGGACAATTAACACACGGTCATCTAATCTCAATCTAGGCAGAGCCAGTATTATGGCAACCAGACAACTGATAAACATACTTATATATTTCTAAATACATACATATTATAGATAAATTACACCCAGACACAGAACAAATGATCATGCTCATCACACAAAGATTTATCCTGGGTGGGAATCGAACCCACGACCTCTGGTTCAGCAGTCAGGGTCACTAACCATTTGATTAACAGGCCAGTAGATATAAATTAAAACAACAACTTACAAATATTCTTTGAAGTAATAAGACTTCAATTGAAGAATTCCAACATCTAAAACCAGTGATGTACAGTCGGTTATATGAGTTAACACTGCTCTCCGTCTGCATACATAGAGGAAACGTTGACTGTACTAATTTGACATTGACGTACTATAGGATCTGTGGTAACCCGGACTTGCAGTTTCTAGTAATACAGATTATACCGTCCACTTTTTTTTCTTTCCGGCGTTATTGTTTAACCATCTGAAAACCAGTCGATCTGATATCGGTAAAATAATCCACTTCTCGTTTATTTCACCCCACAATTTTCAGAACGATTACCGTAGTACCCTACCCGCGGCTCGATCAATTGAATTAATTGCACGGAAGTCGAATCTGTCTCACCATTGTTACACTGAAACCGCTATTACTGCCCCTTAGCCTGAATACGAAGATGAGAATAGACGTTTGATGGGGCAGCAATTTTCACGCTAAAAAAATGTACAAGGATAAATGTCATGCGTATAGATGATTAAAAAGACAACTTTTAAGAAAAGTTCATTTAAAAGCTGTCAAAAAACATTCTAACAAAATGTTGTTAAGATTACGAATTAACTAGAGAAACAGAAGAAAATCACAGTAGCAATGCTTTGGAAAAACCGGCAAAGAGCGAGTCGGACTCGCGCACTTAGTTTTTAATACAGTTTTAAGAATTGTTGTTATAGCAGCAACAGAAATACACACTCTGTGAAATTTTCAACTCTATCAATCGTAACAAAAAGTAGGAATGATAACAGAAGAAATATAAAACTTAAAACAAAAAAATGGAAAGAAGACATTAAACAGTATTCAAACACAATAAACGTTCACGCTTAGCATAACAACCAAATATTCTCCAACACGTCTTGAATCAGAAAATACAAGCTGTTGAGAATCTACCGAACATTTGTAAAAATACTCTATTTAATTTTCACTGCAGTTTGATATGACGACAGCATGTTTTATTCGAATGCTGAAGACATTTGAATATTATAACGTTCAGTACTTTGAAATTCAGATTTTCAAGTAAAGTATATTTTCAATGAGTTCAGGATTTTGAGGACTTACATGTTTATTTACACGCCACCAAACTTTTTCACGTTTACCTTAGAAATGTACAGTACTTTTTCCACTACTCTTGGAAAATAGATTAGATAAGGATTTGCGATCCATGCCCTTGACGAAAGCCTTCATTTGTTTTTCTCTATTCGAAATGTTAAATCGTTGTGTGGGTCGATTTGTTGAATGATCTCAGTTACCTATACATTGACTGCTGTAACTCTTAAGAGGATGATGATTTATTTGTGTGTTTTAATTTAAGACAGTAAATAATTGTTTGTTGCATACAAAATAATATGGTAAATATTTTTGATTTTAAAATCGTTTACTTTCAATTTTCTTTTATAGTTTAAATATAATAAAAACCTTGTTCACACGTACGCCTAAACAATCGGGCGTCGAAATTACAAAGCTCCCAAACCAACAACCCTTCACAAAGCTCCTAGATTTACATCTTTTATTCAAACAGTTATAAAAAATCCATCCAATACCATTGCTATAAATGGTGACTTCTGCCACTTTACAAATAACACTAAAAGTGTTAGAGGCACTAAAACACAAGCCAGTAAAGTTACGGCATTAGTACCGGCCTTATCCTCGTGTGATTACTGCTTAACCTAACATTGTAATGGCTCTGTAGTAAGATATTAATGGGGTTGCCTTGTATTTTGTTTTGTAGAGTTAGACAAAATTAGTTGACAATAACGTTCAAATCAAATTATATCTTCCAAAAGAGTTAAATGACACACATGGACGAAAATAATCTGCATTTTCTGGAACCACTTCCCGAAATTGCTCGGCAACATCATCTCAAATAAAAGATGGATTGGTTATATTATACTGAACAAAAGCGAACACAACAGCTGCAAAGCTGGCGTAAGCATGCCACATTAAATAACCTCAATAAATAAACCATAACACGCCTCGAATTTCATATTGAACCAATATTGCAATAGGAAATGCTCAGAATAACAGTAACCTACATTTAGAATCTGTAATCCTGCGAAAAAGGAATTGCTTGGAGCTCAATGCTCGAGTGCATTCAAATATTTGCTGAGGAGAAGCGTGAAGCCGAATGAAGTTGAAGTGAAGTGGTGAGGAGTCAAATGCAGGCGCTGAGGAAGCCAGTCGTTATCGAGGTCTCACGCCAGGCGGGGGCTTACGTGTGCCGAGTGTCACACCGTATTGTATTCTAGAAAAAAAAACTATGCTTTTCCGGAAAATAAGATATAAGTACATACATGCAGCAGATTTTTGCACATTTTTTTTACTTTACTACTTTTTTTTCAATCTAATTCTAGATAATAGGGCAATACATAATAAATGCCTACAGTAACAATAGCTAATCTACTACATTTATACCACTGACCCGTAAAGCAATTGTCATAAACGGAAGCACATTGTTCCACAAATTATTGCCTAATTATGTATTCAAATACCGTACAATCAAAATCAATATCAATAACTATCGAGTCCCATTGATTGCAATATTATGTGTTTGAGTTGACAACTAACGGCAGTAACATATAACATCGCCAACTAATAACGATGGATTGCCTAAATTATGATCAAATTACGTTAGAACCACAATATTTAGTGGTAAACATTTCAAATACCATTTGGAAAATCTGTTGTAAATAATTGAACGTTTTCTATTTGATTGCACTGTTTTGAACCAGTTCTCGTAAATAGAATTATTGGGTTTGTTAAAATTGAAAATGATGCGCTCTATAGTGAAGTATGTATTTAAATGTTGATTAAATTATAAAAATTGATTTTTATAAATAGAAGTTATTTAAGTGTTTTAATTTTAATATTGCATATTAACTCAATAGGCAGAAAAGGCATTACAAAAAATGATATGAAAATTGTCAGCTTGACTTTATCTGTTTCGTTACAGTACGGTGTGACAGGGTCTCCAGTTGCGTGCATAGGATTTCCTCATGTATATCGTAAGGTGCTTCAAGAACACATTCGGTTGATAGTAAATTTCTAAGTAAAGCCTTTTTATGTGGTAGTAAAGTTAAAGTTTCATGATGAGCATTCCGTGTTGTTCTAACTTGGTTATCGTATAACTTGGATTTTGTGGAGTCATTATCTCGTGTTTTATTTTAGCCAAGTTTCTGCGGTGGTTTTATAAGTTGTATTTAGATTATTTTATTTTTTAATAAATTTATATTTTCAGTAAATTTTATTCTATTCTTTCTGTGAAATAAACTTTCATAAAATATATGATTGGCGCTGCTTTTATCTATACTTCTATTATAAAGAGGAAATATTTTTATGTATGTGTGCATGAACGTAACAAATAAATTTAAAAACTACTGAGCCGATTTCAATATTATTTTACCATTTGAATGCTACATTATTCCAGATTAACATAGGCTATAAAATATTTTGAAAAATTAAAGTCCAACCGTGCGAAGCCTGGGCCGTTAGTAGTTTCATAAAATTAACAGATTTCTGTCATATCAATATTTTCATAGATGCCTTTTAACTAAAATACGGCATCATGGTATTGAATGATAAATTACAAATACGAATAATAATATTGATAATGTTTATCTAGTTGATATATTAATAACGGGTAAAGCTACTTAAAAATAAATAGCACACTTAAAACCATTTTCTCATTCATTTATTTTCCTACAGCCGTTGAAAACAAGTTCTTCACAATATGATCTACATAAATATCCAGTACTTCCATCCGAACAAAAAGTTTGCGCCGCGTCCACTGGCGAGCGTGAAGTATGAACACCGGTGTTATTATGTTGTTAACTTGAATATTTACCGGGAAATATTATGATGTAATTGTTACTTTTCATTTTAAGTGTTAACCTGTTTGTTTTTAAATAAAATTGGTAAATAATAAAAAAATAAAAACTCAAAAAGGTATGAGATAAAGCAAACCTCTATTAAAGATTTTTGATGAGAATAAAATATTGTAAGTGTACTCCATATTGGTACTCCAGGAAAACAGGGACGTCTAAGCAATATCTTCGAGAAACAGCAAAAAGCTTTTTCAAAACCATAAATATTCATGCCGGGTATTAGTTTTCATGTTAATAGAAAACCCTTCATGAAAGATGTATAACATAAAACTCCCAGCATACGTTAACTTAATAGAAAATGGTAATACCAAAACTGAACACTAAGCTGCTTCAAAACTAACTTTGTTTACGCTCCAACTTTATAACGATATTCGATTTCATAGCGTTGACTCTAGGGTGTTAAATTAATATTGCCTGTAAAAAGCCTTTGTCCGTTGTGTTTACTTTTCTCTTCAATAGAATCAAATTTTTATTGCTGTTGCACAATATGCATATTGAAAAAATATCTGAACGACAATAAATTACAAAAAAAAACTTTTTTCTGTCTTTAGTAAACAACTAGCCACCCGCCCTACGTCGCACGGATAGACAAACAAAAATATATGAATTTTACACAAAGCTTTTTTCTTGAATCACTCTAACCATTTGTGAAAACCATATGAAAATCAATTCGGTAGTTTTTGAGTTTATCGCGTTCAGAAAGACAGACAGACGTAGCAGGAGAGTATTCTATGTATATATGTATTGCTTGCTATCTCTGCACAAGTATTGTAAGCTCCCGGTTATCAGAAACTTGGTGTTTAATTATAAATAAGGTGCGTTATACTCGTTCGTGCCTCTTTGTAATGTGAAGACAATAGTTCTGTTTTGGGAATGGGATTAGTAGGTTGTCGATGAATTCTATGTACGCCTCACCAACATGACAACCCAAAGCCAGAAAAAAGAATTTGTTGCTAGTCATCATGTAAAATAACGTAACTATTTTTCAATCAATGCTAATAATATTTGAATAATCTATTTTTTTTTTACCATGGTACTGTATCTATGTTTTTTCCTGCTTTATTGTAATTAAAAACATGTTTGTGCGTTGTTATACATTATTTTATCACCTAGTATGACCAATATTCAGAATAATATATATTTCAAACACCTACCCAGCTGCTATGGCATCATCAAAATAAATACCGTCTGTTCTCGTATGAAAATGTCGTTTCTATCGACTATCGATACAATAGCCATTTCACGTCACTATCCAGGCCTCGTTCTCAAAAGAGGCCTTCCAAGATAACAGATAGGAATTCAATGTCTATTGTGTCGCTATAGAAGCTGCCGTAAGTGTTCCATCCAATGAACTAGTTTAATGAACATTGCCCGTTACTTCAGCTCCACTTGGAAACTTGTATGGCTTTCTCAGTCTTACGAGATTACTTCGTGTAGTGTGAACAATCCATTTTCTCTCATGCTACTGTCTAGTTTTTTCTTTGTTTTACTCCCTATTCTTACCTCCTCTTCACTATGATAGATTCTAATTTGAGAAACTGCACATAATAAATTCAGTAAAAACTTTGCGTTTCGAAGAGTTGACTGTTTTCTTTCCCCTAGCCTTTAGTTATGCGAAAATTTTTTAATTAAATATCACTTACCTTGTTCACTCGTAGGATAGCACTTCTATATAATTGTCCGATGGCCATTTTATATATTTAATATTTTCGCAAACGTCATCCACACAGCCAACATACACAATGAAGGCAAAGTTACAAGATATACAAATATAACCTTGATTTACAGCTCAAGTGTCAAACTTTTCAAAACTTCACAAAGCTTTATATGAGTCTGTAACAATTTGATGGAGCTCTCAACTCGGTGCACGTTGTCATTACCTGTAAAATGTTTTATAACCTCGTAAATTTTATGTTTATGAACCAATCTGCTTCGAGTCTTCTCATTCAATTACTGTCAACATTATTTCTGAATTATAATGAGCGTTTGATGTCTTTTATTTTGTTGTTTGTGACTTCAAACTCTATGTGTTAGATGAGTTTCACTCAGGGGGAAATGATATCATAATCTGTCCATTATTAGAATACCATCTTTGCTGAAAGCTGTATTTAGCTTTTATTATGCTTGTAAGTTTCCTTATATTTCAATAATTTATCGTACGGTAAATGACAAATGAAATACGATAAAACTACCTACCTACTTCCGTTTTTCATCTATTATTCCATGAAACACTTAACAATCTACCTCAGAACGCTATATTTCAATGCAACAGAAAATAATAAACAACGGGAGAGCAAATAATCGATACGCCATTCATCATTCAGCTCCAAATTAGTATAAAAACACAAAGCCTTTGTTCGGAACATCCCCGCTTCGTGATTGGAAATAAAATGCTTAATATCCTGTCCCCTGTAGATTTATACCCTATTCAGTTACCGGCTTTGTGTGAGAAATTCTCATTACTTGCTGTACAGTTATTTTTATTGATGCTTGTTCAAGTATGCTCAGAAGCACTTCGTTTTTTCAACGCTAGAATTTTCTGGGATACGCTAACGGACATAAATTTTGCATGAATAAACAGACAGAACCATTAAGATAAAATGTTACTAGACGTACTGAAATGGAATTTTGGAAAATTTGTCTAGGTGTTTGTTTATTTAAGAAAAGAAAACTGAGGGTTGATTTTTTTAGTCGCAGATAACTACATCCGAAAAACAATTTTAAATTTTTGAAGTTTTTCCATACCAAATCCGTCAGACGTCAACTTCATTCCACAAATAAAAAATATTGAGAATATTAAAAAAAAACTGAAGAAATTTAATTTTCTTTAATATAATTTTGTTTTTATCTAAGTTAATTTTAACAGACTTGTTATCTAAATAAAGTTTTTTATACTCCCATTTTTCTCGTAAAATCATTAATTGCACTACTACTTATATGTTAAGTAGTATCCTTTTAAACAGGGTAAATAGATCAAATAGGTAACGATACAATATTATTATGAACATAGAGACCTATGCTATACTGACCAAATTGGCGAGTAGTCTGCGTATATATGGGTCATGTTTTACAGCGTATTTCATCCCTGACTCGCGCTAGTGCCAATAAATCCTTGTGTCAACCGCGTGTTTATTGATCATTGAACCAAAGCGATATAATGTTTCCAACGTTTTCAAATATTTGAGTTTTAAAATGTTACATGAATTTGTCGGTCGACTGGTGTCAAACGTTTATCAAGTGCGGACATCAAATTAAGGCTTTTAAACACTACTGCAGTTTCATATGCTATAGTTAATTCAAAAACACAATACACCTATTTCGGCGCTACGATAAACTAATTCATAAAAAATATGTTAAGACAGTGCATATTTTTGAGTCTTCCTTTAAAAGTTATCGACTCATGATAAGTATACGGTGAATTTAAGTACACAATTTTGTAGAGAAAAAAAAACACGTTCCTATATAAAATAGATTTATTATTTTTAACGATATACACGTGCTGTCAATAATTCATAAGTAGTAATTAAAACTCGGTAGAGGGCGCTTCTCAGAGTTATTTAGTGCAGAATTTTAGCCCGGCACAACTTAAAACGAGTTCCGAGCAACAAACCTACTTCAGTACAACTCTGTCGAGAAAATAAGTAAGTAGGTACCTGATAGCCCTTTAATCCAAACAAGTGCTAAGTTTCACAACTCTACAACACTCCGAGTAAGGAAGGCTTCCTAGAAAACAGTGAAGAAAGTTATTTCACTTACCTTGGCCACTCTTCGTGTTGCGATCCTGTTTAATGAGAACTTCACAACAATAAGTTACTATAAAATACAGTCTATAGAAATTTCTGAATTTTTCTTCAAAAGTTAGAATGTATAAATAACTTGGGGTATAAAAATGCTTGTCAACCCTAGATCTATGACATTAGGTAATAGATAGTTACACTTCAGTAAATACAGGGTGTTACCGAAATTTATCCAAAATGGCCAAAATGCTAAAACCATAAAAACGTGTCACCGCACTATGAGGCTTAAGATCATTGCGTCTATATACGTCACTCGCTAAATGTTGAGATGACATTACTTCAGCGGTCTGATTATGATTTTTGGTGTCGAATAATTGATGCCAAATTGAAATCCAATTATTAACTAACTTATTTTGAGCTGAAAGTTAGGTTAGGTTTTTTTTATAGATATAAAGTTTCGGTAACACCCTTTATATACAAATATTAATATGACGTGTTGAATGTCTAATAGCCTTTCTTTCACAATATTCATTAATAATTCTTACATTATAAGAAGAAAGCCTTTGAAGCCAAAATACTAATAATGCCTATTTAATAATAAAAATTATGTCAAGTCAAGTTCTATCATAAATTTTAATTCTCCAACAGACGGATTAAAATAAGGAAATGGCGGATGACGGAACGATATTAAAAAGTGAGTGCATCTTTCGTATTCCAATTATACAAGCTTTTAACATTAACGTTTGCTACTAGAAAGTATTATTCAATTTACAACTCAAACAGGTTTCTGTTTTAATTTCGGAATGTCGTTATTTAGTTTATTCTGTTGGAGACGTCCTTGTTTGTGAATTTTATTTTAAAATCCTTTCATCGAGACTGGTTCCAATTCTTGGCTTAAAAGTGTGTTTTAAGGACTTTAAAAGTTTTATGTAACTTTGTGTACTGGCTTTTTCTGATTCACCAAGTGTTACAATGTTTGGAGTTCTATTTCCTTTGCCTTTTTCAACATTTCAGGCTGACTACGTAGACTTAGTCTCACTTTAGAATTACAATTTTATCATTAATGATTATACTAGCAAGTATCTCTTTAATAGAAAACAGTACTCGTATTTCAGACTAAGCCTATTATTTTCTACACTAAAAACAGAACTTCAGAAAAATTCATTTGAAAATAGACTTATCTCATATAACATAATTTCTTTATGAGAGATACATTTTAATATTTTTAGACTAATTTACACGAGAAGAATACGAAATCATATAGTTGTTCGACAAGAAGATAAATGATATAAATATAGTGCAAGTACAGCAGCATCGTAAGTCAGCTGGGAGTTTCTGCTGGCAACGACTGTTAATGAATATTAATATTTGTGGTGCTACCTCCTTAAAGATAGAATAGCGATTGCTGTAAAGAGGTGTTTACAAATTCAAATTATCGCAGCATCGAAGCACGCTGTTTCCGCATTTTGTTGACCATCTAAAAATTATTCAAAATCTTACTATACATTTTTTTACAGTTTTTGAATCCTTTATCTTAAGGAAGAATTTCTGCTATGCTTCGTCCTGACTCCAACTACACCTCAGACCATTAACAACTGAGAACTATACCTCTGAATCAAGCTAGATGCTTATACTCTAATCATCAATTAAGATTCATTTTCATCTTTTAATCTGCTCCGCTTATTACTCAGCCCTCTGCCTTATAGTTTCTGTTATCTTACGGAAACGTAACGCCGCTTTATACTCAGTATTCAAATGTTTATCTCGATGAAATGGTCCTGTGCCTCCTCGAAATGCTTAGCCTAATGGCTAGATTCGGCTAGAACAGTCTACATACTTGCTGATCTTGGGAGTACGTAGTCATAATTATAATGGTATACAAGCACAAGTTATCATAAAGTTTTAATGTGCACCAACCCGCAAATTAGGTACCTAATTATATTTGCTTATTTATTTAGTATACTCTCCAAGATCTTAACATGGTTAGTAAACCTTATTGAAAAAATACTGCTCGTACCATCTTATATTTAATTCATTTATTTCATTACAATGTACTACACATTTATCAAGCGGAACAATTACTTAATTAAAGCTACATTCATCTTTCAGGCTCTTTAAAACTTATTCTATATAATTCATGTCACCTTGTCACAAACAATAGTACCGTTCTTGAACCTTGTTGTAACGTATCTCATTAAAATCTAGACTCTATTTTTAAATATGTAGGTCATAAAACTGAACAGATGTTCCAACATCGACCCTTAAAATCATTACTGAATTCAAATTGTATCGAACTCGCTTTGTAAGGACTATTTGCCGGAATGACTCTGCACTTTGCACTTTTTAAACACATTGTCGGTTAGTGAATGGATCCTTTATACGTGTCCTGAATAGGGACAGCTTGTATTATTTGAAGTCAAATAACAATGGGATATCTTGTTAGATTCAGCTGCCATTTGCTTATATAAGGTACCTACCTACTTCTGATGTGACTCGTGACTGCTGAACTAAACAGGCATCTTACCGATCAATGTTAACCTCAGGTTGATGACTGATTTTCGTCCTTATCTATAAGAGAAAGGTAGTTTTAATTCTGATCCTTATCTGCTATCTGTTATTGAAAAATTATATAAACAACATCAAATGGATTGTAAAAAGAAGAAAAAAGGCCAAGCAATCGTTATTAAATTATAATGTTGGTTACAAGATCACGTCTGAGTAAGCCCCGACCTCTAAGCAGGCATTTCAACTTACATGGGCTTTACCTCTTACGTACCTAAAAATACCGCCAATTCAATTTCAGTCCTCGTGCCTACGAACCCCTCGTTACTGAAACATCCTTTACAGCATACTAAAAGCTAAAAACAAAATTTTATTTGGAAAACTAGGCCAAGTATCCTCAGGCTATTAATTTGGAGGGTGCAACTAAATATTAAGCACACGGATTATAAATATTAAAGGCTCGATCTGTGAAAAAGTCCAGTGGCGTTCGGTCAGTAAATTGGCTTTATTGGTCGAAATACGTAAAAGGAAATAGAGGTGTTGGAAGCGCGGTATTGCGGTCCACTGAATGCTATATACCACATTGGCAAATTGAAGTTGCAAGCCTCTATTTGAGAACGATGGAAATAATCATTGTATTCTTCGTAGATTTTGAGAACCGAAAGGTTTACGTGATTGCAGCGGTTGAACTTGATTACAGTTTAAAGAGTAGCTACGTATATTTACACAATATAAGACACATATTGAGAATACATCTATTGAGTAAAAATCTATTTATAGTTGCTTATTATATTGCATCCTCATCATGGCAACAGTAAAAAAATCTATGTTGACAGTTTTTGAAGACACATATTCATTTTCATAAATCTTTTCGTTGGATACCAATGAAACTTCTGGCCCGATGCTAAATTTTCCCTAAAAAATCGTAATGACGACAATATCGATTAAAGGAAGGAGTCAAGACGTTCTACTCAAGCCCATAATGAATTCGGAAGCCATTTTACGCTCTCCAAAACTTTTTATCACGCCATTTCTTTTTACTGTCACGAAAAGAATGGGTGATTCCGATCCTCTTATTGACAACGTTTATTCTGCGGGTAATTTATGTATTGATACTGGTACTTAAAGCGGAAAAGTTACAACGATTAGACTGCAATTTGTAAGCTCTTGTTTATCAACACTAGTTAACTAACGTTGAATGTTTTAAAACTCATTTTAAATGTAAATGGATTTAGGGTAGAAGTATATTTTCTTCTTCATTTAAAAAATTATGAGTATTGTTGATAAAATGTATTCTTAGTAGCAGATTTACGACTATAGGTACCCATCCTACCAAAACTAATCTCTTTAAAACTCCCTCCAACTGAAACTGTAGCGGAAACCTATCTTTTAGTGGTGAACAATGTTTATCCGCTTTGGATGATCCAGTTATGCCGTCCAATTATTTTAAAATCGGCCCAAAAGCGAAGCGCGCGCGGCCCGCGCCCAACTGCCGCTAATGGAATAACCTGACCGGACCGAGGCCACTTTAGAACTCACGATGTGTTTAGGAAGTTTCTCGTTAAAACTAAGTTCACATAGGTACCGCGAAATAATCTACAGCCCAATACTTACATAATATTTTGAGAAGAAAAATTATTATTATGGAAAGTTTTTGGGACTATTTTACCCTAGGGGAGCAAAACATCAGACGTCATCATAAAACATTTTCTTCAAAAGAATCTATACTAATATTATAAAGCTGAAGAGTTTGTTTGTTTGTTTTAACGCGCTAATCTCAGGAACTACTGGTTCGAATTAAAAAAATCTTTTTGTATTGGATAGTCCGTTTCTTGAGGAAGGCTTTAGGCTTTATATTTATAACATCACGCTACGCCCAATAGGAGCGGAGCATACATGAAAAAATGTTACAAAAATGAAAAACCGTTGAAACTAAAACACGCGGACAAAGTCGCGGGGACAGCTAGTAACAAGATTAGCTTTATTATCGACCCTTACAATTTTTTCACCTAATACCATGTTAGAAAGAAATTTACTAGATATTTTATCGAATTGTGTCTATTCCAGCATGAAAAGGAGGTCTTGCAGTGTAAACGAATGTTTTGTAGAGGCCGCACTGAAGTGGTGCCATTTTCATGAAATGCGAAATTGATATTGCGGTTGGAGAAGCGAGAAGAAGTAGGTAACTTCGTTTTGGTCTGACTTTCATAAAGAATACATTACACAAGTTTGGATAAACTGAAGATTGATAAGGTAATACGTTGGTGCTCATAATTGACTAGGTACTGACTGTAATTTACACGGAACGGTTTTAATTTTCTCTCTATTAATATTGTTACCAAGTTATTTTCAAACTTTTACTATCATGTTAGAGATAGAATAATATAATTATAATTAATATCAGTGTGACTGTGCGTCGGCGTGTCATAAAATAAACAAAAATTTACCAAAAGTTAAATAATTATAGTAGGTATCTAATTTATCTAAAGATTAGATAAATTGTATTCTTATTCTTAGACGCGTAAGTCAATCTTTTATTAATTTATTTTTATTTTTATAAATCTACCTATACTATCATAGATAATAATTTATAAATGCAAAAGTAAGTCTCTCTGTCTGTATTTCTGTCTGTCTGTCTGTCCATCTGTTCCGCTTTCACGACTAAACCGCTGAATAGATTTTGATTATACCTACTTGGTGTGGAGGAAGCTTAGATCCCAAGAAAGGATATAGGCTACTTGTGCGGCAATAACCGACACCCACGAGCTGCGAGCAAAACCTTGTAGGTAATATTTTCAAAGATATAGGTAGGTAGGTACCTATCCTATCAGAAAGTTATTGGTAACTTTATAATGATAATAAAACATTAATTAATCAACCTTTTTATAGACGAAAAAGCCATCAAAGTATTTTTCGTATTCAAAGTTCGTTTTTATGGAGGCAGACTTAAGTTATTTTATTAAAATTTGGCTTAGGCTTGGTTCATAAAAGTGCCACTTCGTAGGCCTCTCGGACCCCGGTACTTACGCAAAAATTACCATTTATATTGCAAAGGTATCTTGTATTTAAGCTTGTTAAAACTTAAGTATAGGGGAATTTCTTGAAGATGTCTAAATGTAATGTAATGCCTTTTATTCAAGGTTACCCCCAATAGCAAAAAGAGACCAACCTAAACACAAAAGCCAGACTTTTCAAGGACTTATGTAGAACTTTATTTTAAAAGATAGGTGAGACAAATAAAAAGCCGTGTTAGATGTTTCAAAAAATAATGACACGTTGGACAATTTTTCATGACAAAATAATGCGATGCGTGTTATTTTAAATTATCGTAACAGAGACCGATTTTAATACGAATTTTGTTCAAAATGATCATACTACCGCCCTCTATTCAAATTCTGTAGAACCATCACCATCGAACACGTAAAAGTATTGAAACGTTTTTATTTTAAAACATTTGTTAATGTTATCAATGTTATTTGTTAATGTTATAAATTTTTAAATGAGTGCTTAGTTATGTACTTAACTATTTAATTATTTCATAGCTAATTACTTTGATAGCATTCATCTACTTTTATTTATGAACGAACACAATGAAATTCGCTTTGACAACTATGACAATGACGTTAACGCTTGTTGATTTGATTTTGACAATTTATACGATGAGTTCTCGCGTGATGTTAACTTCTATTTTTCTGCTACAATAAATGTTTTTTACTAAAAATAATGAATGAAACAGAGGAATATAAATGCGTTAACTGTGGCGAAGGAGCCGCGGCACTCTACAGAACGTATGGTCCAACAGTTCTAAAGCTAACAAAATGCGTAAGTTGCTGTTTTTGTAGTTAAGTTCTTAATAAACCTTAAAACCTTTAAATTGTACTTGTTTATGTTATTTATATACATAATAAACTAAGAATATATATTAATTGTACGTACTTCAATGAAATGATCAGCATAAATAATTTACCTTGTGTGCTTATGAAACATGTAACTTCAACAACAAATAACGACTACGAGTGTAAATATTTATAAAGAAAATGTAAAATATTACAAAGAAAATGCAAATGCGCAATGTCAGCTGCTATTTGACAAAGACCTTTGATTAAAAATATATATATAAGTAAGTAGGTTGTAGGTATTACTTACCTGATTTCAAAGTTAGCTAAATGCAACTTTTATTTCTTTATTTAATATTTCCAGGAAAACTGCAAAGGAGTTGTTGACAAGTACATTGAATATGACCCGGTGATAGTAATGATTGATCTAGTGCTGATGTCCAAAGAGGCGCAGAGACATGTCTTGTACAATACTGAGTTTAAGGTATGATGGCATTGGCATAGTTACTGATATTGTGCCTATTGTATGAAATGTTTAGCCTTGGATTAGGTAAAAGGATTGTGTGAGAGGTGATATGAAAGAAAAGTCAGTGAATGTACCTACTCATTAATTCATACTATTATGAATGAATGAGTAGGTAATGGAGTAAAATATCACACTAACAAATTGGAAAAAGCGCAGAAGGATGAAGAGGTTTAGTTTAGGATTAAGTATTCTGAATAGGCAATAATAGATATGAGCATGTAGGAACAACAGTTATGATTATTTATGTAGAATTAAAATCATTTGTTTATTTTCATTGTTTTTAGTCCTATTGGAAATTAGTCATAATACTTATTATGCTGGAGACGTATGGAGTGTGGCGAAGTGACAGTCTTTTTAACATTGCTGTGAACTCTGTCTGTGGATTTGAGAATAACTCCACTAATGTGTAAGTATTTATATCATTCTACTGTAAGCAATTTAAGGAGTTAGATGTATGTTTATTACACTTAAATCCAATTGTTAAACTGCCTTTGTAGGTAGAAGTTATACCTGTCGTTCTCCTTCCTTATAGATGAAACTAATTATAACTTTAAACCTTAGGAAATTTATTTATTTATTTTTAATTTACTTCTATGTTTATTTGGAACACCCTGACTTAGAGCACCCCAACACGGATAGGTTAGGTTCAAAGGGCATAATGGAGGCTGATGAGCAAGCAAAGCAAGCAAATAAAGGCTTCATGTCAGGTTGCATCAGACCCCAAAAAAATAAGCACTGCAAAGCGGGGCTCCATCAACCAACCAAGCCTTGACCCTATTTGACTGAATTAGTTGATCCGAAGTACACTGAAATTAATTTTAACAGTAGTTAAATTAATTAATTCTAGTTGTAACAAATTTATTTGTATTAAAATGTGAGCACTAAGCTCATGATATGAAGACCAATTGTTTTATCATGACCATTCCAGAACCATTCCAGTGAATTTGTCCCATGCTGTCCCAGACACCTGGAAGAGCAGTTGCTGGGCGTGGATGTATGAGGAGAAGAATGAAGAAGACAATGATTTGTTCATTTGGGAGAAAGACTTCTATGTACAGTTCCTGTCTATACTTTCTGGTAGGCATTGGCATTTTTAAACATAATTAGTAAAACACTCACTAAGCAATATGGTAATGTTAATGAAACTGTATTTACATTGGTAAATTGGCCAAGAAATTCAACTTCTCTATTTATTAAAAAAATATAAATTTTCCTGATTCAAATGCAAAGGACCAAGAAACTTTAAACTGCTTGGCAAAAGCCTTCCCCATATTCTTCCACTTTGTTGTTTTAACTTGAATAAAATATCTACATTGAAAATATGACTAACCTGCTTTGATGCAATAGAATACCAAGTAATATAATATTTGTTTTCAGGTATCATTGTATTTATTGGAACAGGCGAACTATTGATGAGGCTGGCAACACCATTTACGACGCGAACTAAAGGTACTATTTAGTAGATATTAGTGTAGGTAATTAGTGCACCTAAAGAAACATTTTCTTTTTCTTTTTATATGTGATATAAAATATAACACGAGAAATCCATTGCCGTTAATCGATAGAAAAAGCACAGAATGTAACAACAGATACAATTAAGTATATTATAACCCTAACTTCTAAGTTTTCCTAACTGATGTACCTAACTGTAACTCAACACAGAAATGAAGTATGGAGTACTCTGGAGTCAAATTGGGGAGACCTTTACCATCGATACCAGTAAAGAGTCACTAAAGCCGTGTCTGCTTCTCTAAAACAGGGGGTGTTAGCCAGCATGATCAACTGTTTTATTCGGCAAAACGTTTATGTGTTTATGTTTTCTAGCTTTTAAAAGGTACATGACACTAAAATACGTTCTGTTGCCTTCATGTTCCAGTGCCCCTCACAAGAGCTCTAAAAGCCTTCTCCCTAGCAGATGTGAGCATCCTTTTCACGTTGCCCATGTTAGTCTGGGGATCAGACACGTCGACAGACACCAGAATCATACATTTTATTCTAGTCTATGTGTACAGCTTCGTCGTGTTTCTAAACATTTTCACTGGTAAGTAGTACCTAATCATTTTTAATTAAGTAAAAGTTATTTAGGTAAGATTTAGAACTTGCCAGATATCTGAGTAATCTTAAATTATCCACTGAGCTTAAAGCAGTTAAATATCTGCAACTAAGTAGAAAATATTGTGAAGCTGCAATATTTAATCTTTTTTAATAATATTATACACGGGCAGAATTAACGAAACAGAAAAAAAGGCTGAAATAAAAAAATACCTAATAATAAAGTGTAACCAATTTACATATTTTAGCATCGACTTTCAAAACTTTAAATAAAATTTTATAAAAATACATAATTATAATTTAAACAAATTCATTTTTTTTTTCTGCAGTTTGTGAGCATGCCGTGATGTTAAAATATCACTAATCATTTTTATTTTTTTATTATATTTGTGTTTTTACAAACTTCAGAAGTTTTTTTTTTTTTTTTTAATAAATCAGACTGTAACTCGTCATATAAAAAGATCAATTCATTAGTTTGTTACTTTGAATAATAATATAGTTTTTTAATGTTACACTTATATTATAACTTAGCCTTTTTTTGTTCCACTGATTCTGTCGGTGCGTGTATGATTATAATATTATAGTGCATGGGCAAATTTTTGTCATAGAACTTTCAGCTAATATAACCCAGTAACCTGTAAGTTTTATGCAGATTGAATTACCTACTAATAGAATTTTTATACTCACTCAAATATTATACAATTGAATTTTAATATTTTCAGTGGTATACGAGTGTCCAGTGTTACTATCTACCGTCATACTATTCATATGCAATGTAGCGAAGTACATCACTAGTTTTCACGCGACGGCGGTTCTGAGAAGACTGTTTACCTAACACAGCAAGACAAGAACATCCCTATTAAAATAAGAACCTACTTGTTTAAGTAAGATCAAAATATTGTGATTATTATTATAAATTAACATAGGTACAAAAATAAACTAAATTAAACTTATTTATTCGAGCATTTTTTTTAGCATTAAGTATTTTGGTACTTTCTAATGATGCGTCCAACCCAGAACCAAATTCTTTGATTCTGAGAAATACACACAAAAATACTTACTTCTTACTTCCTTAGAGTTGTGTTTGTGTAGCAATCCTTAGGTATTGTATTCTATAATGCTTTCTAATATATATGCGAATACTAGACATAAAATTACAAGTATTTTTCTATAAAAAAAACAATTACACAGTATCACAGAGTATTTATTTCAAAAATATAACTTTAATATTTGCTATAAATGAGTTCTTTAATCTGAATATATCATACATATTTATACCTATACATATTGTACACTAGTACTACACCGGTAGTCTTTGGAAATAGGTATAATCCAAAGGGTTAATTTTCAGGTAGTAAGCGACGGGCAACTTGCAGTATTTAGGTACAGTAAGGTCAATATAACTTGTCAAGTCTAAAAAGAGATAAAATATAGTTGGAGCGAGATGCGGCGATATCCTGTAGCTCTTGCCAGACGTGCCAAGTTACATCGGCCGCACTGTACAGATAAATCCATTTGTTTATTACTAAGCTAATATTTACCCAATAATCACAATAAATAGATTACAAGTTATATAAATAGAGGGTAGACTGTGCACGTTTAGATAACTAAACAAATGGACCCAAATACTTAAGTATATCTTATTCATAACGGTTATAAAAGTAAAGACGAAACTAGAAATATGGAAGGACATTGTGTTCAAGATGTCTGCCGATTACTAGGGTATGCAATAAATACTGGAATATGGAATTAAAGTTACTAAATTATAGGTCTAGGTACAATGAAAGCTATCTCTTAATTTTATTTAGAGTGTAAATTAAGCTTTAGCTTAATTAAGTTTTACTGTCCCAATTAAATAAAATTGTTATTTAAGCTAACATTTAATTTACGCTCTAGTAAGCAATGACTACAGTGAGTTTAATAGAGCTGTATTTAGCTTCATTTTATACATAGGTATATTTCTACAAGAAAACTAATTGTTGCAAGTTTAAACGAAATTAATATAGGTAACATTTAATTTGAGCTGTGACAGCATAGGCACGTAACTACGTGAAATACCTACATTTTCTAAACAAAATAATTAGGCATAATATGTAGGTATTGATCAAAATTTTTGACTTTGATTGTACCTAGGTTTGTTTTAGTAAAATAACAATTTAAGGTCTAAATGTTTTTTTTTTAATATAGGTTGACTTGACTACTCGATTGCCTTTTTATTGATATATAGGTATATACTAAACACAAGGAAATTAGTCGATATTTAGGTTTTTTTTACATTGAATTTGCCGAAATATACAAGTATGATAAATGATAATGTTTAAATTATTTCGGTTAATCTGGCAACAATCATTCAGTCTTTGGCAAAATTGAGCGTAAGCAAATCTAAGCTTTAAGAGAATAAAATGAATGATAATAAAAAAATAATGGCTAAATAGTACCTACCTACCTACTTTAAAAAAACATGCATAAATAATATTTTACTTAAACAAATAAATACAAAAAAATGGAACGATTTTATGAGATGTTTTGTCATGATATAATTTTAATTGAATAATAATAAAAAAAAAACTTATATTAATTCTGCGTGCTGTGAATTCCCATTTTGATTACAGTTTCACATTTCTAATAGTATATTGTGAGGCAACTGTCATTAGTAGTGAGATGTCCGAATCAATATACAAACTTTTTTTACCTAGATAATAATATACAATTGTGCTGCTTGATAAAATAACATATCTACTTTTTTTCTATACTTACAGCTTATTTGTTATCTTAGACAGTTGATTGATTGAATACTAAATGATAACTGTTTTTGTTTTCAAACTGCTTTAGGTAAAACCTTTCAGTAGGGTTCAGTTATCATAATAATTAGAATGATAAGATATTATTTTCTTTATTTACAAGAAACCCAAATGGCTACACGGTACCTGTAAATCATTCGGTTTTAAATGTCAATAAATTGTATTGGAATATTAAAAAGTTAATTTACAATAATGTGTTCCTATTTTAGCTTTTCTCGTCTATTGTACAGTCATTAGCACACAAGTGTAAACACTTTGTCATTGATTCCCTGAAAGGTCACGGGTGGTGTGGTACATCATTTCCATTTACATAGCAAGACATTGCAATAACATTTTTATCAATATGTTCTTTGTACTATGACTGTTGTCCGTAATACTGAGTACTTTGCTACATACCTATACATAGCAGCAATAGAAAATAAATAACACGCAGGTGTGTCAGGCTTGTGTAAATATATATACCGGCGCTAACAGAGATAAAAACATCGATGAAGCATTCAGAATTTGATGCGGGTGTTACATATTTACATTTGTTTCTTACCTGTCCATGATTATAAAAATACGTTAGTGTCTGATATATTTCAGTTTCAAAAGTATGAATATTTCAGTCAATTATAAAAGTTCTGTATGCCAATTCAAGAAATTATAATGTGTAATGTTATGCAAATGTAGGAATGACCAAAAAGCAATTCTTTTACGACCACAGACTTGAACATGGTAGGCAAATCCAGTTACATAATGCAGGCTACCGCAAAAATCCTTAGGGTTGCTAGTGAGATACAAGCCACTGGTCCGTGATTGGTGGAATGCAAGACTAGTGGCCCTAGCCAATGAATGACAAATGATAGCCCCCATTATATAGATATCAAGAAATATGCTACAGTCGCCATAATTAATAGACAGCAATATACTTAACTTATACATGACTTACAATAGTTATCATAAACATCACTCACTCACACATTAATATTTGTAATACAACTGAATTCAAAACCTTAATACAAAGTCCAATGTTTATATTAATTTGAAAGTCTTATATTTTTGGTACCTCACATAATGTACTGATTAGAAAATATCATTGAATAGTAGTGCCTAAATCATCAATTGTATAAAGATATCTTGTACTCAAATATAATAAAAAAAATATATTAACAAAATTAAAACATGTGAATATCTGTACAAAGAATAATATTGTGTGAGTGAGAATGTTTGTACTTACTTACTAGCCACAACATAGAAAATATTCATTTAATACACTTTAACATTTTGGTATCTCTGGATGTGTTTCTTGTGACCTTTCTTGTTCTTTGTTTGTTTGTTCATTGTATACCTACATACATACAGTAATTTGGTCAGTTGCCAGTTCGACTTATCTAGAAACAAGAACAATTTAATCTTAAGTGTATTTTGTTATATTTATTAAAGAAAACTCGTAAGCAATTTGCTAATGCCAACATAATCAATGTATTACAAATGACTCATACAAACAACATTTCTTTATTAATTTTCCTGCAGAACTTTCTGGTTTGTTTGTTCCCTCTACATAAAGGAACATATGTTTTGAAATAGCAAAAGGGTTAAAGATTAAACTTGACTTACAAAATGTTAGGCTATAAAACAAATTGATAAATGTTTTCCTGTTAAGTTTAAAAAAACCTATTTATCTTTTAGATTTTAGAGTTTTTGTATGTATTCATAAAGTGGCTTGCCATTAACTTGAATAGATGTAGGTATATATTACTATTTAACATACAAATCAGTATGAAACACATCCAAATTGATTCCCGTAATATAACAGTAACATGCTACATAAATAAATTACAAACTGGTTGACCCGTGCCTAAGGACTCAGCGGCGGGTCGTCATTTCCAATCATAACATCTTCATACATGACATCATGAGACCGTCTTGCCTCAATCTTCTGACGGATGTATTCAATTAAATTATATTTTCTAACTACTAGCACAGCGCCTGTAATGAGCAGAGCGAGCGTGAATATCGTAACTATGGCTACCGTCGCACCGTTATCTGTTCCCGAGTAGTCAGCCGGCGACTCACAGTCATCCCCCACACGTACAAACCCTTTGAGACAATCACACTGGTGTGTGGACGCATTGCACTTCTGGTTCACAGCACACTGATAAAGCAACGATTCATTGCAGGACAGGATGTGGTCTGTTAAAAAGAATAAACTTCGTAACACAGGATAAATTGATTCAATTAAATAATCGTCGGCTACTTACAACTTACCCGAGCAACCGTATTGTATTAAATTTAGGAGCAACGTCGCCAAGATATCGATGGTTTTCAAACCCATGATGTTAGAAGACGACGTTAGAATATATTCACATCACAAATATCACTAAATATGATCAAGTTTTTGGGTGTTTGAATATTGCGAACAATACCTTTCTACGAGTACGGAGTAGCGCAAGCAAAACATTATGTCAAAAATATTGTGCTGTCATACGTCAAACACGTTTAGTTACTTCGTTTATGAAAGTGTGTATGATATTTACATGGCCTCTCATGCTTTACAGAACAAATAAAGTTGAGAAAAAAACAATGCTTTGTAGTATAATTTAATGTAAAATAGTAACTAAATGTCATATAATAAAATGTTTGCTAAAGTATATTTAAACAACTAAACGTGATGACGTTTCGAAAACGTTTGTCATGGTCAATGCCAAAAAGGATTTTATTCGATCCTCATTCTAATAAATCTCGAAAAATAAAACATCGGTTTATTAGTGTAATTTTGTATCTTATTTATTTGTTATTATCTTACAATCGAAACTATCTTTCCTACTAAACTTAAGCTAAAAGATTGCATGCTACTCAACGCTTAAAGGTACATATAACCGATAATAGATGGCGTTAAGTTAAACAAAAGAACAATAATTTCGTTTTGACCTACAACCTATCAGTCTAAACTTCATCAACTTTGACACCTATTCTGTATCAGCCTCTTCTCCCCACGTGTATTTTTCAGGAAGGACGTAATCCCTAGTGTCATGGCCAAAGGATTCAACGCCGCCGTTACCATCATCAGCTCCCTCTCTGAAAATAAAAAAACGGAAAATTGTTAATCAATTGAATAACAATATTATATGAACCCAAAAGTTGTTAAGTCCGCTAACTTTTTGAACATTTTGAGTATATACCTTTCTCTCATTGGTAATTGACGTACCGGACTCTTATCGGCTCAAACCACAGCAGTAATTCTCCGTTCCCTTTACAGACGGGTATTCCTACTACATTTTGTAAACAAGTGCAGCATGCTATTATAGATAAATACTTACTTCAACTCTGAATGAGTTATGTGTTTTCTTTGTCTGTCTTGTTTCTGTTTTCTCTTAGGACGCTCCTCTTCTTCATACTCAAACTCTTCTGGATCCCGATCTCTTTCAACTGCAACATAAATCTTGTTTGACTAATGTAAAACACAGGTAGGGTAATAAAACATAGTTGCGATCAGAATTTCATATTTATTTAAAAGTTTATAGGTATTTAGCGCTCATAAGATTTGATAGAGTAGGTAGATTGGTCGTTCGTTCGTTCGTTATTTCGGTGGGATGTTAGTCAATTCCAAAGTTATCTTTAGGATGTTTAGTGTCTTGACATAGAATGCTTCCAATTTCATTTTTGTATCCTGTCTATATCAATAGAAGACTTTAGAAACTGTTACCAGTGTCGTACAGCGTAATTTTATAAGAACCATCTGAAAAGTCTCCTCAAAAACTTAAGCGGTCTTCTAATTAGCTTTTGTGATTCACCTGCGGCCTCATGGTTATGACTGTAGGCTCCATCCTGGCCTTTTTCGTCTTCTCCGTAGGAATCCTGCTTCTCAAACTCGTAGTTGTCACCGGCCTTCTTGTGGTAAGCGTCGAAGTGTTGGTATCCCTTCTTGCCACCTCCGGTCTTCTTGCGAGAGTAGCCGATTTCACCATCACCTTCGTCATGCACTGACTTGTGGTAGCCTTCAGGCTGTGAAATTATAATATGTGTATGAATTTAATGTAAAAGGGCCTATTTTTAACAATAAAAATTCTGGTTTGTAATCACACCAGTTATATATATATCTTTTAAAGCAACATTCCTAAAATATTTTATTCTTGTAAAAAGAATTTCGATCTCTACCCGAAGCTTTAAGTTACGTTTCCATAGAATGTAGGTACAATAACTTTGGTCTTAAAAATATTTATTAATTATTTAAACTGACAACAAAAAATTTAGAAATATAAATTATATTATAAGTATTGTTTAGAATACAATCCAGGCACACATTAACGCCTAGATAACGCACAGACTAGAACAACTTTATGCAAGAAATTTCAATTGTTTTTATAAAGGAGCTTACCGCAGCAGCTCTGGTCTCTCGAATGTAGGATCCAACGGACACCGTGTCGTCAACCATCATCAGATCTTCAAGAGTGTTCAGTGAGCTGGCGGGCATTGCACATGCCACCTGCAGTAGCCCCAGGGCTATCGATGCGAATTTTACCACCATTGCGAATCGAAATACTGAAAATATGTTGCACGAAATTTAGACTCCATAAAAGTGATGTTGAATACAACTGTCATACACGATAATGACTGATAGACTAATTTTGGTCGGATAAAATTTATCCACACATTTTTTTTTATTCAGTTACCACGTTTAGTTTACATTCCAGTTACAACACCGTTGTTATTATGAATCTATATTTTTTTATTACCACTTTCAATTATTATCTTAAACTAAATGGGTTATAAAATATCAGTCAAAGTTTTTTACCTAACGATATACAGAAAGTGTCGTTGCTTTGACTCGTTCGGTATCAACTCAACACAATAAATCAGTTCTTGTATTTTATATAACACGATATTGCAGCTGCCTTGGTCTTTCACAACGGCTGACCGACCTATGTTCGGTTCTTCACAAGTACCTTTGATACGATTATCTCTTTTTCTGACCATTTCATAAAAACTTTTTGAAATGTGGTTACGCTTTGGGTACTTATTATTAGTATTCAAACATTTCTTTAGAAAGATTTTTGTTTGCGGTTTTGCTTTTGATGTTTTGTACTTTTGATAAAATTAATTTCATATTTTAAAATGTTGAAATAAATACGGAGTATAGATACTACCCACTCTAAAACCTTCACTCATTAGTTAGTAGATCTCTGACAAAAATCTAAAACTAAGTAAGAGTTAGGTTGATTTTCGTGATAGAAATAAATAAATAATTTAGTCGGTCTATCTATCGATGTTTCTATTAAGAGAGCTCCATAATTGTAGTCACAGTCGATAGGTTCCTATCAATGACGCTATAGGTCCTAAATCCTAATCTTTTATTTATCATCTTACTGTTTACCAATTTAATTATGACAGTCCTTATTAATTCACTATTTTCTACGACCTTCAAATATTTTGTAACTCAACAAAAACGCGAGAATTGATGTTTCATTACTTTAAATACTCCAGAGTATTTCAATAGATCATGATAAATCAACTCGGCATGAAATTGTGTAAATACCGCAGACTTGAAATGAACTTGAGAAACTTATGACCAATATGTCGCTGATCTGAATTGATTGAACTGATGATGAAATTATGAAGCGAAAGTAACTATGTAACAGTAGTTATATAGTTGTTTCATTTGTAAATAATAAAGTCTTGTTTTTCAGTTCGACAATATTATAGCAAGCACAGTACAGTAACTTTATATAGATAGCAGGTTCTCTATCCATTTAGATAAAAATTTAAGAAAATTATTATAACATGGCATAGGTACTTTAGGTACAATACTTTATCCTGATTATATCTACGCATAACATTCTTTATGCATAACAGCTTCCGCATAAAGATTTAAGGCATAATTTATCTAATCATTATGTTTCAGCATAACATTTTTTGCACATACAGATATTAAAATACAATTTTCAACGGGTCAACAACAAATAACCCTAAACTATTTCGGTTTTGCGTGGTTGTGGTTTTTGTTTGTATGGTCGGTTAGGTTAGGCTTAACATTATGCAATTTAGCCTAAAAGATAATTATGTCAACATAAACTTTATGGCAAGGTATTATAATAAAAAGAAATGCCACAATAATTAGTTCCAAATGATTCCAAAGTATATTAGGACAAAAACATACTTTGGCATCAATAGATAGCTGGCAAGTGTCCCATGTAACAATGTTACATATATATTCCAATCCATGCTATATCAATCCAAGCACAGAATGGTTTGGAATATTATATCTTTTTACCCAACTGCCCGAGGAGGATAACAATTTTATAGAGTTTTAGACAAACACGCACTTCACGTCTCATCAGCATCTAATTTGGCTATCAATAAGCTACTTAAACTAAACACTGAGTACTAACTATGATTGTAAAGAAAAGAATGCAATATATATAAAGTTGTTTATTTAACAGCCGTCATTAAGCCGCCATTATTATACATGATTTTTCTTATTGTTTATGCTATTGTTTTTTCTCTAAGTTCTTGTCTGTAAAAGCAGTGTATACGGCGATAAAATTTCCTTTTCTATCCGGAGGCCTTGGGATTGCGGCATCATTTGATTCTGTCTGTAGAGGCTCGGTATTGCGTCGTTCTTTTAGAGCATCAGGTAGAACATCATACGTTAGCTGCCATTCTTTCTTCAGTTTCAGTTCTTCTAAGGCTTTTGCTCTGGAACAAGCAGATTTCTTAATTAAATTAGAAAGTGCGCGTGATACTTTTTGTATTATTTTAACAAAAGTACTGGAAATTCTTATCTGATTATTCAGCGCAAGGTGCTCCTAAATAGGATCAATAATTTTTTTTATTATTTTATTTTCAGTTTTTTAACACTAGAGTGCACGCGCGGGCTACATATGTAACCCAGCGTGTAATATTGTCGTATATCATTCTTATTTGCCGCGCTACAGCGCAAGCGTCTAGTGTATTCCTCAAGCATTACCCCCCGCTCCCGCCAGCAGCGTGCCGACTCCCGCGGCTCACGGACGTCCGCAAAAAACCGTCCTTGAAGTTGGTGGGCTACGCCTGTAGCCCGCGCGAGCGTTGGAGGAAATTAAGTGTTTAGTGTGCAAGTGGTGAAATTGAGGTAAATATGATACATTTGTTGCAGTATTACTACAAAACGTACTGTTAATTAATTTTTAAGTGTTTGTTGTTTGTATTTATGCATTTTTCATGTAGCTTTATTCTGTTTTGTTCACTTTTTAGATGGCGGGTAACTCGAACAGATTGTGCGACCAAATACAAAGCTCTACTTCTATTGAGCGTCGTATATCCCAACAAAATATACCCAGAGGTATTAAACTGAAAGGCAGACTACTTCTAGGCTTGGCAGAACAACCCCTGCAACAAAATATGCCTATTCGGGGAGGAGTTGGTCGGTGTGCTTTTTGCAGCAGGGCTCGCGACCGTACCACGCGCAAGCAATGCAACAAATGTATGAGGCGTATTTGTAGCGAACATCAGGCAGTCGTGTGTCCGGAATGTATGCCAATAGACTAATTTATTACCCGTTACTTTGATAATAGATTCAATTAGATTAAAATAAACGCCTTTTGTGATAAATATTACGTTCCTAAATGAAAATAAGACTAAGAGAACTCAACCCTTCCAAATATTTGTTGATTTTTAAGAAGTCTATGTTTAAGTTTCAAATTATAATTAAGAATCTAAATTTTGTTGATTTTATGAAACACTTTGATAAAAATAAATATGTTTAGTAATTATATGCTGTGTTTCACTCATTTTTTGCTTTATTCCGAGAAATAATTGACTCCTAAGTGGCCTACACCTGTAGCCCGCGCGTGCGCTCAAGGAGTATTTATGGGCGCGTGCACTCTAGTGTTAATTGTATGACACGTCCAGAATTTGATTCCATACAACCAAACAATACTCACACGCGTGAGGCCTTAGGTTTTCAGATCAAAGTATTATTCCATTAAGGGAATCTCAGGGTCATCTCAGGAATAGGATCGCCTCTGTTAAATAGTTGGGATAATCGTGACATCCTAGCATACCTAGAGGGGATATTTATTAAATATCAGATTCATCGCAGACTGATCCATCGAAGAACTAACAGAATAACGGAATCATGTTTAGTGATGGTAGGTACTTACACAGCGTCGTCAGTAACATCGAACCGCAACACCGGGAAGCCAACATCGCGGCCTCTCTGAATGGCATTTTTAGCTAGCACGTGAACAATTTCTGCATTCTTCGGGCTGTCTTGAGGCACTATTAAGATCACCTATAACAAACAAATATTATGGAGCTTATAATAATCGTACCTGTGGCTGCCTAAGATAATAAAAAAAATGTGAATTGAAAATAACTATTTTGACAGTCATCGGCAATGTATAAGGGAAAATACATCTATGTCAAGTTCTGTATCTTGCTTTTGGCTCTAAATAGTGATGAATTTAAGTTACCTGCAAAATATTATGTACACGATATTTGTCGTGCAAAGCTGGGGCACGAAGGCAGTGAGCTGTGAAGTGCATCAGTCTCCGCGACCGAGTGCATCGGACACAGCGCGCCCATCGCTCTAGCATCGTAGCATCCCACGGACAGACTGACATGCCGAGAGCCAAGCCACGGATTTGAGACCAACCGCGTCGCGTTTCTTGCTGTTCCGCTAGCATGGAGTGACCTGCCATGAAATAAGCACAATTACAGGTTCATCATGTTATAATTTTTTTTTTTTATTTCCAGTCTATTTCAATGGTGTTCTATTTTTTTTTTACACGGAAATAGCTGTTAGCGCGATAAAAGTAACAGTATAGCTGTTACTTTTTAAGGTAAGGTTGAAGTTCTCCAAGACGTGGTTACTAGGGGTTAATAAGGGTTATTTATATAGGATTTGCGTTATACCTTGCGCCAGCGCCCTTGCGACGTAATCGCACAGAACAAGATGTGAGGCAGACGGAGGCGCGACGAGTCCGGGCCAGGCGGCTTTAGCGTGCTCGCGTACGAACCGCAGCACCCGCGGCACGTCGGCTGGCCGCGCGCGCCGCACGCGCACACGCTCCTCATTCTCGGTACCCTGCACCTGCAATCAGTGGCACTAATTAACAAAAACCTAATCTAAGTAAAAAGTAAATTACGAGTTAAATGCGGACATCGTAGTAAAATAGTGGTTCAACGAAAGTATTTTTATGCTCAAAATTGTAACAATTCTAATCATCATCTACAGTTCTAATATAACTTTTTATAGTACTTATATAGCTAAGAAGAAAGCATGTAGCTACAAAGTTACGGGCTGGTACATTTTTTTAGTCAGTGTGTAGGTCAGTTTGCAGGTTAAAATCGACAATCAGGTACGTAGATGCATCGTTCTATAATGATGATTGGGAAAACAAATGAAGAGATGGGTTTAAGTGCTACGTTTTGCCCTTAGTATATTGACAATATTCGTGTGGATACATCAAGACGATCTAATCGGGATCAATGAAAGAGAAGCCATTTACGAAGCAATGAAGTTCTTTCCCACATAATTAATATATAGACTAAAAACGAATATTCGTACTGTTATGTGATGGAAATCTCTTGCCTAGTCTACTTTCTAAGACCACTCTCCTGCACATTACATATAGAACTAACCACAACGTGTTTTGAATTTACATCTTGCTTGGAGTTGTCTGCATAGTGCCTTTTCAAGTGTCCGCTGATGCAGCTCAGCGCGACGTGCGGTTTTCTGACGCTCTGCCTCGCCGTGAATAATTTGAACAAACTTGACAACGCGGACATAGTGGGGCAGCCGAGAATGATTCCTTTTTGTTTTCTTGTAATTTCTTTGATCTATTTATGTCTGTTCAGCATGATTGGGTATTTTAATTTTGACTTATAATTTAATTAAAATATCCAAAAAGTATAATATGGTGGCATAGTGACGGTTGGTGTGACAGTCAATTAGTTTGAACGACGGGATTTCTGAATTTGAAATGTTTTTGCCAGTGGCCAGTTTCGCAAAAAAAGTTTATCATCTTTGTCAATAGATATTTAACTATAAATTATTTGCAAATAATATTATTTCTCAATGTTTTGTTTAAATTAATGATTATTTTTAATACTAGCAATGTTACAATAGAGATAAAAATAAAACTGATTTAAATATTTTTTAAGTTTTCTTCAATGCTGACCTAAGTGCTTGTACAGTTGTCATCATCTGTCACGAATCTCCATTTATTCTTAGCTTCATTCCATCTCTCAAAATCATGTAGGAAAAATATTTATATATAATCAAAATTAATAAAATAACAAAAAAACTAAAAATTTATATGAATAACCATGCAGACCAAACGAGTGCGTTAGCAGAATGCAGTGTTTTAACGCGTTGAAGGCCAACGCCTTTAGGGTGTCCTATGTGCCCGCCCAGCCTCACATCAACGCTATCTTAAAAAGGTTCAGGAAATGCTCGCCTTGTGATACCTGTTTTTTTCCACCAGAAAAGAAACCGGTAAGAATCTCAAAATGTCCTAAAAAAATGTCAACATTGTTGGTGGATTGAGGGCTACTGAGAAGTATGGCAACAAAATCTGTACTATACCACAATTAATTCATATAAGTACTACGCTGTTGTACCAGACTTGAGGGTAGTTTCAGTTTAGAGCGTTTTGCTTGGGATTTTTTAGCATACTTATAATTTGAACAACGACATTAATTAAAACAATTAAGGTTTCTGGTTAGCCTTTTCGTCAATTACGTTTCTAGTGGCTAAACATCTCGAGTGCGACATACCACTCTACACCTTATGAAGCAACAACAAGCTTTAGATACATTGACTATAAAAATTTGGCATCTGTTCTTCTAAACCTTTTTCGACTTCTTTATAGTGTTTCGACATCCGTTCCGTAAGCATTGAGCGTGCAACTACTTGCCACTCAAAGTTGATCCGGTCGTTCCTGTTTACCCACTACTGGCCTCGAGAGCCCAGCGTCGTGGGCCTATGGATGCCCATCGACAGTCCTTATCTGGAAGTGCTTACAGATAAGTACTCACACTCAGGTGACTTTTTTCCTTGTTAATTGTAAATGTATAAATTAAGTGCTGTATTGTAGTTTAAATACATAAATATTATGATTTAAGTTAAAATTTAAAGAGCTGCACGGAGATAAAAGAAAATGTCCAATAAAACTGGTTTATTTATTAGTATTTATAAATATAATCTACTTAATCCATGAATTCTAAAACAGGTTAGGTGGTAATGTAGAATGTAGGTAGGTAACAACAGGATCTAAAAGTTGGTACAAATTAAGACATTCAAAATTTACCACAAGTTCCTCACTGGAACATTAATCCATCTTTTGTTGCAGGCGAACGTCTCCTAGCTTTTGAACGAATACAACGAACTGGCGAACGGAAGCTAATAGGCGTCACCGTCGCCAACAGGGTGTACCCCTGGATGGTTGATGAACTCGAAGAGTGGGCACACTATACCACATCCAAGCCCGAAAAACATAGGATGTACTTCTGCGCCCATTGTCTCAGAAGTCCTGATTTATTCAAGAAATATAAAGTGGATTATATTTATGATGTGAGATTTTTACTTCAATCTAACAGGCTTACAATCCTATTCTTAAATTAATTAATAATTCTACTCAATTAAATCACATTTTTTATGCTATAATATTCTTATTTGAATATTTTTACTCATTTTTTTTATTTGGTTCTCATAACATTACAATCTGTATCAGATCGAGGTGCTGGGCACGGCATCTGAGGTGACCGGCCAGGGAGTGGGGACTCTACTGCTGAAGACAGCACTAGCAAGCGCCGAGGAAATGCGTCATCCCCTTGTTCAGATTGTGTCCGTCAGCCAATATACGTATGTCTATTCCTACATACCCTACCGGTCATAAAGACTTGACATTTAATCCAAATCCTGATATGTCCTTGTGAACTTGCGCATTTAACATTGTGGGGCACAGTTACTTAGTTGTTAGTTTTAGAATGTAGTAAGTTCAACTACAATAGGAAAATTCGATTTAAAATTAAATAAAATTTCAGGTCAAAGATCTGTGAGAAATGTGGCATGAAACGTGTTTGGACTATGGATTACACTGACTTCGTCGATGATGCCGGTCAACGCGTGTTCTTCCCCCGACGGCCGCACCACACGGTCGGACTCTACATCAAATACTTCGACCCCAAGCTTGGCGGGCGAACACCGTGCAAGCCGCCATACTAACACGGAACACTTGCAATCAGTTTAAATTGTACCGCCATCTACTGGCGAGAAAATGAAACTTTTGCACGTATGACGTCAACTATCTGTAATCATGGTATCAGTCTTTCATGTTGGTTTAATTAGGACAGTAATAAAACGCTTTACAATATATGTTTCTTTTATTAAAACCGTACAAAAATATCGTTATAAAACACTAACAATAATAAATATTACAATACCGCTGATAATCTTAAATATAACCCGCCCATATCAGTTCTATTTTGTAAGTATTCGACGTCTAGTTGAATTCATAATATAAAGCTAATCAACTGTAGTCTGCGCTTTTTAGATTTAATAGCGCGATTAACATACAGCACTTTGACTTTGCGAGTTTGTGTTTTGTTATTAATCTAAGCGCTCTCATAATAAACGTTTCATTTGAAATTGAGCAATAGAAAATTGATTGAATTCCTTGTTGTTTGAAAGATTGCTTGGTCAAGTAAAATTAAAGTGCTGTTTGTAATATTCACCTCTCCCCCTCGCACGCTCCATTTTGTCCAATAAATTCGTAAAGTGATTTGGATTTATACAGATTATGAAATATGAAATTCTATTTCTTCCCAAACGAAAAAGCTAGGTACCGAGAAATTGTACTAAACATTTTTTAAAAACAAGCTGACTATAACACATTGTCCAGTAATCATTTTGTTTGCTAAACTAATTCATTATTTTACTACAGTAATAATAGTGTTTTCGTGACAAAGCAATAAAGTGATCTAAAATAGTTTCTCATTTAATGGACATAATAAAAAATGGGTTCAGACTAACAAAAAACTGTTACACCAATCGTGGACGTTTCATTGGAAACAGCTTGTTACGAAAACCAATGTTTGTGTTACAGTTAATGTTAAATACAGACAAATGAAAAGTATATTGATAAATACTGAACAATGTGAAAATGGAATGAATATCTGGAATGAAAAGTAAAGTTACCGATGGTTTGGATTTTAAATATATTTTAATGAAGAAAAAGATTTTATGAAGAAGAAAATCAAGAAGGATACATAATTATATACAGAAATATGAAAATGAATGAAGTGTTAATGAAGATAAAAATATTATATGAATGTATTAGAAATACAACGAACGAGATATGATGGTACTATTAAAACTTAAAAGATAATTGATTAATATGATGAAAGTGTTAAAACCGTAACCAAAATATTATGATCGCGTTACCTAACTTTCTGAGAACCAACAAATTAGATTCGATGGGGTGCGTGAGTGAAAAATCTAATTAATGAACGATGATTAGATGTTGTAAAATTTTACAACCATAAGTTTAATAACTGTAACTAAACATTGGACAACACAGCATTCATATCAAAACATTTTTGCATTTTGTCTTGATCTGGAAAACTTTTAAAAACAAGGTAGACTCTGTAAACAAAAATTAACCAAGTACCTTTTTTTAACTTTTACAAAACTTTGTTGTTTCCTCTTGATACATCAAAAGTCATAATCCGATACCTCTACATAATAATGTTTGTACACACTTAAATAATGCCAGCATTTTCAAAACAAAATAACACTGACCCTCAATGTCTTCACATTTCATCCTCAAACTATAAAACATTCCCGAATGGCATATAACGCACCAGTATCCATGTGGAAACTGACTCTTAAGACCTAATAAATAAGAATTAGTTTTTCTTGTAGCCCCATTGAGAGGCGGTATCTTTGCCGCCCTTTTTGCCATGTTCTTCATGTTTTTCATTGTGATGTTCATGACCTTGCTTTCCGTGGTAGCCCTTGTGGTCTGCGTCCACATGGCCCTTGTTGCTGTTAAACAAAAATAGAATTTTATTATTAATAGCGGGGATTAATCTATAATAGGATAATTAATAGCCTATTTATCGAATATTTGGTACGAAATTTGGAACCCTGAGTCGTAGAAAATAGATTGTTGAAGCAGTGATTGACACGACGTCCAAAGGCATAGTGTTCATTGCATAAAACACAACTAAAATATTTTTTATTGGAATATAATAAAATATTGTAACATCTTTTTACAATATCAATCACTCAATTCGGGTTAGGTAGCCAAACAAAATTGTATATCATCTTCATCATGAATTGATGTTTCGGTAACAGCGCTTCTTTACTTTTCGACAACACATTAATTGTGTCATATATAGTCTCACCTGTATCCCTTCTTCCCTTTCTCAACGAAGTCGTGTCCAGCGTTAACGTGGTGCGCCTTCTTCTTGCCGCTCTCGTTGCTGGCGTGCTTGGCGTTGAACTTGCCGTAGCGGTGGTGCTCGCCGCTCTTGTGGAAGTCATCGTAGAACTTGTGCTCCTTGTGGAACTCGTCCTTGTGGTACTTGTTGTGGTAGCCTGGAATTTGATAAAAAAGAAAACGTAATATCCAGAGACAATTCAGTTTGAAATAGTTTTTTTTTATTTGATGTAAGCATCGATAAGACACCTAACGGAATTATTATTGAGATCAAACATGCAACATTGAAGGTTACGACAAGAACAGCTTTAGTCGTGACACTTCATAATTTAAATAGGCTTTTTTACCCCACAAATATTTCTAAAATGAGCGTGAAGTTAAATCAAATAGATCTTTAGTCACGTACACTTGCAACGAAATACCAACCTGTTCCCAATCTATTCAATTATGACAGTGAAAAGGATTTTAAAAGTGCAAACTCGCGAGTAATTCTTTGTAAACGAATCAATGGAAAATCGTAGAATTGCGGTTGAGGTCAGCACGAATAGAATTCGAATAACAAATAGCTTTACGTAATTTAGCTTTCACTTGGCCGCAAATTGTTACATTTTCTATTATCAAGCGAAGCTGGGACTTACTGTGTGTCAAGTGTTTCTGTTCCTAAATCGATTTGTGTAATTTAATTTTCCATAACTAATATCAATCTTAATTATCTCTTTATTTGCCTCCATTCTAATACAAATATTTATGTCAAATACTTCACGTCATCGACAGCTTGTAAACAGTATAAATTATCTGTCTATTTTGATTTATTTCTCACGGAGAAGAGTGTTTTTTGTTTTGTTCAGGAAGTTATGTAAATTGACCAAATTGTTACGGTTACTTCAATCGCGATCTGTTTGAATGCAACACTCGACACGTGTCTTCTATTTTTAACTACCTATTGATGAAGTTTATTGGAGCATTAAAAAATAATGCTATATGAATTAGACTTGATACCCGACGTTAGTGATCGGATGGGAAATGGAACGACAGCATTGTTACATCATTATATTAGATCATGACATTATATAATTATACACTCTGATTTAGTCTGCTGATTTTTAAGATAGTCTTTCGGCCTCATGACTATTATTGGCCTGCAAGCAAGCAGAAATCCTTAGTATCTTTTTACAATCTGAGGCCAACTACAGGGAATGTAAAGTGTAAAATATTGTCTGTACCTGTAGGCTTTAATTCCAAATGTTTATTAGTAGATATTTTTGACGTTTCCAAATCAATAATAATTTGGTACATATGCCTAATTAAATAAAACCGACATCCAAGAAGAAAAAAAAACGAGGAAAATATAAAATACGCAATATCGTTTTGATATTCTTGGTAAACTTTACCTTCATAATAATTATATTAAGTATTTTGGTATAAAACGATTTTGAAAAAAATTTATATGATTTAGATGATGGAGTTAGCGTATAACAAACATACAAAATGCATACAATCGAATTGAGAGCTTCCTTTTAAAGTCGGTTGGAAATTGCCATTGACTCGCTGAGTACTAGGTGTGTGTTACTTATGTGGATAAAAACCCCTAACTACTAATAAAGAATAAAAAAAAAAGGTGTGTGTTACTTACCCTTGGTCTTATGTCCTTTCTTATGCCCCTTCTTCTCATCGAACTTAGCGCCTCTCTGTCCGAAGGCCTCCTCCTCGTGGCTGCCCTTGTGTCCGGCGTGGTCGCGGTGCTTCTTCTTCTTGCCCGCTGCCTCTTCGTACTGCTTCTTATGGTGTTCGTCAGTTTTGTAGCCTTTCCCACCCTTGTCTACGTGGTGGTCGTGGTGGAAACCTTTTGTGGTCTGTAATGAGTAAATGTTTTGTTATTATAGTGAAGGAATTTTTGTATTTTGGTCTGACACTAACGTCAGTAACTAAAGCACTTGTGTTATGGAATTAGAGAACGAAGGTACAACACACACTTAGACCCAAGGCAATGTAGAATAGTTATTCACTACTTATCCCCGTCTGCGGATCGAACCTGGGACCTCAGAGACCTTAAAAACCGGTATGTATCACTCAACCACGGAGGACGTCATTTTTTTTCTTTTGTCATTTATGCCTAAGTAATATTAATTACCATGTACTACACATACATCTACATAATTATAGATATATTGTTTTTTCGATTGACTTTTTCTATAATTTTGTATTTAAACCCAGAGCAACTAACACTTTATTGATGTCAAACAAATCTATTGTAAACTTACATTGTTAGTGCCTGAAAGATTAAGCGTTTATTTCACTATTCAAAATTTCATCCCAATGCAGTCACTGAATTAGGAAGCCTATGTCAAAGCAAATGTCAAGGAAGACTGAATGCACACCTTTATAATTTCACGCCTAAATGTTAAAGCACCTTCATAAATTCAAGACGATTTCATTTATTAACTAAATAAACTACTTATAACTAATATACCTATAGTCTTAATGTGGCTAGATTCTAACAATTGACATTGACCGCACAACAAAAACAAACCCGTAATTAGATATTAGGTGAATCCGCCCGTAAACAGAACTTTAATCTATTCATTTTTATTATCTAATTGTCTTATAAATATACTATGAGCAATTAACCAATGTTCGTGGTTAACGGACCTTCAAATAATTATTAGAATCTCTGATTATTCAAACAAAAACTTGCTTTAGTATCTTTTAACTAAGTTTAATCAAAATTATTATTAGATGTAATAGAATAAATTATAAAGCTACTTAATTCCGGCTTGTTTGTTTTGGGTTTGCCGAAAGTCCAGGATCATAACGAGACTCACATCAGTGACGTCGTAATGAGACTTTACGAATTACTTAACGTTTGTAGCTTGATATTAAAATCGCAGTCAAATTGTATTGCTTATTATAATAATTTGCTTTATTACATCAAATACTTTAATAATTACTTTATTACAATTGCACAAATAAATACCACAGAATAACTAACTGTTATAAGTACACAATTTAGCATAACATAAATTGAAGGTTATTAATTTACTATTTGGTAATGGATGCACGACATAGGTACCTACTTAATTACGAAAATTAGTAAAAACTTTTCTAAGTAGGTACTTGTACTTTCAATCTTAGGTAAGGATGTATTAATTCTGCGAATAATTACGTAGAAACACATCGCTGGTCATAGGAAATAATGTGGTTCAAATTTAAAGAAATTAAATGTTCGCTTACGCTTTGTATTTTGTTCACGACCCGTTTTTCGACATGTGTTTTGGTTTTGAAATACAGGAACATGAAATTATAACTTTACGTATTTTAGTATAAGTAATCTACATGGTTATAAATTCACCGTCATTGTTAAAAAGATGTCCAAAATCACCCTCATTATAAAAAAAGATGTTCTAAGGAACGACGACACCAGTGAAAGCCACCTACATAGGATTTAGTATGACCTTCAAAGCGTCATTATAATAATATGTTATGTACAAAACACCCTTGTTACCAATATTTTTGACCTCAATACATAAATGTTTGACCCGACCTTTAGTGATACTATAATTACTTACAATACTATACATTATATAGGTATAGAGCTAAACATGGAATATCAATTTCCACCACAATATTCGATATATTCATACATATTTGCGGTTTGATGTTCTCGGTTTCGATATTTTGACAGCCATTATTAGGAATATTAATTACCGTTTTACTGTATTACACTAAATGTCTATTTGTATTGCGACTAAAATGTACGAAAATATAATGTGGTTTTCGTAAAACATTTTGGTTGAGGTATTGAAATGTTACCGAATTATGGCTATAAATTGAAGCATAAAGTATGTATAGACTTAGAGTAAAAAAAGCAAACTATAGACTGCGCCTCACAAGTATGAACTGTGGGCACTAGTATAAACAAATAAAAAAGAAAAAAAATATTCAAAACAGAGCACAAAAATATTATATTAATAAAATCGTAACCATTGATATTTTTGCCGTCGCCCAGAAAATCACTTAAATCAGTAAATGAACATAGTACTTACAGCAAAAAAAATAATTACATTTGGGACAGCAGGCTACTAAATAGCGATGCGCGCACTCTATGCTTGTCTATGTTTACTCTAAGTGCATAAATACTATTATGACAGTTTAATAGTCATTGTTTATGTCTACGGAAGCCTCGCGGCTTCAGCCGTAAAACATCAATCTTGTTATTTGTTCATTTTTCCGTTTGGAAACAAAACCCACTAAATCAAATATGATAAAAATCTGTCCAGCTGACTAAATTAAATGACCAGGCCTTGTTTTTGAAGTTTGTGTTTCTCTTAAATTATGCTTATCAGACAGACAAAAGGCAGTAATTGGTACATACTGAAATTACAACTAGCACAATATTAAGTAAAACCACTTAAATACCGTCTAGCACTGGAATGATTTCTTAAGTTGCCAAGAATATTTTCTTATCTATTTAACATAAAAAGTTCTATATATTCCCGTCATTCATCATCATTGTAAAAAAGATTTTCTAAGGAACAACGAAACCAGTGAGGGCCACCTACATAGGATTTAGTATGAACTTCAAAGCGCCATTATAATAACAATTATGGTATGTAAAAAATCTAATCTATTTTACATAATAAGTTCTATAATTATATTCCCAAGGACCATAGGTCATAGTCACGCAGGTCTAAACCGATATAATTCGGAAAAGGAATCGAACTTTAAATAACCATTGTTATGATTAGATTATTACAATCTTGATAACACGGGTCAATTTGAAGTCACTTAGCGTAAAATTATGATGTAAGGGACTTAACCAAATCAGTTCCGATTATAATAATCAGAAACAGTGGTTATGCAGTCTGCTTTCTACTGTTACGGGTAAAAAAATATTTTTAACCGAAACAAAGTTTGTTGTAGTTTGGGTACTTTTTTGTTTAATTTAGGAACTTGGTGGAAATCTTATAGTCAGTGAATATGGTACAATGCAAGTACATTGTACCATATTCACTGACTATAAGATTTTTGTTGATATTTAAATACATACTTCTTGGATTTAATGAAATTAAAAAAATGAATAAAAATAACTAATAATACTGATACACATCTCGAAAATTATTGTTATAAATGAACACAAACAACTATGCCCTTATTATACAGCAATGTACCCACGTTGCTAAATAAAATCATGCAGCATGACATTTGAGCAAGACTACTTAAACGATGAACATAGCATTGTAATGGCGCTGGCTACTTATGTAGCGTATAATGTCATAGTAAAAAACAAAAGCTTTTAGAAATCTAAAATGGGTAGGTTCCTACTAAGTACTAAGTAAATTTCTTCCTGAAAAGGCTACAAGTAACGAATGTGTTTAAACTGTGAATACCGTATGATCATAATAAATTGGGTGGGTAACATACCTTAGCACCATGTTCTCCGTGATATCCTCCATGCTTTCCATGTCCTCCACCTTGAGCATGACCGTGAGCATGCTTCGTACGGTGGCCAGTCGACGCTCCGTACGAGTCTCCTGAAGCCAGCTGCTTTGGAGCTTCAATCAGCGGCTCAGCAGCCACAGGCACTGGGTTGTCTAGGGGAATCGGGTTCGAGGCTAATGGGACAGCCGCCGGCGGACTGGCAACAAACTGAACAGGTGGAGGAACCACAGCATCAGCCGGCGTAAACTTCACGGCTTGACCGACGTTAGCACTAGCCACATTAGGTTTCAAGTAACGAGGGGACGGAGCGTACACTTTATGGTAGTGATTCGCGCTTGCAGCCAGCATCTCCTCATAAGGAGGCGAGGCCATCTCCGAGTCATCAGTGAACTCGTGGACTTCGTACTGGTGGAGCTGTCGGGGCACGCGCACGTATTCCGCCGACCTCCGAACTCTAGGCTCACAACAACGCTTGACCCGCACATGCTCATCAAACGGACCCGCATCGTGCACATCCCTCCGACTCCTCGAGGGCTCGTAGTCATCATACGACTCGTCCACGTCCTCCTCTTCCACCCACGGCTCCTCGGCCACCTCGGCGGCGGCGATGGCCAGCAACAGCCAGATCACCACTGGCCGCATTTCGTTAGTTAAGTGATCACAAACTCTTGTATTTTTTTGTTTTATAGTTGTACACCTTTCACCGTTGACTAATAAAGGATCTTGCTAAACGTAGTTGCGTTGATAAGCTTTTTATATGAGGCGGTGGGTAAATGTTTGTTGTGTACGAGCGGCCGAGCGCACGGTACGGTCAGCACTGATGGCAGGCGAGGCTCACCACCTAGAAAGCGTATAACGACATCAAGTAAATTAGTTTTTCCCGGTGCATTATTTTCGCGATTTTTCGACCGTAGTGAAAACGGCCGTGAATTGAATTGTAACTTTTACTTATAGTACGGCCGTGAGATCCGGTTGCGTAAGCAATTACGACTCGGGAACCAAGCGATTTGGATGCATGAACTTTGACAGAATATGTGCTTTACTACGGAGGTAGGAGCGAATTTCATTGTGTCGGACTACCCCTGTTGCTTTTCTTTTGTTAGTGCGTATTGTGTAGTAAAAGTAGGTAGCTTGTAAATATTTTTTGTCAGGACAAACGGTTTGTCGCGTATGTTATGTAATTATGTAATCACTTAACTTGTATAAGCATTTTATTATTTACCCGAAAAAGTAATATAAATGTTATTTTTGTATTACATTATAATTATAATTTATTAAACTATGAAAAATAATTATCCTTTTTTTGCATCCATACATAACTTGGCATTTTCCTTACCAACGGAAAAATAAACAATGAAGCGCGTAAACGCATAATGCATGAATCATGATCAGTTAGCATAGAAATAGCTGTTATCTGTTAAATCAAATATTAGTTAGCTTGGGACGTCAACGTAAAACAAATACTTGTTTATTTAACTTTAAGTTAAGAAACTTCATTTACATTGTATTGTAACATTTATTTTATTACTTTAAACTATCATCATTGTGTGTTCAAAACAAATTAATCTAAAACTGTAGGCTTGTATGTACTCCCAGGTTTTAATAACCACAAAAATTCGATAATATTTACTCAGAGGTACCTAGTGCTATTCCCTTTAACAATATTAAAAGTAGGTAGCTTCTTTTGTTTATTGTTGTATAACTGGATATGTGCACTAATGTACTGTGGTGTGACGGACTATTCCGTTCATGGGTTTGATTCCGGGGCCAAGTGTATCATTGTTTTAATGACTACTTACTGACTACTACCTGCACTAATCTATACTTACTCCAATGTAGTTTACCTCCTCGCTCCTCTAACAATGTCGCAGTGAGACAATGATAGATTCCCATAATAAATATGAACTTATTAGTTACTAGTTTCTTTATTAATAATTTCCTTCTAACATTATGCTTTGCTGTTATAAATATATGTAATGAACACATTCATTGTTAGACTATCGGAATTGCTAAGTTTAATTATTTTGAGATTCTTGTCCATGACAATGTCGCCTGATTAACTACGATTATAAATATAAAAAAACACCAATGTATTGATAACGATACTCTAGTTAACTATAACAGTGAGACCAACTGTGACCTCAACATACTAACTGCAGTTAACTCAGGATCGGTTTCCGAAACCTCTCCTTGACCAAACAGGTGGAGCAATCAGTTTTTACTGAGTTTAATGAATGCCATACTTTAGAGGCACGTATTCTGATAAAAAATATTTTAATGATCAATTAAAGATTATTTAGGATAATATAGTCTAAGGTATTGAAACTACTCAATACACGCCTACTTAAAATTTTCGTTTAAAAATAACTTTTTTGGTGAATAGTTACTGGTTACACTAGGTTTTTTGTAGTGATTTAAAGTATAGGGCTTGCCTTACCCAAAGACACTCATAACATAATATTAATATTCTTTCCCATAGGAGTTCAAAACCTTGAGCAGAGGAAAACCTGATTAAACTAATTATGCCTATGAAACTTGTACAAACAGCAGTACAGTAGCTCAACCGGCAATCTGTCGCAGAATAGGTTTGTACCCGTTACGCACGATCGCTCGCAGCCGACAAACGCATCTTGATGTCAAGACTCAAGTATTTTACATTATTTAAAAGAATAGTTTCTTAAATGCAATAGTAAACTATGGAAATGTTAGGTATCGACGTAACGTATTTTTAGGTACCTAGAACCGAAGTTTCGAGAAATTACCGACTTGGCTAGTGTTAATTCTTTTTAAATAATTTCTTTATTCTTTTTTTGCGTTTTGACTTTTTCTGACTTTGAGATTACAATGAATGACCAAAAAGCCGACATCCAAAACTAAGCCAAAATTTTTGAAAAATCGAACATAGTAAAAATCTAATTGATTTAAAATAAATATTGTGTCTGAGAATGTAATCCATGACCCTTTATGCCAGCTAAGAAACAAGTACCAATTGGGTCATCAATCAATTGGATTTCCAACGCTGTTTGGTAATTATTTCGTATCGTATTATTTAGATTGGAATGGAAAACGTTTTTGTACTTCATTTGCATAGCGGCCGAAACAAACATTAAAATAAACAATTACGTATACTCACAATTTAATTGTATTTGTTTTTAAATTGTCTGTTGTACCTAATCGGTAACATGAAATTAAAACGAATTATTTTTGTAGGTACTGGAGAGATTATTATTGCATAAATAAATCGTATACGTATGTAACAACATCAACACACATGGATCGGGAAATAATAATTGTTGCGATGTTAGTTTTAGAAAGAATATGCTTTCAAAACGTCAAACCAATGAGGTGTTGATTATCTACATTTGGACTGATTGTAATTATACTCTCTTTCTATATTGTATGTAATTATTTACATAATATTTTAAAGAAAAAACGTCGAACAGTTGAAGGTGTTTTGACCTCAAAACAAATGAGACTTGTGTTAGGTACATTATTATGTCATAATTTTTTTGTGCACATTGCGCAAAATTATCTTGCCTCAAATCAAAACGTATTTAAATTTAATTTCCGACTGTTTTTGTTATGTTTGTCAATGTAGGTATTGCTATTTTATATTCTTAAACAATAAAAGTAATTATAGATAGAAATTGAGTTTCTACGATCATGCCTTATGTGGAAATAGTCTCGGAAATGGAAATAATTTATTAACCGATTGTCGGTCGACTCAAGCTTTTTTTGTTTGATTTGATTGTTTTTATAGTATTGAAAAAGTATATTTTATAATGAGAATTGTGTTGCTAATTCGAACGGCGCTTTTTGTGGTAGTTTTAATTAGCAGTGTAGACTAGGCAGTACCTAGTTAATGAATGAGGTTAATGTTTTATAGACCAAATTTATTTTTTTAATTTGCTCACGTTTTGTACGTTATTGCTTGTAGATAAAATAAATAACGTACCAAGTGTTGCTTTTCGATTACTGTGTAAACATATCTATGCACTATTCTAGGAAACCTTAATGTAGGAAAATTAAATCTCAATTCTTTCATAATAAAAATAAAAATTTGATCAACACATACGTTGCTGAACCCAAAATAAGCAGCTATAGTACTTATAGAATCAGAGACAAGGCCGCAAACATCTAGACCAAAGATAATGTAGAAAAGTGGTTTTCTATCTGGACCCGGGTATCGAACCGGGGACCTCAGAGCTCAGAGCCACAGAGCGAAACTTCGAAAACCGCCATGCAACGCCACTCCAGTACGAAAAAAGTTATTTTGTCGTCGGTCTTGTCTGTCGTAGGAAAACAAAAATAGATTTGTTGTTAATGTTTTATTTCACTGTGTTAGTAAACAAATCGATACATCTAAAGCAACAAAGTGCGATATTTTACATTAATCGTAATACCGTCAACTTACTACTTAACTTGTTACTATTTACATTAGTTTAACACGTATATATTAATATCGAAATCATAAACATAATTCATCAATTTATGTTCATTTGTAATGTTTATATATTAACCTGTCGTTTATCATTATCTAGAATGTACAACAAATTCGTCTTACTTACTAAAACTTATAAAACAGTTCTTTGGCCAAGTGACGTTAAACAAAATATTTTGTGATATTACATAAAATAATTTATTTCGTGTAAAATAATGTAAGTTTGAAATTTAGACTGAAATATTTTTGCTATCATCGCTTCATTGTAAAAAAATGTTTCTTTTTCCGGTCATGTTAATTAAATGCTCCTAATTTGTTAATCTTACACTATTATTATATGGCACAATTATTATTAAATATCGACAATTCAATAACTTTCCAAAAGTCTTTTATTTTTCGATAAAAATAGTATGTAGGTATTTTGTGACATACATTTTTTGTGTTACTAAAAATGAATTTTATGAATTAATAATTTTTTCATAGTTTAATCATTTATTCTGTTTTTAAAAGTTTGTAATAATGTTGAATTGGTGATATAACTTGTACAGTTTCATTTTCAGTAACCAAAAACCGTACACACAGTAGGTACAATTAATTCTAGTTTACAACACTAATTAATAAGTCTTTATCAAATGGTCTGACACAAAAGGTGTGAATTCTGGGTCTTTTATTTTTTTCTTCTTGTGCAACGGACAGCTTTTTTGGCTCTGGCCTGTTTCTGATTTGTTGTGCGTCAGTTTATATTGTCTGGATAAAGAGACACTCTTTTTTCCATGTTCTTTTTGGCAATAACTTTTATCTACATTTTTGTCCCCCCCATTCGCGGTTGCACCACTGTGCAGTGTGTTTCGTTCTAATAATCTAGAGTCTACTTCGTCTTGTTTTAATTTGTTTGTGATGTCTGCTGACACTTCCAGCTGGCTATGATGCAAGCATGTTGATGTTATCTGTAAAATATTAATGGCATTTAATATTAATGGTACATTTTTCACAATACTTCAGTCTTAATCATTACATTGGCCTCTTCGATGGCTGGCTGGCCAGTAGTCTGCCACGTCGTGGATGCAAGGCTCAAACCGATGTGACTAACCTTTGGGTGCGGAGGTTTGCTTAGCAATGGGTTACATAAAGTTAATTATGAATGGCCTAGCCTTAGCCCGGCAGTTTGTAGCTATGGTACTTACAGGAGAGGGCTGGTGCCTCGGGCGAGCGTAGAGCGCGGCCCGCTCGGCGAGCTCGGAGCGCAGGCGCCACGCGCGCGCCGCCAGCACGCGCCTGCTGGCGGGCTGCCCTCCACCGCGCACACCGTGCCATCTGCCACAACATACATGTAAAATGAATTTAGGACGCTATAATTACTATTTATCGCATAAAATACATAGGAGCTAAAAATTTAGGAAGTAGTGAAATCTGGTAATGAGCGGAAGTCGACTGCAAGTCCGCAAGAAAGCTTGGCTAAAACAAATTAAAAGTAATAATACATAGGATGCTGTTCTATCAATATTAGTATATCGTTCTTCATTGTACTTACAAGTTAGTACTTACTAAACATTATTAAGTTGGAGTTCTTGCCAGGAGGTTAAATTAGGAATTTCTTCATGCACTCCGTAATTTGTATTTCTAATTTCAGTGGTGACTTTTGATTTTCGCTTTTTTAATTATCATACCTTATAAGTAGTTGCAGTACCCTGCTGTACTGTCCTGCGCTACGCAATGCAAGGCAGGCAGCTCGAAGACTCAGCACCTCGCCTCGGGCACTGCCGTGTGCACTGCTAAAGGATAGCCGCATGGCTGTCGTGTAGTAGTCTAGGGCTAGCGGTAGGAGTCCTGTAACCAAATAAACCACTGAAAGATGATCAATCAGAACTAATTTCATTGCGCTATTTATTTGGACTTATAACTAAACAGGCTGACCAAAAAAAACAAAAAAAAAAACACCAAATATACCTAGTAAGTATGGTACTTTTATTTAAAAGAGAAGAGGAATATCGTTTTTTAATGTTAAGTTGATATTTGTAACTTGTAGACCAGATATTAGTCTAATACGGTAACTCAACTAATATTAATTCGCTCAAATCAAAATAGTGGGTAGTTTCTCAAAAGGTCTTTAAAAAAATTGTATGTGCATATTCTTTACTAACCTCTTTCTTTATACCAATTCCCATACAGTAAATAATGTTCCCAGTTCTTCGGTTCTAGCTCCAAGAGTTTGTCCAGCACTCCTCGCTTTTCGTGTTCTGGCTTGAGCAGCAGAAGCTCAAGGTAAGCTTGGACAAACCTCGGCTCTAACGATATGCAGCGTTCTAGCATCTTCAAGGATTCTACCAGGCGGTTCTTTTTTCTAGAAAAAACGATTATTAATCTATAAGCTTTAGTATGCTTACAGCTATAATGATTAAACAACTTTATGTGCAACTTAAATTAGTTTTTTAAATGACATCATAACAAGTTATAATATTTTTTATGTTAATATGCTTTCGAGAAGTTGTTTTAATTACACAGGCTTGAAAAATATATCATACGTTTTTCTCATGTGTTCAAGGTGTCATTAGAAATATTATGCTAGTAGAGGCTAGCCATAACTCACAGACATTTCTGGCCCAATTAATAAGAATCGCGACGGTGTTTAGCAACGGGACAATAGGGCTGATCTGCCGAGATCGATCACTTGATCGCTGTCGAGATTTTTATTAATAAGGATTATATGTGTTACTAACCTATAAAGTTTTGCCAAATTATAATGAGCATTGACATGATCTCTGTTGTATTTGAGAGCTTGTAGGAAGTGATGCTCTGCTCGGCCGGACGCTAACACCAACGTGCCCAGGTTATTATGAGCGCTTGCGTAACTTGGCCAGAGTCTGAAAATCAGATATATAATAAACATACTTCGCTAATTAGTCAAAAATGCTTCGTAAGTAACCTAAAGTAAAAAAAAAACACCACGTTAACGTTTTTTTTCTATAATTTTGATAATCACATGGATTTATTATTAAATTGTCCATTAATTAATAAAATACTAACCTTAAAGCCTCCTTATAGTGTTTGATAGCATTCTCTTGTTGCTCAATGTCCTTCAAGAAGTTAGCGAAATTGTAGTGAAGTTTCGCGTTATGAGGCAACACAGATAGGTCCGCTCTGAAAACAAAAAATAATGACCATTAATTTGTAACGAGTAATTAAAAGTGAAATGGGACAAAAAGTTGCAGTCGTTTGGAAAATTGATTGGATCGATTCTGTTACGCTGATGAATCACCCATCGGTAAAACCGGTGATTCAGAACCTGATTATAAGAATCAGGTTTATGAAGCAGAGACATGAATTACATCTCTTAATTTAAATCAATACAAATATTTGTCATGGTGGTAGCGTTTAAGTATAATTTTGTTTTCAATGTCTTTAATTCGCGAAGGCACATATGCCTTAGAAATTGTCATTAGCTGTTATTAATTTACACCAGAAACTATAGTACCAAAACATACATATAAGTCATCAGGAAAATACCAATCTAATCCTACAAAAAAAAACTAAACACCTCTAACTATTTTGACAAGTTATATACCTTAGCAGCGTCTCCCTGGTCCTCCAGTCCCTATTCCGGAGGTGTGTCCTGGCAACCCCACCTGCCACCAGTACAGCTATGCCGAGGATCAGCAGCCTGCCTCCAGACCCGCGCCGCCACATCAGCTGCACTCCGTACACAGTGATGATGGCTGAACCCACGCTGGAACCACAACAATTGATATATTTAGGAATTTAAGCAACTTCTGCCCGAAGCCAGAAAAAAATATATTTATAAAAAAATATACAGGGAATTTCCTTTACACCACATATAGTGTAGTTACTAGTCTAGGTACTATTTTCAGGCTTATCACCAAAAACTGTTTTTTTTTAATAAATGTGGACAACATCTCATACATTGCTCTGAACCCAAAGTAAGTCGCTAAAGCACTTGTGTTATGGAATTCAGAGACATCGAAGGTACCACAAACACGGGACAATGTAGAAAAGTGGTTTTCTACATTGACCCGGCCGGGGATCGAACCCGGGAACTCAGAGCTGAACACAGAGGTCGTCAATTTAACAGGAGCAATAGGTAGTTAGCCTATAGATAGCTTTTTAATTTGAATTTACTCCGTTTGAACTCACTTTATTTGTACTTATAACTATTTTCTTCATTATCTTACATAAAAAAATTAAAAGTATATTGTTGTGTCCAAACAATCTTATCTTATTATTATTTATAAACCGATCACACGCGCACATTACCTAGGTATGTAGAGCACCCTCTCAGCCACCACAAAACCCACGGTGACAAGCAGGTTTGATGCGGGCAGGTACGGCAGCACCAGTAGCATGAGACCCACCACTGCAGGGGTGTGGCGTTGGAGCTGAAAAGAAAGATAAATTTTTTGGTCTTGGTGGTCTGATTTATACATACATTTTTTTCAATTAATTTGTTTAGATTCATAGAAACTAAAGAAGCAACTTACACGCTGTTTACCAACTAAATGCTTTTGAACACATATTTTATATCACTTTTGGTATAATATACCAAGTTAGAAATTCAGAAAAACTAAACACCTCACAAATGACACAATAATATTATTATAAAACTCTGATGATCTAAAGCAGGTCATTAACTTGACCTGTTTAAATTCCGCGATACGGTTTGAGTGCACCATAATTATGGAAACAAAGTAACAAAATATAAGACTCTACAATAATTTAGCACCTACCTCTAAATCCACTAAACATCGGTAAGAGAGCGCCAGCAGCGCTATGAACGCTGCGCATGTGAGCAGGTTCCTTGGATCCCACGCGCTTGTGATGAGCGGCACCGAGCCCATCTGCCAGTCGTGGCTGAGCGACCACGGGCACAGCAACAACCACCAGTTGAACGCCGCTAAGTAGCAGAATGTCATCAATCTGGAATTTGGAAACGGAAACAATGAGGTTTAATTTTTAGGGAGTCTGTAAGCGATAAACATATTGAAAGACAGAACTGCAACCTATCGTAGCCCTTGTAGTAATCAATTAAAGCTGGAATGTAGACAGTTAGATTCAAGGTTAAAAGTATTAATTTTAAAGACAGAGAAATGAGAATTATTAAATGTCCATATTTGACATTTCTCAACGATATGTATAAAAAAGAGATAATCTGCAGCTCAACTTACCTAACACTAAACGAGGGATGAAACGCAGGAGGATTATCCTGCGGCGAGAACGCGGGCAGAGAGCCCTGCAGTAACGCGAGCCTGGCTCCAGCTAGCAGCACCAGGGCAGCTAGCGCCCGGAGCACTCGTCCGTATGAACTGTCACCACGCCACCGCCACTTGCCTGGTGCTGACGAAGATCTGAAAAAAGAATTATGATGTTTAGTGAAAGGAGGAAAGCTATTTGTTGATCAATATGGGTGTTATGGGATTACCTATTTATTGTTTCCAAAAGAGGGGTGCGTGAATAAGTGCACTCCGTACGGTTTGACCAATAAAAAAGTAAAGCCGCGCTTGCCTCGTTTGGAACGTGAATGGGTGACCATTTGACACATATTTTAACATACCGAGATCTCGACGTGCCTCGAAAAGCACGGTAAACCGTTGGTCCCGACTGTCTAAATAACCGATATGTTAATCTTTGACAGTCGTTAGTTAAGCCAGTATATTTAACTTGCTACCCAGCATATTTCATCTGGACGTAGACTTTCATTCGATAAAGCTGCTTACCTATTAGAAGTCCAGCACCGGTATAGATCGAAGGCCACGTTGAACAGTAGCGCAGTGAGTCCAGTCTCCTTGGCTAGCATGCTCAGCGCGGCCAGGACCACACTCGACCAAACTCGGTGGCGGCTTGATGACCTATGATAGATTGATCATATTACACTAACGGGTTTAAATGAGATGTTTACTATCTAAGAACAAGATTCACTCAAAGGTGTAATATAAAATGTATTAGATATTTACAAAAAATATCGCTACTTTTCCCTTATATCCAAAATATATAAAAAAAATAAATAATGTGTTACATGTCTCATAAAACTAAAAAATGATCATGCACTTATTGAAATTATACATTATTGCTATTAGCCGTGTTCGTCCCACTGCAGGGCTAAGGCCACCCTTTCCTCGTTTTATTATTATATAGCAGCAACATAATCCCAGCCTTCATTACATTCCCTTATTTACCGGTGGGGGCGCCACTCTCGCCAGCAATTTATACGTTAATCATTACCGACAGCGCTGATGTGATTCCGTATCGGCGATATTTTAATATTTCACGATCTTACTCACGGCGGATCTCATTATTTCAATTTGTGAAATTATTGAAAATTGGATATCTGATATTACATTAAAAATTGATACTTTTATCGAATGTCCTGATCTGAGTTGATTTATAAAGTAAAGTTAGATCGATGGTTAGTATTTGTTTGCATAGATTTGTACAAATATTATCTAATATTTTAAACATTTCTAATAAAGACATAAGTACCTAAACATATTTAGGTATGTGTTTAATAATTATATGGTGCCGTTTTGCCAATAAACGATTCCGTATTTGCAATTTACCTGTTTTAAATAAGTCGTAATATTTCATGACATTATAAGTGAATCTCATGTAATATCACGACTTAAATATTTTTTTCTCTATTCAACAAAAATATTGTAGAGCTTCGTTATCTGTCTAAAATTATGATTCGATCTAGTAATTATGCACCTCACAAGCTATGTAGAACAAACAATAATTTATGTCAAACTAGTGAGCACTGAGCATATCCTCAAAACGGGCCAAGTTGTTGGAAGCCGGCGAAGTAACAAGCCGCGAAGTTTAGACGTCGAAGTTGTGACGTCATCACTTCGCTGCACCCTAACATTTGGACTATTGTACAAACACTTTTGAATAGTATGATACGAGAACTAAGGAAGATGAACTATAAGTTTACTACAACTGAAAAAGATAAAGTCTGAAATAGATCGGCAAAATTTGACTTTGTATTCGTCTATTAGCAGTATCAACAAAGATTAACATTAAATTAACAAGATTTTCTTGGGTGATTTAGAAATAAATTAAATAGTTTTAGACGGCAAGTCGAAATATGAGAGAGTGAGAAAATAAAAGAGTAAAAAACTTAAGCCTCTTGTAGGTAGCAATACCTACACATAATTTTCATATTTTCAGCTATATTATGGGTAAAGTCCGAATTAGAAGATAATTGTGACGAGTATAATAATAGAAGTATATCAACTTACCCATGGTACAGAAGAACAGAAGAGAGGAAGAAGAGACATGCCAGCACATCTGCTCTGCCCACCACACCTGCCACCTAAAACAAAACATTGAAACAATTAACAAAAAGTATTCAAAAATCAAAATCAAAATATTTTATTTATTTTACGTAGGCCTTTTCAGGTACTTTCAAAACGTTAAATGGCTCAAGTTGCTCGGTTCCAAAATGTCACTCCTATGGAGAAGAACCGGCAAGAAACTCCATAGGTTACTCTTTTCAAAAAAAGGTAATATTAAATCCATAAGTGCGGGAGTTGTTATATAAAAAAAAAAGCAAAGACCTTGAAAACCGTTGTGTTATGCCACTCGGCCACGGAGTCAAAAGAACACATGTTATAACTTTCCTCCGCGCGTCCGTACGGTGCAGTGAAGGTTAATTTCACTGTTTTGATTATTTACGTTAACGGTGTTCTGTGATCTGTGATGTGGTATTGTGTTCGTCGTGTACGATTTGTAATTAATTGTGATATAATCTAATATTTGCGGTAAAAATCAACATCATCATTCGGTAAGTCATTTAATTTTTTTTTTGTTGTTGAGGGTAACGTAAAAAATGTTTTTCGTCCGGTATTCATATTATCTTTGTAACGTTATATTTTATGTACTATTTTATTATTGATTAGTGTTTTAAGTTTATAATGTCGGTTTATTTAAATGATGGCCAAGCTAAGTTGGGCACGACTTGCAGGCTTCTAGTCGGTCAGTCCGGATTCAGCTGAATACATATTTTACAGGACAGGGATGACCCAGTATATTTTTTAAACTTATAGGTTTTACAATTATTTTTTTAATAGCAAAGTTGTTTGTCGCTCTAGTCTAAATACTACAAAAGATTAGCGCAAACTTAACTAAAAGAATTTAGTAATTGTCTTCAAAAGAAATCTAATCTTCGCTTCTCTCTGGAAGTCTTATCTTTTGTCACATTAGGTCTGTATCGAGTAATTAAGGGGCTTCTAACTTCATTAGGAGCCCATTTATTCGTTTTAAACGAGAGTGCTCCCCCTTAAGTGTCCATTACGTATATAATCGAAATGGTGCACGTCTTTAATGTGTGGCCCGTGAGTAAAAAGAAGGCGATTATATATTATTCTAAAAATGTTTTTAGATTTATATGAACCTAACGCAGATATTTTTGTGCTTTAATATGTCTGTACTTAGTTTTCGTAACCAGTTTTTTTTATTAAGACCTACTTACTATCCTGAAACTTTAGATTACATGTAATAATAAATGAAAAACAGTTTACAGAATATAACAAATCTAAATTAAGTGACCGCATTATTGTTCTTCTGCCTCTTCTTTGATGATTCAATATGTGTCTGCCCAATAGGTATTTGTAGGAACACTTGAAGATTGAAATAATCTTTTTGGTTTTACGACACTATTTACATTAAAATACTCCAAACACGAAAATTAACTATTGGCTACCACTTTCTACTATCCTAACTAACCACAAAACCGCTTATACCTTGCACCACGCCCGATCACAATATAAAAGGGCAGTTTTTGGACCAATTTTTGAAGTAGAAAGTGCGCACCAGATTGGCCACCGCTTTAATATTTAATTAATTGACAATTATACCCTTATCAATGGGAACTGTTATTGGGAAAGTTACGGCCTCTGGTCTGGTCTCGCCCGATGGTTATGTACCCATAATAATGCCATTCACTGGATTTACTGGGCACTCGGGTCCAACGAATTGTAAGTTGAAAACTTAGTGAGCTTATGTGATTATTCTAAGACCTTGCCTATTTAATCTTTTATTATCTAATAATGTTAGTTTATGGACAGTTATTCTGTTCTAGACGAATTTATGACCTGCTCGTAAAATAAATTTAAACGTGTATAGCATAAAGGAATTTATCCTAGATAAGACTTGGTTTAACAGTCATATTCTTAAGCATAATCCAACTAGGAAGTTTATTCTTTAAACCATGACTTTAAGAAAACAAGATCATTGATTCCTCAACGAGTATTAACAGCTAATGCTTAGTGTCATATAAATGGCCACAGACCTATCATTTGTAATTTCATGTTCGTACAGGTCTGTTTTCCGTAAATAAATATAACCAACATGTCAATGAAATGTTCATTATAAGCTACTTAACATGAAATATTTCCCAGAGTTCCTACAACTACCACATTATAATAAAACAGATAGATGTCCGAACAAAAGGGGTGGGTATTAATTAATTAATTATGTACAAATTGCTGCGAGAGTTGTCGGTGCGAAAATAATTGGTGTCGCCTCGGTACAGTTCGATGCTGAATTTAATTAGTACAGTCGGCCGAATGAATTCATTTGTGCGTTTCATTCTGTTTGTTTGTGTTTTTTTACAATTTTCATGATAATGGGTTGTGGGATATGGTGCAGTTATTGCTGTATGTAAATGGTAAACGTGGCCGTGTATATATTTTTGACGTTCTTACTATTGTTGTTTATAGTTTCTCGAATTTAATTCTGTTTCGAAACAAAAGTATAATAATAATTATACACTTAAAATCGTATAGGGTAGAAAAGAGGATTATCCATATTCCATAGTAATATTATAAATGCGAAAGTAACTTTGTCTTTCTGTATGTCTGTCTGTTACGCATTCACAGCTAAACTGCTGAACGGATTTTGATGAAACTTGGTATAGTAAAAAATCTAGATTCAAAAAAAGGACATAAGCTACTTTTTGCAGCGATAACCGACCACAACGCGTGCGGAGCCGCCGGCAACAGCCAGTTTTTTTTTTAATTTAGGAGTTTTGAATTGCCTGCACTTGGTTTAATGATTGTAATTTGATTGTTCGCTACGTTTTAACAACTCACCTTGTTCATAAACCTTCTCAAGTTCACTTGGCATATTAAAAGTCATAAATAATATAATCTACACCAGTTCAGTGATTCAACGTTGAATAATTACTGGGTGGGTACAAACTCAAAAATAAATATTAAAACCTCGCATTCATAAAGTAACGAAATTAATGACCTGAAAATGCGATAGGGGGCGCTATGTGTCATGCGGGTAGCTTGAACTAGCCAGGAAGGTAGTCATATTTTGTACTACTCTCACTGCATAATAATTATATTTATTTCTTCAAACTATAATAATATTAGTGTTTTAAATTTTAAAGCGCATTTATAGGTAAGTTTATTAAATCATAATGAGATTAAAAACCAAAACCAAAATATGTCAAACAAATTGACTGCATCGAAAAGCTGCTTGACTTGTTTATTATTTATACGTACCTAAAATGCGTTATATATTTGCAGTAATAATTATTGTAAATAATTAAGTCATTGGAAGATGGCGAAAGCCGTTCGGCTGGCTAGGTGTTAAAGGGGTCGAGCTAAATAAGATTCTAATATGTAATAAATCATAATATTATTATGAAAGTCCTCCAGACTGAATAAAATGAACTAAAAGCGGCAAACGTATCTACATTTTTTTATTCTATGTAGACGGTTTAAGAATAATATCTACAATTTAAATATAGGTAATACGTTATGTACTTATTTTTTGATGCGACAACCGATATCCTAGCGGGCGATAGCTAGTTAAATTTATAAAATATGCGTGTCATGTTATTTAATACAAAAAACATTATTGCATTTAATTGATGTCGAGGCTATGAATTTACAACAGCTCATAAGGTGCCATATTACATATACTCCCAACAAATCTAGTGTTATCGGTTTTTATGTGACAATCAGTATTACCGCAGTATTTCGTAGTCCCCAATAAATCGAGCTAGCGTTCCACAGGTCCAATGGATTGTCGCTACGTGTAATGTACTGGCATCAGTCTGCAGTTTGTAAGATTGGTAGATGACTAAAAAGTCGGACAAGTGCGAGACTTACTCGCCCATTGCGGGTTTCATACTAATTTTGCTGATTGTCACGCTTAATTGCCAAAAACCAACTTAACGTTGTAAAAAAATTGTTCTCTCTATGGTCAAATTTCCCACTGCAAATATTGAGATTGAATATCATGTTACCCTAACTAGGCACTACAGACTTCTTCTGGGTTTTCCTGTAGATAAATATTATCTGTATCAATGTTTTTCAAAATCTTAGCCCATGCAGTTTCAGACACGGAACAACAATGGTCCCCATGTTTAAAATTCATTTATCCACGTAACACGTCCGTCTTTGGGTCACATTTTAACTTAATCGGTCTAGTCGTATCGGGGCAAATTGGCTGTGACAGACGGCCGGTCAGACATAATTGTGATCCTATAAGGGTTCCGTTTTTACCTTATGATGTACGGAACCCTAAAAAACTATGTAGCAATTCATACATTTTCTCTTCGTTAAATTTGGTCTTTACTAGAAATATTCTTGTATCATATTGGTAGAATTTCATATGGATTCACAAAACCAAATACATATTTGACTATCTAGCAAGTAAAGGGATCATACAATCAAATCACTGGTTAATTCGTCGTATATATTATGAGGAACAAACCTAAACAAAACATTTAAAATAAGAGAGTTAAAAAAAATAGCACGCCTCTCCAAAATATTATAGCAAAGTTGACTTTAGTCGTAAATAACTTATTTAGGTAGGACCCTACATTTTTTAAAAATAATTTATTATAATATATGTTGGTATAATGTTAATAATTAATTCTTTCGTTATTTAAGATAGTAAAATACAAACATTATTATTGTATGAAACAGTGTTCCAATATTTAACATACTATAGGTAGATACACTAATTAATGTAGTTTTGTAACTATTAGCTCAAACGTAAACAATTTAGGCAGCTTACTCATAATTAAGAGTTAATTTGTAATCAGTGTGATGTACCATAACTAATTACTTAATGAACGGTGTTATTGGAAATGGTTTCCATGTATTTATTGAATAATTACAAACTAAAATTAAATGAAATAAAACAATTTTCCTATGTAAATACTATCTGATCTAAATAAATATAAAACTGGAATAACGTGGTAATAGCTCCGCTCGTATCACTCACAAAAGTTTTCGTATAAAAAGACCAAACAATTCATGACCATACATCGGCCGCCACCATAAAAGCTAAATTAACAGAACTAAAACAACTTGAAATAAATTGCATAGCACAACTTTTCGAATTAAAAGGCTCGCTACTTGGGTCTGCAATCAGAGATGTAATAGGAAAAGTTGAGAAGATTATTGCCTTCCAATATCTCACGTTACGTGGCAACTTTACTATCTTTTGTTGGTCTTTGGGTGCGAACTCCACAGGTACTCGTAAAATGACGTCGTGTGTTTCGTGGATCTGGTCCTTTTGGTAGCAAACCTTTGTAGGGTAATTAGAGTAGGTTTTCCTTTATCTACTATCTGAATTCCCAAAGATTAAAATACTTTCATTCATAAGTAGTGGCCTAGGTTGGTACCCACTAATGTTTACTATTTAGGTGTATTTTTTAAATTAACAATTTATGGTCTGTTACACGAACATAAGTTTAATTAAATACCTATAGAAAACCTTATTTTAACTTCGACTAACGAAGTCAAACGCAGTCGAACCGTAACTTCTAGGTTAAACTACGTTCAACTTCCTTTCTTATTTAATTTTGGAGTTAGGTTGGAATTACATTTGGACCGAACCACAGGACCTAACTGACCCACTTGGCCTTTTGATCGTCATATATTTTTATCTGACGGAGATTGTGAACGGGAGCATAATTAAAGGATAGTAATCTTTTAAATAAATATCTAAATCCTTACTAAAGATTCTCCATGTTTAGATTTCCAGCAGGGTTGTCATCCCCAAAGGTTTTACTTTAGGGATTGGACGTCACTGACAGGCAGTGATGCGGAAATTTATCACTTCAAGGGATTGCAATGGACGACATTGAATGCTCAACCGATCTCGGTCGAATGCACATATGAGTATACCTTTCTGAATAGATAAAGATAGCTCAATCTATATCCATAATATATTACGAAGTATCTATAGCTTTTATAATCAAAATAGACTAGATTAAAATCATCGTAAATTTGGTGTTTTAAATTAGTTTTAGAAGGGTTATGCAAATTCAAATTGATAGGCAGCCTAATTCAAAGCGTAAGTCTCGAAGGACCAGGATTCAATTCAAGTTCTTGAAACAACTTTGTATGAAAACCAGTAAGAAACCCTTACACAATATAGATTTACGAAAAACACAAGAGCAACTTAAAATTTGCGAACTCTGGTCCAATAAATTGTGTTGATAAATTAATTTATAACCGATCTGAGAGTGGATCGTTAATCAAGGGTACCAAGTTTATCGGGCCAACCCCAGTTTTCATCAGGAATTTGACTCACAGAGTGGAAACTCTAAATGTGAGTGATAAATATATTTATACCTGCTTTGTGTACACGTGTCTGTTAATATATTGCGTTACGAGAAATGTGAAGGGTTTATTAAAATAGTTCGAGATTATTAGCGGTTGGGAGTGAATTCGAAAAGGCAATTTTCGTTGAACATGTTTTAGTATGTTAATTTTTCGGGAATATTGAAGATAACTCTTAATATTAAAGTTTATATTTGCTGGGTATAAAACTAGTCTAGACTTAGGTATTACAATACTTGGTTGGGCATATTGTGGACTTGTAGAAGCATTAAGCTAAGTATACAATTTTTAACTATTAGGTACCTACAGACATCCTGGGAGTGTTTAAGTCGTAGAAGATAACCAAACATTTAGAAAGTTTCTCAATGACCAAATACTTTAAGGATGCTAGATTGGTGTTCAACTTACTGATTGATGAGGAATCCGAATTTTTATTGCTTGTACTAAGGTAAACTAATAAAGGAATTAAATAAAAAAACGTTTTAAAGTAGTAGTATAAAACTCTAATAAATGCTTAACGTTGGCGACCTTACATGCAAGTACTGTCTCCATAAAACAACTGACAGGAAAATTAAAAGCCTGAGACCCGAACTACTTACCTTACCGTTCGTGTTTTATTGGTTTTTATATGATCCGAGGTGAATAGCGTCGTAAAAGAAGCCTATATCTTACACCGCCTCTTTTACAGAGGATCGATACAAAGGAAAGTGTGGCTGTAGGTGCTGTTGTTAACCGACTTTTAACGGAGTTGCTGTTAGTCTAGGTATACTTTTCATAAGAAATTCTGTTAGAAGTCTGCTGTATCACGTTTATATTTAAAAAGATCATTGTTTACAAAACCCTACTTTCTGTACTGAAAAAGGTAGTTCACAGTATAATAAGTTAAATATAATTTTACTGTTACTTCCATCTTTTTAATACATTTGGCATTAATATAAATAGCAAAATATGATTTAAGACATGACAAAGTGTAGCTACAAGCTGAATAGATCATGTTCTATTTAAAACAAAAATGTATTGGGTTAAACGGTTTGCTTAGTTTTATCCGCATAAAATTTTTATTATAATACAAAAGACTATACTAACCTATAGTATAAAAACTTCTTGGGATCTGTTAGAAAAGTAGTTACGAAGGTAAATAATATGGATGATACAAGTAGAAAATAATGAGTAAAATAAATAAATGCCGTGAACAAGTCCCAAAGTTACGACACTCAATGACAAAAATCTTATGTATCCGGCGTAGTAAGCACTCCTTGTGCCTTAAACCTTTCAATCTACTTTACATCCTCATTACCAAACAAACTCCGCCGCTTGAAACTCTATTCATTACGCAAGCAGAAATATGCGATAGATACGGAAATGTTACTTCGAAAAAATCTTTTTCCGTCTTGGGAACCGTCTGATATATTTCTGAGGAAATTGAAATAATTTTTCGCAATCGCTTCAATGAGTCCAAGTCCGGGCATGCCCTGTAATTACATTTTTCGAGTCAACCCAATTACATCCGTGAAGCCTGCGATATACATTTTCGGAAACTTGCCAACTTTATAGAAGCCCGTCAATCTGTCTGTCACAGTTTACATACTTTTGATTAGTTCGACTTTCCTCTTTTGATTCTCTTCATTGTCTTAGGCATTAAGGTTTATACTTATATAATATGTATACTTATAGTCAAAAATTCTTATACTCCTGAAATAAAAGCATCACTTTCATGGATTATAAATTAAAAGTGTATTTTTTTGTGATATCAACCACATGAGATAACTAAAACAAAACGGATATCCTACTTTATATTTTTATAGTACACACTTTTCCAGTGTAATCCCCGGACAAAAGTAGGTCACACCGTTTTTTCCCGGGAGTATCGTAAGAGCTATATTAGCTGTTAAAATAATAGTAGCTAGAACGAGATACAATGGTTATAGTATTGCTACGAAATCTCTATTCTTATGAGATTTGGGGGTTTCGACACTGATTTAAAGTAGTCCCTGTAAGTAAGCAACTACAGATCATGCACTTGCTAATTATATCAAGCGATAGTAGAACGTATGAGTAACGTATCACGAAATAATAGCTCCTACCAAATTGTGCCCATACCCATATCATACCAAGTGGTATTTATACTTGTAAGTATTTTTATAATTGAACGAGTATTCGTATATTGTTTTAAATGAATGTAAAAATATGTAAAGTATAGAAGTAACAAATGAAAAGACAAAATATTCTTCCAATTAAATAGTTTAACTGGATGATAGATAATGTCTTAATGATTTTGCGTCCAAATGCTTACGTCTAGTCACTGTCAAAAAATAAATGCGTTGATCACTTCAGTCTGGAAACACTAAGAAAGTTTATTTTTCGACAAAGTGGCTAGAGGAAAGTAAATTATAAACCAATTTATTATTCCCATTCACTTCCCAATAAAATCTATAGAATCCAGAAAACACTCGTAATTTATAAAATTGAGTCTGCCTTAGGTAAAACATAAGTACGCCATTAAATTCCATTATGATCGTGTTTATTTCCGTGTTGATCTAGATTTTCTTAGTATTTTAAGATATTTTCGCATTTCAGTTATCTGATCGTAGATTTAGAGTAAAGTTGCCTCATGTGCTCGTATAAGTAAATAACTGCTACCGAATATATTTTGCTGATCTAAGATTGTCTATCTGCAGAAGACTTGCAAAGTTTTTCTAGATTAAACTATTGTCTCTTCAGTTACTATAGGTATGATGAAGAGCATGAATTAACTGCTTTCACAACAATATTTAATTCTTTTTCCTTCTTGTTATTCGACGCTAACTTGCAAACATTTTTATCAAAAATTCACAAGGCTCGAGGAAAAACTTATAATTATGTGGTATATTATAATTATATTATAATAATTCGGCACCAGTGGTTCTTCTATGAACCAATTAAAGTACTCTCAGAGACAGAAAATATATACATGTATAGGTATTCCACAAGGCTCGCGCCAACCAAAGTAGGTACAATGCATCGAACTCACTGAAAGTGTTGGTTAAATTTCAAATTCGATCAACTCTGACAGCAACAATAAGCATTCGCCTTTCGTTAATTATACCAGCAGTTTCTAGTTCGGGGCTACAATGAACTGGGTAATCTTGTTTACGGGAATTTTGCTAGCGTCGAACTTTGCTTGATGCAAATCTGGTGGGCTCTGAGTAACGAGCGCAGCTTCTTAAATCATGTTAAACTTGGACGACTGATAGAAGAAGAGTTTATCGTATTAGTAGTGTATCTTGTATCAGCAAAGTGTTTGGAAGATAAGGATAAAAAACGCATGTAAGATAAAGAAAAAGAAATAAGAATAAAAGAAAATGAATTTCCAATAGATGAGCATACTTTATTCGAAGGGTGTCACAATTTCAACGATGATGTCAAAGTTACTAAACGTACTTTTTTATTAGACAGTACAGAAAGTTTTGTAAGAACCTAGAAAAATAGGCCATATCATATGAAAGCTTTATGAGAACCTACTTTTTGTTCCCAAACAATACTAGCATTATTAATGTAATCGTTGTTTTTCTTTTACCAAATCTTGTCGCGAACTCAGAAAGCATTATTCAAACTGTATCTTTTGTTTTTAGTTTCTATGCTTAAAATAAACCCTAAAACTCGAAAACACATTTCGGAAACTCGCTGTCAGTTCACATTTGAGTCCAAACCACAGCTTGGCGCGCGGTGTCAATACGATTTTCCGCTACCTTCTAACTATTTTATGCGCCGTGGCAACAGCGCAGATTTTGTGAACTAAAAACTGTTTGGTACAACTTTATATAAGTTGAAATTAGACAGTGTCGGTCCCACTGAATAATTTGAGGACTAAAGGGGTATTTTGTATTTAAATCTGAGCATTTTAGCGAGGACAGTTTGTGATTTTAGGATTTTGTTTTAAATTAAGCCTTTGACTATGCATCGCTTAAAATGAAGTGCAAAATTGTTTGATGCTTCCGGGTCAAACAAACTTAACAAAACACAATTTAGAAAATCATTGTTGTCTATGTTACAGTTCAGTTTTTATAAGGGTTTAAACTGTTGGATTTATCAATACTTGCTTCTTAAGTTAATATTTGATTGCAGTTAGATTATGCGCAGTCTGAAATAATATTCGTTTATCTACTTCTATTTTTATTATTTGATTTTGAGTCCCACCTTATCTTTCCCTCTTTAATTTTAACTACCAAAATTTAAAGTTTTTACTTTTAAATTTGCATTATCTACAAAACCCGTAAACACATTTATATCCTCAGCGCTTCCAATAATCCGTCTAAACAAAACACTAAAGTCCTTTACGATACTCAGAGGCCCGCAGTGTCCATAAAGTTTTGATAGGCGGACATTATGAAATATAGCCAATGACCTTCCACCAATCCAGATAGTGCCGCAATAATAATATTACTTTGAAGTTGGTGATTAAATACTGAACTTCAGAAGTAATTTGTTTGAGAGCCTTAATGGAAGCTGTTACATTATTATGGTCACAGTTGTTAACGGTCGCTCTGATTTTGTTAATTTATTTATAGGAAGAGGATCTAATGATTCTTAAGCGAATTAGTATGATGGAAACCTAATCATGTTTAGATGATAATATTTAGATTTAGTATTAAACAATTAGGATATTGGACTGAAGTTTTTAAAACCAAATTACTAATGATATTGAATCCCATGTAAACTTTTACGTTACAAAACTACACCTACCTAATGCCAAAAATATTTCTTTAATAACGAGGGATTTATAGACGACCAAAGTCCTCTTATTTACAGAACATAAAAACCAAATTTGATACAAAAATAAACACAAAATTTGATACAAAAATAAATAAAGGCGTAATTCTCTTTCATGTGAACAAAACTGATGAAGTGACTTAACTACAACTAGATCAAATAACAAAGCATTATTGTAAAAACATCGCAATTGAATCTATTCTTTCTCGAGTCTTTAAGTCATTCTATTATCCATTGGCAACAAACAACTGGAGAAACTTGACTGCACAATCACACTATGCAGACCTCTTTTGTCCATAAAAAGGACAACAAGACTTGAAGAGCACTTGTTGCCTATCCCAACCGGTTTAAGAGTTATTTTCATAAAGATTGCCTTGTTTATTACTTTGAAGATGCTTTAAAGCACTTTGAGTGGACCTTTAAGTCTCTGATGGTTTCGTCCGACTATTTTTACATGCATTGTCAATTGTTGCTGCGTTTGTTGTTTTAGTTATTTATTTTGTGACTGTTTTTTTTATTATTTAGACTTTTTTGTTAGTACTTTATGGTATGTGAATTAGGATCTTTGTGATAAAATACTGCATTTGTTAGGCGTCCTCGTTTGGGCACGGCGGGCTGAAATGGGTAAACTTTCGTACTAATTTAATTAATAAGAGCGTTGACGTATTTAAATGCTCTATTTAATCCAGTTATTTATTGATCGGTCTTGTTTCTATAAATAATATTCACCATTACACTCAAAGTAAAACCAACTTTTAATGGGAATTTAATCAGATTACTCCTAAAACCGTGTACTCATTGTCGCCTATCAAAACACCTAATTCTCTTGGTCGAACAATCATCGCTATCAAATAGCAAGTGCAAGTTCCCTCGTTACCCAAAAGCAGGGCAAGTTAAATTGCCAGGGGCCAACGAAGTCTGAAGTGCGGCCCATTGATTGCAACCTGTTACAATTCGCAGCCAAGGTGGTCGCCGCCACTTGATCAAACTTTGCTGATTGGATTCTAAAATAAAGTCGACTTGAGAGGAATCGAATCGATATACTTTGCAGCGAGTGACTCGGATTTAAGTGAAGTGGGTATGGTACAGTTACGAGCTTAATATTCACTAGTCAGACTTTAGTGACTGTACCTATAACATTCTTCGTTTATGTGAGTACCTATTTCAAACAATTACATTTTTATTTATTCTTTATATTTCTATAATGCAAAAGTTGTTTTCTTTTACTGACTAACATTTTGACGCCAAAAAAATGTTTTATTAGTTTCTTTTCAGTCTTTAACTACTTACGCGGGAAATCGGAGATGATGACTAGTTTAACACAAAACGTTACAATAAGATAAAGGTAGGTAGTAAATTAGTTTAGGGTCAACTCAAAATAAGTTCTCTCACCATTCTATACAAGAATAGGCAAAAAGTGCTGGCGTTTGAAGGATGCAACATTCAATACCATCTTCATTTCCAATATGTTACGGGGTTGAAAGAAATATAGTATATTGTGCCTCTTCTTCTTAGTGGGTCGGTGAATGGCAATAATATATTTACTGACCAGAAGGTACTAAGCCACTTAGACAGCATTGGAATTATACAAGTTCTCGCGTGAACATGTCGCGGGACTTGCTGGGCAGCTCTTTAGATGACCCATGGTTTGGGGAGACATGCAAAATATTATGAGATGGATCCGGAGTCTATTCAAAGACTTCCACGTCGACCATGGTAAGCTGCATCCGGGAGGCAGTTTTCCGACTATTAGGGTGAGTTTTGTAGGTGGGTATTTGTTCTTTCATAGCTCAAGTCTATTCAACGTCAGTACGCAGTGGTAGGACTTCTTTTACCAAGCTATGGTGACATTTGAGTTTCTGAGGCCACCTTAATTCCTTTGTTTCCGGTAGATCTTGGTACATTGAAGGTGGGTTCAGAAAACTTGTGATTATCCAGTTTAAAGCTTTATCGTTAATCATCTTAAAGCTTTATCAATAATATCTGCGTTAGTGCAGAGCAACTACAGACCGGACTGGCGTATTTGCTAGCCGAGTGACAAAGTGCTATTCACGTTCAAGTGTTGTTCTGCTTACAATACGTTTTGAGGCGGATATTTTCTTTTATAAATTCTAATCAATAACGTCAATAGTCCGTCGTTTTATCAATTAAGTTGTTGGAATTTATTTGCGATTCACAGTAGACTAAGCTTCGTACGACGAATAACAATCAATGAAGTAAACAATTCCGAGAACAATTGACATTCTTCAAGATCGGCTTTTAGAAATGATTTCTTTATAACAATATGTTTTTCTTTGAAAATAGTGCAGTGCATAAATGGAGTAAAGAATTTTGTTTTAAATCATACACGTTAATTTGGCCTTCTAATCTGGTAATCTAATCTGGTCTTCGATAGATTCTATGCACCTACTAAATAAAATCAAAACTCTATTTGTCTTCTGCTAGTACCGAACAATTTGGGTCCATCTAAATCAAATACATCGCTTAACCAATACACATCCGATCCGCCGTATTTACTTCAACAGAAATACATCGAACATCGCAACGAGAGCCTTTCACCGAGTTTACCTAACAGACCTCGGTGACCGCAGCCTCTTAGACAAATAGGTCCAGAACTGCCACTTTGAGAGGCTAATCTTTAGAGCTGTGTCAAACTTGCTTCAAGGATTCTGTCGTTCTAAATTTAGATAGAAATAAACTAAATTAAATGTACAATTTATCTAGAGCTCTTAAGAATGGTAGCCACAACTAAACCTTATCATAACTAGTCGTTAAACATTTACGTAGTTTTGATGCTCTTTTTTATATATTTTTTTTATATTGTGTGGAAAATATGTGCCAGTTTGACATGTACATATATTATGTAAACGTAGCCTGGATACGGAGAAATTTATAAAAATGTAACAAATGGAAAATAATTTGATACTGTGTATTTAATTTTAATCACCTTTCAAGTGAATTGCATTTATAAGGGAATTTTATAAACTTGTAGAAATGTACTAAGCACTTATAGACCACACTCAGATCAGTAAACTACCAACAAGTTCCCATCCAAGTAATTTACGCCTAAAGCGCAGTCCATCGACAGTTTTAAACAGCCATCAACCGCCACACTAGTTGGGGCGACTTCATTAAATTAACGCTAGCGGTTCCCCACGCTTAATGAGCACCATAATACTGATAGTCCAACTTGGCCGACTAACTGAGAGGTAATCACAGTTTATGTTTCGCGATATCATCGTACTACAGAACTTCTTAACATCCATAAAACGACAGAGTTGCTACAAAAATATCTTGGAGTATTAACAAGTCTTTATATTTAATAGAAGGATGTTCCGGACTTTTTACGAGCTGGTAATTTAAGAATTGTGTAACGGTTGCTTGTCTCATTTTAAAAGTTTTAAAAGAATGGTTGAGCTAAGTTTGTCGTCCCTGGAGCGTGTCTTATGGCCATTTAGGGAAGTTATGTACGTTGTGAGTGATTATAAGGAGACTATTAAGAATGCAGAAGCTATGTTGAGTAGTCACGAGCACACACTCGATAAATTTTGTTACCTGCTTTGAAAAGTTTGCGAACATAAATTTTGCATGGTACGTTCAAACAGTCGAACATTAATCTAATACATTCAAGTCATACACCATGTTTGTAAGCTTCTACTCATTTTGCATTCGAATTTCAGAATGGGCTAAAAATATTCCAGTAATTCGTTCTTTGGAATGACTAGTTATCAAAATCTTAGAAAGATTTAATGAACCCAAAACATGCCATACCGTGTGCCCAGAAACATTTTACATTGTAGTTTCCATACCAGTAGTAATGTAATTATGCATCTGACAAGTGACAGATCAGAACAAAGCAAAGCGAATTTGCAAAACAAGGACAATCTTAACATCGCCTGGAGCACTGCCACTAACATTGTTGTGTTACAACACGCCTATTTGTCACAGCGGCATTAACCGATCTACCTTCGTCAAAGACACATTGACCTAATGAAACTGAGTCATCCATTGCTTGCTCAACCCAGCCCCGCATCAAGTGTCTGTCCGTCACCCTTCAGTGTAACGCAAACACAATTAACAGTTAATTATATACGCTAATTATGCCGGGACTTTTATTCTGGACATGTGGTTGGGACCCTCGTCTTGTTGAGGCTTATTTAAACAGAGATAAGTACGGGACAGGAGGATGTATTTTAATAAGGCAAGTAGGGACGCCTTAGAAGTTTGTGCGTATGGAGTTGTTGGAGTTTGATGGGAGATGTTTGTAGTCGAGTGATGTGCGGCAAGGGTTTGTGGTTTTGGAGTACGAGGTAAATAGGTATATGTGATGTAAACATCAAAAGTACTTGTTGAAGATAACATCAATTTAGAGTAGAGATAAGTATAGTTTTTTAAAGGTACATAAATAGGTAGGTACCTATTCTAACATCTACACCTATAAACGTAAAATTTTTATAATCCATACTAATATTATAAATGTAAAAATAGCTCTGTCTGTCTGTCTGTTACGCTTTTACGGCTAAATCGCTGAACCGATTTGGACAAAATTTGGTATGGGTTAACCTCGGATCCTAAGAAAGGATATAGGTTGACTTTGCTGCGATAACCGACACACACGCGGGCTGAGTCGTAGGATATTGAAGAAGGTAGTACGAAATTACTTTTTTCTGTCGTTGCGCCAAGATTTGATTTTCTTATTTGTGGTAACTGACAATTTAAATTACATCATTTTCCGAGCTTCGTGGTTACACGTGGTTACAAAGGCGGACGCAATCTACAAAATAACTATCATTAATCCTTCAAAATTGAATCTCTAAAATGGCACGGATCAGGTTTTAGGCCGGCCATTGTTTTCTGTGAAACGCATCACAGCTTAGTGGGGTCCTTTGTCAGTCCCGATACTGCCATAGGCTACGGAAACCTGTCAAACTTTTGTGGGCATAATATATATAGCTGTTTTATACCTAAAATGTTGGCTTGCGGCCGTTTTCAATAAACAAAATTTTGTTAAAACATTTTAACAGAATTTCTGAAATATAAACCCATAACGATAGTTTTTATTTAAAAAATAATCTATATAAATTTGTTATTTTACTAAAGTTAATGAGTAATGTAATTTTTTTACTGACCTACTGTAAAGCCATGTAGCTGATTCAAGTGCCATACAAATTAATGTCAAAATCTCTAGTGGATAAAACTATCTATTGATCTCCTTTTTTCGAAGTTAATTAGAAATAAAGAAACGCAATACAAATCGATATTCAAATAATTAATATTTGATTATTGCCGTTAAATATATTAGTCCTAAATTATATAAATACGAATTAATACTCTACAATAATCGAAATAGATAATAGAAACCGCATCAGAAAAACCATGTTCAAAAAGATTGCAGGTAAAACAAAATAATTTTCGATGTTTTGTTCGTATAATATTAAATACTTACCGATAAATTATAATATATTATTATAAATATATTGTTAAAATTAGCAGTTCTCTCATTTCTATTTAATACATTATCTACATTTATATTTTATACTCTATCAAAATGACGTAGGTATTTCCTTTATTTTTTTTTGCATTAAGTACAGTAAAGTGCCTTATGCAACCGAGAGGGTAGATAAAGTTGTGCAAAATTATTTCCTTTAAAATATTTTTGCATTATTTACCGTAAATATAATATAACATTATTTTATCGTCAAACTAATCTTGTATACGGCCGTAAACATCAGGCTTGTTTCTTAGTACAGGGGTAAAAAAAAACATCCTTTTGCGAATCCCTTCGGGACCTACAAGCGCGACAACATAAATAAACAAGGCATTGTTTTTCAAAATTGTCGCACTTTCTCCTGTTTACAATATGAATACTTCAGCCTAGATTACAAAATCCAATTTACAATAACCTTTCAACAAAACAGTAATAAAGATAACTCGCTGCGTCCCATGATAAAGTACGTCTGCTCATCCTATTACAGGCACTACAAAATTTATGTTCCAATTAAAATTTAAACGCGATATTATCCACCAAATTCAAAAAGCAACGGGCTGCTCACGAATCAATTAATGAATGGAACATCCATATAAATCAGTCGCGTAATATTTAACAATTTTTTACGTTGAATATTTTGTATTTACGATGCATTAACCTTTAAATACAACGAAGTGTGAAATTCGTCAAAATTTAATTAACACAAACGTTAAGTTTCATGTATGTTTGATGCCGTTGTTGGCACCAATATAATTATTGTGTTAAAAAATTAACAATTAATTGACACGTCTCCAAATAAGCTAAACAATTTAAATGTTAATAATTTATCTTTTAATATTATGACATAAATCAAAGAAACAATAAACATAATATTAACGCCACTTTCACTCGCAAACAATCCATTCCAATGTTCAATACTTTTAACTATTAGATAAATGTTTTTTATAGTTTGTTTTTTTTTAAGTATTATATCTGTCAGTCTTCCAAAGTATTATATTGTTAAGCATTGCGTCATAAAGTAAACAATGTACTAAAACATAATAATAGTCATACGTACTAACTTGCTTCCATACCTCACCGAGCAACAACTTATAATAATGACACCATAACATAAAAAATAACTCGCTGACTCAATATGAATGTTAGTAGTTACAATAACTATAATAATAAAAACCTGAAAGCTGCTGGGAAAACAAATTTATCATAATTTAGGAAACGAGGTCGTAGAAGCTAGACACTGAATGTTGTAGGTTTTACTATATAATGAAAAGGCCTAAGTTTTGCCTAACTGATGGGTTAGAAAAATATTTTACCATTGTGGTCATTAATTACCATTTGGTGCTGTGGAATTTAGCTGTAAAATATCTTGTAATACTGGTCAAACTTATATAATTATATTGGACTATGGATAATCCGTTAACCCGTGCTCTATTCAATTACAATTAGAACTTGTGCTCGATTATATCCTCTGCAAAACCTTTTTCTACATAGCTTTTTTTCAGGAAACGAGCGACTATGATATACTGGTGTAATAGACTGTTTTTTTGCAACTGTAGATATTTTCGGGTACACAATGGTATCACGACTGCACCACACATCATAGAAGTCAAATCCCCATCACAGAACCCATAGTTTAAATCGAGGCCTTTTGTGTGATAGCCAACATTCCCATTTAAATGAATCCCCATCGATTCACAGCGATACAAAGGACAGCAATTTCGAACCATCGAAACGGTTTTCCAATCGTAACTAAAAAAGAAAAATGTATGGCAACCAGTTTTCAATCTAACCCTTTGAATTCTGAATAGTTTTCGATATAGCGAGTTTAGGAATATAGCTGAACGCGGAACGTCTTGAATCCTTGAAAGAAAGGTTCAACATGAATTGTTACACTTTTGTGTTTTAATATTTTTTATTTTCGTACCATTTCGTTAATGCTATTTTATTTTTACCCAACCATACATCAATGGTGTCCTCGTCTGAATAGGTGATATTAATTTATTGAAATAAAAACGCCTGGTGCCTCATTAGTGATTGCTGGTTTATACGTATGCATAGTCTGCACTTTTGTATTATAAGGTAATTCAAAAGTGCATTGAGTACATTAATCGTTTGGTACGAAAACCAAGATTACCTAAATTCAGATTATCTACACTTAACAAGAACAAATAATGATTAAACTTAGTTTTATTCTGGTATCTATTTAAATTTAAATAGAAAAAAAAAATCAAAGATATACTTTAAAAAAAAATTGGCATATGAAAAGTAAATTCCTAAAGTAAATTCACAAAACATTTGCTTTTGTAAAGTACTAGCGATGGCGCTGCTGGGCCGTAGCGTCGGCGTCGGCTAATCCGATGAACTGTGAAAGGTGTGAAGTTTGATTTGATAACCGGACTCAGTGGTTAGTTCATTGACCATTACCAAGTTCAATATTTCTATAGTCTACAGATATGCTTCAGGAAAAGTGTTTTTGCTTTACTTTTGTAAGAGGCAACAAAAGTGACTTTTGTACCTTTTCCTACCCGCTAGCACATTAAAAATTCAGTTATGTAATTTTTTATTGTTTGTACATAATTTTGCAGCGTTCGTTTAAATAATCATCTTCGACGACTATCTTGGCAGGGCCTTCTAAAATAGTTTTTTTCATGTACTTTTTTTAATTAATTGCGTTACTTAAATTTCAGTTCGTAAGCTGCTTAAATGAAACACTGAATATTGAACTTAAGTATATACTTAGACTTACCTGTGTGTGTGGAGTCCTTTACACACATGTGTACCCAACCTTCTGGCTTACGGAACAAACAGAAATTTGCCTAAACCAACGTATGGGCTCTGTGACCTAGTATTTGCTCAAAACCACACGAACGTAGCTAGGTATAAGACACCATATTTCATTTCACTATTGTTACCCAAATAACAAAACGAGGACGTTCATTTAGAGTAACTTTTATTATGGAGTTAGTTTTAATTTTTAATAAAAGCTAAACGGAAACGGATTCCATGAACTCATAACACACTAAGTGTTGTTTTAGAACATCTTTTACTCTTATTTTGAAGAAGCTCATTTCTATCTGCAAGCATAATTTATTTGAACCTACAAATTCTTCCATTAACCGCTAAGTGATCATCAATAAAACATAAAATAATCCGAGAAAAATATGAATGCTCACAGTCCATCAGAATCTATTTAAAGTCGAAATTCAACCCTAAAATTGAGATCCTTCGAAAAAAGCAAGCAACCGATGAATATTCATAGGCAACACGGCGAGGAAAATGCGGAACCTATTATTGGATCAGGGCGGATCGTGCCTCTCGCTACGAAAGGAGGCTATACTTTTTAAAATTTCACTCATAAAAGAGGAAAAAAGATTTAAGAAAAAGGGCATGAATAAGACAGGCGACAAGGACGAAGACATTTAGTTACTTAAGCACGTGGAATTGTACTCTTAATTTGCGCGAATTTAATTTCCGATGCGTGCAGGTGTGTATTTTAATCTACGATTCATTCTTTTGTATTTATAATGCCTACAGTGTTTCTAATTTGGACGCTTTTTCCTCCTGCTTTCGAAAATACAGAAAAAAAGCAGTAAACTTAAAACAGTAAACGAAAAAGCAGTAAACGAAAATCGTTATAGCAATTAATTCACTTGCAATTAAGCCAATGTAAAATATAAACATGAAAAGAGAAAATAATACGTAAACAACTGAGATACACGCTATAAAGTCCCATGACTAACTCGTGTGGAACTGCAACCGTAACTTAAGTAGGTAAAGGTTTTAAGCACACAGCTTTAGTGCATAATTAATTTTATCGGCCTGGAACAGTTCCACTAACGGGCAAAGACCTCTTCTCACATAGAAGGAACAGGCTTTGATCATCGCTCTCGCTTACTGAGAGTGAAACGGAGTGAGTTCAGGCAAGGCTAGTTAAATTAAAGTTTTTTTTGCCATAGATTTAAAAACAAAACTTTTCTTTTACAAAATACATTATTTATTTAACGTTAGTGAATAGTTCCTAATCACTCAAACAAATTTTGATTCTCACAAACGTGATAACTTAATTATACCATAATTGATATAAACGACAATTTTAAACTTCTAAACTCTGACTAGGTATACTATTAAAAGTGTATACCACTTATTTAATAATCCAATTTAACAATTAATATTTTAAATAATAAAAAACCAACTTACAAAAAAGGCAGGTATAACAAGAGCTCTGTTCCATAACCCATTAATATCACCGTTAATAAAACGACCGGGCAAAGGGTAAGTGGGGGATAATTGCAACATTCTCATTTACCGACAAATGAAATTTGAATGCAATAAAAGTTTACTGCCCATTGTAGCGATAACTGCGGAATTAGCGAAACAACTACGAACAGAGGGTGGTCGACAGTTTTATTAGAAATAGCTAAAACGATATATTTTAATTGGTTCATTTTACCTGGTTTCGAAAATTCTATTTATTTTACTTTCTTTTATTAGCGTGACAATTGTTATGAGTTCAACCGTACGTGGTTTAAAAATAACGAGTTATTAAAAATCATAGCATCAACATAAATAATAACTTAACAACCAACAATTGACGAACAACGTGCTTTGCGCGAAATTTTGATGATTTACAGCGCGAGTCAAACTGAAGCTCACTTACTACCAAGTATTGCGGACATATTATGCCAAAACGGAAAGCATGTTAAGCCGTTGGTTACAGCTGTCATACGTTGATCTTTGACAGTCTTCAGCTCATTAGGTACAGTTCTGACAACCAGAACTGACTGACTGTTCTGACAAGATACTGTGTGTGTGTGTTACCCAGTCAAATGTGTTGTGGAAAATAGAGGTCAGATAGCCAGTCCCACCACGTAAAACAGGCATCAGGATAAGACCAAAATCTAATCAGGTAAATATAACCAAAACCAAATTGTACTACCTAACTTAAGATACATTCAAACAAAAAAGACACATTACAAAATCCATAATTATAACTGGACCAAATCTATTATACCCTCGGTCACTCTATAAATTCGCAAATCATAAGGCTATCAAGCAAAGTTCATAGATCAAGGAGCTTGCTCCCTCTGACACCACTGACAGTAATTAGTGTTAGGTGTACCGGTAGAGGTCGTTAGTGAGGTAATATCGATGCGTTTTAGATTATTACTCGTAATTGGATGGTATATGATTAAGTTAATAGCGTAACTTCTGTAGGCAGTTTGTATTTCACATGATTCGAGCAGTTTGGGATCCTAGGTAATTTTGGACGTTATATGAAATACGTTTATTGCTTTTTAAAGAGACATTCTAAAATGTTTTTACTAATTTTCCTGGCAATGTATTGACTAATGAGTCGGTATTTGTACTAAAAAAATAAGTGACCATCACAAAAAAGACTTCACAGAAATGTGTCCAAACTAATTCTAATATTTTGAGAGAAACCCATTATGATTTCGATGTTTCCAAAAAATCTAGTAAGAAGAAAAGAACACATTTGGATTAGATTTTTCCAATTTAAGTAATTTCTGAACCCATATTTCAAACGAATAGGCTTCATAATCGAGACTCAGTGCACAGTCCAATTCAATTTGTAAGGAAGAATTCTCGAAATTATTAAATGGAATTGAAAAAAAGAGCTGTCCAAAATCTTTCTATTACTTCAACTAGGGACGGCACACAATTAGTTCTCCGATACTCTCAAGCAAAATGAAAAAAATAAGGACTCTTGAGCAATACATTTTTCAATATTTTTTTGCCTATCTTTTATATTTTTATCAAGTACAGGTTTACTTTTGAATGATATATCCAACTGAAAAATAAGGTGAGTTTATTGGAATGCAGTTTGTTTGTCACCACAGTAAACTCATATTTGACTACATAATAAGCTTTATAAAAAAATTATAAATTGTTTTTTTTTTAGTTTTATGCATAACTCCATTCTGTACGTTTGTCAATGAAAACTGCATAGATGCTAATTTTGTATAATGCAATAATGATTAAAGCAAGCAAGAGTTTGTCTGAATACAGCCATTTTATTAATTGTCGCTAGAATTTTTAACTCTACCAACAATAAGTTAGCTCTTAAATTAAGGAAGCTTGGAATGAGAAATTCTGTCTAAGCAGTAAATTTTGTATCTTTTTCAGAGTAATTTAATTACTTTTGCAGAACAGTACCAGGCTTTTGCGCAGTATAAATCAAAATTAAATACTAAGATAGGCCTCTCCGAGTACCCCTGAATCTAGAATAAGGTCATTAATAATTTGTTTTATGATTACAGAGTGGTTCTTGATTACACTTTGTGTTTTTATTTTCATAATTATTTAAAGAAATTTGAGTAGGCAGGTCTGGTACTATTTGTTTTGTGAAATAATATTGTCTAATTCAGAGTAACTAGACTTGTCTACAAGTTTTTGTCTGTTAATTTGTATTTTTAAAAAAAGCTCATTTATATTTCATGGAACTACTAATAAGATTTTGGCTGAAGGTTATCATAGCCGTATAGTACCATAAAAAATACGATATAGTATGATCGTACCTGCGTTTTTTCCTTCACTTTATGCAGATAACGTGTAATAGTAAAACTAGTTTTAAGAAAATAGTTTTCAGTGTTCGTGTGTGTGTTGTATAAAACGAAAATACCATAAAACCATAAAACCAAATTTCCAAGCCCCGAGCTAGCACATATAGAACATTCGCGTAAATTTTGCATTGCTGCTACAGTATTCAGCTACGTCGTAGCTCAGCGTAGCAAATACGTGCGTCACTACGAAAGCGTAGAGGAAGACGTAGCAAAAGTGAGTTCGTATCAAAACAGCATTTTTATCTTTATTGTTGTCATGTGAACATCAGCCCTTTAGCAACACAATCGCATGTTACGTCGCGTATATCTCCAACGTGAGACCCTGCTCAGCGATGAAGGTGATAAGAGTGACGGCTTCGATCCGAGAAACTTGCCTTTAATTTGACAGTATTTATGCCAGACTCGAAGGGTGATGTGAATGTTTTTGAGTTTTAGGTATATTATGTGTTTTATAGCAGTGATACATTATAACTTGACATTAATAAAGCAAGATATAATATTTGTTTTGTGTTTAAAATCAATTTTATATTTTTTCGTCGTTTATTAAATTGCTAAAGCATTCAGCTGGTAAAATTAACATGCTTAGTCTTGTTAATACCCATTCAAATAGAAGTAAAAGCAATCTAATTCCTAAAGTAAATCTTAAGTGAAATGCTGTCAAACTGTCACTCAAGTCATGTCCTAAGGACCAGAAATATCGTTGATGAACAATGGACATAAGCTGTCACTTGTCAATCAATATGACTGACAGACAGGCGGTATACAAGAGAATACTAAATACTACCGAAAATTTTAGTGAGTTGGTAAAGAACTTACCTTATATAGGGAATATAATAGACTCACAGAAATTGCGTCGGTATGTATAATTAAAGTATCTACAAAATGAACATTTTTGTACAACCAAATAAAACAGAACGAACAATTTCTTTGTCCTACAAACTCTTTCATTATTTGTTTACTGAACTGCTGCCAATTTGACTAAATAATTTATCTTTGTTACATAACTCAAATTCAGACAAGGAACACGAACTGAAATGATTTAAAACATTCTTTCGTTACAAACTCACAATGTATAATTTACTACTGAATATTTTGGACTAGCGTACTTTAATAAAACTTTTATTATTCTGTAACTATACTGTACTAAATAATTAAATATGTAAAATACTGCACTGTAATACAATTGGAACAAGAAACGTAATCTATGTAGGTACTGAATTGCATTCGTAATATCGTCAATAAATAATTGAATTGCCATTGTTGTGGTGCTTCTGTTTCTCATTCACAAAAACAAATGCAGGCGCGGACGTCAGCAACGAGAATTTGTGGACATGCCGATACACGGTATCTGTGCCGTGTCCGTTGCTCGCTCGATTTATGAGCACACAGCGACATGCACGATAAAATGTTACGTGGAACACTGAACACTTTCTAATGAACTACTAAGTGCTGTGTTATGATGTAGTTGGAAATTAAACATGGCTTTTTTAATGTTAATAGTAAATTAATGTGAAACTCGATGGTTGAAAAACTTACACATAAAGCAGCATTTTATAGTCGATTACTATTGCCTAATTACGAGGAAACATAATTTAATATATTATTAAACCCTTAGTAAAATACTAATGTAATTTCAAAAGTAGGAGGCCTAATTACACATCTTATTTTTGTAGCATCTTCCTCTTTGAATATAAAATATCTAGTCTCGTCATGCTAACAGTCTAATTAGTAACTAGCTAATTACAGACATTAGTAGCTATCATAATTTATTCTCTCTGAAGAAGACTAAGTAATTACCTAGACTGTGTTGTTTGTCAAACATATTTAATGGGCAAAAAAAGTAAAGTATTGTTGTGCGCCGAGAAACAAAACAGGTTATGTATGTATATATTATGTCTAAACAACAACCTTGCGCAGAGGGGTGTGGAATATTCATAAAGTAAAGAATAATAAGGTATATCGAATGACTACAACTAAAGGCATTATAATAATGACATTCGAAAATCTTGTACGCCCTTGTTGTTAACCAGCTTATTACAGTTTCTTCCAAAAATATTTTTTACGAACCAAATATTACATTTGAACTTTCTTACGAAATTAAGTATTAAGTACCGCACTTATTTTTTATAAATATAATATTGAAATTAATTCACGAAACAGGCCATATTTCCCTACTCTTAAATATTCCGCGTTCAAAAACCACTTCAAAGGCACCGTAAGACGAAAGACGCAAAATTTTCGACTCCCTCCACTGAATATAATATTAAAGAATTATTAATATACATTGTATACGTATGTATTCATATTGATCTAGAGAAAGCAACATTTTCGGCTTTGCGATTCGAGGAATATTGTCGGTTACTTGAGGTACAAAACCCACATGTAAAATTAATACAGCAGCGTAATATATAGGTCCTTGGAAGATTTTAGGACAAGAACTTGGGCCTAAGTTACACGAAAGGTCCTTAGTTTGGTGCTAGGTAAATTTGTAAAATGGTTTGTAAAATGAATTATGCTGTATCTAAATGTTTCAAGAGTGATTAGTGCATTTAGAGACATGTACCATTATAAGATGTAATGAATTATGTAACCCACTAATAACAAAAACCTGTCTAGAGAACTTAAATGTTTAATTTATAAAGATATAATTTATTCACAAGAAGTTTATAGTTTAAATAAATAAAGACTACACTAAATATTTAACTGACAAAAACTTCGTATCTAAATTCGCACAAAGCCCAGTTTTATACCAAAAATTTCTATAGAGACAAAATTTAACAAATTTTGAAGAGTTTCTCTCGTGAGAACTAAAACTGTTAAGTTTTGCTCTACTTGCTGAGAATGTTTGATGTTGCCGACTTGCTGAGTACATATCCTATATTAGTATATTAGACTGGCTCTATCTCGAGCGTAGATAAATACTGGCAGATCATTAAATGCTTCGCGAGTTTATTATAAGCAAACATTTGCTCACTGATTGGCTTGATGAGAGAGTGATTGCTTAGAAGTAAAGCAGGATTGCATATTCTAGTGTTTATTGTTGTCTTCAAAGTATGTTGCTAAAACATTAAGCTTTTGTTCCGTTCGGGCCCCTGTTTTGATGAAAAAAAGCCATTCAAGAACGCGATCAAAGATAGATTCAGTATAATTGTATATCGGTTTTGAGAGGCGGTATTTGACGTTTTTTACGTAAATTTTTAATTTACGAAAAGCTATTGGTTCAAAATAGTGTACACTGTTAAATATAAATTATATAAATATCCTGATATATTACTACATATCAATTAAATTTTCTACGTTTCTTTTAAATACTTTCCATTTCAACGTTTACCTAACCCTTTTATAGACGAAAACTATCACCATCGACGTCAAATACCTCGTACATTGACGCCCTAGATCCCACCCAGGAGTTAATTGCCCCAAAGTGAATTAAACTGATAAAATCTGCGACGAACGTCCCTGATTTATCGCCTCTCGAAGATTAACCCGATGTGTTTCGTTTACGATTCGCGACAGACCGACGTGGGACTAACGATCTAGTACGAGACACAGTTGATCAACTTTGGATCTTTACTGAAATTGTACTGAGTGAAAGTTACTACATGTAACTACATTAGGTGTAAATACACTTAGTCTAGACTAAGCTAGGCTTATTTTACAGAAATCGATGATTTAATAATAGAATATATTCGTATCGGTAAAGGCTTTAATAAGTTTTGTGGCAAGAAGCGTTTGTGGAAGAACACAACTAAGGGATTATTTCGAAGACGTATGTGAGATAGGTATTGTTTGACTGTCTGCTCTTGTCAAACTTTGCTTATGAGGTTCCGATCATAGAGAGTATTATGTAGCTATATTTGGGATGTTTTAAATTAAGATGAATAAGCTGTTTTTGCCTAAGCTTACTTAGAAAAAGATGCCACTAAAGAAGTAAAACAAAGTGCTGATAAAATTTAAAGATTTAAGCTCAAACTGTCATTGAAATAAAAAATTATGTACTACTGAATATAATTATGGCATAAGAAAAATAATATAATGGAACATAACACAGCAGTGCAATGAAAAATAAAAACTAGTAGTTAACCGAAATACAATTTATACTAAAATAACGAGACCCAACTATTCAATAACCTATCTAACCGAAACCAAAATCGAATCCCTATTACAAACCACTCCGATAAATCTGGACACACGAAGAAAACTTCCATTCAATCGAAGTAAAAGCGAGAACCATAATAAAACATTACAAATTGGCTTACAGCAGGGCCGGCTAAGTGCTTCCTTAAAATATTTATTTGTAGTTCGCTTTTAGCGGCCACTCCGTCCAGGAAATACATTTCAAGTGGAAACGCGAAACTGTTTCTTGTTCGACGTCACATTTTCTGGATTCAGCGTGTTTTAGTGTTTTGGTGGACGAAGCGAAACAATTAGATTTATGATGTTTATCTGCGAGAATATTTTTATTGCTTTTGACATTCACACCTTTCTTCCATTTGTTTTTTTCCGGTTTTTCGTCTATTTCTTTTACGGCTACGTGCCAGTCTTTGTGTTATACGAAGCTGTCTATGATTTAATTTAAGTGATATCGCTGAGACTTTTTCCTTCAATTTACTCGTCAATGCCAGTTTCAATTATGTTTTCCCGAAATCTTGCGTCATAAAATATCATTACCAGAATTATTAGGTAAACTGTTTTTGTTAAAATATTTAGACAAAAAGAAAAATGATAAGGGTTGACAACCTTAAAATTTACAATTTACTAAATCTTCAATGTTTTATTATTATTAATCATATGTTGCCTCTTATACTAACTACAGTTCATGGTAACGTATACGCTGCAAAATACTTAAGACTTAATAGAGCAAAAAACTATTTAAGTTATTTCATAAATCCCATCTTAAGTCCAGAACATAAAATAAAAAATAAAAAACGCATTTCTCATAGCATTCATTAAACACGAACGTTCATAGATTATTATATTAAACTTTATAGAGAATCAGTGAAAGTAAGATCATTAAAACTTGTACCGTTAGGTCGCTGAACATATCTCGCGGTATACTTGTAAATGTTTTGTAACTACAACTACTGGAGAAACTTGCCTTCGTTGTGATTATGGCAATCTCCAAGTCCCAGTGCTATTGTTACACACTGTTGGGACGTGTACACTTAGCCTTTTAGTGACAAAAGTTTTTGAGACCTAGATTTTGTTATGTTGAAGTTATTTGTATAAGTTATGTGTTGCGGACACAAATTTTCTTTTATAAATAACAAATAACTAATAAAGGTGGACAAAAACACTTAAATTGCACAAATAAATAGCTAAAGCTCTTGTGTTATGGAATAAGAGGCAAAGAAGGTACCATAAGCACCAAGACTTGAGACTGGTTTTCATTAGGCCACCCAGAAATCGAACTCGGGACCACAGAGTTAGCGACACCTTGAAAACCGGTGTGTACGCCACTCGACCAAAGAGGTTGTCAAATTTCATTTTATGGTTTGATTTCTGTACGATCATTGATGGGAAAGTTTTTCAATGTGATTTATTGTTTTCTACCTTTGATCATTTCTGAATAATATATAAAAAATCGAAACCTTAGGTTACTTCTGTCTACTTACCACATTTTATCTTTAATGCTCCCCAATACATTATAAATAGCATCGACCGTTTATTTTAATTCGAATACTCTCGCAAGTATTTACATACGTCTATGTAACTGTACTTAACATAATATATATGCATAAGGTATGTAATGATCGTAATCGTTAGGACTGCCTAAAAACCATTAATAAGGACAAAAACTGCCGACACAAAAGGTACGAAAATGGGGCAAATCTTCCGTAACGTGGTGTCCTTTCTTCTCCACGTCCTTGACCCTGACCGGCTAATTGCACGCGGAAAAAGAAATTGTAAAACGAGTTCCAGAAGGGGAAGGCGGCCATTAATTGTGTCAGTTATTATTAATTGCTCCGAGACTAACATTCGTTTTCGTGTTCAATTATAAATTCATTTATTCTTGGACCATTTTATTTTTATGTCATTTGTAAAAGACAGCCATTACTTGTTCACCCATCACTTTTATAACAGTTTTATTTTTAGTTACAAGTCTTAATTTGATTCTTTAAACTTCCTTTTTGAATACTGAATCATTTTAATCATAGTACATAAAATAATACATGGCAAAGTCGAAGAATCAGTATTAATTATTTGTACTGTGAAAGTATTTTTATTACTACTAATTATTAAATTGTAGTAATATGTATCAGTATAGTGTATGACCAGTGTGTAGTATGTCTTATATAGACCAATTTATGAGTAAATGGTTCAGTCGAACGTTTTAAAACTAAGTTTGTAAATTAGTATTGAAAACGGTTTACTGTTTCGGGGATTTTGAATGTAAAGTAACAATTTTCGTTGCCTTTGATTCTGGGTTTCTTTGTTAAACAAAACTTATGAGTCTAAAGATCGATTTAATAGGATTACTAGAGAGAAATAATAATAAAATGTAAACCCATATAGGTACTTTTTACATATATATTTTTTAGCACAAATCTATAATAAACGAAATTCTTTACGTATAAAAATAAATAATCATTTAGGAACCGAGAAACTCGATACAAAATCCTAATAAGGGCGACACACAACCATCTGACACGACAGATGTTTTGTACCGACAGTTTGTTACCAAGAACTGCTCACTGGTGTTTGCATTATAGAAAAATAGCAGTATTTGTGTTTGCCGAACTACCACAGAGATCTTTTTTATGCTTGGTCTTGTAAGTGAAAAAGTTAGGACTCAGCTTAGTCATTTGATTTATTTTCGTAAATAATGTAAAAATGATAAATTTGGTATTTAGACGAAAAAGAAAACTATACAAGAGTGATAGACACGGTTTTGCGTACTGAAGGACCAGAGGGTTAATTAACATTGTGTGTACCGTTGTGCAATTGTTTGCGCGATGTAACAGATTGCAATGGCTTCCCAGCAAACTGAGCAAGCAAGATTAGTAGACTGGAGTTACAAGAGCAAATTAAAGGAAGTTATTAAGTTTAATCTTTGGTTAGATTCAAAGTTAAAGCAACCATCGTTTATTAGTCACCTTTAACATATTTGGAAAGTAAAAACGGTTTACAAGCAAACATAATTTGTAATAAAAAAATGTAAGTATGAAAATGATGTGTATGTACGCAGTTACAGTTTACATTTAGTACATAATAAAATAAGTCCTAAGTGTGGAGCTCTGAACGAATAAGCTGTAAAAACATCAAGTTATAACGCTACGGTAGTTGCTTATGTCGTAATAAATGAGTGTTCGCTGGAACCTATAAACATTTCCAAGAAGGTTTTGCCTATTCAGAAAATTAAGTGCTTAAATACAAATATGCTCGGTTTTTCTTTACCTTTGTGTTATACCTTCAGTGAGTAATCTTGTTCATTATATAACTGTCTCACCTAAGAATAAACACTGTTTTTTGTAGTGATTATAGTGGTGGTATAAGTGAAGTAGTACTTGTATAATAATAATGATTAAATGTGAAAATTATTTTTAGAAAAATCAGGATACATTTAGCATATCGTGGTAATGTTTTCATTCTGTAAAAGTTAAATGGATGTTATTTTTCATTGCATATAATCCAAACAATCATAAAATAATGTGTGTGGCCCTACAAACTAGCCAAAAACGTTATGTATCAAAATAATACTACTTTTTGAACGGATTTTATTGTTCGATAAAATAGCGGACGAACGCGGACATAACCGCGGGCAAAAGCGAGTTATACTAAAATAGGTATTTGAGTGTCCAGTAAAAATATTATTATTGATATTTCTTCTGCTTAGCAATGAACCCTTTACGAAACGAAATGCTTACATAACAAACACAACAACATTATTGAAACGCGACATTATGTTTTATCGGAGTACCCACATAACATACACAAATTCGATCATTACAGATAAACAGAACACATTTGCAGCGTTATTTATCGTTATAGATGCGAACGTATGTTTGTGTGAAGGAAACGTCGCCCGTACGCGTCAAGTGTTTTTTTCACATCGCTATTTTTTCTATCAGATTGGAGTCTTCGGAAATTGGGGATATGTTACAGACAGTTCGCACGATATTTACTTGTCGGTAAAGAAAAAATATATGCCTCTATTTTTTCGTTATCGTAAAAATTGTGTCACACTAGCTTAACGTGGTTTTCTGACATCATTATGAACATGGTGTTCATACATGTATTGTTGTTTAAGTCATTTTTTTTATTTTTATTTATTTATTTATTTACTTAAATCTATCATTACAGGCATGCCTAATGCAACAGACTAGTGACTTACTTAACTAAATAGTTATACATATAAATTAACCTCCTTCTTTTATCTATGTACCTATCTAACTATATATTTTTTCAATATAACAATATTATTTTTTACTTAAATACTAAAACAAAATAATATAAAGTAATTCTATTACGTAACACTTATTTTTCACTAACTTCTAATCATATTCTGTATCAAACTAAGAATTTGTTTTATACTTTTTGTAGGAATTTTTGACGTGCTCCGTAGTTGAGTGGCGTAACACTGTGTGGGTTTTCAAGATGTCGCCAGCTCTGAGGTCCAGGGTTCGATTCCCGGACGGGTTAATGTAAAAAACCACTTTTCTACATTGTTCCGTTTCTGGGTTCTGTGGTACCTTTGTTGTTCCTAATTCCACAATATAAGTGCTTTATTGTGTGATGTTGTCCTAATTTATTTATTAGTTAGTATAATGAGGTAAATCTTGATCTTTTTCATATTTTAGGGTCAAAACAAAGTTTTATACTTTAGTCAAGTCCTTTACATCTTCCAAAGTTTACTAAGAAAATCTTTTTCATGTAGTATGTGTATTATATTAGATATTTATAATTATATCAAAAACAACAAGCGATATAGGCTGAGTCCCTCGGATAGGTGCCCATCCAATTATATTTAGGCGTTATGAACACATTCTGGTATTACGCAGACTCAAAACACATGTTGTAATTTAGAATGGAAAATGGGACTCGCGGGTAAAAAGGTTTAGACATAGTAAGCCTTAATTACTTTTTTGTTGTTTGCTGGTCGCCAGGGATATTTTAAACCGTTAGATTTAAATGCTTTTACTGACCTGTGTAATTAAAGGTGGAATTGATAGTTTCAAACACATACATAATGAACTTGAAACAAGTAGTTAAATAAAGGTAAGAAAACTTTAGCTGTATTTAGATTTAACGTAATTATTACTATCTAGGTGGTCCTTTCGACGATAGCTACATATAGATAGTACCAGAGATAAAATACAATCAACTAAGGCATTACTAAGGTCATATTTGAAAACAAATTGTTTAAAAGCAACTACAAACCAAATACCAGTGTCAGTTCTTAAGAAAAACGCAAGCGATAATTACCACTTATCTTGTAAAATATTTCCATGTTAATTTACCGTTACTGCGCGGTATGGCTTCAATTTTCCGCCGATTTATTTGGGAACAAAGCGGCCCCCAGCGACGGAACGTTATCGGTTGTTATTTATCGAGCTGGGGCCGAGCTAAACTCGTTAACACGGTTTACCTGTCCCTCTATAATTCACCCGTTTTTACTTAACGAGCGGTTTGTTGGCCGCGAATTAATGTTTTAACTCAGTGGCTTTTAAACTTGTTTAAATCATCCCCCTCTTTCTTATCTAGCTTGTTATAAATTTGTATGTGAGGGATAGTTGGGTTGATTCAGATTATTTTTAGAGATTTTATTAAAAAAAATAATCCAAATACTTTAGGACAATAAACAATAATGTAAAAACTATTTTGACTGATAAATACAAAAAAAAAACCTCTAAGATAGAAAACACACTTGTTACTCTTTCGATATATTTTGTAATACTGTTAATCAAGCCCTAATTATAAAGGAAAAACTTTAAAAATTATGAATTATAATTAAATATACAATCCAAACATGTTCAATGTAACAAAGTAAATAACTTGAAAAAAAGAGGACCCAATACCTATGTAATATAAACGTGCAATAAAATACGAAGCACTAAAAATATTCCAAAGTCTGAACATTGAGAGCCGCTGTTCAGAACTCTTGCTGTAATGTAAAAATAAACAAATGTACCGTTTAGATGAGGCCTGGAATTTAAATGGGTGTAAGCTTTGTTCATTCGGAAAATGGATGAGTTAAAATACGTACCTAGTGGTCCTTCGGTACAAATTGAACACAATAAACTTTATACATACGTTTTGACTGGCTTTGATGGAGGCGAAATGTAAAGCTGTACTTTTTTCATTGCTATTTTTATTTGCTGTACGCTTTCAGCTGCTTATAAAGTTTGCAGTTTTCCGAGATTAAAACTACCTCATTTTCTAATCTGAGAAACATTTTGCCTCTGTACACTAACAATGTTTTTTTACTGTTTCAAAAAATGTTTGAGATTAAGAAAAATTCGAATAAGATACGTCAGTTATATTTAAACATTATCCTATGCAAAGGCCGCGGATAAAAGGAAGACATCACAAAACATCACAAAATATTGCAATTAGGAATGAGAGTGGCATTTTACGCACATAACTTCAAACTACGACACGTAACACATTGAGAATAACATTTTCATTTAACCATTTGCAAAGCTTTTCTACCATAAGGATGGATAAAATTTTTTTTTTTGGATTCACGAGGTAATTGTCAATTCAGAAAACAAAAAATATTTCATTTAATAAGGTAGATCTAGCTCTCGCAAATGTAATTGTAAGCATAATTACTTTTACTTTATTCGCCTACCAAATGTAATTAAGTCTTTAAATAGAATGAATGCTCAAGAGAATATAAAATTTTGTTTGATAATATATTTCTATCGGCTACGCCCAAGGTCTACACAGGAGACGTAAAGACGTCTAAAGGGATTATATTATTAAGAAAGCTCTCTCGGTCACTTTTTGTTCTATTACTAGGTAGGAATAGAGGCAGATAAAACCCTAGTAGCACATTGTCAGATTATGCGTTATTACGTCCTCCGTCCGTCGAGCGGAATACACAACAGGGTTTTAAGGAGTCGCTAGCTCTGAGGTTCCCGGTTCGATCCCCAGACGGATCAAAGTAGAAAAAAACTATTGAACATTGTCTCGAGTCTGATTGTTCAGACCTTCTTTGTCTGTGATTCCATAACACAGGCGAATTAGCTACTTACTTTGGGTTCAGAGCAATATAATATGTGATGTTGTTCACATTTTTTTATTGTTTATTTATTTATAACACTATAAATTCTATTATATTAATCTTTTCCAATATCAAGGCAACATCACAAAGTATCTGCACTAACTGATTATTTACAAGAACAATAAATAACAATAGAAATGCAGACATAAATTATGATATGATTACATGATAAATTAATTATGTTTCCATAAAATACCACGCCACCACGTAACGATATTATGACATACTTTGTTTTTTTTGTATAGAGGATTTTTCAGTCCTGTTAGGTATATAATTTGTTCAATTAACTTCAGAATCAAAGTTTTAGTGATCACAAATAAAGTCTAGAAACATCACGTTTGAAAAAGATTTTATTTTCTCACTACCTATTCTATACTAACAAGTTTGTAATCACCGCTTCAAACTCAATTAAAAAGTGATAACACATTTAAATCTGGATATCATTAAGTAACATTGTAACCATTGAACGTTACTTGAGAACTTTATTCCCCCGTCAATAATTACGAAATGTGTAGTGGGGGGAATTTTATCGTATTGGAAGTATATTTTAAGGTTTATGTAGGACTGTCTGTTTTTGCAAAAGATAATTTTAGAACTCATTATCTTAAATCATATCATCTCGCAGAAATCTTAGATTTATCGTTTAAGTTATTTTAGATAAAATCATTCTGGACCTATTTGCTTTGTCATATCCAATTTCACCTTTTTAGCCCACAGATCACTTCTCGATTATTTTATAAATAAGAACATAATATGAAAACTTTATAATTATGTTTTCACGATCCATGATAGAAGGCAGTTATACATAAGATTGTTTAAATTCTATCGCTAGGTTCCGCATTTAGTAAATACAATTTCCACACAAAAATGGAAAAAGTTTATTATATACTCTGAAAAGATAATCTGCCAGGCCTCCAGAATGGTCCTGTCCTGTCTCCTATAATGTTAACGCATGGCCACCGTACATACAGCAGGTGATTACCGACACATATGAAAGTAACGTTCCAACCTTAAAATATTCACGGCGCGTACCCTCGCGAGAAACTTTCGCTTCGAGAATTTTAAATATTTACTGATCGCTCCGCTCTTTGCGCTTTTGCTGAATAATCACATACGTAACTGGAATTTCTTTGAGATTACTTCGATACAGTTTGTTTTAAATTAGGTTGCGATTATGTCTATTTAAGGAATTTACGAACTTCATAGAATATTTTAAACTTTCGTTACCGTGGAAATAACTTTTATTATTATTATTCCTTTCAGATCCTATACTAATCTCTTAGTTTTTGATCGATATTGTAAACGATTTGGTTACTTACCTGACAAAGTCCGTATGAAATAAAATTTGTTTCTACAACTACTTATTCACTTAAAAATGGAGTTATGAACATAACATATGTCGGATGTTTCAAAATCCGCTAAAAACACAACCATTCAAACTAAAATACCATTTACAAAACAATTTATAATGTGATTTTTTACCGAAGATTTTCCGGGTCAAATGGCAAAGTGGGGATTTTTATGTCTGAATACATTTCGTGTGAACTGAGGGCTCAAAGGTTGCTACCATTCAGATCGGTGAATGGATTTGTGATCACGCGATTGCGTCGTGTCCAAGTAAACGTAGAAGCGGACCTGAAATCTTTTTGAGGAAATTTATGCAAGAAAAGAATGTTTTGCTTCACTATTTGATAGAATGCCGAAGCTTTTGGAATAGATTTCAACATTTATAAAAGGCTATTTGAAAGTTTTATTATATGTATTATTATTAAGTGACACACATTAAAACTTTTATCAGAAATCGAGATCCGTACTGTTGGTGTGTTAATTACTTATTCTTTATTTATTAAAATATAAAAAAACAATGTAAATATTAAAAAACGTTTTTATTAATATTTTACTCACCGTTATCATGCTGACTTCAAAGCTGTTTTATTCATTGTATTTACAGAGAGTTATAACAAAGGATAGCTCACTTTCTTTCATGACAAGATGACAAGTCATCAGCGAGTCGAACTAGAAAGCCAGGAAATATTACCTGCATTACAATGGATGGACAGCTTTTTTAATTAAAGCCTATGGAAAATGTATCATAACTTCAAATTGTTCAAGACGCTTGATTCTATTACATACTTACTAGATCGTGTATGTACATATATATACGTGTGTACGACGATTGATTGATTGATACTTATTCGATTCAAACCATATTGGAGGAAAGTTAGGTATCAACGACTTCATTACTGTTTTAAGTAGTAAATACATGTGTTATATGAAGAGATACAAATTCCAGATAACACCATAAAATGTAGGTATGTAGCTAGTTCTGTGCCCCGCAGCGCCATACATAAAAGCCGCTACCAGTAACAGTATTCGGCAGACATATTTCCTGTCCACCTGTCCCATCCTTTTCCCTTCCAATTCTTTTTGCGAAGCTTCCCATTACCCATTACCGGGAACATAAAAAAAAACCTTCCACTTTTATAACCTCACAAATTACCTCCCACATTCAGTCACATCCCCCTTCCATGGCAATCCACGGCATCAAAAACACACCTCCACTAATTAAAATCCAATTACTAACACAAAAACATCGGTGTTTTGTATCAGACAACCGGTTTACTTAGCTTCACAAAGGCAGGCCTTACGACTCCTTTATCATGTAAAGCTTGTGAGCAAATTAAAGTGCTGAACCAATTTCGTTCATCTCCGATATCTAATTAACGATGTTGTGTCTGTTTAAAGCAAAAGAACACAAAAGAATTTAAAGAAGGATGTAATAAAGAAAAAAGGAAGTGAGCTATACGGTACATAGACACGCTAGCAGAGTAAACAAAAAGAAATGGATATCCTGCAGTGGAGACTAGAGAGATTATGTAGGTACATTATCTTCTTGTATGTTTTCGACAAAAATAATTATATATGGGAAAAATAACTAGTTTGCTAAATTAGCAATGTGCATAGTAGATATTTATAATGCATAGAGGATGTACTTTTAGTGCTTATCTGATTAAAAATCCAAAGCTATAAAAGGAGGTTTTTATCGACGAAAATTATGACCTCTATATCGGTTCTAAAAACGATGGGTATTAGAAATGATTACTTATTTAAGTACTGATTTTTTTTGTACGACTACAGCAAAATCACCTTGTATACGATACTATAGCGATAAATAAACTTTGTTACTAGAGAAATTGTGGAGTAAATTAAATGGCATACTTTTCCTTGTAACTTTATCCACATGTAAGTACCTACATGAAAATATGTGAAGCAACCGGGAAGGCTCAATTTATATTTAAATTCCGAAACAATTTAAACTGAAACTGGTATCATTCACATTAAACGTTTGCATCTCATTGTTTTCTACATATTTTCGTACAATTTTAACAGCTGCGCTCGTAAAGATGCAGCGAGCTGTGGCTTGCGGCATATGAATGGGAATTATTTCACGAGCCAACCACGGCCGGCGTCTGAGCGCCTAATTTGAAGACAACCTTAACATCTGCTGTTCAGTTTAATGCGTTCCATGCGCACTGCAGTTTGTATGAAATGTGAAACTTTAGATTTGACTTCCGTAGCAGGTTTTTGGTCCTTTGGTACGATAAATTTAATAAAAAAAGAAATTGTTGCCCCTATTATTTATGTCAAAGATATGACACCGACTGTAAATAATAGTTAAATTATGATAATGAGTTTATTTAAAACAATTAAATTGTTAACGCGATTTTAATTACACTTGACCATCGGAACCAATTAATCAGCAACGGAAAACCGTTACATTTTTAAAGACCACACGCGATTGGTTGGTTACGTAATATGTATACTGTTCGGGAGCCAATCGGAACTGTTCGGACGCTATTTTAATTATGTTTTGTTTGAATTTGGAATGAATTGCAAGCGTTAATCAAGGTCGGGATTTTATTAATGAGTATACTTTGGTGGGGAAGATTAATTATGTAAAATGGTTGACATATTCAGATGGGCTGTGGTTGCGACCGTGTCGACGGTTGCCGGAAATGGTTTCTGAATTATTAATGCCGTTATTAATTACTGGAGTACGGTTAATAATTTATTTTTCTTGTTTGCGCGCTCGGATCTGATGTTTGTGGATTGGATGGAAATTTGATTTGATTTTGATGTGATGTTGGAGGTGTACTCAGGGTACTTAAATATTGATGAGATTTTTGAGCTCGTGCTGTTACTCTGTTCTGGTTTTATTGTATGAAAAACGTTGTGTACTGAGGCTGATTTGAAACCTACCAAATTAGAAATTGGTTTTCTTTTTATGTAGATACGCTTTAGTGAATAATAAATTTATGTGTTAATAAATTATCACTTTGCCAAAATGTCGTGCATTTTTGAATTGTACAATGTATTATTTTTTAATTTATAATAAAATTGTAAAAAAACTAGGAGAACATTATATAATGTTCTCCTATTTATTTAATGTTTTGAGATAATTTTCGTTACATAACGAACCATCCAACATTTAACAAACATATCTGTTTCATTATAATCTCACATTAACATAACAACATCGACCTGTAATTACTGAAGCATTTAACAGCTCAATTTTAACCTGCGTCTTGTATTTCACCGTAGCTCAAATTGTTTTTGGGAGTTTTGTTCACAAGCGTACGTATAACATCCTTATAAAATAACCTATAGGAAAAGGCTTTAAAGCTAACTTCGTCAAAAGGGACAACTTTCTTAGAACACCAGCAAATCCTTTGGCATCCTTTAAATCTAGTGTAAAACAGAATTAAGGCAAGCAAGCAAAGTTTAATATCAAACTTCAAAGTTTCACCAAGTTTGCTGATATTACTATAATATTATATTTCAGATACAGCTACCTACATGAGAGATTATGATCGTGTTACAAACTTATACGTTAGATTGATATGAGATCTTATCTAGAAACGAAAATTATGTTTAGACATAAGAATAAAAGATTTTAAGTTAAAAAACCTCCCTTGAGTACGAGCTACGGTACAAAACCGCGAGGAGTTTAAGATTAAGTTGTTCCGTTGTTAGTACTACTAGTCGTACTAATACTAATAAGATTTATAATGTACTATGATGGTGTATAACCAATTAATAAGCCTTAACAATTATATTTGTAGTCCTTTCTATCCCATTTCTTATAAAATTATTCTTATTTCATAATTATCTGAAGGTTTAAAGCCCACGCGTCAAAAAAGTTATCATTGCGTATTACAAAATGTGGATGAAGGTATAATAGTACAAATCTATCGAGTATTTATCGAGGTTATGTACTAAATATAACTCGGAGCTTCTACACAACCGGGCTATACAACATAGATTTTAGTTATAAGGTTAAATCACAATAGTTTTATGTCAAAAATAGATTGAAAATGTTTACTTTTCCAATGTGTGTCTATATTTTAGATGATCGATCGGTAGATTATTTTATATACGGCAAATATTACCTTCAATCTCAAGTACCAATATCGTAAAGTCAAAATCAATTGAAAAACTTAATATCTTGTGTTATGCTCGTAACCATCGGTGCACAGTCAGGCTGTACTATAAAATGCTTCAATATCGCGACCGCGAGGACCATAAATCTCAACGATCTAATCTGGAGACGGACGATATCTGATTACGTCACAAAAACGATGACATACTACAGCTGTGTTTCTGAGATACGTATTTAACAGGAGTAAAAAAAAACAGTACAAGTAAAATAAGCACATTAAAAAATGGGATTCAATTACGAGCAGGATTTTGAGTAGATATTTGTAGCAGTTAGCTAACTAATATCTAATTAAAACCCCTTTTTTACGAGGTGAAAATCTAATGACTTCAACGCACGCCGAGAACACGACGTGGCGATATGTAGGACTTGCACCGTTACTAAAACCACCCCAGTTCCGTCCTTGCCTTTGCCGGAGTCCCGGGTTCGCTAAAGCATGCTTGGCTCCGGCGTGCTTAAAACTGCAGGTTTGCTTACAACCCCTCGTAGATACCTACCTAGGTAGTCATACTAAAAATTGTTAGCCGGTACCTAATGCCAAATATGTACTCTGTCTGCTATCCCTTGATTTGGTCCCGTGTATTTTTAACAGATATGCAGATAATCAACCTTTGATAGCTAAAAATTCATACAAGAGATTTTAGATTGAAACAAAAACAAGAAATTATTGTGTAACATTACGTATTTAACTATGTTCTTCAACAAAAAAACTGGCTAAAGAAAATCCAATTACAAATTTACAAAACATTATATATCAATACGCACATTTGCGTACCTAAGGTTACCAAACTCAAACAGTTTGTTTCTATAAATACAAATTCACACGAACTTCATTGAAACTGGGGTGGGTGAGACACAAATGACTTACAAACCTGTTTGCAATCATCATAATATCACAGGATTTAATATTCGCACCCCCTCTCTGTCGCCGAGTTACGTAATTAATTTTCCTTTGCAACTATTTCTGTAAAAAACTTATTCGGAATTATCTTCGTCCCAAACACTTTATGAATAGTAGGTAAATAATATCTCTATGGCGTATTATTTACGAGTCTGTAACTCCAAGGTTAGAATAAAATAAATCAGATATCCAGTTAATATTGAATAAAGACTTTCATACGATTTTCAGTATTCCGTATATGCGGGGAAATCAAACATGAAAATTATTTTTGTTCCTTTTGCTATCGCCTTTTACATCTTTAATGGTCGTATATAGAATACGTGGGTGAGAAATATCGTTTTTTTTCTGATAACTATTAATGTCGTCATGAACATTAAGATTATCATCATAATGTATATTTTATTTCGTCTTGAAATCGTAATTACAAAAGAAAATTATCCTATACATAACATCATACCTTAACAAATAATGTTTAATACCTAGTAATGTGTTACAAGTTATCTCAAAGTCATGAATAACCGCTGCAGTTCCCCATATTTTCAAACTAATCCACAAATCGCCTTCCACGACACCACCGGTAAGTCATGGGGTAGACTATTTGTTACCTACATGGCCAATATATTACCTCGTACGAGACATCTCTCAGTATCGAACATTTTTGTGCCAATGAACTGTCCAGTTTGTTTTATTGTAAAATCAGCAGTTCTATAACCTTAACACATAGTTCTTTTTGCAAATTTAATATTTATTAATATTTCTTTATTTAAATAAAGTTTTAAAAATGGTTCTTTTAGCCAAAATCTGCTAGTCCTTATATCCGCAGGGTATACGAAAACTAACATTCAATAGTGTTTGTTATCTCTTGCGTAATAAGAGGCCTAATTTAATTTGGGAACTATTATTATACCAAACTATTGTTTCCAGTAGTGGGTGTACATACATTAACCGTTCCTACACGTTCAATTGTTATCTGCAGATTGTAATCCTTTCAACCAATCGGCAAGTAAGATGACGCGAGTATAATGCCGAAAGGGTGCTGTCTACCTGTCATTATACCTTTATCCCTCGTATCATAGGACCCTCATATTCCTTGTATTTTGATATTATGTACTAGTATAAATAGTAGCATTGTTTTACTTAAATATATTTGAGTTAAACGATTTTTCTGTATCACATACATGAAAGTTAGATGGGTTTACTTTAATTATAATTATAATAATGTCGTCCCGAGATATAAAAGTGTTGAGATGGCCAGTTAATTTTTATTCCAATAGTACTTATACATCCAATTTGTACACGGTACGTATAATTTAAAATGACATCTAAGACAGCATACTTGATCGTATCAAAGGAAGGATAACGAAGTAACTCGTGTCATGTTTTTCATCATCAAAGGTAAAGACGGTACTGTGCGGTCCTACTTACTCTATGACAATACTAAAGTGAGTATGCTAAACAAACGACCTACATCTAAAGTTTATTGTTGTACAATATTTTCCAATGTTTGAAGAAGGCACTCAGGCTGTATTCTCAAGACCAATAAGTTTGGAGAGCTACTGGTCGAAAAATTGAGGCAACAGAGGAAACTGCGGCTTCAAAGTTGGCTTTATTCCAATTATTTGTGTTATAACAATAGTTTCCATCCAATTTGGAAGTCCTTTTATTATGATTTTGAATATCATAATTACGGGACGGCCCATTAAATTTTATTTTTATGTAATTAATTTATTTAAGAATAAAAATTAATAGAATAGATGTATTGTGATTTAGCCTTCTATTAAGACTATGTTTCCGATGCTAGATTCAATGCTGTGGTAAAGAGTCACTCTTACCAAAGGCATATAATATAAATATTTCACGCTTAATAATATAAATATTTTACATTAGGTAAAAGCAGTTTGTTATGAATGCTAAATACAAATACGCACTGTTAAAGACCTTAATACAATATAAATATTTATATAAAATGCAAGTGACTGAGGTGTTTAGATACCTTACTAAATACATACATAAATCTATAATCTTTTCATATCCCGATTTTTGAAATGTAACGTTGTAAATAATATTCTTTCTACAATAAATAATTATTTCTAATCATTATCTCAATGTCTGTTTTTTAGTTTGATTAACTCATTACACAACTGTGTGGTCCTTTCACCCGGGCCGGACGATATAGGACACGGATCGTTTACGGTGCCGTTCAGCCGGTGTCGTGCACACGCGTCCCAAGTGTAGTCGCTCGGAGATAACGAGAGGGTATTGATTTAAGGTATCTGGTTAGCAGTCAAAGGTAATAGTAGTAAGTTGGTGTTTGAATGTTTGGTCTAAAAAAACGATGTCTAGGTTTTGCATTACAAAATTCTGATTCCACTTACTGACAAATTGTCAAAATACAAACCCATTTGTACCAAAAAACTATTGTTTAATTAATATTTCTAATTATCATAAAAGCATCACTGAGTTATTTATGTAAATATACGTTATTTATCTTCCTCAATTTAATTTCTCAACTTTGTTATTTTTCCAGCTAATTCGCAGTTCTATCTATATACAATTCGGCTGCACACACGACATATACTCCAAAGTGACTGTAACAAAGTAATAAAAGACCAAAATTTTAACATTATTACGTACTCGAGACAATGGGTTCTCAATCCTAAACTTCATTTTCCCGACAGCTTCCTACCTTCGTAACATACCTTAAATACCTCTGTACGATACAATACGTCGGTTTTATTGGTCGTTCTGTCCCGATAGAAATCTATAAATGTGTTTTATTGTCTCCCGGGCTGACACCGAACATGGCGCAGATATTCTGGTTGGGAACACCTTCGTACGAGCCTTGAATTTGTTACGTTTATAGCTCGTGGCTCTTGTTTTACTGTAATAGTTCTACGTATTTGTGAAAGATTGACAGCTGGTAGATTGCTGTACTGTGGAGTATTTATTCTTCTATTTTTTTTTTTTTTGAATGAGTTTTTTGTTACAATGCAAACTGTTAATGTCGTGTTGCAAACGTTAACAGGTTAAGTATGAAGGTATTGAGGTCACGGATGATACGCTGCTCGTTAATACGTTCTTGTGTATACTTCACATAAAATATGCGTGCAGCTTAATGAAGTGGTTGCATAAATCAATAACCCGGACAATTTATTCTAGGCTTGGCTTTTATAAATCGATGGAAAACAAACTTGAAAAGTTTATTTCAATACAAAGCAAAACCTTGCTTTTTTCACCATCTTTAGTTCATTACAAACATTAATTCTGTCATGGATTTTCTATCAATTGTTTTTTGTTACAACCTTTTAATACAAATCCAAACATGACATCACGAAAACTAGTATTTATGTCAATTTGATTTCGAAAAATTGATTTTCTTATTTCGATAACCAATCCTTCTTATTATAGACGTATAATGTCTTATTACTCCGTACCCTCAAACTGTCAGCTTATACCAACACGACGTGGGTACCGGACAGGCGAGTGGGTGGCATCGACGGTCATTATAACTCGACTCGCTATTGTGGGGAAAATCGGGTTTATTTATAGAGGCCAGGAATGTTTGAGTAAATGTTGTCGTGTTGTAAAGATACAAGATTTATTGTTGTGTCATAAGAAAGAATGTAATCACTCAATCAAGTTATTGGGAACGTTTATTTTAGAAAGTACTTCAATTATCGAATATCATCTATACTAATATTATAAAGCTGAAGAGTTTGTTTGTTTGTTTGTTTGAACGCGCTAATCTCAGGAACTACTGGTTCGAATTGAAAAAATATTTTTGTATTGGATAGTCCGTTTATTGAGAAAGGCTATAGGCTATATAACATCACGCTACAACCATTAGGGGCGGAGCATAAATGAAAAATGTTGCAAAAATGAAAAACCGTTGAAAGTAAAACACGCGAACAAAGTCGCGGGGGACAGCTAGTTAGTTATAAAAGTGTATAGTGTAAATGGAATAGGTAAATGATTTTTATTTCATAAAGTAAAAAGCGCCACTAAGGTCCAAATGCGTAAATTACGTATCTCTATAATAAACTAAAATACGGAATTTTACTGGTAGTAACATAAACAAGTTAGGTAATTATACAATTTCGTGAAACAGCGTCACAATCTGTCTCTAAGGACCAATAAATATTAAGCAATCACTCACTGTAAAACGGTTAACGATGTACACAAACGTTGTAATGTTCCGTTCGCCACGTAAACGACGTCTTTATAACTTCCTTCAGTTTAATGCACCACCTCGTGAGACCTCACGCACATAGAATCACTCGTAAAAGCCGAAAAGCCGCGACAGTTGAACGTACTTCGCGAACTGAACACTTTGGTCCTCCGTGTATTAATTCAGAAGTTCCACTTCGTTTTATTTTATAAAATAAGTAAAGAAAACATAGAATGCATTTTAATAAAGTGTATCATTGTTATTCATTTTTATATTTTACTACCACTTACACATTACATGTGACTGTTTATCACATAGTTCTACTATAGTAAATATTTACAGTATGCTTTAATACAAATACTATTGCTTTTTATAAAATTTTAATAAAATTGTGTACCAATTTAAACATACAGACCTACAATTATTTATGTAAAATCTGATATGTCTTTGCTGTTATATAGAGGAGTTGAACTTCTTAGCTTACATACATAACGGCATACCATAAGATAGTCACGTTTCCAAAGACTTTGCTTTGCGAATATTCGCCGCACATCGCATAAATAAAGTATCACGTTCAATAAATATGATGTTGGAACAAAGGTAAAGATGGGTTTTACATATTTGTAGACTTAGAATTATTAGGTATATAATAAGAGACAAAAAAACGATCATTCAGGTCGATAAGGAATTGAGTAGTGTTCGTAATAGTAGTCATCTCAATCACAAGGACCATTTTTTTCTTATAATGACCCTAAAAGACAGAAGATAGAGATTAAGTTATTTTATAATCTAAAGTAAAGTAACCTTACTTCACGTATACGTGTTATTTTATAAAAAAGAAGTATTTTAGAATCTACATGAGGAAACTATTTTATGCTGGAGTCTATATGAAGATAATGTTCAGTATCCTTTTAAAAATTCATAACTTTACTAAAGAGCTAACACAGTTACTTCCCTATTATATTCCTTACAATCATACTGCTTTACATATCTGTCTCAAGGTAAGTAAGTAACGTCAAATCAAAGAAAAATATGGTTCGCAGCAAGCCATGTATTTATTACTGTCGCAACGCGTAAACTGTATACATTGAATTATTCATACGCTTGCCGGCGACTCCGTCGAGAGGTGCCCCGTACTTGAGCAGTAATGGAAGTGTGACATGTGAAAATATCATACTGTTATGACGTGATTCAATTCAAATGATATTGCTGAGCATTTCATATTTACATGTCCTTGAGTTTTGATGTGGGGTCATTGTTCTGAGTCATGTTATTTACGCGTTTATTTCATGCATCGGTAGCTTATGCTTACAAAAATATATGGTACGGTGCCCAGTAATTATTGTTTACAGAATAGCTTATAGTTTTATGTTCTTTTGTGTTGTGTTATTTTGCTTTCTAAAACATAATTTAAATACAATAATTTATTGAAATCAATTATAATTATAAAATTGTTTTAAAAAGTTTAATAAGTCTGTTCTTTAAATTTCAATAAAATATAAATAAATAAAATTACTGTAAGTTAATACTTTTTATGTTAATACTGTTACATCAAAGGAATTTAAAAAAAAATGTACATACATATCAAACTCTTCAGAGTTAGCTTGCATACGACAAACTACTTTCAAAAGTAGCAAATGAACGAAAATTTTATACACGAGTTTCCAGTTTTATACGAAAAGTTTATCTTTGAGAAATCAAGTAGAACTGTGTGTTATAAACTGGATTAGTCGAGAGGACGACATTATTTTGTCTGCCCGCTTGAACTTCCTTTTATGATACCCACGCAGCAATTTTCTGAATAAATACTACTTGAACAAAACGCTTTGTATAACAAATTAATAAGGTAAGCCGAAGAGTTCCGTTTGTGTTTAATTACTTACTTATAGTAAGTACCTACTAATATTAGTTTGAAGTCATCAGTTTGTGTAAATGTTTGACGTTATTAATAACATTAACGTCACCGTTAAAGCTAACTTAGTCTAAAATACATGTAAAAGAATAATATCCCCTTCGACTTCAAGCCTGTAAATTTCTAACAGAAATACAAAATTGAAAAAAAAAATTATTAAACTTCTAAATAAAACTAGATTTTCTCATAAACGTCAAATTATTCTCTTTACCTGACGTTGCGTGGGCGAAAGTCTCCAAATCGAATTGCCGACTGACAAGATAGTGCTTTTAGACACTTTAAAGGTTTTACTTTTACCTGAAATAGGCAGTGAATGTAATATAGTTTTCTCAGAAGTCGTATTACTTGGTCTATTGAAATTAAATTATTTATATAATTCTTTTATTGTACTTTAGTTTTTAATGACTAGCCAAAATTTCAAACTAAGATCTAGAGATCAAACAGAAGCACCAAACATTGAAAAATTATAGTCAAATAAAATAAAATTTAGTATATATTTGAAAATTTCTCAAAAATTTGTGCAGGCTACCGGCTAGTGGAAATCAATGCGCTTGTTGTGTGCGTGCGTGCTCCGTGAAATTTTCAGTGTGCTAACTGCTACTGTTGGTTGATGAACAGTAACAGAAATGTGCTGTTGTAAATTCCACATGTTCGTTTTTTGGTGGAGGACAGGGATTAAATATTATTATTATAATTTTCTTTTTCATTATGTATCTCTAAAATGTTATCGATTCTGAACTATCTCTCAAAATTTTGCTGGTTATTGAAAACTAACCCTGTATAATGTTATTTTTTGAAGTTTTCTTTGTATTTGGTTTCTTTAAGTCGGTAGATCATGGCTAGTGTCAACGTCGCTCATGTGTGACACTTTTGATACTATTCTTTGGTACCATGTACGTGCGGTCTTCCTTATCAACCTTATTGCAGTTAAATCTTTTTACATGGTCTTTAAAATTGTCATCGTTGTTCTTAACTTGTTCTTTATTCAGAACTACCTTCAGAATTAGACGCGTTTCAGGAAAACGTGAAAATCAAGCACTTACCTGATACTACAGAATATGTCGTAACCAACAATATAATATTTATAATTCGAGAGAATTCAAATAAATAACTTACTCCTAGATAGAAAATTAAAAAAATATATTTTTGGTTCCGAGAAAAATACTTGTACTAAAAAAAATCGTACGAATATTTCATGTAAATAATGCTAAATTCAAAACTGTGTGGTCTTTGTGGCACGTCCAAACATTACATAACTAGATCCGCCTATTTCGTTAATTATAGCAGAATAATTTAGTTTTACTATAAAATACTGGATACAATGTGTGGAGAAAACGTCTAGAATTGATGTGGTTTTCCTAAAGCACTTCATTCTTATTCATAGCGTTTCGCGAAGTACCGCATGCTCGTCGTATAATACTAAATTTAATTAACTTGCATAAGATCCTGCACTTTATACACTACTTTACTGTTATGCTATTTTCCTGTCTCAATTTGCAGAAGGATTTTTTTTTAGCTTTATGTGGGTATATATAGGGTTCGTGTAAGAGACTAAAGTTATAAAAATGTTTAAATTAATTAAAATGTGAAAGAGAGAGATATACCTATACTTAACGTTAAATTTTATTTTGCTTATAGGATCGTCGATTGGATCACAATAATTAGGTAAATGTGATCCAAAAAGTTTAAACCAATAAATCTGGTTTTCGCCAGTCTCGCTTTTATTTTACGCAGGATAGGCCTTTTTAAAGTTGCTAAATTGGCTGAATCTATTGTAGCAGAACAATTTCCTATGTAATTTAATATTTTTTATAGAAGTCTCATTATATAAAATAAAAATACCTACACATAACCTCGGAATTAGAAATAACATATCAACATTCATATAGGTAATCATAGGATTCTAAATTATATAAAAAACTCACCGCCTCAGTATGCACAGGATGCACGGCAAACAGTAGCGCAGCTAGCGCGGCGAAGGGGCGCTGCAACCGCGCTACTAACGTGCCAGTTCGTGCAACTAGCGCGCAACACGCGGCGTGCAGCGCAACGTTGCAGACGTGCCACCACCACGGCGAGAAGCCACACAGCATGTAGTTTAGTCTGTAAAGAAGAACATAATAATTTTTTAGAATATATAAAAATAAATTTTGATTATTAAAAAGAGGTGCGATATTGATGTGTACCGCAAGGACTAGTTCGAGGTTCTTTCATATAAATATAACTTTAGGAGGATAACAAAAGTGATTGACAAATTCTTTTTAGTTTTATGAACTAAACCCTCAGCATTCTACACTCTTTCATTGGTCACCTAACGATGACACCTAGCTAATGTTATCTAACTTCGACAAAGCCAATGTTAATTGCAAACGTTTGCTGTAATGCGACATTTATATTTCGGTGCAGTAAGCTGTTTGCAATTTGTTATTACTGCTCACGCCACAGGACAATAAATCAGAAAAAAATACTTAATATTATGTATGTTTTATTGAGTACAAATCGTATGTACGAACCTAATGTGTTTGAAGCATTAACAAATATAAACACAGCATCAAGAAATCCTAAACTCATGTAACTTAGACAACACGCAACATAAAGCGTCGTCCACACGCGACAAGTACGTTATGACACGGCTTGACAAAGCTAAGGCCGCATGCACAATGAAGTTAATTGTTCTCTCGTCCTGCCTCCCGGCGGTATGAACCACTTGTGAGGATCCTTTTAAAGTTATCCGTGTTTCTGCAGTGGAAAAGATGTAAGGATTGTCTCTTGTTTATGTCCGACAATCGTCTTGGATGGATAAGAATAGTAGAGATTTGTTATTTTTTTTTTTCGAAAAAATATTATCGTTTATTGGCTCTGGCCGGGTTTAACATTCAATCATGGTAATTCAAGTAACGAAAAATCTTGTAAAAACCCGATGTTGTAATTTTGCAAGTATGTTTTTTTCTCAAAAAATAACCAGTAGCTTTTGTCAAGAATAGTATGACGTTACCGAAACTTTTAATAATAAAATCTGTTACAGTCACCGAATTCTCTTGGCTGCCAAAATCTAAGCCAGTGTTACACAAAGTAATATTTCAAGTAAGTCAGTAAGGCTTGAGCACACAAAAGCTAATTGTTTCCTGGCATTCTGGCCGGCGGCGGCGGCGGCGCGACCGTGTATCCTCCTCCTAACAACATCGGACTATTCTATATACATATTACTATTATACACAGTATTGCTTGGTTTCGTATTGCAGTAATTAATATGTTATGAAGGAATACTGAATGGTTCCTAAAGTTTACATCGAATTGAGACCTAATAAATAAATTTAATAAAAGTTAAATATTTGTTATATTTAATTAAAAAGAAAACACAAACAAATGGAAAAATATATACTTACGTTATTCAATAATCTTACAATTTATATTTACATCCCTAACAACAAATTATTACAAAAAAAATATTTTCTTAAAAAACATTTTCATTTTATGGTGTTTCTTTAATCTGTGTCTGTGTAAACCTTCACTTAAGTCACAAATAAGACCTAACTAAAAATATGAATGGATTTATTATTTCATAGAGCTATATCAAACGATATCACATACACTGGCAGGTATATGAATCACAATGTGTTTAACTAAGGTAGTTAATTGTTTAAGGGTTCAGCCTTCAGGCACTTTCCTAGTTTGTGTCAAAACTAATACTGCACGTGAAACGTCGTTATTGCTACACTAATTGCTCGTGAAACCTAGCACTTAAAATATTTAGTGCATTGGTTACAAAAAAGTTGTTGATGGCTATACAGAAGAATAAAAAATATATTGAATTAATTAATAACATATAAAAATGAATAATTCTTGTTCATACACTTTTCAAATTGAGTAATTTGATACTGGCCAGTGATAAATGGAGATTGATTTACCGGCATAAAAGTGTAAGAGCCTCGTTCACCACCTTTGTGTAAAGCGTTGATTAGTTAATTTCTGATTAACTGTAAATCGGCAAGTAAAAGTCATGAGTATCTACTGCCAATGTCACAAACCTCTGATTTACTATTAACTGGTTAAATGAATGATATATCAAATCGTACAGAATACTCATTCAAATCTATCAAGAATCACTGATCAAACGTCAAAATGCGGTTGTATAACACTGTCGTCATGACAACCATAAGAAACATTTAATCTTTAAGTTAATAAGTTACTGGCCAGACGGCATGCCAAGTTAATTTACTGGTCAGACAATGTTGTGGTTAGTGCTACTCGAACGTCGTGAAATCGAGCATGCACTTACGCATGACTTTAACTGGCAAAACAGGCCCTTAGAAAATTGTACTGAAAATATTACAAAAATACGAGTATAAAGATAAATTTTAATTCAACTCTAAACCAACTTATTCCGTAAAAAAAAACATATATTTATTACGAAGTGATATTATTATCTTAACATTCTTCCAATCGCTTTACATAACTAAAATATCATAACGTTACCCCATTTGAGGGCGAACAGAATACGTTACATCTCCCATAGCCCTAGAGCTCATGTTAAGACGCCGTCGTAAAGTAAAACGGCGTGACAAGCAATCTTGAGGAACTGCAGGCTTAGGATAAATGGTAGGATGGTATGAGAGAATATTATGATCCTGTGGTTGGGAATGTTCGTGATAAATCTGAGTTTGTTTAAGCTTTAAGATGAAGAATGGCAAATAGAGTCATATTAGCATGAAGGATAATAGGAATGGAAATAAAAGGTACTTCTTTTTCCTTATCGGTTTCGATATTTTCTGTTTGATTTGATTTTTTGGCTGAAAGTATTAACGAGTGGTATAGGATGCCACGCTAATTACCACCAATGCTCCTAATGGTCGTAGCATGATGTTCTCAGCACAAACAAAATTCTATCAAAATTATAACTCAGAAGTATTTTTGACTTGAGTATCAAAAGATTATCTCTTTGTCCTTTGGTACATCTTTCATGTGAATATTTTTGTGAAACGTTTACTCGCGACTGTCTTAAGAGACGTTTTACAAACGTCCCGTCGGATGACAACGCTTTGTGCCGCCCGCGGCATACTTGCACTGTCTCACATGTGAAAAGAAGTTTTTGGCATGTTGAAGTACTTTTGTAAATCTCTGTGATCCTTATGTATTATTGTCTTCTAGTTTTGAGGGAGCTCTGTAAAGGCCGCTACATGTAATCCTTGTTGGGACGCAGATTATTTCAAGTGAATAAACAGGAATATGTTTGGAATAATTTTGTTGGTCTTTCGAGGCGGAGATTTTGAATGTTTATTTATTTATTTATTTATCAGGTACTTTAATGGTTTTTGTTTATTATAAACTTGTCACTTAGAGAAGTATACAGCGCTTGCATAAAAAAATATAACAATAATTATAAACGTAATTTAGTTAACAACAATAATTCATAATTATCAAACGTATGATTGTGTACCTTAAAATAAAAATAACATCAAACTACTGAACTGGGCATTATATTAGGTAATTTTAAAATAAGTTTAATATTTCTTTTTTATACGTATATTTTCGATTCAAAATAAGTCAAATTCATTTCAGTATATCGGGGCAGTCTTTTTATCATCGACAAAAGATCTCTCTTTAACTGTCTGGAGAAATGTTTCGAGTTAAAACCTGTATTTGTGGTTAGCGAAGTGGAATAATTCTTTAGATCGTATTGATGGCAAAGGAGTGAAGTCTAGACTTTCTCTGCAGCTAGTTGTGACATCTTGTAGATTTTATCAACCAACTTTAATACCAAGTTTTTTTTTAAGAATTATGAAAATAAAAAAAATATATAAAGTTGTTTAATCTGTTAGTCTCACACATCTAGCCGATTATTGCTTGAGAAATCAGTTTTGTGTGTTCTCAAGGGATGGGAAAATTGGAATGAAGAAGCCCTTTTAGTTCTTGGTTAAATTTATTGATATAGATTATAGATGTCAATAAAAACTATAGAGACAGGGAAAGTTGGTCAATTTTAAACACAATTTATATAACCCGCAAACTCGGCAATGTTAGTGAATTTAGTGAAAAAATATTGTACACTAAAATTTGTCACACTCTATCTAAATTAAAAATCATAAGACCAATAAATGCCCATAACTAGATAGTACCTATCTACCAACTAATAAATAATTTGAATGAAAAGCAAAATACGCAAATATTTCTCAGTTCCAGAAAATTGACCTATTTAAAAACGTTTGCTAGCCAGAATAGCATAGCAGAGTTACCGTACAGTCACGGACACAAGTATAAAAATCTTTAAATTACTTACTATTATAATTTGGAAACCTCGTGTGTCGTATTTTGTGAAAAAAAAATTAGTAACATGTTTTTTTTTAAATACATACATGAACTGCACTTCTCTTCTAAATTAGTATTTTATTTTTATCATTAAATCTGCAGCTGTATGATACATAGCAACCGAATAAGTTTTTATTCTATAGACATTTTTTGTGACTTTGAGTGTGTTGATAGTACACTTCTGTCGTTGATAGTACAAGTCAACTTATTATTTTAAACATTAATTAGCGATTTAAGATTCCTACGGTAACAACCAATCAATCAATGAATATCCTTACCCGGCTGGAAAAAGAGAAATACCTACTTGTACTTAATTTTCCTACTGTCTTTCTATTAAATTGGTCTCTATCTTTTAAGATGCTTATTATGAAAAACACCACCTATTAGAGAGAAAAAGATGATAACCTACACTATAATTTCTGCTGATCACTATAAAAAATACAGCACAATTAATTATTTAATTAACTGATAGCTGAGTGGTATAGATCATCACGTCAATTACGAATGTGCGCGACGTGCTGCGGGTTCGATTCCAGCATTTGTGAGATCCAAAAATGCTTGTCCGAAGTCAACACAAGTATTAAATTCCTTAGTGCAGGAGTCTTTAAAGAAAATACTCTCATGCTTTACAAAGTTAAATAATAATTTAAATACATAACATGCATCTACTCAGAATTTCCGTACTTTTCTACGGGCAATTAATAGGGGCAATCTTGCAGACATTCATTATGCAATTTCCTAGGATCCTTGGTAGCCACTATCTCCACATTAAGCTGAGCAGGATTTATCTCAGCAGCGCCGAGACTATTCTTTACTATTACCAACTAGAAGGTTGGATCGTGTTTGCCGCGAGTTGTTGACGTACGCGGGTAAGCGGATTTTTATATTAAATTATCATGTTTGTTTTCTGCTACTCTGCTTAACGTGCTATTTAATGAAGGTTTGCTTTTTTTCTGAGTAGGTACCAATACAAAATCATAAGCAAATGATATAATAAAAATAAGTTCGAGGAACTGAGGTAAACAAAACTATAGGAGAGTAGGTAAAGTAGATCAATATGTAAATTTAAATTTTTCAATATTTAACACACTAAACCCTAAGAATAATCTATACTTAATATTATAAAGCTGAAGAGTTTGTTTGTTTGTTTGAACGCGCTAATCTCAGGAACTACTGGTTCGAATTGAAAAATTCTTCTTGTATTGGATAGTCCGTTTATTGAGCAAGGCTATAGGCTATATAACATCACGCTACGACCAATAGGAGCGGAGCATAAATGAAAAATGTAGCAAAAATGAAAAACCGTTGAAACTAAAACACGCAAACAAAGTCGCGGGGGACAGCTAGTAAGAAATATAAAACAACTAGCGTAGAAAAAAAGTTATTTTTAAATATTTACAGTCATACCAATTTCAAAACTACGCGCCAGGTCTTGTGCCGCCCATAAAAATGCTGGAAACACTAAAATTTTCCCGACCATAAACAATCCGGGAACTACCTCAAAAATCCGGAACTCAGCCGCATTACGCGGCGAAGTCACGTAGCGAAAGTCATTTGACTTCATTGTTATTGGATAAGTAGGCTCTCGGCAATAAGGCGCCTCAACCAGATATAAGGACTGCGGTTAATTTTCAAGTAAATTACTAAACGACTTTAATACTCGGAGTAATACAGTTGGATGTGAAGTTCGGTCTAAATTTGCAGTCAAGTCGCTCCGCACCGCACATACCAATGAACTAGGTAGGCTCTTATTGCCACGATATTGCATTGGGGAAGGGATTTTGACTCTAAATGCAAATGTAATGTAAATAACTGGAATGGGCGGCGCTCGAAAAAAGCTGCAGCCTGTAATGAACTCTATGATATTATTGAACGCAGATAGGTAATGTTTTACTGAATTGTGTGTATGACATTAGGTAGCTTTTTAATATTGGAATATATGCCTACTGATATTTAAAGGCGTGTGATATTTAGCTGATTATCGTACATCATTATCATAATGCAGTTTTGGGCCGCGGTAGCCATATTTAATTTTTAACTAAGCAATTATATCGTGAGTTATTTTTTCTCGATTATGTTCACACATATCAATAAATTATTTAAAATATAAACAATTTAGCCTAAGTGTAATTATGTCTTTATTTATAACTCAAAAACGAACATATGTTTGAACAAACAGAGGTTTTAATAATATAAGTAATCATGTAAAATGTGTTCGGCCCCCGCTGCTATCCTCGAGAAATAATCTTTTCGTAGCCTTACAACACCCGCGGGATCCAATGGGTTGCCAACTTTAAGCTGCCTACATACATGCGGTTGTTTTAATATTTATTTTATTACACTTTATTTTCAGTGAGCGCATTCCAAGAAGTATTATATAAATAATATATTTATTTGATACAAAACGGCACAATTAAGCACTTTTATTTACTACATTTCGACCTAAAAATGATAAAGCAATACTTACTTACATATTATACCGTACCTACATTCACCCAACAATAATAATACACTACATTTCTTACGTAAAAGAAAATATATTCCCTCACAATATTATTTTTCACCCATCACGTAACAGGAAGACTCTATAATCTGATTTCCAACACTCCACGACATCCATGATTGGCAAAAGGACATTCAAAGAGTATGTTAAGTTTGAGTTGGAATATGTATAGTACAGAACGCGAACACCAACAAATTTTCATTGCAAAGGAGTCAGACGTAAAATGTATTTTTATTGGAAACACGAATGAGAATTCTGGCAATAAAATTTTATTTGCCAGCGCCTCGGGTAGGCTGGAGCGTACGTGGAGCGACGGCGTTAATCTAAACTAGGCTCTAGAACAGGAATGTAAATGAATTTAGGTAGTTTGTTAAGAAAAAGGAACGATTTGTTTCTGTCTGAATTGATGAGATATAGGACATTGTAGAGGAATTAGAGCAATCCCTTTGCATGATTAAGGGTGTAGGTAATAAGTTTATAGTATTTGTTTGAATGTCTATCATTTTCATATTATGTCAAATAATCTCGCAAAATTTCATCTTTCAATTCAGGATTAAATATCAATAACGCTATAATATGTTATCCCACAAGAATAATGTATTATAATTTAAACAAGCTTATTTCAATTTCCAGCGTAACATTCCATAAAGTTGATTCCGCAAATAATTTATGAGCGGACCATAGAACGCTCTTTTTAGCCGTCCATGCTCTGACCGTGGTTTTGAAAATTACGTCCAACTATTTTAAATTTATGAACTACATGAACTATTTTATAAACCGCTAATTATATTTTGTTATTCTTAACAAATAACTATTAATCTTCGAAATCGATTACCGAAAAGTAAATGAAAACTAGTTTTTAGGCTCACCTCACATTTTGAAGAAGCAAACTAAAATATTTATTAAATGTTACTTTTACATACTACTCAGAATTTAAAAATAAACTATTTTAAATTTATTTATTCACGTGAGAGCACCCGTGTTTTAAGTCATTGTTCTTTTAATTATTAATTTTTTTATTAACGTGCATCCTATAACTCGTATTATATCATCGTATTTTCATCAGTGTACTCACACATTGATCCTACATTGAAAGAGGTTCAGTGTTAACGTTTATTTTGAGAGAACCTACGATAAAAGCAAGTTTCAAACTTCGTCGAACATTTTATACGAGAGTTCGTTTTAAAGCAGGCGGGAGTTAATTCGGTCGCGGATATTTTCGGTAACATTTGAATACACCTTGATTAAGCTTATCGATCGATCTGCACGTGACCTTAAATAGCTTCTTTATAAATGGAAAAAGTTCAAATTGTTTGCTCGTGAGGTCAAAAAGTTCTGATTCGAATGAGACATAATACAGCTTTACTAAACACTTAACTAAACGTTTCTAACTAGTTCTTAATTTATAAATGAATAATGCTTTCTCATTTTATGACTCTATTTTAACTCGAGTTTCTAGGTGGAATATGAATTCTACAATTAGTTGGTAGCCACTTAAGTCGCTGTGAGTATTAAAATATATACTGACTTCTAGTTAGTCATCAAGTTATAAAAGTAATTTTACACCTAATTAAAATATTAATTAAAGTCATTTTAGAATAATGAATTTATCAGAGGAATAATTTGTTTTTTTTTTAAAGTAACTCCGTGTCCATACCAATTCTGTAAACGTCAAAATTATTCCACAAATAAAAATTATCTGGCGTTGGTAAAATCAGTCAGTAGTCTAACATGACTTAGCATAATTTTAATTAGGTTTACAATTACATTTTTATCTTGAAGACTAACTGGAAGTAAGCATATATTTTAATACTCACGCCAACTTAAGTGTCTACCAACTAATTGTAGAATTCATATTCCACCGAGACACTCGAGTTAAAATAGAGTCGTACCTCATAAAATAAACTTAAGTACGTACCTAACCTAATTCCTTAATCCGCAGTTTCAATGTAACACTCCATAAAACTGAACACCGGCATTATTTTAGCGGCACATCACACAAATGAACAGCTCAACTTTATAGGATCATATGCATAATAAGGTAACCGTTAAACCTTCGCATAGGGACCACAAACTATCCTCAGAAGGGATTTCAGGAAATCTTTCGCAAACCCCATAATATTCCGCGGAGACTATTAAAGAGCTGCCGGTATGACGGTGCATGGATAAACAATGTTCGGAATTGTTTTGGTCGCCCGGACCCCGAATAGTTGAGGGTTGGGATAACACGTGTGCCGGCCGGCTTTAAGAAACTTTGAGCGATGAGTTGCTGCATGAATATACGTTGTATTTCTATGGTAACTGAGTTTCGAGTGGAAATCTGTTGTGATATTGCCTACAGCTACTGTAATGTTGTTTTAGTTCTATCTTCTCCTGACGAAGATCAGCGTTGCGGCTACTACTTAAATAAGATTGAAGATTTATTCCAAACAATTAGTGGATTGTAATAATTTGTTTTAGTATTTCACTAATTTCTTTACATGATCAAATGTAACAAAAAGTTTTTTACTGTCGATACCAAAATTCATTTTGTATTAAAATATAATTTAAAAAGTTCTGTATCACATAAAGGGTTCCATAATATGACATTCCATAAATGTAATGTTAAGGTTCCGAAAACTCTTAACGGCCTTCAGAGATATAAGAGGAAAGAGGGAGGCACGTAAACCTTTTCTATCGTTATTATACGTATACACAGGCAACTTATTAAAAGGTTTGTTGAAAAGGCTCAATAGGAAGTAATATTGTGTTTCGTAATTTCACGAATCAACATTTCTAATGTAAAGAGCGAACGGTATTGTTAGGGAATATTGAGGAAAATATCTTTAGCAGACCTTCACTTCTTGTCGGCAGAGAATGAAAACCCCATTGTAATGGAACTATAGTAACCTGCGAAGGAATCAATATCGGAGGTTTAGTTACGAAGCATTTGTGGTCGGATGATCTTGACGTTAAATAGATTAAAATAATATTTGGTTCAAGTTTATGATTTTAATATTAAAGATGTATTTGCCATAAACAGTTTAAGATTATTTACCTTGAGAATAAAGGCTATAATTCGAAAGCAACTTTGTAAGATTGTGTACTTACTAGCTGTCTCGGCAAATTTTGTTTTCCCAGGCCACTCTTATTGCATAGGGGTACCTACCTACTACCTATTCTCAGACCCACCAAATATACACAATTCCATAAGAAAACGCTCAAGTCGTTTCGGACGAGTTAAATAAAAAAAACTATGACACGAGATTTTTAATTATTAGAAGATATCCGTTTCAATCGAGTTAATAAAAAAACTCATCATGAAATCTACATAGATTATAATAATATAGATATAGATATTTTTTTTTTATATAGATAACAGAAATAAAATAAATAGGTTTGATTACTTTGAAAGTCTATAAAATAATACCAACATCTTACTATAATACCAGAATAAGCAAAGACAACCGAAATCCGCATTCACTTAAAATTTTAATACCCAGTACCGTTAGAAGCAGTATATTATTACCATAAAACAAACCACCGAACATTCGCCGACTTAAAGGATTACACTCGAAAACCCAACGAAACTAGAGAAAATAATGCGTAAATTAATAAATAAACAAGTTTACGTGTGTTGGGGTTCGTGCCCGGATAATTGCTGGGAAAATAATCTTTCCGCTGGTTATTGAGCTAAATGACCATTTGTAGGAACCGACATTAATTTTCATGAGCTCACATGTACAGGGACCAAGATGTTTGTGTTGATTAAATTAGACCCTCACATTTAACGGCATATGGTCCCACTATTTGTTACCCAGTTGTAGTTGCTAAATTAAATTCGTCGGATAATAATTAGTGTTGTAAATCAAAAAGTTTTCGCGTCAAATTATATTTGTTTTGTGTTGGAAGGTGTTTCGAATTATTTTGCTCGTGAATGTTGTTAAAATATTTAGTAGAATGCTTGGGAAGCTGTAAGTCTGCTTGGCTCTAGTTATTAAATTAATGTAATTAAACGCGGTTGACGTTGCACGGCGGGTCAGGTTTAGTCAGTAAGAGTCCGACACTCCCCGCTCACTCCCCCGAGTGAGTACATGACGATTACCCCGCCTAAACAAAAAAAAACATTTTTTCAATATATTTCAAACCTACAACAATAATACCACCAGATTTACTTGATTTTTAGCTCACAAAAAATATATTCTATAACATTAATAATTTCTACATTTAGGTTATAAATATACATTTCTAAGTTAATATAGAAATCAGTAGCTGGTAACAAGAAGAAAATATTCATCTCTTTTGCTTTATAAACCTACACGTTTCGTATCTTTTGTATATAAAAATATGAAATAGGGAAAATATAAAACATTTTCTTCAGTACTAAACGTTATCTACTTACTGCTAAGAACTTTTCTTTACCTCGGCGAGCAATATGAAGTCTTTCATTGGTACATCAAAAAACATTAATAACATCAGAGGGAAGGCTGGTAAACTGTGTTTTAGTACGTGGGTTCAGTCTAGTACTGTATAATTTAAACGTTAATGTAGGATGCGACTAGGGGCTGTAACTCTTGGTACAAGATCAATTTAAAGTTAGGAGGTATGCACGATCGTGTACGATTGATAGACTTGTAATGTTTTTGTAATTTGCTTCAATAATGTTCAGGTTTTTACTTAAGTTATGTTTTACACATGGAGCTACAAGTACCAGCTCTTTACTTTTGTAACTGTATTCTCGATAGTCGTGATTTCTAATTTATAATGATAAAGCAACTAAATTTACTAAACATTTATTAAAACAAATAAAGTAGTTTCTTCAGATGAGATTGAGATTCATGTCAAAAAAGTTGATACTACTCATTTGCCAACGGAACCTTAAGCCTGCTATCTCTAAATTAAATAAAAACTCGGTACAGTTTCCAGAAAGCACCGCAGCTAAACCAAATAGAGTAAAATACAGAATCTTTATGAAAGTTCATCAGGACATTTCTGCAATTACCCACCTCGCCTTTCAGTCTTCAGGAAGGCAATGAGCGACGAACTCATCTAACTTTAAACTACTCTCACAATCCTCTTTGAAGAACTTTAATTAATTTCTCAGATACAAAAATAATAGTTCGAGCAATGTGAAGCTCTAATATTAATTAATCTATACTTATAATAAATCTGTAGAGAGGTCAATTCTGTACATCAAATATATTTTCAAAATAACTATCAGGGGGTGATTAGTGATCGATACTGATGCCAAAAATGCAATCAGTAAAATTTTTGTCTGTCTGTCTGTCTGTCTGTCTGTCTGTCTGTATGTTCCTTATAGAAACGAAAACTACTCGACGGATTTTAACGAAATTTGGTACATTTATTCTTCATACTCCTGGGCAGGTTATAGTATACTTTTCATCACGCTACAATCAATAGGAGCAGAGCAGTGAAGGGAAATGTTGGGAAAACGGTATTTTTTAAGCTTCCGTCGCGTATGCAGCCTTAATGGTTAAAGCTACATAGAAATCATGTATGACGGAAATGTTCTACATAAAATTATCTAAAAAATATCCCACAACAGCATATGTCTATCTTTTATGGTTGACTCACAATAACACGTGTAACTCCCGATAGCTTAGCAGTTCGGAGATTTCTGATTATATTTGTTTACTCTTACGTTTATAATACATTCACTCATCCCTAATTAAAAAAAGTTTACATTATTACCTATTCAATAAAAAAAGAATCATAGAAATCGGTATAGAAACACCAAACTTATACATGAAATACGATAATAAGCCATCGCGCCGTCGCGCGTGAATACTGAATCATGCTATTATATAAGGATTATTTTTGTGTAACGTGATATATTATATTTCCCTACTAAAATACGAAAGTTAATCTGTCTGTTACATCAAAACCACTGAACAGTGAGGAAGGACATATGCTACTTTTTTACGAAAAACGACGGAAACGCGGACGAAGTCGCTGGCAAAAGCTAGTAATTTATAAAAACTTTGATCGCTGTAACTAATCTGCAACGAAAATAAAGGAATCAAATACAAAATTATTACATGTAATCTTCCACTTTTGAGTCACTCGTGAAACGATAGTAATATATTAAGGTTTAATGTTGCACACAATTTCTACAAAGCAGTTAAAATAAATAAATAAGTGTTTGCCGACGGTACGGGATAGCTTTAGAGTGAAAAAAAGTTTAGAGATAGTACCTCTACAAGAGATGATTTTATAGCGGAAAATGTAATAAATATTGGTTATGTAAATGCGTTATCAGATATTTAACTGAAAGCATTTAATACAGATGTAGAAGAACAGTATGGACTTATATAACTTTTAGTAAGTACTCCGGCGGTTCGCAAGGAACTTATAGAAGACAATCAAGCCTCGAGGACAATCTCGCTCCTATCACAACTTACATGAACATTTCTTAAGTCTTTCCTCTCACATTATATATTACCTACATATTTATTTAAGAATATTAACTATATGTTTTTTTAAGAACTAGCTGTTGTTAGCGGTTTCGCCCGCGTGGATGTCAGTAATCACAGAAAAAAGTAGCCTATGTCTTTTTTTAGGGTCCAAAATTACCCCATACCAAGTTTAATCCAAATCGATTTAGAAGTTTAGCCGTGAAAGTATTATATTATGGATAGTTTATTTAACTCTCTAGCTATACAAATATTCCTTTTCTAATGGTATCTATTTCAATCTATTTCAAGGACTGCACGGATAGCCGAGTGGTATAGGTCACCACGCCAATTACCACTGAGCGCGACGTGCTGCGGGTTCGATCCCGGTTCGGTTTTCTTTGTGCATGTGATTTGAATGTTTGTAAGACCCCCCGCGACACAAGGATTAAATACCTTAGTGCGGGAGTCATTTTTAAAAAGAAATATACACCAACTCCAAACACAAGCCCGAAAACTTTTAAGATTCATATTTAGAGCTACAATTTAGGGATGCCCGATGTTACTTTAATGTGTTTCGGGAGATACTACTTTTCTTTCAACTTTTAGAGGACGCCTGCTTTATGGGTTCAAATGGGTTGTTCTGGAATCCTACTATTTTGCCAAAATTGTCTTCCGAATTTCGTGAACTAGTTTGCTAATTGAAGTGAATTCCGAAGTTTTCTCTAAGCAATTTTTTATGGGACTTATAGTACCTACAACATGAATGCAGCATGTGGTATTTATTTATTTATGCTTTATGCATGTTGTGCATAAAGCATAAATAAATAAACTACAGATCTTTGGAAATATACATTTACTAACTGTTTCCCGCGGTTTTACTCGCCTTACGTTTCCTTTCTCGAGAGCTCTTTTTCTGGGCTATGAAATACAAATATACGTTTTTTATTCCAATAGTAGTTTCAGCGATTAGCGCGTTCAAATATACAAACTCTTTGGCTTTATTATATTACGTATAGATTTTAATGTTCTGTCAAATTGGACTTTTATCCCGAATACTCAAACGCAAATTAAATTTAACACGTTCTTAAGCGTCCTTCTGACAGCTACAGCACAGGACTCAACGGTGATTTAAAATAAAATTGCGTTTGGCCAGAAGTAAAGTTGAAAAGAACACGGGTTTCAAGGTCTCGGTATTCTTTATAATGTACTTATACGTGTGGTAGCGAAGCAAAGGCAAGGCTTCTGCTGTCAGTAAGGATTTGTGTCGGTTGTAATATGATTGCGAACTTTCAGGTTTCCGAGACCTCGTGAAAATAATATTGCTATAAGTACGGGTGGTGAGGTGGGAAATTAGATTTGAAATCTTTCCAGCCAATTTTATCAGAGAGAACGTGCCCTTTCGATTTTCTAGTTTTGTTTTCTTAAGTTTAAAATCTTGTTGTGGTTTGTATCGATAATAGAGATTTAAGTGCCGGTTTCTTGGGTTTGTCTCATAAGTAAGGACATTGAGTTCATTATTATAATAAGCTACATAACACTGTTTGGTAAGAAATGAAACACTATTTTTTAACAATAGGCCTTTCTTAACTAATAATAATAATTCACGGGACAACTCACACACGGCCATCTGATCCCAAACTAAGCAGAGCCTGTATTATGGCAACCAGACAACTGATTCAGAACAAATGATCGTGCTCATCACACAAACCTACGACCTCCAGTTTAGCAGGGTCACTAACCACTAGACCAACAGGCCCATAATTTTTTCGCATTGTAAAATAATATTAAATTGTTGTTAATATTATTTTAACATGCAAAAAATATAAATCCAAGGCTGTTAAAATCGTTCCTATACATTGTATTTTCACGGAACTAAGTAAGCAAGAGGAGCAGCTGTCCTGTAAGCGACACCTGCCTGCACCGGTTGAATATCAAACGAGCTGCGTCCGGATACCCGGCTATCCGGCTATCCGGGTGTCCGGGTAACGGCCTGCCTCGGACAGAAACGGGACGCAAATGAACGACTTGCGTAACGACCAACCTGCAAGTCTGCAACAAGTTTGTACTTTATTGTCTTCTTTTATTGTAAATCCACGATTTTATTAATAGAGTACAATTTTATTTATGTATTTAAAGATTAAAATATAGATAGTAGTATTTATTTTTGTAAATACCGTTTTAGACTCACATCATACTTCGAATATTTGAATCTGCTAAATATGTAATCTAATCAGAATCTAAAAATTGGTAAAATAGTATCATATTTCTTCTTTTTTCATCTACCACAAGGCACCATCTTGGGCCCTTAACAAATTTTACCATTATTTTAAAAAGGATAGTTGTTCTTCCACAATATTTCTCAACCTAGTATTAAATAAACAATTTTTAATTAATATAATATATTCAGCACTACCTGTGTGTGACATCTGCGCCGGTGCCGTATAGCCGCAGTGAATAGCAAACGAGGCGCGTCCTGTCCCAGCTCGGACGTTCAGCTAATTGTACGCGACGAGGAGGACAGGATATATTTTGCGCTAGCACTTTGGTACTAAACTTTAACAACAGATATAAGATAGAACTAGAATTAAAAAATAAGAAAAATTAAAGTATAATTATTATAATTATATTTGTCAACTTTCATAAATTACTTTTTTTATACCGTCATAATGTCATTACCCAATTTCAAGTACCTAAATTGATTTGATTTTATCACAATACAAGAGTCTATTTGCATATTCACACACACACACGTATGTCTACTCTACACAGCTTAAATATTTATATGACCTAGATATACTAATAAACACTAGGTCGTATAAATGTTTTAGCTGTGTCCCATAAATACTATCACGGCAACATACACATGTAATTATTGTAATTATATAGTATATTTTATATAGTAATTATATAGTATACGATACAAATACTAACATGGCATTCAATTCTCATTTATAACTAACCAAACCACAATGATATGCACGATTATAAAAAAACTATTGTATGTATTTCGCAAAAACAATAGGGATGTAGACTAACATATTCAATGTCTGTTTTTTAAGTCAAAAAGGTAGATTTATAAAAAAATAATAGACATGTATTTTTTACTTTTTTACCTAACCAAAAACTTACGATACCTGCATTTGAAATATCGCATGATGTCATGATGTTTTACGATTTCTGTAACATCATGACGTAATTAACCCCCACTCTTGAACTTTGATTCACTTTAATTCCTTAGGTTTTAATTATTTTGAAAAAGTAAAAAATTACCCGTTTTATTATTTTTTATTATCTAATTTACGGTCTAAACAAATTTTTACTTTTCATACCCAGTCTACATCTCTATACATTAAAAGTACATAACCTTACCATACCTTACAATAACACTTTGAATTATTCATAAGACCATCATTCAGTTTCCCGTATTGTTTTCCGAACAAACTACGTGACATCATACTTGGTACAGGAAGAAGCTTCTTAGAAAGCGGTTCCCCGGCTTCGTGTCAGGGTCAATTTTTATAAACGACTTCGGTTATAAGATTATTTTTTCAGGTCGACTTTGATTCAGAGTGTTGTGATATTGGGGTTTGAATGATTACACTTCGATCATTTTGTTTGATGGTTAGAAAACAAGCCGATTGGAGTTGATTCGTGTGGGTTAATAGATTGGAAAATAATGCTTGCAATATCTGGATTTTTTGTTTATTGTTTGTAGATAGATAAAAGCAATAAATAAAATCAGTTTGAATAAATGTCGTATACTGAATTTTAATTACAAGTCCGCACTTACCTCATTAACTGCTTCTCACATTAACTACGTCAAGCATGCTAGAGAATATTTTTTTAAAAATATTATAAAACACTGCCTTTGCAAAATCATGTAGTTCTCTAAAATGAATTTTAAAATCAAAATGAAGATTGAATCTGCTTCTATGAATGTGAATACCTGCAAGTTTTTACCCGGATACCTTAACAAAGAATTTTTTACGTAACTTGACAGAAATAGACCTTTTATTTTAAACGAAATATTACAACGTGTTGATATAATTATCTTTAATGAAAAAGAATTCTAGGATTCAAATTATGAATTAACGTGATATGCTACTAGTATGAATGTAACTCAGACTTTATATTACTTTAACATTACTTAGTACTCTACAGTACTTTATGTTAACTGCTAAGGTAATAATAATAAAAAAAAAATACGATGCTGATGACCACATTTCTTATCTGAAACACAATTTGTGTGAAAAAATAATGAAAAAAATAACAATTATCAAATGTTTTTTCAGTTTCTAAACATTTACAATAACACTAAGTAATGAAATTTATATGAGACCACCTCTGAGGTATATCGTATCGATGACAAAAATATTTTTTTTAAATCGATCCACTGTCTCCTGATATAAAGCGTAACAAACATACAAAAAATACCGTCGAATTGAAAACTTCCTCCTTTTAAAGTTGGTTAAAAACTAGAGCAGTAGTTATTCTCCGGACACGTCCATTACCCCACGCGCCACAGGTATATCAAGATATGACCAACAAAATTTCGGTGTCATAACAGGAAAGATGGTACAAAATAAACCACTCAAGATAAAAGCTCCCACACGGAACACACCCAGGTTATTTTTCAACTAACTCTCCATAATCAGAATGGAGCATCGTACTCCGCTCCTAAATATAATGATTCGGTCCATTCGACCATTAATCCTTTCTGCTGAAATTTTCATGCTCTATTTGAAGGGTTAAAATGGTTTCGGACCTTTATTATAACAAGTGTTTTCAAGCCCTCTTACTTATGGATATTTTAGCATAGTGTTCTCTACTACATAATCTATCTGACCTAGTAGTGGAATGTGTGTTTATTTTATTCCTGTATTTCGCGCATGAGTTGTTTAAGCCCATTTTTAGTATATTTTATTAAGATACGCTATATTTTTTTACGATTTAGCGAGCTCGTTGTTTATTCCGTAATAAATGAATGTTTAAATGTATAAATAAATAAATGTGGACAACATCACATACATTGCTCAGAACCCAAAGTAAGTAGCTAAACCACTTGTGTTATGGAATTCAGAGCCAACGAAGGTTCTAAAAATACCCAGACCCGAGAAAATGTAGAAAAGCGGTTTTCTACATTGACCCGGCTGGGGATCAACCCGGGAACTCAGAGCTGGGGACACGGTGAAAACCGGTGTGTACGCCACTCGACCACGGAGGTCGTCAATAATAAATCGTTAAATAAAGTAAATTTATCATTCGTCTGTCTTATCTATTCTTGTCTTGGTTTTAACTCTAGTTAGGTTTTCAAATCTCTTTTTTGCTTAATTCTATTTGTCTACTATCACTAACTTTATTTTGATATGTGGTTAAACATATTCTAGAATAATAAATGTCTATTTTTGTCATACCGATCGGGCTTACATAATCCAGAACTGACACCAAAAAAAAATTATTTGCGCATCTCTACGTCATAGTTTATCATCACAAATCTTACACGTACCTGCTTATTCAGTATTACTTTGAACCTCACTCAAAGCAAGTGAAGCTGAGCGATAAACACAAGTTTAACTGTAATCCGTGGCCAATCACGGCGTGCTCGCCAAAAGTCACGTTTCGGTGGAAGTGCCTCAACATAAGCACGATCTTGAGTATCGATTGACATCGGGTGAGATACCTGACAGACCTGCGATCCTTGAAGGTATTGAACACCCTTGCTGTGTATTCAATGTAAAATGTGTGGCGATTACCAAAAGGTATCGATTGACATCGGGTGAGATACCTGACAGACCTGCGATCCTTGAAGGTATTGAACACCCTTGCTGTGTATTCAATGTAAAATGTGTGGCTATCGTTTGGCCGTTTTAGCAAACTTTTGACTTTTGGGGTTTGTTTTAATATTTAAGTTAATAATATTATTACATTGTAAAAAAATATTGTTGGATAGGTACAAAGATTAAAGAAGAATGTTGATTTATATGTATAACTTTATGTATATAGGTAATAAGTCACTTGTCTGTTATATTAGGCTTGCCTGTAATGATAGATTTAAGTCAATATAAAAATAAATTAATATTTTGGGTGTTTCTTCAAATCGCTTTTTCTATAAAACAAAACGATTGCGAAAGTCGTCTATCAGATATAATAAAAGATTTCTCATAAACAATAACAAAAGAGGTTATGATACTTTGAAAAATAAATTTGTTAGTCGGTGTAAACAAAATCGAACAATATATTACGTAATTATTACGAATGTTTAGATTTAAGATTTTACTTTTAATATTACTTCACTTTTGAGTGTGGTTGTACCTTCCTGTAATAACAGTTGCATGTGGAAGAAATTAAGTATTAAATGCATAAATGACCTATATAGTCTAACAACTGAAACCAGTTCTTTTAGAACATTCTCTTTGTCCAACATTTAAAATATAATCTCACTATTGAAATCACACTGATCTATATTTAGGATTAACGTAGGCATAAACTTCGTAGTATAACAATTCTAGGTAGGTAAACAACACCTATGCTATATCTAAAACTGGGGATTAGTTTGGTCGCAGTTCCCGGCGTTGACTGAATTATACAATAGTTTAGACCTGAACCGGTTAGGTCTAAGCCAGACGTTTTAATATTGCAACCGCTGAGCAGATTTGTCGGATATCTTCTCAAACGTTTAAAGTTGTTGTCTGCTTTTAAGTGTGATAGGAAAGAGTTGTGACTTCTGTTTAAATCCATAAATTGGATTAAAGTTATTTTATAAAAACATTTCCAATATAAATATGACTAACATTATAAAAAGATGGTTAAAATTTTATAAATCCAATATATAACAATTCAACAAGACAAGACAAGATCTATACAATAGAACATTACATTAGCTTCTTCATTCATCATCTATTTGATTGTTTCAAAAATATACAATGACACGTAAAGTCTCACTTTGAATAAAGTTTTCAAGACCGTTTTAACCGCATCACAATTTAATCTTCAATCCTTTAGCTTACGTAAAGTTTCAATTGCATTAAATGAGGCCGCTCCATTTGAGAGACTCTTAATCGGTCGCGCTCCACCCGCGGGACGACGGAGCCTATTCTCGCTAGAGCCTCACATATTCAGGTAAACTACACAAATGTCTGGGAACGAGATGTGTTAGTTATTCGCAGCGCCGCTTCGCTTAAATTATGCAACATTTTAGCAAACCTGCGCCGTGTGAAGGTTTTCAGACATTTATTTACATCCGGAAGTTTAGTCGGTCTGTCCGCGTGGAATCCTAGGCTTTAGAGGCTATTATGGTTGTAGGAAATAAAGCCTAGGGGTAATTATGCGTATTTAGATGTACACCCTGGTTAGTCAAACGCGTTGCAAATAGGTAGAATAACTAATTTTATTTACCTACCATAAGATAAGCAAACTATTCCTACGTACAACATTTAGAAAGCAAACTTATCAATTTTCTGTATTCATCGACATGATAATTCCATAAATAAGTTAATATAACCTCCCAAGTGACACACAATGCTGCCACCAATATTGCAACATCAATAAAAATGATTAAGACATTTTCCGCCCACACTCAACCCTGGCGAACGCAAAAGTTTATTTAACCCTCAATGACAACGCCAAACAGGCATACATGCACGTATTAATTAAAAAATACGCGGGAAACACGCCACGTCACATGATTGACGGGACCACCGCAGAACCCGGTGCAAAGGGGTTTGATTAATTCATTTAATTAAAACCTTATGGGGTTCGAGTGTTAGGTAGTACGTGTGTGGGTAGCGTTCATTTAGAAAAAGTTCTCTCGCCAACTGGTACGGCTACCGATAATTAATGAGGTGTCAATTCAGGTAATGTAATATATTTTGCCGTTCATTTGGAAATTTCCTTGTATCGAACTTCTAAAGCATTTTTTTATCAAGGGTATTGTTGAGAGAATATAAATATTACCAATTATTTGTGTAGCTAATGTACCTACCTACCTATATTTTTAATAATAATGTTTTGTACAGTTAAGCCTTCGTTTGCAGTTTTGTATTTTTCTTTACAATAAAAATTAATAAGGTTATTGAACCAAGCAATATTAGTTGTGTTACGATTATATTGTGATAAACCTAAAATTAACTGTAGCCTCCAGCCTAGAAATAATAAAATACTGACCCAGATATTCTGTACACTGTATTTACGCAGTCCAGAGTACCTCATAATCCAAAATGTAGGAGCAAAGGTTGCCAAACAGACCCTTATTCATTAAATAAACAGAACTTCACGTGACCTTGGAGAGGGTATCGGTCAGAATACGTAAGGCCACAGGACTTGGAAGTTACGTCGTTCGAAACGGCGTGTGTAGAAAGTTTTGGACTATTCGTGCAAAAATTATATTTTGATCTTTTTGAAAGTACTAAAATTTGTGATAAATAAAATACTTTTACGTTTTATAACTCGTAAAAAGTATGAGAAAGAACAAAAGAAGAATTGCATACTGATATTATTTTATTATTCTGTTGAGGAATCTTTTAAAGTCGATAAATCGTGGATAAGTAGATTGAGTTCAAAGTAAATAATTATAGCAAATACGTTTTTTGAAGAAAAATACTAAATTAATATGTAGTTTGTATTTACCTACGACAATTATATTAGATGACAAATATGTTTTAGAAATTAATTTTCTTCTTTTAAATAAATGTCCATAGGCATGAGTGTCGGTAAAAGAAGTATATGTCCTTCCTTAATATCTAAGCTTACTATACCAAGTTTCATCAAAATCGTTTAAGTTGTTTAGCAGAGAAAGCGTAACAGACAGACGGAAAGAGTTACTTTCGCATTTATATTATTAGTGCGGATTTTATAGTCTCTTGTTCAACACATTTCTGCTTTCCTCTTAGTGAATGCAGTCGTGAAGATACACAAGTACGAGTTGAGAACTTTATTCAGCGCTTACTTCACAGGTATTGTAGGAAAGTTGACTGCACTGCAGTTGATTTATTATTTGTCTGGTTCCGTTTTTTGAATGGAAGGAACTATATTTTACAGGTGAATGTTATTGAATGATGGATGAGTTTTGGTCTAGTGAACGCAAATAGCTCATATATAGCTCTGAGGTTTGAGTATTAACGAAATTCTAATGGTTCAGTATAGTATTTTGTTTTGTTGGTGATAAAAATAAATTGTTTAAACAATGTGTAGCATTATTACTTTTTGTGAAATTGGATACGAATTGTTTATATTTTATTTTTAATATGTTATAAAAAATTCTTAAGATTTATTTAGTTATAATAATACAACAAGTGTAGTCAATCGTATTAAGAATAAAAAACGTACAATTGAGGACGTTCTGTTTTATTTTTAAACTATTGTAAAATCAAGTCGAATTCATAAAATACAGCATTCTGATAATAAAATAGCACCTATATTACAATATGTACAAGGTATCTACGTAAATAGTGTCTATTTGTAGTTGGTTATTACGTAACTATTATGTAAATTTGACTTATTTCACATATTTTCCATAATTTAATAACGATTTAAATATTTATAATCTTTTAGCGCACATTATGCGGCATTTGCGTCATATTCCAACAATTTATTATAGTCCGACATAGTCAGAGTTAAACACGGAGTTTATGAACTCCGTGTTTAACTCTGACTAACACAAATAATTCATAGCTGTCAATAAAAACAAAATGTATTTGGTATCGGAAATCACAGCGTTTGGACGGACCTTCATACATTATTTAGCAACATTCGTTTAAACTCACTTGATTTATGTTACTAGAACTGGGACTGTTGATTTACGAAATTGGTTTTATTTGTACAGTTAATGGATTCTTTCAAATCTGTTTGTTCTCATACTCATACCCCAGGTTTCTGAAACATTGATCGACACCAAAATTAGTTAATCAACCGTCAAACCTCATGTTAAGCGCTGTGATTGGTTGTCAGTTTTTTGGTCAACCAATCACAGTCGTGATCAGTAAATTTGAGAACAGATTAAATTGATCAGCCTTTCAGAAACCGGGGGTCAGTTTTGGTAGTTTCAGTAGGTATGTACATTTACTGTCTAAAGGGACGGCATATGTAGCCCACCCACACGCTACATGTATTTTTAACAATACAAGGTTTATGTTTTAAGCCCATACATAAGACACGATTACAACAATAAACTACTAAGAATTTTGTATCATAAAGCCTCTTAATAGTTACTCGACAAGCTCTTCGGCTTAAGCATTTTTTTACATGATTCTCTCATGATCTGTATAAGAAATCGCTTGCCGATATTTTTTTTACTTGTACTGTATCCCATACAACTGCTTTGTGTGCTACTTTTATTATATTCTTATGTGTTTTTTTATGATTTGCGATAAATAAGAGTGTCTATATGGAGAAAACAGTGTGTAGACAAAAACAAGAATAAGCAGTACATACAATAATATTATTCGAATAAACAAAAATATTTAAAAATCAAATCTTACTAGAAGATAAATCACTCAAAATCAAAAAAACCCTCATCAAAATTCTCTTATTCACGAAAGCCACTACTACAACACTTTTTGAAGGTCGACAAACATAGACAGCACCCAGATTCACCCTTCATCACTCCTTCCCCTCATAATTACGAATCAAACGACTAATAGTAAATCCACACAGACATCATCGTTTCTGAGGAAGAACAAGACAATGAGCCAAGAATACAATACAAGGACTCTAAATTAACAGATAACATGCTAAATATAGCACATATACGGAACCCGTTTAATATAGCTAGTGCTACACACTAGTCGATAAATCGTTGTATTGTGTGCGTTACTATAATCTTTATCTCGAATTTTAGAGCGGTTCACTGCCTATCCATGTGGTATTGCAGACTTCCTCTAATATTTGTGACTGTGTACAGAAGTTTGTCGTATATATTGGTTTTAAATATGTGAATGTAAAGTTTATTTTTTTATCAAACAGTCTGCATTGAATTGAAGTTGGTTTCCAGCACTACTTACCTGAAGGCCCATTATACATAATTAATTACATACAAATACTGTTATTATGCAAAGTAGTAGATTATTTATAATATTTTTATTTTTAATATTATTTAGACCTCAATTATAAATTAAATTTTGATTTGAAAATCGCTGCAACAGCAAACAGTTGTGATAATGGCACGTCATTACAATGAGTCGTCAACGTTTATCATTTGTCTTGGGTTCGAGCGACGCCGCCACGGCCAATGCAGAAGGTTAACTTTCTCTTTGGAAGTATTATCTTATGTGTCTTGTTTATTTTAGGATTTAAATCTTGAAAAGATGAAAATAAAATGTATGTAATTTTAAGTTTTATTTTGTTTGATAATATTGGTCTTAAAATTAATTAATCACATTGGTGTAAGTATAAGTAAGCGGCATATATTTACTGTTTCTATTTGTAATTATTTCTGCCACACACTGTACTCATCAACTTAAAAACTATCCGAAGTAAATCCAACTACTATGTAGTAAAACTTCTGCGTTTACTTACACGCTAGACTCCTACAGTACACCCACCTCGAGTCTTCTAGCTGGTTGCGTGATAAATGAGCGTTTCAATGGTTATATTTAAGTTTATTTGGCGATTAAATTGGAACTAGCATTTACGGGTTATGTACCGTTTTATTTGACTTTCCACATTTCTTGACACAAATGTGATTCATTCAACGTTTATTTGTGTGAACGCTTGGATTTTAGTGTTGGTTAATGTCTTAATTCTGTGGAGAATGTTTTAAGGGTCATTTAGTTGGTAGCGAATGTGATTACTGGCATACTTTTACAAATAAGAGAGGTTTAGTAATTGTGATAATTGTCTTAATCTCGACACTAATTGTATTCATTATTTATAAGCTATATTTTTGGATCTGTGCAAGAAGTATTGTTACTTAAACCCTAGTATGTGGTCACACTAGGTGAACTTGTGTTACTTAGTGCTTTCTCCCCTCTAAAGTACTGTGGTAGGTACAAAAGTTTAATGCAATTTTTTCGCTATTATCAAAGTGCATTTTTTTTTGGTCACGTTACATCATCTCTTACAACTTTATCAACAGCTCTACTAGGTAATTTTCCTCTATGTAGGTACTTCTACACTACATAAATGTACCGTTACAAATCCTCATTCAGCTGCCATGTTTGTACAGCGCTCCTCTGATCGGCCGCCAACTTAAATTATTCACCGTCGGATATTGCTGTGCAGTAATAAGTTGGTATCACGCAAACTGTTTCCTTATTTCATTTCCTATGGAATGAACTGCAATCCTCATCAGGGGATTTGTTGATGAATATTTTGCTTTTTAGTTGGGTATTTTAAATATACAAACATAAGTAACATCATGAACTGAAAGAAAAAATCTGTTAAAAAAACTTATAATCGTTTTCAATATTTGTCCATTACTCTTTCTAATCTTTTACATATATAAAAGAAAATGTATGTATGTTCACTTACAACTCGAGAACCGAAACTTTACACACATTTTATATAAAGGGTAACATGACCACTCTGATGAGCATAGCTACGTTAGTGTTGGATTGCTGGCGCTGGTTGTAGTGATTTTTATATTTTGAACCATAGTTGGAATTGTAGATTTTTTTTTGAGGAAGCGAAGCGCACTTGCAACTCTTAGTAATAATAAAATCACATGTGTTATAGTTCGAACAACAACATTATGAGTTACAATTAGCATCATAAAACCAAAATACTTAAATTTAAAAGCGATTTGGAATTGTGGCAAAACCTGAATGCAATTTGGCGACCACAGTTTTTAGCTTTACATCAGCAGTCTGTAATTGCCATGAATTTTAGTCTAACCACTAAATACATATTACGCCGACCGAGTACTCAACGTAATGACAATTACTTACCACTAAAAACAAAAGACGACACAAATACTTTTCGACCCCTTCAATCCGAGATTAAAGCCCAAAAAATGGGCCTCTCCAAACATAATTAGCAAAACGCAATTAAAAATGTAAGAACTGAAGCGCTCCTAATCTGTGTTTTATTTAATTTTCTGATTACTAGGGCGGTATTTTTTAAAAAGCAAACGTTGGTTTTTTTATAAAGATAATCTGATAACGTCGGCAAACCTCTAGAGAGGAGTTTTCTTTCAAATTTGAAGACTTGAATTAGAAAGAAGAAAGGGAAAAATGTTAGTAACGGAATGATTATATTACTTTGAGGTATTGTACCTGACAGGACTCGGAGCTCTTAAAATGGGATTAAGAATACAAAACAAAGGAAGTCAATAACATTTTTATACTTAATTTGTAAAAGATGGGAGGTTTAGTACATTACTAATTTTGTATCTGAGGCGATGATTGCTAATGTTTTTGGGTCATGTATTTGAACATATTAACTGCAGTGATAGACATTAATGTACTAACATAACAAAGTTTAGAGTCGCACATACCTATGACATCGTATACAACTCAACCCTCGACTTATTCTTATACAGCGAAAACATATTTTTATCAACCGCAGTACGATACATAGAGTCATTGACAGCAGCATAAAATAATTTCATTTCATTTCGAGATAATAATTATTATCTGTTTGGAACGTAATATCATTAATTTATTTTAACATTTTCTTTTATGTTATGATCTGTTTTAATACAATTTTCATGTACACATTTTCAATGTTTTACTTTTACGATATTTTTTTATTACTAATATTATAAATGCGAAAGTAACTCTGTCTGTCTGTCGCGCTTTTGCGCCGAAACTACTGAATTGATTTAAATGAAATTTAGTACACAGATAGTCTAGAGCCTGTGAAAGGACATACTACTTTTTGCCGCGATAATCGACATCCACGCGGGCGGAGCCGCGGGATACAGCTAGTATAATATATGTGATTTCTTGTACGTATACAATATTTAATTTTATATCACTTATTGTGCATGTTTTTTAATGTTAGCAATAAGATGTTTGTGTATTAAATAAATAAATGCCAAGTGTAAAAAGATTGAGTCAAAAATAATACTTTTCTTTACAAACTACCGCAGTCCACTATCTCCCCATCACCATCAACTTCCAGAAGAATCACGTCCATCAGCTTACATCTGGCAAACTGTCAAAGTTTAACGTCCCTCTCAAATAGTTGAAAATGTCTCTTCCATCATTAGCAAGTTTGATAGCGGCCATCAATCTGACGCCCGCGGTCTCTCGCAATATAACTTAATTAGATTCATCTATTTCAGTCGAGTCCGGAATTCAAATGTATAGAGCCAAGAATTGTTCTCGGTCATTCTTAGTTTTTCGCACACTCAACATTTTCTATTCTTCCAGGACAAAAATGGCTCGTTTTAGGTACCAAAAAAATGAAGACATTGATTTTGAGAACTTTAGGTTACTGAACTTAAATTTAATACAGTCCAAATATTCAATATGTCAGAAAGAACGCCAGCACCAAAATACGGAAAAACATTGTATTCCATTAAGATATTTTACATACTGACTGGAGGCGTTAATAAGTATTATGCTTCTTTCCATCCATAAAAGAAACATGACGTGACATTGACATATAATTTGCAAACTTTTATGGAAATACCAAAATTACACATAATTTGCAAAAGTCTACAATTTAATTGAACGTGTACCCTTTTTTTGTAAGAAATTGTAATACAACGGTTACAAAAATAAGTATAATTATGAAGTTCCTGCTTCCCACACAAAAAAAAAACATGAATATTTCAGTGTAAAATGTCTTGCAAAGCATCTCAAACTCACACTCAACAGACATTTCACATCATTCATCATACTTAAACAGAACATCATCATTCATCTGAATAATAACATGAACGAATCCTATAGTGATTGCCCCAAACAACAAACGTTAATAAATACTCATTCAATTCACGAAATTATATTTTTCTCTCAGAAGTCCTGAGTGGGCCGTCATCAATCATCGTGGTCCCCTTTTAATTTACACCGAAGTATTTTTCAGCTACTCATCTCTGTGTCGTTTATCACATTTGCCGGCCTCTGTTTCCGCCACCTATTGTCTTTTGAGATTCACTGTGACCTGGTTTGGAGTTGTGTACGTGTCCCAAGTTAGAGGGTCTGGATAAGTTTTTTGGTATGGGGAGAATAATTTGAAGCTGGAATTACTTGGGATTAAAAGTTATTCCGGTTATAAATGTGTTTTTTATTTATTTATCATTTCAAACTTCTTATCAACGTTAGTGACTTTTCTCAGTAAAAAAAACAGTTTGCTGAGCAAGTTACATTATAGAGTCTATTTATGATAAAATAAATATTTCATACATTATAAACGTATATACAAAATAAATTCTAAGTCTATTCTTCTTCACTCCTAACAACGAAACAAGTTTAACCTTAACTCAAAACTCAAAGCATACATACAATTGAATACGAGACCCCGCCTACGCTTTCTACACACCTCGCTTCCACAGCAAAGTCGTTATATTTGTCATTACATTACACAGCCGTCGTAAATACCTTTGTGTCTAATGTGAGCCCACCGCAAAACTTCTTTGAGCCAGGTAATGGTGTGAAAGGTGAAAGCGTCTTGTTTACATAATATTGTTAATGCGCAATTCTGAAAGGGATCCCTATGGGGTGTATATTGTGGCCTTATGTGGCTATGGCTGTTGTAACTCTTGTGGCGGACGGTTTTGTAACAACAATAGAATTGTCCTATTGTTTTATTGAGGAGAAATTCCTAAGAAGAGTGACGCGACCACTTTTACTAATGGATCGATAAGGGAAAGCAATAATTTGTTTAAATTTGTTTTTATTTTAACTTAAATCACTTTAGAAAGAATAACTAGATATCCTTTGATATAGTAGGTTACAAAAACTTGCTATTATTAACTTGTTATTAAAGCCAAGAGTGTCATTAATATGCCTATTAAAATATTTCGAAAAAAGGTTTTAATAATGATGTGTATGGTATAATGTAATGGCTTAAACTGACAAAAGCTTATAACCCCATTGAATTGATCGGATGACATAAAAAGATCACTCAACCCCCACCATCTCGTTTCACCCTCAAAGTAAACACGCACTCTTAAATATACTCTCTTGAAAATTGAGAGATAGACGAATCGATTCCGCTCCATTAAAGGCACAATGCGGTAACCCTCACAATAATAAGTGTAACACAACAAATCTACATATCACACGTTCCATTACCCTTCTCATGCTCGCAACAACTTTGATGTGTCTAACAAACTTATCAATGTATAATAAACGAACCTTGAGCTCATGTAAGAAAGTTCAAAGTTGACTGCGATCGAATTTTTGATGCGTAAAATTATTTTTGTCTTCCAATATGCCTTTCTCGTATGATAGCAAAAAGGCCTGTAAGAATAAATAGTGGCAAAAGGGCTTATATTGATATTCGATACAGCTCAAGTGATTCTTGTACTTTACCGGTACAGTCTTTATAGCCTTTTTCGATATAAGTGAAGATCCATGTATCAAACTCAGAAACCACCTTCAAGCTATGATCTACGATTTGTTTAAGTCCTATGAAATTACAAAGTGTAAATTCCAAGCCAGACAAAAATCAGTTTCCAACGAAACAGTCTTGGATTTTTTTTCTTTGTTATTTAATATCATTTTCGATAATAGTTTCTAGGAAAAAACTATTTAACAACAAGCATAAACTGATTACAAAATCAGCTTTTGATTGTTACGAGTTTATTGTCTATCCAGTCGAAAAATTCCATATACCAAGAAACGTGGACAAATACCAACCAAAAAGATTGAAAGTATTCCCAAGAAATAAAAATGTTCGATAGATACTTGTTTTATGAAAATTCCGACTCAACTTGACTGGTCAAGAAACTACTTGGAAAAAGGTTCAACGAATATTATTGTGGGTCCAATTTTGTCCCTCCTAAAGTTGAAGGTCCTTACGATGTAGAGTTTGTATTCAAAAGGATATAGTTTTCCGTCTAGTGATAATCGATATTGACACGTAATTAAACCGGCGAGACATGTTAATGGAAAATCGATGTTACTAATGTATTCCGGTAACCGTTTATTTAAAGTCTTATCTTAAGTGTAGAACTAGCAATACTATTTCCGTGTCCGTATGTCACGCCTTTTTCCGGGAGTGACAGGCAGATATATCTTTTTCTTTGTTATGGTTGTAGGTATTTAAATATTAATTCAACAAAAAACTTTACCTTTTCACGTGAATTACTTGGGCAAAGGAGTATGAATTTTGCCACAGTTAAAATTTATATGGCGAAGGCGCGAGGAAAGCTTCTTTTTTTGATAAGCTTTGGAAATACCTGCATTTAGTTAATAAAAAACAACATTACGCACACTAACACTATGCGTTTGACATACACATATTTAAAACATTATTATTTACAGCTCCTGTCAATTGACACCAGTCATAGTCTTTTTATGACGCTACCACTACCATCCGAATCATGAAATACATATCAGTAATGTTGATCTTGAAATTGTACTTCGAATTACTGCTGGCTAATTTAGATCCTAACAGCACACCTCTGTCTACTCCTTTTGACAACATAATCTTGTCTACAAAGAGTGCACATAAAGGCCTGCACAGACGAGAGACCTTTGTCCGCGTTCTTTTTACAATTAGTACGGAGATTTTAAATGTAAAGCACCGTTCGCCATACAAATTATGACGCTTTGTTACGAATACGCATACAAAAGTCCCTCGCCTCCGCAGGCCTTTATGTTTATGAGTATACTGCTACATACAAAATCAATAATATATCTACCAATACAATTATCCGGTGACATTAAAGTCGTTTCTTTTAAGAGAAAAAGAAGGTCTTACATAGGCGAAACGGAGATACATTGGGTGCCGACTCAATAAGATAAATTACTTTGTTATGTAGTTATTTACGAGTCTTATATTCTAGTTTAGCTCTTAAGTATTGAGATACTTGTTCAGCTATTGCTTATCGTGTTATGTGGTTTATTTTGTCTCTGGGTGATATAAATTATGTCAATAAAGTATTAGTAGTGCTAAAAATGTAATATGAACAACTTTTCAATACCAAATAAAAATAGTTGAACTTCATACTATATTTTATTTAATTTTATGAAAGAAGTAGTACTTATGTACCTACTATATACGTGATTTCTTTAATAAACCTTTTTTATACCCAATCAAATTCTTTTCTACAATCCTATTTAGATTACTATCTGAAATTGAAATGATCATTGACCCCGCTTCACCTTTTTCTATAATATTTTACAACAGAGCGGCGTTCCTGTTTTGCGAGGGTCGATTTGCCTTTGTATGTACAACGACCGTCCTTTTTGAACGAAATGTGGGTAGGATAAAAATTCCTCTGATAAAGATATTTGGCTAACATTACAATGTCATACAATCGTCGTTTCCTTGTAGAGTATGTTTTATCATAGTTGTCGTATCTAAGATCTTGTTTTTCTATGTTAATCTTAAAGACTATATATAAATAAAAAAGAGCTTTATGTACTTACTAATAAGGTTCATTTAATAGTTAAGTCATTGAATTACCTGTGTTAAATTTTCTCAAAATTCATTTAAGTTTCTTCTAATACAGGATTATTTTTACTACCTAAGTGCATCATTTTATTACATCTCTATTTTCCATATATTTTATATAATATATATTTTATCTGTAGTCTTCAAGGTACCCATGAAGCTTTCCGCACCAAAACCTGCTACGAATTTTGTAAGTTACGAGTAGCGTGTGCTACGCTTCATGCTACGTGCTACGACAACGGCTACGTGTTACGATTCCTACTATAAACCTTCAAAAATCCGGGGAAAACCGGGAAAAACGCCAAAAATTTTTGAAAAAGATAAATAAATTAAAATTTTTGTATGGACACACCCTAAGTGTGCTATACCGTTAGATAGGTCTTTAAGAGACCTACAATCTGAGACTAATTTCTGTTCTTAACTTATGTTTATTTTTTCTACGAATAAATATCTAAAATATATACTTCTACCTACTAAATTATATGATTGCCGTATAATTTCATTAATTCCTCTTCCATTCTTTTTAACTATAATTTGCTGAACTTGCCGTATATACGCTTCCAATATACGAGACAGTTAAAGCCAAACATTTCACAAAGTCAACCGGCCGATACCTTTATTGCACAGTAAAGCGCTTAATCCCCCAATCAATATTGAATTTCGAGTATCTATAGAGAGTAGGTGACAAATTAGGCGTGTAATGGCTAAATAGACGGCGCTGGCTAACTATTATATAACTTGAGCGATACTAGGGGTAGCGGCAAATTGGATTGGTTAACACAATACTACACACCATCACGAACTAAATGAATGGGTAGGCAGATACCTCTACCAACAATAGATGTAGTGCACTGTTACATGTTTCACAAATGCATAAGTTCCATACAATTTGAACTGCTACGAGTATTTATCCGGAGTTCTACGCGATGCTACGTGATACAAAGAGTTATTGGTTTCATAATTTCAAACCTAATAACGCTATGGGAACGAGCGAATCTGACGCTCGACCAAAGGCGGTGTCTGTCTTTTTTACTCTATCACAGATTCTGACACTAATGGTTGAGATGTAACTTTTAAGGGTGATCTAACATGCTTTAGTCTAGAATGGATTTTTGTTAGGCTCTTTTTACTACAGTAAAATCGTTTAGTATTTCTTAAGATGAAAGAACTCATGTATTAAACCTTTGGACTTTCTTCTCGATGGTTTTCCATAGATTTTTTTTAATAGTTAAATTACTAATTCATGACATTTTTACAGGTCTGTACATAAAACTAAAACAAATAATGATGGTTTATTTACTGTTATATTATTACTTCTATTATCTCAATGATACTTATATATACAACAATATGAATTTATGATCATAATACCAATATTATTGCCACAGAACCGTAGGTCGTAGTTCTCGTAGCATCGTAGCTCTCGTAGCACTTAATCCGCCAAAAGTGCGACATCCATAGTGCGGTGCAATTTACCAAAACCGCTAGTGGTTGTCATGGGTGGGTGCGCTAACTATAAGTTGTGACTAACCACCGTGAGTTGTGGCTTCACGAACCAGAGTATTTACGGCTCCAGTTATGTGCCAAAAATATATTATATTATAAATTGCTCTAAGGGTTTTAAATCTAAATTCGTGATCGATACGTAACAGAGTAGTTGTTTTATTATATTTATGATCTTAAAAATGATACTAACATCAGTATTTTAAGAAAATATACTTGCGGATTAATAAATCTTTAAAAATAGGGACAAGAAATACAGGTAGTTTTTTTTTTTAATCTGTTTTCTTTCGAGAAAAAAGTCAATGTAAATATTAATAAAAGTCTATTATTATAGATAAAAATAGTATGTACCTAACGGTTACTAGCGGATGTCGCGGGCGGGTAGGTGCGCTATTATTTGTAACTAGCTACCGATACGAGCGTTGATGGCACCACTAACGATTTTGTTTGCGACCACTTTTATTTTAAAGGTTCATAATGCATAAGTGACGGAACTATACGCGGTAGTATAAGCAGAAGTTTACTTATGCTATTTTATAATATTGATATAATTACGGATACTACTAAAATATGGGTACATGAAAAATATCATTCAAAGTTGATAGAAAGTAAAGTATAATCCCATTGTATTTTAAATAAGGGTGAAATATTATATGGGAATATAATTATATGAAATAACATTAGAATTTTTAATTTTTTAGAATAAAATTTAAATAGGATTTTACAAAAATACAAACTTTAGTTCGGAAATACTACTTTACTTTTATTTAAATTCTACTTTAGACTTGGAATGCATGCAATCATTCAAGTACTTAATTTGTACCACCACAGTTTACCAACTAATAAAGTAAATGTTTAAGAAATATTTGATATTCTAAAATCTAAAGTGTTTAGTTCTTGTTAACACTACCAAATAAACATAATAAAGCTATAACTCACCGGAACGAGAGCGTTGTCAGGGGGCGGTACGACTTGTGGCTGTTGGGATCAGACATCGGGGTGCCCCAGAAATCGTTTCGAAACACTTGTAGCACATTGTTACCACCGTTCACATCACTGTTCGACACTATAGCGGGAATGTCATCATGCACGAACTCGCCATTTAGGCTGTTCGCGTAGGTCAGCGCGCCGACGGACGCGACGAGCGTGTACACCGCCCACTCACTCTCGCATAATGTTCGCCACGACTTCGAACTCGACACTTCTTCGCGGACCGGAGGTAAGGGACGCCGACGCATTTTCACGCACTGTTTCGCACTTTTTCCCTCTGGTTTTATTATCGTTGCGGTTTAAACACGAGGCGCTTTATACGTGAACATTTTACAACAAACATTTCTATTTAATTTAGCGCTACGATTTAAATTACCAAGTAAATTGGTCAAAGCCGTGTTACTAAAGAGAATAAAAGAAACATTTACAATTGACGCGAATACATTAACCCACTTTACAACAAAACCGCAATAAATCTGAACCAACAAAGTCTCAGGGAAGGGGAAACCTCATCGATTCAATATATCGCTCCAAACTTCATGCATACTCAATTGGCAAACAATCTCAGCTGGATGCACAAAAGGTTGTTACGGACCGTTGTCGTATCGAGCAAAAGTGTGCCCTGTCTGTTTGTACGTTCAGTTATCCGGGGCCCGTGTGATGGATCACCGACGCCGCATAAATCAACATCGCGGGTCAGCTCCGACCGCTGATGTCATATTCATGAGTGCCGGTACCCGGGTAAACGATAGTCTGGGAAAGAACGATGAGCGACCGGTCCTTTTTCCTTATTTTCTTTTTAATTCTTGTCTCACTTTAGGATAAATATGTTTGTTTTATTTTTAATGCTCGTGATTTATGAACCCGCGGCCGCGGGTGCAGTGCCACCTGGAACAAAGAATACATGTTGTTTTTATTACTGAAAATATTACCAGACATAATGAGTTAAATAATGGGCTTGCTATTCTAAGGATGGACTGCAATGATACGAGGTAATATAGAATTTTACAAACAGAGAAACATAGGAATATTGAAACATAAAAATATACAAGACAAGCGCGAAAAACAAAAGCTTCCTTGGCGTGAAACAAAAACAATATCCTTACTCCATTTAGTTGAGAATCTTTAAAAACAACATTTATCTCTGTCCCTTGTTTTCAAGTAAAGTAGCTGTCACTTTTACGAAGCCATTTGCAGTCTTTCACAAACTAAGTTTTCCTACACCTATGTTCTACAAACTTAATTACACAAAATCTCTTAGTCAGCTCATCCAAAGCCCAAGGGCGCAAGGCGGACCTCTCGTACCGAAGGACCAAAACTTAAGCCAGGCACCATCACTCACCATTCTATTAACAACCTCACGATCCCAAAGGGGCTCTAACTAAATATTCTCTCAAACTTATACCAATTTAGTTTGAGAAAACAAACTGAAGTCTCAACACGTCATAACTCTGCTAAGAATGTTCGCGTATGTACCGGCTTCCTAATCTGAATTGCTAATGCCTTCCTTAATTCAGTTGCGGGCGCGAATTAAAAGCTCTATGGCTTAATCACATTATCTGTCTGTTTGTGTTTCGCCTTTTATGTAGTACGTAGGTAAAGTGCGGGCTGATTGTTAGGTGCAAGTTTTAGTTAGACACTCAGCATGTTAAGAAGTGCTGCGAGGTACATAATGCGCAAATTATGTTGGCGTACCATGTATGTCGATAACTGAATATCTAAAATGAATTTTAATTTATTTGAACGTGATGTGTGAATGTGAATGTGAAAATTACATGTGACACACTCAGTACTTTTCTTAGTATGCAAATTCATTCTAGTTCGTGGAGAGTAACTGTTTGCGCATACAAGATTATGCGTGTAGCCGAACTAATTTGTGTATTTATATCCTTATTTATAGCTCTAATAAACCATATTTTGATTCATCAACTTAACTCTAAATATCTGACGTCACTTAAGTCCCAATTAATTATTCAAAGTTACGATGGTTTGTAACTAAAACTAGAACATTCCCAAATGTTTGTTACAATCGACAGTTCCGGAAAATAAATCTCGTTCACATAAAGAAGCACAAATATCGCAAACATTTGCACAAACAAGTGTCGATAGACGGCGAACATGGGTCATTAATCAGACCACAATTAGGGGCTCACCCTTCGAACACGTTGGACAAATATTGGATTATGTATGATTGATTGGCCCTAAGTTTTGTGGACACACAACTAATAGAAGAACCAATCGATATGAATTGGTATTAGGGACTGTCATAGATTAATGATTATGATACATGACGCGACGTGTTCGTGTTATAGATTTGTAACACATGCATTGATAAGTGTGGGCACTAGATTATCGTTAATCTGATGTAGTCCGCAATCGACGCCATACATTATGAACCGTTGCTTCGTTCCATATTTATTACAGCATTTTCGTTCACACGTATATTAAACAACAATTTCTGAAAATTAATGGTTCCCATTATAACAATCACGTTCAATATTTTACGAAGGTAAGTCCTGGACTTACTGAACCAAAAAACTTAAGGAATATTAATAGCTGATAGCAGAATTTTACCCCGTCCAAACTCACAAAAACCCTCGCACATATTTCGCTCAAAAACTTAGTTAATTTATTATTCCGTGGAAGTTTCTTTTGTATCTGTACAGTATAACTCGCAAATTGTTTTAAAAATATCGCATATCAAGATAACGTTCGAGTTTCTGGAATTTTTCTTCGTCGGATGAAGAAAAAAAGTTTTGTCCCCGAAGGGTTTGCTTTGAAACATGTCGACAGTGTTACGTACACAACGTTAGACCACTATTGAATAAACAACATAATACCCCCCTTAGTTAGAAATCAAATCCTGTGGTTAGAAATCATGAATTTAATCATTATGGCATATCTTCTAGTCTTAAATTTTGAGATTTAATATTACACATATTTATTTATCTTACATTAGACATCAGTGGCTGGACTTCGTCATAAATAATATCGGGTCTCCTAGTTTCAGAGAACCTGAAGTTAACCAATAAATATCATAAAGATGATTTATATTTGTTTCGAAGTAGACGAAGAATCGCTATTCTATTGAAAAGTAACAAAGCATTCAATACGATTGGTCGTGTCTATTGTTCAGACAGTTGTATAAAACATCGCATTGCTCCAGACATTAATTTTATTCTTAAGTACCTCAAATAAAACGTTTTGTACCATTCATTTTATTGGAGTAAATTAAACCACGACACAATAAAGAATTAACATCCAATGAGAGTTCTCCAATAAATATTTACCTTAAGTAAATTACCATTGTTAACTCGACATTTTAATAGCACTGTTTTTCTGAGTAATTGGTAGACACATGTTAAAACAGGTAAAATTACGCATTAGAAACCACATTCAAAGAAATGTTTAGCTATGTAATGTAAGCTACTACCAAAAGTTTACTTTTAAATACTTTAATAAAGTAAAACCAAGCCATTATAGAAGGTGGACTGAAAGACTCTTAAGACGTTATTTTCTACACAATCAGTAAAATATTGTGTAAAAATCAAAAGTGTTATATAAGTATATATATTTATGGACCGTATAGTCTATAAATAAGCTAGTTTAAGGCAATAACGGGTAGTAGAACATCCACCTCTCTACTTACGAAATACAGCTGATGGAAACGTAAGTAGCACTTGTAGGCTGTCACTTCTAATAAATAACACTAAAAACATACACTACTTGGAGTGGTACGAACACAGAACAGGAACTATGTTAATTTGTGTCTCGTATTGCGTATAATAAAAACATCACGTAACGTGCTAAATTGTAAAGAATACTGTAAAAGGAAAAAATAATAAGAACAACCCAATTGTTGAAAAGTACTCTGCAAAACACGAAAAAAACTGAAAAATCTGTTAACTTTTAAATCAACTTTTTTTATTCCCAATTATGTGCATATTTAAACCATAATCCCTTACTCATCAACAAACAATCTCTGCACCCAAATTACAGAGGAAGTTCAGCGCAACCGATTACAAATTCGCTTCGCCATCACTCAGACGAGTGTGTATCGAGTTCGAAGCTCCTATTACCGCCTGTAGTAGCCGAAAACCGCAAGAGGCGAGTTAATCTTCCGGCGGGTGGTTCGTAATTCGATTAAAGTTGCCAACTCTTGCCCGACTCTTAATTATGTTTTTGGTGAATTCTCTGGTGGGGCTGCGTCACGCGAACCGTTGTTGCCTATCGAATTTGTTTGAATAATGTCGTGGTAATAGATTTGTTTTAGCAAGTCGTTGTCGAGTTTTGAGTGGATGTTGAATATCTGGTTTATAGACACCTACTTATCTTGGGAATTTACCCTTTGAATTCGAGTCTGTTTTGATTTAAATCTATTTATATCTGATGCTTAAATGCTCTGATAATGAAGTACCTAAATCAATTTTCTAGTTAAAAATATGATGAAAAACCTAATAGTCAACATTTCTGAAAGAAAACGTAAATACAAATTGGAATAAGCCAGCTACTCAAAAATTATGTCCTCGAAACTTTACAAAAAGAATATGAAATCCCATAAGGATCCCGTCGTATGTACAAACTTATAATGAGACCATTCCTCAACTCAAGTCTTTGTCCAAAATCCTGAAACTCAAAAAGCCTTTTCCCTTTATTTATTCACAACGCAGTCCATTGTCGACGGCAAGCCTGTTACAGCCACTGTTACTATTAACTAAAGGAGCCTTAGCTTCGTAATCTCGAATGGAATTTGCGAGACTACATTAGCATTTCAAATCAACCTCTCCCGTCTTTTAGAAGCCTATCTTTCCAACCTTACGGATTGTGTTACTGCAGAGTTTACCTAACCATCTAACCGGTGTATTTCTTAAAGCTTGAAATGGCAAGCTGCTTGAGTAGGTTTTTTTAAAGGTTGTCTCTAAAGGTTAATGAAGCCTTCCGAGGTAGCGAATTCTGCATACTAGTGTCTGTTTATCTAATCAGGACAGGAATGCGCATTGAGTTTCCTTAAGGTATTGTAGGTTAACGTCTTGCTACGCTATCTACAAACTGAAATGTCTTTGTAAATGCAGTGAAAACTTGAAAACGAGAGCTTTCTACGGTCGCGAGAATGGTCCAATGATTAGGGTTCTTCGCTTAAGAGACGTGCCGCCACTTATCACGAAGGCGAGATTGTAAAAATATTTTTAAAGCTTTCAATTCCGAACTGCTTTTATGGATTTTATTACCTTTTTAAGTCGAAGATAGAACATAGTTTACTACAAAAATATAGTCAACTCAGAAAATTGTACACTATTTTTTTGCAATAGCTGAACACAACACAACATCTTCCTTATCGTTCTGGAAGCAGAAGTGTTTGCCATCAGTACGGCTTAAAAGGGTAAATGCTTGATGCCATCTAATTACCTCGTGTCTTCATTACTCTACTTTGTTATCCGTCTTCAATCTAAACGATCTGTCGTCAGCTATAAATAGCCGTGATAACACTTACACCGATCCTTTCAAACACAACTCCTATTCATCACTTTGTTTAAAATTTAAAACAAAGGCCTGCGACATTGATCGTTGTTTACGGCAAAGATCCTGATCTTAATGCGAATAAATTACTTGTTACAGAGATTTGTTTTCAGCCCCCACCCTTTCTGCTGTCTCCCCAAAACGTTATCTGGAACGCTGATCAATCAAGTGTTCAACTTAATAAGTTTATTAACGGAGAAATTTCGGACAAGTTTCCGTTCGTTAATTTAATATCTGATAATTTGTTAAGAGTGAAAAATAAGTGTAATCCGAGTGATCGAGTCGTATGGGGTTCAGCAAACATGACGACTATAGATTACTTACGCATTACTTTGTTTGTCCCGTAATTCTATTTGAAAATTACAAAGTAAATAATAAAATAGATAAGAAAGTACGTAAATATTATTTTTGGAAGACGTTTTAGTCAAAATCTGATTCAAAATTTGCCGGTACTAATGGACTGCGTAGGTCTGATGTTTCACGTCAAATACACTGAGTTTCATTATTGATTTAGAGGTACTAGCAGAATCTACTTATTATTTTCTTATATCTCCAGGTAAGCATGAAAATAAGATGTAATAAAAAATTCAAGATCATTTACGTCCATAAAAAGACTTCATATTCGTATTCAAATTTTTGAAAAACATTTTCAAGAAATAATATCAGTAGACTTTTCTTTAAACATTTCCTATTAAGCTGCCTTAAATAAAGAACCAATAACATCACAAACTTTCTGAAAATGTCAACAAAATAATAACATTATACTATGTTGAAAAGTTGAAAATCTTTGACATGATTTTCTTTTTTGATATTCGTCACTTCCAAATTCAATCTTATCATTAGGTTTACAAGGTTCTCTTTTATTTAGTTCTCAATACTTTTCATGATTGTAGGGTGAGAAGCAAACATCTTAGCACGAGTGATTGATTGCGGGCCAAGTTGCTTCGACACTTGTAATTTCCGAACTATTATAGGTAGTATTATTGTTTGTTAGTTTTGTCAACATTAGTGATGTGATGAAGGCTTTGTTTATTATTAAAGGGTCTGCGGGTAACATAAATCTTAATTCTTTAGTAATAATGTATATTTCGGGCTTGATGAGTTTTTTTTTGTAAAGGTCTGCTGAATATTATTATGTATCTGTCTGTATTACGTGTTGATATAAAACATCTCGATTGCCAACCTATTTAATACTTATTATTCTTAAATAAAAAAATGTTTTAACATCCAACTAACTCTAAAAATAGTTAGTTTTAGGAACATAACATTAATTATTTGTGTACTGATTTTTATCTTTCAAAGGTGATTTCTTTTGTAGAATTAAGTCATAAAGATGTAGGCCACTGAAATAATAAAAGATTTGCGTGCTTAGAACCAGATTCTACTGATCTTATTTACTTTTGGCTGAAAAATAGCTTATATACCACTCGTGAACCCATTGTTTCTTTCATCACCATTTAAATAAAACTAAAATGCTCTCGCTTTTGGTCCAATAATAATACCCTGAGGGACTCCAAAAGAGCTCGTAACGAAAATAATTACAATAAAATACTCCCTTCTTTGTAGATCACTTTGATAATGTCTGAAATGAACGTTAACAATTCAATAGAGTTTTCGTTTATCCTACTGACCGATTAAAATTGTAAATGAGATTCTTAGCAGCGTTTGAATAAACAATACCTCGTAGCTGTTGCTTCAGATGTTATTTCCAAGTAATTGTGGTGTTAGATTAAAAGCTTTGATATAGATTAGTGAAATTCTAAAAGTAATACTGTTGTAAAAATATAATTATTGCAGGCATATTAAGATTTTATGTGAAGATGGAGATAAAGGCTATTTGGGGTCAAAAGGAATGGAAATGATAATATCTAGTGGACACGCGGAAAAAAATACATAAAGAGTTTTAGAAAAATTAAAGGACAAGTATAATAATAATTGAATATTTAATATCTAAAAGTGCATAAAAAAAAATGCGATTTTCAAACGACATCTAAGCATAAAACGATCGAGAATAGACGCAAATACCTACTGATACATACCTGGAAGTTTTGTTCAGATATTTTAATATGTAAAACATAATATATTTAAAATAGAGCACTCTGTCGATAGCAGGTCACGATAGGTGAACTTACAAACAAAACAATAGAAGTTGGTACACGGTGTATTGACGTTCGGTGGCCGCATAAAATGCAGCGTTCGTGGTTCGCTTAGTTTTGCAATTCAAACTTCGTCTCATATCGGTTTACAGACGAATGGTTTGGCTATTGGCCTGTAAGTGGGACACAAGCAGAGCGATCAGCGTTTTTATTTACCTTTAATAATAAAAATATTTTTATATTTTTGACGTCAAAAATTTTAACGTTAAAAAAGTGGATATAGTTTATAATGATAAAGTGTAGAACATTATATTGGCCTATTAATAATTTATGTACATTTGAAACATCATAAGATGAAGTTCGCTTACAACAAGCATAAATTTAGCGATAAGCTTAGTAGTAACTACGGAGATAGCTATTTAAGTTTAAGCTGGATAACTTTCTGAAAACATGGTTATGTATTATTCTGATAACATACTTTTTCTAACCAAATAAATAAATGTTGATCAATCTGATTATGTTTCTATAAAGGTTTTTCAAACGCTATCGCTCATGCACCGTGCTACCTAATGCATGACTTTCTGATACAGTGGGCACGGAACGTGAATATTTGTGTAACCGCGGCGTAAAACATGACTGCTGACCGACTACTGTTGTTTTGCATTATTCTTCATAGCTTAACCAAGTGTGCTAGATAGTACGGCTCGTTTTAAAAACGCTCGTTTTGGGAGAGGATTGGTTCTGACTTTTATCGGTAAATTTTATACTTGCAATTTCTATATCTTTGGAGGTGAATAAGTTTAGTGCTTGCTGTCGTTTTAGTGTTACTGATATCACTATTTGTCGGTCTTTTTCTGAGTTGGTTAAAGGTAACTAAAATAATTGAATTGATAATTTACTTACTGAACTAGGCTGTACGTATATAGGATTTAAAATGAAACATAGAAATGATTTATGTAAATAAAGAAATTTCTGCAAAAACATAAAAAAGTAACTGAACCAAAAACATGCTGAAATCTGTCACTAGTGTTTTTTGTTTCACACCCAACATTTTTTACCTAAAACGAGAAAAACGAAGAAACTAAACAGTAGATATTCGTCAAAGCGCCGCCGCCCGCGGCTGACCTAATTTACTACGTGACTTAACTTCGTTACCGATGAGAACGCAGTATCGGCGTCCAGGGAGAGCGTGATTGTCATATACATACAAACGTGGTACACTTATATACATCATAGTTCAATACATGACGTGGTAAAAAAGTAATCTGTAGTGTATGGAAGATATTTTTATGAATTTACTACTTGGTTTCAATCTTCTGATCCAATGTACGAAGGGGACGATGCTTTTTTATTTGTAATGTTATTTAAAAAATACAAGAGGCTTTCTAGTTTGATTTGTTTTTTCTATAACGGATATAATAAATTATTTAGGTAGCTTTTGTGGTACCTTCGTTGTTTCTTATTCCACACATGTGCTTTAGCTACTTACTTTTGTTTCAGAGTAATGTATCTGATGTTGTCTATATTTATTCGTTTTTGTTTACTGCCGTAATTTTAATTTCAATTCAAAACTTATGTAGTAAATTTTGGATTCTAAATGGAAATAGAATCCTACACGATTTAGGCAGCATACTATACAGCATAATCCCGCCAGAACCACTTAATTTCTGCCTATAGTATAATTTACTTACAGTATAATTTACTTACAGTAAATTAATCTGCCGTACATACACGTCGATGGAGTGCAGCGTAAGCTTGCAGCGGCTTGAAATGTTGTGTTCGAATGTAATTTGTGAATATGACTCGTGTATTCAACCTCAATGCGAATTTCTTCGTAATCTGAACATAGGCATTTGCAATTAAATTCAAAGAGTTACATTCATGTTCATATTTTTCGACGAATTTTGTCTCAACCAACTTTTAGTGTTGACTTAGACCTTTGACCGACCACCTTAACCCGACCATCTTCGATTTGGAAATATTTTGAACTGCTCATATCTAAAGTTTTTCTTACAGTTAATCATCCAGCCAAGGAAAAGACTAATACTAAAAATATACAGAAATTATGTTCTCAACAACACACTAAGCTATCCAACAGATTCTATTATCATAAAGTAGGTACATGTAATAAGGCAAATTAGTTTTGTAGATACGGATGGTGGAGGCAGTAGTCGGCACGTCCCGAGGCTAATGCAATAAGAGCCGTTACTCCTCTGCTAATTGATCGAGCTCTCTGCAACTCTGTACTTTGATCTATACGTAGGTATATGTAAATTATTATTGATAGAAACCTGGAAACTTACCCCATAGGAAAAACGTTTACATTTAAATAAATTTTGCGAAATATTGTGTGTTGTATCTAAAGACATATAATATATGGCAAAATAATCCTAGTCCAGCCAGTACGACAATTTTTGTTATGGCTTCATAAAATACTATTTATAGATATTTCAATGTTCAAATGGACGAAACAAAATTACATTTAAGTAAAAACACTTTGCTAGTAAGTTTTAAATAAGCGAACACTTTTTTTCTATTAAAAAATTTTGGTTAGATTTTGCTTTTGATAATGTATGGAGACAAACAAGAATTAAATTAAATATTTTTATACCTATTTGCGATTTTTCTATCAGGCTATTTTAAAAAAAAAAGCTATACACATACGCATTAGTTTGATAGGCTACTCATACTCGTTACACTAGAAAAGACAAAATCTTCTTTGTATTCTTTCTTTTAACTTCGTGCCTTTTATTGTCCAGATCATAAGCAAAAAGAATCTCTTAATTTCCTGCCCCATGAACGAGTCTTATCGCTTATTTTCCGCCAAACTCAATCCGGGACTCGGTCTCCGGACACCGGGATTGGGGGGATTCGGGAATCACTCTCGCGGGATTCACACCCCGTTTGAGACGGGAAGTATCGGCTAATATTGAGCAGTGGCGGTCGTTAGCAGACTGTAATAAAATTTAACTCTCCACCAATCTGCGGATTTGAGCATCTTAGGATCAGAAACAATGATGGCGATTTGGAATATATTGTGATGGTATCGCTTAAGACTTTCCCTATCGGAGTAAATAGTATTGCTAACGATGAGTTTAATGAATGCTGAAACGTTATTTTGCTTTCAATGGTAATGACTTAGAAATAACAACGGTAATGCGTTAGTATGAAAGTACTCAGATTGTGGTTTGTTTATTTTCAATTATCGAAATTCGGATAACTGGAGATTTCACAACAATTGTATGAAGTGAATTATATTATATTCATTAATATGTGATTTCTAACTAATACTTAAAAACTGAATAAACATATCAAATCAATACAACTAAAAGTCCTAATGAAAGTGATCAAACAGGACCAACGTTTTGGTAACTGAATCCCATTTAACTAGATTACAGCTGCGAGGACCTGATTCACCCATCAAGGGATCCAGAACTTGGACAATTAAATCCATCTATTTATAATCGACGTGCCCCGGGGAACCTTTGCGAGGATTATCAATAAAGGAACATTTAACCACCCTAGAAGTTCCAAGTTGTCCAATTTTGGTCACTTTATTGGGGCACCGAGTGTTGCGTATATTCCGCGGTGTTATTCTGGGTAACCAAAGTTTTTTTTGGTAATTGGTAAGACTTTCTTCGCAAACTTAATAAGGTATAATTGTTTATTACTTAATAATACGTAGATTTAGTGCGAGAGTATATTCAAATCATTTATTGAGTTTAAGTTTCCTGGAAGTTTTAGTTAATATATGAGTATGTTACAATGTGTGAATTAATGAACCACTTTTTTTAACTCAGAAACGGTTTTATATACATCGTGATTAAAGAATAACCTTTATTCAGTCTTCTTTGTACCCAGAAATACATATTTCATTTCTCGACTGAACCAAAAGACATAGTAATAATTTTCTCTTCGAATATAAGAGATTCTTGATCCCAATAATTCCACAAACCGGCATCCAATATCATACCCTTCGCACCAGAATACCCCTTCGTGTCCAAAACCTCGTTACATCCACCCTTTATTGGTCACATTTGGTCGCAATTTGACAAATTGATTCGGTCGTGTTCTCCACTCGTACAACTATGGGATCGGATCGGATCCGCAGATAGACATGGAAGCTTTACTGTTTAGCAATAAATGTAATTGACGCCATTATGAGTAATGACTCTTTGTCACCAAACCTTTCAAGCCTTTCCTCTCTCTAGAGATTTTGTTTTGTGAGATTGTTGTTCGCTTTCAGGCGATTAAGATTCGTCGATAAAGTTTAAAATACTTTCGTAGCTTTTGTATTTTTAGTTCATTAAATATCTTTGTTTGAATCCATCTTCTAAAAATTTCCTTCAGTTTAAAAATAAACAAAGTTGTGTTTGTACATTTTTGTTTTTTGTACAATTTTTTTATTTCGAATGTATTATTTACAAGCATTAACAATCCTGTATTTTTTAAATAGAAATCGTCCCATTGCAGAGCAAAGGTCTACAAAAATGCGATATTGTAAACAGTTCTAAACAATCTAATCCCTTGTAAAATACTTTACAAATAATTTAGCGGAACAAGCCATAATAAATAAAAGTTAAGCCCTAATTATGCAACACACAAGAAGTTCTGACTTAGCTGATAAAGTTATCCCCTCGAGTTTAGTACAACATAATTAAGTAGCCTGGAGCGTCGTCAGAGCCTTCTCGAATGTTCCGCAAAAATTAATAGTATTGACACTTGACCCTATTGTGGAAGTTGCGAGTGCTCTCATGCTGGAGGTCGTATGAAAATCTGGCGGATGACTCTCCACAAACTTATTGTGGCCATCCAGATACTTCGTTCCGACAGTGTTTTTAATTGCGCCGTTGTTTGTATTTTTATTTAGTGGAATAACGACTGTTGGGACTTTTTGATGTTGCTACTTTTGTGTTATTTATACTAGGTTTTTATAACAATAACATAATGATTCTGTTCTAAAAAATTGTTATCAATTTCTTCTGTGGACAGTGGAAATTTTCTTGGACTATAAAACTATACTATAATATAATATAATATACACACCTGAGAATAATTTTAATATCAATTATATTTTAACGTAAACGTTTTTCAACCTGAAGCATACAATTTAAACAATATTATTTTTACTCGTTTTATAATCAGTTGAGTAGTCTGAGAAAAACAACACTGGTTTCAATGTACGAATTACTTTAGAACCGAAATTAATATAACCGCATAAAAGAAATTGGATTGGAATTTAATACAATGGAAAATAAAGTGGATATTCTAACTTATTTCTTCAAACACAAATTGATCTCAAAGAATCGAGTTGCTTATTCATTGATCATATTTTTTGTGAAAGTATTTTATAGTTATAAAAATACTTTATTCAAGAATAGAAATATTGATAAATTGAATGTAAAGTGGCTTTATTCCACTGCTCAACCCCAAAAACGTAACAAGTGTTTGTATTATTTCTACTGACCAGCCAGTTTTTTTCAATTCGTTGTTTTATAATAATATCACAGACTATGACATGTAAAGTTCCAATTAAACACATCATAAAAGTCGAACGTTGAATGTGTTAACGCATTTTTGCATGGAATTTTATAAGGTCGTCAAACGCGGTGCGTGCTGCGCCCTCTGTCACAAGCGAGTGCTTGAAATAAAACTGCAGTAGATTTAGAAAAGCCTTTCATGCGACGTTATGTGTTAACGACATAACGAAGAAAAACAATAATTATGCTACTACATTTCAGTAGTCGAATATGCTCAGCTTCCCAGTGTATAACTGTATAATGTGGACTGGGTATGAAAGTAAAAATCTATTTGGTCCGTAAATTAGATAAACTTAAAATAACTTAATACTACGGAGGTAAAGCGAAACAAAGTTCAGAAATGGGGAGCTAATTATTACGATACGATGTTACACAAAACGTATGACATCGTGACGTCATGTGACATTTCAAATTTTTCAAACTTTCAAATTTCTCATTTTAAATTTTTCAATCAATTTTTGGTTACGTAAAAAAATGTGACCAATATTTTTTACCAATCTACCTGACGAACATTAAAAAAAATAGTCAACATACCTAAAAAATTTTGTTTACACTTAGATTTATTTTTATTTTTGATGTTTTTACAAGAAAGGTATCTAATAGGCTAGACATCAAATCTAACAGACATACTACTACTGTGTAGTTCGAAAATAGAGTAGGGTTAAACATGTTGAAACTCAAAAAAATAATAATTATATCATGTTAATCATTATTACACAAGGTACTTATATTTACCTTACACATTACGTATTCACGTAAAATAACATTTGTTAATGCAAAAGAAAATCTAAGCAGAAGTGAAATAAAAATCAAGTAAAGAAAGTCGTATTTTTTCCTCATTTAGCGTTTGGCGACACATGTCCTGCGATAATTATGCAAAATACGAGCAAAACATTCTCATACCTTTGCATAAATGTGGTTATATACTACGGCAGTACACATACGGGTACACAAGTAAGTGGAAACATAGTTCGTGCCGTTACCTACTAACAAATGTATTTTTTTTTAATATCTTAATGACAATCTGAGTAGACTAACGCAGAGGTACACTAGGTAGTCTTAAATAAATTAATCTTAATAATTTTATTAATGAGTGATTCAAAATATAGAATCCTGTTTTCCACAGCTGCAATTTCTCAGTATATATTTTTAATTCGGTTACTTTATACCTGAAGGTTTAACATTAGATAAATGATGCCCACAATTTTATATACAAGGTCACTTGGCATTTCTAAAATCTATCTACTAACGAAGTATAACGGTATTTCGGTCAGAAAGTTTAACCCGAAAATGCCCATGCCTGCACTAAAATCCTTTCACATTTACCGGTCGCAAATTCCACTAAAATAACCCAGTGCGGGTACAAAATACCGGCCTAGGGCTGCTGCGGGCGGTATTTGACTTATTTCGGTCATTTCAGTAGTGGGAGGGGGGTTGGACAACTATACTGTGGGCTTCGATCTAACTAATTAGTTGTTGTGGTGCTGTCTTTTGCTTCGTTGGGTACAGTTAATTTGGTAATGGTCCTTCTATTTCCTATTTGGTGCGCATGCTTGAAAAGATCTGTTGAATAGTAAGTAATATGTATACATTTAATGAGTTAACGAATAAGCTTTATAGGTACGTAGGTTGTTTTGTTTTTATGTTGTATAATTTTCGTCAGTGCGTTTGGCTGACTGTTTATTTGCGTAGGTTGTGGTTTTCAATCTAGTCTTGGTTACACGAGTATCTTTATAATATTAATTAATATTTTCCTTTTAAATGAATAAGTAACCCTTTTTAATAAATCTTTTATCAAGTAAATAAAACAAGTGTTCTGACGACAGCAACGATCAGTAAACAATTGCTTCGTCTGATCAATTTTATTTTTTTAATGTACCTTTTAAAAATATCTTTATTCAATCGGTAATAAAAAAAGGCTGGTATTTGAAATATTAAAAAACCTGCTACATTTTTTCGCCAACCTAATCCAAAAATAATCTAGAGCCATTTGCCAATCGTAAGCAAACCCACTAAGGTGTACCAACTTAATAAAGTAAAAAAAATATTTACGAGCATAAACGTGGGTTTCATAATACGCTCGTTAGCTAGTTAGGTTGGTATCACGTAACACGTGTGATAACACGTGTTATAACTAATGACTCGTTAATAATATGGTGAGCAGTAAAGGGTAAACGTGTGGTATAATACTAATGCCTTATTAGGCTTACGGTAATGTCTCTGTTTGTATTGCTTTTTTATACATAGGTACAAATACTGACTTTTACATGAGAATAACAGGGATTTATTTCTTTTTGCGTAGTGTATAAATCAGGACTTTTATAAATTTCTATCATAAGTGACAAATTGATTATTTCCAAACACTTGATTTTGGGTTCAATAGCACAAAATTTTTGCAAACATAGCTACCTATCCACAAAATATGCTTTTTAATTTATACCCAAGTATTTAGGTAAAAAATTACACTGACTTATTATAATACTTAAATAATTTTTCAAATACTTTCCTTCGTTAACCCTAGCGCGGCCCGTTCAGTGACCATTGAAATGCGGGCACAACGCGTACGTAATGTTATCGGCGTCTAAAACCGTGCGCTAATAGTGTTAAGTGATGTTGTCAAACGCCTTTATTGTGGCTCTATTTACAGGATGTAGCAATTTTTCATATTGTGTGAGTGAGTTCGATATTGTGATTTTTAGCTGTACCACGTCAGTATTCATAAAATATAAATTGGATAAATTGTAGGTTGTTGAAGCATGATTAATTGCTTTCGATGACATTGAAAAACGATATAGCTTATCAATTGTTTCTGCTTCTTATGGTTGATTGGCCGAAATTAGCTAAGGTATGAAGGTCATAAAGTAAGTCTTTTATGATTTTCTAAAATACACTAATACTGTTGGACTGCATACTGTAAGCGGTGATAAAGGAGTCGCGTCAGAGACAAATGGGTTCCTTACATCACGGCGCTCTGTGCCGCAGCTTACGCGGGGACCATTACTGGCTAAATTATCTGTAGAAACCTTGGTGTATTTTGTTTTTATTTTACAGGTAGGTGAGGTTTGAGCTGAGTTGATCCGGTAGTAAAGTACAGTCACAACAAAAGTAACTATATTTTTAAACTGTTGTCTCAAGATATTATATTAATTCCCGAACAAATATGCCAAATATCGGTGTGGTTATTTTAAGCATGCTATGAAACAGTTTTAGAAGAATTGGTTAAGAGGAATGTCACAAGTTACGAACTAGTTTGCGCTTTAACTTCTAATTACTTTGTAAACAACATTTCAACATTCTTCCCCGCAAAACGGCAACAACTATAAAAACTCCACAAATCATCAAACGAACACTTAAGTCAACACACAGTTTTTCCTCCCATACAGCGTTACGACCCCTCAAAATGAACACCAGAACTAAAGTGAGGTGAATTAATCTGAAAGGGAGGCTGGATTCGGGCCGTTCCCGGAGATTGACAAATGATGCGGGCATACGCTCGCGTTTACCGCCACTGTTTTTGTAGGGCTGCTAAGACAGAATTTATGCGAATTACCCCTCAGACAACTTTCCGCCTGACTTTGTACACCATAGAACTCATTTTTGCATGATTCGGATAGTCATGTCGCAGATTTTATGTCGAGACTTGAATGATACGTGACAGAGGTGATATGATTATCGTGTTCTGTCGCGTGTTTCTTCAAACTCGTGGTTACGTGAACACCTCATAAATAAAGACAAATTTTAACTTTGCCTACAAACTGCGTTATATGTAATTACAAAAGTTTAATGTTTGTTTAGCGTATTTCGTGCTGAACTAAATATTATTTAAATAGATACTTAATAACTAATATTTTATAGTATGTTGAGAAGTACGTACTGCTCCTCTAGCCAGGTGACATTCCTACGACTGACGTTAACGCTAAAAGAATTACTTAAATTTCTGGAACTCATTTACTTTTTTACTCTAGATTACCTTAAAGACATTTTATTAAATAAGATGGATATTGGCCAACCCTAACCAGCGTCTACTTCTCGTTACTAATGTCCAAACAAATAGAATTCATGCTCCAAATGTATACGGGAGGAAATAGATGAATTTACAATTCATTACATTCAGCAATTAGACAAAATAGCTTCTGTCCGACAACAGTTGTGATGATGGCTTCTATTGATTGGTTTTGAGGTGTTAAGGTGTTTGTACATGAATTTTATGACTTTTACTTTATACATATAAAGAGGATTAAGTAGTGAAATCTGAGGTTTTCGAATGATAAACATTTAAATTAAACTATTTATGTTTATATCAAACCTCGATGAAATCCGTTAAGGATTCTTTTTGTTATTTAGATTTTGTGTTTCCAACGTTGTCACGCCTGAACATAAAGGCAAAAAAACAAAGAAACAAAAAGGATTAACGAGGTACGTATAAGTTTTAAAAAAAAACAAAGAATTTATTTATAAAATGCAAAATAAAATTAAGTATTATTTTTGGGATTGACAACTAACTTAATAATTAATTATAATTGAAGAATTTCATAATATTCCAGTTTTAAATATCCATCATACCGTTTCTACTTCTACAAACAATCATAATTTTCATAAAAACTGCGAGCAGCGGATCAACATAACTACGTAGCTACCCTTTCAGGAAAATTAAATTTTAAATACTTTTCCAGAGAATGAATTAATTGAGTGTAATACTAAAAGCGTTTCAAACGTGCACCGTGCGTTATAAAATAGGCCGTATACGGAAACAAACAGAAGGTCTATTTTACACGATGTTGTAAAAAGCTTGCACACACAAACTGCTAATGAAAGAAAAACATTGCTAATTTGGATGCCGCGAGCATAAGCAGTAAAACACCCTCGCTCAGTTACCATACACGGAATATGTTTGGCACACCTGTGGCCGGACCTATTAAGAATAGTCTGTCAAGCATTTTTAACTAAAATATAAAATAGGAGTAAATATAAAAATATGAATAAATGTAGTCTGCACAACGAATTAATAGACCTATCAAATAATAAGGAATTTAAATTTATATTAGACTGTACATATTTTAAGGTTATACTTTGACATTACCAGTGTGTTTATTTTAATGTTGAAGTTAAGGAAGTAAGCGAAAATATTAAAGCACGCACGAGTAACAAAAAAAAAAATTATTTGATCATTGCGGATTCAATGTAGTAATTAAGCCATTTGATAAATAAAAGCTATCGAAGTAAGCAGTTTCATTTGATCCAGATTTAATTGCTTAGAAAGATTACGCCTAGACATTGTTAGGTATTTTTATCCAACGAGGCGTAAAGTCATTCTGTTTACGCGTCGACTCCTCGCGCTTACCCTTTGGTAGGAGTAGCTCATAAAGTGGAACATTGATTGTCTAATCACAAACCATAGAACCACCATAATACAATCATCTTAACCTAGCATTTAGACAACAGAGATAGATAATTTTAAACATACACAAAGAACACCCAAACTTGGTACAAACACTTGTGGATTATACAAATGTTAGTCCCATGCGGGGATTCTACTGTGCTGTAGCTTGGTTACTGGACACAGCAATTGAGGAGTCGTTATACTAATTTAATTATTAGTTGTACTTCTGTATATTTATCTTAATACTAGAACTCAGAGAAATAGGTTACTGCAGTGCTCGTTACCAGTGCAGGCACGGGATTGCAATATTGCAATTTTACACGTATATAGACAAGTTAGACGTATGTGAGAGAATTAAAGTGGGATTGTTTAATATTTATACAGCAAAAATCAATTACTATTTTAAATGTAAATAAAACGTTAAATACATAGTTTGTTTTTTACTAATTGTTGAAAAGTAAATAAGCATTAAAATAGATTCTTATTCGTTCCTGGTTTCTTAATTAGTTATATTTTTTTTAAGTGATATATTCTGCTTGGTCTAAAATATTATATTCTCACGTTCAAAGTGCCTAAATCTCACTAAGTTCATTATTTCTAAAACCTTAGTCAGTCATATTAAATCTAAACTGATATAATAAATACGAAAGTAACTCTGTCCGTCTGTTTCTTACTCTTTCAAATCTAAACTGCTAAATAGATTTTGATGAAACTTGGTATCAGATAAGTTAAGACACTAGAAAAGGACATAGGCTTCTTTTTAATGCGATACCCATGTGGGGGTAGTCGCGGGCGACAGCTAGTTACGAATACATAAGACTACTTAATATAATATCTGTGTGGCTCAAAATTTAAAAAATATCCCCAAACTTTTTTTATTTTATGTCTTAAACTTATTACACAACGTCACGCCATAATCTGTGTCCCATGAGCTTTTAAAGCCAGCTATACAACAGGCTGAGAACACCATAATATTACAGCGCCACACAATGGCTGTCAGACTTCATTTTCCACGCCATATTTACGTCCAGCGCCTTTTCTTGAGCTTAATAACTTCCCGAGGGGTAGACAGACAGATGTTCTAATAAGTAGATTATTGGGAAGCCGGTAAGAGGTAAATGGGTGGATTTTAAATTGTATCATGAATAATTTGTTTATTTGAAATAGAGATAGCGACAGAAAAACACGGGGTATTCACAGTATTTGGAAGTATGGTACCTACATGCCCTACATACATATTAAGTCAGATCACTCAACGAATTATAAATTTTCCGTTGCATGTTTAGATAAGGAAAAGCAATGGAAATGTAAATATATGTTTACGTAGAACTACTCACAGTATTACAAATTATAACAACAAAACCTTCATGGAGTTCAGCATGGTTATTTGCTATGGCGGTTGTCAACTCAAGCGATATTTACTTAAAAAAAAAACACTGTGAAAACACGAATTTCGTATCGTCTAACTTCGATAACCAACTAGATCTACTACGACGTAATTGTTCACCCACATTAGCCGATACTAAATTAGCGTTTTTATCCAGTAAACATCGCTTGGGTTGGCAACTGGAGATAGCAAATAAGCCTATAGGTGATCGTTGTCGTTCCAAAGATTACGATTTACACTTCGATAAAATATGAGCTTTCTGGGAATCCTTAATGATGGCCTTATATCCAAGAATTACATTTAACTCTACTGATTAAATTGTTCATTTAATTATTATTATTACTTTTAAACCTCGACCTCGTTTAACCTTAAGGACACCAAGCTTCAGAAGGCCTTCCTTCACCTTTATAATACCTTATTAACCTTTTGATTGAAGCCGCTTGAAGCGAAAATTATTAATACCCTTGTTTGCAATTAGTAAAATACGACGAGTGACTTGAAATTTGCGAACCAATAAAAAACGCGAAATTGACATCAGAAAATAACAATAAAGGTAATTAAAACATTTGTACAAAATCTAAATTATTTCTGTACGTAGTAAATGAGTAATAGCGGTTTATTTATACATGTGTTAAGCTTGTGTTACAATAATAACAGCACAACAATTTTTAACACAGCCTTACATCTTTTGGGATATTTATATGACTGGGTATGAACAGTCAAAATCGAAATCATCCATCAGTTATATACATATATTTTTTGCTTTTTTTAAATAAAAAAACTTTAAATAGTAAATAAAGTTCTGCTGTGGGAGCTAATTGCGCCATGCTTGCGTTTCAAATGCACGAAATTGTGACATCATGCGACATTTCAAACCAATATATCATTGTGAGTTGTTATTTCGTTAAATAAAAAAAATACTTACGGGTCTAATATTTTTTAATAATCTGTTTGACGGAGCTAACAAAAAAGATGTTATCTACCTCATTAAGGTGTCAATGTCAGAGAATTTCCCCTAATATGACAGTCCGTACACAAATCAATGACGTCTATTGCTGACTCCAAAAATAGAACCAAATCACACCTCCTTTTTTGTTTCCTTACCTTGGCGAGCTACTTAGTAAGTCATAAAATAAAATCAATGGTTTAAAACATTATTTTAAACCCTACCTACATTATTCATTTCTGCTTCAAAGCCTTTATTAATGTCCTTTACTAAACTTTGTAACTAAGTTTAATTACCATTCCTCATTAACACCAGCACTTCCAAGGATCTAATTACTATCAACTTATTTACTCTTATTTTACTTGTTTTGCCTTGAAATGCTATAACATAATTGGAGTTAGAAGAAATAGTTCAAAGTAAATGGGAGTACGGTGAAGCGATTACAAGTTTGTATTGTTTGTAGAACACGATTGTATTTCATCAAGTTTGGATTCTTCGCGGAAAGGGTTTAGTTGGATGTTTTAGTTGGTCATCATTCCACTTAGCTGTCTGTGCAGTCAAATATCAAATAAAGTTAAAAAATATATATTTTACTAGCTGTCCCCCGCGACCTTGTTCGCGTGTTTTAGTTTCAATGGTTTTTCATTTTTGCAACATTTTTATTTATGCTCCGCTCCTATTGGTCGTAGCGTGATGTTATATAGCCTATAGCCTTCCTCAATAAACGGACTATCCAATACAAAAAGAATTTTTCAATTCGAACCAGTAGTTCCTGAGATTAACGCGTTCAAACAAACAAACAAACAAACTCTTCAGCTTTATAATATTAGTATAGATTTATAGTAAATTGGTAGTAGGTACTATAACGCAGTATAATAAAAACAAAAGAATTTTGATCCAAAAGACATAAATGGATGGATCCACTTCATTTGAGAATAACATTACCATGGTTTTATTGACGTCACATCCGTCATATATTAAACATCAAACAGAGAGATAATATAGAGGATAGATGGCGTTAGCGCCACAAGTAACATCGCGGCTCCGTATTTTAAATAATTAAAAATAGTAAAAACATAGATTCAGTGTAAATAAACAGTTAAACTTCAGTATTATGGTGTAATGACTATGTACAAACGTTATCTTTACATAATTTCTAATCTAAGTGAGCAAAATCTGCATTCAAAACTATGAATTAAAATTTGTTTACATTTGCCGCCATAGTGAACTTTCTTCTTAAAAACTAACAAAACCCTAATACTAAATACTAAACTATATAAGTGCAGTGTTAAGTGAACATTGATAGCATATAAATGATAGCTAATAACAGGGTATAAATAATAGGGTAGTAAGTGACAATTTGTAGTTGTTTAATTAGTTATAAACAGTTAAAGTAAACAGTGAGTGAACAATTTCAAAACTGTACTACAAAAACCAATTTAATAAAATAAACAATATTTTGAGACCATATCGTGCTACCAAATATACTGTGCTAAATTATATAAAGTGAAGAAAGTGCAATAAACATTAAATGTTATAAAAGTGATATAAACAAAAATTTCAAAACATTAGCGTCAACTAACCGTCAATTTGAATATTATTTACATAGTGTTAAATCAAGCTCAATTTGAACAAGTTTAAGTAGTCTGCTGTGGCTTAATGGTAAACTTCTGAACCTTTTATTCAAAGAGCCTGCGTTCGTTCCTGACGACTTAAGTTATCTTTTTGCTTTCTTTTAAAAATATTTTTGTGAATTTACTTAATAAAAAAAGAATATTTTTTACGCAAATTAATAAATAAATATAGTGAAAAATAAAAAATGGATTTCGAGAACGTCACTCTCCGTAGCAGCAGAACGGCAATAAATGATTCTTTCAACCTCTCATTCACGTCAACTACATCCGACTACAATAATATGTCAAGAAGTTTACCTGATATATCTACACAACATATAAATAATGCTGCCGATGCTTATTGTAACAAAGAACAATTTGTAAAACTACAAGAAGAACTTGAAAAAGCTCATGCACAAATAAATAAACTAATATTAGAAAACAATAACCTCAAACAACAAATAAGCATAAATGCACAATATAAGACAGAAAATAAAAGGTCAATAAAAATAACGAAGAAAAACACAGTACAACAGAAATTTACAGCATGCGCTGATAGCAAGAATAACATCGAATCAATCGTTAATAGCCAAATAGAAAACACAGATGGCGCTATTCATGAAAATTTTGATGGCGATAGTTTACCTAAATTTACACAAGATGGCGCAATTCTCAAAAAACAGTCAAGAAGCATTGAAGTACCAAAACAAATAAAACACAAGTTGTGTATTATCAGTGATAATAAGAAAAATAATATCCTGTCTATTTCCAAAGAAAATTTTCAACATTTAGATGTTATTCACTACCTAACACCAAAATGTGGATTAAATCAGTTAATAAAAAACTTAGAAGGAAAACTAAAAGGATATACAATGAACGACTACTGCTTGTTATTGATTGGTGAAGAAGATTTCCGCAAAACTAATAACTATTGTGATATTGTCATAAACCTTAGAAACATACTAAAACTAATAAAACATACTAACATTATAGTATGCGATCCTACATACAAATATCACAGTTATTCAGTATGGTACAACAGCAGGGTAGAAGCATTTAACAACTTATTATATATGGACATTCAAACACACGGATACGCAACTCTATATGATTCAAACCTGAAACTATCATGTGATTTCAAAACTTTCTCCGAATACAGTGGTGCTTTGAGCGACTATGGAATGAATACTATTTTCAAAGACCTAACTTCTATCATCAATTCACCATACGACCAAGCAAAAACAGAAGCGAAAATTGAGAACACTGAAAAGGATAATATTATTAAAAAACCCTCTTCGTCAACAAGTAATAATTTGGAGATTTTTCTATTATAACCATGTTAACATAATTCATCAAAACATAGCTGGACTTCTAAATAAAACAGACCAGTTAACCCTACATATTGAAGAACTACGCAATACCAGAAAGATTGATGTCGACGTATTATGCATTACAGAGCATTTCATCAAGTCAGGTCAGGAGTCATTAATTAATTTACCTAACTATAAACTCGCTTCGTGTTATTCAAGAAGTGAACAAAGACGAGGAGGAGCTTGCATTTTACTTAAAAAGAGTTTAGAATACAAAGACCTCCCAAAACTGCAAAAATATTCAATTACCGGAATTATAGAATGTTGTGCATTAGACCTAATTAAACAAAATGTAACTATTATATGCATTTATCGCCCTCCATCTATGTCTAATTTAAGTGTATTTTATGATAATTTAGATAATATACTAAAAATAACATGTAACAAAAATAAAAAAATTGTCTTATGTGGGGACTTCAACATAGATATCCTAAAACGGAATAGATTAACTTTGGATTTTGAATTTTTTCTTTTAAATTATAACTTGAAGTTAGAAATAAATAAACCGACTAGGCCTGGCAGTAACACTTGCATTGACAACTTTGCCCACAACTCGCGACAAAAATGTACAAGTGAGGTGCTCGACCTTGCGTTATCCGACCATACAGCCCAGTTATTAAAAATCCAAGTCAGTAAAACATGTAAACTTAATTTATGGCGAATAGAAAAACGTAACTTATCTAAAGAAAATTTAATTTTATTTAAAAATCATCTTGTCAATTTATCGTTCTCTGATGTATTATCATCTAATAACGCAAATGAAGCTTATGATATTTTTCTTGAACATTTTCAATTATTATATAATTTATGCTTTCCAGTCCAACGCATTACAGTAAAAGCAGACAAGAAAGTTAAATGGATGTCACGTGGCATAAGATTATGTTGCAAAAAACAAAGAAAATTATTGTGGACATATAGAAAGTCTCCAACTAGCCACAATAAAAATATATTTACAACATATTCACACAAACTCAAAAAAATAATTAAACTTACACAGAAATCTCAAAATAATTATATCATCAACAGTTCACAAAATAAGTCAAAAGCTTCATGGCAAATAATTAACAACTCAAATAATGTAAAGGAAACTATCCAACAACTGAAAATACAAAATAGTGTAATTCATGATCCCAACGACATTGCAAATTCGTTTAATAACTTCTTTGTAGATCAAATACAAGAGGTTAATAAATTCACGAGTAATATATCTGGGAAAAATAACAGCATAACAAAGAATGCAAAATCTTTATTTATGTCTCCGGTTCTACCGCAAGATATCGACCAAGTGATTAAATTATTAAAAAATAAAAAAAGTTTCGGCTACGACGGCATATCAACCTCAGTCATCAAATTTGTTTCTAATATTATATCTGTCCCTTTAAGCCATAATTATCATTAATACAAGCATAAGTTCTGGTATATTCCCTGAAAGTTTAAAAACCGTAATTATAAAACCCTTACACAAGAAAAATGATAAAGATGATATGTCAAATTATAGACCCGTAGCACTAATTTCAATATTTTCTAAAATGTTTGAAAAAATTATCTACAAATCAGTTTATACATTCTTAAATAATAATAACATTCTATGTGAACAGCAAAAAGGCTTTCGTAAAAATAAAAATATAAACATGGCTATATATGACCTTCTTGAAAATATTATGAAAAATGTCGACCAAAAGACACCTATATGCGCTTTATTTACCGATATGACGAAAGCTTTCGATTACGTAAAACATGACATTCTTCTAAACAAATTATATGATTACGGCTTAAGAGGTAATGTTTTAAATTTAATTAAGTCATATCTTACAGGTAGAAAACAATACACAGAAATAGCTAGGATTTGCACAAAAACGAAACGCGAAATTAAATACTTATCTAGGTTTAGAGTAATTAAATATGGAGTACCCCAAGGTAGTGTCCTGGGACCCCTACTATTTCTATTATACATAAATGACTTGCCTCGTCAGACACATCAACCGATGGTGCTATTTGCTGACGACAGCACTGCAATAATAAAATGTAAAGACAAAGCAACCTACGAAAACGATATTAACGAGACACTAGAAACACTAATAAATTGGCTGAATATAAATAATTTAGTAATTAATTTAAATAAAACTAAAGTAATGCATTTTTTTCAACGATTGCAACCTAATAATGTTAGTGTACAGTATAATAATCAGCAAATAGAAGCAACAACGAATAGTAAATTTTTGGGCATCGTAATTGATAGTCACCTTTCCTGGAAATCTCATGCTGAACAAGTTTGAAAAAATTAAATAAATCAGCCTACATTCTTTACAAATTAACTCAAAAAGTAAAATTAAATACAGTTGTTGTGGCCTATCACGGCATAGTAGCTTCCGTGTTACGATACGGGATCATATTCTGGGGTAACTGCAGCGACAGAGAAACAATATTCAAAGCACAAAAGGCTTGCATACGATCTATGACTGGTCTAAAAACTACAGATAGTTGTGAGCCTGTGTTTAAGTCCCTACGAATTTTAACCTTCCCGTCAGTTTATATATTAGAAGTAGCTATTTTTGTCAAATTAAATATACAACTTTTTACTCCATTAGCAGATATCAGAAAACGTACAGGTCCCATGAGATCTCAGTATAAAAATTTGCTTCACACAGGAGGCTATAATACCGCTCTGTTAAAGAAAAGCATTATGTCTATGGGACCGACGATATATAATAAACTGCCAGAAAACATTAAAAAACAAACATTCCAAAAATTTAAAAAAATGCTTACTAATTTATTAATTGAAAAATGTTACTATAATGTTAAAGATTATTTAAATGACAGTAACCTGTAAGTTGTATGTAGATAGTAGTTTATACATTTAAGTAATATAGTATAAAATAATAATGCTCTTAATTGTAATATTTAATTAGATATAGTGCTTTAAGCTTGTTGTTTGTAATTGCAAAAACACCCTTTTTATATTTGTACGCCTAATAGGCAAAACATGAACGTGCATATTATTGTATTTTTTTAACACCCTGTACTATTTTTGTACATACGCATGTTATACAAATAAAATGATCTTTATCTTTATCTTTATCTTTAATAATAAACGTATTCTTTGAATAAAAGATTGAAAAACATATATTTTTCGGTACACTCTCTATGTTGTGTTGTATAAAAATTCGATGATGCATATTCAATCTTATTTTTCAATTCGTTTTGTTCAGTAAGATCCGTACTAATATTATAAATGCAAAGGTAACTCTGTCCGTCTTTTTGTTTGTCTATATGGTATGGAGTAAGCCTCTACGAAAACAAAAAACCACGCAGATGGAGCTCAGGCAAAAGTTAATTAAGAATATTAAAACATTAATCCACTAATCTCTTAGAATACAAATATAATTTATATAAATGTAAAAATTAAAGGCCGTATCGTTTACCGATGAACGATGTACTTTATATTAAGCTCGTTCTTCACTCCGGTATTAACGTTTATGCATAATTCGTTTCTTAATAATCGAAGTTAAATATCAATAACACACATAGCATTCCCATATAAATAAAGTCATTAATTTTAATGTCGTCGAAACGGGACTTTAAATGAAACATTTTTGGTTTCGAACTGCTCCGGAAATGTGAAAACAAATGAATGTCTGCGAAACTTCGTGAAATATCGTTTAATTAAACATATCAATTGAAAAAGTTCGGAACTAAAAGATAATTTATTTTGATTGCTTCATATTCTGTGTACTCGCATGTTTTTATAATTAATCCGTCTGTATTATTTGTTTATGGGCTACCTTTAAAATGTGTATGCAACAACCAACCTTATTGCTTCGAAATAAAGTTGCTATTAATATCATGTTGACCGTTAATGTGCGGCAGACTGTATACATGACTTATTAATGAAATAAATAGATAAATAAGGCACCAATATTATTCTTCGATATTATAATTTACTTTTTAATATCGTCACCGTACTGCAATAGCTCTAGCACAAAACAAGCAGACATACGGTGATACATACGGTGACATACGGTACCAGTTGAAATAAGACTTTAATATCTAAACACCAGTTTCCCTGTTACAAGCTACCATAATGGCGTGTTCAGACGCACGCAAACGGCTCGCACGCCTCGCCGAACAACCGGCGGATTAACTGTTTATTTACAAGCCCATATGAACTTATGCTAGATGTAAAGAGATGGTTCTCGTGTATTTAAAACGGTGTGTTCCAGGAAATGTTTTTGTAATGAGAGATGATGTTACGTGGATGAGAATGCAATGAGTTTTGAGGCAAATAAATTATTGTAAATAAGGATTATCAACATCGCGCACTGGTAAGTCCAGGTACAGTGACCATACATACTAGTTCCATATATAGTAGGGTCGAGACGCTCATATGACCGCACTGCCATTTATCCCTAAAGAAAACATAGATGCGGAATTCCGCTGGTACGTTCGTGTGAGCGATTGGCCTAACCTTACAGACAAGGCAAGTAGTTAGTCACTAGCAGTTCATATACTATATTATATAACCAAAGTCAGAATGTCGCGACTTTTGGCAATTTTTAATAGATTTGGTTTCGACTTGGACATAAAAAATTGCGGCAACAAGCGTTTGAACATCTTCAAATCTTAGGACATCACTTGGCCCAGTACCGGTAAGGTGAAATTCAGTGATTAAGTCATGATAAAGAACCGAATAGCCATTGTAATATAATTAGTGAGTCTTGCACGCAGCTTCGCCAGCGTGGGTGTCGGTTAACACGGCAAAAAGCCTATGTCCTTTTTTAGAGTCCAAGCTTACCCCATACCAAGTTTCATCAAAATTGGTTCAGCGGTTTAGCCGTGAAAGCGTAACAGACAGATTTACTTTCACACGTCTGCCTACCCCTTTATTCTACTCAGTAGGTGAAACAAGTGATGACAAGACTCGCTGATGTGCAACAAACTATGACCTAAATATGAAGCATGCTGTTGCCATATTTCACAAGTGGATTTCAGATTCCGGTTCTTGTGGTTCACCGTGTGAAATATACTATTCTAACGTTGCATCGCCACTATTTCTGACAGCCTGGTACAGCGAGCCAACCTAATTTACAAGTTGCACTGCTAGCTAACACTACGGATAATAGAACTAAAATGTTACTGGAATTCTTCTGAGATTTTAGGAGCAATACCGATCAATGCCGGAATGAAACGCATAAATGAAATTGGGCGTTTTTAGCAAATTTGTATGTTTTAATTTTTTTCGTTAACTCCACAAAAATCATGGCTGCTTCATAATCATCGTCATTCACACTGTCTATAATATCTTTCACACCTTTTTTTATCTTTTGAAATGTCATCCAGTGGTCGTTTTTGCAAAAAGCTGTCTATTAACAATTCAGAAGAAAATACTTTAGCTATTTACTCTGAAGGTTTTTTTTCTATGCCTTAATAAAATTCCAACAGACTAAAGCTAAAAGCATCTAAACTGTTCGTTCCCTCCAAAGTGACAAAACTTTACAAGGAAGTGTTGACGAATATTTTTGTAACGACGAAACCTTTTGCAGCCTCCGCCCGTGTTAAATTGAGAATAGGTTACCCTCGGGAGATGGATTCCATTCTGGAATAAAAAATATCTTGCGTCAGTTCGGGTTGTTTCGCCCTTGTAACATGATTGAGTTACAAATGTACACATCAATAGAATTCTGAATATAACACACTATTGACACTGCTGAACTAAAGGCAGAATATTTGAATCCCTCGAGTCATTTGTACAAGTTTCGTATTCTGCTTAGAATGTTCAAAAACCTAAAACAAGATGAACGAAATTAATAATAAATCACTGTATAATTATACCTATGGCTTTAACAGTCTACACTTTGTTTTCAGTATAAAATATTACCTGCCCCTTTTACTAAACAAAAGGCAACATCCAATATGTCCACACAATATTATCATGCCACCAATAACCTCAAAAAACAACAAACTTACAACAATAAATTAAATAAACACAATTGCGCCAATTAATTCCGTACCGCTCTTACATAATGGGAAATATTCTACAAAGCGTCTCCTTCTCCCATAACTCAACTGGGATCAATGAGTTATTAACTGAGTAATGGCTGGACCGTAAAACCGGGTAACCGGGTATAACAGCCCGAACAAGGGCGGAGATAAAGAAACCTATTGAAAAGGGCAGGTACGTAATAGCTTTAGGCAACGTTATGGGTTATGGAAGCATAGGGGAAGGTCAACGGGATCTGCCGGGATTAAAATTACTTGAGGGCTTAGAGCAATCGAGGTAGATAGGTTCTGTAGGACCAAATGATTACTTTATAAGTGGAAATAGTTGCTTCATTTTAGAAATTCACAAAGACTTTGTTTTGATGACGTAATGATCATGTAATAGAAATTAAAGCAAAGGATATCAATACTGTACACTGATACTATCAAAACAAGATTTAGAACCCATTTGTTTACTTTGTAATTGGACCATATATTCATAGGATATTGAAAATGCTGTGCAGACAACATTATTCAGAGAAGCACACGTCATTTGTTCCATGAAATTCTTGGTATTACTCCAATACTTGCTATATTTGACGGAAATATTTCCAAACACATATCTGCTATAATAGTCGTCTATCAAAGCTTGTACGTAAATTAACTAGTACTAATAATCGACAGGCTATAACACACTAGCGTTTCATTGGCCAGGAATCGAGTCCATTACCGCTTTACATCTGTTCGGTTAACTGAGTGCTGTGATAGACAGTGAAACAATAATCAATCGAATTCAATATGATTAGAATTTTCAAGTGGGTTTATTTAGATAAAAACTAGATTACGCGTCAGAAATGTTACAAAAAATACAGTCATACATCGACAAGCTTAGAAGCACAGAAGAACTTAGTAAATTGTAATGTCGTCTATAGGATTTCATTTATTTATTAACAAAGGAATAAACTTGTACTTATTAAAGCAATTTATATTTCTTACTGAAAAAATATCTGGTCTACTTCGTCTCATTTATTAGCACATAATATTTTTGGATAACACACACACACGGCTATTTAATCTCAAAAAAGGCAGAGCCCGTATTATGGCAACCAGACAACTTATAAACATACTTATATATATTATTTCTAAATGCATACATATTTTAGATAATTTTCACCCAGACACAGAACAAATGATTATGATCATCACACGAAGGTTTTTCTTGGGAGGAAATTGAACCCACGAACTCCTGTTTAGCAGTTAGGGTCACTAATCACTACACCAACAGGCCAATTAAAACATGCTGACCTCAAAATTACACGTGCGTTCAATTTTACCAGTCCTAAAATTCTTTGTTTATTTAAAACCAGTAGAGTTTTAAAACCAACATAAAATAATCGGTTGGACATTTGCTAAAAAATATTAAAGGACTCATGCATAGATTATTTTGTTCGCCGATAAAATCAAGTTTATTTTTAGAGCTGAATTTTTACATCGGATCTAGTTTGTAGATTGTAATTAATATGCAGATTATAGAAGAACTAGACAAAAAACTTTAAAATTAAAGGTAAACATTTGATTTTCTGATTGTATATATAATATTTTGTAGGGCTTAAAAAGGGTTTAAAACTTTAAAGTAGGTAGCTATGTTTCTATGTTAACTTTTCCAGTCCTGGTCTGCTGGACAAAATTTCTTAAGAAATAAGCAGTAGGTACCTTTGTACACATATTTTCATTATGTCTACGATTTTTACATGAACAGCACAAGGCAATACCAGACAAGTTAAAAAATTTTTTTAACTTAGGGACATTTCAAGATACTTTATCTCAAAAAGCATATATGAATAATATGGATTGATAAAAATGCGAGGAACAAGGTGGATTTAAAGATATCAAACCACATAAAGAGTCATAAAAAATACGCTTACATAATACGTACTCGTTATACCAACCCCTAACAGCGTAACGACGAATATGACGGTAGTCAACGATCCTTTTTTCTACCATCGATTATTTGAAAATGCCGCATCACGAATCAAATCGATTGACGGCTCGGTGTCTCGAAATCGCATTACGCGCGGAACAGTCGACCCTGGGTAAATGTGCTGACATCATTTTTTCTATTAAATCAGGTGAAAATTTGGATTCAAAGACATCTTTACAATTACACATCATTACGAAAGAATTCCCAGTTGAGGAAAAAGTCGACATAAATATTTTTGATACATTACCCGAAATCGGAAACACATTTACTCGTCATTATCCCGCTTGAGCTCTCAAAGTCAATTAAACTAGAACTCATATTGAAGCTACGCTGTGAACGATACACGTATAAATGTGTTTGAATTTAGCAGGATCTCCTGTTCAAACTTAATCTCGATTCCATGTTTAATTCTGGCCTTCAAAACTCGCTACCGAAACCGACGCAAACTAACCAGTTTCCGAGAATATCGGAACATGAACGTGTAACAAGAAACCCAAATTAGATGAAATTTAAACACCTGTCGACTGTTGGAAACGAAAACCAAGCAACACAACGAACGAACTAAAGCGATGATCGTTCACAAAGTTTAGGAAAACTATTTCGAATTTGAGTCACCTCGTTGGAACAGTGAGTGCTAAAAAAACTTCATACGTCATCGTTTAGTGGGCGATCAAGGAGCGCGGTTCACGCGTCATTTGGCTTGCCTGCTATGGGGCAACTTTTGCGTTTCATCGTTTTTGCGGCTCAATATTGTGTTTTACGAACGCTTCGCCAAAATTTCAAGGATCACTGTGGGACGATTCGATTTCGAAATGGATGAAATGCCATTCTTGAAAACCTTTTTTGCGAAAAGGAAACATTTTCCTCTGCTTAGAACCAGGGGAAAACTTTGGTTAGTAATTTAGTTAATGCAGTTGAAGAGTCTAAAAACTGTACAAGGTAAATAAGATATATAAGTAAAGGTATATAAATAATTTAACTCACATTAAAAGCTGAAATAGATGCTGACGACTTGGAACACTACAAATTTTAAATTTAATTAATGTTAACTAATAAATTCTTATAATAATTTTAAAGTAATCAATTATTCAAATACACGAGTTCGAGTCTTGACAAACGTCATATATGTAGGTACTCAAATGATAGCAAACATCAACATTCCTAAACAAATATCTTATATAATTAATATCGGGATTATCACACACCATCAAGTCGCTAACATCCCTGTTTATTATTAATAGTATTCAATCAATACCGAGGCATTTGGCAAACATATTGAGTGTCCTATTAACGTTAGTTGGTATCACACTGATATGAGAGAATCTATCGATGTTCCAGAAACTGCGATTTTAATAAAATATTTTTAGGATGATTTTAATAGACTTAAAAATATTTTGTTAAAACATTTAAGTATTTCCTGCCTCTAAATACCGGATAAAACTCAAGAGTAAAAATTAATACATAATGTATTGTATACCTAATTATTACTTACCACTTATCACCAGACACACACAAACAGCTTTTGAAATTTTAATATCTACTGAAACAGAGCGAATGATTACAAAGTGTTAATGAATACGCTGCATTCTAATTAGTTCTCTGAATCTAAAGAAATTAATGAAAGCAAACAAGACTATGAATAAAATAAGCAAAGTCTGTTAAGTAATGAAAGTTTTGTTTTGACAAGCACACACACATACAAAAGTTGGAGTTTACAAGTTTAATAAAGTATGAAATCAAAAGCAAAGAATGTGTGCAGTAAGAACACTTGCAGACTTGGCCAGATAATTCAGTTTTCGATAAAAACAAGAAGCGATCGGGCGGAGTGAGTTCACAGCTCATTGCCACTGGCCTGCCATTGATGGGAACTTTTCGTGTATTTAACTTGGTGAGCGACCCCTTTACACTTTGTGGTGAAGAATGCTCCCGTTGTATTTGTCTTGCTGGAAAGTTGTCTAAGCTTCCGCTTTTGGAACTAAGTAAAAAAAAGATTAAGTTTGTTTTATACAACATTCCGGAATAATTCGATTTGAGTCCGTTGCTTATGATATTATAGTCATGAAGTTACATAAACCTTAACGAGAAACGTTTTTCAGTCTTAATTTGGCATTAATAATTAGCCTATATAATTAAACCTAAATGGCCTGTCAATTTAATTTATAAGACACAAATAAATGGCAAAATCAATTTTAAGTGAAATAGCCCAATTAAACTGTTTTCACGGTTTTGACGTGGGTGTGTCAAAAAATGATGAAACATATTTTTCTTAGATCCCAGAAACTAAACATAGCACCTAAAGTCAGACAAACAAAATGTAATTTACAGACAAACCGTTTGGGACCCTGTGGGACCTGAAGTCAACAAACAGGCCATCATTTATTCAGACCCACTTCTACGTAATATAAATCCTACGTGCTTTCATAAGTCACTTACATTATGTGAAATTTTGTTATTAAGTTTCGAGCTGAGCTATGTAACTTTAATGGTATATACTATTATATACCTACAACCCAAGTAGGTATATATGTATACCTACACTTAGTATGTTTGAAGTTAATGTTTGCAATTAGAAGACCTCCGTGGTTACTCAACTACGGAGGCGTACACACCGGTTTTCGAGGAGTCGCTAGATCTGAGGTCCCGGGTTCGATCCCCGGACGGGCCAATGTAGAAAACCACTTTTCTCTATTGTCTTGGGTCTGGGTGTTTGTCGTACCATCGTTGTCTCTAATTCCATAACACAAGTGCTTTAGCTACTTAAGGTTGCTTATGCTTGACATATTTAGTGAAAAAATATCAATAATTAATTCTTCTATACAATTGTCAGACACTGCCAAAACTTTTCACAACACTTTTGTACGATATAAAACAAACTAAGGATTTGGCCAGTCTAGAAATAGGTAGATTATAATACAATTTTGGATTAGTGATTTAAGCTTATAATCTAAACCACTATCACACTCAGTCACATCTCATCTTCCTTTAAAATATCCTCTCAAACGTGGTCAGACATACAACTGTCTTTCCCTGTACATATGTGTTTACACGACACACGGACACGGCATAGAATCAATGCTAGCAATCCATTTGTCCGCCTTAATCTATACTATAATATTATAAAGCTGAAGAGTTTGTTTGTTTGTTTGTTTGTTTGTTTGTTTATTTGTTTGTTTGAACGCGCTAATCTCAGAAACTACTGGTTCGAATTGAAAAATTCTTTTTGTATTGGATAGTCCGTTTATTGAGGAAGGCTATAGGCTAACATCACGCTACGACCAATAGGAGCGGAGCATAAATGAAAAATGTTGCAAAAATGAAAAACCGTTGAAAATAAAACACGCGAACAAAGTCGCGGGGGACAGCTAGTAAAGTATAAAGCGCTGTTACAAAATGGCCGATTCATCCAGTAGTGTCGGTCGTCGAGCTCTCTGAGGCTACGATTGATGAAGGCTTACATATTCAACTGACAAAAGAAACAAATTGTAGTTCCAGATATTTTACACCAAAACCTATATATTTTTTAAAAACGTTAGGTACCCAAGCTAGGAACCATACTGTTTACACTTGTTGTTTAAGATTAAATTAATAACTCTTCAAAATAACATTTAACGTTGAGACCCTCTTTATTGAAAAGGGACATTTCCATAAATCAGTAAAATAATAAAAAAAAACCTAAAAATGTAAGAGTAGAAAGGGGCAGCGTGCGACTTGTGCATAGAAATTAATGAATTTCGCCAATAAAGGTATCAAGCTGTAAAATTTTATGTTTTATGTATAAAAACGTATACAGCAGTATCGTCTCCAGAATCAATACTAACCAAGATAAGTATTTCTAAAGTCAAAACATTTAAGACGGACCAAAAGCACTCGGAGTTGGAAGCACTGAATCAGATTAAAAGCAACACGTAGTGAAAAGAGCGGTGAGTTTTACTAAGCAAGCGACAAAGTAGGGTTTACTGCATTTTATCGTATCTGCCCAGATGGTTGCAGCATCCTGTGGAAAGATTTCATTCAAAGTTTCTTTGCATAGCGTTGATAGATGTCTTCTTTACATTATAACCAGGTTCTGTGAAGTCCACTTTTATAAGCATAAGCTTAAGTCATGGTTCTTTTTTTTATTTCTGGTCTTTTTTTTTTAGATTGTCGTGCTATACATAAAACTTTTGGTCGTTCAGGATTGGAATTTTAATAACCATTGGACATTCAGATACTATTATCGTATAATTATATTTTAGCTGATATTTTCTATAAATAAATAACTCAACTCAATCACGATTCAGTCTGGGTTCGATTCAACGATCAAGCAAATTAATATGTTTTCTGTCCCGCGAGATCTAGACCTCTGCATTAATTGGGACGTCCAAATCGCTAAAATAAATTTTTAAACATAGCCTCAGTTTTGAGTTAGCACTTGTGTTGGTAAGCAACTGCTAATAAGAACTAGACTCAAGCTGCTGTTAGTTATAAAAAATACAATATTCTGTAAATATAGACCCTGTAAAATTCAATTTATTGAGTATTGAAACTGTGAAAAGTTAAGGTATGCATATAGGAAAAAGTTGAATTCCGACACTATTTTAATCAATCAAATACAATGAAGAGTTTATATTTTAATTTCAATATATGTGAGTATTATTTCACTCCGTATTTAAACACGTCAGCGTCAGTGAGTTTTGGTTTCGCTAGTGACAAAGTTGCAGGTTTTACTACGTTTTAACGTATCGCGGTTTCTAGGAAATGGTTACTGCGCCATAATGTGGGAACATTCAATTCTGTTATAAGTTATTTTGCGTACCTAGCGCAAGTTTTAAGTGGAGTTTGTTAGGAAAGAGTAAGTTGTGTAAAGCGATTGTCTGTGCGTACATTGTTTGTTACATCTCTTCATACTTTTTCAAGATTTGTACGTGTTTGGTCTTGCGTTTTAAAATGACGTTGAAACGCAATATTGAAATGTTCATAAATCATTTTTTTTTAAATAGTAATTTTGTTAAATAAAAATTAAACTAGTCTACCTTAGTACAAATACGGAGTCTATATGGGTATTTATATGGGTCGAGGGGAATGTAGGACCGGGACTGCGGTCCCAGATTCTCCTTTTGAATTTAATATTAATTTTTGAGCGGTAAGAGCATTTGTTATTTCATCAGACTGTTGTCTACTTGACCACAATCAATTTTAAGTGAATCAATTGGATATGATTAAACCGGATACACTTGGTATTGTTTTTGTAAAGGGGTCTCATATCGACCCCTGAACCACTCGAACCCGTGGTTTGCTATATTAAGGAAATTATATTACAGTAATAGTATTATGAATGTAGAAGGCAATGTTGAAACCTCTGTATAGCAATGTGACTCTATAGGTTGAAAATAACAAAACCTTTTTGGTTCCCGGAATACAATATTTAACCATTTCTTTAAAGAACTTTTTATTTATATCCTGAAATCCTACTTTAAAGAAAAGTAACTTATGTAGAAAATAACACATTTATTTTATAAATGGAGAAATCTTTGAAGAGCTTTCAAAACGCAAAGCGTGTTCCTGTTACTCACACACTGGCGCATGCGGGCCGAGCACTGTTTAACACATACACTACTGTCTAGCCACTAGACTAGTAATTTACTTGACCGTTACTTGTGAACGAAACAGTGCCTATTTAAAATTTAACCACAGCTATAAGGCAGTGTTACTTAAATATGACAAGATGCTAGTTATTTGTTAACAGTTGGTGTGGTATCATTTAAGGTAAAGGCAGGAAAAATCTGTTCATCTGAGCATTTTTACAGCCTGCAAAATTATCTGATCATCTGTACGCTTCAAAAATAACTACATACTTATCTTTTTATAACCTCCAGTATTTTGTTAAAGATAATTAATATAATATCTAATATTTATATTTCTAAATACATACATATTATCGATAAATAGCACCCAGACATAGAACAAATGATCATGCTCATCTCACAAAGATATATCCTGGGTGGGAATCGAACCCACAACCTCTCGTTTAGCAGTCAGGGTCACTAACCACTAGACTAACAGGCTAGTCGATAGAAAACGTTACGACTCTGAGTTGCTTTTTATGCATAAATATACTTTCTACTTCTATTTTTGTACTCACTTTTAGTGAAACCAGTATTGTGTTCCAGTGCTCTAAGCAAGTACAGTAGCCATTTCAAACGCAGCACGTAGGTACTGAGCCACACAGAGCGACACATTATTTGTAGTAGCCAGCCCGCATAGCTCTTATAAACTTCGTACGCAGAATCTACATCCAGACAAAGGATAATCAAGAGTGCTTTGAAATACTTGTTTTACTTTTATATCTGTTTAAATAATATGAGTTAATGTGTGTTGTATATAATTACGACTGTATTCGCAAAGAGGTCAGTAGAAATATAAGCCTTTTTTATGAGTATTGAAGAGAACATATAGATTATTAAAGTCTAGATAACTACTCTACTCTAAAAACTAATAAACTTTATTATAAAGCCACGGTGGCTTTATGATAGAGTTTATTTAAACATTGTTTATTTTTAGTTATTAATGTTTTTATGCATTATTCGAAATGCACAAGAATCAGGTGTTTTTATGATAACACGCTTCTAAATACTTAATTATTTTGGTATGAGACTGTAAACTTGGGCAGTTAACCTCGATGCCAAACAACTGCCCTAGGAGCCTAATCTCTTACAGCTTTATTACTCCTTTATATTACTCAATTCGACACCTTTATAGGAGACAGAAAAGAACAAAAATTACTTGATTGCCATTTTAGTATTTTAATTACATTTATAGGTAGAATAATAGAAATAAGCACTCTGAAAAAATTAAATCTCTACTAATAATAATAATAAATGAGGACAACATTAAATACAATGTTCTGAACCCAAAATACCTAAGTAGCTAAAGCACTTGTGTCAGAGACACGATAGTACCAAAAACACCCAGACCCGAGACAATGCAGTAATGTGGTTTTCTACATTAAACCGTCCGGGGGTCGATCCCGGGACCTTAGAGCTGGCGACACCTTGAAAACCGGTGTGTGTGCCACTCGACCACGAGAGTCGTCAAAACGTGATAGAATATTACGGTTCTTGAGGTTCAATCCGCTGACAGACAGACGCTACGGACAACGTAGGCTTAGTATTAGGGTCACGTTGGATTTTGGGTACGGAAAGTAGATATAAATATAAGGTTTATTAAATAATTATTTTTTCATTTAAGCAATAAATCAACGTTCCCCACAGTATGGTTAATCATAAACCATCTTACATCCAACAATGGCTAATTAAAACAAAATTAATAACACGAATAGACGCGAGCGCAGCGCGTCACTTCGGAATTTCATTACGTCACCTAGCAAGGATGTGAGTAATAAACTGCCAGTATCTACGTCATTAATGTACGATTCCAGTTATTATATTAAAGATGCCAGTTACATTGGTTAGGAAAAAAACTTATGTTTAAATTTAGAATAATTTTATTACAAATTAATAATTCAAAACAAGCCATAGCTAATTTTATGAAACGTATAATTAAGAATGTTCTCAGTTTTGTATCTGTGTTTGAATTAAGAATTGTTCGAATAGTATAATTTGAAACAAAATTAGTCTCTCGTTAGCATTCTGTATACATTTCAATTTAAAAACTGACTAGTTTCACATACATGTATTTTATGATAGAAAAACAAACTAGAATAAAAAACTAAACCAATATTTACCTTAAGTTTAGGATTTTAAATGAGTTACTAGTATAATAGTAATACAGTAATTTTCAAAACGAATTATTAATAGTTTAAATCTGACTGCTGAACCGGAGGTCGTGGGTTCGATTCTCACCCAGGACAAATCTTTGTGTGATGAGCATGATCATTTGGTCTGTGTCTGGGTGTAATTTATGTATAATATGTATGTATTTAGCAATATATAATAAGTATGTTTATCAGTTGGCTTGTTGCCATAATACAGGCTCTGCCTAGTTTGGGATCAGAAGACCGTGTGTTAGTTGTCCCAAGAAGAAGATATTATACATATTCACGTCAGTAAAATTCACTCCTAAGGCACTTAAGGCGCACTATCTAAAATAGCCATCTAAAACGTTTACCGTTCGTATCACTGAGCGAATCGATATCAAGTGTGGGCCAGTAATTAACGGGCCATTGTGGTTGAGGGGCAGAATGTAATCACGACAAGCAATAACTGTCAGCGTGTGTATACGACCCGCGACAGGTACTGTATGATAACATGGAGGTTAATAGCTGTTGCTAGGTGGCGCTGTTACAAATGTCAAAAGCTGAATCGCGCAATTAAGGTTTGCTGTGGCTATTGACCTTTTTTTTAGTTTGAGTATTCACTTTTTATTTGATTGGTAATGTTGGTAAACGTTTCAACGGTCACAAAAAAAAACAGTTTTTTTTTTAATAATTAATAACCGTTTTCAGATTAAACTCAAAAATTAGTGTCGTTCGTTGTCTTTGATTCCAACATTATCTACTTACTTTGGGATCAGAACATTGTATGTGATGTTATCCACATTTAATTATTTATTTTATTTTAATTAATTCCATAAGTTTATTTTGTTAGAATTGATTGACACAGTAGATTTGATTATGTTATATTTTTCCCAATTCTAGAAAATTATTTACTTGCGCCATTATAGTAAGCATGTTTCGAATGCTGAGCCGTCTGGTTTTCAGCTCTTTCCATTAGATATCAAACTACCTAAACCTTCGTACTAAAACGGATTTTAGCTCCATAACGATGAGACCAGATTGTTGTAATTGCTGCACTTAATAGCTCTGTATACAATGCACACGTACCTACTAATTAAATTGTAAATGTATTATTAAAACGGCTTTGAACCTACTTCAATAAATAGAATTCTTCGATATAGTTGGTATAATTATGTAATATGGTGTAGGCATTTGTGTCAATCACAAATACTTGTTCTAAGTTAGGGGGTTTTTTGTGCATGTGATTTGAATATTTGCACAAAACACGCGCGGTACAAGGATGACATTCTTTAGAGCGGCAGTCGTTTTATAAAAAATAAAAGACTTATTTTAATTATTTGTTACGCATTATCGCATGCGGGGCGAATATTTGTAATTAAATAAAAATAATAGAAGGAAAAACATAAACCTCAGGCAGGACTCGAACCTGCGACCACAGGATTGACGTGCCAGTCACTGGCGTGTCAAGCCGAGTTCGAGAAAGAGAAAAAAAAGACATTAAGAAAATAATGAATATACATAAATAACTAATTCGTTTTTTTTTAATTCTTTATTACACATTATTTCCATGTGGGATCTAAGTATTGACTGAAAACTTTTTAACCTATTACTTCTAAAAACATCTCCCCTTATCTTGCATGTGACCACACTGAATCAACCATATACTAAGGCAAAGCATCCGGGTTGGCACCAACACTGTGTTTCAACACAATGATCAAATCAGGATCAACCGTAAACCAGTAATTAACGAGGTTCCATTGTGTGTTACAGGAATTTAATCACACAAATAATTATTATCTACTTGACGTATGACTTGCAAATGTTACTCATGATCACGATGGAGATTTTAATCCAATGGAACCAATGCCTCAATTGGTATTTTAAGAAGCTTATTTTACTTAAAATATATTTTTTAAAATCACTCATTTTCCTAAGTGTGTAGGTGGTTATAAATGGGTTCATCTCAAAAGAAGTATGTTTTTTTTCCTCGCCTCTTGGATGTTACGAATAGCTTGATTAAAACACTTATTTATAAAGAAAACTGGCTTAAGAAGACCTTGACACGTAATTATGTTTAGATAACTATTAAAAAGAAAATCTTTTTAATTTATTTGTTAACGACCTCCGTGTTCGAGTGGCCACGTTTCAAGGTGTCGCTAAATCTGAGGTCCCGGGTTCAGTCCCCGGACTGGTCAATGTAGAAAACTACTTTTCTACATTACTTCGGGTCCGGGTGTTTGTGGTACCTTCGTTGTCTCAGTGCATTAGCTACTTACTTTGGGTTTAGAGCAATTTATGTGATGTTGTCTACATTTATTATTATTATATTATTTATTATTTTAGTGCAATCAACGTGCTGTTTAATAAATTTCTTTACTTAAAGGTTTTATTTTCCGATACTGTCTAAGTTTTTAGTTTTTATTAAATAATTAAATCTTATTCTTTTGATATATTTGTTAGTAAATTTATAAAAGAAAAATAAATACTCAACGCTAACTACAAACTAAAAATGAAAATTAAAAAATATAAAACGATGTCGTTAAATCTAACCAACATACTAATGTTGATATGACAACAATTAGCTTGCTGGTGGTACATAAGTGAGTGTCAGTGGTTGTAACAGGAATCTAATCACAAAGCAACAATAACTGTCTGCGTGATAGATCGCCGGGAACACGTAGCGGTGACAGCTGGTGTGGGTTATAGAGCCTGGAGTTAAGACATGATACACTGTAGACAGGCCTATGCAGGGCAGAGTTTGAGAAAGAAGGTTTATGCTCAGATGTATTAAATCGGAGATACTATTATTGCACGCACCAGTTGGCGCTACTGGCGCGTCAGCTGTCAAAGCCCACTAACTAACTATATGGAATTTTTCATTTTTGGACATCGTGTCGTGTACGACTAGCGCCTTTGGCGACGAATATGAATATGATAGTAGGTAGACTGACAGTAATGGGTTTAAGATCTATGGAGTTTTGAACTAGTTTTTTTTTTCTTTTAAGGCCGTTTGGAACTGTGTTATGTATCTAAACCAAATACGGTGTACAGGACATAAAAAATATTTTTATATGGACAAGTTTAATTAAAGCAGCAAACCAAATCCTGTTTAACGTATTGTGTTTTTATTTTTTTTAAAGCTCAATATTTGTGGCGGAGGGTCAGAGCGTATCTAGCCTTATTTTTTTTTTCTGGTCTCAACTTGCCGCATTATTAGTTAACATTTTCTTTTTTTATGCTATATATAGTGTAGAACACCTTGATGTCACCCTCTTTACCAAGAATCAGCATGAAAGCAATAACGTAATATAGATATTCCTGTGTATCCGATCTACATAATTATAAATAGATAGAAATAAATTTCTTGGTAACCTTCTTACTGTCTTGAAAGAGCTTCTTGCCGTTGAATAAAGATGTACATGGTATAAGTCAGTCAGTTAATTGCCTTTTCAGTTAAAAATTCACTTGAAGAAGCTGTACAGGTAAAGTAGCACATTTTAAGTATACGAGTTTCAGTCTAGACGGCTTCATTCGTGTCCTCTCGTTTGGAGAAAATTCCTATTTACTTTCTGCTTGCGTAAGACCTTAATACTGTATAGAATAGAATAGAATAGAATATTATTTATTTCTAATGTAACAATATAAGGTATCTTATGTAGTATAAGTTGTTAGATATTCTCAATGTGTCTTACTTTGCATTCCATAATTATTAAGGTTTTATTTAACTTTTTTATTTATTTACTTTGAGCATTATTTTGTACACAAGCGAATTTTTTTGATGAAAATGACTGATTTTTATAAACGAAAATCCTTTAAACCAAGCGAATTTCGTAAGTTTCCAAAGAGTTAAACGAACTAAATTTTATTTATCTTTTATTACAGTATCGTATACTTTCATCGCTTTCAGTAAACAACTTGGTGAGCATGCATGAATAAACAGAAACAAATACACGTCGCTGCCACTGTGCATATGTTACAATAAGAAGTGGTCAGGTGTAAAAACTCGGCTTTCATTTAATTGAGTACCTATGCAAAGCGGCTAGCGGTGTCCGCCATTGAAGTCTTATCCTTTGTGTGACGTCACTATACAGAGCGTATGCTAAGTATGGATATTTATTATATGTTAAGAATGATTCTAAAAGGGCTTTCTGGGTTATGTGGGTGTAACTGAAATATTGTTGCAAAATGGTAGGTCATGTGAGTAAGTATTATAACGCCTGGATTCTTGAAACGTGTATACAAACTGTATGTTAGGTTTTTTCTGAGAAATTGCAACAAATATCAACCTTTTTTTCTGAAGATTTTTTTGGGGATTCGAATGAAAATGTATGAAACTCTGTTGCATAATACTAATATAAGTCTACATTACACCATAATGGGCCCCCACCTTTTTTTTTGTCGGGGGACTTCAACCCACGCCGAAAGCACAGCGTGGGGATATATCTTGCACCGACTAAAAACACCCCGGTCCCGTCCTTGCCTTTGCCGGAGCCGCGGGGTCGCTTACGCAAGCTCTGCGCTGCTTCAGCAGATGGCCCACTCACCTAAGTATATATTATATATTCTTAGTGTTCTGGGGTAAACTGAGAAACCTTCGAGCTTTGGTATCGTCAAAGTTGTTTGAACCACATACAAGACTGCGGCGGACGCCGATATCTAAGGTGTTTGAGGTACGAACATCCCACACTAATCTGCAGAAATTTGCTCCAACAGTCAGGGCTTTACATATTTAAATGAAGTTTCCCATCATTTAGACATTTATATTTGTTTTTTGGCAAAACTTGAGAAGATGGCACTATATTATCTTATTTATCTTTAGAGTAAGAATAATTTTTCGTTTATTATTCTTTTTTTATTTATTGGGTCTGTAATAAATAGGAGTACTGGATAAATAAATTATACCATCGCTTCATGTAAAGGATACGAGGGCAAACTAGCATTAAATTGAAACAAACTACGGTGAATAACATGCGGACTGCGGCGGGGTTATGACGAATATATTAGGGTCTGGTTACGAGCCCTAAAAGAATAGAGTTTTATTACACTTAACTCGTAAAGTCTAAGGAAACTAGTGGCTCGGCAGGACGGCTGCTCATCCCTATTTTATGCACCATTGCAGTCTTTATTCCTGGTCATTGGAGAGAGAAATACAGAAGGTCCTTTGTTGTACGGCTAGCTGTTTTATCTATTTTTGTTTTAACAAATATTTTTGATAATTTAATTGCGGACTGGTAATATACTCTATGTTGTGTGTACATTGAGTCAGAGTTTGATCAATGATATTAATTTGTCCATAAGGACCATTTATTTAATCATTACCTATTATAAGATAATTCTTGTTATGCAGTCTTTTTGGATTATACAAGGTGATTACGACATCTTTGTACAAAATTTCATTTGTTTTTTGGATTTCTAATACCAATCGTTTTCATAATCGATGGAGGTTCTAAAATCAAAATCAATGACTACTAAAACTACTTTTCGTTTGTATATACAACAGATCAGATTTCATTTGATTTGATTTAAAAACAGTACAGTATAGTCTATAGGTAATTTAGTTTTGTTAGATTTGAACCTTCGGTTTATATTTGCCCTGTGACCGACACTGACAGTACCTACAAATGTAACATATGGCGCCATTTAGAGCTCTTGTTACGATCCAACTTTAAAAAAAAAGGAATTCTTTAAGGAGGTTTATACACTAAAAGTGCCGAGTGTGGTCTAGACGTGCCACTTCATTTGCATAAGGAAAATATCTTTACGATTTTTTGAGATTTACTTAGCATAGGTGCCAGCCTACTATTAATACCATACCATTACATTATATTATATTTAGATTAAATACAACTCACACAAAATCAATACAATCAAAACAATACAAAAACAATATTCAAGCAAACAAATTACTATTGACATAAGAAACTCTCTGCACTTTAAAACCTACCTGTCCCTCAAAAAGAAAACAACCAAATATCTTTTTTTTTTTATAAAAAAATATATTATTTTCATTTTCTCCGCCGCAGCAATGTTTTTACCCCTCAAATTACAACCGTAATGAAGATATAAGGCCGTCAACACAGTTGTGACAGATTACATAAAGACAATTTTTAAAAATCTTTTGTTTTATCATTGTGAATCATACTTTAGAATTTTAACTAAATAAATAATAAAATAATCTTGTTGTTGTACATAATTCAAAATTGTTAGCTTTATTGGCTTGTTGTACCTACAATAGTTAAGATAATAATAATAAATCATGATTGCAATAACGTAAATTTTAACGCAAAAAATCAACTAATTTAAATTCAATTTATCATTAACAATATGGTGGATTATTTAATAAATAAATATAAAAACCGCAATAAAACGCGATAAGTCGTGGCAGTATAAGATCATTATATTCTACTCAATAAACGCGAACTCTCACTGAGGGACAGCGCTGGGATATAATATTTTAGCATCGAAGTAATTAAACAAGCAAAATAAAGGGTTTATAGGTACTCTGTAATTATTTATGCTGTGCAAATAGCAGGTCTGTAAAGTTTTGTTTTAATAGGGTAGAGCGGGGTTGTCGCCTCAACCGATCTCATGTTAATTAACGCGGCGTTGAAGATCTATTTCCAAGAATTACGATTATATGTGTTTTGATTATTATATTTTTTTGTATTATTATATTTCATATCTTTGATAAACCATGTCATTGGTGTACAATATAGTAGTGTATGTACTTGTTCTCGCTTTTCACTCACAGTGATTTCTCACTACCACTTTGGTTATAAATATTGTATTAGATTAATGTAATTATGAAGTATATAAATGGTGCCTAATATGGTGCATGTAATCATATGTATGTACTTTTTTAATTTAAAACAAAACTAAATCTCAGGTTCACTTTTTATCGAACTGACTGTTTTGCTAAACCGATTGTAAGAAAATGAATTGACTGCCATAAATTATTACCGACATTACTGCTTGCGTGTGTACACACATATTGACAGTCAAATAATAATCAAATACGTAGCGTCGGGAATAATCGAATACATAGTTTTTTTTTTAATAATGTTTATTTTGTAATAAGACTTAATTTATATAAACAAAACAATCAGAGTCTCAGGGCTGGTTCAGTCAGGGAAGGAAGAGCGGAGGAGAACGTGTTGTGGTAACCATGGCAACTCTAACCACCCGCAAACTCTGATTTGTGGCAAGACACCATCACTCAACACTAGCCCCCTTTCTATTGGATTTGCTTTTTAACACTGCCCAGTGCGTGGCAGTCTGTGGTTGTCGGCCGTGGAGGGTAATCCGTGATATCGCGCACCGTAGGAAGCCGGCTTTAGACATTTGACCTCAGCTAATACGATAAAAAAGCTAGCAATTTAATTGAGTAAATAAGTATAGTGAAAAGATAGTTTAGGTAAACTTAAGTAGGTATTTGTCTAAATAAATACTTAGTTGGCCTTACGGTTGGCCTCAAAGTTCATTTAGCTCGGATATCGATTGGATTGCTTTCGATACCCGGTAGAGTATCCAACGAATACCTTATCGGGTAGAATCTAGTCTAAGTTAGCCAATAAACCTACAACTAACTACTCTTTTAAGTACATAATTCAATATAAAATAACTTTCTTATCTATTAAATGGTCTGAAACGTAGTAACGTTATAACCGTATTACAAAATCTCAAGTAGAAGTTCATACTAGTACCTACACTACATAACTTGAAAGTTATATTATTAAAATATTCAGGTTAATTATAATAAACGAATACCAGGTCATTAAACTTTACCAAGAAAATAATTTCTGATAATTTATATAAAAAAAAAACCGGCCATGTGCGAGTCGGAATCGCGCGCGAAGGGTTTCGCACCATTTATCTATAAAAACGACAAACAAAATCAGGATTGTTGTACGGGGTTATATTTAAGGGTTTCTCTTAAAAACAAAATTACAATTAAAAAAGAGTTTTGTTGGGTAAATTCTCATTATGGGTAGTCTAGTTTTAGTTCATTCTACTACTTAGAAAATAATGTCTGTGATTATATAAATACTATTTTTAAAGCCATAACCCAAATACCTAAGTATTTGATAATCACTACGTTACAGTTATGTAATTTGTCGCTTACTTGAAATCTGTTTTTTTTTAATGTCATTTATTTTTTGTCGATCAATTATCATTTCTCCAACTAAATGAACCTCTTATCAACGTAAATTTATTTTGGCATTTATTGAAGAGTTTGAAATTAGAAGACTTTCTCATTAACGCATGCGCACTTGAGCTTTGAAGGGCCTAATATTAACGGAACGTTAAGACGATCCCTTAACTATAGATAAGAGGGCTTAAACCCGACTTATGAACTTTTTAATTTGTACGTTATGTAGCTTGAAAAGGATGAAACGAACTAGACATCGATAGATGAAAGATTTACAGCATTTACAGAATCGTTATCATATCATTAAGCGAATCAAGATGATTCTAAACTAATACTTATATAATATTTGTAAAAGTCTATGTCAATACCTATTTATACCCAATAAAATCGATCTAAAAATAACTAAAATCTACATAACTCTAATTATAGAGAAAAACCATAGAACATGGACGTTTCACTTCACCATCTGAACTATTAAAGAGCCACGTCCCTAACTCCCCGAGGTATCGGCAATCGAATTCGGAAAGGATGACGCAGGGCCGACGCAGGGCTGAAGGGCAAGACTCTTTGTCCGTGCCATTTTTCATACAATCATTGTTTATGCTAACATCATTAGTGTTAAGTTTAATGTTACTAAGTTATTCATATGTTTTTAAGTATGTTTGCCTTAGGCTCTAATTTTCAAGATGTTATAATTATAATTTTACAATCACTAGTGTGACTTTTGTATATCTTCTAGGCAACATAAGAAAATAAAATTATCATTATTTAAACAAAGGTAATTGTAAAATTCGTAGGTGCGTAGGTACATTAAGAAACTACATAATATCTTATGACCAATTTTTTTGGTTGTTTTTTTTGGAACATGTCTACTGCAGTTAGCCAGAGCGCAGGCTTTACTGGACTTTTGACGAGAACCTTAAGGGCCTCCAGCCAGAGCAAAGCAAATAAACTAATTACGTCAGCAATGTTCACTAAGGGCACCCCCTGCGGGTTTAACCCCTCTTTTGATCAATATATTTAAGAATTAATAAATAAAGTCTTCATTCAGCAATAACATTTTCAATGAGGTTTAATAACTTTACAATTATCATTTAGATCAAAGTGAGTGATGGCAAATTTATCTACGAGTTACAACGCTCAAGACAATCAATTTCCAACTAAAGTTATGAGCAATCAATTTGTCTTATAGCTGCCATCCATTTTGAAAGTCAATTCATTATTTAAATTGATAGCAGACGTATTGGAATCACGAGTAATAGCCAAGAAAGCGGACTGAAACGATTTAACTATTTAATTACCAAGACGATACCGGGTACTATTAATAAAGGCTTTTAAATTATTCATAATGATATCAACGTACTATAAGAGTTCTAAGGTAAGGGTCCGTAAAAATATAAAGAGAGACATGATCTGATCATCATTTTTGATGATGGCGTTTTATTCACATCACCTTTTTTTATTTGTTACACTATCAGAAGGTTTTCAAATATTAAAAGAACCCAACTCCAAAATTATATATTTTTAATGTGAACCTGGGTCTCCCTGGAGGAGTCATCAAGCATCATCATTAATTTTCCGAATTTGTTATCTCAAAAACAATATAACGCGTTAATGTATTGTATTTATTTATCATAACAATAAACACGACCACAAAGTTACCCAAATAAATATAAAACACAAAGGTATCAAATCCAAAACAAAACTCTACAGAGAGCAAAACATTTTTCAAGCTTCACTCTCAAATATTCAGATTGCCAAATCACCATATTCGAGTCAGAATCGACTGCAAAACTATTTCTCGTTACATTACCGGTATACACGAAACAGAGCTTGGAACTAAAAGCATTACGGACAAATCACCTGTTTATTGGCTCAAAAAGATTCAATGTAAATGTACACACGCGAAGTTTTCAAATAAACTGGGGTCTCGCAGACCTAGAGTAAGTCCTCGATACGCAAATATTGTAATCGGATTGTGGCTGTCATATTACGAGCACGGACATAGCTACTTGTATGCTCGGCTTGGAGCCATAGGTATAGTTCTGAAAATCATGTCTGATGTGTTTTAAGCAATTGGCGATTTGACAGATTTTAGGAAAATGTTTTAATATTTACTTAGGATTATTTTATACCACTAACAATTTTATTTTCTAAATACATTGTTTATAGAAAAAAAAGATTATTTTAAGTGAAATGAAACGCTTTATATTTATATAACAAAAATGAAATTCTACGCTTTAAAAAGATTAACTATAAATTTTATTTTACTCATTTCCATTACTTGTGATGTTTTATTCTTCTAACGATTAAATATCCAATTCTTCAAATGCAGATCTTTGGGCAGATTTTCTACTAAAAATATCGGTAGTCAAATAATTTTATTTTACACATACAGAAATGACTCTGAATAGAAGAATGCAAAGTAATTACTACAACTCATAGACATACATAATATAAACGTAATGATACCTAAAATACGTAAGTCCATTACAAACACAGTCGTAAATCTACGGTACTGAGAAGCTTTGCATCGTTCTATCCCAGCTCGAAGATTTACGGACCGACTTCTTATGGGATGCAATTCCAAACTTGTTATGTATTAATACGGTTTGCAATCCTCCAATGTTCTTTATTCGGTGAAGGCAACTCGCAGTAGCATAAAGAAATCCTACAGATTATTGGACGGTTATTACAAGGTAGTAAGTAAGAGTGATCAGTGCTTGTCACTTCTCTCAGAGGAAAAATCTCAACAATGCAGGGGGACAGTTATACGTTGATATTATTTATATTATATTTGAGTACTTCCTCAATAAAAAAAACAGCCATTATCGTTCTCCGTTTCTTAATTTATCCTTATACCAAAAACCAAGTCATTCCTGCTCCATTACACGACGAGAAGGAAGGACAAACAAACAAATTCATTTTCGCGTTTATAATAAAATATGGAGAGATAAATTATTTTCTTAAATACATACAACACTGTTCCGTTAAGTAAATAGGTGGATTATGACTCGGGAATACAGAACAAATATTTATTCTTCTGGTAGTGATAATAAATATGCGCGGGAATTTAAAATGGTTTTTATTTAAAAAGATTTGTGATTAATTATTGTTTCATATTACCTTACTTTCATTCCGACCTTCGACTACGACAACTCCTACTTTTAACAAGCTCAATTAAATAATCAAAAAAGTTAAAAAACAGATCTAAGGTACGCTCAAAACTTTAGGAAAGTAGCCTTGATGTTCGTAATTCGAAATCATGTAAACCAGGTTAGATTTAATGTGTTCCATGTTTAAGTAAATAAATTAGAGTTTGCGTTCCATCCAGCTTATAATATTTTATTTCTATGTAACGTGCAACAGCTAGGCACCTTAAATAGGAAACAATCCTGTCCGATACGAACAGTCCTCACGTCCGCATTAAATGTTTAAGCGTTCCTGAATTATTTAACGGGACCAGTCGTTTAGAATAATGTCCGGTTGTTATTGTTTGACTGCCACTTTCCTTGTACAAGGCCGGTTCAAGTGTGCCTTTGAGATTGTACGGAATTGTATAGGCCTTGTATTCCTCGGGAGAAATAATTCAAAGATGGGGGCAGAAGGGGGCGGTAATTCACGACCGTTCTGTAAATGAATCCTCACAAACTTAAGACGAGTTTATAAAAGGATACGAAATATGATTATTTTTTTTTTCTGCTCGTGATCCTATTTCCTTTTCTGCGATCTGTTACGCTTGCGAATTGTAAATTTCGTTTATTATTTGTTCGTGTACTAAGTTTGAGGCAAAAGGACCCCGGGTAGGAACGAGGGGTTGAGAGTTTGTACTAAGCATTATAGCGCACATTCCTTCCTGTTTTGTTTATGTCGTAGTAAAACATTTAGTTCATCTACCCATAACCAAGTGTGAACAAAGAAGGATAATTTCTATTCTGATATTCCTATAAAATATGAGTCTCTATTAAATAATAATCCTGTCTGTTATTATAATGGGTACCGACCTGATTGCGAATCGATTTAGTTATTAATTGTAAGGAACTGCTGCCATTTACACAAAAAGGTAATCGAAGGAAAGCGATTATTTGACTTAACCTGTTTCTAAAATTCCTTAACGAGCATTCTTATATATATTTGACTTATAATATATGTGACTGCGATTGAAAATAATACTTTGAATTCGATAAAAAAAAACCATATTTATTACAGACTAGCTGTCCCCCGCGACTTTGTTCACGTGTTTTAGTTTCAACGGTTTTTCATTTTTGCAATATTTTTCATTTATGCTCCGCTCCTATTGGTCGTAGCGTAATGTTATATAGCCTATAGCCTTCCTTAATAGACGGACTATCCAATACAAAAAGAATTTTTCAATTTGAACTAGTAGTTCCTGAGATTAGCGCGTTCAAACAAACAAACTCTTCAGCTTTATAATATTAGTTTAGATATCATGTATTTTATCCAGTTTTTGTCAGCATATATGTATAATATGTATATCGCTAGCACCTTGTACAAACATTATTTCACATACCGGTCTAAAGAAATCAACCAAAAAAACACCACATTTTCATCGTAACATTTTCCCACGGATAGAAAACGAGCAATAGTGTTAAAATAAAGTAAAGACATTACAATGTAATAAGAGTAGGATAGATAGTATATTGTATATCTCTCTCTCTCTAGTAAAAATATGTCATGGCGGATCTTTGCTTGTAACCGAACGATTGTGTGTAATACAAATAAACTCTTTTCAAGTTAATTACGCTTCTTTTTTTTTATATTCCATCTGGTTATGGGCCCAGGTCACTAACTAGCTTGGATTAATAAAAGTGGGGCTAAAGGATTGCAAATACATACTGTAGCGAAAATAGTCAGAAATACCGGCGGCGTGGGTTGACGCCATTTTTGTGGTTAGAACACCGGGAAGGAAAATACTTGTCTACTATCATTGGGCAAGGCAGGAGAGTCTACAGGAAGGTTGTGAAATGGATTCGACACAGGGTGGAAGTGGACAACAGAACGTCATGAAGCTGGAGGGTTCCAGGAATTGGAATGTTTGGAAGTTCCAAACATCCGTGTTGCTGCGAGGTCAAGGTCTTTACAAAATCGTGGACGGGACAACAGTAAAACCTGAAGATGATCGTCAGCGTAGTACTTGGGAAACCCAGGATGCGCGAGCTCAAACGCTGATAGTTACGAGGATGACGGAAGAAGTCATGTTGCATATCATCTCGTGCGATACGGCGGCGGCTATGTGGAGGAAATTATTAAGCGTGTATGAACAAAAATCTGAAACAAGCATTCACATTGTGCAACAACGCTTTTTTCAATTTAAGTTCGAAGAAGGAACAGAGATGTCTGTGTTTTTATCAAAAGTACATGAGATGCAGAATCAGTTAAAACAGCTGGGAGAGAACATGTCTGATAAATTTGTTATCACTAAGGTTCTTATGTCCCTACCAGAAGATTACAAGCATTTCATCTCGGCATGGGAGTCTGCTCCTGATGACAAGCAGACCTATGATAACCTGGTAGCCAGATTATTGATAGAGGAAGAAAGAATTAAAGAAAAAGGCGGGCCAACGCCGTCTACGGCGTTTGTGGCAAAGAAAGTAGATAAAAAAGGTGTAAAGTGTTATAAGTGTCACCGACTTGGACATTATCAAAGCGAGTGTCGATACAATAATAACAATAATTTTGGTAACTCTAAAGACAATCGTTCAGATATTAAGTGTTATTTTTGTAATAAACCGGGTCATATAAAGAGCCAGTGCCGTTTTAAAAAGGGCAAAGAAAAAGAAAGTAATGCTTTTATAGTCAACAGTGTTTTTGATGAACAGTTACAAAAATCTCAGTGGTTAGTCGATTCGGGTGCAAGCGAGCATATGTGTTGTGATTACAAACTATTCAATTCATACTTGACTGTAAAAGATAAATCGGTAATAGTAGGGAACGGAACGAAAATTAATGTCAAGGGTTGCGGCCAGGTGGCGCTGCAAGTTTGGAATGGGAGTGAATGGATTGACACGACCATTGACAACGTACTTCATGTTCCTGAGTTGAAAACAAATTTGTTCTCTGTCAACTGTGCGACAAGCAGAGGTTATGTTATCGTTACGGAAGAGAATAAATGTAAATTTTATAAACAAAACAAGGTGATGGCTATTGCTGAGCGACGTGGAAGCATGTATTATTTGGATTTTCGCTATTTTAATGCATATACAGCGAACCTTGCTGACGTGTGTTGTGATTTGAGTGAGTGGCATGAAAAATTGGCGCACCAAAACATTGTTTATGTGAAAGATGTTCTGAAGAAAAATAATATTAATATTAAAAATGCCAATGTTCAAACATGTGAAAGTTGTCTAAAAGGGAAAATTCACCGATTGCCGTATCCTGTAAGTAACAATGTGACGTCAAGAGTATGCGAAATTATTCACGCCGATACCTGTGGACCTATGGAGAAGCCATCGATTGGAGGCTCCAGATATTTCGTGGTATTTAAAGATGAATACTCAAAGTACAGGCGAGTGTTCTTTGTGAAAACAAAAGACGAAATTAAATCATGTATAAAGAACTTCATATCGCAGGCTGAAAATGAAACAGGAAATAAAATAAAGATATTTCGAAGTGACAATGGAACCGAGTTTATAAACAAAGAGGTCAGAGAAGTGTTCCAGAACAAGGGGATTATACATCAAACATCAGTAACTTTTACTCCTGAACAGAATGGAGTAGCTGAGCGGGAGAATAGGATTTTAGTGGAAGCGGCTAGAACAATGCTGTATGCTAAAGATTTACCTATCAGCTTGTGGGCTGAAAGTGTTAATACAGCTGCCTATGTGATTAATAGAACTGGTAAAAGCTCAATAGAAGGGAAATCTCCATATGAACTGTGGTCAAGCAAAAGTTATGATATAAATAACCTCAAAATATTTGGTACTACTGTTTATGTCCACATACCCAAAGAAAAAAGACATAAGTGGGATGCCAAAGGTGAAAAGGGCATTATGGTTGGGTATGGAGAAACAACAAAAGGTTATAGAGTATATTTTCCACAGAAAAGTGAAGTTGAGACCAAACGAGACATTGTGTTTGTGAACAACAGTCCAGTCAAGCCAATACAACAATGTGAGACAATCAATTATATAGAGGATAGTGTGGAGGTTCCAGCTACAGTTGAGGTAGGCGCTCAAGTAGAAGATACCAGTGCTGCAGGTATGTCCAGTTCCCAATCACCGACCATGGGTAGTGATGACTCTCAGCGCACCATGCAGAGTGATTCTGAGGGTAGTGTATATGAACCTAGTGATAGTGATGAGTGTGGTGAGGTTGTGAGACGTGATGTAGATCCTAAAAACAAACGTATTAGGAAGCAGACTGTTTTCTATAATTGTAATAATGTAATGTTAGATAACTGTGAGCCAAAAACTTATCGTGAAGCTATGAATAGTCCGGATGCATGTAAATGGCAGGAAGCTATTCAAAGGGAGCTAAAAACTCTTAAAGATAATAATACTTGGAGTATTTGTGACATGCCCGATAATGAAAAAGTTATAAGTAGTAAATGGGTATTTAAAATTAAACGAAATAATAGTAATATTCAGTACAAGGCACGTTTGGTGGCCAGAGGGTTTGAACAAAAAGATATATTAAATCTAAATGATGTATATGCACCTGTTGCAAAGTTGAGTACATTCAGACTATTTTTGGCTATAGCAACTAAGTTAAAGTTATATGTTTACCAAATGGATGTAACCGGAGCCTTTTTGTATGGGGAGATTGAAGAGAATGTATACATAAGCTTACCAGATGGCGCTTATGACAATGATAAAAATATTGTAAAGCTAAATAAATCATTATATGGGCTAAAGAAGTCTCCTAAATATTGGAACGAAAAATTTAACTCTATTATGATCAGGGAAGGTTTTAAACGATCTAAATGTGACCCATGTTTGTACTCTAAATGTAACGATTCAGAACAAATATATGTTCTCTTATACGTCGATGACATGTTGATGTTTGGTAGTAATGAAGAACATATATCAAATTTAAAGTCAATGCTAAACAAAGAATTTGAAATGAAAGACTTAGGCCTAATTTCAGAATTTTTGGGGATAAATGTAAAGCAGAATTTAAAAACAAATGTTACAGAATTATGTCAAAAGAATTACCTAGAAAATGTGTTAAAAAGATTCCATATGTATGATTGTAAACCTATTTCAACTCCCATGGATCAGAATTTTAATTGTAAAGAGCTTGAAAATGATAAATGCAAAGGCAATATTGAGAACATCTGTAGAGAGATCGTTGGGTGTTTAATGTATGCAGCATCAGGCACAAGACCTGATATTTGTGTTGCCGTATCAATATTAAGTAGATATCAAGATTGCGCTAGTAACATGTTATTAATCAACTTAAAAAGGGTTTTGCGATACATTAAACACACATTGAATTATAGATTAGTTTATAAATGTGATGATAGCAATTTGGTTGGATTTTGTGATGCTGACTGGGGAGGGGACCTTCGAGACAGGAAGTCCACTACTGGTTACTGCTTCATGTATTCAAATTGCCTAATATCTTGGTGCTCTAAGAAGCAAAGTACTGTGAGTCTATCATCAGCAGAATCTGAATACGTGGCAATGAGCATGGCTGGAAGTGAGGCATGCTGGATTGCTAATGTGTTATGTGATTTCAATGTAAGTAATGTATGTCCTGCTATCATGCATTGCGATAATCAAGCTGCCATAACGATTGCCAACACAAATAGTGTTAAACGATTAAAGCACATTGATATCAAATATCATTATATAAGGGAACTGATTGAAAATAAAAAGATATGTATACAATATGTGACAACAAGAGATCAAATTGCTGATATGTTAACGAAGTCCCTCAATGGTAATACACTTTTAAAGTTTGTGAAGCTATGTGGTATGAATATGTAGATTATTCTTGGTTCAATGGCTTTCTTATTTCCTCTTGATGTGTAGGATAAATGTAAAAAGGGATGATTAAAACATATACCTTTTCAATTGTCACAAAATTTTGTTAATTAATGTTATTACATTGACGGGGGGTGTTAAAATAAAGTAAAGACATTACAATGTAATAAGAGTAGGATAGATAGTATATTGTATATCTCTCTCTCTCTAGTAAAAATATGTCATGGCGGATCTTTGCTTGTAACCGAACGATTGTGTGTAATACAAATAAACTCTTTTCAAGTTAATTACGCTTCTTTTTTTTATATTCCATCTAATAGAACATACTGGGCAAGGGGAAGGCAGGCGTATTCTTTACCAGGAAACGACACGTACATACACGTATCACGTGATTAGAACCTTTTATAGTTCGCATACGGATGGAAATATTTGATATTTTTCCTCTCTGTAATAGATGTTAGGGTTTTAAAAATTTGTAGCGTTCAGACGTGTATTTCGTACAACATTTTTAAAGAAAGCAAGTTGTGCATTAATTACCTAAAAACTAAAAAACCTTCAAATTTTATAAAAATGAAAAAAAAGTAAAATCATAAAAAGTAAGCAATAAAGAGTAACATAGGGATGACATTTTGGAACCGCGCAACTATAATCATTTAACGTTCTGACCAACTTAAAAAAGGCAAATTTAAAATAAAAATATTTTGATTTAATATGTGAGTTCTGTTGAGTTAGAAATATGCTACATAATTATGTTTGATGGCTATCATTGAAAAGCTCCACGCTCGGAAAGCACATTAAGCTATTGGCCCCAACTGTCATTTGATCTTTGACAGTCGTTAAGTGATCACAATTCAAAAAACAGTTACTATGGGATACTGTGATACCCAGTTAAATGGATTATGGGAGTCACATAGGCAGTAGCTCTACGTAAAATTCAGTATTTAGCTAAATTCAGTAAGACTGGAAACCGACCTCACCATAGCTTCGAAAAGAACTAAGCAGGGGGCCATCATTGCAAAATATTATAACCATAAATAATTTGATAGTGTATTTCCTTCCAAAATAAAGACAAAAATCATTCTATGAATCTACTTTTTTTATTCTCTTAAATACTCAAGTAAAGCCACGGAAAGAGCCTACTATCCACTAAGACCCTCGTCTCAAGACTTGGATCCCTTAGTTAAACAGACTAAAACTCCCAGTCGGGTCCCGACTTTGAATAAGAGGTCACTATTGTTAGCTGAAATTATTTAGGTCTTAATTAAAGTAGCTTGTGTAATAGTCAGAGTCTTGGAGGCTTAACATTAATTATAAATATACTATAGTTAAAGGATTGAGAAGAACTGATTTGGGTGACAACTAGACTTCGTAAAAAGCACTGAAAATATGCGCAATACTAAATTATCTATACGGTTTTTATTTTTGGAAGGGTCTTTTTATTGAAAAAAAAAATATTTAAGAATTATTTAATATGGTATTAAATAATTCATAAGATTCCCATCTATATGTATGATGTATATCTATACTAAAAATCAAACTAACAAATACATCCAAACGAAAAGCAAGGACGGAAGGCAAGGCTAATGGACAACTCCCACTAGTAACCCAAATTGTCCAAAAGCGAATGTTCTCTTCGACTTTAACAGCACACACACACAACACTAAGACGCCTTTACTATGATATTCAGACCAAAAAATTATACGGAATATATAATACTCCTTTCAAAAACACAAACGTTATAACCCACATAATATATTTTCTGTAATAACAAAAGGCACATGGCATCTATCTCCGAGCCGTATCACGACTACTTAGTGTTTATCCGCTCCCATGAAAACCACGTAATAATGACATATTCAAGCAAAAACATCAAGATAAATATATATCAAATAAGTCCTAGTGGAGCGAATATGGAACGACAATAAACAAGAATAGAAATAGAAGTAAACATATTGTTTACCTTCATACCAGTTCCAAAGTTGCCAAGTTATTTGCTTGTATTACAATGCTGGCAACATTATGCTACGTAGGATATTTATTTAACACGCTCGAATTTTGTAAGGTTAGGTAAAGGTTCAAGAGTGCTTGAATAACTGCACGGATAGCCGAGTGGTATAGGTCACCACGCCAATTACCACAGTGAGCGACGTGCCGCGGGTTCGATTCCCGCGTAGGACAAGTATTTGTGTGATCCGTAAACGCTTTTTTTTAGTATAGTTGTTCTTTGTGCTAGTGCTTTGAATCTGAAATTCCTTAGATCATTTTGATGACGTCGTTTTGAAACCAAAAGTCTAATAGAATTTGTCTATATTCTATACTACCCACACTTGCCACCAACGACACTACACTTAAAGTACCATATACACGTATAAAAGCGTCAGGAATAAGAAACTGACATGCTTATGCAAATTTTAAGGTAACTTTTATTTTGTAGACTACGGGAAAAGAATGTTAATTTTGTTCCGTTGGACTGTATTATCGCAATATGGCGGGCAAGTCGGAGATTTTAATTTAATGTACTAACTTGTTTTTGTGTTGAGTTGTTACAGTATCGTAACAAGTTTTATTAGCTTAAAATTTACGTGAACGAAAGTTACAGATAGTAATTTGATTTCTAGATGCTAGATTTAGTAACATCTCCAAGGAGTTAATTATGAGATTTTTAATGAATTATGTTGAATCCTACTGCTGAACAACGGCCTCTGATTGCTAGCCTAACTTATTCGACCTCCTGATTTATAAATACTTCCGTAGGTTATAGGTTATATAAATGATTTCCTAGAATTATAGCACTACCTTTTATATGATTTATTAAGTTTTGAAATAATATCTACAAATAATCTGAGAAGATCTAATTCTAGATTTCTGTTAACAGAATATTCTACGTAGGCTAGAGTTTCAATTTCTTGTCTTTTTAATTAAGTGTTATTGTTCGTGCGACGGTGTTTATAAAGAACAGAAACTATTCTAGGGTAACTGAATCCGAACTCGTTATCTAGCTTTTATTGCTAATGCGATCTTTGATTTCATAAAACAAAGAAATCAGTTGAATTGTTTTTGTTTGACGATTTTGAAAGTTTTTTAGCGTTTCGATTGAAATTGATTCATATTTTCAAATCAGAATAAGCCTTTGTCCTTGGATCAATAACAGCAACATGTATCGAATAACATTATTTCAAAAATCATATCAAGTATATCCAAGTAGAAATCCTGAGCAGACTATCATATTATACCCTTATGTATATAAGGGTATAATATGATAGTCTGCTCTATATAATTATGTAGTTGGCATATACCTATCTTAAACCCTCCATACACTATTAGTCCTCACCATATGTCGTACACCTCCAATCTTACACTAACTACCGCGTCGTCCCCTCCCTGCCATTACACCCGTTATCAGTAAACTACCATATCTACCATCCGTGAGTCCGAAAGACGGTCGACGGTTGGCAAAAATTGAGTAATTCACAACCTTCTAGCAGTGTCTCGGAATACCCCAAATAGGCTTTTAGGAAAAAGGGTGAGCATTTAACGACGTGTTAATTTAGGGACCCGAGTGAGTTTCACCCTGATAAGTGTGTGACAGTGTGTTCATTAGACTGTGCTATACACGTATACAGTATATCTCTATGAGTCTTGGGATCTATGCTAGATAGATATTTAATACATATTTACTAGCAGTCTCTGAATCCACGTTACCGAACGAACGATCCTTTGGAAACCAAATTAACGGCAAATTACTGTCGATTCAGTTTTCAAAAGATTTAATTTTATGTTTAGATTTTCGTGTAAAATAAGGGTCCAATATAAGAGCCTTGGGACATACCTGAGGTTCATGTAAATATTACATATAATTTAGAAAATTTGGTAATAAAATTAATAGTAAGCAAAATAATATGAACATATAAACATTAATGACACAAGGGAAAATATTATTTATGGGAATAGCAAATTTACACAAGCTAAAATAGCTCTAAATACATGATTCATCTTTTATTAAATTTATTTAAATCTACATTTCAAACTAAATCTGTGTTGCAATTACGTACATTTCGTTGTTGCTACCTTACATAACAGCTAAGTCCAATACCTTTGGTTTCTGCCTGCGTTTTCAAGTAATTTAATTATATTCTTATAAGAACATTTCACTTTAACTATTGATATATTGAACTGTGTGAAAATAAATAAAACAGAGAAGGGCACCCCAGAAGTACAGGTCAACCTAGTTTGAGGATCAACGAACGCAATATTGTATATTGAAAGTTAAAGCCACTTTCTTGAACCCCGCCATTAAAATTTCTTTTTCACTTGAATCACTTTGAAATGATTTAATTACTTAATTCATAGGTCGACAGAATACTCAATATTAAAGACGTCGTTAGATACAATTCCCAATTCTATTACAAATCAATGTATTGTTTTAGTATAATTACATTATTATTAACAGCTTGTGTTACTCCCACGGTTAAGTAATTACTCCTCCTTTTCCTTAATAGTTTAGTAAATGAAGGTAAATGTAGTAAGGTAAAATAAATTATTTAAGGGTAACTTATATTTGAATTTATTATTACGAGTATCATACTCGGATAGACCTATAGGTCCACTTTTAAAACTACCAAAACGACTCTTGCCACGATTTTTAATATCAAATACATCTTTAGAATTTTTAATCACCTTAAAAATTTAAGGACAATGCTGATAAATTTCGACATAAGCTATGTGAAGTGAAATGATGTAGAAACAAAGTATCAACGACTGATAAAAAATTTACAAAACATTAAATTAGAGGTGTACCGCTAAAACTCATAGATGTGTGACGCAATTTCCCCCTTTCCGTAATTAAATGAAGCTCCTGATCGGAACACACTTCAACCTTTGAAGATAATAAACATGATTTCTTTAAATCTACCTATAAAGCCTTCCCCTGTCATGATTGTTTACATAAAACAAGTCGACGTCAGAAAAGGCAAAGGGTTCGTCGAGATTGTATCAGCGAAGCGTATGTCTGTCAGCCTTCTACGTGACAGCTCTGATATGTACGTGTTTATTCAGACACGTTTAATATATTCAGAAACATATTTGAACAAATCACATTGATCATAAACATTTGCTGCATTTGCATATTCAAACCAAAAGGTATAAATATTTTAACAGAACATTAACAGGATTTAAGGCTTCATAACAATCCGTATTAAATTGAATATACCGATTTACGGCGATTTAAAAAGTTGTAATACGAGAATAATAATGGAAGTCATGAATATAAATTTAAAAATCGTTACCTTTATTTAAGTACCCTATAAAAACCGTAGTAAAACTAGAGAGTCATAAAAAATAATTAGATACGTGTCAACAACTTACCACTCATAAAATAGTCAGTTTTATTAGTTGTACAAGTCCACTTCTTGTTTTTAAGTATATTTTTCATTCACAACACATGGGTTCAAGTCAAAAAGTGTTCGCACAACCGCATTCGAAACACGTAGACCGGTGCGACGTGAGGACGCAAAACGCCCACCCCCGGTGACAACCAGCGGCGTACTGCAGAATAAATAGGGTTGGGAATGTATGTAACATCCCGCATCAGAAGGAGCGCGCATGCGCGGGACGGACTCCCAAACGGGATGTCAGCTGACGGGCGGTAACTAAGGTCACTGTGTCACTGTGGGACGGATTCTTTTTGAAATTGTGTTTAAGGATATAAAGCACCTTAGGATGTGAGCGAGAACACCGACCGTTAAGTTTAAGTAAACTCGCGGACGGGATATGACAGGTTTTATTGATAAACACTGCGCTTGTCGCTAAAGTTATGTAGCAAACCTTTATTGTTGCACGTAGCTTTTCAATAAGTTCCCTTAGAATAATAGAATCTCCAAACAAAATATCATCATAATCAGCATAATAGTTCAGTAATTATACAGCATCACAACCATATTTTTTTATTTACTCACGAAATTAGAGTAGATTTGCAATGTAACCGATATAGACATCTCAATTGCCATACCTGAAACCTGCCCGCTGATAATTGAGTGGGTATCACGTGACTTTCACCAGCCCTCATCACGTCAAATAGATATAATAGAAGCACTATCAAATATCTGGTTTTAACTACAATACGCAGAATTGACTGGACGCTTGGTATGTGAATTAAATGTTGTTGTTTATCGAGTATCATGTCAGGTAACTTTGTAATTAGACGCATAATGGCAGCTTTAGTAATCAATATTAAATTGGGTTATTTGAAATTCAATCCTGACAGAAAAAGTATCAGAGTTTTCCCATAAGGATATTTTTGGTTAGGAAAGATTTTAAATTCCATTTGTTTCTTAAACACTAGAAAAAAACGAATATTATACAATGTAGATTACGATGATTTACTATGTAGTTTAGTTTTTCATAAAACAACTACATAGCAAATCAAAGAATTAAAGACAGCTATTTTTTTTTCAAGAACTATTATTTACTAGCTGTCCCCCGCGACTTTGTTCGCGTGTTTTAGTTTCAACGGTTTTTCATTTTTGCAACATTTTTCATTTATGCTCCGCTCCTGTTGGTCGTAGCGTGATGTTATATAGCCTATAGCCTTCCTCAATAAACGGACTATCCAATACAAAAAGATTTTTGCAATTCGAACCAGTAGTTCCTGAGATTAGCGCGTTCAAACAAACAAACAAACAAACAAACAAACTCTTCAGCTTTATAATATTAGTATAGATTATAATCAAACTAAACAAATTTACTATACTTTTTTGTATTGACTATGGTGTTTGCAATCCCACTTAAGTTAAATGAATTCAGAACACAAAAAAACATCTTAGCAATTAGTAATGTTATCCCAAGACAGAAAAATAAGTACAGTTCCTAATAGGAAATGACAATCAAGAAACAAAACAATATCATTTCGAAACGAGATCACAGGAACCGTCCTACACTAACACTCGATTTCCATAGTTTCTAATTATTATCCTAAACAAAAGTCTCTCACGGCGCGAATGTGCAAACACGTGAAGGGTTAAGGAATCCCTGAGGTGCTATAAACTGGGCCCGCTTTACGATCGCCTCTTCTGTTTAGCTATAATTAGAGTTGGGACGTTTTCCCGTTATGTATTCAATCACGATTTACTGCTGGCCCTGAAATACTGGAGTGTAGCTTAAAGTTAATGTAAGGAATTTAAATTGTCTTCGTAGTTCAGGGTACAACTTGAAAGGATGTCAAAAACAAAAGTTTGTATTTTATGTAAAAATAATAATAATAAGGCAACTCATTATTTATTAATTTTTTCGCTTGTCTGTGACGTAATATGTTAAGTCTTCCTGGTCGTACTTTTCTTTTAGAAAACCTACTTGCTGGATTTAGAATTTTATGTGCATCACTAAGTTTATTGAAGTCCAAACATAAGTCTTTGGGCAACTTTAAGTTGTGAAGTGCAGTTGGATAGTTCACGAGTTAAAGTTATAGCCAAAGATAAAATGCGCCAATGTAATGAGACGCGAATGTTTGTATCGAAGTAAAACAGTACAATGAGAAAACTTTATAATATTCATGTCAATACAAAAAACAGTCATAAATATTTTTAACAATAAAAATATAGGTTTGCAAGTGATGTGCATTTTTTTATGCAAACAAACCTTTATAGTTTTGCCACATTTAATTAAAAACGATATTTGTAAAATTTGTTTTAAAATATCAGAGACAATATTCAAAACCATGTTGAAAAATGGACATGTTAAAAAAACAATCTAGTTGTTCTGTTTATTCAGGCTCTAGCACAACGTACAAAGAGGCATCAAAAAAATTAATAACAATCAGAATGACAAAACAACATTGTAAGCCCAAAAATTACAGAATACATCCAATCTCGTTTCACGGTAAAAATAATAACAATAAAGCGTGTTGTCCACTATGAAGCGTAACGAGCACTAAACGCCGCGCGAACGGCGTGCTAATGAAAACTCTCGCTAACGATATTAGAGGCCACATCCCAGTGCACGCGAACACAGTACGCGAAGTATCTTCCTTAAACTTGGATAAAATCATTATAATCATATTTTGGGGACAATAGTGTAGGTTGGTAGTGATGCGTGTGTGTAGGATAGAAGAAATGAAGAGAAAGTCCGAGTACGCAAGAAGAAGAATGAAAGTTTATTGCACAGACATTACACAGGTTACAGTTCACACACACAAGAGTTTCACAGAGAAGAAGGAGTGGTAGAAATATAGATGATAGAGAACAGAAATAGAATATTATTAGGTTTTAGCTAATATTAAGACACAGCAAAATTAAGCGCGGCGAAGCTATGATTTTTAATAGCAATAGCGGCTGTCGATGCAAGTAGCAAACTGTCGCGGTGGCCGCCCGCGCGAGCGCATCGCGCCGGCGGCGCTGTCCCGCTCGCGCGCGCGGAACGCGTGACGTAGCGATCCAACCGGTCGGCCGGCGGCCGCTAGAACAATAGACGCGTCACAGCTAGCTGATAAGTAATTATCTACTAATATAAAATATGTGTTTGTCTGTTGAACGTTAGTTACACAAGTTATTTTATTTTACTTTTTGATTTTATATAATACTAGTTGTTAAGGACTTTGTAAATATGTATATTAATTATTATTGAATTTTATTTTGAATTAATAATTTATATTTAGTTTTAATTAGATTTAAGAAACAACTGTGTAAATTATAAATAAAGGTAGGTCACTACATCACCCCCTTCCAGAGACCGTCAAGGGCGATAATAGTCGGGAAATTTAACGCGACGTCCTGACCGCGTCGTCCCGATGACGCCATCGTCAGAGGAAGGCAAGTCTTGGTTATCCGCTTTGGGTGTGTAGTGAGGAGTGTTAGTGCTGAGTGGTGATTTCGGTGTGTTATGGTGTATGTTAGTGGTATGTGGTGAGTATGACGTGTTGTCAGGGTCGCGCAGTATGTAGGCCGGCTTAATGCGGTCTATCGATACGGTAACCTGTTTCCCGTTTACCACTATTCTGAACACCTTGTCACCTCTTTCGGTTACCTTATGAGGACCAGAGTATGCCGGTTTAAGACCACCACCAGCAGTGCAGTCCCTAAGGAACACGTGAGTTGATGAGGATAAATCCTTGTAGATAAAAGTTTTAAACTTGCTGTTGTGCCTGGCTGCTGGTGATGGTTGCAGATTTCGGATAATACTCCGAAGCCTTGACAAGAAGTCGGTCATGTCGACGGTCTCGTCAGTCTGAGGATCGAAAAATTCGCCTGGAAGGCGCATTGGCTGGCCGTACACTAATTCGGCAGCAGAAGCCTCAGCGTCTTCTTTGTAGGCGCTGCGAACGCCCAACAGCACTAGTGGCAGAGATTCCACCCAACTATCGTTTGAGTGACAGGTGATCGCAGCCTTGAGTTGACGGTGGAATCTCTCCACCAATCCGTTACAGGCAGGATGGTATGCAGTTGTTCTGCGGTGTTGGAACCCAGCAATGGCAGACAGGCATTTGAAGAGTGCTGATTCGAACTGCCTACCTCTATCGGTTACGATATCCGATGGGCAGCCGAAACGAGCAATCCATCCACTCAATAAAGCCTTTGCCACTGTTTCTGCAGTTATGTCTGCTAGCGGTATTGCCTCAGGCCATCGCGTAAAGCGATCGACGGCTGTGAGACAATAGCGGAAACCTTGGCACAATGGCAAAGGTCCTACGAGGTCAATGTGGATGAATGCAAACCTTGACTGAGGTAATTTGAAAGCTCCTGTTGGAGCAAAGACGTGTCGTGTGGTCTTCGAGCGCTGGCAAGCCAGGCAAGAGCGAACCCATTCTCGGCAGTCTTTCCTAACGCCAGGCCACACATATCGGTCAGCAACCAATCTTGCTGATGCTTTGGTGCCTGGGTGACTCAAAGAGTGCAGGCTAAGGAAAATTGTCCTGCGCAACTCCTTGGGTACAAAAGGTCTTGGCGTGGGGGTGCTGACGTCGCAGTATAGCTGCTTCTGCGAACCTGGTACACTAACTAATTGCAGGCGTAGTGAGGTATTCTCAGCAATCAGTTGATTCAACTCCTGGTCTTCTGATTGAGCTGTAGCAATTCTTTCGACGGGCACAGGTTGAGTAATCTCCTCAACGCGCGAAAGGGTATCCGCCACGACATTGTTCTTCCCCGATATGTGCCTGATGTCCGTTGTAAACTGGGCTATGAGATCCAGGTGACGGAACTGTCGTGGGGAACAATTCTCTTTACGAGAGTGGAAGGCGAATGTGAGAGGCTTGTGGTCTGTGTAAATCACAAAGTCGCGAGCCTCCAGCATGTGCCGAAAATACTTCACACTCTCATAAATGGCAAGCAGCTCGCGGTCGTAGGGTGAGTACTTAACCTGTGCCGAGCTCAGTTTCCGCGAAAAGAAGGCAAGGGGCTCCCAAGCCCCCGCATTCAGTTGCTGCAAGACTGCTCCCATGGCTTTGTCAGACGCATCCGTGACTAACGCCAACTTAGCGTTGCAGTCAGGGTGAGCTAACAGTGCTGCTTGACAAAGGCTATTCTTGCAGTTCTGGAATGCCTTGTACTCCTCGGCTGACATGTTGACTGGATGTGAGCCTTTAACCGATCCAGTTAGCAGGGCGTTCAGGGGTGCTTGGAAACTAGCTGCACCTGGAATAAACCTTCTATAAAAATTCAGCATCCCGAGGAATCTGCGCAGCTCTCTCACTGTCTTAGGCGTTGGAAAATTCTGTACAGCTTCGACCTTGGAAGGCAATGGTCTTGTGCCTTTGGCTGAGATGTGGTAACCTAAAAAGTGTACCTCAGACACTCCAAAGGAGCACTTAGCGCTGTTGATGACCATCCCGTAGTCCTGGAGTCTGGAAAAAAGCTGTCGCAGGTGTTGCTCGTGGGTTTTCTGGTCTTTCGAGAAGACCAAAAAGTCATCCAGGTATGCGTACGTAAAGTCCAGACCCCTGAGCATTTCATCCACGAAGCGCTGAAACGTCTGTCCGGCATTTCGAAGACCGAACGTCATATATGGAAATTCGAAAAGACCGAACGGAGTTGTGATCGCGGTCTTCGGGATGTCATCTGGATGCACAGGAATCTGGTTGTAGGCTTTAACCAGGTCAATTTGGGAAAATACGGTACATCCAGACAGGCTATGAGCGAAGTCCTGGATGTGCCGAATGGGGTATTGGTCGGGGATGGTTCGCGCGTTCAACATCCTGTAATCGCCACAGGGGCGCCAAGCATTGTCTTTTTTAGGTGCCAGGTGCAGAGGCGACGACCACGGTGACTCAGACAAGCGACAAGTGCCACACTGCAACATTGCCTCGAATTCCTCCTTGGCGGTTTTTAATTTGTCCGGGGCCAATCTGCGGGGTGAACACGATATTGGCGGCCCTGGTGTAGTGCGGATGTGATGTACTGTGTTGTGTTTCGAAGTACGGTGTATACCATGTGGGCGGGTGATGTCGGGGAATTCCCGCAGTATGTGAATGTATGCGGAATCACCAAGACTTACTTTCACCGAAGAGACGACATCAGAACGACGGACAGGCGACGCCGGGGTGGAGAGCGTAGTATGATTGTCGATGAGGCGTTGGTTCCTGCAATCAACAACCAAATTATAAAAAGATAAAAAATCCACGCCTATTATCGCCTTTGTAACGTCGGCAATTATAAATCGCCAAGCGAAGTCGCGGCGCAACCCTAGATTCAGAGTTACATTTATGAACCCATACGTTGTTATTGATGTTCCGTTGGCCGCACACAGTTGGTAATTTGATTTTTCAAGTCGCCTTGTTAGTGCCGATCGAGGGTAGACACAGAGGTCGCTACCGGTGTCGACCAAAAATTGCACCTTTGACCTTTGATCGGTGACAAATAAGCGACCAGCACTCGGGCAATCATCGGTCGCCATCACTGATTGCCCCGCACATTTCCCGACGTAGGGTAGTCGCACGGCTTCACGCACTTTCTAGCCTGGTCTCCGAATTTCTGATGATACCAGCACTGGGGAAACTTTCTATAGCTGGACTTCGATCTGTTGGAGTTAGACCGATGACGCGTATGACTATGGGACCGTCCTCTAGAGCGAGACAAACGCTCCACCTTCTCCGCCAGCTTCTCCGTCTGCTTGGTCAGGGCGGCGATCTCGGGGTATGCGCTGGTGCCCGGGGTGCTCGACGCTGCAGCTGTAGTGATAGCAGATGTTGATGCTACCTGGGTACCGACGACGTCATGGATCCGGTCCGCCAGCTCAGCCAGCTCGCCCAGGTCCGGCTTGGACTGGGAAGCTATGATCGCCTGTGTACTTGCGGGTAGGCGGCTCGTCCATATAGTCCTCAAAAATTCTTCTGGTACACCTGGACCAGCGAGGTTGAGGAGGTGACGGTAGAACTGAGAAGGTTTTCGGTCGCCCAGCTCTTCATGCATGAGAAGTTGCTTGATCTTCTTCTCACGCGTTGCCGAAAGCCGTTTTATGAGCTCACTTTTTAACTTTTCGTATTTTTCTGTGGCCGGAGGGTGGTCGATAATATCCTCGACTTCGGAAGCATATTGCGTTTCTAAGTTGCCGATAACGTAATGGAACTTTGTGTCATCCGCCTTAATATTCGCCAGGATGAACTGCGCTTCCATTTGGTTAAACCATAATCCCGGCTTCTCCGGGTAAAACGGCGGTATACGCACACCGACACGAAAACTTTCCGCTGCCGACTCGCCGACATCTTGTTGACTGCGTGCTTTGTTCTCGGCCATCCTCGTGCTCTTGATAGGGGTCACCAATGTAGGTTGGTAGTGATGCGTGTGTGTAGGATAGAAGAAATGAAGAGAAAGTCCGAGTACGCAAGAAGAAGAATGAAAGTTTATTGCACAGACATTACACAGGTTACAGTTCACACACACAAGAGTTTCACAGAGAAGAAGGAGTGGTAGAAATATAGATGATAGAGAACAGAAATAGAATATTATTAGGTTTTAGCTAATATTAAGACACAGCAAAATTAAGCGCGGCGAAGCTATGATTTTTAATAGCAATAGCGGCTGTCGATGCAAGTAGCAAACTGTCGCGGTGGCCGCCCGCGCGAGCGCATCGCGCCGGCGGCGCTGTCCCGCTCGCGCGCGCGGAACGCGTGACGTAGCGATCCAACCGGTCGGCCGGCGGCCGCTAGAACAATAGACGCGTCACAGCTAGCTGATAAGTAATTATCTACTAATATAAAATATGTGTTTGTCTGTTGAACGTTAGTTACACAAGTTATTTTATTTTACTTTTTGATTTTATATAATACTAGTTGTTAAGGACTTTGTAAATATGTATATTAATTATTATTGAATTTTATTTTGAATTAATAATTTATATTTAGTTTTAATTAGATTTAAGAAACAACTGTGTAAATTATAAATAAAGGTAGGTCACTACAATAGTATAATTTTATTAAATACTAGCAGTTGCCCGCGGCTCCGACTTTGTGGGTGTCGGTTAAAGCGACAAAAAATAGCCTATACACTCTCTCAAGATACAAGCGTACCCCATACCAAGTTTCAACCAAAACGATTCAGCAGTTAAGCCTTGAAAGCGTAACAAACAGTGTTACATTCGTATTTATAATATGAATATTAATATTTGAGAATTCTATTTAAAGTCTAGCATCTGTAGGTTAAGTTAAAATTCAATCACATAAGAATACTAAAGTAAAATTACTACAACCTACAAGCTCTAAAGCGTAGGCTGCGTAAAAGGATAATAAAGTTGAATAAAATCTAGATCTGATCGATCATCAAAGGGATCTAAAGCACTTTTGGAGACGGATTTCATCAGAAATAGGCATCTTTCTGTTCAAAGTTTGATAAACAAGATAAAAGCAATTATGTAATAAAATTGTTATTTATTCAACTGTCCCCCTTTTCTACGTCTTTACTACTACAACGAAAGCTCATACTGCAGCTGCCTAAGGTATCTCTCATTTTTTCATATCTCCGGCCATTTGGAACCCAGTTGAATTTCTCCCCGTAACAGGACCTCTGCCCTCAGTCGCACCGCACCCAACAGCCGGAGAAACAGTAAAGGCGGCGCTAGTTGACACTGGGCTTAATGAAAAAATTCATAACGGCCACCGCCGGACAGAGATTGTGCGAACAAAACAAAGATGCCCGGCGAATATTCGAAATTCAATTCGTGCCGCTAGTGTTTTAGCCAGATTTTTTGCTCACTAATTTGGCCCGGCACGGCGTACCTATAAACCTTCTTGGGAAAAGTGACTGTAGATTGGAGAAAAAAGCCTATATTTTCATTTCAGTTACCCCTACTTCAATTTATTTTTATCAAAAATTAGTTACATTTGTAACACAAATTACACAAATTCGTGGTACAAATTACAATATAAAAACGAAGGTTATAAGTTTACAGCAAAAAAGGCTATGCAAAATCATGATTTAAATCTAACATAATCTAATCTAAGGAGGTTCTTTACATAACAATTTTTATTCTATGCTTGTACACTATTATTACCTCTAAAGGATGTTAAAGTAATTTTTGGTATCTTTTCACATTAACGCTTTTACACATTGTTCAATCAAAGAGTAAAAATTGCTTACACATAAAGATTAATGGCCTTATTTATAAAACTCTTTACGGATCTTGCTTTCTTAGCAATTGCTAAGAAAGTTCTAAATTCAAAATCTCTATAGAAAAAATTAAATAAGAATCTGCTAATCATCGTCAAGATTTTTATAAATAAGGCCTTCTGTTAAGTAGATAAAAAATCTGTTTACATGTGTAAATTACTGGCATTACTATTATTTAAAAAGTCCTATACTAGACACCTGTAATAAATTTGTACCACCAAATATGTGGCTAAGAATAACTAAATATATACAAAATATAAATAAACATATACATTCGTGTACAAGACGTGCTTAGAGCCTTAATTACAGTTTCCCTCTCGGTCGTTATTTAAGATGTTTGGAGTAAACTTAATGAGTTGATATTATTATGATGTTGATACGTGAAAGATATTATGCGTTGGAATATTCGCTCTTGTCGAAGTTTGAACCAAGAATTTCACCTAAATATGTTCCATGATGGATTTTGAAACCACTATTTACAGCCGCGATAGTCTCATCATATTACCTACTCATTAGAATCAAAAGACTGGAAGTTACATAAACTATTTTAATTACAGAAACTATTAAATTAACGATATACAACTAACTGGGCACTGCTGGGTATAGGCCTCTCGTTTTGTACTAATATGAATTTAATTTAAAGGTTGACTGCACGGATAGTCGAGTACAGGTCACCATGCTAATTACCACTGTATGCGACGTAACCCCCGCATGCGACAAGCATTAGTGTGATACGCAATTGGTCGTTCTTAGTCCGGGTGTTCTTTGTGTAAGTAATATTAACATTTGTAAACCCCCCGCGACACAAGGGTTAAATTACTAAGTGCTGGAGTTTGAAAAAATAAATACTCTAATAGAGGTATCATTAAGAATAGCCGACACGATATTGGTAGATTCGTACGCCACATATATGTAACTCCATTCATTCAGTTTCCCACGCTTCAACAGGAAGAACGAAAACAAATAGTTTACTCTCAAATTTATGAAAATGTTGTGGATTTGACCTTGAGGTCGGGCAATCACTTAGCTAATAATAAAACTTGTTACATTCCAAAAGTAGTGTGATGTTAGACAATCGCCTAACTTATACTGTTATTCCCAGCCTTGACTAGCTTTTATAGTTATATTATGATGTTAGAAATAACAATCGATGCCTACGAAAAAATGTGGACTATTCCAAAAGACGAACGGCCTTCGTGGTCGAGTTGCGTACACACCAGTTTTCAACGTGTTGCTAGCTCTGAGGTCCCGGGCAGCCGCTGCCCGCGCGCGCCGGCGCCATGCACATGTAAAAAAACCAGTGCTACTTACTTTGGGATCAGAGCAATGTACGTGATGTACAAAAAAACTGTTTATAAGTACATACAATTTGTACAATATTATCTTCTTCGTTTTAACTCAATTTTCGCGTTATTAAATCCATCATTATAGTATTAAAAAAGGGCAGCATTATCAAGTTATTTTGAAGAGTCAACAAAACTGGACTAGATATAACACTCAACTTTAATTCAGTTTACAGATAAACTACTTAATTTCGAAATGAAACCACAAAATATACAAATACCGCAACACAATTCCTAATCAGTCCTTTCAAACAGCTACAAGAGGAACACAAAACAAGATAAAAAAAGGTGAGTCGACACTGTACCACTAAAGCAGCATCACAGCCGGGCACAAATTATACGAATTGGAAAAAGAACCAGCTCGAACCGGCTGATACCGGACAAAGGCGCGAGGCGAGGCTAATCGAACACGAATGGAATGGAAAATTTCTGCATTCCTTTGTTGTTCTTCGCTTGCTGTTGAAATTCATTTTCTTTTAGCGCATTCAGTGTTGTTAGTGTATTTGGGCGATCTATTGGCAGAAAAGGAAAAAAAATGGATATATATAAGGATAGTCTTTTGTAGAATTCTCTCTCGACACTCATTTGTTTTATTTCTTGCACTTTCCTGTTGTAGTATTGGCTCTTTGAAATATTTATTAATAGCAACTTCTCTAATGCCTGAAGATGTTTACACTGCAGTGCATTTAATTTCTTACTTTAAATTGAGGTACATATACCATACCTGAATAAGTTCTTAGTATTCCTATTGACTTGCACGCATGTACCAAAGTGTTCTGTGACATTTCCCCTTTTTTCTTATAAATTATGTACTCGTATTCAGTAGTTTAGTAAGTTCTACTATAGCAGTTTTCAGAGGAGAATCTGATATGAATGTTAAAACTGACAAATTATACTATTAACGGTGGCATTCCTGAGAGTGCTCTATTTCGTGAGTTAGTTTAAAAAGTAGTAAATACATACTACGTAAATCATAGGGTCAAAAAAACAAGTAATTTTAAACTATTTATTGAATAATGATAAAAAAATATCTAAGATACTGAACATTGTGTAACAATATTTAACGCAAAAAATAAATCGTGTATTTTGCAACCGCATGAAATTATAATTTTTCCTACAAATTTTTCCCATAGTTAGGTACGGTAACCAGACACTTATGTAAATACAGCACATGTTCACACCATGCACGTCAAAGCGCTCCACTTCTCACACACAAATCACACGTTCAGGCTGCAACTCTAACAAGCCGCCCTTAGGTTACGGCGCAGTGTGAAGAGGCCCTTATGTGGCAAATCGTCGCCTTACTGTAAGACGCAGTACAGAAATACTGTAGTAAGTAAACTCCGAATAAAAGTTAATGACTAAAGTAACCACACATAGCGTACAACGGCCTACTATCATTATATGCAAATCGGAGAAGGGTTCTGTCAAAGTAGTGTGTTTCGAAGGTTTGTTTTGTCGATGTATATTCTGTCAAACTAATGTTAGACGAAATAATTTTGTTTTTAGAAATTTGGAACGAGTCAAAATAATTAGTTAGTTTTTGTTTTTTTTTAAATAGTGGTAAAGCTTTTTCCCTGCGGTAAATACTTTTTACAGGTAATTAAATACAAATAATAGAAGGAAAACCTTAAACCTCAGTCAGGACTCGGGCGCAGGTTTGAGTCCTGACTGAGGTTTAAGTTTTTCCTTCTATTATTTGTATTTAATTACAAATATTCGCTCCGCATGCGATAATGCGGTACAAATAATTGAAATATTTTTTACAGTTAATAAAAATAATATGATGAAAATTATAAAACGTCGAAATGCTGTTTAAATAATAATTTTAATATTTCATTTCTTTTTTGAGTTTTATTAAGTTGGCCTTCTGGTTTCACTGGCTGGTTGTTTGCGGTCGGAAATAATGAGCCGTGCTCCCAGCAGTTAATGGCTTAAGTGTCTGTTTGAAAGGTCGTGTAAATATGTATAGTTTTATGGCTCCGAGTAATTCATACCCTTGCCTTGCGTCTTACATTTCCTCACATACCTCGCTGCTTATTATTTTAATTTGCAGTCATTTTGTAATAGACCTACCTAAACATATATAGTAGCTCAGCATTTTCTGCAAAGGGTATACAAATGAGTATTTAAATTATGTATTTTCAACAAAGTTATATTTTATAGAGATTAAGTAAAAATATACCTTTACACAGTTTGTGAGCTACAGATCGCGGATGAAATAAATATCGCCCAAGGAGAGTTTCAAGCTTGACAATAAGAAAGGCACGGTGGACGACTTTCAGCTTTTTTGACAAACAATTGAAAGAATACATATGTACACAAAATAAAACATTTTTTTGTAAATAGTTATCACTATCTCCTCTGATAAATTAAGCAAACTTCTAAACTCCTTTCAAGATAATTTAATATACATATAACCCCATTGCAAACTCAACAATAGTAATTAATTAACATCGGTGGAACTAGCCGCGCTCGGTCGATGGCTCTCGTGGCTCTAGCCTGAGAACAAAACGCCTTTGTGACCCGCGACGGGAGAGTGTGGGACAGGGGTGTGACAGCTAGGTTAATCAAGTTTGTCAACCATATCAGAGCATTGTTGAATATTGTCAGTTTAAAGTTGAAAAACAATAATTTTACAACACGAAATATGAAAGTCTTGTTACAAGAGCACTTAACTAACTTCTACGGAATATTTTATGTGTTATTTAAAAAATTAGCAACCTTGTCAATTAATACACGATTACAGCTAGCAGAAGGTGGACCGAGTGTAACAATACCCATTGGGGCAGATCCAGTAAGTCGGCAAAATCACTAAGATTTTGAAATTAAAAAACTATCGTCTTCATCAAAACTGGTTCTTCAAAAAGTTTAAATTGGTTTCCATTATTTGAATGTTATTTACTTTAGGATTAATATTCTGCATCCAGACAGTCTATCTAAGAGTACTCTCAATACTAAACAAGCTAACTGTACTACGATCAATCTGGTGTGGAGTGGTGCAATTTACATAGAAATAGATAGCAGATGCGAGTCCAATGGAGTTAGTGATGTGCCCTCCAGTGCCGCGCGCCGCACGCAGGCTCTGGCTTCTTCACCGTCTGGTGGAACCTCCAAACATTATCTAATGTTTATTAAATTATTGCCATGTTCTTGTTTGATATATTTATTCTGTAAGTCATTTGATATATCACACCTTGAATGGAGACGTAGTATAGTATATACCAACATTTTGATTAAAACTACCAGTTTTCCAAGGAACGAAACTACTGTAGGGAAAAACACAGACATAATTTCCATGTTGTAATATCCACATCAATTTGATACAAATTATATTCATATTTACTAATCACACAAGGTCAACGTATTTAAAACAATGCTTGCAATACAAATTTGCACGAAGTACACGGTACACGGTATACGGTATACGGTTTTAAAAAGAAATACAGACTTGCAATTTTCTTTTGTTCTTGTTTGTATTGTAAATGCGTTCTACAAACACAGGTACCTATAAAATGCAAAAAACCCGCTTTAAATTAAAGACGAATTATAAAAAAGCATATGAAACATTCAGAAAAATCTTTACCAAGAACAAACTTCAGAAGCATAATAAATTGACCCTGAAAATTAAATCATCTTGGTTCACTGCCAAACCCCCAGATTATAGAATCGTAAAGTAATTACAAAAATATTAAAATGTAACTCTCCTTATAAAAAGCTCAGGTCACCAAAGCGAATTCCCGAAGAGACGGCACTAAGTATGACGCTGATGTATACCGGCATTACAATGTACATACAAAATGTAGCTATTGACCCAGTTAGCAACAGGGCTGCCATATACTGCATTACGTAGTAGCAAGAAATAAAGAAAGAAAAACGGAATATTATTGCACCAACTCCGACACGTAAAGCGAACATGAAACCATATTAAAACACTTTTTTAACGTTTCCTGGCAACACTTTGGGAACGAAAAAAGTAGATTGACGTGTTACAGATTAATTCGAACTTACTGTGTTACTGAATTAGCTGCCGGTATTATGTAACAGTGAGGTATATTATTAAACGTTAAAGCCTATTTGTAGAAAATTTCAAGCAAGTCTGTAGGTTGTATTCCAAGTTGAACAAAGTTTCATAAGGTTTTCGTATAAAATGTAAGCAGCGGGATTTACAGCGAAAAAACGAGCATCAAATTTTCATTACTTAAAAATTTAAAATTAAAAAGTGCTAGTCATTAGGGCTGCCAATAAGACTTTTTGATTACTTGAAAACTACTTCCATGTTCAATGTTCATCAATGTATTTATGCAACTACTACTCGTATTTTAGCAATAAATGATTACTGATTTAGACTTTGCGAGAACTGACGTGCGAGTTCGCAGTACATGGCATAAGTGATCAATCATTGACGGCAATGTACTACAACTCGCATCGTCTAAATAAGCCTTTATTCTCCGAATGGGTATATCATTTGAGTACTGTAAAAAAAATACTGATGTGCGCTTGGGTTTCCAATATGTAGTAGAATCGATGACTATCAAGTAATACAAGAACAAAATAGTTAATGCAAAAATCGTTCAGCTAATAATCGTACTTCAAACAACAGCAATAAGGCCTGAAATACCAAAAGCTGTACTTGCTTTACCAAATTCAAAGCAGCGCTAATCATAGAGCCGTTTCCATGGTAACCCTGGCGCATCACAATTCCGCAGCACTCGTGGCGAGATATCGAGAGGTTCGGCATCGAGTGATCGCCGACCGCTCGAGTTTGTTCGATACTTGTGCCTGCAAATTGTTCCCCAACTACCGATACATAAGTTTTTCCCGAGAACACACGAGTGGACGATGCTATCGGTATTCGACGTGAATACTCAAATAAGTATGCTGTTGAAAAATGTATTCGTTCTTTTAATTTTATTGATGTAGCCAATTGACGATTGACGCAATATGAATAAGGAATTAGCAATTAGCGTTTTGGAATCTATACATATAAAAATGAAACCCGTTTTCCTTGGTCACGGCATCACGCGTGAATGGCTCGACCGATTTCACTAATTCTTTTTGAAGTGAAACTTCTTTAGGCGCATGAGGGTAAAATTTTTACAGATGAAACGTCACGCCGGTATGCAACGGAAGTCAATTTTTTATGATAATTGGTTTGAAGGTTAGGTAGTTTTAATATTTACAAATAACATGTGGTATTTCAACTTGCCACTCGTCATTTGATAATTTAATAAATCATTTACCATAAAATAAAAATATTTCATAAATTCGCTTTTCTAAATTTTGAATTCAAAAACAAAACTTAATTAATAATTTCTAATATTGACAAAAAACACGTGGCATTTTTATTTACAATTCGTCATTTGAGATTTCAATAAATCATTGTGCATAAAATACTAATAACAATATTTCATAAATTCTTTTGACGAAATTTTAATTTAAAAATTGGAATTTCTAGAGTTATCATTAATTTACAAAAATTTTGTATATATTTAAATTGGATTAGGTATTTTTAATATTTACAAAAAATCACGAGGAATTTTAATTTAATATTCAACATCTGAGATTTGACTATATTATTTTTCAAACAATATAAAATAAATTTATTTTAATAATTCTCTTTAATTATTTTTATTATTAAATATTAATTTCAAATAACTTTTCATTTTCAGATTGCAATGCCAAAAAGAAGTTTCACTTCTGACATGTGTACTTTGTACGCACGCATGTTTTTTTTTGTTGTATTTGTTATTATGAGGAGAAGGTTCTTACGGAAAAAAATATTAAGAAAATCTCTCAGAAATATTGAAAAATATACATTTAATTTTGCATATTTAAAAAAACGCGCGTAACGAATGTCAATGTCATTCACAGCCATAGACTATATTGAAAGAGCATTGTTTGTTCGGAAACGTGGTTACTTAATTAAATTCTAATTAATTTTTGAAAATAACTCGCCACGAAATAGTTATGTATAGATAAATCAAAATAAAGTAGTGCATCATTGCTACGCTAAGGCGGTACGAAGTTCGCCGGGTCAGCTAGTTATTTCATAATTTTTAATTCAAAATTTTATTTCAAAATTAGCCTTAATTTTGCTATCTTTTTCGCAGTATCTAATACAAAGATATATAAATTACACATTTGCCCGACGTAATAAACTTTAATTTAAATGCATCACAAATTAAAGTTAAAAAATAAACCTTAAAATGCGGAACAAACTTTTATGAACATTTGAAACTCGACTTTAGTTCTTAGTTAGTTCGCAACTGTTGCTGTTCCGTTCACTGCACTAACACGGCAAAATTATGTTAAAAAATAGAGGTAATTTATACGAAATACAGAAACATCGGGTCGAAATGAATTTTGTATACGTAAGCCAATTAGTAGGGTCCGGTTTCGAAATATATCGGATATCTATCGGTAAGTACTAGTAGCTGCTCCTTATAGCGTAATGATCCTTGCAGTGGGTAATTAATAAATTAATCATTGAATTTGTAACAGGAATAACATCAGTCACTGACCTCTGTAGCTCAGTTGGTAAAGTGACAGGCGCGTCTAACCAGTAGTCGCGGGTTGGAATTCTCCCTTTTTTTGTATTTAATTACAGAAAGTCGTATAAAATCCACGTAGTTTATAAAATCCACACATATCTATACGAGTCAGTATTTAATAGAAGTATTTTAACTTTACGTTCTCCTTCGTTGTCCGAATGATCGAGCTTAATGCTTTCTTCCACAATTACCTTCAACAACATGAGTTTTATCCTTCCTAAATATTTTAAACACACAATTACCAAAAATTTACGCGAAATTTCATCTATTATATACAACGAGTGAATAAAAAATGAATTCAAAATTGTCCGCGTTGTCACATTTAGCGGGAAATTAAATACTTTGAACGGCCAACCGACTCAACTTTTGATAGAAAAAGTTTGTGGGGGCGCGAGTGATAAACACAATTAAGCCTCCTTCTCACTCGATTGGGCCGAAACTTTTTAAATTCCCACACCTAACCTTTGCGACCCCTACCTTTATTAATCAGGAACTCAATTAAATATCTTTTTCGCGCCAGTCCGAGCACATTTTTGTTTACTTAGAAGAGATTCACGATATGGAACGGGATTTACATATTTTGATGAGGGACTAAACAAATACAAGCCAAATGAGTTGGCAACACTGAAGGGAAATGAAAAGAGTTTTGAGAACCGAAGGTCGTACAATGATACCTTTGGAGGTTAGAATAGAAAACATAGCAACCGCATTGCGTATATACCTACCTCGAATTCTTAATTTATACATTTTTCGTTTGATGATATTTACTTAATGATAGCTCAAATGTAATTTCACTACATTTTGTACATTTCTTTAGTAGTAAAAACCTTTGCTTTTGCTTTGAATTGTTCTACTTTTTCTTTTCTCGTCGAAGGTTATCGTTAAATCTTTTCTGCTCATCACAACATACCTAAGATAGGAGGCCGTGACCAAGTCTATATATATATATATATAAATTAATCACTATTTCTCTTGGTCACGCCATAACTAAAGAAGGACTTAACCGACTTCAATTATCTTTTTTTCTTAAGTTTTCTGATATATTGTAATCAGAAAATTTTGCAGAAAATTAGAAAAACTTAAGGACTATTTTCTCCTCGCGTATTTGACAATTCATTTAACTGTTGTGTATCAAAAAGCATATTAACAATGCCCACCATGTTTTTTTTTTTAATAATTTATTTAATTTCGAATTGAATATTCAATAAGACAGGACCTCTTCTGTCGGGTCAGCTAGTACTTTATAATAGTTTGTAATAACAAATAAGGAAAAAGAATACATATTATTATGCTCAGATGTATTTAGATTTACTATCCATGACAAAGATTAGAATACATAGCTATATGAATGCAAAACGAGCTAATACTCTTGGTTCATACGAAATTCTATCGAAGAGCTTAGCCTGTATGGCCGTCGCAGGACATTTGCCGGCACACAACCTAATTCAATTCCGTGAAGCCGTTTAACAGTGTCCGATACAGATCAATGTAAGATCAGAATAGTTGCGAATGATATTAGTGCTTCTATCACGTGCGACAAGCTCTAGAGTAGTTTGTTACTCTGTGGCAGAGTAATAGAGACTGGATGTACTAGAATATTTGATTCGATATCTTTGTTCTAGTACAGTGTACATTTTATGTCAATGGAATAATACTCCATCCTAAGACTACACCTTAATAATTTATTGTTTACTTGTTTATGTTTGACCTATTTGCAATGTATAGTCTTCTTTCAATGTAGAGACTACGTTGGATTCTGCTATCACTCTTGCCTGACAGCAAATGACTGAATTCGTATCATTTTAGTATTATTCCAGGGCGGAGAGACCAAAGAAATGCCTAATTATTTTTGTATATGCTTTTCTAAGGCGAAAATTATAGGTATTTGGTATACGTGTTATGATTTATTTGCTATCAAATACTCTTCTGTATTATTTATGAAGCAACTGGCATTATATCGGTCTAATTAACTCGAACAGTGCATAAAATAAAGAGCAATAAATTGTCCGTATGATCAAAGGTCTTTAGCTAACAAGATTGAGCCAGATGGGGTCCATATTATCTAGATTATTCTAGATCCTGTAATACACCAGCTGAGACTTAGTACTTAACCTATATATTGGCCTTTGTATAGACTAAACATAAACCTAAGCAATAAAGTGGCATTTACTTGTTAGGTACCAAAACAAAATTCTGTCCTAAGAAAAAAAAAACTTATATGTACATATATTAATACATAAAACTATTTTTAATCGCATCATATCGTGATTATTTCTTATACTTAATAACTACTTCAAAATATTGCGATTTATACTATTACTTTGTTAACAAATACAACTCAATTGGAACTTTACCAGACAGACGTATCTACTAATTAATTAATGTATTAATTAAATATTTCCATTAGAAATCCCTAAGCACGACAGTTTACGAGGCCACATTACTCCACTGCGACGACGACAATATGCACTCTGATGCATACCAAATCATTTTATTTATTTATTTATTTATTTAATAATTTATGTACACACACAAAGTCATAAGAAACAACATAATTAAAACAGATGTACAAAGGTACTGCTTATTTCTAAAGAAATCTCTACCAGCAGACCCGCGAAAGGAGAAGTGGTAGATAATAATAGCCAACAGTGTGCAACTTATTTAAAGAAAAGCAAAAACATTATGTAAAATTAAAATTACAATTTAATATAGATAATATATACATATATACAAATATATACAAGATATAAAGATAATAATAAACCTTACATATATAGACGGGTAAAATAATATATAAATATGCAATAGATATAAAAACTCAATTACATGCTGAGATAGTGCTCTTTTACGTGTTTCTTGAAGAGAGATAAAGATTTGGATTCTCGAATGTTAGGAGGCAGTGAGTTCCAGAGCCTCACTGCGTGAACAGTGAACGAATAAGAATAGAAGTCGGTTGAGTGGGATTGGAAATGTAAAAGGGATTTAATGTGGGATCTGCAAGGGACATGGGAAGGTCGATTATAAGTAAAGCGTTCACGCAGGTAAGAAGGATATGTAGGGTTATGAAGGATATTATAGAGGAGGCATAGTATGCGAGTGTTCCGGCGAAAACGAATCGGGAGCCACTTGAGCTGCTTGCGAAAATGAGAGACGTGGTCATATTTGCGCAGGCCGAATACGAAACGAATGCACAAGTTTTGCAAGCGCTCAAGTTTATTTAATAGCTCCTCGGTAGCATCCAAGTAGCAAGCATCTGCATAGTCAATTATAGGTTGGATTAACGACTGGGCAAGAGAGATTTTGGTTTGAAAAGGTAGAAAGTATTGAAGAGATCTGAGAGAGTGGAAAGAGTAGTAGACTTTACGACCAACTTCGGCAACCTGAGGACACCACGAGAGATTTGCATCTACGATAATTCCCAGGTCTTTAACCGTATCCGAGAAGCTGATCGGAACACCATCAAAACACAAACGCGTCATCGACGACCGGTTTAGCCGACTACACATGGACCTGCTACCTATGATAATGGCCTGTGATTTCGATGGGTTAACTTTAAGACCATAAGTGTTAGCCCATGTACCAATGGAGGCAAGGTCATCGTTCATAGCTGCGATAGCAACGTCTGCCTCAGCTACTCCAAAGTGACGATACAGCTGCAAGTCGTCCGCATAGAGATGGAAGTGAGAAGAAATGACTCTAGTTACAGAGTTAATAAAAACTGAGAACAGGAGAGGAGAGAGGACGCTACCCTGGGGAACGCCCACCGCGAGATCACACCAATCAGAGTAAGACTCGTCGAGGCGGACACACTGCGAGCGCCCCCGAAGATAAGACTCTAGCCAGGCTAGAGAAGTGGGAGAGAAATTGTAGGATTTAAGGATGCCTAGTAACACATCAAAGTCCACGGAGTTGAAGGCGCTGCTGAAATCCAGCAGGACAAGGACCGTCAACATCTTATTCTCCATTGCCCAGCGGATGTCATCAGTTACCTTCAACAAAGCCGTAACTGTGCTGTGACCAGAGCTGAAACCAGATTGAAAAGGAGATATGAGAGAGTTCGACGTTAAAAAATCAGTAATCTGCTTGTGAACGATATGCTCGAGTACCTTGGAGAGGTAAGGGAGAATGGAAATGGGTCTGAAGTGAGATGATAACGAAGGATTGGAGATCTTGGGTAAAGGTATAATATGTGCCTGTTTCCAGGCGCATGGGAAATTACAAGTATATAGGGAGTGATTGAAAATATGGGTAAGGATGGGGAGCAAACTGGGGAGGATGGGACGGATCATTCTCGAGCACACGTTATCACTGCCAACTGCTGTGGAGGATATTGCAAGCAGTGACTTTTCAACGTCAATCTCGGAAACTGGACTAAGAAAGAAAATAGGACAATTTGGTACCGGCAAGCTCAAAAGATCAAGCAGGGTTGAAGTTTTGACATCAGCAGCTAAATTGATTGGAGATAAAGAGAAAAACTTGTTTAACTCATTTAGGCTGATGTACTTGTAGGAGGTAGGAGATGATTTGCCGATACCGACAGATTTAAGGAATTTCCAAACATCGGATGAATTGCGGTTATTAAGAGATTCGTGGAAGTAGCGTCTTTTAGCATCTCTGCACAGACGACTGCAACGGTTACGCAGAACCTTGTAATAGCTAAGGAACACCTCAGATGGCCTACACTTAAATTTATTCTTAGCTCTGTCTCGGCGCGCCATAATGTCTCTTATTTCGGCCGTAATCCACGGAGCAGGCTTATGTTTGACTTTAATACGGCGAATAGGTGCATGTTTGTCCATTAAACTAAGGACCAAGGTATTAAAACATGCGACCTTTCCATCAGTACTGGGACAGTCGATAACTGGTGACCAGTCCAGTAAGTCAACGTCGCTCTGCAAAGCGTCTAGATCTATCGCATTGTAATTACGCATATGGAGGAATTGTGCCTTTTGTTTAGGAGTCCGAATGCGATAAGATACGTAGATGAGGTCGTGATATGAAAAAGGTGCCGTAAGTTGGCCGTGTCCAGTGACTTTGTCAAGGGAAGAGACTATAGCAATATCTAAGAGAGAAGGAGTACAGTTAGGAGAAAAGTGAGTGGCAGAGAGAGGCAGAACATTTAAGTTATAAGAGGAAAGGAGAGAAATAAGTCTGGTAGAACGAGAATCGTTCTTAAGCAAACACGTATTAAAGTCACCCATAATAATAACTTGTTCATAGACAGGACACAAGTCGCTTAGAGAAGAGTCAAGAGAGTTAAAATAGTCTATGCGTAGATTGGGAGAATAAAAGACACCGAGAAGAATTTTAGAACTTTTTAAAGAGACTTCGAGAAATATAAACTCTGCTGACTCGGTGTATAAAGAGGGTGAGACTTGCACAAATTTGTACTGCAAGTCGGCGCGCAAGTATATAGCAACACCTCCGCCACCCTTCCCGGATCTGTCGTTACGAATAAGAACAAACCCGGGAAGAGGAAATTGAGTAGAGAGGAGTGAGGGCTTGAGGAATGTTTCAGATATAAGAAGCGCGTCGACATTTGCATTGCTAAAAGATGCTAGAAGATCAGGATAATGGCACGGAACACTCTGAGCGTTAATATGCACAACATTAAAATTATTCTTACGATCAAGAAAAACAGAAGAGATTTGGTCATGTAAGGTAGGAGAGGACGCACTAGAACTCACATCATCCGCACTTACATAACTGCAAGAATCGGAAGAGCATGAGAAAAAGCTATCATTTAAATTAATTGGAGCATCCATAAAAGAGTTAAATAAATAAATATATATATAGTTACACAAAATAATATCGTTATTTTAAGTCTTAAATAACTCAATAAAATTTACAAATAGCCATACCAACGACCACCCCTTCTCGCTGGTAAATTTAAAAGAGATAAAAATAAATAACAATGTACAAACAACAATAATAGGTCGAAAAGGCAAAAAGTCGAACTAATTAAAAAGTTCGACCGATTAACAAAACGCAACATCAAATGTCATCTTGACTTGACAAACCAATATTGACATGACAGCTGTCATAATCAGCACGGTAGATTTTAAAAGAAAACATTAGTAAAAAGATGTAATTGAGAAATTATTTGCATCATCGTTACAAAGCTAAAAATACCTAGGGTAGGACTAAGAACAAATTCAAAGTAACGTTCCAAGTCAAGAAGCAGTATGAAAGTACCGACAGATAAAAATTATTTTAAGTAAACTACATGGATGATAAGTTATGTGAAGTACAGTGGTTAATTCCGACGCCGGGCTTTTCGCTGCACCTTGGTGGTGTCCTGGGCGACTTTAGGAGAACCAGGATTTAAGCTCGCGGATTCGACATTGCCACAAGGAAAACGGGTTGTCAACTCGTTGAGCTCACCTACCGTTTCGATCTTCCGTCGTGAATTATCCGGACACAGTATAACAATCCTGCCTTCGGTGGACCAACAATTCTTCATGCCAAAATGTTTCCGAGCAGCGAGGAATGCTTGATGCCGGGTCTGGGTCAGGAATTCGGAGATGGTGATGCCAGTTCCCTTCAACTGCTTTTTGCTGTCCCACACGAGTTGCCGATGTTCGATTTTGAAGAATCTCACCAGTATTGGACGTACTCTCTGCTTGGAAGATCCCAGCCGGTGGCAAACATGCAAGGTATTGACGTCCTTTAGCTCCTTCAGCATTAATTTGCCAGTCATGATCTCAGTCACAGTTTCATGTACCTTCTCCTCTGGTTTTTCAGGCACACCGTGAATCAGTAACACTTTCCTGCGCATTAGAGTCTCATGTCTATCGAAACCCAGGCCAAGCAACTCAACCTGGGCTTTCAGCTTGGAGAGTGCTTGCCACACGAATGTTTTAAAGTTACTGAACTCACTGCTGATTGAAGATACAGTCATCGCTGCAGCGCCAGTTCCTGAAGTGGCTTTAGTCAGCTTATCTTCATACTCAGCCATACGGCTACTGAACAAGTTCTCAAGATCCTCCAAACTATTAACAAACTTGTTATCCATGGTTGTACTGTTTATATTGTTAAATTTGTAATAAATAGCAATAGGGGTGGTGCGGGGTAGTGGCTTTTTATTTCATTAAATCTGAGATTTAATTATAAATTATTAAACAATAAGGAGCACACAAAAAACACGTCTGTTCACTTTGGCTACCCACACACAAACCATCACCCAAATTAGTAAACAAATCGTCCTAATGGCATCGATTTGATAAATATAAAAAGCTTTTAAAACCTGTGAAACAACAGCAGCTTGGAAAAGGGCCACTCAATTGTTACAAAACCCGTAAGCCGAGATTAAAATGTATGGGTCCGAGGAATTTTTAATTTCACCCTCTAACTGGGCCCGCGGACATACCCCGCTTGACATGTCTGTCTGCCCGATGTTGCTTTAGCCCCCTTATATAAAATTCAGTATAGAGTTAAAAATATACGACAGTAACAAAAACAAGTACTATTTTACAATAAACACAAAAAATACATTTATATTTGTTGACGCTTATACGAAATAAAACTATTTTGAACATTATAGTGAGCGGTTTATATGAACATGGATAGTCCACGGAATTGAAAAAAAAAATGTTAAACAGCTCGATACACGAAAATAAGTAAGTAGGAGCACGGTTAGAACGGTACTTGAATAAGATTCTTACTTTTTTAATATCTTTAGTATATTATAACTATGTAAATAAAACTAAACTATGAGAGAGATGTAACTTCTGAGAATAAAACTAGGCTGAAATAACACACCAACTTTTTTCTGTAATTAAATGTGCTAAATGAGATTCGTAATTTAATACTTTATGAAACAGAATTAATAAGTCGGTTCTCGGAACTCCCTAAATGTCTCGTCAATCAAGCTCTACCAGTAGCTATTCGTGCGTGAGGTAACATGGCCGTAATCATAGCCAACAACATTTATTAACATTTAAAAAGTTATTAGCATCTGCTAATATAAATAAATGTACTTTATATTTCACTCATAATGCAGTACAAGTAGTAATTAAAAGTATCTATTAGGAAAATGGTATCACAGTAACACTTGACGAAAAAATATTCACTGCTCTTTTTTTCCTATCAAGAAACTTCTACATAACTTAATTAATCTTTAAAAACGAAACAGAAAAGTTTTCAGCTTTCCTACAGTCAGCAATATTACAGATCCACTTTTTAAGTTTCAATGTTAAAAAGGACTCGATCTTGTTTCTAATATCCATAACAACAATCTGTATACTTGCAAAATAAGTCCTACTCAGCATTCGAAAAAAAGAGTCAATACATAATACAAAGAGACAAAGATGTCAATAACAAAAAATAACCCACTTAAGTCTCGCTAAAAATAAAGCGGTAACAATTTGAACATTGCGGCGTGATTGCCGGGCCGGCGGGGGTCGACAGGCGTCATGCCCTAATCCATGCCCGTCACGCAATTTAACACGTTAGGCACCGGTAAAAGCTATGGTTATAGCCGAACGTGGAGTTTTAAATATTCATCCATATATCGAAAAATAAAATTGACCCTGTCGTTGACACAAGTAGTATCCTAGCGTTTTATTTTCGAATGTATTTTTTTTCAGGAAATTTTACTAATATTATAAATGCGATAGTAGCTCTGTCTGTCTGTTTGTCAGTCGCGCTTTCACGCCAAAACTAATGAACCGATTTAAATGAAATTTGGTACACAGATAGTCTAAAGCCTGAGAAAAGACATAACAGCAATTATATTTATAATTATTTATTTCATAATTCTTTATGTTATTTATTCATTAATAAACTTAAATCTGCCCAGCTATCAGGTGACATTTCTACAATCGTTAACGCCAATCGAATCGATCAAAAGTATGCAGTGACAAGACTTAGCCACTGAACTTATCGAAAAGAAATGTCATTTCCATTCATTTGAGCGATTTCTATCATGAGAAGTATAATACATACTTCTCATGATAGAAATCGCTCAAATTATATCTAACGAATAAAATTAATAAATTACAGATTAATACAAAATAATATCCTACTAAAGTTCAATAATTATATTTATAAACAATCCTATCTAGGTATTAGCATTTTTTTTCTTATTTCTTTTTAAACAACGAATCCCACAATAAGGAATTGAATATTTGTGTCGCGGGGGCTTTCACAAAAATTCGATTCACATACATAAATAACACCCAGACTTGTGTCAGTCATAATTTGTGGATCACACATTATGTTTGTCCCGTGCGGGGCTCGAACCCGTAGCACGTCACGCAGTAGTAATTAGTGTGGTGACCTATACCAATAGGCTATCCGTGCAGTCCTTGCAAGCATATGCACGTTTTTGACACACAAAAATACTATAGCCATAAAAAGAAACTCAGATACCAATTAACGTACTTAATCATTTCTGAATTCTAAAAACTCCATTTGATCTCCCAAACCATTTACAAGAGCTGTAGCGAAGCCTGCGGGCTTATCCTCAAATACATTGAAAGCTTCTAAAATGAAGTATATTGGGATGTTGATTTTTTAAACGCTTTGCCTAGAAATGCGGATTATTTTGTTACACGTGCCTCCGAGTGTCGACGACCTGATGTCCAACGCCGTCTCAAATGGATTCATTCTTGTTTTGGCACACTACGCTTTTTACGCTCGTCTGTTCGTAAATAAAATTGGTTTATTGATTTATGTAAAGTAAATATTTAAATCCACATAAATCTGTAGAGTTTGCTAACGGCTCTTAGATCTTATGAGCTATTTTGTTTGACAGTATACCTAAGCTTGTGCGTATTAACAGAATATGAAAATCTCTATCCAGATAGAGGAATATGCAATATCACTCATTACTTTTGATCAATGTGTTTGGGGCTTTGTAGCCATCAACAGTATGGTGTTTGCACGATAACATCAACGTTTTAAATTCATAATATGATAAGATATTTAATAAATTTTATTTAATTAACGAAATAAGAAAAAGCTTTCTCATCGATATAACACAATTAAAATCAAGGGATACATAAACAGGAACTCGATATTTTTCTAATGTACAGAATTTCCAATTAGAGGCTAATTGTGTTCCTTTACTTTGTAAACACAGAGAAAATTAATTTCGTAAAAAAATATTTGATACGTAAACAATTGCAATTTTATTATGATGTTTAATATAATACATTTTATATAACTTAATTATATTTTTATAAACAGATGAATATACATTTTCCAAGTACAAAAAAAAGGCAGACTTACGGAGTATAAAGAATAAATAAACATACCTAATTAAATTAAAAATATAATAACCTCTTAGATTGCTTTAATAATACTATTCAAAGACCAACGTATGACAGTTGGAACCAAAGGCTTAGCGTGCTTTCCGATGCACGAGGGGTTGCGATATTTTTTTTTACAAATTTTCTCCAACCTACGGAATTTATGAACGACGAATGAAAATTATAAACTAGTTAATGCTACTACACCAATGCATTTCCAATACCTTGACACTCAATATTCGTGGGTTATCGGGACGTTGTCCTGCACGGCGATTATGTAGGAGCATGTAAGCATGTCGAGTGCCGCAGCGTCGAACGCTAAGCTCCTGGTGTAGAATATACATCATGTTCAGACACGCTTCACGCTGAAGATCTTATAGGATAAGTAGAGAACAGAGTAGGTTTAAAAGAGGCAACAAAATTGATTGGATTGCAAAAAATAGCAGCGAGGTTATAGAAGCATTTGGTCAGCAAAACTATGAAACTAATGAGGTTGGGTTTGTATATTTTTTGACTGAGAAAGTAACTATTGTACTGATCATTATCTGAGTTTACAACTGACCATGTAAGAGCTGATTTTCCCAACGCCAGATATTTTTTATTCGTGGAATAAAATGACATCTGATGAGATGAATGAAATTCTATATGGATGAACTGTCAAAAATTCAAAATTATTCCTCAGTTAAAATTATCCAGCGTTGGAAGGAATAGTCCTGATTCATAAACTTTAAAAATAATAAATAAATAAAATAAATGTGGACAACATCACATACATTGTTCTGAACCCAAAGTAAGTAGCTAAAGCACTTGTGTTATGGAATTCAGAGACAACGAAGGTACCACAAACACCCAAACCCGAGACAATGTAGAAAAGTGCTTTTTCTACATTGACCCGGCCGGGGATCGAACCCGGGACCTCAGAGCTGGCGACACCTTGAAAACCGGTGTGTACGCCACTCGACCACGGAGGTCGTCAAATTAAAAAGTATAAGTACTTTTGATGCGTCGGATTATTACCATGGGTAAAACATAGCGCACAGAATTATATGGTAATTTAAGACAAATTTAGATATCACCAATTTGTAAATCTCATATTGACTGACATGCCAATCAAGAACTCATTTTTGAGATGAGATTTATATTGTCAGTATAATGTATTTTCTTAATTTTTTACAGGGCATTGAACTTTTCTACCCAATTCAAAATGAAATAATAGTCAGAAAATACGATTTATTACTTAACGCTTATCTTGTATATTATAAAGGTAACATTTGCCGATAAACAAAATTGGAATAGCAGTGTCTTAGAAATTAATTACGTTTATAATCTGACGTAAATGGAAGATTAGTGACGTCACCGGCGCGAGCGTGACGCGTGATATGCGACAGCTTACCGCGAGATTACACGACGCTAGATACTTGTGAAATATACTTACTGGATTTTGAGTTTTATTCTAGATCTTACATGACTTACATAATGCATACATCAATGAGACTAATTAAATGTATTGTAAAAGTAAAATCACACCTGTGCCTATACAGCGCTAGTTAGCAAAGGCTAGGTAGATACGATTATCTAAGGTTAATTCAACTGTTACTTAAACCTCAAGTATTTAAGCTATAAAACAAAAGCTCGCACCAAAACAGAACTGCACTTAAAACCACAAACAAATGAAGAAAAAAAATATATATTTATGTACTAAATTAATAAACGAAATGGTGCATTATTAAACGAATTTGATTGCAGTATATTAATAATACCATTTAGAACAATTATACACCTACAGACATAATATTTTAATGCCTGAATATTTACAAACCGCTGAAAACCCAAGTGACAAATATTTAAAGGAAAACTTTTACCTGTCTTTTTGTTTAAGATCCCGCCGGCGACACCGTTTCCTGGCTACCGTTGAGAATGAACACCGAGGTCACGGTGTTTAGGGACCAGACATCAGGTACAGTTTTGGAAGAAGGTTTATTTACGCTATAGCTCAAGTCATCTAGTATTTAGTCTAGGGATTCCAAGGCCAAAAATATGTTAGTTAAAAACAGGTAGCATCTGCTTAATGTTTTTACTCCCAAATAGTGCATGCTAGTACCCGATTACGTAGAATGATGATCGTCTCAATACCACTGATCTGAAGCCAGTATCTAAAAAGTTTTTAAGCTGTCTACTTAACCAGTTGAATAAACATCTTACTCATAAACCAACCAACAGTTTGTAGCATCGCTAATGAAGCAAAAGCGTTCAAATAATTGCAAAAGCGGGGGCAAACGGTGCTCCCAATAATTATGGCATGCCAGCATTGAATCCTATTAAGACCGTTCCACAGATGGGGCGAGCGTTCAAACATCGATTTATTTTGTAAACAGTTGAGATTCCGGCGCTAAAGACTGAAGCTGAGATTCCAGACATTAAAATGTTTGTTAGATAGAGATGTTATTCCGATAGTACACAGAAGTAGGACTGGGAGATAGATCCGACGATATAAATATAACACTGAACGAAACGCTGCCCCGGCTTTTAAACTCAAAGGTAAGAATAAAGATAGGGTTACCTCACACGTATTCAAAACAGATCGTGTCAATTCCTTAAATACTGAATATTTCACTAGTCCATTACTCCATTGCTAATTAATCAGGCAGAATCACGTTACTATCGACGCCGACGTCTCAAAAAAAAACCGAGTTTATTAGGTATGGCCTCTTTAAATCGGAATAATACAATCTAACCGATTTCTGCATTTATACATTCATAACACCAATGCAATCGAAATGCAACATCATACAAACCCGGCAATGAAGTCCAGTTGATGTGAAACCGGCATTGATTGCTCTTTAATTATATTACCTCAGCTTTCAGAATTACGTGTTTGTAGGTACTAATGTATAAACAAGGACCAAGGACTATCCAAAACACTATTTAATAAAGCCTTTTAAAACATTATCAACCATATTACAAAAGAAAAACACTTAAAACTTAAACCAAGATCAACTAAAAACTTAATCAAAGCTTACTTAAACTTGGTCTTGAACACTAATAATATACTCGTTACTGAGGCAAATCGAATGGGAGGAAGTTTTCAGTTAAAACTCCTTGTACACTATGTCCAATCTTATTTACATGCATTACGCATGCAGATTAGTTAGCAACTTGCACACAACTCAAAGAAAAACTTGGCCCGTCCCTAAAGTAATTTTAAAGTTGTGTTCGGACAAATTTCTAATGAACTGCTACGTACTGTGTTCCGATGTTTTATGAGGTGCATTTTATATTAGGCTGTATTGTAGAGAACGTAAAAGTTGTAAAATGTTAGGGACATTTTGTTTGAACGACACAATGAGTGCGTAATTATGTTAATGTGAGAGGAAGTGTGTTGATGCATTCATATAATTACATACACAGTAGTGTACATAATATAATATGTAAGCGTTATTTACAAATCTCTATAAGCAGTGTACTTTTGACCAGATCTAAATAACCCTCTGCATACGCTTTGCTTAAAAATCTATGATGAAGCTACATTATAAGACACTCATCCATAATTATCATCAGATGTAAAACAAGGTCAATTATTCGAGTAAACCTCTTACCGACTTACTGTTAACATTAGGTAGATTCTGAAGACAGTGGCGTGTCTATAATTCGACTTCCAAACAAAAGCCTATTGAATCCACCATTAACGCCATCTCTCTATTGAATACATTCACAGAAGTAGACAAAACAGTTAGAATTCAGCTCACCAAAGTTGGAAAGCTTATAAAAGCGACAGTGTTTGCGCAAGGCCAGCCGCGGTGACGGACGTTTCCATTAGACCCTTTGTTCGCTCGACGTTTATTGTCCAAACCTATCGCATTTTATTGCGATAGATTCGGTTTTTTTTTTCGTCGCCATGTTTTTTTAATACAAGGTCGAATATAGCAATTGTATCCTTGTCGAACTCAATTTGTAGTTGTATGTTTTAAAAATTCTGCTTTTTGCATACTTTTTTATCGAGATCAGCCCACAGCCCTAGTTTTTATTTAATTCCGTTACCAAAATAGTCACCATCTACGCCTGCGTAGATTACGTAGCACCCATGCCTACGCCGTAGCCTCATCGTGGGCTACTGATTGCACGGTTCTTAAGATATTACATGCCTGGGACGTACCTATATAAATTACTTAAAATAAATGTGTGGACAACTAACAAGGCGACTAGGTTGGGGTATAGAGAGATAAGTAACCACAAACACTGGCACATGCATGTCCAGTGCTAGTAACTCGACGCTAGTACTGCACTCGATAAACTGTGATAACGTGGAGTTTCGGCAAAATACAACGCAATCTGCGCACATATATTTAAATATTCGGAGGTGTTTGTAACCGACTTTAAAAACAAGAATATGTTATCTTCTTTAGTTCATTTATAGAAATTAGCAAAAAAACTTCACTTTAAAACTATGACATATCCAAAAGTTCAACGGTTACAAGTTACGGCAGCTGCATACACGACTTCGTCTTCTTCTTCACTACAAATATAAGATAAATATAAAAAGAATTCTGAAGCTAACATAATAAATATTATACCATGCAAAATCCTATCAACAAACAGAAAACCACCCATCACAGAAACAGTATGAGTCTATCAGCTTAGCAGTCAAAGGTTTCATTTTCGAATCGCTCTGAAATTCGTCAGTAGCAGACGCCTTTCATAAGCGTTCGTATTCTCACGCTCGAATTTGTCACACACGATGATACGACTCGTGTGACTTTGTTATACACTTTTGTCTCTCATAGAATTAACTTGTGACAGGTTTGTATATCACATAGGTGTTAATGAAATACAAAAGATAACAATACATAGGCGTTTTTATTATTTTTCATTAGAATTTGTACGCATCTTAAGGAGTGAGTTATGAAAATGCTTATTTGTTACATTCTAGGTTTAGACCAAGGAAAAAGAGTAAAAAAAGAACCAGGCTTTTGAATACCTGATAGGATATACAATAGCTCATAGATTAACAGTATACCAAAGTCCAAATTTTAGTAAAAAACATTTGGTTATTATTAAAAATATTCTATAGAAATAAGATATCACAAAAAAGGCCACACTCAAAATCAATCGTCAAGTAAAAATGACAATATTATTTCAGGAGGCATCCGGTCCGTTCCAGCGCTGACCGGCGACCGGTGGAGGCGCGGTTAATCTCATGAATATTCACCTGACCGCTGAGCCCGCTAAACCGGACCGAGCCCGGACCGTGTATAATAGACCTTATAGAGAGCGACCGACACATCTTGATACTTAAGTAAACAGACTATTTATTTGGTGTGTGGCTTGCGGTATATTGGAGGACTGTGTAGCTGGCTTTAATACAATTAAGTAAGAGTTTATGTCGAAGTACTTTCAAGTAAGTGTACTCGCAACGTTATTGGAGGTTTATGCGGTATAATCTGATAAATAATTAACATTAATAATTCATATTTAATTATTAACAATATTGAAAACAAAAAATTGCTTTTAATAAAGTAACGCTTCAGTTCACGCAACAATAGCGTCTATTATGCAATACGAGAAAATTATTTTTTTACACTCACTTTTAATCATGCTATGGCTGCATAGCTTTAGGAATGAAAACCATAAATCATAGTCCCCAGTATCAAGAATGATCAAACCCACTATATATAAATGTAACCGCGACGTAAATGTATATATAGGTATGATGATAATTGATACGCGGCAAATTTTCAGCCAACCACTGCTGTGCGCAAAGTTGAAATATATGATGACATTGTATAATTAGGTGATGTGCTTACACTGGCTAGTTCATTTATCATTTACGTTAGTAGATGTTCTATGTAGTCTAGTTCGCTTGTGTTTTGATATTCATTTACGTACTAAGCGAGTTAAAATTTTCATAAAAATTTTTAAGTTGCTAATTAGCTTTAATAGGTATGAAAGTTTGTGCTGTTTACATTTAGCGGGTATACCATCAAAAAAATAACTTAATTTTTATCGATCCCCTACACATTCTTATATAATTAAGGAAATAACCAAATTCATAACCTAGCGGTAGATCATAGTCCAATTTAATGAAAATTAACCGAATATAACCCTTAACCCATTTTAAGCTGCATTTTCTTCAATTTCTTACTCCAAAGTTGGGTCGAAAAGATATAATCAGTAGATTAAAGAACTACTTCTCAGTACCATGCTGTTGGTCTAAAATAAAACATAAAAGTCAGTAAGTCCGCAAAGTTTAGCTAAAACACGGCATATTTCACATAATATTCCCAGCTGTGTTAATATAAGCTGAGCCGTCATTCCGTCCTTAACTCCAGCAATTACTAAAGGCATCCTGATTCGGCATAAAAGCCGTTGATTTTACGACTACAGCGCCAATTCCAACATGTTTACTGCAGTCATTGACATCAGTTCTGCTAATACCATTACCTATTGTAATCTCTTTTTATTGCTATTAGTAATTGAGAACATATTTCATTGCCTTTTATTTTGACGCAAAAATATCTGTATAATAGTGTTGTTGCCTCTAGGAACATTATAATGTATTTTCACGTTTCTCAGTTTATTTATTTCTTGCTTTTATTTTTTCTATACGTTAAACCTTTAGTAGCACAGTTTTCAATTTCTCAATTCACCATAGACCCTAAAAACATCTACCTACTCGGGAACATAATAGCCCCAAATTTACTCACTTTAGAGGGCCTTTCAATAATTTCCTTCCATTCATAAACAAACGTATATTTCCATCAAACTCAATATTTTCATAACAAGTTTAAAACTCCATTCATATAATTCGACGTCAATAGACGCCATTGATTTAGTAATTAACGCGTCCATTTGAACGCTCGGATTTATTCATAAAACTGCTTTTAAAGGATATAAGGTTCTGAAAGCGCTTAATGAATCATCTCTAGATACCTATTGGTGTTTGTTGAGTGTTCTCAGTGGATAAAGTAAGGGATGGTGCTGTCTAAAATAAATCATAACTAATAGAATTTAACTGAATTCTGAAACTAATCGATATCGAAAAACGTGTAAAGTAAAACATACATAAATAAAAATAAAGTGAAGTACATATTATCGACTATAATAATATATCATACTTAATGACCATGTATTTTTATATTGTCAACCAATTTGAAATAAAATGTTTTTAAACATTTACTTAAACATATAAGGTAAGAAAAAGAAACATTATTTTTTTAATTCTTTTATCTCTTCAATCGCGATCAAAATCTTACCAACTAACTAAAAGATAAACCTACAAGAAACAGACCAAAAAAACACGTGTACAAACGGAAAAATATGAAAAGGAAAAACTGAAGGCGTTATCTCGTATATTCTGATCCACCATTTACCAGATAAACTCTAAGTATTGCCTGAATAAAGCCTCTTTTTCACTAATCTCTTTATCAAAGGGGGTGAGATGCGCGACCGAGTCTTTACTCAAGACGTTTAAGGGTTGTTTTTTTAAAGATAAGGATGTTTTTTCGAAATGCTGAATCTATGGAGTTTGAATAAATGTGTCACAGTTAATACATTGCTTGATCTTACTTAAAAGATTACTTACTTAACTAAACCTTAGCATTGAGTTTTGTAATATTGTGAAGTTTAAGGAGTTGTCAATTAGTTCGTTCAAAGAATGAAATAAAATATGATTGATTTATATTTTTCACCTGTTTTATTAATGGAAATTGGAAGAAGTGCGACCTAAGTCCAACAATGTGCAAATAAATATTGAAATTTACTGAAATAATATGTGAGGCTTGGCGCTTATTCTCATCTATAAATCTAGAGCTGTAACCACAGTTTTGTTAAAAAATATACAATTACGATGAAATTAATTAACTTCGTATGTTTCAGGACGCTTTAGAAAAAATATATAAATATATCAATACCTACCACTTTTTTTTTTCAAAACAGTCTAAAATGACGTCATAATTTTGTCAAAACTTTCCGCCATTTCGAAGTATCGTTAAGGATTCCGCTGTGATCTCTCACGTAAAGCCAGAGCTTATAAAAATCGACAGGTCTTCGGGTGGAGTGTATCGATACGACCTACCTACGTGACGGAAATGTCGATTAGTTCTCTTGTAAATTGACTACTAAATAGTCTGCAGTATATATTCAGTATCTACCTACACAGGATTTATAAAAAGTTTTTTACCAACTTTAAAAAGGTGGAGATTATTAACTTGATATAGGTGCGGCCTACTGTTTTTACGCGTAAAACCTGATTCCCAAGACTATAGTATAGTATAGGACTATAGAAGTAAAGAAGAAGTGTTAATCTAAGTTATATTCGTGATATTCGTGATAAGTCCATTCAGTAGTTTTTGAGTTTAAGAGTAACGAACAATAATCCATTTATCTGTCGGGTTTACAAAATTAAGTATTAAGATGTAGAAGTTGTAGTCGTAGTATTAGTCAAGTATCTGATAAGTTCTACTTAAATTTAAAACGTTTTGTAGTAAGGATATTTTTACTATTTTCAGTGAAAATATAAGGGCTTTTACATTTTCATTTAGGTTGGTAAAATCCCTGCCTGTAACGGGGGTGTGTCTTTAAACAGCCCTATAGCATATAATCTCTGACCATGGTAAGTAAGTTAGTAAGAAAACAGTATCAGATGGGCGCCGCCATCCGACTGGAAACTGATATCGCTCTCCTGCAGTAAATAACGGTAATTATGACATTTCCCTAAAAGCCATCGGACCAGTTTATCCAGGAATGGGTAGTATAACATTGGTTATAAATACGACTGAATTATATACGAGCCACACACTGAAATTTTACCTAAAGAATATATCTTAACTTAAATATATTTAAGAAACTTATTCTTTTATTTATAAGCTTAGCAGTTAGTACGCACAAACAGTACTGTTACTGTTAAATATAGTACATTACCTTTTTTATAATGATACATCAATAATATTTTCAACAGAATGGTATATTAACAAGAATGGGATTAGAAAGTATTCATTTGGCCAAACTTAACTGCAGATACAATCACAATCAATCTCTATTAACTTTCCACATCGAAAAAAGGACGCAATCCTATGAAGATCACGCAAAAAGTTGTGAACAATGAACCCATCACGAATACTAGTAACACCAAAACATGACTCAATGTAATTCCTACATCCAACACACACACACACACACACACAGATACCACATATAATATGCTCACAGTATAGGTAACCACAGCATCAGTCACACGTCAACCCGACTCAGACCCTAAATATCCGCACGTACGCTCATATCCGCAAATATTCGGACGTATCCGCGACACACGGACTCCGGAATTAGGTTGCGGTCACGCCTTCATTCCGTGATTTGACCTTCATTAAGTCCGTTAAGAACTACGTGTCATTTGATATTTTGTGATGTTTTTCTGTGTAACATTCTTAATTATTGTTTGTTAAATCTAAAACATAATAATTAAAATGGTTTAAAAACGTTTTCCAGTTAGGTATTGTAACATTTTCTTTATTTGCGTTGTACGTTTTATTCATTACCTCTATAAATAATCTAGGTGTAAGCAGGTAAATAACAGAGTTTTTTGCCATGAAGCATTTGACTTCGATAATGTTATTAGGTAAAATATCAGCAACGTCAGATAAATCTTAATTTAAGAGTATAAACTGATAATGCGACAAATCCCACATACCATTCAAACCTTGTCATGTTTATCCTAAACGGATCGTACTTATTTACCTACGCATAACCATAGATAGCAACAACCCCAACAAGATATCTAAACTCTGACAAATCCGCATTTCACAAATCTAAGGCCTACATCAGATAAGCTAATGTGTCTAACATTTCCAGCGCGATATAACATCATTAATCTACTGGAATTGGACTGTCTCAAACACAATTGCCTTTTAAAGCTCGTAGAAGTGAAATTCTGAATACACAGTATCTTTATGTGATGTTTTTGAAGATCTTATACATCTAAGGGTATTAGGATCAAAGATTATGTTCCACTTACTGTAATCTCTGCGAAGGATTTGTGAAATTACTTGACAGAGTGAAGAGCTTGCGAAATTAAAAGATAAAAGGTAAGTGTAATGGTGTAAGAATTGTGTAGAAACTCAATTTGTAAGTTTAATCTTCAAAAAATGTAGTGATAAGAATATTTATCATCCCAATTTAAGAGGGGTAAAAGTACCTCCGACGTGACACAGTTTCGTTACAAAAACCATAAACTTTTTAGTAAGAGTAGATCTGTATTCTATATACTCTAGGTAATCAAAATAATGTTTAAATACACCTTAAAGTGATCTGGTTAAATCAGCGATAACAATAATATATCTACCTATATTTACTTTTAATTTGTCTTCATTCAGTGCATGCAGGTCTACTCGTTTGCGGTAGCCCGACCCGGTAGCCAGTACAGTTGTTCGACAAAGTTATTACAAACTTAATGCGCCGACACGCCCGCTAATAGCTGTAATAACTGCGCGTATCCAATAAGTGCCGGCCAAATGTCAGGACCGCTTGTAGTTGAAGCAAGGTATAAGCGCTAGCGTTTCAACAATAATTATAGAATTTTCTGACATTTTATAAGATACTGTTTATAACATAATAATCAGTTTGTCAATCGTTATAGCAGCACAAATAGGCTCAGAAAATAACTGTAATTCACAATAACAATATTGATAAAAAATAATAATTGTGTATCTTTTTTATTGTGTTCTGATATTGTATAGTTAAATAACAACTAATTTATAAAAAAATATGTGGATCTTTAACAAACTGGATTAAAATTAAAAACATAAGAGGTTTATAATTTTAATACAGTTTCAATAAAGAACGTAACGTTTTCGTCCCATTGAAATTACAAGTGTTTCGTATTATCATGAACACAGTATTCATCTGATTGAGATGATGCCAATATTTTGTGATTTACATTTACATTAATCGCTACATCTTATTGCCTTGCACCACACATACAAGTAACACTAAATCATCGAAGACTTAGTGGATCTTCCTGTAATTGTGAGGAGGGACGTGGAGACGTCGAGTGTATGTTTATGGGATTATTGTACCAATATTGTTGTGTTCTGTGGTATGGCCGCTAAATTGGGATGACAGCTACCAAAGTTAATCTGGACAGGAATGTGTTGAAGGTTGTGGGGAGAATAGAAATGAGAAATAATTATTGTTGTGTTGCTAGAAACCTAATGTGGATAAGATTTTTTTATTTTATAGAGTAATTCTGTAGGATCTCTTCTTTTTTAAGTTTAAAACATCATAGCACTTTAAGAACCTATGTTACATGATTATCCGAATTTCAGACAGTCTACAAAGCACACCGCCATATTGGTAGTAATGACATTCTGATCTATTGGATTACGCTCTAACGCTGTTACCGCGTTGTTCTGCCCGTCTGGTGTAACGAGGGGGTGCAGGTAGATCCTGTTAGCTTGTGTGAAACACCGTATCAGATGATGTTTTTTTTTTGACAGATTATTTTAAAAGACTTGAGGTCTTTTAAGATGATCTGTCAAATGCCGTGAGTAGTAAAAAACGTATTTATCGATGTATATTTAAAAATCGCATTTGTATATTTTAATAAACCGCCATGAAGTTATTACACTAGGCAATTTAAAAATATAAGTGTCCAAACTGTCCAAGGTATTCCGATAAAATATATATTGCACAATCCGCTTTTTTTAACTGATTAGATCTACTATAGATTCCCATCAACCTCTTAAGAACTACATAGATTTTTTTGGTAATACTAAAAACACAGTGTTTTTTTTTAAGTTAGTTAATATATTAATATCTTAAAATATTTCTTTTCTTGTTCCGTACAGTGAATCAGTCCCACAGGCGCCGTTATTTATTGGATAAGCGCAGGTTGAAGCAGTATTGTTCGATGCTCGGTGCTTAATGCTCGTATTGACACTCAGCAACAGTGACAAGAGCGGGCCCCAGCGAGCGAGGGTTAGACGGATGTTTCTTACAGTTTATTGAGTTAGAAGATAAGACATTTATATTTCTTTGATGGCTTTAATGATTATGGCAATATTAAAAATAAGTCACATTTGAGTTTTGTTGTAGTTTGAGTTCATTTGGTATCATGTAAATTTATGATATCATTTTGTATTGTGTGTGTATTTATACGTTGACATAAATAACTTAAAGTGTCGACCAAATAAATCTTCAAAAAAAATAGTTTTTTTCTGAATGTAACTTACTTAAACTATAAAGGATATTTAAAGAAAAAACGCGACTTCACCTTACTTTACAAAGTATTAGGTATACACAAAGAAATTATTAAAATTATGTGACGTTTGATTTTGAAATTATTAATTTCGAACCTTCGATAACATGAATCAATAATTTCATTTGAAATCACTTCAACCTCAACACCAATAATCTTATCATCAATCTACTGCTAACTTTATTCAATTAAAAACTCTAATCTTTATTGGATGATCACCACTATCGCCCAAATTTAATATATCTTCATTAATATAAATCAGGAACTTCACAAAGTTTTCGAAGGTCAAAGACAGCCCTAATGATTAGGGAGCTCTGTGCGGGCGCGAGTGTCGGCGTGTGTCACGGCGGCCGCCACGCAATTCTTACATTTGTCACGCCTAATGCGCTCTGCACCTCGCGTAGGGCTGACCAAGGCAAGGTGCAGTGTTTTACACGGAAAGGTCGAGTATATAATACGTTGATGTTTAAAGTTAGTGTTACAAACTCTTTACATCTTAATACATAATACCAGCCTACCATTATCTTACTACGAGAAAAACCTCTTGTTACTTAAGTATATAACTTATATTAAGTGTAACAAACTCATCAGTATGACTACATAAAAAAAAAAAGATTAAGAAAAGCTTTGTATTTTTAGACCATCTTGTACCTAAGCACGCTAATCTCACAAGCAATTAAATATAAAAAATAATTACAAAAAACAACTTCTAATGGTTCAAAACAAAAAAGGCTTCATTAAATTCCGTGTTGCTACACGGTAATTAAGTAAAACATAACAGGTAACAAGTGGCAACCCTAAGCAGGTACTTAATGGTTTGTCCGATAGTGATCGGAGCGGATACAATTAATTACGCAAACAATAGTCGCGGCCGCCGAGCGCCGAGCGCTGACTGCCGTGGAAACTGACGGAGATCGCGCGAACAATCTTATGGTACATACTTATATGGTAGTAGATACAAAGGAATGTAGCCGTTAATAATCTGTGCAAATTCTTGTCGGTTTTTATCGAGAACGGTTTAATGTAAGGCAAGAACAGGCGGACTATATACATGCTTTAGACCACTCGAAAAACTCCCAAAATTTTAAAAAAATATGGCTTTGTCGTCCAATTTAACTTATTAACTTAAGTAGGGCAGACACAAAATACTACAAAGGACAAAGATTTAAGTAATTTTATATCAAAATTTTAACGAAATAAATAGCTTTTATCAAAATTTTGCGACCTATCTCACTGTATCTACTCCATAGAAACTGCGCCTACGGATCCCCGACAGAGTTTATAGGTATACTAATAAACAGATACGACAACAATAATTTACTGAACTCATTTAAAAATAATACGTTTGGAAGTGCCATCTTCGAACTCAAAGAATACCATCGTTTACGAAGTGCTCAATAAACAGAACATTCCGGAGTATTCCCAGTTATTGTGCTGCCTTTTATCAAGAGATACGGCTTGTACCGAGCTCGCTGGGGAAATAAAATAAAGAAATACGCGTGCACGCGACGGTACGGGCCCACACATAAATATTACAGTCGATACGAGCGACTTTTATGAGACTTAAGGTTATGAAAATATATGTTTACAGACGTATTGTCTTTTACAAGTTTTTGGTATTAATTTATTATTATTTAGACGAGCTGGAGAATAGTTGGCTGAGATGTTAAGGACATTGTAACAACAAGGAGAAACTAGGACTGCATCTCTCGGTGCGTTGTAGGCGATCCCGATAGACACTTTTACCCCGCCCAGGTAGATAAAATAGTAGAGCAAAGAGATTTTACATGAATACCCATGAAATTTCCGACACAGCTGTCACTGACAGAGCAAATTGTAGACGAAAACAAGGAAGTCTGACCCAAAAACTAGATGTAACACGACAAGACTGTTAGATCCAATTCTACCGACATAGGTCTAACAGTCGGGAAGAGAGCGAGATTTAGTGTTATGAATCCCCGAGAATGTCGTGTCGTCTCAGTGCAATTTATAACGTGGTTTCTAAGTTGAGCCTGAATTCCCTTGAATTAAAATCCTCATTTAAACACATTCAATTGCTTTATCTTATTATTTGGGGCGCAAACAATTTTATGGAAGTAAAATTACAGAAATTAAATTTTGATGACGACCGTCTCGTTCAAACGGCTCTATTAAAATGATCCAAAAACAATGAAACATGAGGTTAAGTGTGTTAAAAAGAGACAGAGCCATTCACCCACTCCTTTTCACCAGTTTATCGTTTAATCAGGATTCAGTTTGAGTGCACACATAAATGTTTACTGCCTGTATGTGCGTCTATTTACGTTTACAATAGTCGTATAATGTTCAATCATTGACTCAATCGTAAAAGGTAATTGGTATTTTGTTCCTGATTTTAGCATCAAAAGTCGCAAATCATTATACTGAAATGAATATAATACAATTCCTAGTAATTCTCCACCTATGATCATGGAATATTGAACACTCGAATCGTTTATAAAGTTCAACAAGCTGTAATCACTCCAATTTCATAAAGTCAACATTGTTGAATATTATTAACATGTCTATCGCTCTATTATCCAGCCGAATTAATTGATAAAAAGACTTAATATTATAGTTATTTAAGTTTTTATGTTAAAGTTGGAAATCCCAGTAATGTGTTAATAAAATTATCCTAGCGAAACATGATTAAAATAAAGGGTTAGAGCAGTGCCTGTACTTGAGACGCCGCTACGTGCAGTGTAGTGCGCCATCTTGCTTCCACAATGACAACAGTCCTGCTTTAAAAGTTCATGTTACAGGTATAGTACTCGTATTCTAAAGAGTATTTTAGAGAGTGTTGTAGCTATAGAGGTAGGGTTAATATTGTATATTAGATAAGAGTTTTAAATTTTACACTTAAATGTTATAAGTTACTGTTACCCATTTAATATTTAACTGCAAAACTTGGCTAAAGTAGCGTGAAAATAAAAAAAGTAGTCTCGAGGGCTTGTAATTTTTCTACTTAGCTCACACATAAGGAAAAGAAACTGAAGAGAGACGTTACATTATGTATAGAGCTTTCCTTTTGTACCGAGACATACGGTTGGAAATTTGTATACTTATCAACTTATATATTTTTTTACTTGTTCTTTGTTATAATCGGTTTAGTGCTGACGCTTGCCGTCTTGCTGACTTTAAGTATCAAAGTACATTCTTGTGAATCTAACGAGTATTTAATGACCTCAATCATTTTTATCTAATCATAAACTTATTATGCAATCAACTTAGCCTATCGCGGTCCACTGCTGGACATAGGCCTCGCCCAACTTGCGCCACAACACCCGGTCCACCGCCTTTCGCATCCAGTCCGACCCAGCTACTTCTTTCAGGTCATCGGTCCATCGGGCTGGAGGGGGTGATACGCTACGTTTGCCGATTCGCGGTCGCCACTCGAAGTCTCTTGCTCCAACGGCCATCTGTCCTTCGACAGACATGACTAGCCCACTGCCACTTCAGCTAACTAACTCTGCAATCTATGTCGGAAACTCCGGTTCTTCTCCGGATAATCTTGTTCCTGATCTTATCTGTTAAAGAAACTCCAAACATATCACGCTTAATAACTCGCTATACGCCTTTAAGTTTATGGTCTTGCCCTGCTGTTAGTGTCCACGTTTCGTCACCGTAAGTAATGACAGGCAGGACGCACTGGTTGAAAACGTTTGTCTAGATTTTGCATCTGACGTAATTAATCTTATGATATGCAATTTCTTTCTAACCAATTCATTATTACTGTTTTAAAAATGCAATTATTATCTAACCTAACCTAAAAAAAGTACACTTTATTGTTTTTACATTAAATGATAAAAGTAACTAAATAAAAAGTAACCAATTTTCTATAAACGATATTTAATATCTGAAACATCATATGAAACTAGGAAACAAATGAACAACGAAGCCTCGCGCTACGATATTTGCATTCGGTTAAAATAGTGGAAACAATTTAGTCCACTAAAAGCGGCAGAAACTGAATAGTAATAGAATATTCTATTCAACTTTACTTGCTTCGATACGAACAACTAACACGTCCAGCGGCGCGCAACATTTGTAGATACTGAAATAAGAATAAATAATAATTAAAAAGAACATTAAGTTGTTTGTGATATTTTAGTTAGATAATTGATATCGATTCAATTGAAAAGAGAATTAAATATAATAACATAAAGATAAAAGATAAAGATCGTTTCTCTTATTTATAAAATATGAGTATTTAAGTTTTAACACAAGAATATTAAAAATAAAATTTGAGTATTCTTTTCTAACAAAAAGACTGGATCTTTTTTAGACTCCATAATGTTAGTAGTTACTTAGTATGTGGCTCCTTCCTCATTTAAATACTGATGAATATACAGCTACAACAGCAGTAAGGTAACAAGCAAGGGCTATGGATGATGATAAATATAAGAAATATCTTGTTAATAACAAATATATTCAATATTTTTTATTTCTACTTTAAAAGCCACCGCTTTAAAAAATAAATAATTATGAACCATTTTATTATACCATATTGCATTCAAATGTTGATAACGCCTGCCTCAGCGCACTGCATTAACGCGCTCCAATGTTTGGCAGTTTAAAGGCTCCACTGAAATGGAGACGATATTTTTGTTCCGACCCGTCGATAGCATCGACCTAATAAGAGAGACTAAATTATGCATTCTCTCTCTTTATTCCATCACATCAATGAATTGAAAAAAAATAAAATGTTTTAAAAGAAAATGCTATCAATTTGACAGTATGGCACTAAACAACGTGCATGTACAATTCAAAACAAAATAAAACAAAATGGCTATGAACAACTAACGAAACCCACCAATAAACTAGCAGTAAAACATTGATTGCAAATAATAAGCATGCACTCGCTTTTATTTCCAACGCAGTATTTACTGAAAGTTATTAAATTTTATTTGCTATTTATCTGAGTTTTATTACTGCTTTAGGGTACCCTTCTTCATTAGCTTGTTGGTTGCGGAATATATGGATCAACTTCCAAAAGCAGGTTAGATGGGTCAGGAATTTGATGATGAACATCTCAAAGTTAATCGAGCATCTGCTGATTCTCCAGATGCGTTTGATGGCCGGCTTAATCAATAATAGCAATAAGGTATTAGAGTTTCCGTCATGCTATACAAAGCCTTGCGTAGAATACTATCTGCGCAGTTGCCTTGTGTCCGCTAAAATTCGAAAGTGCGTCACGATGTGATGTTAGCCTCTATTACACTTAGGGAGTACCTCAAGGTACAATGTATGGTCCTTTACAAAAAAACATTTTTAGTCAGGTGATAGTTAAATATTAACATTAATAACATTTTCATCGCCTGTACTTCAACGCTATCCATAAATCTCATGAATTAAAAATAACTTATTAACAATAAAACGGAACAACGTGATACGATCGGTACTTATTGTCAAAATGATTGATTCGCAGGGGGAGTAATGAAATTAATTTACCTTTCCGATTCAGAACGCAGTGAAGTGGGCTTGGGATTAACACAATACGTGTAAGCGTGCATTCGTTAATCATTTTTGTTATTGTTACCACGGTTAAATGTGGTGCCTTTACAATTCTCATACGGTTTGGGTGTTGTGAATATATTTTTAATGATTCACAGTCATTATTTAGACTTGAACATATCGTTATTGTTTTTAAACCTATAGATTTATATTTCTTCTGTTAAAGACTTTTCAGTTTCTGCAAAATAATTTTGCAGAGGCTACAGAAGAAATATAAGTACTGGCAAAAACATGTTGGTTTCAATGCAAAATCTTGACAGATTTTGTTCCTTGTGACTCTTTTTCTGGTCTTATAATTAACTTTTTTTTTTATTCCAATCAGGATAATCAATATGAATTTCTTACAATTACTGTATCACGCGCAGTTTCACGGCGCCAACAGACTCGCTGATAAAACTTCCAGGTACAGAACTATGTATTAGAACAAAAATAACGAACGATACTATAATCCATAAATACCTAAACTTATAGGTATCCTGCTAATTATAGGAAGTTCGTAAATAACTTTCTTCTTTGTAGCTTCTGTAGTAAATAAATAAATTTTGAACTGTCTTTTATTCATATCTTATATTTTTTTGTGTAGTAATATAATTATTGTACCACAATAATGTTTTTCTTTCTTCTAGGTGGTACTTCATCCCACCGATGCTGTCACTACTGTTGTCTGCTGTATTGCTGGTGATCTTCACGATCAACCGTTATCTGGATAACCCTACATACATAGTGCACTTCGAGAAATTTTTCAGAAGTAGACCATTCCCGTCTGTAGTATTATGTCCAGAGATAGCCTTCTCAGATAGCAAGATTGACGAGTTTCTTTCTGAAATGTGAGTTATGATGTTATTATATGTATTTGTATTTCTCGTTTTAGAATTATTAATAAAACACAGAACATATTAACTTTACATTGTCTGTAAAAAATCTAATGGATTTTTGATTTTAAGAAAATTGTTAGATATCACAATTATTTCTATAACGCGGCAAATTTTAGGAAATATCCCAGCAGCAAGAGTGCTTCTGATTTTCGAGACATACTTCCTCAATTAGCCGCTTTTTATTCACCTGATACACTGTACGAGATGGAAGACCTGATGCGTTTGGAGGAGCTCCTGTATTACAACGATATATCTGTGGAGGAGGCTGGGCTGCGACTAACTGCTACTTGTGAAGAGATACTGATCAAGTATGATATTAATTAAATTACTTTTTATATGTGGCGCCACCATTATTGTACCATTATTATGCTACCATAATGTTTGTTTATTTATTTAGATTTCTTGTGAGCAACTAATACTGTATTCAACACGCAATTGAATAACGAAATGCAAAAAAGCATGATTGCTTTATCTCCATTCAATATTCTTATGAATTATGCAACGAAAGTTGTCAAAGTACTTAAAGTCCTCAAGAGTTACCTAGGTTTCGTAACAAATAGATAAATCCTTTTTTTAACAATATTATAATTGAATTTATTATTAGATGCCGCTTTGGCCGGAAATTCATGAACTGTTCAGAAATATTCACGATGGAGTTAACAGGCGCTGGGTTCTGTTGTGTGTTCAACGCAAGATCATTGAAAAGGTACTTCTATTTATATTGTGGTATCTACCTATTTATATTGTGACCATATTTTTAAACTTATTACCTGTTTCTAAGCACAACACGAAACAATATGCATAATGTTGAGTACTTTACTATGGATAAAATGTCATATTTTATTAACGAAATTTTGGATGGGTTTGTTTACCAAATTGGGTTTTCTGCTAATTCCAACCATGTACAATACAAATATTTGTGTAACCAGGCAACTGTATACATTACTAGTATATTTGTAGATAGAGTAGGAACTATGTATTTGTTTGTATACATACAATTTAACAGCCTTTCATGTGTGTACCAGGAAATATCAAACAGTTTCTGTCAAACGCAAACGCACGAACATCATTATTAATACTCCATATTTAAGTTTTCACTAAGAATATATTAATTTTGAGGAAGTTACATTATGTAACAGTTCCGTAGCTTTGCAAAGTAAATACCTTGAGCACACATAAACATAAAGTAAACACTTCCGTCAATATTATGGAGTTGAACAAATAATGGAGTAATGACATATCTTGTAATATAAGTGATGCTACAGCTAGAACTATATAGCAAAGCGTTGACGGTACATAGAAACAAGTAAAATCAAAGGTTTTATTAATTTGTGTTGAAATAGTAGCTCAATACAATAAAATGGCGAAAACAATTTCGTTTAGTATATTTTTTCATCGAAACTGTCACTGTTTTCACAGAAGTCGTCGTTAGTCTCAGATAATGAAAGAAGTACAATGAACACTTATAACCAGTGCCAAATTATTGAACAACTAGGCATAAAAATAATCAAGAATAAATGAATGCTTTTCAAGTCTCCTGGGTAGATGTTATTTATGAGCCTTAGATGGTGGTTCAAATTATAAAAGAAGTTTTTTTTTTTGTGTTGGCAGAGAAATGGAAAACAGCGATGTATATAAAAAGAAACCGATGACATACGACAGCCGTTGGAACATGTTTCGCTTCGGATACGTCAACAGCCTTATGGTAGCCGTCAACCAGAGTCAACAGAAACCTTTGAACATAGACCTTTATTATAAATGGGTAAATATCACCTAACTTCAAATTTCTTAACAGGCGAATGAACAATTAATTGGTAGCAAGGTAGCTTCTATTTAAGCAAGGAAGATTTATGACAGTCCGTTTTTTCTCACATTAGCTACTACTTATTATCCATGATGAACGTATATAAAACCTTGTGTTATATTGGGAAGCTTTTGCTAGAGAGAGAGAGAAAATGACAAAAAAAGCCATGAGTATCATCAGGGTTGTCCAATTCACCAGGATATAAAATTTGGACCTTACAATATTTCCCAATTGTTGTGATTGACTGAAATTACTGAGACGAGCTCTCGCTCCAGATTGCTTTGCAGACAAGCCAACATTTCGTTGATACAGCAAACAATGGAACCCCACTTAACCCTGGATGCGAGCAGTGGATATCCTACCACACAAACAACTTCAAAGTGGGAGTAGAAGTTAAGGAGCTGAGCACTTCTCTTCGGAAGTGTAATATGGCTGTGGATGGATTGCTAAAGTACTTTCCGATATACAACAAGTATGTTAAATTAGTTTTATAAAAACATTTCTCTAAGATAAATGCACAGATGCATATCTGCACGTATAGCAGAGTGGTCAACTATAGGGCACTGCAAAACGTACTGCGGGTTCGATCGTTCAAAACATTTTTGTAATCAATGAATGTTTGTTTCACGTCTGGGTGCTCTATGTCCTAGTGATTAAAAGTTTACGTTTGTGTTTAAGGTCAGAAATTTATACCTATGTGATGAATCGATGGAAATAACCAGCTAACCTATGTTCTAGATGATAATTTAAATTGCTTACAGGCAGTACTGCCTCCTTGAGTGTGAGATGGCCAACACTCTGAGGCAATGTAAGTGCTTGCGCACGGTTCACCCCAAGCCGCCTGGTGCTTCCCGGTGCCGTGCTGCCAAGCTTCGCTGCGCACTGAACGCTATGGGTAAGATAAATCCAGCACAAGCATAAGTACGGCGGACCCAACGAAATACGAAAATTAACCTTACTGCTTCTAAATCAAAATTGAAGCGTTTCAATGCCAAGGGGTTACCACTGGTTTGCGATATTCTATCCTTTTGTTTACCATCCGTTACCAAAACTGTTAAACTCTTCCCAGAAGCACGCAAGTGTCTCCGTGGCTAACTGAAATGTTCACAATCCAAATAGCCCACATAGAACTATAGTAACAAATTCCATTCTATAGAAATATGTCTTGTAACGTTACCTTATTTTGTAGTGCCTTACGACAACGAACTGTGCCATTGTCTTTCGACGTGTGAAGTAGAGATGGTCTACACAAAAGCAAGTTCTAGCTTTGTCCTGAAGAGCATGGTAAAGCCATTGGACTCATTCTAGTAAGTAAACTATACAACATATTGATATATTTTTTGGAGTCTGTAAATGACATGTCAAAGTTTCATGATTAAACCTTTTTTTACAGTAACGATTTAGACTTCGATAAAGTGACAATCGTGAGAGTGTTCATAGAGAATCGGAAACAAAACATAAGACAGAGGACGTCATACTTCACTTACTTGGATCTTTTTAGTGAGTGGCTTAGTTACCACAAGTATTATAAAACCATAAAAAAAAAAAAACAAAAGTCTTAAATTTCCCGAAATCTCAAATCAAGCTCTAGTTTTACATACGTCCGACTGCAAGGCGAACCCTTATTTTCATTCTCCCAGTCAATTCGGTCAAGCATTATATTGACCCATTCGTTCTTTGTCCTAAAATATTTAAAATGGTAATGCTTTGTTGTTTGTTTTCATAGGTCAACTTGGTGGAGTATTCAACGTGTTTTTCGGGTGCAGTATACTGACGCTGATAGGGTTTTTGCAAATTGGCTGGCACACGATCTTATCTCCATTTAGAAGAAATACTAATAAATAAAATTATAAAAAAAACCAGTACCTACAAGCCACTAACAAACTGAAAAATAAGAACATTTTATTCGCACTTATTCACTGAGTGTTATTAAATTCACAATCAGGGTTTTTGAACAATGTCTTTAATTTACCATCAGCCAATGTTGTTTTAGGAGTCGGCTTAAGAACTGACGATTGGTATACCAACTTTGGTTGATGAGCTAGCTGTTAACATTTTAAACAAAACACATTATAAAAAGAATATTAACACATGCTGTGGTTTTGAATTCGTGAATTCATATCATCCATAAACCTAAATAACACTTAAAGAAAATTATTGTCCCAAATAGTGTAACCGTATTTGTATTAAAGCCACTACAGACCAGTACTTAGTGTATTATCTTCTACGTATGAACCATAAACATTAATAACAGCTTCGCGGTCGTCCCGAATACAAAGTAAATTTATTTTAGAAATAAACGGTTTATATAAAGCAGTGACGACCTCACACCACTATATGTGCGGTCAAAACGACATTAATCATGACAATGAATTTATACATTCGCTGCTTCGCTTGCTGTGAAATAAATCTTAATGTTTCTACGCTTTATTTTATTTTGAAGGTCACTGAATTTTGTTTTTTGATTTTGCTTTCGTAAATATAATATTAATATTATAAAATGGTGTTTCATTTGTTTATTTTAAATCGTATTTAAGCCACTAAATTTGTGAACTATCTAGATGTGTCTGCTCTGGATCGACGTTCATGATTTTAAAAAAGTCATAAAAAATGACCCCGTTTAAACTGGTTGTTTAAGGTATTAAGATAATTATGAATATTGAGAAAAGTAATATGTATGCATCAATTTTATTTTTTCATGTACTTTGACCCTCTTATTTTTGACAGACACTATTCATCATATACAATACAACTCCTAAACATTTTTTAAATTTGTTCATTCTTTTCTAGTACAGCATCTGTAATCTCGAAATAAAATCACTGAAGAAAATACCCTTCCACACATAAAGGTGCAAAACTTTTAAACCGTGTAATAAAATCACTGTTCTCGTACGAAAGTATGTAACAGGAGAAAGTTGTGTCGCGCCGAATTGTCACCGACAGTACTAATGAATAAAGTTAACGATCAGATTCGGAACTCCGCTGTTTAATTAAAATACTCCAGATAAAGTGAACTCAACTATTTCAATGGATTTTAGGTGTTTTCAAGTTTTGCGGTTCACGTTTTAGTTTAGAAGACTGGTATTTTTAGTGCTCTGTTAATTTCTTTTCTAAATTACATTGAATGTCGTGGTGGACTAGTGGTTCAATGAGCGGATTTGTGTGCACAAGGTTGCAGGTTCGAGCCCACTATAGGCAAGTACCAATGTGACTTTTTCAAAGTTATATGTACTTTCTTAATTATTCTAAGACATCATTGACAATCGGTGAAGGAAAACATCGTGAGGAAACCTGGATTCCAAAATTTGGAATCTGAAATCGCCAACCCGCACTGAGCAAGCGTGGTGATCAATGCTCGTTCCTTCTCTATATGAGAAGAGGTCTGTGCCCAAAAGTGGGACATTTATAGGCTGGTATTATTATTATATAAATTACTTTATTGGGATAATAAAGAAATCTTTTTTTTTACGTTTACCTAACGATAGCATAAATAAATAATGGCGCATATTATTTTGGAATTAATTATTTATCCTCCTGGATCCCTGTGGTCTTTATAAAGAACTAAATGGACACCCACCTTAAGTCCTGACATTATGTAAATAAACTTAGCCATAATTGCCGGGCGTACTTCATACAGAACTAAATATTTGCCGTTAAAAATTAGACGATAGTGACGTGATCCGGAAAACCAATCGCTGATCGCTGATCCGAAATATATCTGTCTCTCTTTATCAAGGACCATTTAATAGTAAAAACATATATTCTATTAATTTCGACGTCACATGTTGTACAAGATGCCGCGTCGCGCAGGTGGAGGTAAGTTTAAACTCATATTTTCTAATCAATCTGCTACATTCTTGATCATATTTTTATGTTTGTAATGAGAATATAGAGTGGTCTTTAACGTATCATTAATATTTTCGTTGCACGTGTAATATTGTAACTACAATTAAGTATTTCTTGAATTTGTACTATATAAAGTACTTTCGGCATTTATCGTATCGTTTGATTTATTAATACATACTTAGGTATTGTAATTTGTTGTAGTACAATGAAAGATTATGACAAACTTTGTTAAACATTAAGATAAGAAAAGAAAGTGTATTTTTGTTTTTTTTTTTTAGAAGATTTATTTGCGAGATTTCGTTTTTCATTAAACATTATTTTAATAAGTTTTTTGTTTTATTTCCTTTATAAAATAGACGTTAGATTTCATACAAAATGACACGAAATAATCTACAAAAGTACGCGTTTTGTTTACTATAAAAGCCGAGATGGATTTATAAAGTACAAATAATTTGCAATGAAAAGAAAGCTTTACGTATTCCTTATAGAGTATACAATAAACTTTGTTCCAACAAAAAATGGTCATATTCATTTTAGACCTTAATACAAACGATATAAGATTCAAGACTCTGAGATAGATTCTTTATAAAGTACATTCGGCTTTAATGGCAGCATACAAATTTTTTGGTTGGGATCCAGGAGGTTATAACAGGTAATATTTAATTAATATTTCTTACTTTATTAAAATTGACAGAAATAATATGTTCTTATCATAGACTTACCACATTATGGCCTCAAAAAACTGTATTGTATTTAAAAATATATACCTACAGAAATCGCAAAGGACAAAGAAAATTAGAGTTCCATTTATAATCAAGCACGTGACTAAAAAGAAACACCTCACGCCATTTTCCACATTTACAAGTCATTCCGTATCTGGGACGTATTGCTCGCACAAATCGAATTATATTTTAGCAAAATCACGACGAGGCAATATATCGAGTTCTCGCATGCATTTTGTATCGCATCGCCTAGTGATACCGATTGTAGATTCAATCAATTTAAACGGCTAAGACGAATACGCGATTTGTTGCTTATTATATAATAAATTAGTTTTCGTATCGAGAGCTAAAATTATTTTACTCAGTACCTACTTAGTAGACACCAGGTCAGACTTGAAAAAAATCGTAAAACGTTTTTAAATCTTGGATTTGTTAACACACTTAGCGGCTACACCAAAATAACCAAGCACAACGAAACAAACCCAGAAAAATACCAGAATAAACAAGACAGACTCAAAGGGCTCGTATTTAATGCCACGCATATTACCCTAAAAAAATAACCACTGCTTCCGTTTATAAAGATTGCAGAAGCGCGCACGGAAGGGCCAAGTTCATGCAAAAATTATACAGTAGCCGGGCGGGGCATAAATTGTTGGTAAGCGAGCCCTTTCTAAAGCTTATTGTTTTTACCTTGCCACGAATGTTGCCTTTATTGGTGTAAAATATTTGCGTGTCTCGCATTCTCCGGCCGTCCCTTTTTCTCTGTGTTTTGTCGTGTGTGCAAAAATCTCGACCTTGCTTACCTCTGTTTACTCTTAAAATATGACAGTTTGCGGTAATAAAAAGATGGCGGGTTACACGTGTGTAATTTTTGAGGTTATGTTAGGAAGGAAAGGCTTTTTTAAATTGAATGCGTGGTTTTTGTTCAGTTGAGATATTTTCCTTTGTGAGATTTTTATTTATGTTTAACGCAAGCTTTTAAACACCACAATTATGTTTTAAAAATAGGCTTAGGTAACGGAATGTGTTGCTGGTTATAATAAAATTAAGGGAATTGAACTGTATTTTTTAAACAATATAAATGAGCCTTTATGTTTAAATGTGACATGAGGTAAACTTAAAAGACATTAAGTTCAGATCGGCTCAGATTCCATTATGCAATTATTCTGCTTTCACCCAATTGATACAAAATGTAAGATCGCTACAATTAAATATACATACACATCTTAAACATCTCCATAACAAAGAATACACAACTTTCACACACCGTAAGTATACAATGTCCTAAGTACTCCATTCCTCCACCGTAGTTCTCAAGAGTTGAAGTATAATTTGTTTCAGTATTCGCCTCAAGAATGCAGGCCGTGGATCCCGTGGATATATCGCCGAAGTTATGATATCAACCGGGTTGGACCCGACGGGAATAATAACTAGGAAGAGATGGGACGCTCTGATTCAGTTATAGATATCGCATTGAGGCTCCTGACACTATTTGAACTGAATATTAATATTTAGATAAAAATACTTTCAAAGTGATATTTCAATATTTAGGGCATATGGACCATTTACAAGAAATCTGATCAGATTTCACACTTCTTATTCATCAATCGTTGAAACAATATGGACATAGGATTGTTTTTGTGAATTTTAAAATGACTAACCGAGGTGATAATATATAGATGAAAAAGAGAACTAAGCAATTTGGTTTTAACTAAATCGTAAATTAATACTTTTAAATTAGACAAAAGGTAAGTAAAAACACATTTCTGCAAGAGTCCTAAAACTTCAAGCAATAGCGATCAATACGTGTCGAAGCGCTAAACCTATTCCACCAACAATTATGTCAAGACATCAACAATCAGCAACACTCATAATTTTCTTAAAACGAACCTTGATCCCAGCACTAGAGCGTCTCATATAGACTACACTACAAATCCCGGACCTGCCTCACTACTCGAGACTTTCCAGAAGTTTCGAGCAAAAATGCCTGACTCGTACACCAACCATAAATAAATGGATCCCACGGTATCCACCAACTGAATTTATATGGAACGACTTTCGAGAATCGTTTCTCGTCTTGTTACTGAAAGTGGCAAAGTTTTTTCTACAAAAGTTCGTCTTCATTAATGTGTTATTCGATGGTAATGAATCCTGTTATGTTGTACCTGTTCTTTCGCATTCCGTAGACTATCCGAACTTTCATAAGTTAATTAGGATACCTTAATTCGGGGGTGACTTACATTGTATATTAAAAAGACTAGCTTGTAAGACTACTATACAACTGAGATAATTAGCACTTAGTCTAAACTTTGATTTTGTTGACTATATTTATTTATCAAGCATGTTTACCATTAATAAGAAAATTCGCTCTTCAAGTTTCTTAAGGTAGGTACTATTAGAAATTTTCGTTACTATTCCAGTCATAACACATTCAACAACTTATTTACATCAACGAAGTAAGTTTTTAATTAGGTACGAAAATTCTGTTTTGAAGCAGTATTTATTTCCAGTCGGATATCATACATTTTTACTGTCTGTAACTGTGTGTGTCAGTCAGTGAATCAATATATAAATATGCACATTCGAACATTGATTCGCTGCCATTTGCATAGGAGTAGTTTCCATACATACATAATGTCACAACTATATTTGGCACCGTATTCCATCGACAAATTTTGGAGTATTCTCGGAGAATATTAAATATACCAATTTAAAGGTATTATTACACTACAGGCAATAGCAGTAATGAAAGAAAAGAACAAAAAAAAGACATTACAACGCATTAAAATCGAAGTTGAAAGCAAAGTACTATAATATTTATTTGTTTTTAAGTATAGAATCGTAGGTATTCCATATCTTACTTAATCCATATACCTACTAAACATAATCAATCTGTCGTCTTTAATGTGATCCATCTCAGTCCCAAGTACACCCGCTTAATGTATAAATCTCATCAGTTAAATATATTATCATAAATTATGCACATTTACATTTATTAGTAGTTAGTGCGGTGACGTGGCGTTGAAAACCTGATAGAATATTCTATGATACATGAATTCGTATATTGCGATACTATTTCGCTAATGCTACGAATCTGATTTATTAATATTAAATGGTGATGTTGATGAAAATAACATATACCTATTTGACTTTTCTATAAAAAAAACAGAAGCAACTGTAACAGTATAGTTAAGTTCCCAGAGCGTTAAAAACACGCCTATCACGGAATTTCACTATAGGGAATGAAATTTAATAATTCAAAATGGAATGTGTAGCTTACACAAAATATATATACAAAAAAAAATACCTGAAAAGTTGTTGCAATTGCTTAGGTTCCTGTTAACTTAAATCTATACATATAATGTATACAGGGTTACCTGCACTTACTTGTATGTCGACTTATATTTATTTTGAGGTATTAGTTTACGTTGAAATACATATTTGCAATATGCTATACCCTATCCCAAAAGATAACTGTTTTCGAGATATTTTACTTATTTAGTTAATTTTGTAGGAGTATTTCACAAGCTGTGTTGTAATAAAATTGCAAGGGTTTTCATGCTTAAACAAAAACATATTTTAATAGGTAACGTTAAAATGTTACATTTTCATCTAATACATCGTCTAGAAATACAATCACACTAACTACAACGCCAAATGCCGTGAACCTATACGCAAGCCAGGTTCTATAATTCTATAGTTCTATAATTCAGTCAAGGCAATCATAACATCACTGAATATGTTATTAGCAAATGTTTACGCGGTACCTTTGTGGTGTCTGCGATTAATAATGGACGGAGCTAATTGACGCGAAATGTGTTGGATTACTGAAGTCCAGTGGTGACATGGCAGCAGGTATTGGCTTTGTGCAACCTGGCTATGTTGGTAGTATATAATTTAATAGGGTTGGCATACTCCTAAGACTTGCAACATTAGGTGTGATCGAAAAATAAATAGGATTATAATCAGAAGATGTGGTTGTGTTGCCTTAAACACAATGGTGAATGGGTTCCAAACATATAGAAGTTCATATTAAAAACTTATTCCAGAAATTGGAATTGAGTAATTTACTTTAGACTCAATATTTAGAATAATTAGGTCATATAATTCAGGTCTTTTTCATCTTCTGCCATCTTATCACCTAACGCATATTTCAACCACCACCATACATCATACCAGCTTATTCCAACCAATCTGATCACAAAGAGCTGGCGTCCCTATGTTTAAATAGTAAATAAGTTTTATCATATAGCTTATTGTTTTTATATATTTGTTTGAATAGAAGAATAGAATATTATTTATTTATTGTACTTATCACAGGTGCAACAGTAGCATAAAACAAACATTCAATGTCAATACCATGCAACCACTTGTTTGTATGTTAAATGGATGATTCAGCTTATTCATAATTTGTAAAAACAACATTGTTGTGTAAAGCAAAATGCAAGCTTGATAAAGCGTTTAGAAGATAAGACGTACCAATCATAATTCGATTTTAAATTTGCTAGCCTTTGGAAGATCTGGAAGTCAAAACTTATTTTATAGGTCTCCAAAATTTCACTAAGTTTGTTTTATGAGTTGTTTTCACTTAACATATAAACGTCTGTCAGTTAAAGTGTGAAAGATTAATATGTATTCAATATTGGCTGACCAACCATATATTTTTGTTATAATACCACCCTATTATATAAATGTCCTACAGCTGGGCACAGGCTTCTTCTCACGTAGAGAAGGCACGAGCATTGATCACAACGCTTGCTCGCTTGCGGGTTGGCGATTTTAGATTCAAATTCATGGAATCCAGGTTTCCTCACTATGTTTTCCTTCACCGTTTCCCAATGGCGTCTTAGAATAATTAAAAAAGTACATATTACTTAAAAAAAGTCACATTGGTAGTAGCCTTTGCCTGTAGTGATTTCAAACCTGTAACCTTGTGCATACAAATCCATTCGTTTAATTGCTAGGCCAAAACGACGTTATTATTTTTACTTGCCACATTGAAAATACGCTTCGGAACACATGGAACGCAGGAGCCTGCCTTCATTCCCAGGAATCAAAACATTGTGTTCGTAGAATTATCCATTAGCAAATCTTTGTGGCTCATACTCGTGTCAAGCTCGCTCTTTGCACCCCTGCTGCGTAGATACTATATCTCTAACTTTGAATTACCCTACAAAGACGATATTACATAAAACTAAATGAATAAATAATATTTATTACCTTAGTGGCAAGCTAAAACTCGAAAGGACCTAATGGCCTAATAATCCCTTTCATTATTCATCGAAACACAAATTTATGGACGCTAATTTAAAAAAGTACAATAAGAAATTTCGGTACTGTAAAAGAAAAATTGGGCAATTTTTGGCGATACTAAGAACAAGGGCGGAGTGGAAAGGCTTCCGAGTAAATTAATTAGGGAGGGTTGAGGGTGGGCCTCTCATTAACCCTCAAAAAACCGGCTCAGACACTTATGGGTAGAGATAACATGTGGGTTGAGGTATTGCGGGTTGAATTCGTCGGGTGAGGTAATTACAAAAAGGTTTAAGTGTCATTTTCTCGACTGATGGGGGCGAATTTAAAAGCAATATATTGCACGATTATATGCGATTCTTTTAATAATAATAAAATTTTAGGTAATATTTACCTAATAATAACGACATTTTTACGTAAAGAAGCGTTTTGTATATTATATACCCAAAACATTTGATAATAACTTCAGGTATTTATATAACGAAACAAGTGTATGTCCACCATGTTGTAAACACTGTTAAACCTGAACTAATTAGACAGGCCAAAAACAGAATAAAGGTCTAGCGCGTGGAATGAAAAAAACAAATGAATGACAACAAAAACTACAAGGACAGCTAACAAACAAACTCACTATCACAAATCCACATTAAACAAGACATACACTTATCAAATTGCGAACGTGGCACCGCCCACACACGCAGGGCTGCCCCGCGTCCGCGACTAACATTCGAGTCACGCGCGTCCCGAATTGAAAGGCGGCGAAGATTGAATAAAGATGGCCCCTACATGGGCTTTATCAAATCATCCTGCGTTTGAAACGAATAAAAACTGATTTCGTTATCACCCTTAATTTTGTGCGTATTGTTATAAGGATTTGCGAATTTGGATTTTTAAAAAAAAAGAAATAATAATTAATTTGACGTTGAAGGATTTTTATTAATTATATAAGACTCGAGAAAAAGGGCAAGTGTCACGCGCGGAAGATGGAATCGAACTAACTAATTTTAATGTCTAACTACTATGAACTATCAGGAGTGCTGACTAAGGAATAGGGTTAGGGCCGTTAGGCACTATTATATACAATACATATATATAACAGCCCCCAGGGTTTTGACTAAACTTATCCCGAAAGGGTTAAGTTTACGTAAGGGTTGTACGGATTTTAGGTACTGGAATATTGGAGGAACTAGCAGCAACCTCTGTAAGCTCTTCAGCCTTTTTAATATTAAATTTGGAACTTTGTTTATTTAATAGGCGGTGACATGTACCCGATTTAATACATTTACAGAAAAATATAAACAAAGTAATTACAATAATGATAGACATAACAATTGTAGTATAAGAGTAATATTCACCGTACAGAACAATATGTGGTTTTTCAATCAGTTCATCAAGATTATTTACAATGCGACTAGTTTCTATGTTTTGACGTGACGTAATAGAATCAAGGTTAATATTAGTGAGATTTAAAACGGGAATTTGTGGCTTAAGTTTTGATAATGTTTCAGAATTACAGCAGGAGTCATTTACTATATTAAAGTTAGTATTAATTGTTTGAAGTTTAATAGTTTTTGAATATTTAGGTATTAACCTTGAGTCTTTATAAAAGGCTATACAATGCGAAGGTAAATTTAGTAAGCCTGTGCCTGATATTATAATTTCATTACTAGTGGAACCTTGACAATCTATAGATAATTTGGACGGGGTTGATATAACATATACCCATTTGTTATTAGACAATGTTTGCCAAATATCTAATTGGCCTTTAAGGAATTGGGTTTTACAATTACTAGGCACACGTTCTAATGCTTTTGAGATTATATCTGATTCGCAGGTCGGAGTCCTGGAACACGAATAACTATCTAGGTAGTCACATATATAATGCAGTTTATGTATGAACTTACAGTTATTTAAATTATCTAACTTACTATAATAGGATCTATCTCTAGTAATAGCTAAGTATTTAGTGGATGGAATTATCATAGTATAGGTATCATTCGCCACGGAAACTGGATAGGGTATGTTATGATATAAATCATAGTTCCTTGAACTTACTAAAGGTACCTTAAAGACGAATACAATTTTATTATTATTATAGTAAGTGGCGATTTCGGAAATATTCATTAATGTATATATATTTTCTAAAGTTAAAGTTATAGGGAATTGATGATAGTCAGCTAAAAACCTATAATTATCGGCAAGCTCTGTAAACAGTTGCTTCGGAGTTATAATAGAAGGATACAAAATATTAGATTTACTAAACATAATAGCATTTATAATATCTTCTAACTTAAAGGATAAGGTTAACAAACTACTTTCTAACAAATTTAACATTCCATTAAATTTTGTTCTTAATAATAAATTATCATCTAACAAGGTCAGGTTTCGTTGAAAAAGAGCAATGTTATCAATAGCGTTATTCAATCGTTGCTCATTGACATTAATTTTATTTATTGAATCTTTAATTGAGGAAAGAGTTGAAGTAGTAACCAAAATATTCTGTTTAACTAATTTTGATAATTTCGATTGATCTTTTTCTACGAGTTCAATGGCATTACTATATTGAATAGCGTCGTCTTCATTCATAGTCCCAAATAGATTTTTAAATAGGGTGCCAACACCCCCAAACCAAGCTGAACGCCTTGACCTTGATTCAATTAAATGAGAGATAGAATCATAATCTCGAATTATGTCATTATATCTTATTAATAATGGCTGATGTAAGTTAAGACACTCGACATCGGTATACAAAGCATTTTGTTTACATACGAACTTAGAGGTGCCTATCACACCGTTAAGGTTTTTAATATGCGGTTGTATGTAAGAAATATCTACGGGAATTAAGACACTAAGAAAACCGTCTACTATTCTCAATGACCCAATAGGGTCAAAGTATATTCCGGAAGTATTCGTGGATGTTTCGACGAATATTTCCTCTGCAGAAGACAGAGAACTGTAAAGAAATAATGAATAATTAAGACTAACTAAACTTACATTATATTCGAAGATGATACTTATATATTTAGGACACCGCGTCGCGGCGATGAGCTAACTTTATTTCATCAAAATGATGAGACACGTGACGTCTATTTATCAATAACGTTACACTATTCCTACCGTTTACTTTAATAATTTTATATGGGCCTTTCCAGACCGGAGATAAAGCTTTACGCAAACGAAGATGATTTTTAAGAAACACGTAGTCACCAGCATGATAACTTATGGGTCTAGTACGAGTATCGTAATAGGCTTTGGAAGACTCTTTCGATTTCTTTACATGTTCAATGGCTTTTTCTCGCGTACATTTTAGGCGGTGTTGCAGCATTTTAATATAGTCCGGGTAAGAGGCATTCGAAGTAGGCTCATAAATAGAATTAGGAAGGATAGGTTTATGACCGAAAACTAACTCGTAGGGAGTGTAATTAGTAGTGGAGTGAACAGCTGTGTTATAAGCCAGCATAGCTGTATATACATATTTAGGCCAATTGTCCTGATTTTCAGATATATACGATTTAAGATACTCTTTCAAGGTGGAGTGGCTTCGTTCTAGAGCGCCTTGTGTTTGTGGATGGTATGGAGATGACCAAAGCTGTTTGATTTTTAGGAACTTGCAGGTTTCTTTAAATAACTCTGCTGTGAAATTTGTGCCCTGATCGGTAAGGATAGTTTTCGGGATGCCAAACAAAGAAATAAAATGGATTAGGCAGTCGCTGGTTTCTTCAGCGGTAGTACTTCGAGTTGGATATGCTACTGAATATTTAGTTAGATCATCTTGAAGAGTTAAGATATATTTTAATTTAGCTGTGCCCGATTCGGGAAGAGGACCAACTATATCAAGAGACATTCTTTCAAAGGGAGCAGTGGAGGTGCTTGTTATTTGCATGGGCGCACGGTTTATTTTCCTTAGAGCTTTGTTAGTCTGACAAGAACTACACCTTTTAACATAATCCTCTATTTCTGTTCTCATATTTTTCCAATAATACTGTTCTCTAATTTTGTTAAACATTCTATTTGCACCGAGGTGCCCAGCGATAGGAATATCATGGTTTTCGCGGAGAATTTTCTGGACTTCTGAAGGACTAGGATAATATATTTTGTTACGATATATATGAATTTGAATTGAAGAATTATGAAAGAGGTAAGCTAGCATATTATAGATTTTGATATACGCATGTTTATCAAATGGGTTTTTGAAGTCTGTAATACTGATTTTATCAACACTGTCATTTAGACATATAAGGTGATCACGAAGGTTCTTTAGGGACTCGAAAATATCACTATACGTGCAGTTGTCAAAGTGATGAACTTTAGTGAACAAGAAATAGTAAGTCTTGTCAGCGATCAACAATGATTTATACGAGAGTAAAGTTCTCTCTGAATTTGTAAACAGTTCGGAATCTGGCGTATTCGATAGGATTTCTTGAGTGTAGGGAATGGATTCGTCAAGATCAAGCGATGTAGGTACTACCAGGATTTTGTTCTGACTTTTGAGTAAACTATCATTGTACTCGGAAATTACGGTGTCATATGTTACTGTTGAAGGAACTTTCAGAAACTTCGAGTAAGTGTCTGAAGTATCAGGTGAGTTTAGATTGTTAGAATATGTTTCAGGAAATTGGCTAGCAGAAGGTTGTGATTCATTTTCTCTTTCAAGATTTGAATTTTCATTTAAAGCTTCTGGTAACTGTTCCGGAGGTAGAAGAGGATCTGGTAAGTTGATTGGACTTGGAATATTTAAAGGACTGAAATCAGCTACTTCTGCATTGAAAGGGCTAATATCTAATGGACCTAGGTCTATAAGCTCAGTATCAGGTTCAGGTAAGTTTACAGGATATGTTGGATTGACAGGATACCGAGAGAGAGCATCGGCTGCGGAATTTAATTTACCTTTCCGATAGATGATTTCGTATTCGAATTCTTGAAGTTGAAGACGCCAACGTTGCAGTTTACTGCTCGGGTCGGTATGGTTGAAAAGCCATTTTAAAGGCCGATGGTCGGTTACGATTATAAATTTGCGACCAAACAAATATGGTCTAAAGGTTTTGCAACCCCATATTATAGCTAATAGCTCTTTTTCTGTTGTGCTATAGTTGATTTCGCACTTATTTAAGGTTCTAGATGCATAGGCCACAGGATGGTCCTTACCAACTGGGCCTTGGGATAAGATGGCAGATATTGCATAATTACTTGCATCACAAGTGAGATTAAATGATTTTGTGAAGTCTGGATAAATGAGCACTGGAGCGGTGACTAGTTTATCTTTCAGCATTTCAAAAGCCAACTGCTGTTCATTTGTCCAAACGAATGGGACATTTTTCTTTAAGAGAGAAGACAGTGATTTTGATAATTTTGAAAAGTCAGGAATAAAACGTCTATAATAAGATATAAGTCCTAAAAATGATTTAATGTCTTTCGGACACTTTGGAATAGGAAAGTTTTGAACGGATTTAACTTTATTTGGATCAGGTTTCAAACCATTTTCCGTAATAATGTGTCCTAGATAGCCGACCTCTTTTCTCAAGAACTCGCATTTGTCGGGCTGCAATTTCAAGTTAAAATTGCGAAGTTTTTGAAAGACTGCTATTAGATTCTGTACGTGACTATTCAAGTCATGTGAATAGACGACAATATCGTCTAGGTAAACAAAACATCTTTCACCTTGGAGGCCCGTAAGGACATTATTCATTAGACGTTGGAAGGTCGCTGGCGCATTTTTTAAGCCAAAGGGCATTCGAGTAAACTCGAAGTGTCCTTGAGGAACGCTGAAAGCGGTTTTGCACGCATCTTGTGAAGCCATTTTAATTTGATGGAATCCGGAAGCAAGATCAAGAGTTGAGAAATATTTTGAATTACCTAATTGATCCAAAATTTCGACAATATTAGGGATTGGATAGATCTCACCAATTGTGATATCGTTTAACTTTCTATAGTCGATTACTATGCGCCATTTCTTTTGCCCAGAAGCATCAATCTTTTTGGGAACAATCCATATTGGAGAAGACCAAGGAGATAAGGAAGGTTTTATAATATTCTGATCTATCATCTTCTTTATTTGGGAGTTAACTTCTTGCTTATGTATTTCCGGGAAGCGATAGGATTTAACGTTGACGGGCTGATCAGAGGATGTGCGGATTTCGTGTTGGATAGCATCGGTTGAAGTAAGTAGGTCATTAGGTAAGTGAAATATGTCTGAATATTTTGAGCACACATCATAAAGGGCTTCGCTTTCTTCGGAATTTAAGTGTGAAACCCTGAGAAGGTTAAGGACTTCGTTAGTCCTACTAAGACATGTTTGATTAGAACTGCGTGACTGACAGGCTTCGTAGTCGATTGGATATAAAGTGAGTTGAAGGTTAGAATTCAGAGAAACAGGGCTTTCCGAGGTATTTAAGACTGTAAGATTTACTCGATTATTCTTTTTGACTTTAGCCAGACAATTCGCGATAAATAATGTGTCACTTATGTGTTGATCAAGTATGAGACCTTCTTTTAATTCGGGGTTGATGACTGAACATTCGACAGTAATTTCAGAGCGAGGCGGTATTTGATAGATTGGGTCAGTAAAGTTTAATTTTATTTTGTTTACTCCTAGGTTAAGAATTTGGCGATTATAATTAATAGAGCACTGATAATGGGTAAGTAAATCATTTCCTATGATACCGTCATAAGGAAAATCTATCGGTTCTACCACGTGGAATGTATAAGATATGGATTCTTTACCGAATATAAGGTTCATATTAAAACTACCAAGAGTAGGTACGGCATCTTCACGACTATCTATACCTTTTAATTTTATTATATTTTCATTAAGTTTCAGGTCGGAATATGATTGAACAGAAGTCTTCTGGAGAAGACATATTGAAGATCCAGTATCTACAAGTAAGGTAAGTGGCTTATCGGAAACGGATGTATGAATGCAGACATGAGGTAAGGATATATTACGCTTGTAAGATATTTCATACACCTTATTTTCTTCAAGGAATTTGTTATTTAGAATTTTGCTAGTATTAGGACAACTTTGGGCTCTTATTTGGGGCTGATCACCCGTGTGACCCATGGATTTAGAAGACTGGACGCTCATTTGGGGCTGGCTACCCGTGTGGTCTTTGGATTTAGAAGAATGGGCACTTATTTGGGGCTGGTTACCCGTGTGGTCCCTGGATTTAGAAGAATGGGCACTTATTTGGGGCTGGTTACCCGTGTGGTCCCTGGATTTAGAAGAATGGGCACTTATTTGGGGCTGGTTACCCGTGTGGTCCCTGGATTTAGAAGAATGGGCACTTATTTGGGGCTGGTTACCCGTGTGGTCCCTGGATTTAGAAGAATGGGTGCCGTTGACATTGAAGGGTTTTGTGAGAGGTTGTAATTTGGGTCTCACGAGACACCTCCGTGAGCCCCCTATTCGTTTAAATCGTCGGTTTCATAATATTGGGTGTCGTTTGTACTGGTAGATGGTTGTGGTTCTGGATTATAATAATCGTCCTCGTTGACTACGCAGTTAATGCGAGCCGGTTTAGGTTTCGAGCTTTCTTGATGAGGTGGTTTTTGAAATTGGGATGATGGGTTAGTTTTGAACCGATTATTATTATATTCGCGTTTCCTACATGTTTCGATACTATGACCTTGGTTTTTGCAATAACGGCAGAACAGATTTTGATTACCTCGGTCATATTGTTTAGGCATTTGCGGCTTAGAATTTGTATCTTCTCTAGAAGGACGAGAAGGATACTGAGGTTTAGAAATAGTGCGATGTAATGTTGTATTTTGGGAATTGCGTTTGTTATACGAATTAAGGATTTTCTCCTCTGACACTGCGAAATTAATAGCATCATTAAGGGTGGAAGGATTCCTACTGCGGACTAAATTAGAAATTTCGGGCTTAAGGCCGACCAAAAACGTGTGTAATGCTAAGTCTTCCATAGCCGCTATACGACCAACTAGTTCGGTTTTCTTTTTATTGGATAATGTTACTTCTGTTAAAAGTTTTGAAAGACAAGTTTCAAGACGTAGTGCGAATTGATTAACCGGTTCATTTAGTTGTTGGCATTCCCGTAGTTCGGTCATAAGATGGGCGTAATGTTTTCTTTCACCAAACTGTGTTTTGAGAAAGCTACCTAATTGGTCCCAAGAGTCAAATTCTTTAATGGAGCAAGCCACCTCGGCCTTGCCTTCCAATTGTGACAAGATGTATTTAAACAATATCGGTTTTTGGGCGTCAGAAGCCAAATCAATTGCGTTGTCACAATTAGTTAAGAATGAATTTAACTTTTCCCGTGTGCCGTCAAATGGTTTTATAAATTTAAATAGAGTTCCAATTTGAATACTTTCATATTTCTCTTGTTTAAGAGACATATTAATGGATTAAAATAATAAAATATCGAGAAAAAAAAATAAAAGATAAATGATTCGGTGTAATAGACGGCCACTGAGTTCGGTGTGGTGAGCTCTAGATAAGAGCAAGTGCGGTATCGAATGTCTTGATGATAAATTCTGAGAACTAAATTAACAATAACAATATCCGTGAGAAAGTAACAATAGAAATTTAAAAATAAAAGAAATTATAATAAGCACTAATTACTTATAAGAGTAAAACACGTTTTCACTGAATTCACGCACTTGTCTTGAAAAGGTTGTTTTAGATGAATTGCACTTTCACTGGATAATATAATGTTGTTAAGACTTACAGGAACACGAAGAAAATGTACTGGAACATGACCACTTCTCTTTGGTCACCGGGAATTGAAGTTTTCCCTTTCAGGAACAATGCAGGAAACAGAATCACGATCACGACACCCACGGTATAGAGTTTGGTTCAGATTTTAGGATGCACCATAGATGATATGAATATTAGATTTAGAATATTATGAGTTCGATTTTTGACACTTTTGACACTTTTATATGTTAATAATTGAGTCTGGAAGGAGACGTCCCAGGGATACCTTCACCTTCGGTATCCCACCGCTGCCACCAAATTGTTATAAGGATTTGCGAATTTGGATTTTTAAAAAAAAAGAAATAATAATTAATTTGACGTTGAAGGATTTTTATTAATTATATAAGACTCGAGAAAAAGGGCAAGTGTCACGCGCGGAAGATGGAATCGAACTAACTAATTTTAATGTCTAACTACTATGAACTATCAGGAGTGCTGACTAAGGAATAGGGTTAGGGCCGTTAGGCACTATTATATACAATACATATATATAACAGTATGTATTACGGAGCTAGTCCTAGTGTCTGGGGATAATAATTGTAATATACTTTTGTAGATTGCTTTTTGTAACCTAAATTTATTTTATTTCGATAATAATTCTCCACCATAACTAATAGGAAACAATTAGTTTTGAAATTATTTTTTTTATTTTTTTTTAATTAGAAAATTCGACGACATACACAATATATAAAATTGTGTTAGACCTTTCACTGATTCAGGGATTCATTTATGTAGCTTTTTTATTTGAGCGATTATCCTCTTTTAAAGGGCCCGCTTTGCAAAATTAATAGACAATTACTATGGTTAACAATTACAAAACACTAAAACAAAAGAAAAAAATTAAATAATATAAATGGGTGAATTGAAAAAAAACAACACTAATACAAAACCAATACTGAATTACCTTTTATGATTAAGGGACAAGTGTTGCCGTTGCATACAGTTAAATAAATAACTTTAAATACATTTGAAAGGTTTTATCGCTATTTTGTTAATCAATGCAGTTATTGTTGGCGCATTGCAATTGTTTTTAAGGTCAATATCTAAAGTAAATAAAACACATATATAAAAGCAGGCATTTGTTTAAGTTGAGTTTAAAAAGAAAAATGAACGGCATATTAACAGGTTAACATATATTTTTTATAATACACTAGTTTGTATTGTTCGACCACACCTCAGAGTTACTATATTGACTTATAGGCGCTATCGCGGTCAAAATATTACCACTGACGTGCGGTCGACTGTAATATTTATGGAATTAATCGTATTTTTTACCTTCAGTTTATATAGGCATTTTCTTGAGCAACTTTTAAAATACTACGCTACGCTATAACTTTTATCATAAGTTGTTCATAATTTGTAGAAAAAAAATCCGACGTATTACCTACATTTTTCTTTTGCTGGTTTATTATTTTTGTCTATCTTTGACGAAGTGTATCTCAATGTATAAATTGGAACCGAGTAATGAATTTATTGCGATATTTATTTTGAATTAATTAATCATATTTCATTTACAGGACTGATAACCTTAGCTTGTTTCCAACCGCTAGTATGTTGTGGGGATGCTCCGGGTCCAGTATTATATCCGGACTCCGGCCACATAAGCTGCGCCTGTCCTCGTATCTATGACCCGGTCTGCGGCACCGACGGCTGGACCTACTCCAACGAGTGCGAGCTAGACTGTGTCAGCGACCACAACGTAGCAAACCACCTCCCACCCATTAACATTTACAGGTACGGATGGTGCCCTATTTATCCATGTGACTGCAGCGGCATACCTGCAAACCCTATCTGCGGATCAGATAACCAAACATATGGAAATTTCTGCTACCTTAACTGTGAGAACACAAGACGGTACGGTCTCGGCCTTGACCCTATCAGCGTAGCATACGATGGAGCTTGCCACTACCCCACCTGCGAATGCTCTGATGTCGTCATCCCAGTATGCGGCACAGACAACCAGACCTACAGGAACATCTGCTTCCTCCAGTGCGCCAGCCACAAAAACGAAGCCAACTGTTTGCCACCTATCGATGTTCAATACTCGGGAGCTTGCGATACTGAAAGCTGTATATGTCCGCTAAACATAGATCCTGTCTGCGGAAGCGATGAAGTGACTTACAACAACTTATGCCAACTGGACTGTGAGAACCGAAGGCGCTATGCACTGGGACTGGACCTTCTTACAGTTCAGTACAATGGCACATGCGTAGACTGCATCTGTCCAGCCGTGTACGACCCTGTATGCGCCAGCAACGGCGTTACTTTTGGTAATGGATGTTCCCTCGGATGCGAGAACCAGAGACGAGCGCGTCTGGGCCTGGCGCCGCTGACTATCGGCAGCCACGGCGTCTGCCCGTGCATCTGCTCTTTCCTATACAGCCCCGTCTGTGGATCAGATGGCAACACTTACGACAATCCATGTCTTCTTAATTGCGAGAACAGGAGGCTTCAAGATTTGGGTTTACCACTGATCGAAATAGCTTACAAAGGAGTCTGTGATTGTAACTGTGGTTACGCCTGCCCCCTGAACTACGACCCGGTATGTGGCAGTGACGGCCGCACCTACTCCAACAACTGCTTCTTATCCTGCCAAATGGAATGCGACCCCAACCTCTACTGGGCGTGCGATGGCGAATGCTGAACTAAATATTTTTTCATACAATAAAATATGAGCTAATTTAAACTCGACCCATATCTTTTAATTACTCGATACGTTTAGGTTTTTAAAGAGCTCGTCTAAATGAATAAGGTTTACAATATTTAGTTAAAGATTTCAGTGTTGGACTGTTTTTAACGACCACCCTCAAAACAGACGATTATCGCTAAAAGCGGAATGGACTGTCGCTTATTATTAGCTACATACATATAATGCTTTCAGTCTCTGAAACTGTCTACGCATCACCAATTTTATTTAAAACTGCAAATTGAAAAAAAATACATTAAAAAATTAAAAATAATTATCGTTAGAGAAAATTAACAGCGCTGTTTTGGAATATAATTAGATATATATACAAGAATATGTAAATCAACTTCACTGTCAAAGATGTTGTTAGTAAATAAATTTAATAGAATCCGAAGTTTTATGCTTAAAAATTTCAAGAGCCCATTATTCCTTTTGGTTCGGGTATGACTGTGAAAAATATGAAAAGTGACGTATTCTCTCTGTACCCAATCATTTGAAGTAATGTGTATTATCCTTTTATTCATCTCTACAGGTCGCCATCGCAGCATTTACTCCTTAAATAACGTATCATCAATATTATTAACGGTCTACACCACATTTAAACAGGCTCACATTATAATAGGGCCACTTACGTAGGTAGACGGTGCTTGAGCTTCGAGCACTCGACAGTTCTAACTAGCCGGGGTCACCACCGATAGGTCAAGTTGGCTATAGAGACCGACATAACATTGCACGATAAACTACTAATCTAACAGAAACCTGCTAACTAAACGTGTGTGTTATTTAACTATATTTTTTTACACAATGATGTCGTGAGAAAATCATTTGTTGAGATAATATAAACATTTTCCTAAGACTGGTCGAGCCGATCCTTAATCTATAGCTAATTTGAACACATACTTACCTTAATATGTAAAGAAGTACTTTTAGTAAAATGTTTTAATCGTTCAATCCACTCAACTTATATATTTGCTCCTCCGACAAAATATACTAGTTTCCTTCTACTAAAACTCAGTGAACTACTGAGATTATAAGCCAACAAATAAAAACGGATTGTTTCACGGCATATTTCATAGGTATAAAACGTCGAAACGAAACAACAACCACGACATCGGCTCACTGAAAGCCATATAAAAAGTACACGGAAAAGCTCACTTCTACAAAACAGAACCATTGGCAGTAGTTCAACAGACAATAGATAACAATAATATTTTAGGAATTTAAATGCAAAAAACCTTTGTATACTTATTTAAAAACGTTTAGTCGTATAAAAGGTGCTGCAAAAAATTATTTAACAACAATTTCGTTGTTAGAACAGTACCTGAACAGTATTTCTGTACATCAAACTTGAAATTAAACGAACGCCTAACAAAAAATGTGCTAAAAAACGACATAACAAAGGACTTTGGCCATTATAATTGTGACAGTAGTGGACTTACAATGGGGTATTAGTACAGACTTGGTTTACTCTGTTTTCTCTTGTGCAATGTCGAATAGTGCAGGAAGGCTTGCGCGGGACTCCCGGACGCCGGAAGTGGGCTCATCTGCGATACTCAGTAATAAATGCTGCACTACTTAAATACGAGGCTATTTTACTATCAAACTTTTTTCATTTATTTTTAGAATTGTAGTTTTAAAGAATATTTTTATTTTTATTTAAGGCACTTTCGAGACTAAACGACTGTCGTTGATATGATGATATTCAGATAGATCCAGTAAGACTGGATACTGAAAAAAACTCATTTTAGAAAAAAAGCGAGATTAAATAATATCACAAATTGGTCAGGCGCTGTATTATTTTCATTTCAGAAAGACCTGAGCAAAATGCGAAACAGTTTTACAAAAGTTATAAGAATGACTAAAGGAACTTTATTGATCAAAGCTTCAGGTTCCATCATATAAAATCATAATCCATAGTAAGCCAGACCTTACTACAACAAAGTTGCTAAAATATATTATCCGGCTCTACAGTTACATAAAACTAGATAACGGGTAGATATCCCGGAAATTTTGCCGTATGCAGTGCCCGGACCGGTCCGTCTACCCCACCAGTGCCTCATCTGCGCCGTACCAACTAAATTGTTAACTATACGGTTTGAAACAAACCAACTTTTATCCGGATCTTCAGTTTCCGTTTCCGGTCGGTATTTTATGTTATCTTTGTAAAAGAAGAGAGAAAAGAAAAAGGGGGATTGTAAACTATATATGACGGCATTTAGTATCTTTTTTAGATGCTTAGAATTGGAGAATTAGAACCTAAGTATATTATAATATGTTGTTGAGGTTAAATCAAACATAGTATCAAATCTCTAGACTTAATACTTATCCACAAGTCTAATTTAGACACAAGTTAGTTTTACCGTCGAATAGTGCCTTAACGTACCTACCTACGTTTTCGTAAAATTCAATAAAAAAAATCTTCTTAAGAATCAATAAACTTTACGTTAAAAAAAACAATAACATAATAAATATAAAAAAAATGTTTATAGAAATGTTGACATAATTTTTTTTATAACAATAAGCAAAAGTTGGAACAGAATCCATACAAAGTACTGTAACAGCTCCGTACATAACAAAGAGCTTAACAAATTCCCAACAGACAGTAAGATTACATAAATATAACAGAAGACACAAATTCATGGCCGTTTCCGACTTGCACAAAGTTACCGTTGGCCAAAGTAAGAACTATGTATCTAATTAATGTGGAATTCCGACTCTAAGTGAATTGTTGATTCATTTTCAAGGACTCGGTCACGTACATATATATAATGACTATACCACATAAAAGCTCTTGGACGAAATGTTCATCAGCTAAGTTTGCATAACTGACTATTTAATCAATTATTTCAATCGCTGTAAATCGCAATCATATAAACTGTGGTAATATTGTGGGATCCTACTGGTTCACCTTTTCAAATTCAGCAATAATAGTCAACTGTACCTGAGTAATACTATTGATAACTTATAAATTCTGTGTGTGCTGCTAAAAGTGATTTCTTTTTGGTTACACTTTATTCTAGTAACATAAAAATAAGTTAAATATTAGAAAAGGCGATAGTCGAGCTCTCTGGTAGCATAATATCGTAGTATTTACTAACACATAACAGAGTAGATTCTAGGTAAAAGCTAAGAGACAATGCTGCCATAATAAACGTGAACAAAAGGCCATTATTATAAGTAATTCGAGAGCTATTTACTTCGCAGATTACATGTTATTCAGCATCATTGTCCTTTACACAATGAAGCCGCGACCCATTTCCTAACTTCTGCAGTAATCGTTTTATTTGTGAACTTAACACTTGGTGAAGTGCGAACAAAGAACGTTGCCCTTTTCAGCCCTAAAAGAATACGCTCAACGGTTATTATCTGTGAAAAAAAGTTTGAAAGAAACGAGGTGGGAATAGTACCTATCTCTATATGTACGCTGTATATAATCCTGCCAAAGGGAGGACCGACGATGCCATTTAGTAGGGATAAGTTTTGTCTATCAGATAAAATTTCAGAACAAAAATCTAAAATTGTATTCGATATTTAGTTCAATATGAACGTGATCCCTTCAATATAGCTTAAGATATAAATTTAATTGCACTGCACGACAAACATTTAAAGATAAAACGGAACTGATGACTTTTGCACACATCTGTCTTAACGCATTGATAGATAGGTACTTCAGTAGCATAAAAATAGCGAGATATCTTATACCTACAGGTACCTAGATAGTATCTCCAATTTTCATTAGCCTGAAAACATTTAAAATGGAACCAGGTAGCAAGTTAAAACGTCCCAAAAACTCATTCAACCATAGTCAAAGGTCAAAACAAAAGTTTTTCACGAGAAGATTTTACTGAACCGAGGCTGTCCAGTTTTAGTCCAGAGACTCGATTGTAATATGTTTCGGACTGTGCCATTCTCTGGTACTCATCGTAAAGTGTTAACCTCAGATATAGAGTGGTGCTAATTGTATTGTACTGTTGTAATAGTAGGTAAAAAATTATATTCTAATTTTTTATTGCCTTCTACAAAGACCACTACGATAAGTTGACCAACCTATTTATTTTTTCAAAGGCAACTGGACCTTTTCACCAATGTGTAGCAAATTTGTATTATAATCAAGTATAATATGAATATTCAAAATAATAATATGTCTTAAAATATACCTTATATAATCGCATCTGTTTCAAATAAGTGGAAGGAATAATTAAACTCCGAATAATGTTTAGCAGAAGCAAGTTGTTATACGCCTGCACAAACACAATAGCAACAAGTTTCAGTCCGGAGCTCTGTCAGCAATTGTTACCAGGCGTCCGTCTCGTGCCATTGCATAACTTAATGCACCCATAAACTCCACTGACTTCACTTGATTTCACGGCCATTTGTTTTTATAACTTTAACTATAATGATATATTTTGACTTTCTTTGACATAAGCCTTAAAGATTTTTAGTCGATGCCTTAGTAGGTTCTAAACAAAATGTTTGAAAACATGTAATAGAATAAAATGAAATTTAATTTCGTAAGCAGTAATCATAAATCAAATCAAAGTTTTTATCTAACATGACTAAAATGTTATATAAAGTGTTAATTTTTTTTGTTATTAATTTTTTTGATACTCTTGGCGAAGAAAAAGAGCCCATTGGGTCTACTAAGGAGTTGGACTATACTATTTTGGCGGGTGAAGCAGAGATGCATAAAAGTGATATATTACATTTCCTGAATCAGACGCATGTCAGAGAACAGTACAAGGCGTTGTATAACTGTTTATTGACCAAGTTAATGGGTAAGTGGCAATTAATTTGAACGTAGATAATGTAATGCTATTACGAGAGCACGACACGGTTAGTTAAAGAAATGAGAAAATAAATTAAAAGTTACAATCTATTCAAGTATAGGTAATTTTAGTTTTTGATATAAAACTTTTATGAGACTGGCAATTATTTAGTTTCCCTCTTGTTTAATGATTTCTCAATGATATTAGTAAAGTTTAGCAAGTTCGGCTTCGTCTCTAGAAAGCATTGAATCATAAATTGATATTTTAACTATGTATTGTGTTAATGTTTCATAGACATAAGTACAAGTACACACACACAAGTAGCTGCAGAAGTCGTTCATGTACATGATGAGTTTAAATATTATGGCATATATCCTTACCAATATATATAATTAAACTATGTGTTTATGTGGAGATTTATTGTTTTTTTTTTCATTGATAATGGTCTATCCTTTACCCTGTATACAAAGATTGTCAGAATTTTCGCATGGTATATATTGGTACCTTGTATCCATACGTACATGGCTAACATTCGAAACACCCGACTGTTTACAACACTAATCCTAACGTATCTTATCAAACAAGTCGTATATTTGATCACGAACATCATCTGTACTGTTTGCTAGGCCATTAAAAACAATCTCTCAGACAACACTCCAAAAGACATAAATCCAGAACGTCAAGAAACCCTACCTCTCCGACTAGCATGCATTACATGCTGAAATTTGAGAATGTGTATAGCTTAACAACTCTTTTATTTATTTACAGGAGATAATATGCAAGAAACCCCATCCCGAAGAGGTATGTAAATTATAATAAATTGAAATACATATACATGTGTTATAATCGATATCCATTTACCATACAAAGCGCATTCCCATAACATGATATATGTTCCTACTATATCTCTGACATAACGTCTCGTCATCCTGTTGAAAATTACTTCTCTTTCTTTGACTTTAACCCTCTGATTAGACATAGGTACGCTAAAGTAGGTTTTTTTTTAAATATTAAGTTAGCAACACAGTTTAAATTTAAAAGACATCAGTACATCTTATATTTATCCTCTAGAGCAAAAATACTGCAAGGCAGATAGAAGCGATAGTTTAAAAAGACATCAAACGTTTCAGAGTTAAGAATATACGCTATAAGACCATACGCTCTGTTTTACATGCCTCTTATAACAAACATGTTTCTAAAACATCCAAATAGGCTTGATGTCGTCAGTGGGCTCGACTCGGCGCATAGTGTCTGGTCGCAACACATCTATCGCGGCCGTGCCCTGGCAGGTCTCGCTGCGGGAGAAGACCTACCCCATCTGCGGAGGATCCGTCGTCACTGACGTCTGGCTGCTCACAGCTGCTCATTGTCTATTGAGGTAAATACAGTTACAAGTGCATGTGGCTAATGAGGGTAGCATAAAGTTTCATACATTTACCAGTTACCTTATGTAAAATAGTTCGCAAAGAAAAAGTCTGCAGACTATTTCATAACAGTATTTTGTCATTTTTATTAGAGTAATTGTACAATATTTTCTAGAGTAAAATAGCATACCTACTCCACGAACAAAGACTCACAAATAATCATTTAGCATACCCCACTAAACCTTCACGAGGGAATAAGAACAAAAACCAATAAACAGTCAACAAAATCTCCTGCGGAGCTAGAGCCCGCGAACTACTCCAAATAAATTCAGCGGTAGCGCGCGCACTTTTTATGGTCCGCCCCTAGCGAATTGCGTTCCTTTCGCCAATTTCAATTTATGCCCTAGCGAGACTGAGTTTTTCCGATGCAAAATACCAATCGCCAGAGGCCATGGAACAAAGCAGCCACAGTTTGTTACGTAGGCAGGTCTCCTGGGACTTTACGATTGCTCCGGAGAAATTTATTGTCACCCACTTGGAAAGCGATACGTTGCCGGCAAAATGTTGGGACATGTGCCGACTACTGCGAGCGCCAATATCCTTCGTATTAGGATGGAGATGTTGCTCTCGTGTTATGTCTCCTGCATAAACGTAATTGGTTTCTTGTTAGGGTTGTTCGTTTTGATATTTTCATTTTTATGGGCTGCAAGATGTCACGAAGTCTATGATTGTTAACGACTGTCGAGTCGTTATAGTTTACTGCCTTCTCCTCGTAGCTACAATTTGCATATTTTTTTTTATAAAATAAATTAGTGTTTTGTTCTAGGTACTTAGTACCGAAATGCCATACTCGGGTGTTGATTATTGGTTACATATTATTTTTGATTTAAGTATCGTTTGTCATAATATGATGAAATCCCTTAAGTAACCATTAACGACTGTGAGTGCGGCAGTTAGTCTTTTATATCCGTTAGAGTCTAATTGTATGAGAAAAACCATAATTTAGGTGATACTAAAAATATGAAAAAGTGCTCGAGGTCTTCCCTTCAATATTTGGAATTTGACCAATAAATTGGAGGCGAAAATGAAAAAAGAAATCTATATCATATTCCTATCTACATCTGACGCGGTTTAAAAAAATACCTAAAACGATAGATAAAACGAAACAAAGCCAATGTTTTCTCGTTTCACAATAACTCCGTTGGACCTAATTACAAATTAAGCCGGCACGTGATCAGTTTCAATTACGTTTTTATTGAAGGCCGCCTTTTTACGAGTAACAGATGTTTTTGCAGCATGTTCTCATTGCAATGTTGCGACAAATATATTGTACGCTGGTATTGATCCTTGGATTACGATTATTTAATAAGATTACGTGATCAACTCACTGTGGGAATTCAATAATATTGGTAAAATTTAATTGGAACTAGGCACAAACAGTAAAATTGACAATGAGTTCACTCTGAGTAGGTACTCTGGGTTTACTCTTGTACTAACACGATTATATCGGAGACGCGTAGTATCAGTAGTGTCGAGCCTAACTAAAGCATATCATAAAGCGTCGAAATACATAACTTGCTAAACTTATGTCAGAAGTGTCTCAGGAAAGTTATTAGCTATTTTATTAGTTTTTTGATTCTAAATAGAGCCCGAGCGAGCGAGCTGAGCGTCCGCCTCGGCTCATCATGGAAGACGCACGGCGGCGAGATGTATGACGTCAAGGAGTGTTACGTCCACCCTCGTTACGTCAGCAAGACGAAGACGAATGACGTAGGCCTGGTGCGCCTGTACTCGCCGCTGCGCTTCTCCTCCAGGGTCCTGCCGATACGGCTTGTTGCTAGGGAGGCACGGCTGCCGGCGAATGAGCCCGCTATCGTCAGCGGGTGGGGAAAACTTAAGGTAAGATTGAGTGAACCCCTACTTGATGACTAATAGGATTGACATGTTCTCTAGTATAGTAAGTAGATCCACATCCAAATATCAGATATTTCAAAACGTTAAATGACTCTAGTTGCGCTGAGTTGAGATAACCTAAGATACTATAAAAACCTAAGGTAAATATAATGACATAATATTTTATCAAGAGCAATCTGATGTACCACATAGTCACTGTAATCAGCTGCCAAATTGATATTAGTTTTTTTTTGGTGAATATTTAATAAATAGAAGCGACCAACGTGTCTTTAAAGAAATGTAATGCCAGACATTGATGACATCTACTGTTTCTTATTTTAGAGGCATTGATCAAGGTATACTTGGTTAGTACGACATGTAACATCCTCTGACATTAAATTATCCGTTACAGTTTAGTTTTTAAACTATCGTACATTCATTAAATACCTGTCTAAAATGAACCCAGGAAGGAGGACCAAGTGCGACTTACCTGCAGTCATCCACGATCAAGACGATCGCCATGAAGCTGTGTCGCCGCTCCGGGCTGGACCGCAAGGCCATCGACCCCTCCTCCATGTTCTGCGCAGGATCCTTCAGCCAATCATCTCCAGATGCTTGTCAGGTAGACATTATATTTTTTACACTTTTATCTACTTGAGAATTTGACAAGAAAACACTTGACAATAATTCAAATTCACATTTTAGTGCTCACTTTATTTCTCTTCGATGTTAACACTAATCACTAACACATATTGTTCGTTTTGCCATAATTTGGTGCACTGGCCATTGCACGGTGAAACATTTAAATAATCAAAAGCAAACTAACTACCTTTCCTCGCGTCCATATAATTGTGTATTAAGTGTGGGTAGATGCCAATTTTAATTAGAGAAGCGTCTCGTTCGCGTCAGAGTACAGAGGTGAGACGTGTTGATAATGATAATGCCTAATACAATATACCACAAAATTTAGTAATCTTTTACCGTTGACAGTAAACATGGTGACATTTCTTGAAAAACTTTTCATCTAAATAAAATAGCGTTTTAGGTAATCGACTTCAAAAAAGAGGTTTTATACCAATGGAGTTTTCACTCACCTTTATATTATACCTTTGGTGAAATCAGTTTGGTATTTCCCAATGTATTTCCTAACATATAGGACTTTGAAATCTTAATAATTGATTAGACATAAATGTAGAAAAAACGGACCTCAATTTAAAAAAAAAAAAAAAAAAAACTAAAATCATACTAAACACACAATGAATACCGTACTAATAACATACTAAATAATAAAACAAACAATGAATACCGCCTTCGAATTGAGAACTTCCTCCTTATGAAGTTGGTTTAAAAGCATGACATACCGTACCCTACCAACTTCCAAGCCGATCATGCATCTCGAAGACCCTCTTTTGAGCTGTCAAACTAAAAATAAATATGAATACGGGAAATACTGTGAAACAAAATCCAGTTCCACATAAAAACTACCTACGTTTCAACTTCCGCAGGGTGACAGCGGGGGCCCCATAGTGTACGAGGGGGTCCTGATCGGCGTGGTGTCGTGGGGGCTCGGCTGCGCGCGGGGCAACTTCCCCGGGGTCTACACGCGGCTCTCCTACCCCCTCATCTACGACTGGGTGCACAGCCACATCACCAAGAAGATCGAAAACAACACGGCGCTGTAGTAGGTATTATAGTCAGTCCACAAATAAAGGAGTTATGGAACTTTTTTGTTGCGTTTTTACCCTGATTCAAAACTACATTTTTTTTATTGAATTTGTCCAAAGATTTAACAGATTTTAATTTTATTATTAAAAATAAGTGTGGCCCTCTGTGGTTTCTTGTGGTGTGAAATGAAACATCTAATATGTTTAAATGGGTAGGTATCACATCTAATGATCAACATCATTGAATTCAATATTAATGATACAAGAATTATACAATAGGCATGTTTCCAAATTTTATTTTAATGTCCGCCTGGTAGATTAATAAATTTTGGCAAGGCGTGACGTCATAAGCCCCCACTCCGAAACTTTAAAGCGCTGTATCTTTGTAAGTTTTTATTGTTTTGATAAAAGAAAAAATACGTGTCTAATAATTTTTTATTATCTATTTGACGGACTAAATAGATTTTAACTTTTCATACCCAGGAAACATCCCTATTAATTCATATTTATTCTATTATTGACATAGCCAGAAATCGTTTATTTAAATAAAAACAACAATTATGTACGGCAATGGTTTATTGAAAATTCGTCGGCGTACTTGGTGTTTTTTCTAATATTTACGTATAATTTATGTATATAAGATAGTATATCTCACGTTTACTAAACATACAAAACAAAAATGTAATATTATCACATTATATGAAATTACTTTATAGCCTGTTATCGCAGTTATAATAATAGTAGATTTTACCGTTTCTTTCTTTCATGAAATTTAAATATTTTCTTTAATTTGTTGAAAATCTAAATAAAAATTGCAGTAAAGAACATATATATATACAAACATATTATGATAAGTACATATAGTAGACATCATTTGGCCCTTTACACATATCTAAACATCTATGAACATTTATCTAAATACACAAAAAAATCACAACACATTTTTTTAAGTGCACAACTCAGTACATAATTCAAAAACGAAATGTGTATTGGTACGTGGCTTTATTTAATATAAGTTTCTACGAAAAAACTATTCCTAAAATAAGTTCTAAAAAAACAGTTACTGTAAAGCAGCAAAAAAACATTGTTTCACAATAATCTAAACTTTAACATTAATCATTAAAATTATATTTTATATTGCACAAGCAATAAGATTGCCAATAAAATTAACAAAATCATTATCTTTACTAAAATATTCTTATACAATAACAGATCATAATTATTGTGCTTCCTTAATTTGAGCTTACTACTAACATTTATTATTATATTGAAATAGTAAATTGATAAAAAAAAATACATAAAACCTGATTTAAAATATTAAAAGTCTCAAAATAATTAACATGACCAGGTATCTGCTGAATAAAGCAACATAATATTTTCTTAATTGAAATAAGTTATAGTGTTTCTTATTAAAGGGCAACAAGAACCATTATACTTTTAACAACCTAATTGAAAAAACAATCTTAAAAAAACAACCCTTATTACTTAAATCTGAAGTTTAAGCAGATATCTATACATATATTATCTGTGGAAACAAATGAATTTAAAAGGAGTAGAATTAATTAAAACATAAGTTTTAGACTTAGAGAATTAAAACATTAAGTAAACTAGATAAGTTTGCAGGCCACACTAACATTTTTATTATACATATATTATATTCAGCATGTAAGCGGAATATAATCTAAATATACTAATATATAAAGCTGAAGAGTTTGTTTGTTTGCTTATTTGTTTGTTTGTTTGAACGCGCTAATCTCAGGAATGGTCCGTTTTAAAAAAATATTTCAGTTTTGGATAGCCCATTTATTGAGGAAGGCTATAAGCTATATAACATTACGCTGCGACCAAAAGGAGCATTTAAACTGTTACAAAAATGGAAAAACGTTGAAACTAAAACACGCGGACAAAGTCGCGGGGGCAGCTAGTATGTAAGAAAAATGTTACTGTGACCTGCAAACCTTTCTAGTTTTTTGTGTGTACCTACGATTATAGACTTTGATTTGTGTTGTCTAAATATATAAGGGAAACTGTAAAAACTTTAGCTCGCGTGTTGCCAATAAAAATTAAACAGGCGCATCTAAATTCTACCAGATTGCGAGGCGTTAAAAGCCACATTTGATTTCAACATAATATTCATATCACATAAGAACTGCTATTTTTATCAAACCACTAAGGATAACCATTTATCACCCAATTTAATTCATAACTCGTCTGATCTCATGATGTTTTCTATTCGGCCTTTTATGGTTTGTTAATTAAAACCAGAGAAATCTGAGCAAAAGGCCGTAGTAGGTACCTAATTGTTGTAAGTTCTCTAGCCTGATCTATAAGCAACTCGATACCACCAGGAATATCATTGAAATTCTATCTGTAAAAGTAGCTTAGGTCTCCAAAACTTAAACCATTAAACACAACCCAAATGTTTGTGCTTTCTTGTTTACAATGACGATGATTTTAATTAATCTTACAATTATTTTCTCTTAGATATAAAGTATAAGAACTAGGTACCTATCGTTTTACTATATAAATAATAAAAGTTTTAAAAATCTGTTACAAAAAACAGACAACAGTATATACCCCTATTCATCGGTATTAACAATAAACAATAATAATAATTTCATCGCTTTTTTGGGTTATAAGTAGTAAACATATTTTTAATACATTTATGATTAATATACTAAATATACTATAGTATACAAACACACAATATACACTAGAATCTGACATGACAACAGTTCTATATAACACGACAATTTAATCATTTGAGCTAAGTGTCAACACTTTCAGGGTTAGAAGAGCTTTTCACGCTTATCATTCACTTCACAACACTCTCTTATGTCTAAACAAGAGTCACAGACAGAATTATTCTTAAAAAGACTTGTAAGCTCACTTTAAAATACTGATTGTTGTTTCTTCTTGTCAGAAGACCAAAGAAGACGCTATTATTGTAAGTATTCCGAGGCCGGCGGAGAGAGCACGGCCTCGCGATGCCTAGGTCTTCTTCTGCTGTGGTCTTCTCAACAAATGCAGAGGGTCCTTCCTATATCTCGCAAAGAGTTCTCTCTTGAAAGTCTCAAAATGTTTCCTGTTCTTTTCGTTTTGTCTCTCCCGCCATAAGGGCCGGTTTCTTCTGGTCTGCAAGCCCCAGTGGACTGTAAATATTGGGGATAGCACCTTGAACTGATACCCGATTAAGAACATCTCGTAAACCTGCAAGTTGATAACATTTTTAAGATTAAACTTACTCAGTCAATCGTACAATAACTAGGTTAAAAAAAATATGTAGATTTTAATATTCTTAAACCTTTATTATGAATCTGTTCCAGAAATATGACAATAAGCTCACCACTAATTAACTATATGGAACTTCTTTTACTTTAATATCTCTGTAAATGATAAAATAGTAAAACCCAACAGTAGTATAAAAACGTTTATTATAAAAATAAATAAAATACATTTACCAGTCTAAGCAGAACAGATGTCATCCTATGTTAAAACTGTTCAATTTGATGGCTTCAATACTATATTATAAGCAAAGGTACAAAACATTAAAGACAAAGGTTTTCTCTAGATAATAAGTAGTTCAATAGTAATAAGCGATATTCAAAACTTGGAAAGATTTCAAAGAACCCCGAGCTACAATACACCAACTTAATCGCGAATACAAAACTACATTAAACCATATTTCCTGGTAATCGAAAAGCTTACTGGCTTTAGGCCAGGATAACGCCAAGTACTAAGTAACCAGGATAACTTAAGCTCTGCTAAATTCTACATACATTTATCTATCACAGTTTTGCTGAAATTTGTATCTAAAGTGATGAGGATAGAGTTGGTTTTTGTTTAAACTCCTGTGTTGTCTGTGATCCAATTTCTGAGAGAGGCTAGGTTTGTGAAGACGGTCGGTGATAGCGGTAATGCGCATCCTCTAGCGAACGATACGACGCCGAACGCTGTGCCTCGGAACACCGCCGGCCCTCCGGAGTCGCCCTGAAAGTGTTTCAGATAAGTGAAACCTGTTCTTCATTTAAGAAGACTTAACGTTTAGTGAGGAAATATCTTATTTTCTTCATAAAACATTTAATTATCAGTAGTAAACATTGCAAAAAACTATTGCCGTTTTGCCTAATTAGGTATAGTTACAATTCTTCCACAAATTTACCCACCACCACTTTCCACTCACCTGGCAGGACGATACACCTCCTATAAGGAAATGTCCTCCACAAAACATGTTGCCAGTCAGAGCGTCACCATATGACAGCCTGCAGAGCCAGTGAGGCACCACGGGAACGTTAGCTTCCATCATCGTTCTTGGGATACGTCGACCACCGGGCTAAGAATGCAGAAAGGTTTAGGATATCTTAAGGTAAGGAATATGTACCACGAATCCAAGACCATTATTGACAGCAAGTAGATAATTTACAACAGCAAACTGATGATTGAAGTTAGTTTAAAACGTGAAAATCAGGCGTTTGAATCGTTAGTGCACGCTAATTTAAATATCACTACAATATACGCAAAAGTGTCAATCAAATGCAAAAGACTTACAGCAGTCAATCCCCAGCCCGTCACAGTAAGCCTAACCAGCGGCACGGCCTGCCTCGGCTGCGGCAGTTTGATAGGCCTAATATTGGCATTAAAGTTTAGTGGCCTGACCAGCCTCAAGGCCGCTATGTCGTTGTCGAACCGAGGTCTTCCGTACTGAGGGTGGATGGTGATGTTAGTGACCCTCACGATCCTGCCTCCAGAGTCTCGGCGGGTACTGCCCACGCGGAGTCTGATTGCACTTGGGGATGTGCTAAAAATAACGAGAAATATAACCCAGTTGAAAAGTTAATCTGTATGGATTTTGTAAAGAGGGGACGCGTTGATAGAATATTAGTAAAAGGTTATAATTATGATGATGATGATGATGATTTAGTGACCACTGCAACAGAACTCAAATTAAATAGATGAAGGTGGGAATAGATAAGTGTACAATTTCTAATGATCTTCCAACTGAAATTCTTTAACAAACATATTTTTTGTTTCTCTTGAGATACGGATTAGCACGTGTACTGAGAGATTGCAATTAAGGGCTAAAACTACAACTAAAATTGATCTCACAACCATAAAACTCGTCACAACCGGTCAGCTGAAAATTTCAAATTAACTAAGATAAAAGCAATACCAAATTAAATATTTAAGGTTATCTTACAACAGTTTCATCATTAGTAATTAAGATTTTATTGAAACAAAAAAATAATAGCGCTAATTATTTTAAAGCATGTTTCAAAACATTAAGTCTGAAATAATGCAATAGTGTCATTGAAATCAAATAAATTGGAATTACACTAAAAAAAATCTGTAGCCGCTTGTCTAAATTGTTTGTATGTACATCACGACAGTAATTAACTTCCTAATAATACAGTTTAATGACTAATTAATGATAACACTTCTCGGGCGAACCCTGTTAATATTCTTAAGTATAAACGAGCAATATGTAGGACTAAACCAACGAACCAGTTTTAAATACGAAGCCAATTTATAAGCAACCAAAACAGCCCTTAAAACTCATGAATATCCAAGCAACGAGCATTGCATCGTAAACTCATGGAATGCCCACTCGACCAAAACATTCGCGGAGAGCACTTGAAGCAACGTTACTGTGTACTTCATAAAATATTCACGCAGAGAAAAACCGACGCAGTGCGGGGTCACGGCTGTAACGATCACGATTATACATTGACACTGTTAGCATTAGAATTTCATATTTCTAGGGATTTTCGGAAGGTTACGTCTCAGCTGGAGATAAAATGCTTTAGAAGAGTCGGGTTTAGAAATTTTGAAAGAATAATTAATGGAAAAGCGAATAGAATAATTTATACACGATAGTCATTCACAAATATTGTTAAATTCTAATCATTCCATTAAAAGACACAAAAAAATAAGGCATCATAAACAGGTTTAAAATCACAAAAATCAATTAGGAATGTTATGAACATCTGATGTTTGAAATTTTTACGGTTTTACTTCATTAGTGAAACCTAAAATCAACCAAACGAGAATAATTAAATATAACCGGAGGAGCTTAAACAAATTAGAAATAATGAAAGACAAAGATACGGCGATAATTATGAAAGACTTGCAAATCAGCGTTAAGAGTTTACTACGGTCTATGGAAATGAAATGTTCTTGGAGCGAGATCTTTCTGGGTATAAATAATTTCTCTCGACCTAAGGATAGTCCTGAAGTGATAAGCAACAACGTTGAAGACCACATAAAACTTAAGTCCTTTGGTCACAATTTTATTATAACTAAAGTCGTAAAGTTAAGAAACGTTACGGGTTTAACCTTGACACCGGCAGCCCGTCCGCGAATAATATCACCGAATTTAGTACGCCTAGTAAAAAGTGTAACTATTTTTATGATTACTGATAAAATGGGACGACAGCATAGCTTCATTTATGGGCACATTAACGATGGCTTTGATTTTCTCTTCCTGAAGAATTTTGATGTAATGACGGTCGTGAAGTTTATTGCTATTTAATTTTCGTTGTTGTTTGGCAATATTTTGTGTGCTTTTGGTATTTTAACTGAGATGTAAGGGGGAATAAGTTTGATCAACGTAACAATAAGAATCCTCCCAAAAAGAGAAAAATAAATCTCAATCTGAACATCGAAGATGTAAATATGTAAATTCTATATGGAAATAACATTTTATGTAATATTAAGAAGTCAAGGTCATTTGGTCTTACTAATAAAAAAATGTAAGCTTATGTCACCATAGTCACGTTAAAACAAAGATTTTAAAATAGATGCAGAAACGTTAAGAAAACTAGTAATGTACTTACTTCTGTACACAATGAGCAGCCGTCAACACATAATCTTGACTAACTATAAAGCCTCCACAAAAGGAGTTCCCATTCAACACCATGGACACCTGGTAAGGATGCCTGTTGACTGACGTCGGCCGGCCTCCTATGATCTGGCCGCTGAGCTCTGGGCAAGCCTCTTCGAGATCCACATCTAATTCCTGTTGAGTGTCTTCTGTGTTTTGAGCATCATCAGCTGGTGCATCTGAGCAACATTCTCCTTCCACTGCCTCTTGGAGATCTACAAAACATGGCAGATAGTTTTGATGATGTTACCCACTCCTAAATAAGATCTAAAAATCAGGTATACTAAAAGTAAATTATGTCTTACAAAAAACTTTAAGAAAAAATTGACAACAATCAACCACATGGTTGGATGGCAATACAAAAGCAACCATCCACTTCCTCAAATAAAGAAGATACACACACAAAAGAAAACTTTTTAATATACGAAAACACACGATAGTAACACAAAAGCGCACTTACCGACAGTTGATAACAAGCACAAGAACAGGAGCACTGCAGTGACTGCAACCATGATGGCAGACAAACTCCACCTGCATTGAACACTGACTTCGGCGACAACAACCTCACTGTTCTAAATCAAATTATTGCTAAACGTCCAGTGTCCGCGAATAATTTCAAACGCGAGTCCACGGTCGCGACCTTTTCACCACCTCCCATTAATTTATTGATTTTGCGGAGTCAAGGCTTAAGACGAAAAACTATTGAAGTACTTAATGAGATAATTTACATGGGTGTTATAAGGCTTTATAGTTTGTCTTTTTTAAATTGAACCTCATCAGTTCATTTAACGGTTATTAAATCAGTACCTATGAAATCGATTGCTAAATATAATCGATTTACTTTCAAGAACATCCTTGTCTATTTAAAGTATATATACATGTGTGAATAATACCAGCAAATCATTTTAGCAAACTTACCGTAGTTACACTTTTCACTTTATTACTACCACAGTTCCTACTATTAGGTAAGTGGAACGCGCGAATTTTTTGTCTGTCTCTGAAAACATCAGAAAAAATACGAACGAACTGAAAGAAACATAACATTATGCTCAATAACAAAAGGTAGAGTGCACCAGCCGTGCTATTTGCATAATAGTCGTTAATAGCATAATAAAGAGTTGAAGTTTTTTATGTTTGAAGTTAAGTGAAACTCGACTGAATAAAAGGCCTATTTAATAAAGTCTGGGAAATAAAATAACTACCATTATTTGGGACGAATATCTATACTATTATAATAAAGCTGAAGAGTTTGTTTGTTTGTTAGTTTGTTTGTTTGAACGCGCTAATCTCAAGAACTACTGGTTCGAATTGAAAAATTCTTTAAGTGTTGGATAGCTCATTTATTGAGGAAGGCTATAGGCTATATAACATCACGCTACGACCAATAGGAGCGGAGCATAAATGAAAAATGTTGCAAAAATGCAAAACCGTTAAAACTAAAACACGCGAACAAAGTCGCGGGGGACAGCTAGTCAGTGATAAGGCTATTTTAGATAGTTGAAAGAAATCATCAACAACAACCTTACACATTTTTTTTTTTCAAGAATACCGACACGTTTCATATTTTAAAGATAAGTTTTTGCCTTTTCTACTCGTTATTTCAAATCTATGTCATACCAATTAGTATCATAGTTATTTTTAAGTACCTAACACCTGACACTAGGGCGGAACCCCGTGTGTTATGTGGCAATAAAATTAATACTCAAGTGACTATTGATTTTATTCACGGTCAACATCAAGTATGTTAATAAATAAACAGTACCGCAGAAATATTGATTGGACTTATAGTAGTGGCTAGAATGGAATGCGATGAAACTAAATTCATGTAGTCTTAAAGAACACACCGTTTTCGCGGAAAGACAATCTTTTTTTTTTAAAGAGAGAAATAACAGAGAGTATGTTATTTGTGTAAAATAAATCGGTAAAATAAACATTGTAAGGAAAACTAGATTCTTAAATGGAATTTGAAATCGCTAATCCGTATACGAGTATTGATCGCCACGCTAGCTCTCTTAGCTAGCGTGGCGATCAATACTCGTTCCTTCTCGACATGGGAATAGGCCTTTGGTCAGCAATGGGAAATAAACAGGCGGTATCATTATGTCATTATTACATTCATCCAAATATGTATATAAGAAGTACCTACGACGAGTATTAAAATATTCTATAGTTTAGCAAGATTTTGCTTATTTATATTCGCGCGTGAAATATACACAAATCCACTATATTTAAAATATCACAGTTATTTCGTGTTCAAAATGTATACGTGTCAGTTCTCTCGAATAGCAAAGAGTTATTTATTTCTGAACCACTAACTTTTGCACACGACTTTGTTTGGATGCTACACAAAAATTGACGCGTGTTGACAAAACCTCCTCACATTGGTGCTGTCAGAAAAATGTTTCTGTTTTTCACTGCCATCGTATCTAAATGGATTAGAATTGTTTTTGCTGATATTTTGTGTCGGTTTGAAACAAGTTCAAATAAAACTCGGTAAATTACTAATGTGTACAAGTTCTAGGGTTCTAAACAAAGGTCTATGATTTTATGTTAGGGAGGAGGCACAAAACATAAAAAAGTTTTTCCTCAATAAGTATGTGTTTGTGGTATTTAGACTGGGGCCATCAGAATAAGAACTGTTTAAGTCGTCTAGTATCACAAATTGAATTGGTCCTTAGTGGCGAGTCGTTGAAAATCTATCTTTTAAAATATAAACTAACATAATTTTGATACATACCTAGATACACTTCCAAATTACTACTACAATAGCAAAAAGGAAGTTAAAATTAAATAAATCGCTAGAGAGTTTCGCGATTGCAAAATATGGCACAAACTATCAATTCGTTATCGGTCACAAGTGTCACTGCAATTCCGGTAAGTGATTTTCTTGCTGATCAATTACAGTCAGAAAAGTAAGTTGTTTCGATCGTTCATAATCTAGTACGTAGATGTCACAGTAATTCATACTAATAATATAAATGCGAAAGTAACTCTGTCTGTTTCTCACGGATAAACCGCTTAAACGATTTGGATGGAGCTTGGTATGGCGTAAGTTCCTAACAAAAGACATACGCTACTCTTTGCCGAGATAACCGACAACCATGCGGGCGGAGCCGCGGGCAACAGCTAGAATATAATAAATAGTATGTCATTATATGATCAACTAGCTGTCCCCCCCGACTTTGTTCGCGTGTTTTAGTTTCAGAGGTTTTTCATTTTTGCAACATTTTTCATTTATGCTCCGCTCCTATTGGTCGTAGCGTGATGTTATATAGCCTATAGCCTTCCTCAGTAAACGGACTATCCAACACAAAAAGAATTATTCAATTCGAACCAGTAGTTCCTGAGATTAGCGCGTTCAAACAAACAAACCAAACTCTTCAGCTTTATAATATTAGTAAGTATATATTAAGGTGATCTATGCGGTGCACTTGTAAATTTAAAATTAAACGCTTCATGTGTGGATGAAATAGTTTCTACTTTGCAAAACATACAATTCCTGTCACCTTTACACATATTTAGTTATGCGATAGGCAATTTGAGAAAGCAAAGAACTCTACTCGACGTCTTTGCCCTTTTTTCCAATACAAGAATTACAGATTGGTATTTAAATTATATCATAGATGAAACATTCCACAAAGACCAACAGACTCACTAACACACATACCTATTTCCCACTAATTTTAGCCGTCAGCATCCGGCGACGTCTAAAAATAATTATAATCTAACGATTGCAACACTGAGCTTTAAGAAATTTAAAATATCTCGCGCATCGGCCTCTTGTAATCAAACCATTTCATTTTTGTTTTTTGATCACAAAAGAAAGGAGGACAGAAACTGTGTCAAGATATAAAAAAGTATTTTTTAACACGAAAATGCTTCTCGTATTTTCCAGGTTAATAATGAATGTTCTGACAGATAAATATTAACAGTTTTATATTCGAAAAAATATAAATTATGTGCATATAATAAAGTGTTAACAAAAAATAAATCGAATGAACTAGAATAAAGTAGCTTCCTACTAAAGAACTGAGCCTGTGAAATATTTAAAATATTCTGATCGAACCTACAACTTATGAATATTAGGGGTCATCAGAAGGACCATCATCACTTAAAGATGACGAGGATGCAACAGTTGTAAATAGCAACAAAACTGCATTTCTTGTCCGATACGGATCACATTATAATGTTCGGTCAAACAAAAAATCTAACCCTAATTTACACCAGTTTCTGTGCCAATTAAGTGTCGTTTACAATGCCAAGAATACAATAAAAATATTCTTTGTACTACTCATTAAATAAACTGGATACGATCGGTTATTTGACACCTGAACCGGTGACGCATCAACCTTCAACTGCCGATGGACCGTGAAAGACCCAGACACGAATAAATAAGGCGTGAAAGTTAGCGGCTGAAGAGAATGAAGGCTTAAAGATAACGGAGTGGTTTTTTTATGCTTTTAATTATAAAAAAAAAATTATGTCGAAGGCATATCATTAAATTCAAAAGACGATGTCAACTGCAACAGATATGATTGATTCAGCAAAGGTAATCTTCATATTACATTTTAAAAACCTACATTTGCGCTTCAGAATCTGAAGAACGAAATATTAATTACTATGAATATCGTATACTAATTATCAATGAGGACATTAAAAAAATTGCCTAAAATTTTGTGTAACTAGATACATAGCTAAAACATATTTCGAGTGGCAAGCAAAATGTAACGCAACGTTTTTTAGTCTAAGAGGTCAAAATAACATGAATGAAAATCCCGAGAATTGAAGCACTAACAATTACTAACATGTCGCTGTAACCTAATTAGTAGGAATAACAGAATGAGATTGAACATTTAAAATGGTTCAGCATTGTCAACATTCCAAAACGAACGCTGTGTTGTTTACAACGTACCAATATTTTGGAAAGTGGCCATTTGGACAAACACATTAAGAAACAATACGACTGCGAGTTTATCATGAACAAATAGAACTTCATGTCAGAATTACGCTATGAGCCAAATTCTACTACAACTTAATATATTTAAAGGTAGGATATAATTATGTATAAATAATGAAATAAAATAAAAAAGACAAAGAAAAAAGACTGCTGTGTACGGGTTCAAAACAACATCAAGGATTTTTTTTTTTATAATATGTACGTATCTCAAAAACACAAATTGCTAACTATAAACGCGTAAATCATTGTGACGAAAGTATGTTTTTTTTCTTCAAGAAACAATAAGCATTAAAACTGTTACATTTAGAATGGTCCATGTTTTTCAAAGCGTCTAGTAATTTGGGCGTTGGAGATTAAACTCATTAATCTAGTGTTGTTTCAATATCGAAACGTTTTCGTCTATAAATTTCCCTGTGACCAATTACGTTCGGTTGGGAATGGATAAAAAAGCACGTTATTTATTACGAATAGGGTACAAAGTGGATGACGACATTTTAAGGATTGGGGACGAAGTGAAATAGTTCTTTTCTTTTTTTTCAGTTATAGAAAACGTGAATCAATTTGCATTTCATCTTTTTTATATAATAATTCGAGTATGTGTTTTTTGAATTCCGAATTCCCACCGAAAACATGTTTTATTGTTTTTATTTTTTATTGATTACTAAAGAAATTTAAATAAAGGATTACTTATTTTCGATTTAATTCTATTTTGATTTAATTTTAATTTTAATTGAATATGTAGTCAGGAATACAGAATACCATCCTCGTTTAACATCTTTCACAATTGCTGTGTAATCGTGGGTAAGTCGTATTTCAAAGCATGCATCTGTGGAGCTCAGACGTCTCATCTCCGAACAATGCTTACTTCTGCCACCTTTTAATGTTTTTCCTTAAGTGTGCCTGTTTTATGGCTTTCACGAGGATTTTTTACTTTTTATTTTCCCTGAAGGGCTTCAAGAAACCTTATTTTTATTACGGTTCTTAAACCCCACACGTATTTTGGACATGGTTCTACGCTTTCATTCAGCTTTGTTGTAGGGTATGTTTTATATTTTTATTTAAAAATAGATGATTTTTATTATTAAAACTAAAAACTGGAGGTTAAGAAAAAGAAATAATTTGTGCATTAAAGCTATTAGTGGTATCTAGGCTTGTCAACATAGACTAAAGCAGAAACGCAGTTTTGTGATAAAACAATGAGTTTTCACATTATTTAAATAGAAAACCTACATATACTATTCTAATAATTAATTTAGCGTGTATTAACATTTTTCAAATGATAGAATAAATCACAAGATCAGCGTAGCTTAAAGTGTGACCTTCACTAACCAGCAAGTACGTAAGACGCGAAACATCACGAATATCGGAGAACATTCCTTGTTTTACGTATTCCAATAGTTAGGTGTGGGCCAAGAGCGTCGGCGTTATATTTACATGACATAAATTACAACAGATACAAAAATAGCGAGTTTCGCAACCGCGGTACAGCAACAGGAGATTAACAGACGCTTCGAATAAACCGATTTAAGTGCATCCGGAAGCTAGGACCAAGAAAACCAATTCCAAAAGAATTATTCGACCAATCTAAATTCCATTGAGTTTTTCTTTTGTAGCACTCAGTGGTTGTTGTGCAGGTGCGGCGTAATGGATTGCGAATCGTTTGAATTTTAGTGCCGAATAATTTCGCAGTACGGTGATTTGCACACAACTGCTGCATTTCGAAGCATTAATTGAAATGTTAACGGTTATTGCATAGTTGAGAGTGCGTCTATAAAAAGTTGGCGCATGCCAAATGATCCTCATTATTACTAAATGGATTTACTAATTTAAACTTGTTGTTAATGCTACTGTTTCAATTGATTTAAATACAACAATAGATAAGATTAACATGTTGCTCACAAAGTACCTAAGTCTCAGTTTCCTCCGGATCGGATAAAGACCAGACTTTTTAGTAACTTATCATCACCAGAGTAGTTACAAATTGTATTTTGTAACAACCTGTTTAAATAAAAGCTAATTAACTTTTCTAAACTTTTGCCGAAGAAAAAAGAACTTGTGTGACGTTCTCGTGTGTAGTTTAAATTATTGGTACTTACTTATAGGTTTAATGAAGTTTTAAATTATGAATGGAATTCTGTTATTAGAAAATACCAAATTTATTATTAACTCCAGACGTAAATAACTATGTATTAAATATATCTGTGTTGCCAAGTGTTAGAAACTTATCAATTTCGTGTTTTCCAGATTCTTGCGTTTTAATTTATAGCTTGAACTATAAAACTGTAAACAACAAGGAGTTAAATAGACATTTAGCAAGATTTTATGTTTGATTTTAGCCAGTTCGTCTTGTGAAATTATTTCGACAATCGCTTTAACACAAACGAAAGATCATAGTCTTTTGTCAGAAATATAGGTATGTGCCTCTGCTGTTTTGAAATTTTCCAAATCAAGGTACCTACATACTTACATAAAAATAATCATTTTAGATTTTTATTCGAAAAAAGGTCAAATAAAATTTTATCGTTATTCTCTGATTGTCGCTTTTAAATGATGAATTTTTAACGACAATAACTGGACAGGCGGATGTATGTAACAAACATATGTTTTAGGTACAACGGTCCACCTCCCATAGCGAATCCCTTAGAACAATAGTGTGTGGAGCAATATAAATAGCTGGTCGGGTTATGAAAATACCCGCGCGGAATATTTCTGTGCTGCGTTGTAACGCGATACGCCGGGAATGCAAAGCGAAACCAACTCGGTCTTTCGAGCCCTTGGCCTAGTCAAAGTTTGGTCCTTTTATCCTACCATATTGAATTTTATTTTATGACAATGCGTGAAAATGAGAGTTAATTTGTATTATAATGAATTCATTAGGATTCCGTACCACAAAAGAAAACAAAATACCCTGATAGGATCATTATTATTATTTTATTTCCATTGCATTAGGCTTGTTGTCCGTCTGTCTGTCTGTCAAGAACTTTTTTCTCAAGAAAGCGTGGTGGTCATGTTTAAATCAACATCAAATACTCAGATCTATGGACTCTTAATACAATAAAAACTTTAAGCTTCTATGTCCATTTAGGTATTGTTTTCCCAGAACTAAACCTATTGGGTAGTAGAACCAGAATATGAAAATGGACATGACGCTAGGTCACAAGTAAAGGAAAAAATCAGAAAATTGTTGATTTGTATCTTTGTACCATAAAAAATACCTTTTTGCGATTACAAATTTATATTTACAGTTGAAAGTATAGCAGTTTCATATATCGATGTACGAGAGAGCATTTTTCCAACCGCACAATAAAGTTTGTTTTTGGAGATTTAAGCGTGACGATCAGCATAATTTGTACGGAAATCAGACACGCACTTGACCGTTTTTTTTCAAATTAGGAACTATTCTTGTTAAATACTAAAACAAATATTAATTATTGCAACAATTTCCAGAAAAATTGGATATTAATTTAATTCATTTTAGATATTTTTTATTACAATATTATTAAATACTAGCAGTCCCCCGCGACTTTGTTCGCGTGTTTTAGTTTCAACGCTTTTTCATTTTTGCGACATTTTTCATTTATGCTCCGCTCCTATTGGTCGTAGCGTGATGTTATATAGCCTATAGCCTTCCTCAATAAACTAACTATCTAATACAGAAAGAATTTTTCAATTCGAACCAGTAGTTCCTGAGATTAGCGCGTTCAAACAAACAAACTCTTCAGCTTTATAATATTAGTATAGATTCATAAAACGATATCTGCGTTAGGTATGCAGTGAGTATTTCTAATTGAATGTAATGTTGTCCACATTTTATTATTATTAATTGTATTATATATTGAGTCCATTTTCACATTATTATTTACAAAATAACCTTTTGAAATATGAAATTAATCTTTATATCAATTCTCGGTATTGTACTGTTATTTCAAATTATTTCATAAATAGTTTGGAAAGCATTGTACAAAGGTATTTAAATTGAAAGGCACGACTGCAATTGTACACAAATTGTATAAGGTTTGTATTATATTGTAAGCTTCCTGGCTTTTGGCAATCATGCAATTACAATGAATCAAGGGATTAGCATTGTTTTGTTGGCCAGAATAATATTGGGAGGTGTGCTTAAGAATAGCTCGTACCTATTGTATGTAGATCCTGAATAACAGATCAATATTTACTATTAAGATTTACCTACAATCAAAATTGTTCTGTCCGTGGTTTTTAAAAGCTCATATTTTAGTCATTTGTTTAGAATTTAGGTGTAGGAATACAGAGTAATTATAGTGATGGACAGTGTAGTTACCATAGCTTAGCTTTATCGATTCAGCAACATAAAGTATCATATCTATTTCGTTGAAAACTAATTGCGACATGTGACATATCGTGTCGAGTGCATAATGATAGATCGATAGTTGATAATGATGTAGAAAATTCAGTTTAATGGTATCTACATTAAATCACTTATGTCACCAGCAACACAAGTCTACCCACTAAACACCTAAAAAAAAATATATCATTTATTGCTTAATTCTACAGTGTAAAAGCGTTTTAAAATTAAATATGAAATTTTTAATATCTAACACTTCTGGTTGTCTCTTTAAAATTAACAGTAATATGTATATTTCAGCAAGTTTTTGACAAGATCACCAGTTTTTCTTAATCTGAACTAAAATAATTTTGCCCGACGTGTAAAATAAGTCAATACAATTAGTTAGGACCACAAGACCACGGTTGTCTACTCTTTAGTAAATAAAAATGTTATACGGTAAAAGTTAAATCAAATTAACAGATTCATTTTACTCATAACCATTTATTTAAGAGATCTACCGCAGTTAGCCTGAGCACAGGCTTTTTTCTTTGACTGTTGACAGACTGTTCGACAGATATATCATAACTAGCTATAATCAGAAATAAAGAATAACAAATACGAAGACAATGATAACTAAAATTTCCTTCATTTATAGCTCTACGTTATTCCTGAGTGCCACACACCAGTTAGGTTTTTTAACGATGTCATTGCGGGCAAAACCGAAGGCAATGTTTAGTGTTTCGTAGAGATTTTATAATAGCCTCAGTTAAGAGTACGTACTTTTGACATTCCTTCTAGTTCTGATTCAACAATCATTCTGTGCCAACAGTGTGAGCAGTTTGCATGTTTTTCCAGCTTACAAAAAGCAGCATATTCTTTGAACAACATAATATCCAAAGTGTCGATTATGGAGGAGTGCCAAACGGTACCATTTGGCAGGCGGCGCAACAAATCTATCAGTAGCGGCTCGGAGCTATGGGAGCGGTACAGTCAGCAAGCTATACCAAACTGAACCTTAATAATACCTATATAATTAAATTTCGATTTATGAATAAATAATCACTTTCATATACCGAAAAGTAAAGGAAATCACATTTATAACGGTATTAGTTAATGATTTTGTTGCTGTCTATACTTGCTGGTTAATTTGTGTTCATGATAACGTTAACAATGGGTTCTCATCAATGTCATACATGCTCGACTCGAGGTAATCTAAGGACCAATTTAGCTCAGTAGACGATTTAATTGATTAACCATGCGAAGTGTTTCGATTTCTAGATAATATACCAATACTTTATGAGCAATAGGTTAATTTTTTATGTGATTCTAGAAATTGGACCAAAAAACATTTTATTGTTTATTTCTTTTTCATAACCAACGGAAATAGAAAAAATATATAAAAATTTGAATGTTTTAAAGCTTTAAAAAGGGACTATGCAAAATAAATTGATCCTTAATTTTTAGTAATGAAACTGATCTGTTTTTAACTAATATCGCGTAGCTTACTTATTCACTACCTACTATGTACGCAATATTGTTTCTCAAATAAAACCTACCAAATCCTATAAAAGTATAAATTTATACAGACATAGAAGATAATAAAAGGCTTAGATAATAATATGATAGTCGACGGTCAGTCGGAATCCGAGGCTCTGGCACAAAAGCCTTCCGGAATTTGCAATATTGTTCATCCTTATATTGTAGGAAGCATGTATGGATATCAAAGACTGATGCCGTCAATATGTGTATCAAATATAATATTATGTATTTTGTACGACCCCTTTTAACCGTTTCTGAAGTTATACTTTTCATTTTGCAATAAAGAAGGAAGTTACATTACTTTTTTTATCTCAAAAATGAAATGCAATGCAAATAAACAAATTAAATATCATTTTCTAAGGTCACACGACCCAGAATTAAATTAATAGTTCTCCAAGCTTTTAACAGGAACATCATTTGATTTTTATTTTATTTGTTATGGGATATCAAACAGCTGCAATATGCATCTTAATACTAAAAGTCTTAGAAATTATGAATAGTGTTTGATAATATTTCAGCCCACTGCATTATCACATTGGAGTTTCAGTGACAATGACTGCCAAGGTTGTGTCAGTAAACTAAAACAAATTTAATGGTCCGGACTGGGAGTCCGTGGACTACCAACATACACAAGATGCTACGGAAATGCGAGGTACACTGTACGTATTTCAAATACTACGGCATATATAAAATATTGCTTCTGCCTACAGAATTGAACAATCTTCTCTAAGAAAAATAGACAATTTCGTAAAATAGAAATTTGGACCGCCTGTACTAATCTTAACCAGCAGATGATCATTTTGTATGGTCAGCTTGGCCAATTTATTTTTTGGAATTAAATATAAATAGTAAAAAAAACCACAATTAATAAAAAAACTTAATTACAAAAATTCGCTCCGCTTGCGTTAATGCGTAACAAATAATTTAAAACCCTAACATTTTTGGGGAATTACTATAATGCAGTTCTTCTTGAATAAACTTGTACATTTTTAAGGGCAGAAGCATTATTTCAAAATATAAAACCACACATTTCCGCAGCACCCTGTATCGTAAGAATTGTTCTCATATTGGCAACGTTTTCCTTGTTATGTGACATTAAAATAATATTATCGATGACAGACGAAAATAAAATACTGAGGCTGCCCTCGGTGCCTACTGTAAACTGAATAATTACAAAGACCATTTTCCAGCTATTGATGTTGCTTAGTTATAAACTTACTTGTCTTTTGGTCTACAATATTATTATTTTTATTAAAATCATTAATTTATCCGAAACGTAGATATTTGCTCGTTTCAGGTCAGTTAAAATAAGTTTTTATTTTTCAATTTTCTTGACAGTAGGTACAATATATAATTCCATCAAGAAACAGTGGCATTGAATGTGCAGAGTAATGTCGGTATGACGTTACGCGAGTTATTCAGTAAATATTAAATTTACTGAATAACTCGCGTTTTGTGTATTTGTGGAACAGGGAGTAACCATATACTATAACTTAATTATATTTAAATTAAAAGTATAATAGTAAACGTAGCGTAAAATTGTGTAATCTTATTTCCCTATAGAGGCCTTCGGAGCGACATCGCTGGATCATTCCCAGAGGGATAGAGTTCTGTCTGGAATTTGTTCGTATTAATTACAATAAGATTCTTGTTATTATAATGTTACGTTTCGAAATCATTGTAAAATAATTATAATGCACTATAATAACTTACCTTTAAATAAATTGAAAGATATATTCATTCTAAATGGAACTCTTTAAACGCAAATTGATCTGCGAAGTTAGTTTTTTTTTTTATATTTTGTGCATTGACACGATGAAAACTACCAATTACCTTTTTTACGTAGGTAACTTTTTCGTTAGAGCCTTTCATTATAATCTGCATATGAATTCCGCTGTTTTCTTAGGCATTAAAAATAAATATTCTTGTAAACATGAAATGGTGTTTAAAAACTAAACCGTAGTTACATTGTATATGTCTGCTCCCCAAACAAAATACACTGACGTTAGTTTCACAGTGTACCTACGTCAATGTGGTACAACGAGGCAGTTTCCGCCGAAATGTCTGTTTCATATTTCATATTGCTCATCACTTGTATAATTAACAGGTCTGTACCTAGTTAGGCTTGGAGTATTTTAATTTAAATGTCTTTTAGACAGAGGACCAAAAATTGACTTGGTTACTGGTGTGGGTAAAAGGACCAATTTATTACAACCGCAACCCCTGCAATCCTGTATACCGGGTGTTCTTTATTGAATTTACATCACAAAAAAATTACAACGCCTTTGCAATAACCTATAGATCTGACAGCACTTTATCAGGCTCGACAGTTATAGCATTTTAGATTGATATTAAACTTTTTCAGGAGAGCTGAAAGGTTCGAAGGCATTTAAGTATATTGTGATTTACCTACTAAATATAAACTATAGTCGAGTTAGACATATTTTGCTGTCAATCGGACTTGGTACAATTCGTTGAGTACAAATCATAATAATGACTCATATACGTCGAATGTGATTCTGAAATTGTAATCAGTGTTAATAGATATATTGGAACATATGTTACGGATCGAATTCATTAAAAGCGATGAGAGATTCATGCGTGCCATATGTCGGAACGGGCTGACTCAAATGCTTGGCGTTAAAACTAGACATTTTCTAAAGTGTTCATACATTTCGACGCCGACTGAGCAACTTGCGTTATGGATTGTTACTCCGAAGTATTCCCAAGTGCCATGATGATTAGCTGGTTAACTAACTGATATTGATAATAATAATGTTGATTTTCACAACCTGTACAATTACGATTAAATAAATAATAAGTAAATAAATGTGGACTACATCACATACATTGCTCTGAAGCCAAATTAAGAAGCCAAACTAAAGTAGTTGTGCAATGGAATTAGAGACAACGAAGGTACCACAAACAAACAGACCGGACCCGAAAAAATTTAGAAAAGTAGTTTTCTACATTGACCCGTCCGAGGATTGAACTCGGGACCTCAGGGCTGGCGACACCATGAAAACCTGTGCGTACGCTACTCGACCACGGAGGTCTTCAAATAAATAATAAAGAATACATAAATTGTCAAAGCGCTATAATTTCGTGAGGTAGGTTAAGGTAAGTCACAGGGGTGCATATGGATCTTCTTGGACGTATTACAGAAACTAAATCGTTTTCTATGCAACTTAAATAAAATGGATATATTTTATCAGAAATAAAAGTAATGTTTTTTTTTGATACCCTTTCAAGTCTTACTAGTCGTATAATAAGCAAAGTTTAGACTGATTTGTGAATGCCGTGTGTAACTACAATAAGCATGTCATATTAGAAATATTACTCTAAAAAAATAAATCTACAGTTTCGTGTGTAATGCTGTTGTTATACCTAAAAAAATATATCAAATTTTAAAATAGATGAACTTTCATACAAAAAACCAAATAAGTAGATGAAGTTATTGAGAATCCTAGCTCAATCAACAGTCCTATTCACGGAATAGTAACTGCAGGTTTTTACACAAACATAAAATTATGTACGATATTTATTAATATTAGTTTCAGCACCTGAAATAACAGTATGACGCAACTGTTTTTAATATTACTTAGTTACTTCTCGGACTCAACAAATTCAGGATAAGAATCCCTAAAGCACCCTTTTACGATAGTATGTTAATTCAGCACTAATAATTATAGTAATATCGTTGTGAACAATAAACGAGTGTTGTTATTTTTTATGAACGGGAGCGCACAGCTGTCGGTCTATAAAACGGTTATTTTTGTTCGCTGTTTACAAATTGATGGTGTCCGCTGACCTCGGCTTTTTACTCGGAATGATAGACTTTGGATATGTAATTAAAAAGATTATAGAACTTTTTAATGCGCTGAAGTCAAAAGTATTTTAAGAAGGCCAGTCGTGTTTTTTTTTAAGTACTATTGCATTATTTATAATCAGTAAATGTAAGTTTAAATCACACACATTATACAAAAGTATGACGCGTGGAATTCTCTAGTCATAGAACCATGACTATTGCAATATTGATACTGTACATATATTTATTAATTTTAATAATACTTATTTCTGATAAATATAATTTATTAAATTAATTTGATGTGATACGCGTAACGTTGTTGTTTGAAATTGCATGTAATGTCAATAAAGCGTTAAATTGATTATTATAGGTAATCGATTTTTTTGTTAAACGCAAATATTAATAATTGAACTTCAAAGCATGATTTTTTTTTAGCATGTGCTTTAGTAACGAATTAAATAAAAAAAGTTCTGTCACAAATAGTATATATAGTGTAATCCATTCAACATCAAAGTTAATTAATATCGACCTAAGTCATTTTAAAATTATTCTTGCCCATTTCTATTCCACCTTTATACATTCTTTGATTTTCAGTTATTTCATACTTTCGCTACGACAATTTTATGGATGGCGTAAATAATAAAAATGCAAGTTAAACAAGTACTGGAAGCTTCTTTAACAACTACTAAGATCTCGAGAATTATTCACTAGCTGAGTGGATTCTATGTTCTAAGAAGAGAATCTGGGAGGTTCTTAAAATACTAAGAACGGTAGGACTCTAGAGTGAAGTAATGAAGAAAATTTTTAATATATCTAAAATGAATCCTAAAATTTTCACGTGTATTATTTCTTCTAATCTGACTTTAATCATTGTCCCACACTATCATATTCTCTAATGTGTTCTGCTGTGCTTTTCAGACACAAAACGAAATTCACAGAAAATCAAAACCAATTTGCAAATTGTAAAAATATTTGACCTCCGTCACGATCAAACGCTAATCGGCTAAGAATAAGTTAATCGGCTTTTTTCATATATGCTGTCAACTGATTCAATGTCTTTGTGAGAATATATTTAATGATAACCCTTACTCTCCATAGCTAGATATGTTTCGCACCATAGAACCACATGGATCATTTCCATGTCATGACCTCATTCTACGTCACGATCGTCTGGCAGGTAGCCAGTGGGTGATGTTAGTGTTGAGTAGCGAACAGCGATCATCACTCGTATTCAAGTCATGGTTCATTAGGCGAGTTTAATTTGCGATTCTTTTCTACATTATTCTGATGGATTGGAAAAGTAATGCAACGGGCATCACACTTAAAATAAATATTTAGCCTTCTATTAGCCGGCAACTAGATAATGTAAAATGCTCTAGTTACTTAATGTTGATTCTTTCGACAATTTTAGTCATCAACAAACTTGTCTTACTTAGTTGAAGACTGATAGAGGTTACTGTTAAATTGCTTTTAACAAGTGGTAAGCTTATTGTGATTAGTCAAAAAAAAACCGATACAAAAATATTAAAAAAAATTGAAAATGCACAACTCTTTCGTTCAAGACTCTTTAGCAGGCATTTGGAAACAGAAAATAATATATTCAAAACACAATATTTTTTGAAGAAATAAATCTTCTTAAATGTGGTTACTCAAAAGAAGCAAAATTTTAAATCTCGTGGACCACGGTATTTTATCGTAAAATCATAGACAAACATCTGTGATATACCAGAATAAACCACAGCTTTACATTGCTCAACCAATATGTAAGTATATCATAGCCTTACCTGGGTATTCCTGGTGAAGCCATACCCAAGGAACCTCTCATCATGAGGCGGCACGGTGTCCGGAGCCACGTAAAACGGCTCGTACAGGAGCTCGAAGTTCGTCACATTATGGCTGATGTGGGTGTCCCCGGTCTCGTTGCCACCAGTAGCTTCCCACCTGATAAATAATCTTTATTAAAACAGTACCTACCCTTGAGATACGCAGAGTTAATGTCAGCAGAATCCTTAAGTTCGTCTTGTGGGTAAAATGTTAGAGAACGTAGATTCAGGGTGTAATTTATTTCTCACAAGACACAATACATCTTATAAAGCCATCAAGAGCAATAAAGGAACGTGCGGTAAGAAATTATTTGCGATAGTTTTAAATCCTTATTAATCACCAAAACTTAGTACTTACTTAGAAAAGTTTGAAGCGAATTGATTATATATGAAGACTTTCCGATGAAAAGGAATCGCCAGTTTTCTTTTGGACAGTCTTATCATCTCTGATTTGTTAGCTGGGAACTTTGCTACTCTTTGATCTAATTCATAAGTTGGCACCACATAGGCACACAGTGGGCATTTGGGTGTGGTCGCTAAAAACTTATCTAGGGCATCCGCCATTCCCTTTGAAGGTACTATATCGACGTCCACTAAAAAGACGTAAGGCGTGTGACAGTTTTTTCTAGCCAAATTCCTCATGTGATTTTGGGGGTATGGATGCATCACTTTCCAAGCAATAGCATCGTCCGCAGGCAACGGTGGTGAGTCGCAATCTCTCGCCCAAGTCGGCATCGTGCCGTGTGTGGCTGGCCTTGCCGCTGGTATAGTGACGTGTAAAGTTAACCTCGAATAAATCTCCGGTTGGCATCTAAACAACCATGTAGTGAAGCCCCTTAATAGCCTCAATTCTTCTCCAGCCACCAAAACGGCAACTGATATGGGTCCAGTCCAATGAGCTGCTATTCTTAATAACTCGTGGAGTCTTTCTATAGAGCTTTGTGTTGCTAAACAGACGTGATAGTTTGACGACACCTCGGAATACGTGTCTCCAACGACGGCGTTGTCAAACAGCTTGTACGAGCGGCTGACGTCCCATCTGCCTAGTCGTAGATCTATTTTGGATATAGGATCGTCATCTAAGGCAGTATTGGGGGCTGTGTCGGTGCAAGGCTCGCAGGTGGGAGGGTCTGTCGGTGGCGGGGTCGTGCGCACGGGACACGAGGGCGGGTGCAGCAGCCACAAGTTCGCAACGGCATTGTACACCACCAGCGCTAGTGCTGCTATCGAAACTACGCTCCACTTGCAGCGCCAGCTCCACTGCTAGAATACAACAATCCAATAATTATAATGACTAATGATACTTATACTACATATTATATGAAGTTAAAGAGATTCTTACCACTCCGTCTCTCCTTGTTTTTCCCATTAGTATTCGGCGCTAGTACCCCATATAAGTTCTAGGGCATTAGCCAGTCATCATCTGAGCAGTTCCAGCATTTTATATCCTTTACAGATATCCGTTCAATTCTAAAATTTTGACATTTTGTGATATTTTGTAATATATTACGTCGAATGTTCAGCTTTATTAAAGGGGCATGGTAATCAAAAACAAAGCTGATTGTATAGGTGACATACCTCTATATGCTCTCGACTAAATGTTACAGTCTATGACAATAGGTATTCTTTAAGTAGGCTGATGTTATGGAAACCAAAAATTTATTTTCACAGGAGAGGAGTAAGTACGGGTAAACAATTATACATAGAACAATGAGCAGACATGTGTAAATGATATGCTAATATTGTTTATAACCGTGTATAAACAAATCCATCCTGTGTCGGTGAAAATAATTTCGGTGCAACCCGCAGTCACATTACATTCATATCAACATACACTTCTTTATTTTATTTCACACTTCGTTACTATCTACACTTCTAGTGTTAACCTTTTATATTTTCTTTGTCTCTACTGTCTATAGGTACTTAACCTAAGGTCTATTTACACCTTTTATTTACACTGTAATAAAGAATTAATCAAGATAAAAATTTGTGTTTTTTTATGTTTTTACCTATTATTTTCTCCCGCGAAATTTTTACCATAAATCTACACTATAATCACACTGTTTTAAAATTAATCGTACCTATGTACGACTCTACCATAACAAAGTGATTCAAAATCTGGATAGCTTTCGCGACTGATCCAAAAATGGAGCTAAGTTCACAAAATACAATTCAACTAAATTAATCTGATTACAGTACAAGGATAAGGAATAACAAAAGACAGACTGAGATAACGAAAATAATAACACTAGTAGCAACATAACAAAAGAAACTGATGGCTTATCAAAGGAAATGGACCACTAATTGGTTGCTATGGAATTATGTTGTTTGGCTCCATTAGGTACATTAACTGTAATAATATTATTAGGTATATTCCAAAAGCTTTTGTATAAAATAAATTATAAGATGTATACAATTCAAAGCATAATGCTTAATCAGTATAATGACCGACGATTCGGCAGAGTTGCGTAATCGACCATAACGAAATAATGTTTTACCATTATTATATTTTATTTCTAGGGTTCCTGGATTATCATTCTCCCTATAATCCTACCTCTATCTTGTACTAGTAGTTAATCCTGTTATTAGTTATACGAGGGCAGATAACACTTGCCTATTGTTTATTAGTGGATGACGCAAAACTCTACTCTTTATCAGAAATATTTGCTTTACTGTAACGAAATCTATCTATACAAATTATAAAACAAAGTCCTCCGTAACTTCCGTCTGTCTGAATAAGAGAAACTTAAAAACTACTAAACGGATTTTTGTATGGTTTTTATCAAAGGACAGAGTGATTCAAGAGGAAGGTTTTTGTGTATAATTCAATAATGTTTCGTCTACCCGTGCCAAGCCGGGGCGCTACTACTTACTTCTCTTATAGAAAAATGAAACTTATTTCTAATAACATAAAACTTTCCAATACTAAATTATTATATACCTACCTACTTTACTATTTTTCCAATTGGAAAACATTAGCACTCTTCTGCTGTATAAAGGGGAACTTGCTTGATGATAAGCTTTCATAACATGATGTCTTTTTATCTATTGATTAGATAGGAATTAATGGTTTGTGTGCCTAGATCAATAGTTCGTTATCAGCGTGAATGTGTTCAATGTGTTCAATGGACTCCAGACCCAAAGCTTGGGTTCTGTATGATAAACATCAACGATAAGCTTGTCATTATGTCATGAAAGAATCGTAGAAACAACGAGTTAAATCATGATGAAAAATCTACTTGCTTCAAGGAAAAGGCTCATGCCAAAATGTTTTTACCGACTCTACACGTCGTAAGCCCTTCTTAGTGGGCAATCATATTGAATAACAATCTTATTTTTACAAATTAACTGTAGATGAGTACCAAGTTCTAGACAAAAATCCTAGTTTAATTAGTATGGACAAAATAGGTGAATATTCAATAAATATTTTTTTATGTTTAAATAAGCATATTATTTTGTATTTTGTAACAGTTAGGTTTGTTTGGATGCACTGGGGCAAGCATAACTCGCCTTTAACGGACACCTGTTGGCTAATCACTTGGTAACACAAAACTTGATCAAAAACCACAACTGAATTAAGTAGTAACTTAATATAATATTCTGGAAAGATTACCGAAAAATAATCAACAAAGAACCTACGAGACCTAGTTTTTCGAAGGTCGAGAATAATCTCGCAATTGTCTATGCCTTATTAAACTAGAAAGCCTTGGGTCGTAGCCAAATACGAATCTAGACTTATTTTATAACTTGCTTAGCTTAACAGTTAATATTATAATAGATATATAGACCTAGGCAACTGTCTAACTGATTTTGTGTTTTTAGTTTAACACATTAATAAATCGAGGAACCTGAAGATGAAGAGAAATGTTATACAATTTTTTTTATAAAAAATTTAATAAGTGGAATTATTTGTTCTAATCCTTTACCATTAATTATTATGAAGCAGTGAAAGACTACATCTAGCTTCCTATGTTTATTGCGAAATGTATATGATATTAAAAAAGAAATGCGTACTATTTTAATCAAAGATGAAACATAAAACTACTTACATACCGGAATTAAAACGTCATCATATTTGTCAACATAACAACACTAACAAAAACTGCATAATATCATGTGTTAAAATAGCACTTGCTAAAATACACGCACTGAATTATTAATAACAACTGCATTGAACGTTTGAGGTTATTGTTTGATATTTTTTTAATATTTTTACGTTTAAACTTAACAGCACTGAACAAGGATATTACTGTGATGTTTTCACATTAATTAAAGTGATGAAATTTCTCTGTTTTAATAAATAATAACACAAACAGAAAGGACGTGGGTGGTGAGTTATAACGATCGCATTTGCGCATGCCGGGATTACGGACTTGCGCAGTGGGCCCCTCGGAAATATTGGCCTTATCTACGTACATTATTAGGTATAATATTTAATTCTAAATTAACCACCCTGATAAAAACTGATCGATGTATAGGGAGGTAACTGGACATCAAGATCGCTGAAGGACACTACGTACCTACTGAACAAGTTCACTAAAATAAATTAAATGCTACAATTTTAAGTGAACCAATTTAGGCAATTTAATTTTTTGTGACATCATACCAGCTATTAATATGACCAATAAAGGAAGTAGATTATAACAGTTGGTTGCTTGAAAAAATATCCTAATTACAGTGAAACTTGATTAAGTGGGACCTGGATAAGTGAGAAACCTCCATAACTGAAACTCATACTGAGGTCCCAATACTTTGGCACTGAATTACCTCTGCTAGTGAAACGAAGCAGACCTCTATATCTGAGATTCGTTCTTTCAATTTTTTTGTCAAAGTTACCTCTATACCTGAGACAGCGAGTGAAATCTATATGCATTAACCTCTGTAACTGAGATAACATCGTTTTGTTTGTTAACTTACTTATTCTTACTTTACTTACTTAATTCTTATTCTACCCGCAATTTCCGCACTTAACTAATTTTGAGCCTCAATGACCTTCAGTTTTAGTTTTGCTTTTCTATCGTACGGATGTTTATTTGAAAAATGCCGAAACGAAGGTTCAAATCGTTATCAATACGTGAAAAACTGAAGTTAATTTAATTACATTTTTGTACTATTTATAAAAAAACGTGCTTGAATATTTTTGTTTATTACATTTATTACCTTTATTATCGTTTTTGATTTCCAATAAAGATTAAAAATCACGTATAATGTTTACATAATACGTTATTTTATTTAATAATTGCACCTCTGTAACTAAAATAACCTGTATTCTGACCTCTATTAATAGAACCCTCTGTAAATGAGACAGATATTTATTTATACCTGGATATCTGAGACACTGGGTAAGTGGAATACCTATATAAGTGAGACAAATTTGCAGGTCCCTTGATGAATCACTTAACCAGGTTTCACTGTATATATAGTTAGATAGCACTTCATATCTTTAACTGGATTTTTTTAGGAACATCCAAAAGAAATATTATTCGCAATACGAAGCACCTGAAAACACATTACATTTTAATAAGAATACTTAACTATTCAGTTTATTCAGCCTGCCACAAAAAAAGTACCTATCTACCTACATAAAATAAACTTTGTCAATGATGTCAAGAAATAATAACAAGTCTATTAATTTCCGCGTATCCCTGAATTTTGCAGACACGTGACATTTAAATATTAATTACCTATAGTATATAATGTATAAAGATCTCGTGTCACAGTATTTGTTATCGACCTCTTCCGAAACAGTTGACCGATTTTTGTGAAGGTACATTTAGTAGGTCTGAGAGTAGCTCGTCCCTTCAGATTTGCTAAACACTGTCGACATTTTTATAAATAAGGCCAAAAGTGAAGTGAACTGTATACTAATATGTGATGTACGGGTACCTATTTACTATAAATATATAATAAGTAAGTATATATATTATTATGAAGCTACGCTACAGCGATGTCCGAACAGGAGTAAGTTTCCAATTTAAATTGTTTATGTGGGAGTGTTTAATTGACTCAAGCATTTTTTATACCTTTCTGTAATAAATCATATTTATCGCATTTATAAAATATAATACTAAATACTTACCGTTTTAAATTCAAATCAACAGTTTTTAAATTTATTTGCTTAATTTTCTGATACAACTAGAGTTCATTACACACTCAATTATACTGTTAAACTTATTTACTGGTAATTTGTATTACTTATTAGGTGCAAACTTATCAAATATTTAATTAAATAGCGATAAAATTCTTTCTAATGGGTACGAATTACACAGGTAATTGATATACTAATTGATTTTTCGCTAAAATTTTAAAGTTAACATTTGACGAAATCCGTGGTAGAGTTACGTATGCACCGGTTTTCTAGGAGTCTTATTATTATTTCTTTTTTTATTATCAACTAAGGTTTTCCTTTTAGCTTCATGTTTAATACTAAGTTTACTTACCAAGTGCCGCCATGTTTTTAATAATTCATAATAAAACAGCCATACGTATAAACTATAGAGGAGGCGGCGGTGCGGTTTAAAAAAAAATGCGGGTCTATAAAAAACATGGCATTAAATCTAAATATAAGGCAAAGGTATTCCTAAATTAAAAAAAAATATTCTACACCTTGAATCATGTATGTAGGTACCCTCTACAATACATATGATAATAAAACCACCCTTACCTACTTTAAGTACACATAGAGGAAGTACCTACTGATTTTAGGGTTCTGTACCACTAAAGGTAAAAATGGAACCCTTATGGGATTACTCGTATGTCTGTCCGTCCGTCTCTCACAGTACAGCCAATTTGCTCCGAAATAAATAAAACAGATAAACAAATAATTAAATCCCAATGACAGACATGTAACGTAAATAAATAAATTTTAAACATTTGGCCTTCTTTTGGGGGTAGATATATATTGTGTGGCATAGTTATAAAAAGAGCTTTTTGTGAGGATCTCAATTTTTATAATTTAAAAACAAAAAGTGTTATTTAAGTTAATACTTTTACTATAATTTTATACTTATTGTATCTTGTTTACTTATTATTTCTGTACGTTTGCAAAAATAAACGATTTTCTTTCTTTCAAAATTTACCTTTTCCAACCTATCCTACCTCCTTAACACCAAAATTACAGGGCCTATTTTTGTTTTAATACTGATAATTAATCGTTCTTTACCTACAGATTACAAGAAAATCTATAAGAAGCCTGTGGTACCGAAATTACAATACAGTACTAGGTATACAATTGCATTTGCAGTTAAAAATTTGACCATACATCGATATATGAGAGAACATTTTTTGAACTGCAAAGTTCAGTCTGTTCTTAGAACCGTGACGAACTAGCAAATATGCACGGAACCCTCGGTGCGCGAGTTAAGGCTCGTAGTTGTCCGGTTTTTTTATTACTATACGGCGAAATTATATACTTATACTCAAGAAATTGCCAGAGTACTAACAGACCGACTGACAAACTTGTCAAAATCATCCTTTCCTGGTTAACTACAGAACAAAAAAAATAAGATCTTACAGGAAAATTACCTCGTAATGTGTAGATATCTACGTGCGTTTCTCTGAAACTTAATAATACCTATCTAGTCAGATTGTGATAATTATTTTTATTGTTCCGTCAAGTTCCGTCAGTAAATTTTCTCAAATTAGAAACTATAGGAATAAATAAGTAAACTATAAAACGTGCAAGCAAATCAAGTATAAACTTGAGAAGCTTTAATAAAACAATGCGCTCGCATTGTTTTATTAAAGCTATCTCAACACCTAATATTACCCAAATAATATCGGAACCGCCGTCGATATTTTCGCATGAACGTCTGTCGTCGCACGGAAGATCAACTAAATCAGTAAAAGAGGGTAGACATTTAGCTTAACATGTGCTTACGCTCAGCGGGGCTACTAACGTTGCGCACGCTCTATGCTTACCTATCTATTTTTATTCTAAGATAGAAATCTTCTCAACGTGTCCATCAATGACATCTCAAAACAGACCAATGTATATAAATTACATTATTACATTATTAAATGTTTTTAAACAAAATAAGAACGATACCCGCATCAGCAGTACTCTAATAGGTTTTTATTCTGAAGTACACGTACACTCTTTGATTATAGACAGGTATATAATCAATTGTCCAAGCGTGCGAGCGTACACTACAGGTACCTGATAAAAACCTTTTCTAATCATTGCATGCTGCCAACAAGTTATAAGTATATAGGTAATTTTAAACAGACATTTTATTAGGTTTGTATGAATATATACTCGAATATATCGACTCTCAAATAATCGAATTCGAATAATCGTCTAATAATAAGAATTGATAAAATAAGTATATATATTTATTTAAATTATCTAAATTTGAAATCTTTTGCTTTTGATTGGTTGATTGACTTCACATCACAGGACTTCACGATGGTAAATCAAAACGTAAAATGACAACAATTTTTTGACGTTTACTGTCAAAGTGTCAAGTCAAACCAAAACTAAACTGTCGGGCGGACTTTAATTTCCACGCATTATCGATCAGTGATAATATAACCTAAGCTTTAAATAACAACATTGATTTTGAATGATTCTATCTATTATTTAAACAAAAATGTTTGAAATACCAGCCTGGGGAGATGATGTTCCAAAGAGCGATGCAAAATTCATGAGAAAAGCAAAGGTTTGTTTGTATCTTGTTACAGTAGGTATTACAAATCAATTTGCGCTTGAATTTGTCTTCTATAACTACAGTCTATTATTCTACAATCTAGTATACCTACAGCTGATGATTTAACTTCTGACCTTGGGTTTAGTTAATGTGGATTTGTTTTTATTGCGCCTCCATGTGTCAGAAATTTAAGGTACACCTAACCTAACTGGATGAGGCCTTTGTGGACTCCTAGCTAGCAGTAGGACAGCATAGACTAAGAATATAAGTTAAAGCTAACTTAACTTTAAAAAGTAGCAGTGCACTAATAAATTAATGATAAGGATAAAATACATTTTAATACATAATATGACATACTCTTTATCTTTAGAAAAAAGAGAAGAAACCAACAGAAAAAGAAACAAAAAGTGCAAAAGTTGAGAAGATTAACACCCCTACAAATGGAATTAACAATGGAACAAAAAAACATAAACTAGAGAACAAAACACCTAATCCAAAAAAGGATAAAGTTACAAACAATAAAAAGAAAAAGATAAAAAAGCACACTACAACAAAGCAAATAGAAACAAAAGAACCACCTCAAACTGAACCTATTCCAGATACACAGAACTTTGATGAAGTATTATTAAATGCTAAAAAGAAGAAGTTCAATGAAAGTATTGAGAATGACGATAAAGAAGATTTGTTATTCTCAGAGAAAACACAAAAGAAAATCAAGAAGAAAGATAAGAAGAATCAAAGTAGCATAAGTGTAAATAATAACCTAATAAAAAACAATACTGCAGAGACAAAGAATAATAGGAATAAGTTAAATGGGGTAGTTAAAAGGCCTGAACCCGTTAATGCTAAAAAAGCCAAACTAAAAGCATTACTTCAAAATAAAAGTTTACGGAGCCATATTGACATTACTAAAACTAGTAATAAACTGAGGGAAAGGATGTTGGAGAGGTTTAAGGGTCAGTATTTTATGTATCTTTTGCCCCTGCATTAAACGAAAAAAGGGTGTAATCAGGTTTAGGGTTACATCTATCTATTGCAAAAATTGTGCATTTTTTAATAAACTTTAGATCTTTAAAATGTGTGAAGTTTACCCAAGTGACTGAAAAATTACTATTTATAAACATATTAAAATATCCATTTCCTAATATTTTTAAGTCTAGTGTTCAACATCTAAAATGTACTTAGTCACCAACCAATATTACTGTTATTTTTATCCAGTAAACATTGCTTGGGTTGCCAACTGGACATAGCAAATAACTCAAATGATCCAGGCAAGGCAGCTGGAATTATAGTTTAAAATACTGCTTTATTTATATTTAACAATGTTGCTTCAGTTCCCTATCTAAGTATGTAAGGGTACTTCTGGGCTGTATAAATAAAACGTTGACGGACTGTGTTAATATTATAATGGATATGAACTGTATTACAAGGTATCGATATCGCGACGCGTACAAATGAATGTATCGGACCGTGGTGGATGGCCGACTAGTGGGTCGAGCGCGGCGCCCGCGCATTCCAGTTGCCTCCTCCCCTCAGACGTCTCGTCCCCCGCATATGCCCGCGCAGTGTTGTCACGAACAAACAATTTTGGTCTTATTACAAAAAGTGGTTTATCTAAAAACCAGGTTTAAACCTCTAAACCCTATAGAATAAAGAGATCTTCTTGAAATAAGACCATTTGTTATCATTATTCTTGTAATTAGTAAATGACTGGTTTAACTCACCTTCTACTGCAAGACATCTTATCACATCTCAAGGAACACATTATAAAACGCTTATTCTTTTTCCTTTCAGCTGCTCAATTCAGGTTTTTGAATGAGAAGCTGTACACAACTTCAGGATCAGAAGCGCAGAAGTTGTTCAGTGATGACCGGGCTGCCTTTGATACTTATCACCAAGGATACCAGCTGCAAGTCAAAAAGTGGCCTGTCAATCCACTTGATGTTATTGTTAAGAAGATTATGAAAATGTAAGTCTTGTGTGTATGTATTAAGGTCATATTAGAATAGATTTCTGGGAGTTTCGTGATAGAAACACTAAATAACTAATGTTGATCTTTACTTTTCTTACTTTACTCTATTCAAAGCTTACTGTCAAGGGTTCTACACGAGCGGTCTGTGGGTCAGCTGCACGCGGAAGGATCTAGATGCTCTGCGCGTACAATATAACAATGGTTTCAGAGTGTTGTTGAGGTTGCCTCGGTTCTGCAGTGCGTCTAGCATGTTTGCTCTGGCAAGGACTGATGATTTTTATGCCATTATGAGGAAGAAGACCGCGTCCTTAATAAGCAGAATGAGAGCCAGCAGCAACAGCATTCTGAGTGTCCTGGCTGAACAGCACGATGCGCCTATACTAAGACATGCTATCCGGTTGCTCGTGAGGCAGGAATAAATATAAACATAATAATATGCTAATAGAAATGAATTGTACTAACTCTTAGTTGATAAGTTGTTTATGTACTAACCATTGGGCCAATGTAGCCAAATTAAATAAAATAAATTATTATTATTAAATTTACTTTTAATACTTAAATTTGATAGGTGTTTAAAACTGTTTTTTTTTTGCGTTACTAAACTATTTTTTACGTGGGTACTATTTTATATACCTTTATTAAGAAAACTCTCATTCACCAACCTTTTTTTTGTTTCTCATGTGAGAAATTGTTTTTAGAATACCTATAAAAATGCCAATGGTAACATATTTCAAAAAAATACAGTTATATATTAGACTACTGCGCACTTTAAACAATTTGCTAAAATCATCAATAAAAAAAATGGAAAAATCTATAAAACTTTTGACTATTGTATTTGTTCCCAGGCCCAAGACGAGTCTGATAGCGGACATGGGTTGCGGCGAGGCGGCTCTGTCCCGGCGCGTGCCGCACGCCGTGCGCTCGTTCGACCTGGTGGCGTCAGCGCCCGGCGTGGAGGCCTGCGACATGGCGCGCACGCCGCTGCTCACCGCCTCCATGGATGTGGCCGTGTATTGCTTGGCGCTTATGGGGACGGATTTAACGCAGTATCTCATAGAAGCTAATAGGGTATTGAAAATGGGGTAAGTTTGTTATAGTTGTCAAAATATAAAAGGTCCGTTTTGACATTTGAGAAAGACCTTAGAATGTAACTTGGAACGAAACTGAAAGAAACAATAAAATAATAATTAATTACATAGTGTTATTAAAAAGAAACATATTTTTTTTTGGCGTTTAAATAATATGATAGAATATATTGCGAGTATTCTTTTCGCGCTTACTTTATAGTAGCATGCAATTTCTAATTATTACGAAACGTCTCATAAACAGTTACGTACTCAGTTTTTTTTTTAAATACTAGTGTTGTAACCAATTAATTATTGAATTTCACCGGCTTCATTTGATTTTTATTGTAATTAAATATTGTGTAGTGATCTTTACTGAAAGGAATGCGGAAAGGAATGTTAATGATAGTAATTTAATGAATTTCCCTTTTTCTCTATATTTTTTGTGATTGAGTGAATGTTATTTAACTAAAAATATTAAATTAAAGACAAATTGACCTTTCGTACCATTGTATCATTTAAAAATACCTACGATCAAAAACTCATACGAACTTGAATCGATTTCTCGTGAGTATTGAGTACCGAGTCGTATGGTTACATTACTAGTTACATCGCGATGACAAATGTCAAAACGGACCTTTTATATTTTGACAACTATAGTCATGATATTAACCTTAGTTTAAAAAAAGATACCTAAAAAGATGTACTTATAAAGCAATGTAATTTTTAGTTCTAAAAATCTCCTCTAAAACGAAACATTACTACCGACTTTTTACGATTTGTTAGTAGTATAGGATATCCTAAACAGGCTTAACAATACATTCATTTTGTTTTTACATAATAAGGCCACAACACTTTAAAAAAACAGCTGTATTATTGCCTATGAAACAATTAAGTAAATATGTTGTCCACAGTGGTCACCTCCTCATAGCTGAAGTAGAGAGTCGTTTCGACAAAGTAGAGAACTTTACAAAGGAGGTAGAGCGACTCGGCTTCAAGCTGAAGCAGCTTGATAAGAATAACGACGTGTTCTTCTTCATGGAGTTTACAAAGATCAGAGACCCGCCCGTGAAGAAAGCGAAGCTGCCAGTGCTGACGTTAAAACCCTGCTTGTATAAACGACGATAATAAATTTTAGACCATTATAAATTATTTTTTTGTTTCTTTATATTATTAATTATTATCATTTATTAGGGTTTTCTGGTTTTCTCAACGCCAGTAAATTTTATCCGAGGAATCATTTTGAATTTTTGACAGTTCATAATCACAATCTGACAGATGTCAATTTTATTCCTCAGATAGAAATTGCCTGGCGTTGGTAAAATCAGCCCTTATTGGTATTAGTGAAAGAGAATAAGAAATGACTATGAGATTATTTATTCTGTAGCAAATGGTTGAAACTGAGATTGAGAAATTAAATAATGACAAACTCATTTCTCAACTCAGGTCAATAGTCTAGGGACAATAGGATTTACATGAAAGAAACAGATCTATTTGAGGTAAGCCGGGTAAACCTACGCCTGCGGGCGGCACATTCTCGCAGGCGGTAGTTGTCACTCCGGCAAAGGCAAGGACGGGACCGGGGTGTTTTAGTCGGTGCAAGTCCGACATATCCCCACGTCGTCCCGTCGGAGTGGGTTGAAGTAATTAGTAATAAATAAGTTAATTTTTCACACCGTAACAATTAAAAAAAGGCGTTAGTTGCCAAAACATTTTCGATATTTTCACGAAAATTAAACACAAATAGAAAATATATTATTTTAATTTACAACTAATTAACAATAATGCAACTAAATGATTTAATAAAAAAAATAATTGACTTATATTTATTGAGTAAACTAGTATTTCCTTATAAAGATTATTGACAGCCATTACATATTTATACTTAGATACTAAATATTTCATGTCATGTAACGACATATTATTTTGGTTTATGTGTCACCATACCACTGCTTACAAAACAAACGTGATTTCATTGTCTGTTTACCAGATTTTATTTTACGATTGTATGCATTATTTCATTTCCATTATCATTAGAAAACAAATACTTTGTAATGTTATTCGGTTTCTTCCCGCCCTTAACATACCAGTTGTATTGCATATGATCGTAGGCTCTACATACAAAAGAGAAAGTTCAGCTATTTAATTCTTCCATGACGTCTTCTGCTTCAGCACGAAGATTCTCCACTTTCTCTATAAGTGACATCTGAAAATATATAATGATTACTTGTCAGGGTATTTTGTGAACGACCATTTAACGCGACAGAAAAAAACATAGCATTGAGTGATCGACATAGTTTATCCGTGCATCCACACCGCAGTTAACTTTTGTAGAGCAACAAAATGCAACACGGTAACATTAGTTAACTATCTGTAACTTATGTGGCTCCTTATTACTATTTGCTGATTGTTACTTACGCGTCCATCCCGCCAACAACATAAATTAACAAAATATAACAAAGAATAACTTTCACACCCCGCGGTAGCCACAGTTGATCTACAAAAAGTAACTGCGGTGTGGATGCACGGTATGGAGTCGGCGTCGTCGTCCTAATTACATGATGACGTAGATGAGAATATTATTTTTGTTGGTCAGATTATTAAAAATATAAGACACGTATGTACATTTTATTATTTTACGTAACCAACAACTCATGGCGATACATTGATTTAAATGTAGCATGACGTCACAATTTCGTGACTTATTACAATTTGACTTTTTATACCCAGACATCAGTCCACTCTATTTACGAACAAACGATGCGATTTGCGACCGATGAATATGAATTTGTGCGATCGTCAAACAGAACACCGGTAATAGATAAAAACAGCGTTGCAACACCACTTTGGGGACTTAAAAGTGTATTTAATCTCTCTAAAATGTCACAATAGGGTTTCTAGCATGTACCCTGGCGGCGGTGATGAGCGTGGCGGCGGCGGCGTGCGAGAGATGCTCGACGTGTTGCCGCAAGCTGTCCGGGCGCGCGCGCGCCACGTCCTCCACGCGCCGGAACCCGCCGCGCAGCAGCTGCATGGCTCGCGCCTGCGCACCACGTGCTAGTTAATAACTATAACCCGATAATACGGCACACGGATTCTAACTACATAGTTCGCTACACCGCGTAGCTGTTATTAAGATTTAGCACGAAAAATAATGTTTGAAATTGAATCTGCAAAGGTGTTTTAAAACTGCGGGCGTTTATATAGTTTGTACTACGAATTTAGCGTAAAATAATATAATTAACAGAAATAATTAATTCATAACAGATTCACTTTTAACACCTTGGAGTATTGTAGCTTTAGCAAAATAAAAGAGTACAAAATTGAATTTAAATAATTACTAAATAAATAAAGAGAAGTCATACATATAAAATAAAAACTGGGAAAAAAATGACAAAAGCAAACAAAATACCTTCTTAACACCCGGCAGCTCCATCAGTTGATGCAGTTCTGGTGCGGCACAGTGCTGCAGCTGCGTGGCCAGCTCGCCGAGCAGGGCTCGGAACGACCACAGGTGCTCCATCTCCTCACAGAACTTCTGCGCGCACGATGCGAAGGCTGACGACGATGACATCACTGACTGAACCGTGCCGCGGGGTAAGTTGTACCTGGTAATGACTATGTTTTAGTACTTTTGAAGCAAATAGACTAAGATCCGACCCAAGATCGACGAAACGCAATACAATCTAGGCATCTCTCTTTTTGTTTTAAACTTTTGATTCAAGCATTATTTGTCCAAAAATCAAGAACTTTTTAGTTAAAAATATCATCACCATATTTAATAGGCAAGTGTTACTGCATGTATTCTATTGGTGAAGGTCGATATTAGATCGGATCCTGGCGTAAAAGAAACATTGAAGTATAACTTGTTTGAGAAGCTAATATCAACAGATGCAATGAAAGATGTCGACGGTACACTAGCATGGATTTACAAAGCTGAAAAAATTTAGTATTTGCATCAAAAAAGAGGTTTAATAACATAAAACTACTTCTAGTCACAAATAAATTCACAAAATATAGCTTACTTGTTAGCAACAACATGGAACGGCACTTGTTTCCACAGGTCTTGCAACATTAAGGCTAAGTAAAAACGACTAAGCACTTTTTCTGACAAATTCTGAAATAAATAAAGTTAAAATGCAACAAAAGAAATAAACAATTGCCTGCATACATTATCAAAAACATTTTAACAATGACTTAGCACTAAAAGTAGTTTTTATTTAATATTTACCTTAATAGGTTTCCCAGTCATCATTCTAATTGCATTATGTTCAGTGATTCCCAACATCCTCGCTGTTTGTAGACCTTCATCGTCCAGATTGCCATACTAGAAACAATATAACACTGTTTAGCCCTTGAATCTTGTTGTGTCCTAATGAGAGCTACCTTTAGCAATTTTGCTGCCAGGGGCGCTAGCCGCACGCGTTGTCCGAAATGCCAAATTCCATATTTTGTTGGTGGCTCTGATGCGCCAGTGGCGCCAACTGGTGATCGCAACAACGGTGCAACGGCTCAATGAAATTTGAATGGCCACTAATTAGATCGACAGAAGCTATCCACATGAAACGAAGTCTTTAAATGTCAAAAGGAATGACCATACCATTTGTTAATAAGGAACATTTATTTTTTATAATAATTTACATGAACGTTGTATGAACTGACAAAGTTATCTTAGTCCACAGTAGAAAATGATACTATCTACCTATCTGTAAAGCTTCATGCGTCAGTGACTGGAGGTAACTGGATTGTAGTGTCATTATAACCTCATTACTCTGCTTGAAGCAAGAATTCAAGGTTTCCCCATGCTTACCAAGGCATAATAATGTGCATAATCGGGCTTGACGCCAGCAGCATCATGCGGCGTGACGAGGTACAGCAGGTGCAGCGAGCCCATCAGCACCAGACCGCGGGAGGCCCGCTCCAGGTCTAACAGCAGCTGCTTAGCCACGGAGAGGTCCATGCAACCTTCCAGTGAAAATATACCTCTATACAATGTACCCTTGTTTTTGGTTTGAACGAGCGATATCTCAGAAATGGTGGTTCATTGAACAAAAATAAACGTTTTTGGAGATTATAATAAAGACAATTTTGTCGAAAATGCAAAAATCATCTCTGCAAATTTTCAGTTATATGCGAATCAATGTAAATATAAAGGTTTATCTTGATTGGGATGTATTTCACAACCAAAATATGACAATTATATCAAAAATATTTTCTAGTATAAAAAAAAACAATTACCTCTTATAGCTGCTCTCCCCATTTTACTGACGGTCATTTCGCTGTTGTTATACACATGGAATTTGCCCTCAGTAACCCTTGATACATCACCGTTCACCACATCACTCTTCTTTTTGTCATTGATCACCTCCAAAGCACCAGATTGTAGGAGAGAACGGAGTGATTCGTCACATATTGATTTTATATCGTCTGTACTGAAAATGGAAGAACGGTTTAGAAGCCTGTTCCAAAGAAATACAATGCAAGAATAGTATGAAAATCTTCAAAAGTAATACATTTGAACTGCTACCGCCAACTAGTCGACAAGATATATCATCATGTAACGCATAAAGAACAAAATGAAATGAAAAGTTTTAAAAGGTTTCTTAACACTATATTACTTCACCCATAATTGCTGCCGATCATTAAATTTTACCAAAAAAAGTTTTAAGCAGATGACCCTTGTTAAATTATAAAGTTACAATCAATATACTTTACGAAGATGCTTTTCATCAAAAAAGATAGTAAATTCCACTCACGTGTCGTCCCCGGTAATAGCGAGCAGCGTGCAGCCCAGCAGGTCCCGCAGCCGCGGCCGCGTGCACGCCAGCCCCAGCGCCACGCCGCTCAGCAGCAGACCCGCCGCGCTCCCGCCCGCGCTCCCCAGCCCCGCGCCCCCGACCGCGCCCCCGCCCGCGCTCCCCAGCCCCGCGCCCCCGACCGCGCCCCCACCCGCGCCCCCCAGACTCGCGCTGTCCGCGCCGCAGCGCAACACACTGCGCGCTGGCGCCAGTCCACCGCGGAGCACTGACTGCAGCTGAGGCCAGTCTCGCTCCCCACAGATGATTATACTCTCACCTTTAAAAGTCAAATCATGTGGTATTTCACCCGACAAAAATTCTCATGGACTTTCTACGCCTTCCCCAAGGTGGAGGAAGTCTCTGAGGATTACAACGTGACAAACTCTTACCGCCTAAAATCACACATATTATAACGAAATACTAAAAGATGACTTGCGATTCCTTGTGTCTTTTGTGGTTTTGTAAAATAATGAGAACTGTTCAGGCAATGAAACAAAATATTTTCTTTTACTACGAGTTCTGAAGTTAACTTACACTTAGATAAAAAAAACTGGTGGAATACACCTTAATTCGTGGCGTAATTAACTTTATTTACATTATGTCTTGCCTAAAAGTCTAAGCGTATACAGGGTGTTACCAAAAGGATATATCTATGCAAAGAGGGTGCAAAGTAAATCTGGTATAAAATCAGTTTACAAAATTTCAACTCAAAATTAGTTAATTAAATTAACGGATATCCAATTTTTGATATCAATTATTCGAGCTGAAATTTTGTAAACTGACTATCCAAAAGATGTACCATTAATCTCTTTTGGATTGATACACTTTCGGTATCACCCTGTATACACGGATAAACAGGTCCGTAAAACCAACCAGTATCACAGACGCCCGCGCGACCGGCCCTGCCCACCATCTGGCGGTAGACGCCCAGCGAGATGAAGTCGCGGCCCACCGCCGGCGCGCGTATTATAACGCGTTGCGCGGGTAAGTTCACTCCGGCTGCTAGTGTTGATGTGCAGCAGATCACTGATATTACACCAGACCTAACGTAACATTTCATGCATCAAACAAAGATTTGTAAACTTTCGGGAAACAATAATGCTGACTTTCTAATTTGTGACCTCACAAAGTCAGCTTATTAGCAAGGCTCTTTGGGCGTACCTAAAATTACGCTTGAGTAAAATGTCTGTCTAACTGCCAGGTACTCCCAAACAACATCCCTATTTACTAAGTCGCCGTTAAGGCCCATGCTGTATATGTCTGTCTAACTGCCAGGTACTCCCAAACAACATCCCTATTTACTAAATCGCCGTTAAGGCCCATGCTGTATCTGCTACTTAAAGATTAATTTAGCGTCAACATAAACACAAACACATTTTAAAGTTAAGTAGCGTTTGTATGTCCGACGGTAAAGCTCTTATGACGCAGTCTGCAGAACTATAAAGGAACATATTAAACATAATCTATTTCTAACCTGTAAGCCTGTTCAATCATCGTCCGCTCATCGCTGGCCAGCCCAGCGTGGTGGTAGGCGATGCCGTAGCGGACCGAAGCCGCTAACTCCGCGTTAGCACCTTCAGTTTTTAGAGCGCTTTCTAGCGCTTGACGTTCGGCTTTCCGGTGGGTCATCATTTCTCTGAGAGAATGCAGAAGAAACATTACATAATGGTTCTCATCCTTTGATCATATAGCCTCCTTCTTCCTTTAATCATAGGCCATATTTCGAAACTATCACAGTTTTTTTTGAAGAGCTTACCTTCTTTGCAGTTTACACAGCAAAAAGGCGACATTTTCGCAGTTACGCTTAGTGGAGCAGAACACGAGACAGCTGCCTTTGGGCACTACTTCAGAAACCAGGCCGCCTAGTAAGTCTGGGTCCATGTTCTTGGCGGCAGCAGAGTACTACAATCATAGATCATAAACAATTCTGTGCAAGAGGTTATGCTAGAATTGTTAACTGTACAAGTACGTGAATAAGCAGGCTTAGGTTTTGTAAATTTTTATCGCATTTAAAAAAGAGTTTTGGGTCATTGAAATAAGGTTGATTTTACATTTCATAGAATACTGAAGAGCCGACCTAACGCGCTCAGTGTAGTAACGGACCCTTGAAAGTTCAGTTCATCGATATTAGGTATAATAAAATTAAGGTATAAGGTCTAATAAAGTTTGAAGAATACCTAAATAATCACAATTACTAAAACCTGTTGCAGTTAGGTCTTTTTTTAGTTCTTTTTCTACCAAGCATAAACTTAGCTTAGCTGTAGCAGTATTATTACTGCAGCCAGAAATAATATTAATTAGAAGTATAGAAAGAGTCAGAAAACTAGATTATACTTCTTTCTATACCAGAGAAAAAGAACGATAGATTAGTTTGCACAAAGGACTACTTCCTACTACTAATACTCGCTCCACTCACATCATAAGCCAGCTCCCTCTCCGGCACAATTTCCACCCCATCCGCTCCCCACACGATCTTTTGCAGCATATCTCCAAGCTTGACATACTCAATTAGTTCAACCGGCCGGAACTCCCGCTGGAACACGTCCGCCTTGAGGAACCTCGCTATCTCATGCAGGTTCCCAATCGTCGCACTCATGCCTACTATTTGGATGTCCTCTACAAAAATTATTTGGGATGTAAGCGTATTTATTAGTTTGTTTGTTAAGAACACTGAAACGACTTAAATCTCCTGAGGATATCGAAGATGCTCAACTAGTGTTTGTTATCTTCGCGTTAATGCAGTTGTTTCTGTGTTTTAAAACGTCATGTCTCACAATAGTAATATATAAATGTTCTATCTAATACACTGCGAGATTGGTTCCCGAAAAGGCTATTACGCGAAGTGCGTGGGACATGCCGTAATTACAGCTAAAAAAATTTTAATCTTACAATTTTTTATAATTATTTAAAACAAAACGGTTTTTCTCACGTTTATTCTCGGGATCGCGAGTCCAACTGTACGATTCGCGATACCACCACCGCCGAGACAGCTCACGATTAGGGACTCCTATTGAGTCTGAAACTAGTCGGGCGATCCCGAAAATATACGTTAGTAAACCGTTTTATTATAGTAGTATTATACATAATTTGGAATATCTTACTTTTGGTAAATAATACAGTTGATAATAATGTTTCAAGAGTCCCACCACGACACTTTTCACCAATTAAATGCAATTCATCCACCTACAAAAGAAGTACAGAATGTGGTACTCATGAGGCTGTTACTAGTTCACCATCAAAATTTTAGTTAGACTTACCACAATCAAGCCAATCTCATGAAGTCTGTCTAGCTCTATCAAACTCCTGACTAAAGCCAGGCCTTTCTCTATAGTGGCTATGTAAATACTGTTCTTTCGCCGTCGCTTTTTAGGAGGTATGAGTCCCTTGCCCGCTGCATACTCTTCAACAAGAAAGTCTAGTTGCACTGCAAATGGTGACAGTGCCCAGATCTGTTGAAATATGACATCAGGAGTGGAGTGTTGTGTCGTCAGGCTGTGGCAAACATATCACCAAGGAGTGACGTCACGCGAAATTTCAATTCTCTATATTTTTATTATTTTGTTTACAAAACAAAAAAATGGATCATATATTTTTTTTAATCTAACTGATGTTAGATTTAAAAAGTGTAGTTGGCAATCACAACCCTAACACCCTCCATCTTACAACCAATGATATGAGGGATGTTGTTAAGGTTGTGACTGGCCATTACATAATAATTTCAGTTTTAGACTACATTTTAATTTAATATGTTTTGTATTTAGTTAGACCTCAACCAAAAACCAGCGCTGCAACTATTCAGCTATTTAGTTGGGTATCTATTTTTGATTCATACCTATTATATATTTTTGTTTTGATTTTTATTGTCACTTTTTTGTTTGTTAGATCAAAAATTTTCTTTCTTTCTTTTTTTTAATATAATTTTTATAGCTACTATTCTATTACAATAAACTTAAATGGATCTTAGTAACATTTGTCTTATGAGGGGATCAAGTCAGCAACAAATCATTCAGTGGTAACTGGCAAGGTAATCTCTTTACTACTTGGCTATCCATGCAGTCCAATTCAAGTCATTTAAAATTATTACCTTTTCCTGGACAATAGCAACAAAAGGCAATATGAACAATGCATTCCTCTTCTTGTTGAGCACTTCCCTCAGCATGAGCACTTCAGCCACCAGTGTCTTGCCTCCGCTTGTTGGAAGAGCATATATTAGATTCCGTCTATTATAAATTGCGTCTAAATTCAAGCATTCTTCTTGCCACTCTAACAATGAAATACAAAATTAAGTATAATTATTACAAAAAGTTGGTGTGATTGATTTCATAATTTTGATTTACCAAAGAAATCTTTTTTTGTTATGTTTATAATTTATTTATATGAATAAGTAATTGTATTGTAATACATGAGATTCTTTAAAGGACATCATATTCATCAAAAATGTAACATTAACAAATTTGTTTAGGATACTAACCATAAAACTTTTCAATGTTCCGGTAAGATTTAAATAAGCCCTTGGTTATCATTGGCAAACCATAAAAACCACTTACTGATCTTTTCTCCACTTTGATTTGCTCCTTACAGTTATTTACATTAGGCTCTACATTTTCTACCCCATCTTTGATATCAAGTAAAAACGAGTCTTGAGTTTCAAAGAGAGAACTTTTATTCTTTAAAACATTATCAAGGTTACTTATTGATTGATTAATTATATCAAAACTCTCCTCTATATTGTCTTTAAAGTTCGGATCCACATGATTTAGCCATGATTGCTCTAACTTTGTATGGAACATGTCATATGAAATGTCTTCAATAATCTCAGGTTTCACTGAGTTTTCCACATATTCGCCAGATTTTTCGCAGATTTCGTTAAGTTTACTCGTGCACACATCCAAAGACTCCCATTCTAGTTTTTGTGAACTCTTTAAGATATCGGAAGAGCAAGCAATATCGCTGTTCACACTGTTATTTTCCGAATCACAGATACTGCGAAATTCAACTTGATTGCATGGTAGAAGAGGCGAATAACTTCTGACTAGAGAATTAGCTTTAGTTTCAGTGTGCAGAACTTTTATTGGACTGCAGTTAGAAATTAGCTGGTTATTAGCTGTATTTTGTAGTAATATTCTTCCTGTACCGAGTCTTCGACGCTTTGGCGTCGAAGTATCTTTATTTTCACGTGTGGAATCCATTGCAAAAAACCTTATTTAGACCTACATGAAGCTAACACTTCTCTGGAATTGTCACTAAAGAATATTATTTGCTATATGCAACTCAAAACGTGCTCAAAAATTTTTTTCCCGGGTACAATCAAAACGAAAACAATGCGAATGACTGACATCGACATGTTTATCCTTTTAACGTCTGTCGAAAGTGTCAAACGTCAGTCAATTTGACATTAGTTTAGGGTTGCCATTTCAAGATCTATCGTGGCTGAGGCATTTCAGCATTCTCAAGTATCTCTCATCATCTCTCTCGGGTTTATTGAATAATAATCTAAATAGTATTAACGATGTGCTCGTGCATATTTTCAAATACCTCTGATGTGCAAATTTCTCTGTTATTCGTCCAAAGATACGTCTCAACAGTTTATAAATACTTTGTCAAAAGCATGCTTATATCAAATACGTTTATATCAAATTTAAGCTTTATTTTCGCCCGGACCTAATAACAACCTTTGACAGGTATTATTATTGGCCGTACTAAACGATCGATAGATCCAATGAGCCAGTGGCGCGATCGTGATCACTGGTGGGTGCAATAACGGTAGCCCTCATTGAGGAGTACTAGTATCAATCCTGAAGTCTCATATTATATCCTTTATTATAAATATAGGTCAAAACATTTGTTACTTTTTTAACTGTCAACATTAAACATTTTAAAAACTAAACGTTATAATAGATTTAATTGTTAATTACGTAACATATTAATGAAAAAAAAAGTGTGTGTTTACTTATGTACGCACGTAAGAAGTTATACTTTTTTGGCGGAACAAGATAAAATTCTTTCTCATAAACTGGTATAATAATAAGTATTTAACATTAATAATTTAATAATATTTAGTGTTAATTATATTAAATAAAAGTATTTTAATTTATATCAATAAATAATACATACGGATAGTTAACCTCAATTATATTGGAGCACTTGAAAAAGTATATAAGCACAATTTTTTTCACTAATATTCACAAATAGTTAGTAATATCAATCAAACTATTCAATTTAAATCACTACTGAATATAATTTATTAGCACATATATAATTCGCACTTGTATGAAACTAAAACACGTGTTGTGAATGTATAAACTAGAAACATGTTGATAAATATTATAAATATGAAAACAGTGATCAGAGGTGACAGGCTCGTCAGAGCGTACCAACATGCGCGACTAACTTCATACTGGATGCGCGCGCATCTTAAAATTTCACTCTCATCATTTTTGACGAGCGTACCAACATGCGCGACTAACTTCATACTGTTACAGATGCGCGCGCATCTTAAAATTTCACTCTCATCATTTTTTCATAACGCGCCTAAAGAAGTATAACTTCAAAAATCCAACAAAAGTACCTAAATATCCTTATATATTCTAGTCGATACATCTAGGTACATGAATCCTGTGCTATTTATTAACTTTAATATTTTTTTATGTTTACCATCATTGTAATAGGATGTACCTACCTACCTAACGGTAATATTGATAAGTCTGAGTTGTATTTACTTACATAAATCATAATAGGTTTGTATGTGTTTTTCGATAAATAGACAACCCAGTCGTAAAGACAATAGAGCTTTGATTTATAGTATGGCTTATTAGATTTCCAAAGGTATTTCTGGTTTTTGTTAAGCACCTACTTTATCTCAGAAATATCACAATCCAGTTTAATACCTGTGCCTCTACTTACGAATATAGCTTTGTATGGTTATGAATTCGTACGAGTATGACTTAAAATCCAGGTGACTACTAATTTACATCTTAGTCACATTGATAACTACTCTCTAGAGTCTAGGTAGAGTTCTAAACCCTTACTTTTATATCGTGATGGGACGGCAATCCGACAAAACTGGACCTTAGTAAGGTATAGGAGCAGGTAAAGACTTAGCGTCCTTAATAAGATGGGGTCCAGTTGAAAAAATTATACTAAATTATCTATCACCAACACTTGTATATGGTACCTAAAGCGTTGCTTTGCCATAGCACCTACATGCTTTTACCTATATCATTATAGTAACTATGTAGCATGAAAGTGAAGAAGACTGAAGCGAGGCAACTCAGACTAGTGTTGCACTAAGTACGTCACCAATCCGTCTCGGGCCGGCCGCAACGGCGCCACACCCCCGCCTTATCGTAGTGTCTGGTCTAGAAGCCAACAATCTGAGCACGTAATAAATGCATGTACAATACAGCTCCCCACCAAATGACAATTTATCGAAGCTAAGCTAAGAGATATAAAAATCTAGAGTTTCTATTGGTAAGTTTTTAGTTAGGCCTTGCTCTTCCACGCTCGGCCGTTTTATCACAGACAGATCGGCTCGGCCTACTCTCACGACATCACACATCGTCCGTAAGTGCAGTTAAATAATAATCATAGGTGTTCGACAATCTTAAGAATTAAGTAATTTCAGTCATCATATAACCAAAATACAATTCTTATTAGGTCAAGGACTGTTTAATTATAACATCAAATCTTTCAATTTGGTAAACTTATTCTCTCGGGTGTGGTACCTAAATTAAGCAATTATAAGCTCTTCCGCGAAATCGTTGAATTAGGAATTCGGGAACCTGACCAAGGTAAATCATACAATTGGCCCCGACAACCCGAGCGAAGCGGCGCGCTGGTCAAAGCCTAGCGCTCCAGCAACTGAAGCAGGTCGCTTTCCTCCCCTTGGCCGTTGCACCTGCAAGCGAGTACGCAGGCCGAGCTGGGCAGTTAGTTTCCCTTTAGAAACCGGAGCTGGCTCGCAATCGTCGGCTCAAAAATGACCGGTGCTAAATATAGAGGCGGGCGCAGGGGGGGCGAGTGCGCGCGGCAGCTGTGCCGCCCGCCGCCGGCCAGAGCCGCCCCGGTCGCCGCGGACTCCACATTCCAACGTCGCTGTGCTGCCGGTCGAAGAACCAGTGCCGTGACTGAGTGACCGTCTTCAACCCGTGCGACGTAAGTGCCGTGCCGTGAGAGTGCCAGTGACGGGCCCAGCGGGCATAGTGTGTAGGATAATGGTGTTCCGGGAATCCTTGTGGATGCGAGTTCGGAAACGTCGAAGATAAAAAGATGGCTCGTAAGGTGGCTTGTCTAAAAATACGCGCGCGGTATGTGCCAAATGCGGACGGGCGCGGGCGTCGCCACGCTGAAATAGAAGCAGCCGCCTTGTATAGTGCGCCGGATTACGTTACCGCCCGCGACTCGCGCGCAACCGCACCTTATGTTACAGCGGATATCCGTACGTGGACGTATGAGAATCGCAAAAAACACATCATTGTAATTTTTTCCCGAAAAATTCGCATTTTTTAAATACACACATTTACACTACACACTATACCCGAAACTTATTAAACTAATTGTTATCAATTTGAATCCAAAAATATATCCATGCCCTAAATTCTTGAAGGATTTCCAAGGATAAGTCATTGAAATAATCTATGTCTACTGTGCCCATTAATTATTTGAAGTAATGGCCTTGAAAAAAAATAAAAACCACAGAAAAAAAAATGACAAGACATTCTTTTTCATGAAATATTTATCGATATTGCCCACTAATTGATATGGAAAATATTATTAGAATCTGATAATATCTTATGATTTTTTCTATAGTCGAAATAATTTGAATTTTCAAAAGCAATGAACGTGACTACCTGTTCTAAAAGATAGTACAAACTTAAATTAAGTTACAAGATCTAATACAAACAAATTTTTAAAAGATGTAGACATTCCATTATAATATTAGATTATTTTAGTACTTATGAAATTATTCTTACTTTCGCTAATCGTTATCGAGTTGCCATATTTAAAAACTACTTTTACATTTGTTTACATATTTAATAAATTAAAACAGCTAAATAGTAACACCTAGTTGATACTTAACTGATTAGGTACTGAATATGGATTATAAGGCATTAGGCACACTATTACACTTGAACAAACGAGGTACCTACCTCGTTTGTTCAACTTCAATAATAACAAGCCCTTAGATAAGATTCTACTTTCGGGAATATCAAAGTTAATTAAATACAAATGAAAAGTATCTTAATATCGTAGTACTTAAATAATTATTATTTGATAAGAGATGTGAAACATTCCTTGACCTAATTTGAAATGCAACGTGTGTTAAAATTAGTTCAAATTTTACTTCGCTAAATTAAGTCATTTAAAATACGAAACAATACAACAGAGATTTGACGGGGTATGAAAAGTGAAAATCGTCCGTCAGTTAAGTAATAAAAATATTTTTATCACGTATTTATTCCATTATCGAAATAATACAAATTTACAAAAATACAGCGCTTTAAAGTTTAGGAGTGGCGGCTTAGGACGTCACGCCATGGCAGCACGGAGTGACGTCACGCGAAGTTTCCATTTACTGTATTTTGATTATTTTAAGTTAGCAGAAAAAAAGAAAAAATACGTGTCCAAAAAAATTATTAATCTGCCTGTAATTTATTAAATGCCTATTCAATAAATTATACCGATTTAATCTACCAATGAAAGTATGAGTTTAAAAAAACTATCTTCGACAATTATTTTTTCCGCGAGAATGATGTTGAACCGTAACAAAACCACATAAAGCCGAGCTCAATCGAAATCCGAATCCTAGGCAACATTAGAGTCGAACGCGAAATCCAATTTTACACTTTCTTTGAACGGTTGCCAGCACGTAGGTGTGCTAGATGGTTAGAAAGATAAAACCGCTAAAAATAAAATGGTCTTCATAAACAAAACGCACGCTTCCCGAGTACACGTTTCGCGCCCACATCACTTTTTTAAATGTTGGCACTTAAGGAAACGTTCGACGTTATCGATTTAGCTAATGACTATTTCAAATACAAGTTACGTATTGGTTGGTGGCCATTAGCTAAAAAAAAACTATGATTCAACAATTTTTAGGTACACAATTATATATCCCTAATAATTTACAATGTACGGGATGATTTTTGACAAATAATCTGATAAACATAGGTACTTAAATCCTACCACTATAAAATATACCCCTACATAACATAATAACTTTAACTTTCGATTTTGATATAACTACTGACATTACGAAACTTTTATTAAGAAGTAGAAAAGTGGAGCAGTTCTCAGTAATTCAATTGGCAGTGGAAACCAAATAAAACAGTAAATTGAATAAATAATTTTAAAACGCAAAATTATTATCTTAACCATCAATAATCTATTTCGGGATCAAAATGTAAACACACATGCACTGATGAAATATAAATCTGTCCATCGACAAAATGTTAATAGATGCATCTATTGACGCGATGCCAATATTGCTTGCGTTTTCCTATGACGTCATACTACATGTAAACAATATCGATAAAGACTAATCGATAACACATCTGTAAATTCTTATAGTTATTTTTGTAATATTAGACAATGCGCTGGCAGTCTCACGCTGCTTTTGCAGTTGAGTTCCTGAACTCAGTGCGTTAATTGATTTTGTCTCCGTATAGTGCCAACGAACTGTAAACCGTTTGGCGAAGTTTTCAATCAATTATTACACTTAAAAAAGTGCGCAAAAGATTAAAAAAATATTGATCATAAATTCAGAAGTGATTCAAAATCAACGGAACTATTTTTGTTACAGATTAAATAAACTACCAACATGTCTGACGAAGAAGAATACTCGTAAGTATTTGAAAGATACACTGTAAGGATCTCAGAACGTAAGAAATCTCTATGCTTACACAACACACACACCAATACACAATACTTGAACGTCCACTCTTCTAAACTACATGCAATCTGTCCCCTTTCTGTTAAATAACCGATGTACATGTATATTTTTGTACTAACTACATGTAAACGGTTTGTCTATTGATCCTCGAATGTGTTCGTTAACCCCACCTGTGTCTGTTCCACAGTGGCTCCGAGGAGGAGGAAGTAGAAGAAGAAGTCCAAGAGACGTAAGTATGGCAAACGACAACACGACTCCCCGTCTTCCCGAAATTAGTTCTTTTAGAAACTTTTTGGTTTTGAAACACTTCAGCTTCTCTCGGCCTGATTTCTTACTATGCCTTGGCGATTCTATACTTTTCCAAAACTATTAGATCGGAGGACTACACTTGATTGTACGTCGATAGTCTTACTACTATTTTGGACAAAAGCGTGAACTATTTGAGGCATGATCGCAAGTGTTTATTCCCAGTTTCTTGGAACCCCCAAATCTCGGGCTTGTTGCACGCCCTCACCAAACCCTATTCTCTCTTTTGTTGCAGGAAGTAAGTGGTGTGCCATTTTGGTTGATCCGGCACTCACAAATGCTTCGCTCATTTTAGGCTAAGTTTAGATGGCGACCCTAACGCTTTTAGCGCTTATCTCATCGCTTTCGTTGCTTCCAGATATACCTACGATTTACGCTAGGTGCTGCAGCTCTGCGAAATGCTTTCTAACATCGAAAACTTTCATATAACCATCCGAAACATTTACCAGTTAGATGCTATCGGAAAGATCAGTGTAACCAGGACGAGTAAGTGCCTGATCTTGCTTTTGATGTAAAAAAAATAACTGAGTGATGTCAAAGGTGTGAGTGTACTTTAAGTTTGCTATAACCCTCTAAGCTTTGTATATCAAATGGAATATTTACTTCTACACGACTGCACAGTTTTTAATCGTGTTCAATTTTTCTTTTCCCGTCGCTGCCCTCGTCGTTGCAAAATGAAGACCCGCTCATAAACCAGAGTAAGTAAACTCTACATACAACTGTCCTACTGCTTCGCTTTGCCACCCGACTATTATGGCACTACGATTGATTGGCACAAATTAACGTTTTTTTAAACCTACTTGAGATTTTGCGCTTTGCAAAAGATAGTACGGTAAAGTAATTTTTGACAAAATTCTATAATGTTGAATACAACGGCTACTGGCTTGTGACGCAGTGTTTGTATCGTGTATGTGCAAAATAATTGTCACCGCTTATTTGGTTACGAACAATGAATTCTGCAATAAGTAGAATACTGTAAAAGATAAGTAGAAGGCTGATTGTTGTTTTCTGTTTCTAGGAGTAGACCATCGAACGCGTAAGTTGCACCGCTCTCTGTGGTGTCACTAACTATAATCCTATCATTAACTGGCAAAGGCGCGGGCGCAAGTTTCTTACGATCGTTTCCCAAATTTATAGCATCCGACCAGATGATCGTTCGGCGAATGAACAACCGCACGGCGTCGTCGGTCGCTATTTTTATATCGGTTGGTAGGCGTTCTATTTTAGAAATCCCTACTGTGCTGCGCCCGCGCCATTCCGCAAAGAAACAAAATGTCGGTCAACGGGCGACTGCTCGAGCTGCCCTGACTTATTTTTGATTTATTGCATGAAAGAAATAACATTACATCAAAGCATGACTACCTTGTAATACTTATAATATTGTTGTAATACGTGTCTCTGTCCGTGTATCGTCATGGTAATTGTAATTGTTGTCATAAACCCACAAGAAACAATAATATCATTTACAAATACAAAACTACACAATTATAAATATAAGTAGAACACAAAATTAATAATTTATCTAAAAATGTATTTATGTTATACGACTTTAGACAATGACATAATTATGTAACTCGTATAACAGTAATAATGTTAACATATGAGTAATAATGTTGTTATGTAGTTGTTCTATCACAAACATGAAAGCTAAAACTTTAACAAAATGTACAGTACCCGATGTCCCTGCTTACACGCCGATAAAAAAGCGTAACAGCAGAAAACTTAACTCTAACGAGTTACCGTTAAACTCAATCACCGTAACAGAAGTTATATATGTATTGTTACCGTTATAACTACGGTTCTAACATTAACAAAAATTATCCTGAAGATATGATTGTTCACACATTCTTTGTATTTGCAGGGGTGAGGGAGACCCAGAATTCATCAAGGTAATTTTTATGACATTAAAAATATAAGATATATTTTATCCACATCCTGCCCTAAAAAAATATTAAAAACCTGATTTATTTTCAAACAGCGTCAAGACCAGAAGCGGTCTGACTTGGACGAGCAGTTGAAGGACTACATCAACGAATGGCGCAAACAACGGGCCAAGGAAGAAGATGAGCTCAAACGCCTTAAGGAGAAGCAGGCCAAGCGCAAGGTAAACCTCACTTTACTTGAAGATAATCACAATTATATCCCAAATCTTTCACTTGAGAATAACTTCACGTTTTCATAATTCTAGGTATCTCGCGCCGAAGAAGAGAAGCGCCTCGCCCAGAAGAAGAAGGAGGAGGAAGAAAGGAGAGTTCGCGAGATTGAGGAGAAGAAACAGCGCGACATCGAGGAGAAGAGGCAGCGACTCGAGGAGGCTGAGAAGAAGCGCCAGGCTATGCTCCAGGCCATGAAAGACTCCACCAAGACCGGTCCCAACTTCACCATCCAGAAGAAGAGCGATAACGTAAGTATAAAGTACTAAACGAATCTTACAAAATACAAGTCAAATCACTTAAATATTTGTACAACTTTTTTATAAACAATTGAGCAAGCAAATGTCATACAACTTTATTTATTATTCAGTTCACTAACCAAAAACTTTTACTTCTACAGTTCGGCCTTAGCAGTGCTCAAGTGGAACGCAACAAGACCAAGGAGCAGCTCGAGGAAGAAAAGAAGATCTCTCTGTCCATCCGCATCAAGCCCTTGAACATTGAGAACCTTTCCGTAGAAAAGCTCCGACTGAAAGCCACTGAACTCTGGGAATGCATCATCAAACTCGAGACCGAGAAATACGATCTTGAGGAGAGGCAAAAGAGGCAGGACTATGACGTAAATATTATCATATACTTGATTTTAAAACTATACCAAAATATGTATACCTACATTATGTACAAGTACTAATAAAATTCGTATTTTCACAGTTAAAAGAGCTTAAAGAAAGACAGAAGCAACAGTTGAGGCACAAGGCCCTCAAGAAGGGTCTCGACCCCGAGGCACTCACAGGCAAGCACCCGGTAAGCATACAAATATAATTAACCAAGAGCTCATCTTACAGATAAGTTAAAAAATTTAGTATTGACGAAAATACAACAATAAATATTTTTTCATTTTCAGCCCAAAATCCAAGTAGCATCCAAGTACGAGCGACGTGTCGACACAAGGTCCTATGACGACAAAAAGAAGTTGTTCGAGGGTGTAAGTATTCATACATAGACAGACAAGGAATACATAAATACAATAGACTCCCCAATTTCCAGGATATCGTAAACAGGTTGGTAACGGACAATGAAACCTGACGTTCCACTCTGGACATTTACGGGCTCGTCATATGAGCCCGAATTATTTAGCCGAAAATTCGGACTTTAAATTAAATAATCTTATTCTCCTATCCTACAAAAATTGGATGGCTGCCAAAATGTAAATCCAGGTCACTTTCACATTTAATTTACAGTTGTAGTATGTATTTCAATTACATTACACGATTCAAGTAAACGGCATCGATTTCAAATAGCACACACAATCCTATAATCGTTAACGTTAAAAAGATCAAATCGTCAGATGTAAAAACATGCATGGGACACATTATCAACTATGAACATTGATTGATGATTACATTTAAACGCAGGGTTTGGATACTCAATTGGCAGAGGTTATGGATAAAATGTGGAACCAGAAGATGAACGAGTTCATGAATCGTACCAAAAGTAAGATGGAGGACATGTTTGTCGGTTGTGATCCCAATACCGTCGAATGTACCCCACGACGCATGTCTTCATGGCACGTCATGTTCCATTTGTGACCCAGACGAACCTTGTATGTACTGTCGAATTAATTTGCAAGATTTTTAACCAACATTTACATGAATGATTAGAATTGGGTGTCGAGCAAATTGATTCGTTAGTGTAAAACATCCTAGTTGAATAAGCCCCGGTTTATTATCCTTATGTCGTACCATTGTATTTACCCTGTGTTAACGATTCCTATAGGACCTTGAGAAACTGAACAAGGACTTCCTCGAGAAGGTGTGGCAAGAGAGGGCCGATCAATTCGGCGGCAGGCAGAAGGGTAAGTACTGTTAACTCGAATGTTGTAACTCCGAATCATTTATGTCAAACCTCCATGCACAAGTTTTACGATTCTATTGTTGCATGTTGTTTATATTTATACTAGTGGTTTCCTTTGTAAATTTTGATTTCGTGACGTTATTGTTCGAATTCTTAGAAAGTTTCTGAATTATGTTTTTTTTTCTATTTTCATTTGGCTAGCCTAGGTCGTAAAAACGAATTTCAAATTAAGTTTCCTCGAGTTTCATTCTCAGGAAAGACAGCATGTCTTATGAAATTGAGATTAAGATCTTAATTTCAATTATAATTATTTACATTTAGCAGATATAACTATGAGTAGTACTTGAACAATATAAATTATTAAAAAAAAGTTAACTTAAACTAATAACTGAGTCAAGTCTAGGTAACAAGCTAATATTGTACATTCCAATAACAGCGAGACTGCCTAAGTGGTTCGGTGAGAGGCCCGGCAAGAAGAAGGGCGACACTGACTCCCCCGAGGGCGAGGAGGAGGTGAAGGCCGAGCTCGAGGACGACGAGCCCATCTACGAGCCCGAACCCGAGGAGGAGGAGGTTGAGGAGGAAGAGGAGGAGGAAGAGGAAGAGGAGGAGGAAGAAGAAGAGGAAGAGGAGGAAGAAGAGGAAGAGGAATAAGTATGTTTACCAAAAGATTTTTGTTTTTAACAGAGTTTAAAGTTGTGGACGCTATTATTAGTAGTGCTATCTCTAAGAAGAACTGAATAGGACCGAGTCCTGAAGATCATGGTAAAGACCCTCAGGTTTTGGGGAAGACTCATTTGACGGTATGATGGGCGCAAAGGTTTAAAAGGTTAAGGGTGTGATATTTGTTTAGTTTTTAGATCATTATTTAGATGTTTTCTAATTTTTACTTTTTTTAATCGCAATATATTGTTGTTCCAGACGTACGCAGCACGACTTGATCAGAGAAGCTAATCGCCGACACGGACCCGCGGGTCGGCTGTACTGTTTTGTAACCAATCCATTAACTTATTACTATTATAAATTATTTTTATTATTTATACTGTTGAATCATTCGTTACGGAACATGGACTTTTTTGCACTTATTACGTCACTAACACCTATGACGAAACAATAAACTAATTTATTTCATAAGGCTGTCTAGTATTTTATTTAAATCCTTGAAATAAGGATGACCTTTCAAATATAAGATAAAGGTTTCTCTTCAAACAGATCCTGTATAATAATAGTGCCATAGGGGAGGTTTATGCCCAGCAGTGGACGAACATAGGCTGATGATGATGATATAATAATTATACAGAATATTATTTTAAAGACTGAAGTTTCTTTGAAACTTCCTACTCATCCAATAAGAAAAAAATCCTACACTGTAATAAAAGCATAAAAACTAGGTAAATCAAGTCTCTATTACGCATTACCTTCAGAGCGAATATTTGTAATTAAAATACAAATAAAGAATTTAAACAGCTGTACAAAAAAAAGATGTTTAAAAAAATTTGTACCTATTCTCACTCAATACATACAGTATCATAATATTCCAATACCAAATCTAATTCACCAGAATAACGGTATCCAACCTTTTGATCTCATTATATTGAGGATATGTGCGAGAACAAACCTCGTTTAAGTCGATTTGGGGTAATACAACATAAAATACTATATTATAGTGAATAAATAAACAAAATACACCACTATGGTATACTGGGTAATCTTTCAAGGTATAAATATCAAAATAAAAGAGCTACACATAAAATTATTGAATTGTAGGTATATTTAATACAATTATTCTATAATGATAAATGATAAAAACTACAAGTAAGTATAATATAAAAAGACTAAATAACAACTACAAATGATGACACATAACATACTTGGTGTTTCAATATTTACACATGAATAAATAAATCCAATATAGCTAAATTAACTACCTACAAAATACAAATAATAAAGGTAGAATCTCTAAGACATACTGTATAATAATATAGTTTCAACCCCAAACAGGATTTTGACCTCTTTGTTGGGGTCCAAGTAATTGTTAATCGTAACATTCGCGTCAAATTTAGGAAATTGTTGCTCAGGGCTAGCTTTAGTGCATGAAACAATGTTGATGTGTTAAGAACTTATCGATACAAAAGTTTATGTCTTCTTCTTCTGCCTGGCGTTACTAACCCCGGCCTGAGCCAGGCACCGTCTAATAAAACAAAAGTTAACGTAAGTAACTCCCATCCGAAATTATTCCATACATACAAACACACGGTTAGTTTCTTACAATTTATTAAGGCAAGGCAACTCGCTCTAACATTTTAATAACCTTAATTATTGTTATTCATGCATAAATGTGTCTACATAAAATGGCTCAAGTTCGATATACAGCGTCATTGGAATTTAGTTCTTATGTGTTAGGAATAAGGTAGGTGTCACAATGTAGTTGTTAGAGAGTCTTTACGGTAGAGTGTCGGTATCTTACGCGGCCGGGATGGTGTTGGCGGCGGGCTTCTGCTGCGGGCTCTTGTGCATCATGTTGATCTTGTCGCCCAGGCTTAGCGCCATGCCCTGAAAACAGGTGTGATCGATATTGGAATACATTTTTTTCACATCAAGGCTCTTTCTAATAACCTGTCAGTCTGTAGTCTTCCAACTAAAGGTAATATGGCAATTCTAAAATAATAATAATATCTTGGGACATCTCACACATGGTCATCTGATCCCAAACTAGGCCGAGCCTGTGCTATGGCAACCAGATAACTGATAAACATACTTATATATTTCTAAATACATAAATATTATAGATAAATTACACCCAGACACAGAACAAATGATCGTGCTCATCACACAAAGATTCGTCCTGGGTGGGAATCGGACTAGACCAACAGGCCCGTAAAATTCTGTGCGTAAAGCAAATGGATTGGCATTGAAAATCATATTTCTATTAGACAGTGATACTTAAAGTACACATACCTGGCTCTTAGCCCTGATCCTGACGTGTCCCACCACGGGTGAGTTGGGCTTGTGTAAGGGCGTCTCAATGCTAAGGTTAGCGAGCGCGTCCTCGCCGAATATAGAGCGCGCGTATAGGTTCGCTGCCATGAAGCCGCACTGGCCTGATAGTGCCTGAGGACATTCATAACATGATTTGGTTATATATGATTAAAAATCTAATTCTGAGTGATTCGCGACGAGATACTAGGAATTGCTAAGTAAAGTAGATCGCAGTGGGAAAAAGTAAGGTCATAATTACTTTTGTTGAAACTCTTACCTTTTCTGGTGTGAGACACTTCATATTTGTGGAAGATAGCAAGTGCTGCAGATACTCGCGAAGATCGGTGATATTCGTGTTAACGGACACCTGGAACAACAATGAATATTATCAAATATGAAAAAGTTATTGAATAGTTAGGTGTAGTGCACGATGTTAATGTGGATTTCGTTGTGCACATGGATGTTGTACTACTGTACTAACCTTGTTCTCCCACTCGAACTCGGCCCACATCTGGCGGAAGTCAGCGTCGGTGCAGAGCGCGGGCTGGATGTAGTCGACGATGTCGATGTGGATGTCGTTGAGCACGACCACGCCGCGGTCCATGGAGGCGCCGGACACCTCGTACACTGCGGGCAGGCGTGAGGTTAGACGCTGCAGGGGCTACACACAAGCACAAGGCAGGGCGTGCGCACCGATGTTGCCGAAGATGATGCCGTTCTCGGTGGAGGCCACCTTGACGTGCGCCTTGATGGACGCGAAGTCCCGCGGCGCCAGCACCACGCCGCCCGGCCTCTCCACCAGGCGCAGGTCGCCCAGCGTCGCCAGCTCCACCGTGCAGTTCTGCAGCGTGTCGTCTGCAACACACACGCCACGCCACTGCTACTACATACAATGCTTCGGAGGATCAAGCTGGGTAAATGTGATTTAGATGTCGAAAAATGTGGAAGATGAAAATAAATAGTTTTTTTAATATATATTGATATGAGTTGCTAACTATTTACACTTTAAATTTAATGGCATTATGGTTTTTAACCCACATGTACCCAAGCAGCGACCGGTCAACGCGCATCACGTCACTGTCAAATCTCCGTCAAACCCCGAGCAGCGACTGGTCGCCGCACTACCTCAACTTGATTTGAATCCTTTTTTTTGTGTTAAGAGTCTACTTTTGTTTGAAGAAGTTTAATAATATACGATCTTTAACGTCTAGATCAACAAAGTACAACTCAGAATCAGTGGGTTAACTAAAGGAATGATTTTTATAAAAATGTTATATTCAAATGAAATTTACAACTTCATTTTCATAAAATTTTACACACCTCAATGTGGTATTATCACAGAACAGATAAATATAGTAGAAGTCGCATGTGGGCGGGGCGCGCGTACCCCGGCATAAGCGGGCTCACGCGTATGATACTCCGCGCTACACGTCGCGCACGTCAGTCTAGTTACGATCGCCACGGTGAAACAAGCTCGACTAATAAATACAAAGATGCCGTTTTGTACTGTTTTAGAGTGCTACTTAGATAGCAGCGCCAAAAATTTATCAAATGGTGGAATTTCCCATCATCGATTAGTCCTGGTTTATTTTCTATTGATAAAATTTTGAAAAACATTAATTTGTAAAAAAACGCAAATAGAAATTTACTTTATTTTGTTGGCAGTTAGGTTCACTTTTTTTAAAGGAAAACAATTATTCTAGAACATTCCGACAATGCACAATGTCAAGTTCAGCTACACATTTAGGCATTACCGTTATCGATAATGAGTTATCGATAGTTTAAAACACAGACGTTTTATTTATGTTGAACTACTAAAAAAAGAAAATTTCACATAGTTAAATTTTTACAGATTCAAAATGTAGTTTTCATATTATTTGAGTAGTTGAGGCCTTACACATTTTTTTTAGCACGTAGATGACTATATATCTGGGCATGATGACGAAAAAACTTTAATACAAATATGTAAGGGCGTCATTCAAACGTTACAGGGCGCTCATTTTCATTTACGTAAATGGCGGTCCAATCTATCCTCGATGACATCATTAATGAAAATAACACAAACGAGTTCTTAAACTTAAACAAAGATGACTATACCAAAACATTAGGTTTACTGTGGGCCTGTAAGAGAGACACATTATTTTATTTTAATTTCGTTTTTACTTAATTAACTTAGGTACTTAGCAACTATAAAAGTTAGGGACATGAAACTTGGTTCCTAGCTAACTTTCCTCGATACTTTAATTTTTTGAAATCAGCTCTATAAAAACACTTTTTTGCTCAATCCACCAAACTATTTAATTTAATAATATATTTTTCACACTATTTGATGCATTATCATTATATCTATAGATTAATGTGGATTGATTCTTTATTCCATCGGATAAATTTCGATTAATATAAGATTTTCCATTTTGTCGCTTACGTTATTATTTCTAGGACAATCTTTCGCGACCTTGACATATGTTTAGTTCTTTCCGTCCCGTTAACAAGCAGTTAGTATTATCTCTCTCTTACATTTGATTTCTTTTTGATTCTTTTAGGTTGGCTCTCCACTCCGCTTTACGCCGCTTACATGCAATTATTCGAGTAGCGCCTTAACTCTAATTTATCTAAGAATAAAAAGTAATGTTGATAAAATAAGGCAATGCCAATGTTACATACCTAGCAAAACACATTTAGTAATAAGTTTGATCCAGAAATATCAATCTTATTTGTGTGTGAATACAGCTAAATTGAATGAATTTAATATAGAGCCATCTAGCAGCGAGTAGCATAACTTTCTCTTCAAACTATTCTGTACAATAAAGGGTATATAATAAACAACACTGTTAACATGCTGTCATGGTTTTTATTCTATTAAGTAACGCTTGATAAACCGCCTACTTCAAAATGCCCAATGACGTGAAGGATTTTTTAGTGTTACGAAATACGATATACCTATCTTTGTGTGAGTTTGAGTGTGGTTTGGGTACGCTGGTCTCGGTAGAAATGAAGCGCTACGCGACTTCTGTACTACAGTATTTTGACGTGACAACGTCTTATAAATTGGTTTGCCGGGTGACACTTCAAGAAACTGGGTAACGCTCCGCTCACGTTATGCGCTCACAATGAGAGCGAGTGAGAGGCACGCGTCCCTTCCACTCGGGTATGGTTAGCCCGCCTAAGAGCGAGAGAGACAGACATTGACATTGACAGTTGTTGTCACGTAAAACTTTCGCCCGTATACCGACTTTACAGGCAACCAATAATTTTTATCTGTTCTGTGGGTATTATAGACATCCGTGACTTTATTTCTGATTTCTAAAGTTACCTGTCATATACCAATTAAAGCACCGAGAAATACATTGAAGGTATCTAAGTAATTTCCTAGCCTTGTTCCCAATTAGCTCAGCGCTATGCGTATTCAGCTTCCATTAATCTCCACTAATCTTAGCGTAACTTTCATTGCAGTTATCTAAGTTAAGTATAATACGTTACCGGTCTGATTAACGACGAGCACGTCGAGCACGATGTCGTACTGGTTGACGGCGACGATCGCTTCAGCGTACACGGGGTCGGAGAAGCCCGTCAGCTGCGTCACCTTGCCGAGGCGCCCGCGATCCGCCGAGCCCGTGGTGCTGCGACCTGCAGATGTAAAACTAACATAATAACGTGCACGAATACTTAAGCGTCATTTAAATTTAAGTCGTCGTACGACGCATGGGTTACCCTGGTAAAACAACGTTTACCGGGTCAGCCAGTATTAAATACTACGGTCCTTTTATATACGGTCCCTTAAAGCAATAAAAATTACAAGATTGTGTTCAACGTAATTAAAAAATACAGCCAATTTTATATATTGTTTTTCCCATACATTGCCGGGAGATTAAAAACCTATCTATCACTTCGACTCAGATTTACAGGCATACGGAATGATGTGTCTGACGTCACAGTAAAAATGTAACACAAAAGTACGTTTTTGCGTTTACCAACTAATATTTACAGTTGGAAATTGGATAGTGCCATACCTTAAAAACAGTGTTATGTAACTCAATCAAAAATATAAGCTATTGGTATAAACATAAGGTCCAACATACCCTGCAGCGCCTTGGACAGCGAGAGCTCGAACATGTCGTGGTGCGTGCTGGCGGCAGAGTTGCCGGCCAGCTGCGCGAACACGATGCCGGTCTCTACGTCCACTACGTTGTCTTGCCGCTTCGTTTCACGGTCCTGAGATGTGCATACATGAATAAAAATTTATCTGTTGATTTTTTTTTACCCGTTAAAGGAAGTATAAATTAGACAGAGAATGGTGTTTTTTGAAGTAAAATTTCTTTACGCACTCTTGACTTGGGGAGTAAGCTGGTGAATGCGAGACGAGAACGTTAGGAAAAGTGTGACCAGGCGATGTAAACGCGTTACGAAAAGTGTGATCGGGTGAGGCGAACGGAAGTTGTTTTTAATTAATATTTCGTTCAATACAATAAAAAAGTGAACAAAATTGTATTTTTTTTATGTGAAACTTCTTCAATTCTTCACGTGGGTTGGGTTGGAGACACATTTACTTTCTCTCTTACTACGCAGACTGCGCCCTGCTGTACGTCGTCCGCCGCGAGCCCGGCCTGGCTGCTGGTGCTACATACCTTGTCGGTATCGTCGAGCAGGCTGGCCGCCCTGTCGGGCAGCGCTAGTAGCGCGGCCAGCGCGTGGCTGGAGCCGGCCAGCAGCGCGTCGTCCGCCGCGAGCCCGGCCTGGCTGCTGGTGCTACATACCTTGTCGGTATCGTCGAGCAGGCTGGCCGCCCTGTCGGGCAGCGCTAGTAGCGCGGCCAGCGCGTGGCTGGAGCCGGCCAGCAGCGCGTCGTCCGCCGCGAGCCCGGCCTGGCTGCTGGTGCTACATACCTTGTCGGTATCGTCGAGCAGGCTGGCCGCCCTGTCGGGCAGCGCTAGTAGCGCGGCCAGCGCGTGGCTGGAGCCGGCCAGCAGCGCGTCGTCCGCCGCGAGCCCGGCCTGGCTGCTGGTGCTACATACCTTGTCGGTATCGTCGAGCAGGCTGGCCGCCCTGTCGGGCAGCGCTAGTAGCGCGGCCAGCGCGTGGCTGGAGCCGGCCAGCAGCGCGTCGTCCGCCGCGAGCCCGGCCTGGCTGCTGGTGCTACATACCTTGTCGGTATCGTCGAGCAGGCTGGCCGCCCTGTCGGGCAGCGCTAGTAGCGCGGCCAGCGCGTGGCTGGAGCCGGCCAGCAGCGCGTCGTCCGCCGCGAGCCCGGCCTGGCTGCTGGTGCTACATACCTTGTCGGTATCGTCGAGCAGGCTGGCCGCCCTGTCGGGCAGCGCTAGTAGCGCGGCCAGCGCGTGGCTGGAGCCGGCCAGCAGCGCGTCGTCCGCCGCGAGCCCGGCCTGGCTGCTGGTGCTACATACCTTGTCGGTATCGTCGAGCAGGCTGGCCGCCCTGTCGGGCAGCGCTAGTAGCGCGGCCAGCGCGTGGCTGGAGCCGGCCAGCAGCGCGTCGTCCGCCGCGAGCCCGGCCTGGCTGCTGGTGCTACATACCTTGTCGGTATCGTCGAGCAGGCTGGCCGCCCTGTCGGGCAGCGCTAGTAGCGCGGCCAGCGCGTGGCTGGAGCCGGCCAGCAGCGCGTCGTCCGCCGCGAGCCCGGCCTGGCTGCTGGTGCTACATACCTTGTCGGTATCGTCGAGCAGGCTGGCCGCCCTGTCGGGCAGCGCTAGTAGCGCGGCCAGCGCGTGGCTGGAGCCGGCCAGCAGCGCGTCGTCCGCCGCGAGCCCGGCCTGGCTGCTGGTGCTACATACCTTGTCGGTATCGTCGAGCAGGCTGGCCGCCCTGTCGGGCAGCGCTAGTAGCGCGGCCAGCGCGTGGCTGGAGCCGGCCAGCAGCGCGTCGTCCGCCGCGAGCCCGGCCTGGCTGCTGGTGCTACATACCTTGTCGGTATCGTCGAGCAGGCTGGCCGCCCTGTCGGGCAGCGCTAGTAGCGCGGCCAGCGCGTGGCTGGAGCCGGCCAGCAGCGCGTCGTCCGCCGCGAGCCCGGCCTGGCTGCTGGTGCTACATACCTTGTCGGTATCGTCGAGCAGGCTGGCCGCCCTGTCGGGCAGCGCTAGTAGCGCGGCCAGCGCGTGGCTGGAGCCGGCCAGCAGCGCGTCGTCCGCCGCGAGCCCGGCCTGGCTGCTGGTGCTACATACCTTGTCGGTATCGTCGAGCAGGCTGGCCGCCCTGTCGGGCAGCGCTAGTAGCGCGGCCAGCGCGTGGCTGGAGCCGGCCAGCAGCGCGTCGTCCGCCGCGAGCCCGGCCTGGCTGCTGGTGCTACATACCTTGTCGGTATCGTCGAGCAGGCTGGCCGCCCTGTCGGGCAGCGCTAGTAGCGCGGCCAGCGCGTGGCTGGAGCCGGCCAGCAGCGCGTCGTCCGCCGCGAGCCCGGCCTGGCTGCTGGTGCTACATACCTTGTCGGTATCGTCGAGCAGGCTGGCCGCCCTGTCGGGCAGCGCTAGTAGCGCGGCCAGCGCGTGGCTGGAGCCGGCCAGCAGCGCGTCGTCCGCCGCGAGCCCGGCCTGGCTGCTGGTGCTACATACCTTGTCGGTATCGTCGAGCAGGCTGGCCGCCCTGTCGGGCAGCGCTAGTAGCGCGGCCAGCGCGTGGCTGGAGCCGGCCAGCAGCGCGTCGTCCGCCGCGAGCCCGGCCTGGCTGCTGGTGCTACATACCTTGTCGGTATCGTCGAGCAGGCTGGCCGCCCTGTCGGGCAGCGCTAGTAGCGCGGCCAGCGCGTGGCTGGAGCCGGCCAGCAGCGCGTCGTCCGCCGCGAGCCCGGCCTGGCTGCTGGTGCTACATACCTTGTCGGTATCGTCGAGCAGGCTGGCCGCCCTGTCGGGCAGCGCTAGTAGCGCGGCCAGCGCGTGGCTGGAGCCGGCCAGCAGCGCGTCGCGCACCACCCGCGGCTGCAGGCTGCCCGCCACCACGCACACTGCACCGTGCTCCACGTCGTCCGCCGTCAGCCCGGACTGACCGCCGCTGCCTAATTCACGGAAATATAACGTAAGGAAACAAGCTTACATAAAAAAAAGAGTTTTTGTTTGAACTTGGTTTCTAGTATCAGGTGATTTCACCTTAAAGTAAGTAGATATATTTCTCTTTTGTTATAGTTTATGGAATTTGTCTGATAACACATACTGTTAAGCTTGTGGTGCGCCATGAGCGCGGCGGCCCGGTGCACGGCCCGCAGCGCCAGCGGCGGCGGCAGCTTGAGCGCCAGCTTGCACAGCGCCGAGCACGCGCACGCCGCCGTGAAGCTCTCGCCCACGCCCAGCGCCGACCACAGCCCCGCGCCCGGCGACGCAGGGCTCTCCGGCCTAGACAGAACAATACCAAGTATAATATATAACCCATAGAAGCCAGACCAAGGGGACCGAAACTTGATCACGGATGCCAATAGCATTGCGCTTTTTTAATTCATATTCTTCAGAACGCTGAAAGCGAATCTTCCGGCGACGAAAATTGTATACCTCTGAGCTGATTTTTTTTTCGGGAATAAAATGAAGTTACACGGTGCTAGGTCAGGGCTGTATGGAGAGTAACCCAGGAGTTTGTCCGACGTGCTGTCCAAGAAGTCCCTCGCGTAGAACGCGGTGTGCGAAGGCGCGTTGTCGTGGTGGAGCTGTAGCCCGCGGAGCACTGAGTTTGGTTGCTTGTTGCTCACAACAGAGAAAACTTCTGCCAAGCATTTGGTAGTATACCATTCAGCGTTGATGCTTCTTTGGATCCGTAAAAGAATTGACACTTGACACCAAGTAGCTAGTCAAATTGAAAAAGCTCGCGATCAAAATTTTCCTCCTGCTTCTAGATCGTTTCATTTTGGTAGGCGTTGATTCGGTTTGAAACACCCAAACCTGCGACTGGTGCTTCGTTTCTGGATGGTATTGATAAATCCACCTGTAACGATGTCGTAAACACGCCGAGACGCGCCTGTTTCAAATCACGTCACGTGTGTTTATCATATCACGGCACTATTCCACCCGGACCTTCTCTCATACATAAAAACTATTTTTCGCTAATTTTTGAGTGGCCTGGTATGTTCACATAAACATATTTGTTTTGCTTAAACATAAAAGACTTTCCGAGAAAAAACTACAAAAAAAATAAATCACATTTATTCACAAATATTAGATCCAAATACTTACACAGGCAAGTTGAAGGCAGACTGTGAGGCGTATGTGCCATCGCTGGTCACCAGTTGACGGGGAGCGGAGGTGTCCTGAGCCTTAGCGGCAGCAGGTTCCGTCTCTTCCTGCAAGTATTTTAAAAATGAGTAATCCATATTGCTTAGTTTGTTAGCCGCATGAAAGGATCTATGCCATTAGCCACTTAGCCAGGTCCACACCAAACGATCCAAAATGGATCGGCGATCCCACGATTAAGTATCGATATCTCATGGCTGATCGCGTGTAACCACACCGCGTACTTCACGCATCGGAGGCGCCTTTGAGGCAGGCCAAAAAAACGACCAAAGACGGATCGACCGCGGCAAGGGTCGCGCGCTCTAATGCGTGCGTGGAGCGCGCGACACGTCCCCGCGGCGATCGAAGCGCAGTGAATCGTCCGGTCAGGGCCCGGAGAAGTATTATATATGGTTTGGTTTTTTGTAAAGGTATACCGATATTAGTGTCACTAGACTAAAATTTACATTTGGTTACTGATTTATAAATTTGAGGAGAAATTATCCCACCACATGTTCTCGCAAGAAACTGTAACCTATTAAAAAAAATGCAATTTTTCGATATCATGCTAACCAGAAGAAGAAAATAAAACTTATATTTAATACATTATGAAAACAATAACTATCATATTTTGTACGTTATGGTTTGTACAATATTTCAATATTTCAATGGTTCAATTTACCTTCTCCCCTTCAGCGCCCATAGGAGAGGGTATAACGGACGTGAGGACTTCGAGAGCCGCCTGAGCGCGCTGCGGAGTGTCGGCGAACTGCGCCAGCAGCCACAGCGCGGAGCGCGCGATCTTACCCACGCGGATGCCGGGCACTGCCTCCAATAGTTTCTAGAAACACGACAAAAAGTCACCTTCTTTTTTAGAATTAAATCTTTTTACCGTGCACATTTTTATGTTCATTTTCAGATTCAACAGGATCAAAAACAATTTAAATTCACGAATCTTCTTTAATAAGCCGAGGACGTCATTTTTCTCCATCCATCTTAGATCAATTCTTCTTCTTCTTAAAGTGCCTCTCCACGACTGGAGGTTGGCCGGAAGCTCAGCAAACTTCTTCGCTTTCGAAAAAGTTCTTCCACGCTGGCGATTTCTGTCCATTCGCGGATGTTGCGTAGCCAAGATTTCTTTGTCCCTCCAGCTAATCTTTTCCCTTGGATTTTGCCCATCATTATCAACTGAAGGAGTTGATACCGGTCGTGTCGCAAGACGTGGCCCAGATATGCAAGATTACTGAAATTCCTTAAAGCAAGTACACAGAGGGAATAAGCAACTAACCTGGTAAATATGATCACGAAGATCCACGAAGGTGTGTAAAGCTGAGCGCAGGAACAGCATGACGTCCTGCGCGGCCGGCTCGCTGCCGTCACCTAGCAGTTCTAGTAAGGCGGGGGCTACACTACCCGCTACTTCCGGAAACTAGAACAATGATATCACGTTATAGTGGTAATTATCTTTTTGGTTATAGTTAGGTACAGTTCGGCAAACTTTTGAGCAATTTTGGATCTGTTTTTGTGGGTTAAAAAGAGTTCCAAAATAGTTAATAAAATTAGATACCTATAAGCTAATTCCCAATCACTCCAAATTATATTTAGCAGAGTAGAATAATATCATGATGGGGGATTAAGCCTAGCTGGATAAATTGAAAAGAGCAGTTAAAGCTGATGTTTATCATCAATCTCCAAAAGCATCTTCAACTAAAGTTTATTGTGCTAGTTTAGTTAATTTTGGATAGGCATCTCACAATATCAGTAGCTCAATAGTAATATTATCTACTTTATTCAAAAGTTCGTATTTTTTTCACGCACAATTTCATTAGAGTTATTATTTATTAAAAATGTATGCACAAAAAAGGTACAATGGCGGATTTAATGCCTTAGAGAATGTTCTCTACCAGTCAACCAAGGGTGGTGTAGAGAAAGTGTGGCAGGTGCAGTGCCATAGAGAGTGGTTGTGCGCGTACCTTGAGCGCGGCGCGGTGCAGCGCGCGCACGAGCAGCTGGCGGTACTTGGCGGCGTCGTCGTGCTCGGCCGCCGTGGCGCGCGCCGCCTCCTTGCGCAGCACCTGCACCAGCTCCTCCGCGTGCCGCGAGCTCACCAGCTCCAGCGCTACGACAAACACGCTCAGCTAAACTACAGGTTTCTCTCACTAAGGCGCCGAGCAGACTACACACAAATTGTAACCAATAGACAAACACGTTAGTTTGTATCTGGAAGACAAATTGAACATCGTTTGTTCAGCGCTCCAATATTTTTGTTTTTAAGCGTTTTCTTCCCGCTCTCTTCACCAGCACAGTTCAGTAGCCCACTTACCCAGCTGCAGCGTGTGCTTCCGGACGTCGAGGTCGGAGGACGCGAGCACGCGCAGCACGTCCATGGCAAGGTCGGGCAGAGCCCTCGCCGCCGCTTCTCCGCCCTCCTCCCGCAGAGCACCCAGCCTTCCCACCACGATCAGTTTCACATTGTTGTCGCTCTCCTTCACGATCAGGTCAATGTAGCACGCCGCGGCTGCCTAAGAATACGACATAACAACGAGGTAAAATAGAGTTGCAATTCAAATGAATGAACGACACGCGACAAGAGCAATATATAGCTAAGTTGAGCACGTCCTCTGTATCTCCTTTTAACCAGTGATTCCTCCAACAAGTACTGAACACTAACCTTGATGGAAGCGGGCGCGTTGGAGAGCGTGACAAGTGTTCCCGCGGCCTCGTAGCGCACGGCGGCGCTGGTGGCGTTGAGCAGGCCGTACACCGTGCGGATGAAGCGAGAACGCTCCGACGGGTTCGCGTGGCACACCTACGACAACCAATACACAAATACAATTTAGCTCATATTGAAAGTCTGTTAGCTTTTGACAGAGACAAATGGAAAAATGGTGAGAAGGCCTTTAGCAAGCCGTAGGACATTGGTCCACGGTTAATCTACAAACACAAAGCTAACTTGGCAGTTGAAAAAATGTTCTATTATACATTGATGTATGACACTTTTAAATTTCCAAAAAAAAAGTTCTGAAAAAAATCGTAGAGGCATATTTTTGTACGATACAAAATCACTAACTTACAAGCTTTCAGTCGTCGGGCTTGCTTCTAGAGATACTAAAAATACATTATCGAATATAACGCTCGCTTCACATAACTAGACAAAATTACACATTCAGTTAGTCTAACAAATACATACCTTATAAATAAGTTCCACAATAACTAACTGCAGGATGTCTCCAAAGCCCTGCACGTTGTCCAGCCTGGACGCCAGGTAGGTTAACGCCCGCTCCTGGTCGGCGTGCAGCAGCATGAGGAACGCATTCCTCTTGCAGGACATGTCCTGCTCAGACTCAAGGAAGTTGGCGACCAGCTCTGGTGCGTCGGGTATTAAGAACTCGAAGTTTCTGTTTGGACAAGACAGAAAATATGAAATCTTCCACACATCTTTTTTAATTTTATAACATAAGTACAGTATATTACATCTCACGAATACCCAGTTAAATATTCTTTGCAAAGTCCTTAATTAATTTTTGTAAGCAAAACACACAAAGCTGGCACAAGCGCAGGTTACCCTTAGGACTGATCTTTCCTTACAGCTTTTACTTAATTTTGTATTTTTCCGTTTTATTAATGTAATATTACTTTGCTAATAAACAATTTACCTGTAAATAGTGAATATTGCGAGAACCGCATTTCTTCTGACATATGAGTGACGGTGTTCCAGGCAGGCCCTGATGGCTGGCATCAGGGGCTCCAGAAGCTCCGGCTCCTTCAGCTTGCACAGGAAGCGCAGGGTTGAGCCACGGATGAACTCATTGGGGTGTTGCAGATCCTTGGGAATAAGAAGGAGTTCACAATATTAAACAAATTTATTTTATGCCACTTTATGGTCAAGGGAATAATGACTTGAGCAAAAATGACTATTTCCCTACAGTATACTTCAAATACTTTAAGATTGACGATGAAAGCATGTTTTATTTTAAGAAGATTTAAATTAGAAAAGTTGTCTTACTGCTTCAGCTATAACTAACTACTAAGGCTGGTATAATAATACTGCCTGCTATCTGTCTGTCTTTCAACAGGCTGTAGCATGTCATGAAACATTAATTTTTACAGTGTGTATTTTTGTTGCCTATATAACAACAAATAATAAAAATAAAGATTGTACTGTATTGTGTTACTACCACAGCTCATGAAAATTGTGTTCATATAAAACATGTTAAATCTGTATTTTTGTGAAATAAAGTTATTTATTATTATTATTATTATAAATGAAAGAGGCTTCATAAAATTGTATGGAATGCTTTATGTGTGAGTTCAACTCACACTTGACTGAACTTTGCTGGTTTTTTATTTATCTTTTCTATCTGAAATGAAAAACAAACATAAATACTGAAACTAACCTTTCTGTAGGCATCACAGACAAGGATCATCTCTTGCATGAGCTTGCCATCAGGAGTTGTCTTTGGCACAATCTCCCAGAAGATGAGAAGCAGCTTCTTGATCATATGGTCCTGAAGCGGCAGGACAAATCTGATAATGATCATCAGAAGACCGGGGATCTTCTCACCAGACAGAATGATCCCTATAGTCTTCTTCAGTGCTTCTATCTTCTTCTTTGTATCGCCTTTCTCTGTTTAAATAAGTTTTATTAGTAACTTTATATCCATAATTGTAATTTGAAGATTGGTTCTACAGTTAACTAAATATATGAGAAATGCGTTATTATTTAGTAATTCAGTGAACAAAACTCACAAAATACTTAATTATTATATGTATTGCTCCTTTAGTTTAATTACCCAGAATAATGAAGATTTAAATAAGTAATCTATAACCCTGTAAGAAACATAGTTCTGGTATCAAAAGTTACTATGTCTAATTACACAACACTAATATGTGGTACTTCATTAATTGTTGAGGTGAATAATAATTATAATTAAAAGTTTATTTGATCAAAGTAATTTAAGACAGTGTATGACTTACCAAGGTCCAACTTGAGTTGCATCTCATTGTAGGGCTCTGAATCGGTGGGGAAGTTGATCAGGGTATAGCAGGGCTGTTCTACTCCTGCCATGCTGCAATTACATCATATTTTATAAATATAGGATTAACATTGCATACCAGTTAAATTAGTGTTAGAAGTCATCGTAGGGATACAATAAAAATATTGAACATGCCTGAACATCTTGTTCAAAAGTAAAACATACTTATTTGACCAGACAAACCCTAATGAATCTTAATTTCTTAGTTCTAAGTTGCGAGCATGAGCTTTATTTACTCATTAATCATGTGTAAGGGATAAAAATGCTGAAATAATTATAATATTTCCATTTACAAGCGTCCGGTCGGTTAACAAAATCATCCATATTTACTTACCTGAATAAATTTTGGTATACGTGTTACTCTAAATAAATGATGCGCTATCACTTTTGAACTTCTAACATTCACAGTATTTATATATTTTACTATAAATGGAAATAAATTACAATCCAAAACTAATAATACGTGTCCACATCCACAACTTAAAACGTCAACATGACATTAATAGTGTTGTACAAAATGTCCAATAAAAAATCCTGAACTATATTTATCTTGTTCAAGTTCACTCAATTGTTTGCACTGCCACTTTAGAGTAATATAGATGAAAGAATAGATGTTTGACAAGCGCTATTTAATAATATGTGCCATGTTTTAATTTTTTTTGTAGCAATAAATGTCTTTTTATTTTTTTTATTTTAATATGTATAATGGGTTTTTTATGTTTTTTTACTAATACAACTCGTCTCACCAATTATTTATCAAAAAGTATTCTAAATTATGTCATTTCTTCATCTGTGCTGTTCGTCATACAAAAACAATCTGCTTTGCTAATGCGATGAATGATTGAATCGATTCTTATTTGATTCATCTAGAATAAGGAATAAACGCGACTCGACTCACACCGATGTGACTCAATTCAGTTGAAGTGGACGCTAGGCTTAAATATAGAAACCCGATACAAAGCTATAAGCATTTGTCATTTAGTCGATGTTTTCACACATTTTTCACCACATCATTAAGACGACACATAAATTAATGTATATATGCTAAAAATCAATACGAATAAACGAAACGTCAAAAGACAAAAATATTATTTATAATCTGTAAATTATTATTTGACGTCGTCGCGATTTTGGATTATTTGTTTTGAAAATAAAAATATAATATAAATTCTTATAGTAATGTTTTAAACGTTTTAAATCCAAGATGGATGTGTTATTAACATTATTGTATCTTTTATTATCGATGTGCGTTGTATATCCACCCAATGAGTTTATTTCGGCCGGCTTTACAATAGCTCAGCTGTTCGAGAGTTTCCTCGGATCTGAAAATATGAATTTTATCGGTTATCACATGAAGAGAACGACAATTACAGCGTTGATTCATTCTGCTTTGCCTTTGGGCTATATAGTGTTCATGTTATGCGCCGGTGAGCGTAATGCTTGGTTGCCAGCAGCTGCTGCGGCCACTGCCATTATCCCTTTGTTAATGTGCTACCGGCTGTTATGCTGGTGGGAAAATGATCAAGCTAAACACCCAGTTGTGAAGTGTTTACTTCCATATGTAACTCCAGGCATTGACTGGAGAGTTGTTGCTGCAAATCTCAATGTTGAGTTCAGAAAGTAAGTACCTTCATTTCTTGGATTATTTGTAAACATTTAATAATAGAGTTTCCTAAAATACCAGTATACAAATAAAATTCTCAGGTCCATTTTGTGTTATTTCAAAATGGTTGCTTTTGGTTTATCATTATTGTCTATAGGTGTGTAATTGTTGTTACAGTGTGGACAAAGTGACAATTCAGCTAAATTCAAACAGCATGTTCATTGCAACAGAAACTTGGCTCATCAAGGTCTCTCAATATTCCCTGAATGTGATCAAGCAGGCAGACTGCACACTAGTTGCTACTGCGGTAAGTACTATATTATTCAGCATTTTTCCTCACACATAATAGTGATGGATATAATACCAAAACTTATAACACATTCCTATTTAACCCATTGATTGTGAGTTGTACCTCTGTACCATACAAAAGTAAACTCGAAACACAAAATAAAAGGGTTCAAATCAAGTGGAGGTAGTGCAGTGATCAGTCGCCGCCAAGCAGCATATGGGTTAATAATGGTTCTTAATAGTAAAAACTAATTGGACTCACGCATGAAGGGTACCATCACATAAGATTTATGCCATTCAAATTGTTACCATTGTAACATTGCTACCATTTCCAAATTATACTTAAGAGAAAAATTAATATGTTTAGTTAAAACCAAATATTATCAAAACAAAAACGATGTAGATAGTAATAATAATGAACTCTAATATTCAGAAGCAAACAATTATTTTGCAAGATATTACTATATCAATGTTTTAGTTCAAGTTTTAAGTCACAGCTTATCACTATTAATTAAATTTCTGTTATTCAACTGATAAAAATGGACCAATCACATAGGTAGTTAAACTTTTATGTATGGAACCTTTGTTCACTAAAGATGGTCGCACATTTTCGCGCCGCACGCACCCTATAATGTGTATGCAATTGCGACTGACATTTGTGTCCAACAGCACCAAACGCGCCGAATTTTATAAAATGCGGTAGGTGTCTGAAATTTAAATTAAGAATGTTAACGACGTCATAAAATGCTTCGCATTCGGTGTGGTTGGTAATCATAGTAAGAGAGCCCAAGAGGAGATATTTTTCTACACGATGCTTGAGTAAATCCCGTATAGCATCCCATATAGCATCGTATAGAAATTGCGATCGTGCGGCTAAGTATGCGATCTACTCTACTATTTTACCCTACAGTAATTTAAGCAAACCTTTTGTAATTTAGGTATGTACATTAAAATTTAGTTAAATTATGCCTTGCAATTTATGATTTTTTATAATACACCCTCTGGTTAAGAATCAATATTTTTCACTACTCAACCAGAGTTCCTTGTCTAAACAGACCGACAGGCCAAACCTAACACCTTCAGGCGAGGAAGAGATCCAATACGTGAACATCGAAGCTATTCCTACTAGGGAAGACATTCAACGGTTCACCTTCCGCATCACGACGGCGTCATTACGGGAGCTGCAGCCCCGGCTATCGCAGCCCGTGCGAGTACCTGATCATATATCCTTACTGCCGACCCTTATTGAAAGATTTGTCGGAGTGTTTAAGCATTACGTCGATCAAAATCCTGTATACTATGTTGACCAGGTAAGTGGTTTAAGATTTTGAGAAGTAGTAATCAGTCGCAACTACGCCCAGCGTTCATCGAGACAAATAGGTGGCCCCAATCAAATGGGGAGCGGACATTTCGGGAAAGGGACTATTTGAAACCAAGAGACGTTTTGGGAAAGGGACGTTCTGAGCTTGAACGGCGCCAATCATTTTCCCTGGCTGCTTCCTCAGAAGTTAAGCTAGGAAAATGCAAAAAAACTTATCTGAGTTACTCTCAGATTCATTATTAATATTAGTAAAAATCTACTTATGGAACCTTAAAAACTGTCTTATGATTCCTAATCACTAACACAGAACATTGTTGCAAGTGCTGATATATGGTAGGAACATGACTTATATTGTTTCTATTTACTTTAGGAGTTGGAATTGTGCATTGGCTGTATGCACTACACAGCTGACGTGAAGCTTAACCGGCGATGCCATCCACCTCCCGCATACCTAGAGGGTGGCCCGCCGCCGTGCCAGCAGTGCAATTGCCGGTAAGATCATTGTCTTATTACATCTCACACAGTTGACTACATGCTTGATGTGTTTATTTAATTACTTTAGTAAAAGCTCAGAGGAATCTAATCATTAGTACATGACCATATGTGTATGGCCATATGTCTATTATCAGTTTAATTCTTATCATATCATGACCCTATTCCTTATCGACGGTAGAAAGGAAAAACAAATGTAGCGCCATTTGGCCAATTGGTTAGCAGAGCTGTTTTAAGTTTTTTTTTTTATTATTTTTATAAATGGACTTTGATGGATTTTTGAATTTAAACGTTGCATTTAAATGTAATTTTGAGTAATCAGGGAAAAACACTCCGTATGCCATCGAGAAAAAAGATTTATTTACCAAATATCCAGAAAAAATATTTGAAATGCCAAATCAAATTAAAAACTGAAGGAAAAGTTTCATATCACTTCGATGAAAAAATAAAATACATACCTACCTAAAATAAACTTTATGTTCAGTGGCTGTTATTATTTTAAATCGGTAAAATAATTTAATGGTCATATGCGTATATGAAGTTTAAATGTTTTCCATTTTAAGAAATGTTTTCAATTTAGATGATTTCATCACGGAGAAATTGTTCACTAGGTACCTAGATAATGTTTTTGATGATAAAATATAAATTAATTTATTTTAGACTGATTACAATCCGATAAAACTTTCCTGCACTCATAATTATTAAACAATATTGAAGACTTTTAACGTACACAATAGGTAATGAAACATAACGTTTTAAAAAATCACATACGAAAAGCCAACTTTCTTTAAACTCAAGTAAGGAAAACCAATTATTTGCTACTAGCAAACTTATTTATGTCCGTAGACAGAGAACAAAACGTGTTACGACACATCTAGACATAACTTAATAGGATAAAAGTACTGAAAGGCCAAATATAAAATTATATATTAAGACAAAATTGCATTATGTGCCATCTTCGACGAAAAATAAGTATGTGTATGTATGTTATATCATAAAACGGTCGTTTAAAGGGAGTGTATTTAAAAAAATCCCAATTTGTACTTTAACTGAAATTCCAAAAAATGCTTCTGATTGGCTTCGAACCTAGACACATCGATAATGAATCCAAAACACTATCGAGCTGCATAGATACAAAACTCATTTTAGACCAAAGTGGCGTTTCCATTGGTTTTCCTTGCTACCGTTATTGTAAAGGTAAACCAATTGATTTTGAATAAAATTAATTCTGATTATTTATTTGTTAAAATGAAATATCTCTAATTAGAGTAATATAAGTTATTACATGAAACTGTTTGAATATTTACTTTTATCAGCATTTCGTATGTGGCCACATGCTGTCTTTTAAGAAAATCCAAAAATAGCTGGCAAACATAACGGGGTTTAGTGTCCTAGGCGCACACCCGTCACACTTAGTATATACATATGTATATCTTTTACATTTGAGTACTAGATCCCATTTTTGACAAGTATGTATGTGGTTGTGGCACTTGGCGCGCAGCGTGCTGTGGTGCTGCGCGTGCATGGGGCGCTGGTGGGCGTCGCGCGCGGCCGGGCCGGCGCAGGGCTGGCTGGCGGGGCGCGCCACGTGCCCCGTGTGCCGCGCCAGCTTCTGCCTGCTGGACGTGTGCCCGGCGCGCCGCGCGCCCGCGCCCTCCTGAGCCGCGGCCCGTCCCGCGCTCCAGCCCCGCCTGCTGCTCACCTTTTCCCTCACCTACAGGCGGCTGCTGCACAGTGCTAATGGACATATTGACGTGCGGTTCCGATAGACCAACAATATTTCCTTTCCGACATCTGAACCCTCCCACTTTTATTAAGCACTTGAAGTGCTTGATTCACAACCGCAACTGATGGCGCGACTTAATGCGTTGCCTCCTAATGCACTTCATATTACATGATATCGATTAGAATATAGAAATGATGTCTTGTTTTAATAAGACAAACATTTAACAATCATTTATATACCTTCTTAGCATAATATTTAGATGCAATTTCATATTTACCACTAGCTGTAGAAAAAAATGATCGTTAACTGTCATACAAAATAGTAAATGTTCACTATGTCGAGGCCTCTTTGTAATAAAATTGATGTAATCAAATAATATTTATTTGTAAATGTATTTTTAGATCATTTAATTAAACCATTGATGTCTATAATTATAATTAGGTATATTAAACGCTATTAATTTTAAAGAATGTTGATTTCACTGTAGAAGCAAACTTAAAAATATATCTAATCTACCTATTGTATTGTCTAAAGATTAATATATATATATTTATGTATTTTTCAAGTTTGCTTCAAATATTAACGGATCGTGTATTTATTACATTGACGTAATTATTTTATATCACTTTTATAAATGTGTATTTTAGAACTATGAATGTGTAGCATTAAGTAGCGGAAACCTAAGCGAGCCCATACACGGATAGCTCGAGGAGTTAGCTAGTGATCAACATACACGGACTAGTCGAGCTGGCGACTGCTATCCCGGGTCACGTGTGCCACTCGCCCGTTCGCTTTTTGGTTAATCGCTTTAAGCAGTCCGTGTATGTGTGTACATAGAAGTCAATAGTTTACCGTGCAGTCGCAGCTTAAAGCAGTCCGTGTATGGCTGGACTTATTATTATTTTTATACTGATTTGCAAAATCGACTAATCCAATCGATTTTGCACATTATTATATTATTAGGTTAGTTAAAATTAATGTTAATATAATTAATACAGGTATATAATATCGTAATAATATGTATTTTGGCAATCAGGAAACGATCGGAACGATGTTTCTAGCCACATGTTGACACTCTTTAGAAAGGTGATGTACTCAAAAATAAATGTAATGAAATTAATCGACATAGTAACTGTCTATATAAATGATCTGTTGTTGTAAACTAATCAAATACACTTTTTAAAGTATGGAATGAGATCTTAATTTTTCTGCGTCCTTATTGTCCTAATATTTTGATGGGAAACATATCCCAATGGTCGAACTCTAGACTCTTACATTATTAAGTTCAAAAATATAGTTAACGATGTAGATGATTTGATTAAATTTAATTATTCTTTTTTATGTAATCTCGTATGGGTGAATTATTTCCGGAATGTTATTCTACAACAGCCATAAAGACTGCATGTCTGAATACACTTGACATTCACAAAAAGATGTAAACAGACAACGTAGGTTTACATTGTAACTGGAGGGGAATAATGGCTTTTCCAACATAACCTTGTTGATAATTGAGCCAAATTGACATTAGTGAACTTTTCCTGATTGTTATCAACTCGGTCGCATGGAATTCATAATTTACGACCCATGTGCGAGGCCTTGGTTTCTGCTCAAGGATAAAGGTCACACGTGCAGTCTTGGCTAACATTCAGAAGGGCTGGAATATGAGAACGACAAGAAGAAAATTTTCTTATATTTTTGAAAGACATCATGAGGTCATCCCTAAAAATAAATTAAAGAATTCATTAAGCCAATGAAACAGCAAAATGTTTTTTAATAGATTCAAAAATTTTTGACCTTTAAAATATTTGGTATTTAGCCGGCTAATGACTAAGTAATTAATCGAAGTACCCTAATGACCTGAAAAATATTTGAAAACTAATAAGGGTTATTGGTAATAACGGGTTTTAAGATTTCAAAGACCATTATTAAGGGTGAGGTAATTATATGGTCTTAATCGTTTTAAAATATCCGTCTGTCTGTCCGTCGATAGGTATAATTAACCCGTCGAAACAAGGACATTGACGATGAAATGTCATGTTAACTGGAGTGTCCAACTGGTGTCAGTTCGATTGCAGTTAAATGTGTTTGTATACACTATCTAGCTGGTCAGTCTTGTATAAATATTAGCTTAAGAGTTTTGACGTGACAATGCGCCATGAATATGGGATCAAAATAGGCAGGTGTAGTATTATAATACAATCCCTTTAGACTAGGCCGTCGGTTGCAGCACTGTTCTCGTAAAGAATGCTTCTATAAAAGTGTTAGACATGACGAAGACTACTGTAAGTCAAGAGATCCGGAATTATTTTAAGAATACGACGTTACATGGATTCAAATACTTGTTGTCGATACACAACAGTGATCGGTAAGTTCATTTAAATTCCTATTTTTTTGTGTAGATAGATTTGTAGATTCTTCCTTTTTAAATTTAAGTAAGTAGTTGGTTATTGCTTGTGCTTTATAGCTAACTTAGTTTGCAATTGTAGCATTCATTGTCGATTCTCTGTACAGAATGACAAATTACTTATTGCTTTAAGCCTTTGCAATGTTTTTTTTGCTTTCATGTGTAAAATCCCTCTTGAAGTCTTTCCATAAACCTTATCCCATGCGACCTTAAAGATGTTGCTAAATTGAAAAGATTTTAATTGTTTATTTATTTTTTTCTTATATACCAAATAATAGGTAATGGCCTGGGTTTGCCCAGAGGGTGCAAGTTATACAGGGCTGAAGATAATGATATCTACTTAACATAACTTTTTAGCATTGGTTGGCTGCTATGTTGCTGCGCCAGCGCGTGCTGCGCGGGCGTGCTGTGCGCGGTGCTGTGGGCGCGCTTCCTGGAGGTGCCGGCGCTACTGGCGCTCTGCGACGACATCCGGGCAGAAGCTTACGTACACAACCAGATGCCGACTATAGCCGTGTGCCCACCTATCGAGAGCGTTGCTGATATTATACTGGAGAAACTGTAAGAACCAAAATCGTAATAATTTTTTTTCCGGCTTGTGTAAGAACAATATTAAATCGGGAACTTGTATTTTTGATAGGTCTCCAAATACATCTGAGACGAAAAGGGTCCCGATCACTCTGAAGCGTCTTATTTCTGGAAAGTCAACGGCTGAAGACCAAGTACTGTTATTAGACAAGATCCTCACATCAAACAATGTGACACTGTCTCAAGTCTTGATGGACTATTCCCTGGACTGTACCGAACATACAAAGAAGTGCAGGTATCAAAAGATTAAGGTGCCTTGTGAACAGCTGTTCGAGAAGAAGCTTACATCCTGGGGAGTTTGTTGTGTAATGCGGCCAAATAAGTAAGTAGGACCAGGTAGGTCTGACTTTATTATACCTTGGTAGAAACTGTATAGTCATGAATTTATAATGTCGAAAGCTCAAAAAATTCAGAGTTTCATAGAGTATTGCAAGACCAGTCATACCCGGCTTTTGCCAGGTTTTAATCCTTGAAAGATTATGAATTTCTTTTCAATTAAGTATATTAAAATTATTCCATCTCTACTGATATTATATCTGAATACTTCAAGGTTAGCGGATGTGTCAAATACGTTGACGGCCCGCACGCACACCACACAGACGGTTGATCTAGTTCTGCAGTGCTCGCATGGATCTAGGCTTTACGCGTGCCAGGTAATTTATTTATATTGTAGAAAAATCAAACGACAAGACTTAAGAAGTAAATTTTCTGGCTCTGTACGACATTTTTTAGAGTCGGTGTTAAGACTATTAAACTGCAGTTCCAAAGTGAACTTTTGTATCGTTTTTTTATGTTTAATTCCCTTGTGCTATGAAAAACTAACAGTACAATTACTTTATTACAAAACATTACTTAAAATAGTACAAGCGATGGCAAGGTCAAAAAATAGATTAAAATCTTTATTTTTGGCTATGTTTAGCTGAGGTCAGTATGGCTGGGTTTTTTAATGTTTTTAAATTTTGACTAGAACAATTTGAACAAGATGAAAAATAAAGGTTTGTACTAAAATGGATTTAAAGTCTGGATTTTTTACCTGTAGAAAGGGGATGTGCAGTAAACGCAACGGGTCCCAGGTGCCAGACCTAATGTATCCGATGCTAAGTTCTATTGTTATATAAATTGAAAATAAATTATATCCAAGTTTGAGTCGCATTTGTTACTCCAAAATGAACGAAGCGTATAACATATGGAAGTAACGAATAATAAAGTTGTTTTTTTTCATTCCTATTCAGTTCATAACAGCGTACGATGGAGAAGAGTTTGTGAACCAGTTGAAGTTAATTCCAAGCTTCTACTATCTAGCGCAGCTCCGGTTCACTGCTATACCACAGAGTTCCAACTCCGAAAACCCGATGCAGGATTCCTGTGTACCTGATAAATCCTACACTCGATCCTTTTGTATGGTACTTAAAACAATTTCATTACTTATTAAGCTGTATGTATTGCTTTGTATATAATTTAGGTGCAACTTTTTATGTATCAAATGCGGTTATTATTTATTGGATGAGGATAGAATCTCATTAATTCAATCTACCAGGCCTGAACTAACATGGTCTCTTGGCCCCAGCTCCAGCGTTTTATTTTAACCTGCATTATTTAATGGAACCGGAGGTACCTAGACGGGGAGACTGCCTCCGTCACGAAGCTGTTCCTCCCGAACGCGGTGGACGCCTTCAGACTCGTCCGGAAAATTGCACCCCAAGGAGTGATAACGCAGATCCTTACTGGACACGGCGGGTTCTCCTAGTATTAATTGCATCGTTTTAAGTTTAAGGAGAGCCCGTCTTGTAACTGTGACCCCGACAAATTAGAAAGCATCGTGCACATACTTTTCGAATGCCCGGCTTCAGAAAAGAAAAGGCATGACCTGGAGCAATTGATCGAGGTAGCAGTGAGTGCGGCAAACGCTCACTGCCTCATAGCTGATAAAAACCATCGTAAATTATTTTTTGAATTTGCAGTAAGCGTTTATCAACAGGTAAACAAACGCAAGCAAAACTAAATTTAAGCCCCTAAAATATAAAACGGTCTGACTAAGTTAGAGGAATCAAGCGGAATTATTATAATAACAAAAAATACCTGCATTATTTTTGAGTAGTTTTAAACAGATAAAATACCTTTTCAGCTCAAATGTGCGGAAAAGTCGTGTGGATGCCGGGACCCTCTTCGCTATAAGAAATCCCTTAACTCTCATTTGCCATTATGTCCAGTAACCCGTATCGGTTGCTTGACGGTCAACAAGATAAAAACCCTAGGTACTTAATAATACCCATTTCTAAAGACTAAGCGAAGCTATGCCAATATTTTTGGGTAAAACTAAAACTTCACTTAATTTCAGATAATGCATCGTGCCCTTGTTTGCCACCCTGCAATAAGATAACCACTTATATGGTTTTAGAATCAAATCCTATTAACAATATTAAGCAAGCTATCGATCCTTTGTAGTAAGTATCAAGTATGCAAAAAATATCTACTATCGACAAAACAAGTAAATACCTATTGCCCAATTTACTTTGTTTCAGCGTCGGTATTAACAGTACTTCATCGATAGTAGTTAACTTAAGAGTGAATTTGGGCCATTCAAGAGTATTTGTCCTAAATCCTACTGAAACTTGGCTGACCTTATTGTGTAAGTACTTTATAAATACCATGGATTCTTTTAAAAATGTATAACTTATGTTTAAAAAATATTTCTATCCTCAGCTTCTTTAGGCGGCGTGTTCAACATGTTTCTGGGTGTCGGGTTGTTCAGCGCATTAGAATTCATGTATCTTATATTGGTAAAGTTACCAATGGCTATCAGGAAATCATCAGAAATAGATATCGCCACCGCACCAACAACTCGAGTAACTGGACCTTAACCTAACATTATATATTATATCATTCTACTTAATTATATAAGCAACGTAATGTTGACCTATAAGTGATTGTAACTTAAGAAACTAAATATACGACTAAAGTCATCATTAATTATATTTCCATTTACCCTCCTATATTTTAAAGGTTATCGAAAGAGGTGGAAACAGATTAATTTATTTATTAGCCTGTAAACCTAACTCAATAATACATCGTGCAACACTATGTACCTAATGCGGTTTATTATTTATTTAAACTTTATGCACACAAAAAAAGAGAACAATGGCTTATGATTCTGACCCTCAGAACAATGACTAGAACACATTGTTCTGAGTTCTGTGTTCTGTGCTTATCTGTGATTCTGACTGACAGTAATAATTCTGTGGTGTCATTTGTCAAGTCGAGCTGTCAATGCGAACTGTCAAGCACACGTGTTAGCTGTACATGTAGGTCGATGTTGCTATTGATACGATATGATAAACAGTGAATTATATTGTAGTGTTTTTATTAAAACAGTTTTCTAGTAGTATAAAACAACTAATCAAACATGTCTTCATGGAAAAAGGCCGCGAAGGCCAATCAGAAGACTCATAAAGAGCGCCACCAGCCCGAAGCACGTAAACACTTGGGTTTATTGGAAAAAAAGAAAGATTACAAGAAGCGAGCAGATGATTACCACGAAAAGGGGGAGACACTGAAGCTGCTGAGGAAGAGGACCCTCGACAAGAATCCCGATGAGTTCTACTATCATATGATCAATTCCAAAGTAAAAAATGGGGTGAGTATTATTGACATAAATATCTATTGACTGACAAAAGTCTTAGCCAAAATATATAATTATAATATTGAGGTTTTAAACTTTTTTATTACCTTTAATTTAAAATAAAACCAATGCAATGATATTTACTAATCAACCGCAAAAGGTTTTCGCGGTTTGTACAACTGTTTAAATTACCTAGGTGATGAAATGTCCAGCATGTTATGCATAAACCATACTTTCAATTAAGTATTGATAATTTATTAATAATAATATCTTGAATCAACTTACACACGGCCATCTAATCTCTAGGCAAAGCCTGTGTTATGGCAACCAGGCAACTGATAAACATACTTTACTTGTATATTTCTAGATACATACATTTAGATAAATTACTCCCTGATACAGACAAATGATCGTGTTCAACACGCAATGATGTCCTGGGTAGTAATCGAGCAGACAATGTCTGGTTTTAGTGTAAGGGTCACTAACTACTAGAGTCAAGACCAATAGGCCAGTCCAATTAAATTAATGTCCCTTATTTGTATTGTATTATTTTTAGGAACATCATGAACTAGAGAAAGAGGATGAGCATACCACAGAACAGGTGAAGCTGATGCAGACGCAGGACATCAAGTACATCAACATGAAGAGGACTATTGAGAGCAGATGGATTAATAGGATGCAAGTTAGTACTGTATTATTCTACATACATTTTTACTATACTAGGAAGAACTATAGTGTACCAAATCAAGTACCCAACAGTCTGTCAAATGGTACCTTTTCGACAGTAGTTATTTTGCTTTTTTTATATCTTGCTTTGTTTTAAGGTTTTAAATTTAGTGTTAAAGCATCTTGTGATAAAATAAAAATTGCTTTATAATTCCATGGTGTCACGGAGAAGGTTATTGAATTGTGAGTTATGTTTAAAAAGTTGGAAGCTCAAACAATACATCCTAAATTTTTTTGTATATGAAATATTTAGTACACTAAACATTTACAACACACACTAAACACTTTTTACTTTTAACTGATTATGTTGTAATTTTTTGTGATGTAATGCCTACATTAATTTATAACAGTTATTAGTTGTTCAAGCATGCAACGCTTTGGTTGGGATAAATGAAATTTTGATATCATTCACACAATTAGGATTTAAATATTCAATCATTATCTAGATTTGAATACCAATCTACACAAACTTCTCAAAAACATAAATTATCTTATCTAAAAATGTACTTAACATACTTATTTTCACCAATACTTGAAGGCCCAACTCCACATGACGGATGTAGCAGAAGCCACTCCCAATACACACACATTCTTTGTGGATGAAGGAGAAGAGAAAGACTTTGATGTGGCCAAGAGATTGGACACACATCCCGCATTGCTGGGCAGGAAGACAAACAGGCCAAGGATGGCAGATCTAGATAAAATTAACCTACCGGATATCGATGAAAAGGTTTGTTTCTGTTTTATTTATGCTTTTAAGTTACTTTACATATATTTCAGGAAGTTGTATCACTACATGGCTGCATTTTAATATTAATGAATTGGCAAATAAAAGACTAACTTTGTACTCATCATGCATAGATAATTTTGCCTTTAGCATTGTCATACATGTAAACAATAATAGTGCTACATTAATAATATTGCCTCCTCTTAGCAACATTATAGGACCAAGAGTAAAACATATCACATGCTATATACAAGTAAGATAGTTATTAGTGATCAATTATAACAAAACAATTGTTTACAGACATTAGAATCAATGAAAAAGAAAAAACAGAAGATGTACAGTGATCTCACAAAGAGAATAGAAAGGGAGAAAGAATTGATGGTAATCCAGCAAAAGATGGAGTTGAAACGTCACCTACAAGATGTCAAAGTATTGAAACCCAAGAGAATAAAACCAGGAACTAAGAGTGCAGCACCTGTTTATAAGTTCCAGTATGTTAGAAAGAAGTAGTATGCCAATGTTTAATGTAGTTAAGAAGCTTATATTACAATAATTGCTATCCTTTACTATGATGGTAAGTTACCATGAAAAGTGACCTTTAATGACTTTTATATCTTGCCATCCTATGATTAGAGGCAGTATTTATATGTATGAGTTATTTTAATGTAGTTCACATTATAACATTTATGGCGAAAATTCAAATACCACTGGAAAAGAGAGGTTGTACATTGGCTCTTGTTGAAATAATACTTTTGCAGTAATTATTTAATAAAATAAAAATACATTTAAATTTTTAAAGTCATTTTAATTTTTATAATAAATAGTTGTTCTTTTTATTAGAATAATAGGAATGCACCACAGATATTTTACGATATAATGATATTAAATAGAAATTCAATATTTTAAATTGAATTTATTAATATCATTTGGAATATAACTTTTGCCTACATCTACATTAATGGTCAGTTTAGAACTTAAAATAAATTTTAACAATGTACTTAACTATACTGACATGGTTAAAATATAATTTAAGTTCTGTATTTGTATTTACAATTTAAAACATAATACAAATACTTATAGCTATAAATAAATGTTATTATTATAATACAGTTTACTTAGGAGATTCAATAGTTGTATAATTCTTACATAATTGTTTTAATTTTCCTAATAATAGTCAGTGGAGGAATAAAATAAACATTGTTTAATTTAGGATTTATTTTAATAAGTCAGCTATATTGTCTATATTATTATCAGTTCTCTTGAGGCACAGCCCGATATTTAAGCAGCACAAATGCTACTCTGCTACTGATTTTTTTGTTATATAGCTACTTTGCTAAATCACGAGGCATAATAATTATTTTAAAACTGATTAGGTAGGCACTTGTAGCTTAGAATTTTTCAGACATTATACTAACAAAATTGAAGTCTTCTGAACCGCTTTTAAGTACGGCCGTGCCACAGCAAATATCACATAATTTGTCACTAAAATAATAAGTTTAATTCCATCGCAAAGTAACCAGTGGTGCACCGCAGTATAAAACTTGTACGTAACCCCTAAGGCGGTAACTTTCGGTAACCTAACAAAGTCTTTGGTAGCCTTACATCTAAGATCACAGTGTCACCACAGCACGCACTTGTGCTCGGGGTTCATGGCCGAGCCCACGGGGCAGCTCCAGGCGTCCGCGAACTCCTGCGAGTTGCTGAGGGTGCCTATCACACGGATTTTGTTTGGACTGTGCACTCCTTCCACCATTTTGGACTTGAGGGCGCCCACTGTTGAGTTTCCGCACCATATCTGTTGGTTTGATTAGCATTTTATTAGTATTTATTCAAAACCTCAATACAAAGAGCTTTTGAGTCGTATTAGGATCAAGAAAAAGTTAAGTCCTTAGGTGTAGGTTTGTTGTAGCACGGATAGCCAACTGGTACAGGTTACCACACCAACTACCATTGTGCGACATGCGGCGGGTATGGCTCCTGCATAGAACAAACATTTTGTGTGATCCAGAAATCGTTGTTCTAAGTACCTGGGTGTTCTTTGTGCATGTGATTTAAATGTTTGTGAAACAATCCGCGATACAAGCATTAAATTCCTTAATGCAGGGGACTTTTATTTAAAAGTAAATTCTGATAATTAGCCATTAGCATTTTAACAAAAAATATTAATCGTCATTTTAGGCTTTAATTAAGAACCTGTCTAAAATCTGGTAGAGTCATTGAATGATTGGCCCCTTTTTTTTTGCGTCACTTGAGTAGTGATTCCGTGCGACACGTTCAGTAGTGAAGACTTGCCTGCGCGAAGCCCAGGAAGAAGAGCTGCTCGGGCTTGTAGCGCGGCAGGCCGGGCAGCGCGGCGCGGCGCGCGGCGGGCGCGCGCGCGGCCAGGCGCCGGTACGCCGCCAGCGCCGCGCGCAGCCCGCCGTTGTCCGCGATGTTCTCGCCCTGCGTGTTGAACCCGTGCACCTGACACGCACAAGCCTTTGTTACTATCACACTATACTGATTATGATAAAAAAATATCTAACTGTTTCCCGCGGCTCCGCCCGTTGGATGTCGGTTATCGCGGCAAGAAATAGATATCCTTTCTCAGGCTCTAGACTATCTGTTTACCATATTTCATTTTAATCCGTTCAGTAGTTGTGAAGTGAAAGCACGACAGACAGAGTTCATCGCATTTATAATATATGTAAGGATTTGATGAAATGGAAGAATGTTTTCAACCCCATCAGGGCATTTTCAACAAGATAGTGTTAAGATCAAATCCCAATCTAGTGTGTAGGTGTATAGGACCTTGGTGTCTTCCACTTCCACAAACCATTTTTAAACGTTTTACGCTACTCACAGTGTAGTTAGGCAGCTGCGGCATGTGGTACTTGCTGTACTGGTCGATGATGCACTGCACCTTGCTGTGATAGTGCTCCAGAGTGGCCGCAGACCACCACTGTTTCAAGTTGCCCTCTTCATCGTAACGACGCCCTGAGAACAGTAGCTAAGTTTAATTATTTGAACATCGAAATAACCTTTTGTCTTCGATAGTTTGAAATAAATATAAGTATTTATTTTTTATGTTTGGCTGAACCTGTCAACAAATCGGACTGGATCGTCGTTCAATACGATACCAAGCGCAATTTTTTTATCAACCTGTTTTTTTTCTGAAGATTAATTTGCTAGGATGTCTTAGGTAATAGACTGTACCTTGATCGTCAAATCCGTGAGTGACTTCATGTCCCATTATGGCACCGATAGATCCGTAGTTGATCGCTCTGAAACATTAGTAGGTAAACATGAAAACCGATTTTCCTTATTAATTAACTTCGACATTCATGTCAATGAAATAGAAAGTTAGGTATTTACTCAATTCCGTTTCCGTAGAAGGGTGGCTGCAAAATACCAGCGGGGAAAGCTAGAAAAGAAATAGTTAACATTATAAAATGTAGTTATTTATTGCTTTCTGAGGTTTACGCGAATATTAGAAATTGAAAAAAAACTACTTTGAACGGATTTTATCGCGGTTTGTATTAAGATTTATGTTGCATTTGTTTTGTATTAGAAACGTCGGGAACTAAAATCTAAATACAGACCGCGATAAAATCCGTTCAAAGTAGTTTTATTTTAATGTATTTATTTAATTAAATAACATTCAAAGAGATATATTGTATGGAGCGAGGTATAAGTCAAATGTTCAGTTAGGTATACGTTTTAGCTACTTACTGACAGAGTTAAGGGTGGCGGAGTAGAAAGCATTCACCGTGGTCGCGGTGGCCACCCAGCGGTTCCTGTCGGGCTTGTCCCTCAGCGACTCCAGCGATTTCTTCACAGCCGCAAACGTCAGCTTCAGGTACGTCTCGAACAGATTACCTTCTATTACTTCCGCCTAAAAAAGAAAGATAAGTAGGTACTTCAAATATCATCTAAAAATAAGATCCGACCATGCAAATGTGACATGGTTAGATCTGTTATGGGTGGCATTGAAGCGATCAGGCTTACTTAAATTTGTTACTTTCATGTCACATTCGATTTACCTATGCTTGACAAGAAATTCTACTCCCTATCATGTAAATAAGGGAAGCAGAGCTTCAATCTATAAATAACTTTTCTAAGACTTCAGATGTGTTGATGGTATCCTGCAATTTTGGAGTTTGAGAAAGTCGAGACCGATATACATTTACTTCATTAGCTTGTAGGGATCCACCGCTGAATAGAACTCTTTTAAATTGCGCAAAAATATTACTCGGTACACCTTCTGCAACCAGTCGGGTCCAGCTTCCTTTTCAGGTCGTGGTCCTACGACCCGGGGGGTCAGGGTTGACATTTAGGTGAGTACTTACATGTTTATAATGTTTGTCGAGCTGTTCATGCGTGAGCAGCCAGGAGGGGAAGCCCACGAAGTTGCGGATGGCCTGCAGCTTGTTGAGCGTCTTGAGGCGCGTGCTGGAGTCCATCCAGTCCAGCTCTTGCACCGCTGTCGCGAACGCTGCGCGGACGTCTTCGACCATTTCTATAGCCTGCACGTGGAAGTAGAGATGATTATTTTTTTAACCGAAAGGTCCTGAAAGCCATGCTGAATCCTTTAAGCGAAATATAGATCGAATGCTTGTTGTATAATAACTTTCGTGAGGAGTACATATTCATAATTATTTAGAACGGCGGCGGTGGTGACGCCACCGCCGCGATAGCTCATGATTAGGCACTGCTATTGAGTCTGAAACTAGTCGGGCGAACCTGAGAATGTGCGTGAGTAAACCGTTTTGTTCTAAATAATTATAAATCTAATGATTTGAATTCATTAATTCGATTTGGCAATTAACTCCTTTCTAGGTAAAAAGAAACAGTTTGGTTAAGCGTTTACATTGGAGTTTCGTTTCTGTTATTCTAAAATTATTAAGATAACTTGTTACATGTAGTAAACTAAAAATAATGGAAATGTTATACAAAAGGACAAATCAAATCAAATCAAATCATTTATTTTTGTAACTAGGATAAAAAATCATCACTTTTACAAGTCACATAATACATTTTTTTGAGCTCGCTGGATTCGACATTTCCTAACTGGCTACCCTAAGAAGAAATGTCGAAACAAACTCAGGGGTCAGCCTCTTTTGAAGTCCAGACAATCATTTGAATAAAAAATATTGTGTAAATAAATGCAGTGTCTTTTCACACACACACAGTTCACGGACACAGTTTCAAAATTCATTATGGGTAATAGGTACTTACATCACCTATTACCTATATACATACCTACTCTCCATAACTTACAAATAGAAATATTAAGAACAAAACTCTTTCATGAATGAAAATTAACATACCTTCTGCCGGGAATCAAAGTCGAAGTGTCTCTTGACATAGAGATAGGATAAGGCAACTCCGAAGTTAGCGTTAACATTAGCGGTGCAGCTCTTCCAGCGCGGCGTGCGCTGCTGCAGGCCGAACACGGCGCGCGAGAACTCGAAGCCCAGCTCGCGGAACGCGCTCAGCGTCATCGGCGCCACCGTCGAGAACACGCTCCACCACAGGAAGCGCTCTGGAACCACCAAGCATTCTTATTATTTCACCATACCCGCATATTACATACGTAGATACCATTTTGTATTTCGAAGTACCAGTATAGAGCCAATTGCTTTAATCCTATCCTCATTCTACTAATCCCGCTTATCGAGCTCATTCAAGAAATTAACAAGGAAATTTTAATTACGAAAGTGACTTATAAGACGGAAAAATGTTTAACATGTAGCAATTTTGGTTACTATGCTAGGACTCTTCGTCACTACGCATAATTGTAACTTAGTAAAACACCAGGTAATTAGGTATCGGTTTGAAGGGACTTACCTGTAATAACAGGTTTCGTTTCAGAGAGCAGCACGGCCAACTTCTGCAGATACGGCAGGTCCATCACGATGACCCGGTCAGTTTGTGGCTGTAGCTCCACGCTGGTGTTCGAGAACACCAGCTTTAGGTAGCGGTCCCAGTCGTGCTGGAAATAACAGACGTGCATGACACTAGATTCTTAACTACTTTATCTCCTCTTTTCTGGCTTTAACTGGCTGAGTAGGTAAATGTTTTCTAATTATTATTTGTATTGTTTAAATACAAATACTTAGTAAAAAAAGATATGTACCTACTTCAGGTTCTCTAATATTTCAATTGAGTTACCTATGCTAACCTGTCTTATTTTTTCACATGGAAAGATATCAATAACGAAAAGAAATGACTGATTTTATTCTGTGTATAGGTACAAAAAATTATTGAAATAAACTGCTAAAGGCATCACTTCTTTTTGGCTTTGTCGTAGATACTTAAAAAGAAGAACTTAACTGCATCTACAAAAAGCCAACTTCCTAGCAAAAAGTACCTACTATTCGTGGACGTATACGTCAAAGACAAGTAGGAACGTAACAAACCTGCTTCCACTGGCTGGGCCCGCCGCTGGAGCCCTGCACCAGCTGCTGCACGCTCACCTCGTGGAACAAATGCGTGCCGCTGCGGCGAATTTCTACGGGCGTCATTATCTGAATACAAACGCAATATGTCAACTATGGCTTAAGAAATAAAAAAAGTATGCGGAACTGACTGCAAACCTCGCTAGTAGAAGAGACAAAAAGAAAATCTCAGCAAAAGGGGAGGGTAGTGTAGATCAGATAAATAGGAACATAACAACAGCAAAACATTTTCATATACATGGAGTAGGCTAGACAAAAGAAGACGGCAGCACTAATTTAGTAAGTATTTTTTAAGTATGCCTTAACACATTTTTTTTCTAATTCTACGTCTTGCCACCATCTTACCTTCGCTAACTTCTTGCTAAAGTCCACGATGTCATCGGCGAACTTCTCCGCGTCGGTTTTGTTGTCTGCGATGCTGATCATGGACTTTATGTACTTGTGGTATTGATCCAGCTCATGCGAGAACTGCTCCGGCTGCAGCAGGTAGCGCTCGCTGAACCCTGGGGATACTTGCTCGATCTGAAAAAATATACATAGTTGACAATTGCAGTTAAGGGTCGATTTCACTAGTTAAATTAAAATCTGGTTCCTAAGAACTAAGTTCTTCGTTAATGAGTTTAAAATTTTCAAAGGTGGTATTGATACGTAACGATTTAAATTTGTTTGCCTAAACTGCGCTTAGTTGACGTTGATGAAATGAAGATTGGAACATAACATGTGAGAACCGGGATTAGTTTCAACTGATCGCTTTTATATCTATGCACCAGTAAAATTTCTACTAATTTTTATAGCTTATGTTGTTGTGAATAGGCTGGATAGATACCAGTGCATTTAATGTCCAAACGCAAAATCATCAGAGTGTCGCTTATGCCGTCAGTATTTTATTCTTGTTCTTTCGAACTTATGACAAATTCCTCACCACGACTCGGTTCCGGCTGGTGTTCCTCACATCTTCCGCCACCTGCACGCTGAGCAGCACGTTCAGGCCAAGAGTCCGGCGCCCCAGTCCCGCCACGTTCACCCATGAGAAGTTGGCGCTGCCGATGGAAGGGGGACGCGGGGGTAGGCCCAGCTTCTTTAAGATGCTCTCTATCGGTTTAATGCCGTCGTCTTCTAGTTTATCTAGAACATGAAAAATAATATATAAGTAGCATCGCTTTAACTTGTGGGTTGCTGAAAGAGACTAGTGCCATTGTGTATTTCTCTGTCTGATGATAAAAAAAAGAAATGTCATGGCAATCTACAGTTGTTATGTAGATTTGTCATTCGCTTCTATCAGTAATGCTATAGTACGCCCATAACGTTTTAGCTGCTGTGCAAATTTATCTCGTGGTTTGATAGGTAGCGTTCATCATTTAAAAATGATAAATCTTCAGTACCTACCTAACTATTATTTTAATAGTTTAACAGTATTTAAAATTATTTGCCTTTTTTGTCGGTTTTACACAAATGTTTGTGGAAAAAATCTACATACAAACTCACCAGTATTAACACAAGTCCTATACAGGCTCTTAGCCTTCACCACGCTATTCGGAAGACCCTCATCTTCCTTGACCTCGAGCAGCTCGCGGAGGTCACTGACCAGTTGTTCCCGCAGTTTCGCCAGCTGGTCCCAGGAGGTGGCCCAGTCCGGCACCGGGTTCTGCTTGATCCAGCCACCGCACGCGAACTCATAGAAGTCCGTGCATGGATCTACGTCCTTGTTTAGAGCTTGGAGGATTCTTGACGCTGTGGATGAAAGTATTATTTTATATTGGTTGGATTTTGTTTTTAAGTTCCGACAAAAAATAGGGGTGTTACAAGGTTAACTTATGCACTTATTTGTGTAGTTTGTTCTTAAGTAGGTACTAAGGTATACATTGCTTTAGAAATGGTAACTGCGAACCATTAAAAATCAAGAGAGTGCTCTTTATTTCACAAAAAATGTTAATTAATGTTACGAATTTAATTTATTCTTTGTGCATTTGTAACACCATTGCGACACAATGACTAAACTCCTTAGTGATGGAGTCCTAGTTTTTAAATAAAAAATATAGGTATTGTTCTATTTATAAACAGCCTATAATCTGAGGCATCTTTTCTAAGTAAATACAGGAAGCTAACAAGCTTTCACCGCGCATACCTGCCTTTAGGTAGATAAATGCAATATCTTAATAACAACGAGTTTATGTAACTTGTTAATGTTTAATATTCAATCAGTGCAGACTGATGATACAGGTAGGTAATTAATTATAGGTAGGTAATTAGAATAATTATAATGACTTCGCGTAGAACAAAGGAAAGTTCCGAGCGTGCATCCATCTGATTATACCCGTTAATCTTCAAAGTAGGTACTTTTCCGATTTAGTTACCACATAAAAAAAATACTAAAAGTAAACAATTTTACCTATTACACAAATCATCGTGTAGATGCAGTTTACTTTCATTTTAGAAATAGTTTAATTCACACTTCAATGTACTATGTGTATTTTATACCTAATTCTAATGGTAGACACATTGACAGAAATAGGAAACAAACTTTCCAAATTTTAAAAGGAACAAGTTTAATAATTACCTATGTAAAAGTATCATTTACCTACCTGTTTCTATCACACTATCACTATTTTTCCTTAAGTCAACTAAATCCGAACAAATTAACACTACAAAGAATATCTTAAAATAAAATTTATCAAATAAAAACATTGTAAGCTTCTTAAACAAACAAGCGCTTACCACTATCTAAGGATCAACGGAACTTTTACATGTATTTATCTAAGATGTCTACAAAGTATGCATTAATAATAAATTATAACTGTATTCTTAAACCACGTGCCTAATAGAACAACTTAGCATACAAAATACTGCGCCTTAAGTTTGTCACCCCTTTTGAGTCGACATGTGTCGATTAATGGATGTAGGACAATTTCAAAAATGGCGCAGTTTATAACACGTGGATTTTAATACAAGTGATGTAACAAGCACTCGGGGTTAAATCATTCTTAGAAAAATGTACTGCGACAGACGATAATAACGCAATCAGCTAAATATCGTTCTTAATCGATATATATGTTGCAGTAAGATAGATAAAGCCGTAATATAGTTATATCCCTAGGGATATAATTATATACCGTAACATAGTTATACGAAAGCGAATCTTTACTATCTCACTAGGAATATAGTTATAAAACGGTCCAAGTTTAGTGATATACTTATATTACTAGATTAAGTTCAGTGTTATAAATATATTAAGGTTCGTCGGTACTAAGGGTCAGAAAAAAAAATACCTACCAACCTAACCAAATGTGTCGGGGTTGGCAAAGTCAGTTCTAAGGGTCAGAAAAAAAAAATACCTACCAACCTAACCAAATGTGTCGGGGTTGGCAAAGTCGATTCTAAGCTACTGATTATTATGAATAAAAAGAAATCTAAACAAAAAAGATATGACTTTGAATAATAGTGTACGACCGACTGCGTGGGGAGCGCGTAAACACAACGAACCCCTCCCCCGCCGCGGGGGAGGCGGCGCGCCGCCTGCGCCGCACACTCCGAAAGCTATTTCACTAAACTTAATCTAGTAATATAAGTATATCACTAAACTTGGACCGTTTTATAACTATATTCCTAGTGAGATAGTAAAGATTCGCTTTCGTATAACTATGTTACGGTATATAATTATATCCCTAGGGATATAACTATATTACGGCTTTATCTATCTTACTGCGACATATATACATCAATAGATATTGTATTTAATTATGTATCTACTTGTATGGGTCAAGTCGGTATGCGTGAATTACAAAAGCCTAATGATATTGTTTTTTAGGGACCAGCCCGCCACACATGCCCTTCATTGCAACTCCTGTAAGCCTGGATCTACAATGATAACCAATGAATACTACCGAGACTCTTAAGCTCGGTGTTTCCCAGGAAGAGCCTAATGATATAACGAATAATGGGTATCTAATGCATCACCCCATGCAGAGGGCACGACGTACGGATATGTCGGACTTTCATAGACTAAAATCACCCTAGTTCCCTTCTTCTGCCTAGGCCGAAATCGCGAGATCGCTAGCGCATTCTATATCCTTACATGTAAAAACTTCACTGTTTATTAGAAGCTAGAAGTAAACAAGTTGTACGTAGTTCAGAATAATAATAAGGATCTGCATCAATGCAATAAATAAGCCTAGTGTAGGATGCAATAATACCTGCACTTTGCTCATCAGAAAAGTAAACGACAAGTAATATGAATAACATGAATTTCATTAAAGGATTGATTAACCCACTGGCGCCGTAGTTAGGGCTATTTGCTCAAAGGTCACGATTCGATCACCGCATGTTAAATCTGTTATATATATGTATATCTACAAATGTTTTACTGACGAAAGTGTATGAGATATAAGAAGGTACCTACATGTATAAATGTTATCATACGCGTGACGTAGAATAAATACCTTTTTTGAGTTTATGGAAATCGTCATGGACTATAGGGGTTTGTGCCGGTCATTTAACCGACCCAAAAAAGTGGAGGATCTATGTTCCACTGTAGGTATTTAGACTCACCACTTTGTGTTCCTTCAATTCATACTTAGTTTTTGGGGACGAGGCGGGCATTTTAAAAGTGTAGGTAGAAGTTGGTAATAACCTTCTCCCCCATGTTTTATTTATTTACCGACTTACATAAATAAAAACATAACATAATAATATATGTTGCATAAAATTGTATCTTTTTTGTCTGACTACCTATGCACATTGATGTGCTACGAGAAGGTAGGAGAAATTACCTTGTTTAAATCAAATAAGAATAAGAATCAAGCAAGGTAGATAAACCTCACGGGATCGGTTATGACGGTTACGAATAATACTAAAGTTGTCAATAGCTAATTAATATTGTGCCGGATGAGATGATCATTTGCATTTAATCTTAATATGCAAATGAAACGAAATAGCTTCACAATGACCACAACGCCTGATGATGCGCACATAGCAAAAATATGCTGATAAGTACCTAGGTAATTATTGCGTAAATATTTTTTTACCACAATTCCACACTATAGGAATTCCATAGTGTTGTAATAATGTTTAATAGCCTATTACTCTATTTAAATAACTTCTTTAATTAATCTCATAATAATTACCTCTCGTTTGCGTATTCCTGACACTGACACGTGTGTCTTACGGAAAATGTTATGGTAAATTTATGGTAAAATGTGGTAATCTCTTATTATGGGATAATTGTTTGCTTGTGTTTTGTTTTTATGTTGACCTAATGTTTACGCTCTATTTGTTTATTGTTGTTTGTTACTATAATAAGACTACGCGCAGCATTAATTTTTACGATCCTTATTTATAGGTCAGAAGATCAAAGCCTTTTGGAAGTGCAAATAAATAAAGTTATGTTTGTGTTTTAAGATTGACTCTATGTTTGGGATACGTTTATTTAGACTTCAGTTGGTGATTGGTTGAAAGTAGCCACAAATTCATGTCTTGTATTTTTTTAAACAGTTTTCAGTTCCTGATAACTAAAAAAAATATGAAAATAGGAGCCGCTTATGTTGATAGATTCTTTTTATGGTTCCTACACTGCCCCACGGCGCTGCTGGCTGAGACAGGGCCGAGGGCTGCAATAGGTACTCGGTCAGCCAGCACCAGCTAGCTCTAAATATTGTTTAACGGTTGGAGTAACTTACCAGTCCCCACGCACTGCTCACTGAGGCAGGGCCGAGGCGTGCGATACTCGGTCAGCACCAGCACGGTCGTGTAGATGGCCAGCGCTACCAGTGAGATACCCAGCGCGCCGATTAACACTGATGAACACCGAACTGTGCGCTCTCTGTAACAAACACATAATACTATTAGGTCGGTATACGGCACATTCACATTACAGGTAAACTACTAAAAAATATACATATATACTTATAAATATATTCTAAGTATGTTAGCAAATCGCGACTATGAGCCCGGTAGGTAGATAATCGCTACAGAATCCCGAATACATTCAAAATACCTTTGTTTTTTGGTAACAATCCAATAATTGTGAAATAAAATTATAATCGACTTGATTCTTTATGGATATTTGTAAAGTTAAATGTATTACGGTCCAGCGTTGGCTATCTGACTATCTCAAAGAGGAAATTATGGTATAAACAATATAAATCACAAATAGGTACAAGTTTAAAAAGTCCTTGTCTATTTAATATATAAAAATTACGATAGTCGCAATCTAAGAGGAATAAATAAGTAAACTTGAGCTTACGAAGTAAACTTACGAAGTAACTATTTAGTAATCTGTGCTCGAGCGCGCATATCAAGTATGAACTGATGGAACTAGTTTGAAATGTAAAATCGTAAAATGAGTGTCAAAACAGAGCGCACTGTTTTATTAAACTATCTAACTAAAAATGTGCTTACGCTCGGCTTAAGTAGCTACTAGCGATGCCCACACTCTATACGTGTCTATGTTTACTCTAAGGTCGCAATAGATTAGTAGTTGATAACAATGATAACCATATTTTCATAAAGCACTTTCTCATCGATCCCGGAAAAGTAGTTTAGCGTAAAGATTAACATTACGAGCGTTTACTACACATCACACATGGGCGCCCCACAAGCGCACATACAATTTGACGCCATCCGACTGTAACAATGTCTGCTGATGCACGCTATTGCTTGACGTACAATCACTTCTTAAAATAATTATATATAAAAAGTTTACATGTAACTTTGTTTGTCAGAACATCAATAAAATAAAATCTGAAAAGCCATTTAAAAGAAGCTACATTCGTTTAACCCTTACAACGGTACCAGCAAGTGTTTTACAGAAATCGGTTCATATTTTTCGGTGGCCTGAATAGATAGATACAACGATTCCGTATAATAATATTCAATTACGGTCAATTCCTACGATATAAAGATGTGCTCAAACGCCACATGAAAAGATGCGATATGGACCCGTCGCAGTGGGAGACAGAGGCAATGGATCGGTCACATTGGAGAAGTTCCGTGAACGCAAACGTAGCTGAATACGAGTTAAGACGCAGAGAAGAGCTAGACACTAAGCGAGATGAGCTCAAGGCTCGACCACCTGCAGCCTACGCTTATAATTATGTCGGAGGGGTGCTGACCTGCGACGAATGTGGTCGTACGTTCCAAGCAAAAATCGGCTATATCAGTCACCTGAGAGCACATATACGAAGCTCGAATTAAATAAAAATGCCAAGTCGCTGTGGCCGAATACGGTCAGGATATATATTATTATTATTATAATAATATACCATGGAAAAATAAAGTCTAGGATATAGTAGACAACGGCAATTTTTCAGCGTCCTGTTTTCCCAAATAGATGTAGACTATTTTTATATAGGTATAGTATAATAATACTTTTGTGTAACATCGTGACGTAATCAGCCCTCACTCCTGAACTTAGATTCGCTTTATGTCCTAAGTTTTTATTTATTTTGAAAAAGTAAGAGATGTGTAAATTTTTAGTATTTAATTTACGGACTAAATAGATTTTTACTTTTCTTACCCATTCAACATCCCTAAAGGGCTTTTAATTGGGCTTTTGAATCATCGAAAAGTTTTGGTTATGATTGTACCTACATGGACTACATATTCATGTGGTTCAGATCACTTTCTCGTCTAGATAGATAATAATGTTTTTCCTATATTTTAGATGCGTATCGGACATGCGATGTTGGTGATGTAAGTTCGGAAATGTTTTGATTAGAATGAGTGGAAGAGTGTTTAAGGAACCTCGTTAACGAGCCGTTTTCAATTCGTGTTTTTTTATTTTCAGTTAATCTGTGACATCAAAGTCTTGGTTGGTTATAATTTTGACATAAAAACCGATGCATATAAAAGCATAAAAAGCGGGATCTATAAATATAATAATCCTAGATTATAATACACTAGCTGTTTCCCGCGGCTCCGCCCGCGTAGATGTCGGTTATCGCGGCAAAAAGTAGCCTATGTTTTATCTCAGGCTCTAGACTATCTTCGACTTCGTAATAAGTAAAGTATAAAAATGGTTATTGTTGTTATCCCTAAGAGATAGACATATACCATCGCGGACTTTTTTGTAGACCTTTTAAGGAGTACAATACTGTAGTATTTTGATCTATCTCGTAGGGTTCAGCCAGCGTTTGCAATGTAAGCGCAAAAAAATGTGTTTATTTACGACTTACATTAAAAACCTCTAAAACTATCAGTGTTTCTCTACTATATTATGCATGTATTTATACATGTAAACCTTCCTCTTGAATCACACTATCTATTAAAAAAAACGCATCAAAATCCGTTGCGTAGTTTTAAAGATCTAAGCATACATAGGTACAGACAAACAGCGGGAAGCGACTTTGCTTTATACTTGTAGTGATTTCATATCACGGTACATTACGGAAATACTGTCACGAATTTTATCAGTTCATGGTATTACTGAATTAAAATCCACTGGTTTGTTAATACTATTGTTCCTTTTTGAACCTTTTATGAACCTACTAACCTGTTTTTTATGTGATCCGCACTGGCATAATTTATGATTAAATAACTCAATGTAATTGTTATTTCAGACTTGTTTAAACTGTAAAATGATTTAAAGGTGAAGACAAGCTCTAAAAAAAGGACCATAATTTAATGTCCCTTTTTGTACCTAAGTTTTTTATATGCCACGGCTTACAAAATATCATTGCGCAGAGAAACAAACAATATCTGGAGTGTGATATTCACCGCTGATAATTATAAATAATTACAAACACAAGGTCAGGCGTCACCCTTTTTTGTTCTCACAAAACGTATTGTCAGGATTCTTGAGACCTTGACCCGAGTATGAAAAGATTCATTATCCGAAGGTTAACGAAAAGAAGGATGTGGTCATAGCCTTTTGTTCTGCATAAAACTGCTTATTTATTTTACTTATTTATTGTAGCGTTTAAACGGCTTGTTGTTGAATTTTTATCGGGATAATTGTGTGATCTAGAAACGCTTGATCTAAGTCTGGGTGTTCTTTGTGCATGCCATTGATTGTTTGTAACACTCCCCGCGATACAACGCGGCACTCGTTTTTTATTTAAATAATTTAAAATAATTATTCTGAATCCATCGGTGTCCTTGATTATCACATCGTAATTGTCTGGCTTCTAATCACGGGGTATGTGTGTGAGGATAATGCAATTAAGGTCATGTGGGGTAAGAGCGACTACGGGGCAAGAGTAAAAGTCGTTTGAAAATCAAAAACTATAAACTCTAGTGCCTTGGTTGATTAATAGTATTTTACATACAAACACAAACGAAAATAGTATTAATCAACCAAGGAACTAGAGTTTATTGTTTTTGATTTTCAAACGACATTTTCTCTTGCCGTAGTCGTTCTAAAGAAAACAAATCGGTTGTGAATGAGCTATCTATTAAATCATAATAATTTTATGGCATTGTTAGATTGTATGTTATACAGGCATAGTAAGTGCCTGTTCTCTTCCGCCTGCGCCGCGCAACGCTCGACAAATACCAATTGTTACCTGTGTAACTATTTCCTTTCCTATTCAATTGACAGTGGATGGAAAGCATCTGTATAGAATATGCAGAATACACAATAAGTATGTAAAAGATTACAATGAATGAAATAGTAAAACAAAGTTTTTTATTTTCCTTGGTAGGAACCTACTTTTCTAACTTGTTAAACTCATTTGTGATCGTTTAAAATTAGGAAAATGTTCAGTGGTTGGAAATCAACAACAGGCATGCGATGCAAGCAATGACTTAAATACTGGTATTTTGTTTTCGGGACTTTATTTAAGGTGCTACTCGAATAATTAAATCGTTTTAGAGTAGGCTGATTTCAAAAAATTAAACTATCGAGGAAAGTTTCTTTATTAGTGTAACCATTATCGATCACCATTTATTTTCTTCTATCTAGGAACCAAATTTCAAGTCAATATCTTTTATAGCTGCTCAGTAAAAACGAAATGAAATTAGCTTAAAAAAAATTGTATATCGCCTTAACTTGCTACGAAGAGGTGGTCACGCCCCTCAGCATTGGGGAAGCCGAAGTAAAGAGGAATTTATACGGAAAGACTTCTTCTTCAAACTGCATTTCTACAAATCAATTACTACATTTCTAAAAGTATGAGTCAGCAAAGTAAATTTTCTCTTAACAAATAGTATCTGAACTAAATACTTAACTAACTAATCAATGCTAATTACCAAGCACAGTTTAACGTTACAGTTATCTGGCAAACTGTAGATGTTAAACAGATCAGTGTGTGCATGTGTACAACTTTACATGAACATTGTTCTACCATTTGCCTTAATTAGTGGTCGACGTCTTCCAAATCAAGTGTGTTTTCAAATATTAAAATAGCGTAGCATTGATTATATTTAGGGATATCTTCTTTTTCTTCTTGCCCCTTTCCAAGTTATTCAGGGTATGTTTTCTCCATCAATACTCTATTAGCCATCTAAATCCAAATTCATCACCTTTTTTTGCACAAGCATTTTATCCTTCTTCATTACATGCCCATACCACGCCAAGCGATTTCTTTTCAGTTCTTGGGGTATTTTGTAACTTATTCCTTTAATGTTAAACGATCGGTTTGCTAGCGAAAGCATGCAAGTTAATGTAATGAAAATAATTCAAACTTGGTGGAATACCTACAATTTATTATCATGAATTACTTATTAAGACAGCTAAGTTTAAATTGTTATGGAGTAAATTATAGAACTTGTAAACTGATAGGATACTATAGAAACTGCTTGTTTTGTGAGGAGAGTGGTCATGACTTTCACTGTTTGTAAGACGCACTTATAATTATAACTAGGTAACTTTGTGTGTATACTATACCCACAATATTAATGATTTTCAAAAATTAGCTTATATGTCCTTTCTCAGGCTCTAGATTATCTGTGTACCAAATTTCATTTAAATCGGTTCAGTAGTTTTGGCGTGAAAGCGGGACAGACAGACAGAGTTACTTTCGCATTTATAATATTAGTAAGGATATACTTTTATGACCTACTACCTATTTCTTTTTGAATAATACGGTTTTACAAAATCTTTCATTATTTTCACGATAAACTTCGAAGCAGTAACTCTGTACCAGAACAAGGCATGGCATGTAACATGCACGTAACTAAAAATCAAACAAATAACATGACAATAACATGTTCATAACATTTGACATTAACCTGAATATCCCACGCATCCAACAACAATTTGATATCGCGAAAATATTTACGATCATTGTGCCCAAAGGCATTGACTTAGGGAAATAAAATATAACGGTTCTCTTTCCGTCCTACACTTTAATATTCCACTCATGCGCAGGTACTGTTTGCAAATGCACGTGAGTAAGCCGAAATGGTTTGCGAAGTGACGAATTGTTTTTGTAAACCGTAAACTTTAGATTCTAGTGATGGATGGATAAGTTTCCAAGAGTTCGGCTATCAGGTAATCGGCATGCTTGGAAAAATACTTAGTTGGAGTTCGTGTTTTAAGTAAACAAACATTTTTTTTCGAGAATGTTTACTAAGTGACTTCCGTGTGTTGAGACCGTTCCTAATGGTTATAGCGTGATGTTAATCGGCCTACCTCTAGAATCGAGTTATCAAATGCAAAAAGATTTTTCAAGCGTCACTGACATAACAAGAATAACCAAGCGACTTACCTATTTTTTTGTAAAATACGAATTCATAAGATTCAGATACCTTAGTTTTAAGGCGATGCACAATTTTTTTAGCTATTTTCGTATCGTTTTTACTTAGCAACTATTAAAGTTATTGTATTGAAATTTGGTTTCTAGATAGAAGAGGATATGATGAAAATAAATGTCGATCAGTTACACGATTAAAGAAACTTTCCTCGATAGTTTTATTTTTTGATATCAGCTCTATTAAAACACTTATTTTGCCTAATCCACCAAATTATTACTTAAAAATATTGTTTTCACACTATTTAATGCATAATCATACTATCTAGATTAATGTCGATTGATTTTTTATTCCATCCGATAGATTTCGATGAATATGAGATTTTCCATTTTGTCGCTTACGTTATTATTTCCAAGACAATTTTTTTTCACGACCTTGACATATGTTTAGCTCTTTTCGTCCCGTAAGCAAGAAGTTAGTATTATCTCTGTCTTTCATTTCCGGATCGGCTCTCTCGTTCGCTTGAATCCGCCAGCTCGCAAACGAAATAATTATTCGTGTAGCGCCTTAAAGAACTTCAATTTTTAGTATTGTACATTTACGTTGACTATGTATTTGTGTGGTAATAAGTAAGTATTTGGGAATGAAATTCTAAAGTTGCCACGTAATTTATGACTTGAGGTGTATGACTGCGCAATGCAATAAAGAAAATTGATAAAATCTACCAGTTCTTAGAGTGAACATCATACGCGGTATTTCCAAGCGCTGTTTTATTATGACGCATGAATATGCTAAGCACTTTTTCCGCTTTATTGTAAGAATACAGCAATTGAATTGTAAATTAGTTATTAAATCATTTATTTTCTTAGTATAATATGGTCAAACTGTGCGGTTTTTATGATATTGCATTACCATTAAGTAAGGTAAAGGCACGCATACTTGAGTATTTTGACAGGTGATTACTTACGGCTGGGCTTAGGCAGCTCTTTTTATGTGTCATTTTCTCCGGTCCTGTGCAAGTCTTATCCAGATCCGACCCAAAACATTTGTTATTTCGTATTCCATTTTAATATCATTAGCAAATTTCAACAGATCACCTAACTTTCTCTTAAGCTAACTCCTATAATTATAACTTAGGTTGGGACACAATAATAAAACTATGGAAATCTTTGAGCTTTTTGGAGCCGGGATAGGAAAATGGTTAGGTAAATACTTTGATCTAATAAGAAACTAAGTTCATATAGTCACTGCAGCAAATAGAGCTCTTAGAAAAACAACGAAAAAATAAAAATAACGGTGCTGACAGAAGTTAAAACTTGAAAAATTACAATATATGTACATTATATATATCCCCTCTGTATATAAGTATCTACATTTATGGTAATTTTTCGTCGGTAACGGTAACAGTGTCGCGAGTTCAATTGTTTTTCTTGTCAAAAAATGCCCAAAGCGCGCATAAAGTTTCACTTTAAAAATTAACTATGGTAAAATTGTTAGCTTGCTGGCAGGAGACTGATATCACATCAATGCCCGCGTGACATAGTACAATTTCCATTGACGCTTTGTGTTTACTACGCGATTAGCATAACTATATTGTACGTTAGCGTCAGACAAACGACATGTTTCCACTTTCTACTTAAATAGAATTCGTTCGGTCATTGTTTGCAGGACCGCTATGTAGAGTATGAGCAAGCTTGATTTATGAAGAGAAACGTATTTAGAACGAAATTCATGAGGTATTTTAAAGACAGAAGTAAGCGATATAAGTTTTCAGTAGAAAGAATTAAGTTTATTTTGCTCTTTGATTAAATGGTTTATAAATTACTTAATTGATAGAAGCCGTCGTTAAAGATAGTTGGGTAAACCTTCGGCATACAGCCATAAATTGCAAGCAAAATGTGGAAGACGTGAGTGTTGTGCTAGAATAGGATGAGACCAATGTCCAGCTTCCAAGCCTTGCTTAAATTAGCAAAAAATTCGAACGTGGCAACATAAGTTTCTTCTTCTTAATGAGACCTCTCTGACTTGCAATGGTTGGCAGTCAGCGTTTCTTACGAGGCTAAATAGTTCTGCAGTTCAAATATTTATATTTATTGCAAGACCTAGGCATAAACAATATTCAATAAAAAAAAGTGTTAAAAAATTAATTGCAGATTATAACGAGTAATTTTAAAGTCGAGTGGTGATTAAATTCATTTTCTAGGTGTAATAAACAAGCCAATATAATCCGCTTCCAACATGAAGTCTTGTTATAAGTCCACAATATTTAATATCAGTGATCATTTGTCAACGAACCCGCTGGCTTTCATTAGCTTCCGTATTTACATTAAAAACTTACTGATTCTAAATTGATCCAATTGCGTTATTTATTATATTGAAAGGCATACATTTTGTATGTAAGAACATTTGTTACCTATTTTATTTTATTTTTAATACGATTATACGCATGTATTATAGGATTATCATAGCAGTTGGTGTTCAATTCCAACCAAAACTTACTGAATGTCCAACATCCAAACCGGTTGTTCTCCACCGCTTTACAGCGAAAGGTAGTCGTTTCGCTTTCAGTACTGGACGAGGGGACACTGGCACCGATTTATCCTGCACTTGTATCTCATTACAACAAATAACGGTACAACGTTCTCTTTCTCACAGTAAACGCATAATCAAAACTGGACCGAGTATGCACAATGTACCTTCACTTGCAAGGATAGGTACCTAAGCAGATTCAGTACATTTTGCGCCGTTTTTTAATAACGACAACTTAATACAACATTTTAATAGTAAACATTTGAAGAAAACAAAAAAATCCGACATTTAAATGGTTGACCTAGACTTATTAATCTGATATTTCGTCCCGAAGTATGCAATCTTGGTCAACGTCACTTAAATGTAGCATGCTCCGTTGACCTGCACTGAAAATGTTGCAAGCTGGTATTTTTATACTAACTATAGAAGACGTGTAACTCAAACCCTTCAGAACAATTTTTATAGGAATTTCACTAATCAACAACATTATATCAACAAGAACACGGATGCAAATCCAGGCGACAATTAACACCTAATAATTAGAAAGCATGCGTTGCGCATCAAGCCAGCTAATGGCATATAACACTCGCTTCCTAAGTGCGGTTCACGGCGGTTCAATGCCGCGGCAACGGTACGGCTAATGTACAACCTGCGGATAATGTAATTAAACCGAATCACGTCCGAGGCTTTCCACAGTCGCAGGGTTAAGGTGGAGGAGGTTAGCGAACTTAGGTTGGTATGATATTATTGTGGACACGTATTGTGGATAAGCGTTTGGCCTTGTGAGTAAAGGATCAAAGGATTAACAAAAGAATTACCAGTATACAATAGTGTAATGTTATTCGTCTGCTTATAGTTTGGTTCAATCTGCGTATGGTATAAAAATTTTTATGAATTAGCAGGTTACAAAGCAGCTAAACAAAACTAACTAGGTATAGTATAAATATGAAAAGAAAACTGTTACAAAATAAGTGCCAAAAATACCAATTAAGTAATGCATGATGTATCTCGACATTAAATGAATGCAAGCAAAACGCTCCCGCTCATAACTTGGGCCGCATAACGACGATGAGAACGCATATAGCTCTATTCGAACTATAATACCACCTAATAGGGACATCACTTTCGCTATCAATAGCACCGCGCGCCAAGTTATAAGCTTTCGACTGTCAAGACATTACGACAGATATTGTTTCAAAGAGTCGCCATACATGAAATAACTACTCATACACCTTATAAAGCATTCGTTAGGTTAAAAGGGTAATGTTTCTGTTACGAAATAAATGTTTTAGAAAGGAGTAAGTCAAGGAGATTTTTTTGATCTGAAGTCGAAAAAATCAAAAAGAGATGACTGGAAGAATAGGTGACGTATAAAATAACCCACAAAAAGGTAGAAAATTAAAAAGTGAAGGTATGAAAAATCCCTAGTAGGTAAATAGGTTTCAATTATATTACTATTGCTAGATTTCAAGTTTAATGATAATGTTTTTACGTGACATAAAAATAAAATGAAAAATTGAGCACTCTGATTATGATTACTGTGACGTACTATAGATTCATTTAAAATGGTGTAAATCCGAGAATAACAATAATTATATGCACAAAGATCGTGACTTTTAGCAAACAATTACAATGGTTACACCAATTTACCTCAAAGTTGCCATTAACATCGCGTTAAAAAAATGTAATACAGTACACCGCACAACTGTCATAACAACTTATTAAAATATAAACTTTAGTGACTTGAAAATAAGGTCTATGTCGGTGTCAAAGTGTTACCACTGACGTGTGGTGGTCTGTACTAGAGCGAGAGAGTATAGATGTCAAGGTGAACAAACCACCATAGACCGCACTGTCCCAGTCAACACGCGATTAGAGATTATAATGCTTTATACTTGTTCATCAAACTGAAGCTGTTAATCGCTCATGATGATCATCATTTGTAACGGTTTATATGTTAGTGTTATTCTGTTGGCACTTATTAAGTATATCTACTACTTTAAATGTAGGCACTATTCCTGAAGCACAAGCAGAGATTGCCTTTATTTCAGAAAGTATGACTAGGGATGTTGACTGTCTATAAAAAGTAAACATCTATATAGTCCGTAAATAAGATATTAATTAATAAAATTTTTAGCCGAAAGTATCGATGGATTCGATATTATTAGGTTTTGATGCGATCTGTTTTGACACATATTTTACTTGTTCATACTAGTGCCCACAGTTCATACTTGTTAGACTATAGTACTACTATACTGCTGTCTATAGTTCACTTATTTTTATACTCTAAGATCGTCTCATTGTTGAAGATTAAGATAGATTTAGAAGAAATTGATAGGGACATGTTGTTGTTTCCTAATTGCCGTGACAAATTATTTATTTTAAAAAACATTAAAAAAAAACACTTTACGCACAGGTCATTCAATTTCAGAATCGGTATCGTGTTACCTAATACAAATTAATCAATAAAACTTCTCGCACCTACATAATTACCACGATTCATATAACCTAGAACAGATATATCAATCATAAGCATTAAACAAAGACCGACACATCACATACATGTGCCACGAAATACAATTAATTCAAATTATAATGATTAACTACAGTTTTAAACGTTTCATGATTTATTATCCATTAATAATTAAGGTTAACAAAGATACAATTGATTGTTATCTGAAGTTGTGTAATTATTCGAGTGAAATCGATCGAGTCTGTAAATATGAACCAGGTTATTTTAAGGCAATGTCATCGTGTACTACAAATCTTATAAATCGATTTTAAGAGGCGTTAATACATACAATATTGTGTCTGTCCCATAAGTTTACTTGTTTCAACTTTTTAGCTTACTAGATATATAGCAAACTAGATAGGTTTGCAGGCCACACTAACATTTTATATTATAGTATATTATACACTAACATTATTATTACATATTATATTATACCGCTTGCAGATTACTTAAGCTGAAAATAATCTATATTAGGGACTAATTTATAAAGCTAAAGAGTTTGTTTGTTTATTTGTTTGAACGCGCTAATCTCAGGGACTACTGGTCCGATTTGAAAAATTATTTTAGTGTTAGATAGCCCATTTATTTAGGAAGGCTATAAGCTATATAACATTACGATGTGACCAAAAGAAATGGAGTATAAATGAAAAATGTTGCAAAAATTAAAAACCGTTGAAACTAAAACACGCGGACAAAGTCGCGGGGTACAGCTAGTATGTAATATAAAACGTTAGTAAGGCCTGCAAACCTATCTAGTTTGCTGCGTGTACCTATGAAACATACATCTAAAGCTGTAAGTTATAATAATAATACAATCAACCAATTTACTCAGCTGACATTGGTTTACTTTACATATGACTGAATACTGAAACTGAACATCAATAAATTGTAAGTCGCCGTTAAATCTCGTGCTGTCTCCGATACTTTAAGTTAAGTAGAGACAGATAGACATTTAAGAGCGTCTTAAAGTTAAGTTGCGTTTCAGTATATTTGGGGGGCGATAGCTTAGTCGGAAGGTGGAAGGGCCGGGCGTCGGGAGAGGCCTATAATTAATTTTATACACCTAATCTTAATAAATAATTCAAGCAGTATTGCCCCGGTGTTCGGTACCATAAAAAATGCTTTAACATTGGCCTTCTAAAATTTATTTCTAATTACTTCGTAATTCAAACGTAATGGAATCAGGTCATAAACGCTGAAAGGAAAGACGCAATACAGTTTTATGAATGGATTCGTACACGAGCTCAACGTATGCGTGAAACGTCACCGTTTATCATTCCGAGCGTGCAGCAGTTTAAACAGGTAAATGATACGATATGCAATCAATACAGTGTAATGAGAATTGAGTTGTAGGGCCTTCGCTATACCTTCTTTAGTACTAGATTTGAATTTAAAGAAAAACTCAGAACAAGAATCCAGACTTCGAAAACTAAAGCGCATTTCATTCTTAGGGCTCCGTACCCAAAAGGTGTCAACAGGGCCCTATTACTAAGCCTTCGTCCGTCCGTCTGTATTTAAGCAGGCTGTATGTCATGACCATAATAGGCAGACAGTATAAATTTTCACAGAATATATGTTTCTGTTGCCGCTTAAATAACAATGCCGCAAATGCAACAGCGTTTTTTGATCGATATTAACGGCGTAAATGCTGATTGATGGTACCGAACCCATCATGCGCGAGTTCGACTCGCACTTCTCCGGTTTTTATTCCCTTTGAAATGTTATAAATATACACAATTTTTTTCTGTGCAAGAACCGATCTTATGGAGATAAAACACTTTTCAATTTTAGGTCGTTTAAAAAACCGACGCTTTATCGAGGTTCGTGAACATTGTCTTTCAATACTTATGAGACAAAATACATTTGGGCTAAATTTCAATTTTTATAAGCATATATAATGTATACACGAACCTGCCATAATTGCAATATTTAAAGCAAGATCATAACTTTAATAAAATTATAAAATAATACACGGTTATCCGCAGCAGTGACTATACCAAACTGTAAAACATTAATCAAAAATTAATAATCATTACTTACCATATAATTTCCATAAAAACAATACTCAGTATCTTATACGGAAGTGTAATCTCCGAGTCATCTCGCAACAAAGCCTAGTATAGAATATTTAACTCTTATAAATTGTTAATTATACATGCAGACGACGTAAGCTTTCTTTGTCGTGACTTATGGACGGTTATGAGAAGGGCAGAAACATTGTGTTGTGCGCATGCGTAATGCGTCTTTGTTATTTTGTAATTGAATGTTAATTGTGCGATTTGTGTGCGATGTTAAGGGATTTTCAATCGACGTGTAAATGGTTACTTAGAGATGATGTTCCGATTATTTTTAGACGCGGATAGGGTTGCATCTGTTTGCTTTATTGTAAATGCATCAAAGGAACTGTCTACATTTTATTTATTGCTGGTGAAGTATTTTGCATTTATGATAATCATGATCATAAGTAAAAAATACTTAACTGATAGAAAATATAAAATCAAAGGATTATAGCAACACTATATAAATAAAAACAATAAAAATATTTCGGTAAAGTAACCATAGTCTTCCAAATATGTTATAAAAAGTAATGTATTTTTTTTAATAGCTACTTCTGCACTAAGGAATTAAATTCCTGTGTCGCGGGGGTTTACAAACATTCAAATCACATGCACAAAGAACACCCAGACTTAGAACAAGCATTTGTGTATCACACAAATGTTTGTCTCATGCGGGGATCGAACCCGCAGCACGTTGCGCGTAGTGATAGTTAGCGTGGTGACCTCTACCACTCGGCTATCGTGCAGTCTAATTTTCTGTGTCCCTTGGTCATCGCGTCACGCGTGTACGGACGGAACAATTTAGCTTTTTTTCGGTTGTATTAATTATTGTGAGGAGAAGGTTTTTAAAAAAGAAAAAAAAATGTTTGAAAATCTCACATCACCCCGTACGAAGCCAGGGCGGGCAGCTAGTAGTGTATAGTTTTTAGTTTCTCATTAAAGTCTATTTGGCCGGAAAACTCATCTTAAATTAGAAGATGACACACTCAAAAGCAAATTGTACCTACTTGTTACTGTCAACAGGATACACTTTTATCGTGAAGAACATATTATGACGTAACAAAACTCTGCGTTTATTTCATATTTGTTGAAGACCCGGAGACCAAAACGTTTTAAACGCGTGACCAAAAAGATTAGGTCCCTATTTAATGTTGTCAGGCAGAGGTGTTCCCTGACCATCAGGTGCACCCCTAGCCCAGAATAAAAAAAAAACTTATTTATATACAAAACGTAACTGGCTATGAGAGATAGAGAAAAAGAAAATGTGTGCTCGCACCTCTCTCTCAAGCCCCTACAGTAATATACGAAACGTAACTCTCTCTCTTTTCATCTTCAATTACTTATATCTCCCTCTCAACTTCCGTGCGCCTCGCTCGATCATTCTTTTCGTAACGCTCTCGTCACGCATTCACCAGGTAACTCCCAAAGTCAAGCACGCTAATAAAAGTTTTATTTCAAAAAGTTTATTTTAATTTGGTACGTACCAAAATGAGCGATGACTACTCGATTGCTGACGGGTCTCAACCACCGGTCCCAACGACACTGGTACTCTGGTAGTACGTCGACTGATAAGCAGCCTCTAAGAACTTGAGTTAAACGTTTCTTTAATAAACCTTATCACTTAATATGTAAATTCATGAGTAATAGAAGTATACATCGTTGTTCGGCGCTTCGTTATTAACTGTCCTTTGCAAAGAATCCCCAATTTATGCTCAGAACAATAAACAAAGAACTGTTTTCTTTTGTTTTATAGTTTTATAATGAATAGTGATTGTAAATATTGAAATATGGTTTTATTGGAGCGTAGACAATGGCAGACATTTTTAGTGTAATCTGGATCGTTTACGTCATCCTTGAATAATAGCTTTTTTGTTTTTTTTTTGTCGTGATTTTATTATTTTTCCAATACGTATAGTTTTATTAATATAAATATAGAATCTTTTCTGTTATGTGAGATTTTAAATCCTAAATAGAATTGGATGTTAATATTTTAATGACCTCGCTGAGTGCAAAAGTCCATTCTAGTAGTATTTTGCAATACCTAAACTGGTTGTAAAAATAAAAATATGATTTAGCTTTTGTAGTATAAGACACTATACATTAATACATAGGTATTAATAACACAAATGTCTGCTTAAACGGAAAGTTCCATCTTCCATGCCAGAATAGACCGCAATTGAATAAGTTGAAACAAAAACATAATCGATACCTACTTGTAATCGATATTGTAAAAAGTTGGTGCGGTTTGTTTGATATGTAGTGTAGTGATTACTTCCGTCTTATGTTGTTCAAATACACTAGTAATGAAAAGTAGTATATGCAATTTAGAAAAAAAGGTTTTTTTTAGTAATAAGTTTTTGTTTAATTCAATGACTCTGGCTTAATTCCAGATTTTTTTACGTGAAAAAGAGTGTGGTTTATAGACATTACTACGCATGGACTTCGAGAACAATTGAGTAGGGTTTTCATCTATATAAATAAATAAAATTGAAGTTCCTGTTTTTAATATTAAAATAACCGGTTTTCACTATACATGCATATGAATACAATTTTTATCTGTCTATTTGTTCCGACTAACCTCTGAAACGGCTGGACAAATTTTGACGGGACTTTCACTGGCAGATAGCTGATGTAATAAGGAGTAACTTAACGAACGTACAGTGTCAATTTTTCTGATTATCATCAAACAAACAGGATCTAACAACAGCTAGTACAAAAACTCAACATTGCAAAATATTCGCTAATCGCTCTCGATTATATAAAAACAGTAATATTATCATTGAAATTTATTAAAATAAAAACGATAAGGCGCGAGAGACCCCGCGGAAGGTTCTTTCTTATGAACGAATTCGTTTTGAGGGTCGCCTATCGTGTGCAACGAAAAGAGGCACTGTTAAGAAAAAAACATAACTGTATATTTTTGCCTATACATATAAGGTGACTTTGTAGAAATTGTTTACTATGAAAGACTTACGGTTTTGGTACTCAAATCCACAATACCAAATAACAGACAGTGATTTTTTTTTCTAATAACTTATCAGTCCTCTTAGAGAAGTGGTAGAAATAAGGGAAGATACAATACGAAATCAAGAAAAAACGTGTTCACGAGGATATTCTTCTCTTCATAGAGTTTATAAGACGATAGTCAGTGCTATTTACCTTGAAAATCACAAACATAAACTTACATAACAACAATAAAATAAATTCATAGCACGTATATAAGTAGATATATTGACCATAAAACGTGACATAAACACTTTGAAGTGACATTTTTAAGTAACCATGACGAACCACGATTGATGCGAAGAAAAGACATCAACGCGCATGACTCATGCCATGTCTATTTTTTACCTCAATGTGGTATTTTTCCTTTGAAAGGCTATAAATTTTCAAGGGTTTACGATACATTATGTTTTTTGTTAGGACATATGAAAGAAATTACTAAATAATTGTTTACGCATAAATAGCATTACAATAATGAAACTTATTGGCTGTAGATCGAGCACTAACCATTCACATAAGAATAATATAAAGTTCATCTTCCTGGAGCCTTAACCACCAGCAGCTTGGACCCTGTTCCCGATGCTGGTTGGAGACTAAATTTTAAATTTTTAAATGTATATTTTTATTTTGTATACATATACATGTATTTGAAAATGTAAGTTATTTTTTTAAATGCACATATGAAATTAATAATAATATCTTGGGACAACTTACACACGACCATCTGATCACAAACTAGGCAGAGCCTACATTATGGCTGATGATATGAATCATGGTACTGGCCTATATTAGAACCAGGAAACTTATGCATATTAAACCTCTTGCATATTAAGTATTTTGGCTATTAGCTAGTACTCTATCCTAGGCTTCAACTCGCCTAATTTCATCACCAATATGTGGGCAGAAAATAGCGCACAATGTATGTAAATGACCAATTAGAGTGTATGACGTCACACATTATGCTATTGATATAAACACTTCGAATCACCATAAAACAGCTAAATAACAGGGAATATAACACCGAACTGTGTTATATAACAATACATTGTGCATGAGCTTGTACCATTAATCATACATACATAAAACCTTCAAGGTATTCCTCGGTATTGTATGCACGTAGGTTATTACCATATCGCTGTGTCATGCGGGGGTGGGATTTAAAAAATATGTTTCATTGTGATTTGAGAATAGGGGATATGTCAATGTACCCTGAATGTCACTTGTCATTTTGAGAATACACCCCCACGGGTTTATATTAAAATAATAAAAAATCTGTTTAAGATTTTGTATTTTGAATGTACCTGAGATATATGTATTCACAAAGTAATGAGAATTAAGTTTAATGAGTTAAGTAAACGTTTTGTTGTCTGTATGTGACAAGTGATTTTTTTATTTGAGGAGTTTATTACTAATGGTAATTTTATGTGATAATTGAAGTATCAAGGGTACCTTAATAAAAAGCTGGTTTAGTAACATAACAATATAGTTATATCAATAGCTTTTAAGTATGTAGAAACCAAAAACTTTATAAAATTGCATTAAAATCTTTATACGTAATACAAATTATCTTTTATTACAATTTAAAAAAAAACAATTATGTTTCCAAGCTTATTTAATCTGAATGGGTAAAAAACATTACCTAATTGAGTGCACGAAATTGCATAAACGACACTTTAATTTAAAGTCCTTAAAATAAGGGTGTTTACAAATTTATTGATTATTTTATAAATTATATTTTAATCGTTTATCCGCGACAGAAAAGTGGAGTCTACAGTCAGATGTGACCTTTGCTTACTAGCGCCAAATAAAGGAAAGAAATACAGAATAGAAATCAACACTTTACGTTTTATTTTAAGATTTACTCCAGTACATAAAAATGGCTTTAGGCCCATTTGTCACAAGCTCGGTGTTGAAATCGTGGAATATGCTACTGCCCTAAGTTTCATTTCGATATGTTCGTATTATTATAATTATTTACTGTTTGTTTTGTCTCACGTGACGATGCTATCTAGCGACCGGATTAACGTAATATTGTTTTCTGAGTAATTACCACAGTGCGTCGCGCTCCCGCGGGTTTGATCCTCGCATGGGACTAGCATTTGTGTGATCTACAATAACTTGCAAATGTTTATTAATTTTTTTATTTAAAATTATTTCGCAATCAAGTTCAAAGTATCAATCAACTCAACATAAGCCTTCGTCCTTAGGTGACCAAGTGACCGACATAGCTTTCAGAATTTATAGGCCAAAGAGGCTGTAGCAGTAGGGTGGTAATATCTGTAAAAGGACAGATGGTTGTTGGAGCAGAATCTGATAGTGGAGAAGAGGTTCTATAGCTAATAGAGAAAACCACAGATATTGGTATTTATTTTCTAACGAAGCAGTAGTGCAGTGTAACTATGAGTTGGATATACACATAAATATTCTTTTTTTTTTTTCATTTGATATACCAACTCTTGAGGAAGGTTAGGCTATTTAAGATCATGTTACGTGCCTTGAGGATAAGCAACACGAGTGTAACCACGGGGCACAGCTAGTATAAGTATACAAGCATATCACTTATAATTCCGTTTCCCAACGACTTCGTGTAGGAACTTGTTTACAGAATAATCCATAAACACGGAACTGAATCCACTGAGATGTAGCAAAACCAACAGATAACATTGTAATATAATAACATTATGAAGCGAGTTTATATCACGTATTTCTTACAATGAGTGCACAGGATACTATGGCACGTCTGAGTGTAGGCTATTTAATATTTATTCTATGTAAAACAAAGGAACCGGAATAATAATAGATCGGAAATAATACCTAAGTTCATGTAGTGACATCATTTGGCGATGGGTTCTCATGGAAGAGAAAGGATGTAACAATATAACTATTTATCAATTATTTTTTATTGTCTATATCATGATATATATCTATGCCATCCCGCCAAACGACGTGATTTAGGTAGAGCCAAACTTTGATCGTGAATGTGGTAGCAGTTTGTCGCCCTCTGTTTGACTTAAGTCATTTGGCTCCACGTCAAATGGCGCTATCGTGAATGGGGATCATATGTATGTTTATTACCGTTCATGTTTCTCACTGAGACTTTGGCATACTTATATATTCTAATCGGATTCAGATACGTACCTAGTGAGGTCCCGAGTTCAACCCCCGGCCAGGTCAATGTAGAAAACCAACTTTCTACATTGTCTCGGGTTTGGCTGTTTGTGGTACCTTCGTTGTCTCTGATTGCACGCTCGTTAGGCTTTACTTTTAAAATGTACGTGATGTTGCCCACATTTATTTTTATTTATTATTTTATAGACTCATTGAAAACTGTATGAGCTTAGTAGCTCTAAGTCAAATTATCATAATGGTAAAGGTTACGCGTGCGAATATAACCTGTCTCCAGTTGTGGTTGGCGTCACATAAAGGCAACTATGTTCGCGTACATGTGTTGTCATACAAAAAAGAATGGCAGATAACGATTGAGCCACAAATTTATTTAAAAAAGGAAGTGTTAAACCATGCCACCTTATTATATGAAGCTGTTAGTGGTTTAGGCTCCTAGAATCACATAATAGTATTAACATTTCTCAATTTGAATGAAGTGCAATAAACATTCCGTGATGTTCATAGCGTTTTATTATATTAGTGTTATGTAAGCGATGAGTGCGGTGCGCGGTCGCGACCTAACTGCTTCCTGTATTTCAGCATCGAATACAGACTCGTTTCAGATATAATGAAATGTGCGGTTCGAAGTTTAAGTTAATTTTTGTTTTTTTTTTACGAGAATCATTCAAAATTTTACTGGTACTATCATCTATTATGTGATATAAATAATAATATTTATATTAATTTTAATTTTGTTATTAAATTATTTTTAGACGAAAGTAAGTGTCGAATCCTTACTAATATTATAAATGCGAAAGTAACTCTGTCTGTCGCGCTTTCACGCCGTAACTACCGAACCGATTTAAATGAAATTTGGTACTCAGATAGTCTAGAGCCTGAGAAAGGACATAGGCTTTTTGCCGCGATAACCGACATCCACACGGGCGGAACCGCGGGAAACAGCTAGTACAGAATAAATTAAAAAAATCGAACTTACTGCATTTACAAATAATCTGCAAGGATAATTCAAACTGTTATTAAAGTTGTTAGTCAAAGCATTACTTATACATAATAATTATGTCATTTAGTATTCTGATTAGTTATTTAGGTAGGTGACCTACAGGCCTGCAGTCTAGAACTGCTTTTTCTTTGTGTGTTACGTATATATGATACAGTTACAATGGAAACTTGTATGCAATGTTGTCACTTCTTTCGTTATGCTATTGTACATTGCACATTGTACATTAACGACTTTTTCTTTTAATATTGTCGCTACATTGCTGCAATTTAAAGACGAGTAGGCTTTAAAGATCATTTAAGAACCAGTTAAAGCAAAAACGTAAAATTAAGATAAGTTTTTATTGGTTTAGATTAAACATAATTTTGACAAAATAATTATGATTACGAAGATTTTGACAAATATTCATTGACAATGGGTCAATTTTAAGTTTTAGGTAAAAGTAACATTACCTTTCGATGGAATCCAGTTTTTACTGAAGAGTGAAAGTACAATAGACTCAACATGGGTAGGGTAAAGTTTGTTTTCGTTTAACGTCAACAACTGAAAGCTACCTTATCACCGCATCGAAGGTCATTTCAATACTTTACATCATTTCAGAGTTCCGTACGATTTCATAAAACCCGGAGATACGCTAGCTATTTTGATCAAGATAACGGCTGTCACCTTGGGATAGGTTGTCGGACAATACGGAACCTTCAGTGGCAGGTCGTGGGTTCTAAATTGTTGCATTCAATCTATTGAAATTGTGAATATTGTTAAAAATACAAGACAAATTATTTTGTTTGCGCCTTATCGCCGAGTATAAGGCCACCTATTGTTCATTTGTATTTGTAAATATAATCGGTGTACCTATACATAAGTAAATAAACTTCTTTCTCCATAAAGTAAAAGATTTTTGAGACATTTTTTTTTACAAAATACAAGGTATTAAGTATTGACTCTTTTTAGGTAGCATAACTGTAGTGACAGCCATAAAAAAAAGCTACCAAGAAATGCATAGTAAGTATCTATTTTGCCAAATAATACGGAACCCTGCCTATGTAAAAAGGCTGAACTTCGCCGCTTCATTTATGGAGTTTTGTATTATTTGTGCACCATTTATTTAGGCAACTTTTGTATATAACATTGAGTTTGGTTATGTAACGGCGTTGCATTACTTTAATGAGATCTTGCAAGAATTCTCAGCTCTTATACTTAGTGTTGTAACTACAATATTTGGCGACTTTTGTGGTATATATGTGTAATAATACCAGCCTATAAATGCCCCACCGCTAGCACACACCGACTGGCAGGAGATCTCACCCTTCCTTACGGGTTGGCGATTTCAAGTTCCAATTCTTGGAATCCAGATTTCCTCACGATGAGTTGCTTCACTGTTTACAATAGTGTCATATAATACTTAAAAAAGTACACATAACTTTTCAAAAAGTCACTTTGGTACTTGCCCATAGTGGTATCGAACCTACAACCTTGTGCATACTAATCCGTTCGTTAAACCGTTAGGCCACCACGATATTTATGTAATACGTGTACGTGTAATGTCTAACGAAAAAAGACATGTGACGTTTATAATTTATAAAAGACAAGCCATTTTTTACTAAATACAACACAAGGCTGGTTTCTTGGAGCTTGTTCGGGGACACCAGTAAGCTGATAAATAATGTTTATTTGCGCAGTCCCTTATTTATATTTATTATTATTATTGTAAATGGAATGACAGCGTTCTGCTGGGGAGTTTGTTGCGGATTGTTGCGGCAAATCGGAGTGCTGTCCATTGTATTGACGTTCTTAAAGTGCTACTATGTAGCCTTTTTGGGATAAATGAGTTTTTGATTTGGATTTAGAATCACCAATACGGCCGGTGACGGTCAGCAATATTTTGTAAAATATTGTATTGTAATTAATTAAAATATGAAATAATAAGTTATGTATAGACTTACAACTTCTCTTCTATAGTACTGTCGGTCGCCTTCCCGGAGTGGTGGCTCTCCGCATCGATATCTTTGACCTGAAAAGGAGAAGTCATGTTAAACATAAATAGATAAATAACTGTAATAATGTACTTAGGTGTAACTTGTAAATAACATTCGATTTTAGAACTTATTTGATTGGACACAAAGCAAAATGTCCATTACGACGTGCGTTGTGAACCTCTATTTCTTTATTTTATTATACAGCTGTTTCCCGTGGCTCCGCCCGCGTGGATGTCGGTTATCGCCGCAAAACGTAGCATATGTCCTTTCTCAGGCTCTAGACTCTTTGTGTACCAAATTTCATTAAAATCGGTTTAGTAGTTTGGCGTGAAAGCGCGACAGAAAGACAGACAGACAGAGTTACTTTTGCATTTATAATATTAGTTAGGATTGTAATATTGAAATAAAGAGACATAAATAGCTACGGAAAATCATCAGCCCGAATCTGAACTAAAAGAAATAATCATTTTGACAACAATCATATTTAAAGCCTTTCTATTATAAAAGTGGTTGCATGAGAGTGTTTATCGCCATATTTTATAGGTCAGTAATGTTTCAGATTAGCGTAAAAACGGACCGTATAGTTAGATTGCGCGCCTAACTATCGCGTGAGAATCAATTGATTTTTATTAATCCGAGAAACGTTCATAGCATGTAAATCAGTTAACGTAATTTAAACTCAATAAATAAAGATTACACAAAACTTTATAATTTGATTTAAATAATTAAAGATTTCAGATGTACACGTTTATGTTAAAAAGTTAATTGCACTTTTTATGTTATTACCTTCGTTTAAATGGTCAATTAGTGCCGGGTAGTTAATTATCGTATTAATAGTAGAACAAAGTTCATGGTCGCGATACTTATAAGGATTATAAAAAGCATATGATTCCTCTCAGTTATTTAATAATTATAAGAAACAATAAAATATACACTTTGTCTATAAATACTTTTGTGGCAAAGTATACCGTAGAAGGATCTTTTTTGCCTTTAGAATAAAAACAAATATTACGCTATGTTTAGAAAATATTTACTGTCAGCCTGGGGTTTGAAATCTAGATAGATGGCAGTAGGTATTACAGTAGCACCTCTTTAAGTCGAACCTCGATAAGTCGAAAACCTTCCTTCTTCTCCTCGTGTCAAATGACTCTCAAACTCTTTCCGACCAAAAAGTTGCCACCTGAATGGCCCGGTCGTTGGCCTCCGTTACGTCCAGGAGGGTGCAGGTGGAAAACCTTCGAAAACCTCCCTAACTCGAAAAAATGTTGTGATGCCCTTGTAACCACAAAACTTTTAAAGCTCGAAATGGGACCCTCTATAAATCGAAATAATTAGTCAGTCCCTACAAGTAAATTCAGTACATATTTTCCTTCTATAACTCGAATGTCCTGGCCTTTCTCTTCAAATTCGACTTATAGAAGTTCTACTGTATTTATTAACAAATTGTAAAATATGATGATAACACTCATAGATTTCTCTTATTATAACCAGGCCCAGAGCTATTATCTATAATTTGACGTCAATCATTTGATTACGTTTCGTGTTCTAAACACAAACATACGGAGGCCGATTTTTATTTAAATTGGATTATATTCAGTGCCTTACATATATGTATTGAGTATTATTCTTATATTATTACTTCAGAGTGACGCAACACGAGTGAGCGTTGATCTCAATATCACCGCATCGGTAGTAATTGCAAGCAAAACAATGACAGCCAAGCTCATTGTGAAGAACACGTAACATAAACAATGCACCGTGAGTGCGTATTAAAAATATATTACTTAAGTTAATGGTAGACAGATATAATGATCTGGAGAAATTAGAAAAAAGTACGGACCTAAGAGGAAAATTATCGATAATCCTTCTTTTTTAAAATTGAATAGCCTAGGTTTAGTTTTTCTGTAAATTATAAGCCATCTTAATAAAATGATAATTTTTTTGTGACCTATATTAGAATTTATTAGAACAATAACACCTGTAGGTTCCTTTATATATTATATGCACTTTTAGCCAAACCAAAATTATAATTTTGAATATAAAACGTTTCCATCATTGACACAGATGGCGATGATTTTTTTGATGCTTGTCAACCATTATCAAACAATTTGGCTTGTTAATGGTTAATAAGTCTTCTGCTTCTTATTTATTTATATATTATATAATATAAGTTTTAATTTTTTTATAGCTTAAGTTTGTTTTCCATTTACATTGTATAATAAACAATAAAATATTTTAATAATTAAATTAATAAAATGTAATATATTTGAACCTGAATACAGAACTCGGAAAATGAACATTTACTCTATTCGATAGAAGAGTGTATACCAACCCTTCGTCATTTTGTCAAAAACATCCGAATTTATTTTAAATTAAATTATTTGTTCTAGACCATTTCATCATACCAGCCTATAAATGTCCCACTGCTGGGCACAGGCCTCTTCTCATATAGAGAAGGAACGAGCATTGATCACCACGCTTGCTCATTGCGGGTTGGCGATTTCAGATTACTACCACGACAAACTGACTACTAGACCATTTAAATTACTAAAATAGACAAACCGTTATCGCCAAGTTAATGTTCTCCGTCATTTACTAGAACATCGTATTGGTTCAGTCAACTTTTATCTATGCTAAACATAAATTTGTCTGGTACACTGCGCCATGCCAAGGATAGTAATTTAGGCCAGCACAATGTTTTGTTCAAAATGAAATGTTTTTACGCCTTCTCATGACTATATTCATAGAAGAATGACATGTACATGAAAAGAGACCCTTCATTGTCTCATGTTTTGTTTTAAAATTTCACATTTTCTCATTCACACATCATATTAGACACGTATTTTATGCTTTTTCTAAATCAGGAGTGGGGGCTAATTACGTCATCATGTTACACAAAAAGACATTGTGACGTCATGCGACATTTAAAAAAAATGTATAGTCGTAAGTTTATAGTTACGTACAAAAATAAAAAATGTGTGGAGAATATTTTAAATTTATCTATTAAAAAAAATCGACGTGTCTATATAGCTCCAGATTATTAATTTCCAACCAAAAATGTTAAATGGCCTCATCGTTTATTTTTACTAAATCACAACAACTATATCACAATTTAGTTTCCACTAGAGTAGTCACTAAACAGGCAATATTAGTACACGTCACAAAACAGTGAAACAGACATTGCAAAAGTGATCAAAACATTGCTGTGTCTATGACAAAAAGTTACCAAAGAACTGAACTGTTTGCTAACGTGATGATAATTAATTTGACAGATCGAAAATAAATGGAGATAAGATTGTAATGATTCGATAGTAAAGCTGTTTGTTTAGGACGGAAATTCAAAATCACGCTCAAATATATAATTTAGGAAGAACCCACTGTCATGGGGTAGATGTCGAATTGTTTTTTAATGTGTATCGATCCGTTAGATCGATTATATAAAATATGAAAAGTACATATTTTACGTAACCAAAAAAACACGACGATACATTGATTTGAAATGTCGGATGACGTCACAAGTTCGTGCCTTAGGTACACGAGCATGACGTCATTAGCCCCCCCACTACTTAACTTGGATATGCTTTATCCACTCTAGTGTTTACTAATTTCAAAAAAGAAAACAGTACTTGTTTAATATTTTATTATCTAACTGACGGACTAATTAGATTTTGTCTTTTCATACCCAGTCACTCATTACCTAGATGTTGCAGAGTACAGGCTGGACTTCTTACACATATCGTAAAGCTAGGGATAAGCCAGTCCGACTTACTTTTTATGAAAAAAATGGTACCAGGAAGAAATTCGATATTTAATCACATGTAAAATATGATACTTAAAAACATAGTTGCATATAGGAACAGATCTTACTTCTAAACGACTTATTTCCTTTACAAAGCGAGCCTTGACAATAGCTAGTAAAATGCGTGTGATGCAAAATATTTTTTATCAAGTCTCTTCCTTACGTATCGTTTAATTTCTTCCTACAGATTAGGACGCATTAGATTGTCTACAACTTCCTAAAGTACGATATCGTCATAATCATTTCGTAATACAGATTCATCATTACTTGATCTTCGTGTTTCAACATTAGAGTTTAGTTTTCCAATCTTAATGATCAGCTGATCCCTTGATGATCCTGGCTCATTCAAGCGTCGTAGTGCAAATTTGTTTTCGCAATGTCCGCCAGTGTTTGTCCAAGCTTCAATGCACAGATCGTAACCTCATTCTGAGATGCACAATAGTTTTTATGCTGTTTTTGTAAGGTCTAGATAATGAATTACATGGTCAATATAACAGTAGACTTGCATCAATCAATGTTGTTTTAGTATCTGAGTTTAAAGAGGAAGATACTTGTGAAATACTTATGATGAAAATTCATCCTCATTTCACCGTTTTTTTTTTCTTATTTCACGCTTATTTTGCATTTGTATTTAAATGCTGCAAGCAAACACATTATGGTTTCATCACTTCCTCCTCCTATGTAATGTTTTCAAGTCTTGTAATACCTAGACTACATTATCACATTATGCATCAATCTGCATACTTAGGTATAATGGAAATAAGAAAATCGATGAAAAGCGTTCGATTCTCACCTTCGTCACAATTAGCATCGTCGTTAATATCCAAGACATTTTTTACTAGTTCTTTCCCGCGGCTCCGCCCGCGTGGATATCGGTTATCGCGGCATAAAGTAGCCTATGTCCTTTCTCAGACTCTACACTATATATGTACCTAATTTTATTTAAATCGGTTCAGTAGTTTTGGCGTTAAAGCGCGACAGACAGACAGAGTTACTTTAGCATTTATAATATTAGTAAGGATTGTTTTGACTCGAATTAATTAAATTGAATTTTTTAGACTTATATTAAATTGATGCTCTCAAAAATGTTTTTGTTCTTCTCAGTCGTTAGAGTATAAAGTCAAGGATTTTCAGCAACTAGATGTAATCATTTTAATATCAAATGTGACACATACAATATGTGAGACAATTGTGATTAGTATCTTATGAAGCTTTACATATTAATCTCGTTTGTATAATGAAGGAAGTTGATTCTATTTATTTCTTCCTTTTTTTGGATCATTACCTGTTTGATGTACTATGATACTCAGTCATTGTTACACGTAATTAACTGGTAATGTAAAACCTGACATTTGCAGTAGATATTTGCAATAGGCATAGTGAACCGGACCTCGGAGAATTTCGTACAGCCGTCATGGGCCAGACTACTCGAACTGAACTATGAACGAAAGAAAAATTATGGAATTTGTAGAACATCTTTATTAGGAGCCATTTATTTCAGGATAAATGGCTCCTATATCGATCGATCGAGACGATTTACTATATTATTTTGTTGAAATATCTCGAGTGTTTATTTTTCTGTAGTCTTTAGATATAAGAGATAATAATTAGCTAAATCTATAGCTTGAGATCAGCATAAACTCACAATCAAAACATATGACGATCAAACTTATCAAGAATAATGCAATTTTTTCCTCATATAATATATGGAACTGAGTTGTTATAAAAATAATTCGCCCTTTTACAACGTGGGGTTAACTAACTTTTATATTTATTCTTCGTTCTATAGAACAAAGCATGTGTATCGTAATCGTAGCTATACTACAGTATAGTGCACTATCGACAGCATTTCTACAATGAAACTAGGTAGGAAGTTAGATAATTGTACTGAATCCTAATGGCCAGCGCTAACGCATATCCGATCGCGTGCCGGCCGACGCTTGTCCAATGTCGTCTATAACCGCACTGGCTTTACGAGCGCTATAGTCCAAGAGTTAGTGACTAGTGCAGATATTTTATATTATTTGTTATAAAATTATTTATAATTATAATTCATTAAGAAATAGCTACGTTGCCAAGTTTTCCGTGAAATCTGATTACACAAATTACATTTTTAATAGTCAGAAAGTAGCTACCTATTAATTTTTGACGAATCAAGTCAATTTTAGGTTTATGTTTTAATTAGACTAGTTTATTTTGTTATTTCTTTTGTGTATGTACAATATGTACATATAGTTAAGTTTCTTAGAATTAAAGTGACTATTTTTTTTTTTTTATTTTACTGGCGTACTGACTTATGGGGCAAATCATAAATTTAGTCTAGGTACTATATTTTCGTACAACGCACTATAGACTTTTACTGGCTCTTGAACTACTGAGTGCTATTATGTCATAATGCTCCACTTCCAGTGTGTTGTACCAATTGGCGTGCCGTCTGTTTTTATTTTGCGTTACAGATCGGTCGGGTCGAAATCGAAAGGTTTTTGATGTCATCTTTAATTCTTTATTGCTTTTATATATTAACTTTTTTGTTGTTGAAAGAATTTAACCACGTCAGCTGCATGCAAAGTAGCCAATTGGCAAAAGTGTGAACATGTCCCAAAAGGGGTTGCGTGACAAACCTAGAGGGTTACTCTTGTATGAATTTCAATGAGATAAGTATTAAAATGCCAATGCAAAAATGTTATTTATTAAGCAGGCACACAATGAAGTACTTATACTAATCGGAATATTATAAAAACATAATTTAACGTAAAAACATAATTGCATAGTTTATTTACATTGTTACATTGACCTTGAAATCATCAAAAAAGTGAATCACACTTCGCTCTATTGATCCGCGCTTGACAGAAAGCACTCAAAAACTATATAACTCGCATTACGAAATGATGTGGGAGCGACTCGTGACAATATTGCATATCGCAAGGTGCCACTGCGTGGGACATTGCAGATATTTCTTATGCACTTTCTCCCCAGGTATTGTATGGGTTACTAAACTTAAGCCTGGGTAAATATTCTTAAGTAATGCCATTAATATCTTGATATTTAATTATTTTATTACATACAGTCTCAATAACTATAACAATAGTCTTTGATTACATAATCTGCGTCTTATGTACCGATGTTACCAATTAATGTTTATATATTTTGCTTATTTTATTAAGGTCGATTCTTTTTCTATTAATGTGTTAAAACTAAATAAATCAGAATTAATTCTTAACATATATTTCAAAGAAGTCGAAAACCCTCAGAAATTCGTGCCCTGAAAGATAATTAAGGATACAAAAAGCTCATAGTAGTTACCTACCTACTTAATTAAAAAAGAATAGGGACTACCTGATAACTAAAGTACCTATGTACTTTATCAGTCGAAATTACATTTAATGTACTGTCTTCAACTATTACATGGTGAGATCCTAGGCTTATGTTTATATTATTAGCTGCTTATAAACAATTAACACCTACGGTATACTCACGTGAGAAATTCTTTTGTTTTTAAATCATTAACATACTTAGGTACTGACTATTATTCACATGTCCATGGCTAGTAACTTTCAGCTCAATTTTTTGTTTGTCAAAATTTTTTATATACTTAGTATCGTGGGTTCATTGCTTAGACTTGAAATACATATCTGATCTAAGGTGTGTCAATATTTATCTTTAAGTGCATAAGGTTCTAAATTAAATAGTCCTTGAAATTAAATTCCTTTTTTTTATTTATTTAGTCCATAAAATACATAAACATTTTACGTCCAAAGAAGCCAAAAGTGAACATTCGATTTCGTATCTAAAACAAAATTGGTCACAATTATTAATTTTATCATTATTTATAATTATGCGTGGCCTTGTGTCATGCAGGCCATTACAATTAAAAGAGCTACAAAAAATTACCGGTCGTGTGTACTTTTTTGTTTTTCTGTATAACTTCCGATGTTCCTATTGTTAAAATAGTTATTTCCGTCAAAACCTCAGACACCAAGTTCTCGGTTCGATCGTGACCTCTAAACGTGAGGTGTTCCAGTCGCCCGCCATTTTTGACGCAACGTCGCAACTGTCCTTTTCCCCGTTTTCGCGCCAATTCAGCTGGTACTGCCAAATTGCGTTTCGTTCAATCTCTCTATTGCCGTTCGGAAATAGTGAAAACCGCAATTAGAAATAGTGGTTTTCCAAAAGAAACCTAAAGTTCAAGATAAAGTATTTTGCGTGATGTTGAAAAAGTGGGCGCTTTTAAAACCGCTTTGGTTTAACGACTGGAAAGTATCAAAGGGCTAATAAACATTTTTTATTTCCTAACATTATGATTTCTCTTATTAGTACGAGCTCCTTATGTAATTGTATTGCACAACAGTTTGTTTTGAATCGGTCTATGAATCGCTTGTACCCATGGATTGTCTCTGAGTAAAAACATACACATCGCAGGTTCTTTCTCATACAGAGAGTATTATTATTGTAAGAAAAATCACCTAGTAACATTGGTTTCTGCTATTAAATTCGTATAATGACCGTATTCGCAGGCATTAATGCAAAGTGCTCGCATTAAACAAGAAATAATATAAACCAGGATTGAAGACGCTACGTCTTCCTTGGCACACTGACATACAGAAAGTAATCGAAGGATAATAATAATATAGAATGTTTAATATAGATGGTATTCAGATGTGTCTAGGTGTATTTTATTGTTTTGTGCTTCTTAGAAGACTGCACGTACTTTAGTGTCATTGGTAAATGACAAAATTATTTTCTGTTGATATATAATAGTTTTTTGATGCAACTAATTTACCTGAAACTCTCCTCAAATTGTATTTCACAATTTTTTACAGCTTAAAATATCCTACCAATACACATTTTTTCAATAATACACATTTCTAAATAAATAGTTTCAAGTAATGAAACGGGGTACTAATTCTTAGCTCAATAATTAAGATGCAAGCCGCATACTAACTAGATATAAGAAAAGGCGTGTATAGCACATATTAAAACTAAAGCACGGCTGAGCGGAAATGTCCTGGAGACCCGGAATTAACATTATTATAACCAACCGGAAGATGACGTAACAGGCTCATAACAAAACCATACTCAGACCTTTTATCTTTGGAGGGAAAGCGAGTACCAGGCGCTCATATAATGGAAGGAGTGCATTTCATGCTGAGTGACGTAACAACAAAGATGAGTTAGATCGAAAGTTTGGATTAATATGAGCTATTAGTTTCATTTGTGGCGATCATTTTCGACTTACTAGATATTAAAGATGTACAAAGTAATAAAGTACCTTTTCAGAAGGTTTTGTGTCCAGACCTTCCATATGGTAATTTTCAACGGCTATCTTGTCTATCAACCTGTACCGATCAAGTCAATGTAAGAAGTTAAGTTCCTTAAAAAAAGAGGTTACCACTTAAGTTCTACAATAAAATAATTTGGACCTACCCTCACTTTAAATAAATCCCTCATAACATTCAACTACAGCAAAAGCATCATAAACAAATAGAATAGAACAGTGAGATTATCTGACTGCTATCATTGTTTTAATTATTATAATTAAATCATAATGAATTAAACATAACCTCATACATTATTCAGTATTGCATCTCTGTAGTTAGTTGTTCATTAACACTATGGGAAATGTAAAAACGTGAGATAAGAGCCGTTTGTTGAGCGTGTTTTGTTTTTATTACATGTTTGGATTTAACAAATTGTTTGTTTTTATAAATATGCTTTCTGAATGAGATGTTTAGTTCTTGTAATGGTTCTTAGTTTGTATGCGCATACTTAGTGACCAATTTGTTTCAGTTGAAAATGTGTTGGTGATTAATTAAATAGCTTTTATCTATTGTTATCTTAACTTTTCTAATAAATTATCTATTTATTTATTTAAACACAAAGTAGAACAAGTGTTCATAGGTATTGCTTAAATAATATGTTCTCCGAAGTGATTTCATTTATGGCGCTTAACGAAAAATTTACACATATTTAATTGTTCTGCTTTAAAAATTTGTTGCAGTAGTGACCATGGTATGGTGCTATGGTATCTATAGAAATAAAACAATTAACTCCAACTTTTTATATTTTTTATATGTTCAAATTCATTAAACAACATTGTCTTTATAAAAAAACACCTATTCTGTGATCAAAACCACTATTGGTGGTATTTGAATTCGCAAAAGATCTTGAAGTGGTATAACTATAACATATAGTATTCCTTACAAGTACTAAGTAGCTCATAAAATCATGTCCGATCGGACCCTGACGACGTTGTAGAAAGGAAGTGTGTTCGTGAACGCTTGGCACGTGCCAGTAGTGAAATTTTATCAGTAATTAGCCTATAATGATTAGAAGCGGCTTCCTACTTATGTTCGTGGATTGATACACTTCCAATAATAATTAGTAGGTTAGTTATTCTTGAGTTATTTGTTTGTGTAGCCCCTCTGGTTGGGTTGAAGAACAAGGACTGCAAGGACAAGAACGGGGTGTTTTTGTAAGTGAAAATCAAAGAACATTACGCCGCGCCGTGCCCTCGTCGTTGTATTGAAGCCGTTAGCGTTACACCCCAAAGGTAATAAAAAAAGGCAGTCAATTACTGTTGAAATTTCATCATGTAATTGTAGTTGGAATACTTGTAATGATATTAGTAGGTATACTGAAAATTAAAAGTTTCGATTTATTTATTTTTTAAAACTTTTTAAACTATGACATAAATGTTGCAATTTATAATTATAAAGTAACTAGGTACTGTAATGGATTGGTAAATAAATATTGAATGACAAAACAATATTTCACGTCGTCAAACTGTAAATCTATTAACTTATTTCGACACCCAATGACGGTCGTTGACCTTATGATTTCTATTTATTTTAAGGTTGAATTATAAAAAATAAGATTAAAATAGTTTATATGAATATAAATCGACACAATCCAATCTAGATCATAACAAAAAGTCGTGCTGTGTTAGACCTAGGCTGGAGTGTAGGAAACATAGGTACTAGTTAGTTCGTGATGCTGAAGTGTGCGCGAGCGCATCCGTAATACAAGGACAAGCTTTTAGGGCTGGTGTTACGAGTCCTTTTAGCACATGAATATGTTTTATCTGCTGAATTTTAAATATTCAATTAATGTAATGCAGATTTAAATGTTATCTTCGTTTGCATGCATTATTTAACTATAACAATATTTTTATTTATTTTGGGAATAATTAAAAAAGAAATGATTCTATAAATATAATATTGAATTCCATGGTTTTTGCTTATGAAACTATTTTATATGAATTTACCTCGACAATAGTGGTCGAAGTCGAAGGTATATTTCGTGTTATATTTCGATATACTTAATTATAATTCTAGTTATAGTTTTATGACGTTGGTTGGGTGGGTATATTTACGCGAAAGTAAGTCCTTGTAATAAAACTATAAAAATAAATGTTTATTAAATCTTAAAGCTAATAGCACTAATAATCATCGTATGATAGAGTACTTTTAAAACATCTTAAACGCAACTTTGTTTATTGAGAACTTGACAACTGCCAATGGGAAATATTAATTATTTTATACCTAAGTATAAGTTTATTGATGTCTCTACTATAATTCTTTACTACAATGCTTTTATCATGCTTTTTCACTAGCAACGATTAGTTACTTCAAGTTAAGTACCATTTAACTTTTTGTCGATGCAAGCTACCTTCAACCCAAAAAAAAGCAATTTATCGTCCTTCAATCAACTCAGCCCACGCGACCCACTTCTGAACACCGGCCTTTCTCAAGTGGCGCGCGGCACCCGGTCCTCCGCTTTCAGCATCCAATCCGACCCAGCTACCTTTTTCACGTTATCGGTCAAATAATATCCTTGAAACAATCCATAGAACCTATGTCACGTTGGTCTAATATGTCAATGGTAGGATTCTGAAATGCACAAGGATGCTATCTTATGCAAGTTTTAGCCAACTAGGAGACCTCGCGTATGTATTAAATTATAACAATTTATTAGTTAGTTTGGATCTTAAATTTCACAGTAAACAAAGGTGTTAACCCTAGGACCGGCGCACCTCCAAAGCTGTTTAGGAAACTATTGAGATGTAACCTCGCAATGATTGTGTAAGAACAACTACTTTTATTGTGATGTTATTTATTGGAAATGTCTTCCAGTTGTGTGTGGCTTAACTGCAGATGCTAAACTGTTAAACGTAGGGTATGTATGTATACTTATTACATGTATTTCCTTATTTTAGGTGTCAGTAAGAAGGTAGATTTTAAGAATCTAAAGTGGGTGTTGTGTTTAATGCTGTCTTAGAATAAACCGCCATTTCACATGCGCAAGTACCTACTTAGTTTCCGTTCCCGTAAGACATTTTTTCGCGACTTTTCCCGATGTTTTTATAGTTATTCTATTTCACACACAAATCAAAGATCATGAAAATCGGTACCCGTTCTTGAGTTATAAATGGTGTAATTAACCCGACTTATTTATTATAAGAAAATACTTTATAAAATGATTCATGTACATCGTTATAATTAAACTATTTACTTACTAAGATATATTTATGTTTTGTTGAATAGTTGCATGTTAGAATGCCCACACATACTTTAGTACCTGGCTTATCGGCAGAGGCTTGGCCATAGCCGCTGTATAGAATTTCGTTCTCGGCAATGGGCATCATAACATAGGTTGGGCATTCTTAGAAGATCTAAGTAATAACTATAAACAATTAAATGCCTATTATAGCAATGACTAGACCAGATTTGTCTTAGCTGCAGACAGGAATTTTGTGAATGAAGGTACAATTAAGGAAATTATAATCGAAAATACATGTAGTTAGCATAACTTTATGCACATTAAACAGTTCTTCTCTGAGATATCGGTTTCGCGCCACCTCTGTGCGACCAATCTCAAAGGAGACTAATCAATTTTAGTTTGAACGTAAGAAAATTAAGCGAATTAATCGAAAACATGAATAATTGATACATTCCACTTAAAAACATACTTAAACAAAACTGCAATCTACTGATATATCGGGTCCTATACCTATATCTTTTTTTTAAACATCGTGTTCAGAAAAGATCCCGAAAATGTATAACTCTTTAAACGGTATCGTCTAAACAATGAAACTACTTAATTCATTCCTACACTTGCTGAATCATAATCATACACGAAAATTGTCAATCATGGTCAAATCTTTAACAAACTTTTTGTGTGTTTTAGTATCGCAGCCGTGGTTCCGTATGTTTTAATTAAATTACGCATGATAGTCAATGCAGGACTTGTAACAGATATATTGTAGTTCTTTAAATAAAGTTTACATTGCTAAAAAAAGTATTTTTACAACTGCAAAGAGTTACAGAAATGAAGACAATTTTTTTTGGCATTGATGTCGTTTATAAATAGAGGTCATAGAGCCAGCAGAACTAGCAGTTTCCAGCACTTGAATTGATGGTGAAACGGTTTTATTTTATCACGGGACCCTATAAAACTAACAATACTATAATTCGGTCAAGACGACACACGGATAACTGTACAACCAAAACCCATTGTTATAGTAATAGGGGTGAGTGACCGATCAGATCTTGTCAAAAAATGATGGATGACAATTGTCCAAACTATTGTTTGATAGCAGTAACGGGTTTTATAGAGATATATTAAAACGGGACCGAATTGATAAAGGATACAGTACCGTTAAATGTGTAGTACTTTGAATAGACCATTACACGTGACCTGAAAACTCATACTGTACTCCTGAGATTAATGATAAGCATTTAAACTGAGTAAATGTTGACAATGATGTTCTTTGATATAAAAACTGTTGATGACTAACCTCATTTTGATTGACAAAAGGATATCTATGGTAAAGAAAGGTTAAGCAGCGGTACATCTTCATTTGAATAGAAGTAAAAAGTTTCAAACATGTGTCGAACTTGACTAAACGGGAAGTACAGGCTCCATCCAAACACAATGTCCTATTGTCTATAATTAAATTGATTTGTATTACACTAATCTAATTAGGTGTCGTGGCTAACTGTAAGTCGTCCGGATTGGCCGATACTAAAGGTTAAGCCGCGGTCACCACGGCTGGACTGTGGATGGGTGACCATTTGTAAACATACCGAGACATGCCTCAAGCCGTTGGTCCAGACAACCTTAAGGTCCCAGCTGTAGTTCTTAACTACCGTACCTATGTCCGCACTGAGGCATATACGTTAGATACGACCGACGATGACTTTGACGAGCCGGACGCGTCTAAAACATGCAGATACTATAGAATCGAGATGATGTCATTTAATTATAGTACTACTAGCCTATTGTAGTTAGATGAATGTAGTCGCAATAGACTCGGCGCGGCGGTACATTGTGAGCAAAGCTACCAAAATATAACAAAGGAAGGATTTAATAGTGACAATATCCCTTCAGGTCCTTTTGTTGCCAGTCAAGGAGAGAACACTGAGGTCACCGGGAAATGCTAACTATTATTTCCTTGTAAACGATAGTCTTGATGGACCTAATATTTTACAATATTGTGCCCAGTTATATTCCCACCTATGATAGAGGCTTTATTACACAGATGTCTTACAACATGTAAGTTATCTCTACCGCTAAAATACGCTAGCTATTGCAAAGGATAAGTAAAAGAACGATCTTTACATGACTACATTATGTAATAATTTTAGAGGGGGTATTAGGAAATGGGTAGGAAGAAGAAGAAGCATATTTACGGTATACTTAATGGATTGTTTTTATAACGTGAAGGTATAAACCAAAATACATGTACTTTTTGGTCTCTCAGTGAAACGAACTGAAAAATTGATTTTTACTCCTTGACTGTTGTTGATCTTACAACGATTTGCTTTTCGCTTCCTGTATGCGATATTATTAATGTATTTGTCACAATATTTTTATTAATTATAAATATAATCTTAACAAACAATGGTCTCTCCTGAACATTACTTTCGCAAAACACTGACTTGTTTTGTTTCGGTAAGCAGTTCTTATTGTGGTGTGTGAACTCTATGTAACACAGCAGAAATGGCTAGAATTGTCAAGACATCGGCAAATATTTTTGCTGATAGTAAACTTAACAAGTCCAGAGTAGACGAGACCCACACCATCTGAATTAACTAGAATAGGATAACGAGAACTGTTATTATTCGTACACTAATATTTTGTCTTTCTTTTTTTTGTTTGTTTTTTTTTTTAATTATAACCATCGGCACTATAGAATTGAATTATTACTTTTTGTTGTTGTATCTGTGCCCTATTTAATATATTTGCGTGTTTTGTGCTAAATAAAAGTTTTATCTATTAGGTAAGTACCTACTAGGTGCCCTGAAAGTTGCTAGCCAGACCAATGCTTGTTTCAGCGTGTCATAGACCATACGTGGTTCATCTGGGCACAATCCGTGTCCCAAACGTTATTAGTTGCATGTGAACATGAACACGAATGAGAAATAAATAAATTAGGTAGGTAGGTACCTACATAAGAAACACTTAAACGCAGAAATTTTATACTGATTTAACTAGATTTTATACAGTACTAGCTGATTCCCGCGGCTCCACCCGCGTGGATGTCGGTTATCCCGGCAAAAAGTAGTAGCTTATATCCTTTTTTAGGCTCTAGACTATCTGTGCACCAAATTCCATTCAAATCGGTTGAGTAGTTTTGGCGTGAAAGCGCGACTGACAGACAGACAGACAGAGTTACTTTCGCATTTATAATATTGGTACGGATTTATAAAGATGGTTAATTAAAACAACTTTACATTAAAATGATTAATAATTATTCGTAACAGGTTGGATCCACTCCCTTCGGTGAGTAATCCGCGCATCGGTTAAGGCTTTGTTAAAGCCTAAGAACCAGTCTTAAGGCAATTGCAAAACTAATAACGATCATAATATTGAAATCCTATGAATTGTAAGTGGCATTACATAAAACTTTTGTTCCAAACGTTGGCATAATAAAAAGTTGACGGTTTTTATACTAAGTTGCGCCCCACGTTTTTTTTTACAATTGCCAACTTCAATTGTTCAAGCAGATTTGAATCAGACTAATATTTTACAATATCCAGTATCGACCCGTCTCGGTTTCGCACGGTTAAAATTTTAAAATTACAATTCTTTGAACGTCTCGGCTTTTCTGTATTATAATATTCATGTTTATATACATAAACCTTCCTCTTGAATCACTCTATCTATTGCTGAGAACGGCATTAAAATCCGCTGCGTATTTTAGAAGATCTAAGAGTACAGACGGCCGGAGCGACTCTGTTTTATACTATGTAAAGATAATGTTCTGAACTTGGTTTGTGTTATTATATTTCTTTCTCACTTATATTTGTTCTCACACATCTGACACATTATTTGGATACATTGACTTCATTCAGCAATATTGTAATTTGCTAAGTATTTTTAAAGTGTTTGGTATCATAGAGTGTATTGTCCAGTTTCTCAATTGAATTGGAAATAGATATAGAATGACAGGTTTGAACTTATGACACAATGGTTTTTACTGGCTAATACGACATAAAAGTTATAATACGGTAGTATGAAATGAAAATATTTGTTATTAAGTACTAGAGTTTGTCAGCATCGTGCGGGCATACACATACCTTAGTAAGTAGTACCTAGTAGCTGTCACTTTTGGGTGACTTCATGAAATGCTTTTCTTTCGTGCTTAGTCATAGAATCTAAAAGCATTCTTAAGAAAACATAAATCAATTTGTAGGTAGGTAATATAAAATCAATTGGTAAAACAACATCGTTTTGTGATGACTAACTTTTAGGTAGGCACAGCTCCATTTGTGAAAAGGGAAAATAGTAAGAACACTGAACGGTTTCAAATTGCAATATAAAATTGTTTCTTTTCATTCTACTTTATCTACTAATGTTTAAAATTTACTTTACAATATAAAAGTGCCCTGTTGTCTTCATAACTGAAAATCGCTATAATTATTCGCGATCAGATAGAAGGACAGACGACATAATTACTACGTTGTATAAGTGGCCATTTATTACCAATTATTTCCAATAATAACATATCAAATTACTGCAAAAACTGAACTCCTACCTAGACGAAACAAACAAGAGAAAAACAGTCCAATTGTTTACACACTTATGCACCAACATGATTCAAAAAGATAATAGAACAGAATTAAAAGGTTACGTAAGCAATTGACAATCGTGTCGTTCACAATTAAATTAATTGAATAAAGCAATTTCATTTCTTAATTATTCTAAGACATCATTGACAATCGGTAAAGGAAAACATCGTGAAGAAACCTGGATCCAAAAATTGGAATCTGAAATCGCCAACCTGCACTGAGCAAGCGTGGTGATCAATGCTCTTTCCTTCTCTATATGAGAAGAGGCCTGTGCCCAGCAGTGGGACATTTATAGGCTGGTATTATATTATATTATTATTATGGCAATGATCACAGTGCGCGACGTGCTGCGGGTTCGATCCCCGCATGGAACAAACATTTGTATGATCCACAAATAAATTGAATGTTTGTGATACTGGTAGTGCGAGAGCAGTTTCTTGCAAAAACAAAATGTAGTATGTTGCATAGTACGATCGGAACGAATTTTAAAAGCATCGTTATACACTTCAATTTAACATGATACTTTTGATTTCACTTTTACCTTTTACGTACTCTTTAATTTCGAGCATCTCGAGATTGTTATCTAGTTGTTACCTTTACCCTGAAAGGTTTTCTAGGTAGAAAATAACTACGTACGGTCAACTAATTACCTACCTACTACCTACTATATTTACTTAGAAAACGGGGAGTTATTAATGTAAAAAAAAAGAAACGTTATCGCAGGGCTGCTGGATTAATTTTTAATAATAATAATAATAATCGTTTATTTCGGATAAATCATTCTCCATATATTGTTAGTACAAAGTTCTTAACCTAATGTTAGTAATCTTATAATATAGTAACAAACAATGCACTGAAAAACAACCACACCACCAGGTATCACAATACCTTGGTATGTAGCTGAATCCAGTGCTTTAACATTGGGAAATCCCACCTATCACATAATACGCTCAGAATGCCATGGGAGCTGGAGTTTAAGAAAAAACAACGGGAGTTTAAGAAATGATCATTACGTTTGTATTCTTATTTATCATTATTTTGTGCCCTGTAAATTATTTTGTGTGTACATGAATTGTACATGAGATGTAAATAAATAAATAATAATGGTCAAGCGAATTCTGTGCATTATTTGTGATCACCTTTAAATGTTTAGCAGCTTATATTTGAATCGAAATAGAGTAAACCTAATACCTGCATATACTTAGATATTTGAAGTCCTTTTTCTTTACATTTTATCAAATAGCCTACAAAGACAAGCCAAGAAAGATGTTCCGGTCACCGTACAACAACATTATCTAATTTGGTTTTGACCAGTAAATACAGACCTGCGAATATGGTCCAGTTATTCTATTGAATAGTTTTGTTTAAAGGCCTACACTGAATGGCTATGTGTAGTATGATCTACGTTCGCGTAAGTATTGTCATCTTGTTGTTTACAAATTAAACAAAATTGATCTCACTATCTCTGTGAAACAAGATTATTTCTATAAGGTAGAGGCTTAGATCATCTGCCTGCAGTTTATATCTACACAAATAAATAACATTGAAGTGTCTGTTTGTAATATTAAAATAACCGCTTTTTACTATATGCATATGAATGTTTATACGGTAAATATACCATAATAAAAAAATAAAAAAAAATTGTCTGTCTTTCTCTTTATGCCGGCTAATCTCTGGAACGGCTGGACCGATTTTAACGGGACTTTCACTGGCTTTTAGCTGATGGAATAAGGAGTAACTTAGGCTACTTCAAAAACAAAAACTTAATAACTCTTTTGTTAAATTATACGCGGATGAAGTCGCGGGCACAGCTAGTAAATAATAAACAAATAAGTATATCTAATACCCACTTCTACCTAGGTTACCTACATTGAAAATATTTTCCATCTAGGTGATTGAAAATATTTTCAATGTTTTTTGTGAAATTGAAAATTCACATTTTCAAATAAATTATCAGTCAACAACTCAACACAGTACGGTTGCGTTACCTTACACTTATCTACTTACCTACTTAACTGTAAACTATTAGACACGGTAACGCATTATATAATATTTTTGCCAGTTTGCAAACCTCGGATTTTTTCTTGAAAAAATATATATTTATTATTACCATAGGTGTATCATACCCATTTTTTTTTACTAGAAGCTACATAATTAGAATTATAATTAAAACATGTGTTAGGGACTCATTTTTTATGACCTTAAGTAGCTTGTAACAATAGCAATAGTGTTGTGTAAGCACGCAAAATAAAATAGACATAAAACAAACATTATTATTTCCTAGATAATTTCTAGCATTACTTCCAGACAAGAAAACTTAAAAATAATATTGACCTACATATTAACATTGCAAAACTTTTGCCTTCGGCAGGTACCCACTTTTATAATAAAATTAACTGCCGTTGTTTTTAAAGTGAACTCTTTAATTTTTATTATTTAAATTGTTTGTTATTTAGTTGCTTATATACTTAATACCTAATATAAATTGCAGCTTTAAATAGAAAAAAATGCTTACCTTATATTTCATCTTGAATTAAATTCGTCTCCTTTTAACAACACAACACTGTTTAATAACACCGAATAAGGTTTTTTTTATAAAATAAACGTTTATCTCATTCATGAAAATTAAAAAATAATCGTCAATATTTGCGAACGCGGTATTATGTTTTGGCGCGCAATTCTCCTTGTTCGCGCATGCTGCGTACAGTGCGGCTGCGCGGTAATGGCTGCGCTTTACGCTACGCGACGGTTTTGCTTCCCCGCCATCGAAGTGCAACGACCCAATACTGTTAGCTCAAGCCTCAAACACTTCCTCGGCCCGCTGCAATGAAGGTGAAGGTAAAAGGTGAAGTGCGAAATAGTTGCCGAAATTACGAGCTTGCTACAATATTCTACTTTAGTTACAAATCCAATACGTTGAGCTTATTCGACCGATAATGCGTTTCACGCAGGTTTCACGCTTTGATATTGCAAATTGTTTGTTGACACAGTAACCCTGAAAATGGGGCAACTAAATAAACTGTTACCCACAATTTAAATATTTTTGAATTGCAAATAGGCCGTCGGTTATTGAGGGTAGACTGAATCTTTGATGCAGCACTCGTTATCGTTGCATGGTCAACCTTACATTATTTTACTAATTATAAAAGGTGCTTGGGTAAGTCACCAGCTTGGCCACTTACGTAACAAATTACTTCCTATTTTTATAGGCTAGGAAAGCGTTGCAGACATATTTAAAGCAACTAAATATTAACCAGTCAATTTATCGGAATTAATTAAGGGATCGGACTCAGACACTTTCCTGTTCTGTCCACAGTTAGTTATTTACTCAGTGCTGTATCGCGGTGGACAAATTTATCGTTGCCCGTTTCCTAGATACTTAGCTATGAATGACAACCTACAAAGTACGAATTACAAACTGGTCCGAACAAAATGTTGTGATAGATTTAAAAGTCTCTTGCGAATAATAACAACGTAGAAAAATCTTGAAATTCTACAATAATCAAGAGCAAAGTTAATACTAAAAACTTTTAGAAATTCAATAGGTATAATAATTAAATACACAGTTATCTGTACAGAGCAAAACACAAAGTTGCTCCCGCTGTTTGTACGCTTAGATCTTTTAACCTACGCAACGATTTACAATACGATTTTAATGCAGTTTTCAGCAATAGAAATAGTGATTCAGGAGGAAGGTTTTTTGTGTATAATTCATTAATATTTTGTTTACCTATATGAAGTGGGGACGGATCGCTAGTTGGATATAATCAGTTTTAGAAATACAAAAGTAATGTTGTTAGTTGTACTAAAAAGGTAGTTTTGCAAAGTTTAAATAAGTTTGTGAAGTATATGATAAAAAAAAGCCGGCAAAAGTAGCCTAGGTGTGTCCTTTTTTGGGTTTCAACCTTACTCTATAAGTCTTTACCAATATTTAGCAAAATCTGTTCAGCGGTTTAGCTGTGAAAGCGTTACTTTCCCATTTATAATAATAGCATAGATTTTTTATTTCAACCATGATTGCCTCACTAAAATGCAGAGGCCTACTAATATTTTATTTCCCGAGTCTAATTAACAAAACATAAAATACAATTTAATTTTTTTAAATAAAAATAAGTCTCGTGTGTACACATAAAAGGAATAAAAGGAATGAAGGTTTAAAAAGGAACCGACTTCAATTTATATGGAACCACCTCTAAGGATAAAATTTATATGGGACGACGCTATCGATGACAAAAAAGAAAGTTTAAAATCAATCCACAATTGCCGGACATATCGCAACATACATACAAAAACATTCATACAAAACGAATTGAGAACCTCCTCCTCTTGTAGTCGATTAAAAATTATACTCTCCACAGAGCACTTTGTATAGGCTCTCTAACTGATCTACTTACTGATACGTCTTGCTAGCGCTAGCAGCGGCATCTAGTGAGCAAAATCATTCAATTAAAAACTATAATAAAATCATTACAACCTAGCCAAGAAATATAAAGCGTTAAAACATTTTTAGGCTAGGTTGTAATGTTCAAAAATAAAGTTGTCGTTGTTCTAATATAGTTAAGGCAAAGTTACAAGTTTTTATATATTTGCTGCACAAACGCAGACCATTTATTGATTATGGTATACGCGGCAGTATTACTATGACAACTGTTTAATGTTTGACAGTTTAACAACAACGCTGTCATCGCTATTATTCTTTAATCTGTGGTCAGTGGTCATCGCTCGAAACTTGAAGAACATGCTGTTTTAATTGTTTACGTTTACGTTGTTCAAATAATTAATACAGATTTATGTTATTTGTGTGATATTAGTTTAGTTTTATAAGAATAAAATTCTTCCCGAATATTATTTAAGATGATGGAACATGTGCGACAATTCGATTGGTGAGTTTTATTCTTGAGTAGTTTGATAACAAAGCAGGAATCGCTTGTATATTGATTTTTGAGATTTGTATAACTTATAGTCTTCTCAATTCCCATACGTTTGTACACTGTTTTAGTTTAATTAATACACACTGAGCATTAAGACCTTTATCATTTTATTCATCAGACCGATTATATGTAAATATACTTTATACTATAAATATACTTCTAATTAAATCAACTTGTCACTGTATGTAATATGTATTAGTTTTTTCACTCACTTGACATTAAATCATTTTGTAATACATTTTTTGCAGGTGTGCATCCTTACCTGATAGATATTTTGTGGAGGAAGCAGACTTGGACAACTGCAACACTGAGAAGATTTTGAAGAACAAATTCCATGATCCTCTCCTCTCTAGTGAGTCTGAAGATGAAGAAACACCTGATAAAATCAATTGGGATGAAATATTCAAGTCAAAAAAAGTTAGTTGTATTTTTTGGCTGTCACATAACATAATCAATATGTGTACCTCTCATTTTTATTTCAGAGATATAAAGATATTCACTGAAATAGTATAGGTATCATGAATATTTACAATAGTAAAATTTTATAGTGATATATGAAAATTTTATCTCTGTCAACTTGATTGTAACATTTATTTGGACATCAAAATAAAAAAAAACTAGGACATTTTAATGACCAATGTTATTGTGATTGGCTATATCTGCCAAACTACCTTTGGTATAATTGATTTGGATAAACAGAGTTATATTTGTTGCTCTCGGAGGTTACGAGAGTGTCAGATATATGAATAAAACTACTTTTTATAAGGATTCTATCACAGTTTATAGACTAGGTTAGGAGACTGAATCTACTTGTGAATATGACACATACAAAGGTGTTCAAACTTAGGGAACTAAAATCTAAATATAAACCACTGTAGAATCCTTTTAAAAAGTAGTTTTATTTTGTTGTTGTTGTTGTTGTCCTAAGGCACCCCGCTGGTGCAGAGGGCCCCAACAAGTTTTCTCCAAGCCGGCCGGTCCCGCGCGATTCTTCGAGCGTCTTCCCATCTGAGTTCTTCCTTCCTGAGCTCCTTGTCCACTGATCTCCTCCACGTGTGTACTGGCCGTCCGCGTCTTCGCCTACCCTCCGGTTGCCACTCAAAGGCGATTTCAGCAGCATTACCATCTTCCCTACGGAGAGTGTGGCCAATCCACTTCCATTTCCGCTGGGCAATTTCTTGCAAAATTGGAGTTTGAATGCATATAGACCACAACTCTTTATTCGAGATGGTTTTAGGCCAGAAGATACGAAGGATGGATCGAAGTGACTTATTCACGAAGACCTGAAGCTTATTCGTTAAGCCTTTCGTAACTCTCCAGGTTTCACAGCCATAGAGAAGCACCGACTTTACGATGGACTCGAAAAGGGAGAGTTTAATGCGCCTGGTGAGAACATTGGATTGCCACACTGGTCTAAGTTGGGCATACGCTGATTTGGCTTTTTTAATCCGAGTTTCAATGTCCTCATCTGAGCCTCCTGTGCTTGTTATGATGCTTCCGAGGTAAGTGAAATTGGTGACAGTGGTCAAAGGCTGGTCGTCCAACTTCAATGGGGTCGTGTTGTCACTAGGGAGTATCCGCATATCAATCGTTTTACGAGTGTTGACTCGAAGCCCACGCTTAAAAGCAGCCTTCTTAAGTTCTTCAAGCTTGCTTTGGAGTTGAGGTAGCGACGGCGAGATCAACACTATGTCGTCAGCATAATCCAAGTCCTCAAGTGTACCATTTCCCCACTGAAGGCCGTTTTGTGTCTGTGTGACTTCCCTCATTATATCGTCGATCAAGATGACAAACAGAAGTGGTGACAGGAGACAGCCCTGTTTCACACCGGCTGAGATTTTTATTGGGTCACTTAGTGCTTGTTCGTGAACCACTCTACAGGTACTCTGCTGATAAAAAGATCTAATTATATTAACCAGCCTGGAAGGAACGCCCCTATTTAACAGACACTTCCACAGTGCGCCCCAGTTCACGGTGTCGAAGGCCTTCTCAAAGTCGACGAAGCCTAAATACACTTCGGACTGCCATTCAACACACTGTTCTATAAGGATGCGCAAAGTATTGATATGGTCGGTGCAAGAGCGCCCTGGACGGAAACCTGCCTGTTCTTCGCGCAGTGTTTTTTCTATTTCATGCGACATACGGTTTAGCAGGATCTTAGCTAAGACTTTAGCAGCAGAAGGCAGGAGGGTAATGCCACGCCAGTTGTCGCAAGAAGATAGATTGCCTTTCTTCGGTACTTTAATTAACAATCCTTCTTTCCATTCCTGGGGGACCGATTCTGTTTCCCAAATTCGCACAAGTAGGGGGTGCAACAACTCTGCTGTTACCACCGCATCGGCTTTCAGCAACTCTACGCTAACACTGTCTATACCTGGCGCTTTCCCAGGCTTCAGTTGCTTAATTGCTTTAACAACTTCGTGTATTGTAGGTGGTGTTGTAGATATTTCAAGGGTATTGACAGGTGTATTCACATTGGAGTTGTCGACATTGGTGCTGTGCGCGCTTTGGCATCTTGTTAACAGCTCGTTGAAGTGTTCATGCCATCTGTGGAGTTGTTCGTCTGAAGTGCACAAGAGCTGCCCATCTTTGCTATGGAGTGGCTTTCTGATGGTCTTGCCACGCTTCCCACTAAGAGTTTTAGTAGCATCGTAGAGTCCCCGCATGTCCTTACGACGGGCAGCTACGTTCGCTTGTTCTGCTACTTCATCTGCGGCGCGGCGAAGGTCACGTCTGGAAAGACTTTTTATTTGTGCTCTGAGATCAGCGTATTGTGCGTTCAAGGTATCAGTAACAGGATCGTTACTGGACACAGAAGCCATTTGGATCTTGATCTGCTGTCTTTTTTCAATTGTGGCCCAGAGCTCGGACGACATCCAAGCCTTCCTTGAGTTGCGACTGTAACCCAGGGCTGTTTCTCCTGCCTTTACAAACGCTGTGCGTATACGTGTCCAGTGCTCATCCATTTGTTCATCTTCCAATTCTTCAAGCGACTCAAAATGGTTTTTCAAGCTAACAACGAACTCTTCGCGAATATCTGGGTCTTTCAGCTTAGCTACATTGAGTTTCTTGGAAACTTTACTTGATTTTTTATGAATGGCAGCCATTTTAAGACGCATTTCTGCCACTACTAAGTAGTGGTCCGAATCAACGTCAGCGCCGCGCTTGTTACGCACGTCCAGTAGGGATGACCTCCATGTCTTGCTAATAGCGACGTGGTCAATTTGGTTGAGGGTAACACGATCTGGAGATTTCCACGTCACCTTGTGGCATTCCTTGTGGCTGAAGAGAGTACCTCCAATTACAAGATCGTTTGTGGAGCAGAAGTCACCGAAGAGTTCTCCGTTCTCGTTTGCTTCTCCAATGGCTCCATGTTTGCCCATATAATGCTCCCGATCAGAGTTATTATTGCCCATCTTTGCGTTTAGGTCACCCATTAACACAACAATGTCCTGTCTCTTAATTGTGTTGAAGGTGGCCTGTAACTGTTCGTAGAATTCGTCTTTAGCTTCCGGTGACGCTAGGTTAGTCGGAGCGTAGCACTGTACAATGGTGATCTTTCTAACACGGGAGTTAAAACGAGCAGTAATTATGCGTTCAGATACGGGTTTCCAGTGTAGCAGGCTATTTCTAGCATTGCGGCTGAGCAGTAGTCCCACTCCGCATTCGTGAGACGCATTTTCGTCTTCCTTGCCACTGTACAGTAGGGTCGTATTATGGTCAGCAGGAATTTCACCGAAGCCGTTCCATCTCACTTCACTTAATCCAAGGATTTGGATACCGTAGTCTGTCATGACCTTAGCTACTTGCGGCAGCCTTTCAGGTCGGGTCATGGTTCTTACATTCCAGCATCCTAATCGGGTCCGTTTTTTGGCGCCAAAAGTCGTCGTTAGGGGGGTCGGATCATTTTTACTTTGTTGAGGTTTCATAATCATTTATATATTTAAGGATGTGCAAGTGATTAGCCTACAGCACCCCGAGCATGGTGATAGGGCTGCCATCTTTGCGTCCATGCCCACAGAGCCAGATTTTAAGAGTAGGATTTCTCCGGGCCCCTGGTGGCCTCTACTGTATGCCTATCTTGGCATGGGGGTTTTATGGTCATTCTCACTTAGGACCAACCCTCCTCCTTTCACATCCGGGCTTGGGACCGGCATCGGCAGAGTTAATATAATAAGTTTTATTTTAGAGTATATTATTTATCTATTATAAATAAATGAATACAACCTTAACATATTTTTTTTTTACAGAACAACAAATCCAAAATGTTCATACCATGTCTAAGGCCGGTGCCACACTTTCCCAAACTGTCAGCACTTTCATCTCAGCAGCAATTTCAGATATTAAAAATATTAAGTGCTGAAAATCCTCATATTCTGCCGGATATGGTGTTTCATAAGCCACAAAAGCAAGACTACAAATTTTATGAGGTATTTATTCAATATTTTTATGGTTTTCATATAAGACTTTAGTTAGGTATTGAGATGTTTTAAAAAAGTTAGTGGCCTTAAATAGTCAAACAATAGGGTATTCTACTATGTTTTAAAAAGTACTTCAAAATGTTGATTGTCTGGTTAAAAAGCCACAAACAAAAAATATATTTCGGTAAAATAAACACGCTTTCTTGCCATTAAATTAAATTTTAAGCCATTTTTTTTTTCGCGAAAATACTGTCAGTCATTTTGTTGACGTAAGCATTCCAAAAAATAAATAATTACTTATTTTTTAGTTTAATTAGATAAGATATTAATCAACGAATTTTACTCATTACAATACCTAGGATTAAGGATGTAAAACAGTCATTAATATGTCCAGAAACATTTCAGAATATAAAAGAAGTTTACCTTAAAGAACAAAAGGAGTACATGGAATGGGCAAAGACATTGTGGTTGACGGACCATTGCATCCGCGCGCTGCGTCCAAAGCCGGCGGGAGAAACTGTGTATGAAGCAGAATACAAAGTGAGGATGCAGCGGTTGAGTGGCTTACCGACACAGTATGATATAGCCGCACAAATATCTTTAGAGAGTAGAAGAAATACATGTGATGCAGTTCTAAAACAGGAGTTAATTTCTGTGAGCATATTGTTTTTCTTTATCTATATATATAAAATTGAATCTATATTTGCCTTGGTCATCGCATCATGAGTGAACGGATGGAACAATTTCGCTAATTCTTTTTTTGTTGTTTTAATTACCGTCAGGAGAAGGTTTTTATAAAAAAAAAAAATGTTTTGGGAAATCTCACATCACATGTGCGAAGCCAGGACAGGCAGTTGAGACTGAGAATATAAAAAAAAAAACTTAAATTAGAGACACAGAAGATGCAACTATACTGATTAACAGTATTGTCGTATCTTTTCGTGCAAGTAAGTAAAAGTAAGGATTTATAGAACACCACTGATGAAAAATAATATTATTTGTTTTTTCAGGTAAATTTATCAGCCATGCCTTTCGCCAATGTACCAGATAATATTGACAAGCAATTTTCAATCCTTCACCCTTGTGCATTACCGGAGCCATGTCAAAAACACCCATACCAATTTGTTTTGCCAAGTAATAATGAACTTTACCTTTTATGTTTTAAATCTCATAATTACTTGATAGCATTGTGATATATTTGGTTTCTGTACAGATGAGAAAGCAGTTTCAGTTCTACCAACATCAGAAATCCACAGAGAACTCGCTGTATATGCGCTGACAAATGGAGCACAGTGCATAGCAAGTGAGAATGCTCTAAAGTGTCTGATGCAACACAACAGAGCCTGGACTATACTAGTGTCGGTCTGCGAGACTATTGGCCCCGGTAAGCGACAAAAACTTCTAATAAGTGCCACGCACATTAATGAGGGTAGGAAGACTACCAGAAACTAGCAGTTCTTAATCTTAAGCAGTTCTGGTGGCGTGGATATCAGTTTCATCGGACAAAGTAAGTCTAGTTTGGTTCAAATATTTCATCTGTTCTTCTCCCCTGACATAACCTATCTGAAATTCAATCGATGATTTTAAGTACTGTTCTATGTTTTAAACACTAGATTTTTTTTAACTTTTACTTTCTATGGTATTTAGACGGTGAGAGGGTCAACGTCATGGTGTTAGACAGTGAATTTTCTGCTCACAAGGAGTGTGCGCAAATGAGGACATTAAAGGCGTTCAGGCATCTTCTAGAAAATTCGCTCATACCGTAAGTGTGTGCAAAAATCATATTTTTTTATCACTTCAAGTAACTAAAGTAACTTACCAATTGAACAAAGGCGTCAGAAACTTTTATTAATGCATTCCTTGCAAAACACAAGTTCAGAGCTACTGGAATTATGTACCTCCAATGTAAAGAATTATCGAAAACAACATTTGTTCATTATGGGTCGTCGGTAGTCAATACCAGAGATTTTATTAATATGAAATAAAAAAATCTTTTATTTCAATAGGATAAAGGAAAAGGAGAAAGTATGGCAGAGAGGCAAAAAGACAGAAGTGGTGGCGCCGGTCAAAAAAGAGATTTCGTCTGAGTCGGGGGATGTTGACATGTCCAGCGATGATGAAGAGGCGAACCTGTTTATATGCACAGGTACTGTTACTGTTAAATGTTACCCACTGATTCTAGTGGGTATGGTTTCCTCACTTAGTCCCTGACTTGGACCACTGTATGCCCGCCATGTTCTTTTATTCCAGCTAGGGCACCTCCCTCCAGAAGTTTGGTGGTAGTTTTCAAGGGTGTCGATCCCCAGACGAGTCAATGTAAAAAAAACACTTTTCTATGTTTTCTCGAGTCTGGTACGAGTGGGGTACTTTTGTTGTCTCCGATTCCATAACAGGAGTGATGTAGCTACTTTGGGTTCAGAGCAATGTATGTGTTGATGTCCTTGTTTATTATTATTATTTATTATTTATTTCAGACGACGACACAGTAATGACTGAGACTGAAACAGAGAAAATAAAAGCACCCAAAACTAGGAGGAGAGATAGTAATACGAGCAGTAAATCTTTAGAAAAGGACAGCGTGGGGTACGTCACGAGGGCGGTCAGCCGGAAGATCAGTGAGGAAGTCCATGATATTGGAGTCTATAACTGTACATGTAAAGGTAGGTGTTTGCATCTATATAATAACTGTACTGTACTACTAAATAATAATGTTAATAACTACTGCTTAAATAGGAGACATTACGAAAAAGTAAGTAATAGTTTTATTATTACGACCCATTGGTGCCCCACTGCAGGGGAAAGGTTTCCTTTCCCTTTTTTCATTTATCTTTGTTCAAGGCTAACAGGGGCCAGTTTGGCGCAGGTTCACGCAGGTTTCAGGTGTGGAGTTCGTCCCACCATCTCACCTAAAGAAACAGAAACAAGAAAAGAATCAGTATTCTTTTTTGGATTTTGTTAAGAATGTAAAAGTTATTGGTTCTGTACCTCAACCTTGTTTTGGTCGGGTCGGGCATCGGGATCTGTCGTGTTTACATTTAAAAAGTGCTTAAATAAAATCAAATTATTTATTTTTCTAACTAGAATAAAAGTTCATCACTTTTGTAAGTCATATTTAGACATATTTTTTAAGTTATCTTGATTCGACATTACCTAACAAACTCCAGGGGCCAGCCTCTTTTAAAGTCCAGCAATCATTGCAATTTTAATATTGTGTAAATAAATGTAGGGTCTTTTTTGACTGGTCTTTTGAAGAAAGAGCCAGATCGACCTGAGCAAGCCAGTGCCAACAGGTGGCAAGCCTGCCTCAAATAATTCTTGCAGCTCAACCATTTTCGAGAGAGCTGCATATCCCGATACACATCAATACCACCAGTGGCACCATTAAAATATGTGCTACGTATTAACCTGATTTGATATAAATGAATTTTGATCTTGAACTGTTTTTATTCTTACTCTGATAGACTGAAATATCACTTCTTCAACTATTCAGGCGAAATTTCAATGTCCATTGAGGTAAGATCCTGTAAAAATTAATGTGACCAGTAGATGTTTCATAAAGTTACTAAGGGGTAATAAGGAGGCATTTTAATTTCTTTTTTTCCACAGACACGATGTACGAAAACCCGCCGCGCCGTTCGTTTAAGAAATGGCAGTTTAGAAGCAAGACAGATGTCAACCATGATATTATTATACATTGTCCACATAAAGCTAGGGTAATTAAATTAATTACTAAAAACATTTTCGTACCAAACTGATAAGTATTTGTAGTGGTTGTTTTTTTTTGATAACTATAATATGTTTTTACTTTGACTTCAAATTATAATTATATTCATTCTGACTTATGCTTCCAGTGTAAATCAGGCGAGTTACTGATAGAACCAATAGTGGAGTACCAGATAGACTTGGGAGCCACTCAACAGTCAACTGACAGCATTCGAAGTTTGGCGCTATCGCTCATGCTGAGGAAAAATGCGTCGGTTGTTATAGGTATGTATGGTGTAAAGTAATAATGACCTCATGATGATAACGGCTCTGAACCTGCAACACTACAACCTGTAGGTTAGAGGTGCCCTCCGATATCACAGCCGTGTCAGTGTTTTAATAGTTAGCATACGGAGATCACTTTCAATGTCAATTCGAACAAATCAATCAATTTCAAAAGTTTAAATATTAGTTGTTTTCGTTGTAGTAAGAAATTATGCATCCAACACTCTTTTGCTTACTTACGTTTCACTCCTGAAATAAGTATAAATCGTCTCGGGCGACATTTCTATAAGCACTGACTAATGTCGCTTGCAAAAAGTTGCGCAACATGTCTTGGTACATTCCACGTAGCTGTTGGAAAGACGATGAGAAGTTGAAAGGACATGTTGCCTATCATTTATATTATTTTTCCATTGCCAACAGCTCGTGTAGACGGTCCAACTGGTGACGTGGCCTCCTTCAACACGGTGTCTTCAGAGAAGTTCCACAGCGTTCACGGCGAGATAGCTCGCACGGTGCCCAACATAGTGTACACGACGCTTGCACAGCTGCAGGGCCTGCTGCCCGGACACTACGTGCTGCAGCATGAGGTAACTTATTGTTAATACTATAATTCTTATTGTTGTTCGTATTTTGGGACAGAGTTACGAAGGATTTGAAAGGTTTTGTTTCCTGTAGTGGTAGATATACCATAGGCTATGGAAAAAATAATATTTATTTTTAGGATTGCGCACCACAACAAATGAAACTGTTTCATCACATATAAATAAATACGTTTTTGCGAACGGTTTGTCGTCCCTTCCTAATTCGTCTATGCGGGAGCAGAACCGTCGTGAGAAAAAAGGTATTAACATTATGGTAACTTTATAATCATTATATGAAACAATTATTTGTACGGCATCTGAAAACGTTGTTCTATAAGTTTATAAATATTCAGATGTTACAGTTGCACTATAATGATGAAACAGTGTTTTTAACGTAAGAAATGCGGTAATTAAAGATTATGACGATTACGCCCTGAATACCAAGACGGTTCTCTTTCCGCGCAGAGTCTAGTGTTAATTTTTCTCGCCCTGAAACTCTTGAAGCGGCGTAAAAGACACCGATTTGAGAACAGCGCGAGAACGATAATTAGAGAGGCCTCTCACATTGAGTGAGAGCACATTATAAAGAGACATACAGAAGGACGATTCCTTTGATTTCCTGGTCAATGCCGGCCAGTTTCGCGACAGCGTATGAAGGCAAGGGTTGTCACGAGCAATGTTTTTTAAATTTGTATAATAACTTTCGTGAGGAGTATTCATATTTTTTTAAATTATTCATTTTATAATAACGAGACCGTATTAGGTACTAAGCCTGGTCCGGTGTTCGTCGTCTATTAGCGGGCTGTATCTCATGTACCGCAAAAGGTAGAGAGTTGACATTTTCAGAAAGTGTGTACCTATTACTATTTCCGCTATAACAAAAAAATAATTAAATAAAGTAAAAAAATTAAGAGGTCTTAAATTCTCCATACAAAAGACGTGCTACTTAATAAAAATAAATTGTCGGTCATCTTTGATTCGAAAATGGATTGATATGATTTTTTTAATTATCACCCCAATAATCCTCGAAATTGACACTCAAATCAAATTAGCAAACTAAAAAAAGGCCGGCCGTCTTGGATTTTAAAATGGATGTTATTTTAGTAATGCTCATCCAAAAAAACCTCAAAATTGAGACCTCATCCTATTAAATAAATTGAAATCTCTTATCATCTTATTAAATAAAATGCGTGATAAAGACTTGCAATCTCTTTTATTACACACGCTATATTAATGATGCCCAAATGAAATATTATATTAACAAAAGCAAACACGCGTCAGCCCCGAAAGTTGTGTCCCCGATTATAATACGGTGGCGTTAAGAACTCGGGCTCGCCCTTCCACCCCTCGTCCCTTACCCATTGCCCGATTGCATGTCTACGTCTTGTCATGTTCGTCGGACGAGTGTTAGGTTCTTTCGAGTGCGGTGAGTGTAAGAGTGTGTGTGTGGCAGGAGAGCCACGGCAGCAACGCGCTGGTGCTGTCGCGGCGCGCGCGCGGGGCGAGCGGGGGGCGCGAGGCGCGCGCGGCGGCGCTGGCGCTGGGCGCGCCGGCGCCGCCGCGCGACGACGCCAAGCTGGCGCGCACACCGCCACTCCTCACGCCAGAGCTTCTGCCCTACCATAAGTGAGTCTTTTTTAACTTCATTTTCCTAAATACTAGGGTCAGAGTCTACTAGTTTAAAAATGCAGATTGGATGTCTAACCTTAAAATGTAGAATAAATATATAGCGTGCATTGACTATATTTTTTGAAACGATATTGTGCTGTAATATATATATATATATTACAGCACAATATCATTTCCAACAATACAATAAATATAATTTTTAGATTTGACCACTAATAGATATTAGCGCCATCTCCGCGCATACTGCCTCCTACAACACAAAGCTAGCAGTAGTAACAAAATTTCTTATATTGCCGTAAGACATCGGCGCCTTTACCGCTAACGACTAATATATTAACATTTAATTTAATAGCCAGAAATATTCTAAACTAGCTTTCACCCGCGACTCCGTTCGCGTGAGTGTTGTTTATCACGACAAAAACCAAGTTTAATCCAAATCAGTTCAACGGTTTAGCCTTGAAAGCGTAACAGACAGTTAGTTTTACATTTATGATATTAGATTATTTATACTTCAACATATTCAGTCCTTAAGCACAGTCTTTTATACCCTACCTCCTTCGTTTCAAACAATAAACCCTAAATTTTCTCAATATCTGGTCTTTCATCAACCCTTACTTTATATATACAATTATCAAATTTGTTTCAACTATGATCATGTAATACAAATTGATATTTGAACCCTAATTAACTTGCATTTTGCCATAGAATCCGCAAGATAATTCCCTGCGCGTTTACGTCCATTCCAAACCAGCTCTTTAGGGAGCTTAAGAAACCGGCGCCCAAGAAGAAAGCACCACCTCAAGCTATCAAGGTAATAACAATAACACATTAGTAATATAGTTCACACGAAATCACACCTTAACTCCATTAGTTTGTTTAAGTTATTTTTTTATTAGATAGGGTATTGGTAAAGTTTTACGCAAGTTGAATTAACCGCATACTCGGTGTTGCCTATTATGTTTGTAATTCATATTCGAAATGACAGTAGTCGGTATTTTACGTTGAAAATGCGATATCGCGAAGTCCCGGTTTCGATTCCGGTCGATTTTACTATCATTGTGAAGTAAAGATGTTAGGTACTTCGTTTAGAATAATCTTCACATAAATCTGACCTAAAAGTTATATGTATCAAAAATGATAGCCGACATTGTTCCACAAAATATAGAAAATTAAGTACGAATCAGAAACATTAAAAAAAAAAAGTTTACGAAGAAGAACCAACACAAAAGCCAAAATGCCCGAAATATTGGTATCTGAAATCTTGAGTACAATACTAAAAGCGTATTATGGCAACATCGCTTGTTTCAATTACTTAACTGTTCGGGCAATGTATGTATGTATGTTTGTTTGACTAGATCTCTAAACCAAAAACATAATAAAGTAAAATATTTCAAATATACTAACGTGACTAATATTCAAATCGGCCTGAAATGGCTTGAATGTTTCAAGTGTTTTTTCAGGAACAAATCAGAAGTTTTAAAACTGAGTCAGTGTTTAAAATGTGCCTTAACCGTCGCACCGATGATCCTTAGGGTGAGGTAATGGTGTTAACGCCCACAGTTCGCTAAAGACGGTACGTAGATTAGGAGCGATACTGTGACCTTGTAAATACTAAATTATACTTTATGGTTATCTAACTAGGTGTTTTAGCGACTTCGCCTATTTGGCCGTAAGGAATATTGGGAGTTTAAATTCTTAACGATACTTAATGTATTTTAACGTTATGTATACTTAACAAGCTTAAAACGAAAATGTAACGCCTGTCTACGATGAAACTAGATAGTCGTTCGTTTCTAGTCAAAAGAAATGAAAAATGGTGAAGGAGTTTTGCCTTGAGAAAATAATTGATTTTCAATATCACAACTAGCCAAACTTGCAGTTACGTATTTAAGCTTAAAATTTAACTATGAGGTGAATTTTGAGCTATTTACATTTTGTACATTCTAAATATCCTCCCGCCTAACAAGTCTGCTAGTCAGGTGTTGTTAGTGATTTGACAGTTGAAAAGGTAATACAAATACTGACAAACACGTACTGAATGATATTGCAGACTGCACGGATGGCCGAGTGCTATAGGGGACGTGCACGACGGTGCTGGAGAATGGCGTCGCCAATCCGAATCTTGTACTCTATTAATACTTGACAGTGACATTTAAACAAGTAAAAAGAATTAATTTTATAAGGGTAAATTATTATTCCTGCTAATCATAATGCATTGTTGTATTTCTGGATGAGCCAATACATCCACAAGAAATGAAAATAAATCAAATGGCTTAAAATTTTATTACTTTCCAAAGAATAGTACTCACATGCCATGGTTATGTGAAAAACACAAAAAATGGATAAACGCAGTAAAGAAGCATTTATTTACCATTATTTTCACCTCGTAAACATTTTTGCCAGTTACGACAGCCTCATTTTCTTCATTTATTATCTCTTAAATATCCAAACCCGGCCGGCCTCTAAAAAGCTTTTGACTCTTTCGACATATTTCGGCCATGCTAACGATTATTATTGATAGACCGGAACCCATATTTTAAACCTTTTGTCATATTCAAAAATAGTATAATTGAAGAGATTTTTTTATTACATAATTGAAAGTACGATGTCTCTTTTGTCGATTTGGTTCCTGCACGTTCCCTATAGGTCACTACGCCAATTACCACAGTACGCGACGTGCTGCGGGTTCGATCCCCACATGAGACAAGCATTTGTGTGATCTACCAAATGCTTGTTTCAAGTCTGGGCGTTCTTTGTGCATGTGAATTGTATGTTTGTAAAACCCCCTCGACATAAGAATTTAATTCCTTAGAGCTGGAATCTTTTTAAAAATAAAAGATATATAAAAATAAATAAATTGTATTATCTCAGATCACTACAGCGTGGCTCGACTAAATAACAACAACAATTTATTGCAACCGTATTAAGGTTTGAAATGTACCCTATATTTAAAACGGAAACCAAATAGGTGAAGCCGCGATCAACCTACTTAATAATTTGATTTTGATCGGCACATTCTAAACGCTCACCGTCTCAGTTCGCAAGGTACGAAACGTACAACGGAAAGTACACGGATGTCTGTTTGTTTATATGGAAATCTGCTTGTTGCTAGTTGCAAGCGGAGCAGCCGGATCGCGAGGCCCTTCAAAAGGTACCATCACCATAGCGGTGACTTGTACGACGATTTTAACGAAATGATACGTAAAGTATTACAACGATGATCATGGCTTGCCTCAGAGATTAGAGGGGATAGTTCCACTGGGTTATGTGTTGCCAACACTCATTTTTACCTAGACAATTTTTGTTGTATAGTAATTGCATGTTCCTCATTTTAGGCTTTTATTTATATTATTGAAAAAAATGTTACCTACAAATATATATTTTTTGTTTTGCCATCTTTTTTTGCGAAATTGCGTAGATTTTTTTCCAAATTTGTTTTTATTGTTTATTTTATCAGCTAGGCAATATTTCATTTTTTTTATCTGCTTGCCTGAATTATACGTTATGTTTATTATTATGCCTTTTAATTTTACCCGAGTAGAACTATCAAACTAATCTCTGATAAATTTGTATCGATTTGCCGGGTCACACAACCGGCGGAGAAGAATATGGAAATAACGAAGATGTGCTGCTGTCTTGTAAAACCAAAAAAATTTAAAATAATTAAATATTATTAAATTTCTTTGCTGCTCAAGTTCTGACAAAGCGAATGTGTTTAGACACCATTTTTTTACTGATTTATTTATATATTTTATTTCACATCACCTTTTAATATTATTTTCTGTGTTGTGTCAGAACTAAAGTAAGCAAAGGAAAACAAAAAGTTACAAAAACAGGTATCTAAGTTACAGTTTTTAATGTACTATCCGTTTAAAATTCAGTACCTATATAGGTTAAAAATCCGACTATTTTTACCGGAATTTTGATTTTATTTTAATTAAAACTATCTTAAGTATGCTTCAACGCATATATCATGAGTTTTAGGACAAAAAAACCTTGACAGTAGTAATTATGATAAAGATTAACATAGTCTGTTAAATACAACAGGATTTTTATATGCTTCATGTACGGAACTTCCAGTGGCGGATTTACATAAACAAGCGCTTGCATGAGGTCTGTGTCTTCGGCAATTTCTTTTTATTTACGCTTCTAAAAAATGTTCAGATGACGAATCAGATCCTCATGTAACAGAGGAGTTACCTATTTTCGCCTTAAAAAGAATATCCCACATTATTTTCGTAGAATAAAAAATGCTTACTCGTTTTTTTTCGTTCTCAGAACGAATTCTAAATAATTAATTAAAATTTTTTTTAGAATTAATTTCTTGTGAATTTGAATTAAGTGCATCATTATTTCAAGAAACGGGGTTTAATGTTTAGTTATTTGCTTGGCTTCGCCATTAAGTATGTAGGTACCTACACTTAAAATTAAATGTGTTTTTATTACCTACTTACAACTACGTTTGCTATTTTCGAGTTTTAAATAATGAGAGTTTAGAGTTAATTATAATGTCATATAGGTAAAACAATAATTTAGGATTTTTTTGCGTCTCTTGAAGAAAATGCATATTAATAAACCTTAATTTTATAATTTTAAGTTACTTTTCAGGTGGGATCTTCCAAATTTTTATATACTACAGAGATAATGATATATTTTATCTTTTTAGTAGGTATATATTTGAATTTTTATAGCAATATTTAAAAATATTTAGCATTAAGTGTTTAGCCAGTTTTTTATTTATTACCAATGATATTTAGAAATTATTTGTATTCTATGTCTACTAAATTGATATTTATTTTATGTTTTTATTTTACATGCCGTGACGTGTTGTTTGTTTTAGGGGGTATCGCCATATTCATGTGTTAAAGAAATCTTCATTTTCAATGCATTTAGCTATCACAAAATCTTCTATGCCCATTAAATCCGCCACTGTAACTCCATACCACTTAGTCGTCATAAAATAAATAAAGATAATAAATACGTTATGTATTTTATCTTTGTTTCTTATAAATAATCTTTATGTTGGGCAATTAAGTTCTATCAACCTCTTTTATGTATCTTTTGTAAATTAAAAGGTAAACTTTGACTTGATTGCTTGCGTTAATTTTTTCTGCAGTGCGACCAATTAGTTTTCATGTGATTTATTTTTATTAGTTTATTTAAATATCAGTGTCTAGCGCACTTCTCTAGTTTAATAAGTTGAAGTATTCAAGATACCTCCTTGAATTAATGGGGGAGTAAAAGTTGGAAAGAGACAGACGTGTGTAATGTTTAAGGCTTATTTAAAAATAAACATAAGAAAAACACAACAAGCGTGTGTAACACAAGAAATAAAAGGACATAGGAGGCAAGTAAGGGGAGGCTTATTAAATCACATTAAACTAGATAACTGGCAACATTAATACCGGGGCAGCATACAAAATATGGTAAAGCAAGCCAAAGTTTATCATTAAGTTATTTTACTCGGCGTCATTGAATGTTACGTAGATATTTTTGTTTCAGTGGCCCGTGAGGAAATCAAGCAGGAAGAAACGGTGAACTAATTTAATAAAAAAATATTCCATTCTTTAATAAATAGGTATAATCGTTTAATATAAATCAGTGATTAAATAAATAGTGTCTTTGCAATTTTTCCTATTCTAGTAGACTCCTTTTAATAAATAATTTATGATTAAGCAGCTTCGTCGAAATAGCCATCGAGTTGTGTTGCGATCTGTAAAGAAAATATAATTATAATTGAAAATCCATTATTTACTATTACAATATGAATCCACATTAGGCTGGCCACACACGGACTGCTCGAGCAGTTAGCTAGTAGTCACGTGCGCCTCCCGCCCGCTCGCTTTTTGTTTAGTCGACCGCTCGAAGCAGTCCGTGTTAAGGCGGCCTAATTGAGTACATAGAAGTCTTATAGTTCACCATAAAGTCGCACCTTGAAGCAGTGGTACCGACGGTTTTAGACAGGCCACCCAAACTCATGGCATCTGATCAGACCATTTTAATTCTTGGCTTGTCACGGTACTTGTATAGTGTTAATCAAGAATTGGTGTTTTAATTAGTCACCAAAAATGTACCTATCCTCCACATGAGAGTACTGCATTCAACATAGTAGACGTAAGGATGATAAAGAGACATCAGAAGCAATGTAGTACGTTCTGACGAGTACCTGCAGCGGCGTGTACTTGATGTACTTGTCGGGGTTCTTGGAGAAGGGCAGCGCGGCGCAGGCGTCGTAGAAGGCGCTGTAGCGCGGCAGCAGCGCCTGCTTGTTGTCGCGCTTCAGCGCCTCGCGCAGCTCCGCGTCCGGCACGCTGTAGCCGCGCTGCAGCCGCGAGCACTCCTCCCACTCGCGGTTGAACGACTGCACAGCGCACGATATGGTACAACAATAACACTTATTTAGCAATGCGCGGTGTAGCGGCAGGAGAGGTAATAAGGAAGTCGTGAATGTTACAACTATATGATAAGCGCGAACACAGTCAATGACTATAAAGTATAAAGTAAAAACTAAACAGTTGGTCGGGAGGCCAACTGTTTAGTCCACAGAACAGATAAAATACAGTAGAAGTCGCATAGCGCTTCATTTCTACCGAGACCAGCGTACCCAAACCACACCCAAACTCACACAAAGATAGGTATATCGTATTTCGTAACACTAAAAAATCCTTCACGTCATTGGGCATTTTGAAGTAGGCGGTTTATCAAGCGTTACTTAATAGAATAAAAACCATGACAGCATGTTAACAGTGTTGTTTATTGTTTACCCTTTATTGTACAGAATAATTTAAAGAGAAAGTTATGCTACTCGCTGCTAGATGGCTCTATATTAAATTCATTCAATTTAGCTGTATTCACACACAAATAAGATTGATATTTCTGGATCAAACTTATTACTAAATGTGTAAAAATTTAACTATGTGAAATTTTCTTTTTTTTTGTAGTTCAACATAAATAAAACGTCTGTATTTTAAACTATCGATAACTCATTATCGATAACGGTAATGCCTAAATGAGTAGCTGAAGTTGACATTGTGCATTGTCGGAATGTTCTAGAATAATTGTTTTCCTTTAAAAAAAAAGTGAACCTAACTGCCAACAGAATAAAGTAAATTTCTATTTGCGTTTTTTTACAAATTTATGTTTTTCAAAATTTTATCAATAGAAAATAAACCAGGACTAATCGATGATGGGAAATTCCACCATTTGATAAATTTTTGGCACTGCTATCTAGCTAGCACTCTAAAACAGTACAAAACGGCATCTTTGTATTTATTAGTCGAGCTTGTTTCACCGTGGCGATCGTAACTAGACTGACGTGCGCGACGTGTAGCGCGGAGTATCATAAGCGTGAGCCCGCTTGCCCGTACATGCGACTTCTACTATATTTATCTGTTCTGTGGTTTAGTCATTGACCTTTCCTTTGATCAGTTCACTAGTAAATCCGTATATGTAAGACTGTATGAACAAAATATATATATTCGTGTGTGAAACATCTTATACACAAAATTGAACAGTGACGTTTCTTTTATCGCTTCCCCTTTTGAGTGGACTATAGTGAGACATGGGATATATCACATGATAGCATTTTGACGCTTACTATCAATAATTGTAAAAATATCACAGTATATTATTACATATAAGTATGTTACCGCGAAAGGAAAACACGCGGAATGTAAACGATATACACTGCTTACTTTAATCTCGGACGGCGCGGCAAAGCACACAAGTATTCCGCGCGAAAATAAACTAAATTTTATAAAAAATAAAAGGAGAGATGAGAAGCTTTTGTACTGCAGTGGGACACTTTATAGCTCGTAATGATCCTGGAATGAATCTTGACAGGACCTGGTACATGCTTATTAAGACTTTACTTACTGCAAACTTATCCTTCAGTATCTGCCTATCCCTGTCGCGTAATTTGGCGGGAAGCGGTTCGTCTAACACGGTATGTGCTAGCAATTTGTTCCAACTGTAAATACAATAAAAGTCAGCACACAGTACAGTAAAAATTCCAACTTTTCAATCTTTAATGTTTGCGTTGATATGGTCCACTTTAAATTAAGGTGATACACAGCTCTTAAAAACCAAAAGAGGTTATTTTTTATACAGTCTACAAGAATATTTGTGAAAATTGCGTCATACCTTTGTAGATAAGCGTTCTTGTGTTCTTGTATCATGTCGCGATAGTTGGCTTCGCACTCCGGTTCAGCCAGCATGAGAACGTCCAGCAGACCACTGCGTTGGAGACCCTGACGCAAAAAAAAACACGCTTTTTACAGAAAAAAGCTTTTTGTAGATATAAGATCTGGCAGGATCGTTGGTCAATGGCCAAAGTAGCCACAGAACGGTGAGCCAGTGGAAAAATAGAAAATATACACTTTCTCGGTCACCGGTGGCAGACACAGCGTTTCAAGTTCTCCATCAAGAAAGAACAAAAGCTACGTATGAATTTTAAAAATTTACATGATACTGGACAGTCATTTTTTATTAATATCGGACAACAGGCCAGTTGTTACATATCTATCGATCTCCTATCTTGATGATCTCCTCGCAACATGTAAGTCATGCTGGATATAAGTGCTTACCTGTAGCAAATAGAGAGTATTGTTTAACAAAAATATCGCTTTTAAAGCGTCCGGATACTGCTCGCTCTTGTTTCTGAGTGCAAAGTTTAACTGGGCCAGTACTTTCCCTAAAAACATAACACATAAATATATTAAAAATATACCATAAATTCTTGACTTTATAATCAAGAAAGGAATGCTATCACAGTCCTTAATAATGTAGAAATTGTAAGGCTGCATTTCCACCAAAGATGTGCAAGATAGCTGAGCGGTGCGAGAATGCGTAACGAAACTGAAACGATGTGAGTGTTTTCTTTAGAGATGTCCTAGGCCGTTGAGTGGGAGGATATGTAGCGGGCTCTTTTCAGGTACAAGCGAGCGGGGTGAAATGGTGGAAACATCCCTAGCACTCATCCGGCGCACCCATCTCTTGCACACATCCGTCGCTTGTTTTGTTTGTACAAAAACCTCGCTAAGACGCTTTCACAGGAGCGGCGCTGTGCGAGGCTAGGTAAATAAAACGATTCTATTGGTTCATAACAAACACATTCCTTGCCACAAATCCTAGCACATCTCTGGTGGAAACGTGGCCTAAAGGAGTTTTATGCTCTTTTTAAAGTGTTCTTACTCATATAAATAGCAAGCATAGACGCGTTCCTATCGTGTACTCCTGACAGCTGACTGACCGCACGCACATACGATGGTTCTGTGGCTAATGCTGGACCTGGGAAAAACAAAAAAAGTGTGTGTGTACTTATGTACGCACGTAAGAATTTACACTTCTTTACTCAGTTGGTAACTATTTTTTTAAAAACTGTTGACTAGCTAACTTCTGGGTGTCGGTTTTTCGTGACGTGTAAATATCATTTTTAACACATTCAGCGCCGAGCACCCGGCTCCCGGGTCGAACGAAAATTCGTTCGTGTGCCCACAACCCGCCTACCGAGTCGTATCTATACGTAGCTATAGATGACGTGTCGTCATGCCCAGCACCCGCCTACCGGGTGCAAATCAAAGCACGATAATAGGGCTGCCAAAAATACTAAGTTTATAATTAGGTTGTATATACTGTGACAAATTATTGATACGTAGATATAGGATACGTATTATATTATTTTTTTATTTACATTTCAGTAAAGTAGGAAGTTTGAATAGTCGTCATGAATGAAAATACTTCTTTATGTTCCAAACATAAAAAGAATATATAATTTACTGTAAATTTACTGATCATAATAATCATCTTAATTTAGGTAATATTTGAGTAAGTGTCGATTTAATTTGCAAAGATTTCTTTACCAAACTTTCAATTGATATTATTACTTTTTCCGGAATCACGTTCCAGATCCGTTCATTTTGATTTTATGAATGTCTGGTGTCGGCGCGTTCCAATTTAGGCAACATAATTATGATTGTTTTATTTTGTTATTTAATAATTATGTTTAGCTAAATCAATAATTAATAAAAAAAAAAAAAACAAAAAGTAATACCCCTTTTTTATTTGATTCGTCAGTCGTAAATAATGCTATGTGTGTCTTGTATAATAATAAAACTTTAGATATAATTTTCCTGATGTTGGCAAAACCGGAAAGTTTATTTGCCGATGTCAAAAAGTTTTAAAAGTTGTTGTCAAGTTTGCAAAAGTGAACCATCAAACAAGTGAACTTTGTTAGACGCAGACACTGTAAGTACCTAAAAATTTTGATCTTTGGCATGTATTCCTAATAAATGAAATGTACTACTTATTTTTGCAATTTGTTCTTATAATTAAAACAATATTGTTGTTTTTTTTACAGACGAAAATTTTTTAACCGAAATGGGTCTACAAAGTAGCAGGTATTTGCATTAAAATTATGGAATTAAATTTGGTAAACCAGAAGTCACCGAAATTATGCCTCAATGTATGGTGCAAACCAATTTAAACGGCTAATGTGTTTCACAGACTTATCAATACATGCAGATAAAATGATCAAAGGATTTTACGACTGTCTGGTATGACGATGATTGACAGCTTCTAAATTATTATTACTATGTTGTGGGGAAGTGCTTTACTAACATGATGCACGCTACAAATTTAGCTTGCATATACGTACATACTAATGAATGTTTACTTGTGTTTACCGGTATTTTTTTGTGTGTTAGGTTAAGCTTCACAGACAAAAAAATACCTGCTTGCATATGCATACAATGACCATCTTCCATAATACCATAATTTCTTAATGTTTTGCTTATATTTACTGATACTTTCTTGTGTGTGACAAGCTACATATTATTATAGTTTGCATATGCATGCATACATACGAATGAATGTTGGCTTGTGGTTTTTTTTGTGTGTGGGCGTGCAGTTTGCATGTGATTGGGTTTATCTTTTCAATCTAATTGAAATGTGGACATTTTTGTAGATTTCTGGAATGCCTAAATTGGTGGTGCGGTGGTGGGGCTGGGCGGGCCAGCAATGATGAGTAAGTTGTTACCTAGCTATTGCTAAAAATGCGATTTTATTGTATCATTATATTATATTGTTTCATAATTACATTTTTCAGGACTCAACCTCTACTGGGAGGAGAGCGGAATGAAATGTAAGTTTTATAATGTAGTGTTAAAAATTAATCAGTGATTCTGGGCCTTCACTTTTAATCCTAAGAGTTATTACCTAGATAATCCAGGAGTTGTGGATTATACTGAAATTTTGTTAGTTATCTGTAGCGAGTGAGTGAAAGTTATTCCTGTAAATGTTGGGACTGGATGTTGTCCATGATCAGTTGTCAGATGGTGATATCATGATGTGAATATTAAAAAACATGTCCGCCATCTTGGATTTGAAAATAAATGTTGTTTTCGTATTCCTCATCCCAATAAAGCTCGAAAATAACACCCATATCATTTTTAAAAAATATGTCCGTCATCTTGTATTTGAAAATGTATATGTTATTTTCGTAATCCTTACCCCAATAAACCTTGAAGTAGACAGCCAAACCGTATCATTAAAAAAAAAAAATTGCCTAGCTAAGTTCAGGATGCCGATTTTTCGTGACGGTGTGCTAGCGGATCGTGAAAATTTACTCTATTCATTTTTCTCAAACGCGCCAAAATACATAAGTATAACTTTAAAAAGGGTAGCAATAAACATGACAGAAAATTGCACTGAATTTATACGACCGAGTTTGACTGTCATGTGTGTAATAAAAACTTAATGTAGGTATTCCTAAATGTTGACAGAGTTTTTCTTATTAAAGAAAAGTTCTGCTCGCTTTGTGCGGTACTAGTTATTGCTTACTACACCTTACCGTCCTGAGACTTTTGGCTGAATACGTTTAATTAGTTTGAAGATCTCACCTATGGTGTGTATATGAGCAGCGAGCGCGTGACAGTGCGCGAGCGCGGCGGCGGCCAGCTGGTGCACGGTGCCGTCCACGGGGCCGGCCGCTGTGTCGTTGCGGATGCCTTCCACCCACTCTTCTAGTGACTTCACACACTAGCCAGGAAAGTTATAGATATTATAATAATACCAGCCTATAAATGTCCCACTGCTGGGCACAGGCCTCTTCTCATATAGAGAAGGAACGAGCATTGATCACCACGCTTTTTCAGTGCGGGTTGGCGATTTCAGATTCCAAATTTTGGAATCCAGGTTTCCTCACGATGTTTTCCTTCACCGATTGTCAATGATGTCTTAGAATAATTAAGATAGTACTATAGATTATTATAGTAGTTCTAAATTTTATTAGGCATTTCTGCCTGTAGTTTTTGAAAAAACAGCTACTTAATGGGGGTAGATTAGTATTTATTTTTAGTACCAGTCTGATATATAATTAAAAAGTATTAGACACGTCTTTTTTTACGTGACCAAGAACACACGACGATACATTGATTTGAATTGTTGCATGACGTAACAATTTTGCACATTTTCTGCGAAAGCGTGACATCATTAGCTTCTCTGTTAGGTTCTTCTAATTTTGAAAAAAAAAAGCTCTTTCCCAATATTTTGCATTGGCATCAATAATTGTATTTTTTTTCTGTCAATTCCTATCGTTAGATACGTAATATCGCTGCCTTGCCTAGTTCGTTGCTCGTTGTTTGGTATAGTTCGTATCCCTTGCCTTGATGGAAGAGCTATAGTATGTTAGAGTATGTAGAGGTGTGGGAGTGTGGTGTGTGTGGCTCACGTTCTGCTGGCAGTGCTGCAGGATGGCGAGGTAGGGGTGCGGCGAGGCGGGCGCGAGCGCGCGCTCGAGCTCGGGCTGCAGCCGCTGCAGGCGCGCCAGCACGGCCCAGCCGCCCGCGCCGCCGCCGCAGCGCGACGCTCCGCGCCGCGACCGCATGCACGCGCGCTACGCATACAATCATTTTTTTAGCCTATGGTGGCAGGTTCAAGGAGGCCCGCGAAATTCATTTTTTTTTACGTTTTGGCAATTTGCCGGTCAGTTTCAGGCCGTTTTTTGAACAAAATATGTTCATGCAATCCCAGTGAATGATATTTCATGACAAGCATTCAATGGGATAGCATGAACTTAGAGGATGGATTGATCATTTTAATGATTATGATTCTGTAAATACAAACGTATTACGGACGCGAATCGTATTTTGTTCAAAAAACAGCCTGAAACTGACCGGCAAATAGCACAAAACCGTAAGAAATTTTGAATTTCGCGGGCTACCCCGACACTTTCACCTTGATGGGTTCAGCTACAACACTTTTGTGTACCTAATAGCTGGAGCTGGAGGAAAGTGCTTACGCATAAACCTACACCTATATGCAAAAAATATATATGGTCCTTAATCAAAATTTATGTGTCGTAGTACATTTCCATAATACCTACAAGTATTAAAGCTGAATAGTACCTACCTATCACTTAACATTTTTATCAGTGCCAAAAATTTTAATGTTTTTGAAGTAAAACTTCTTTACGCACGCTTGACTTGGGGGTAAGCTGGTAAATGCGATACCGAAAATTGGAATCGGGCGAGGCCAACGGAAGATGTTATAAATTAATATTTTGTTCAGTACATTAAATATTCTACGTTTAAAGTGAATAAAATTGTAAAAAAAGGTATTGTCGAGGTTGAGAATTGAATAGGTTTAAATTAAGCAACTGTCGTCGAGGTTCAGTATAGGATGGATCGCAGGTTAAGCCAATTAATGTCGGGGTTAAGCAACTCCAGATGAGGTTAAGAATTGGATGGGTCAAACAACTGTTGTTAAGGTTGAGAATGACGCTTAGATCTTTTAAAACTAAGCAACGAATTTTAATGCAGTTTTCAGCAATAGATAGAGTAGTTCAAGAGGAAGGTTTATGTGTATAATTTACTAGCTGTCCCCCGCGACTTACGGCCCGTTCACACGGCGTCGAGTGTTTCTCAACCGAATCGGTTTTTTGCAGGATTCGGTTTAGTGACACCAGTATTTCAATGAATGAGTTCACACATGCATTCGGTTTTAAGATACGGCAAAAAAATCGAATCTGGCTGAAGTTGACATCCGATTTTGCGACTACAAACCGATCCGGTCGTACTGCAAAATTTAAGATCCGGTTCAGTGGTATAGCGCATTCAATACATGCGTTCATACGATACACGCAAACCGGATAGTGTGTTTACACGGCATCTCGATTACGGTGCCGTCGGATACGGCAACGCAATATTTGCCGTGTGAATACCACATTCGGTTTTTCCAGATCCGATGAAAATAAGATTCGGGAAAACGTGGCTCCGTGTGAACGCCACGTTAGTTCGCGTGTTTTAGTTTCAACGGTTTTTTATTTTTTCAACATTTTTCATTTTTGCTCCGCTCCTATTGGTCGTAGCGTGATGTTATATAGCCTATAGCCTTCCTGAATAAACGGACTATCCAATACAAATAGATTTTTTCAATTCGAACCTGTAGTTCCTGAGATTAGCGCGTTCAAACAAACAAACAAACTCTTCAGCTTTATAATATTAGTATAGATTAAAGTTTTGTCTAATACACTTTTTGATTATACAATAAGTAGTCTAAAGCACACTCGTTTTCTTTGTATTCATACTACCTAAATCTAGTAATAATCGGAAGCAAAGTAGGCATTATACATATACATTCGATACTTTGTGGGTCTTAAGCCAAGTCTCTACTTCCCACTACACCGCTGCCGGCGCGGTGCCTCGGTCATCTGATGATTATGTCAGTGGACAAAATATCGACCATCTGCTTAGCAACAACATATAATAAACAAATCAAAAGTATGCTTAGAAGAGCAAACGCTTAAACAGCGTCGTCCTACAGCCGTAAGAATAGAAGATGCTCATCTCCATCTATAAAGTACACGTACCTCAACATCGGCGGCGAGGATCGCGAAGCAGTCCTTGAGCACGGCGGCCAGCAGCGGCGGCAGGCGCGGCAGCGGCACCAGCCCCAGCAGGTGCCGCTGCTCGTGGCGCGCCAGCCGGCACACGGCCGCCGCCACGTTGCCCGCCAGCTCGGCCTCCCACTCGTCCAGAGCCTCGCTGCTGCTCTCCTCGGAGTCTACATGATCATCTCATTAATAGGCTTTTAGGTACAGATCAGAAGAATAAATTGGACACGCGGAAGTGGTCTATTATTTAGTACCATACAAAGTAAATACACATTTTTACCTGTCCCATCCAGAATTGGATTTTGTATGAGAGAGTAAGTGTAGGTGTAGAAATGCCATGCCTGTTGCAATCAAATGACAAAGTACCGTATAATCGATAAAACATAAAACTTAGGAATTATGGACACATGCTCAAGATAAATATGCTCACATCAAAATTTCGTCGGTATAACCAACAAAACCAATCAAAAAATCTCATTAAATCAATTAATAAGACCTTTAAAATTAACATTCTCATAAAAGTAGATATATTATACTGTTATATTATTTACTCACAAGCTTCAGATATAGACTTCCTGGGACCAATGGCCAGTCCGGTAGACTGTTCTAATGTTTGAGAAGCCTTCATCATAATCTTGTTCGCGCGTTTCTCGATACTGGTTAAACAAAAATAGTAGGGTGAAGTTTTTATTATTTTGTAATATTCTTAGGGAACATTCTAGACAGTGAGTTGCCTGGAAGATATCACTATTAGCAAAAAGAAAAACATATGCTTATATGTATGTATTAAAGAGATATTGCTCACACTTTTTGTAGTTTGCTTGTTCTTCTTTGCGTGCTGTCTGATCGATGAAGTAAATTTTTGGCTCTCTGAAATGCAAGTTAGGTGTTACTGGAAAGTCGATGTTTGTCATCTTGAGGCCTTCAAGATGACAATCAACATAAAATTTGTCTGTCAAAACTTAATTCAAGTGCTGTGATCGCTGGTACATATTTCAGTCATATCCACTAATGGGATTGGTTTCTCATAAGTCGATATTAGATTTTACTCATTAAAATGAACCGGTTTTCAGAAACCGTGTGTGTAACATTAGCGACTCACCATAAGTGGCGAGGCGGCCATGGACCTGGACCGGAGGTAGTCCTTGAAGGCGACGAGCGAGGACTTGGCGGCGGGCGCGCGGATGGCCAGCAGCTGCGCGGCGGGCGGCACGCCGGCGGCGCTGAGCCAGGCGGCGGCGGCGCGCATGCTCTCCAGCGCCGCGCCGCCGCTGCTGCCGCTGCCGCTCACGCTCACGCTGTCCACGCTCGAGTCTGCCGCACACACAAACCTCACTCACACCAACACTTCACAAGCTACAGGGAACTAGTAAAGGTATAAAGGGATTTTGTAGAAGCTTGATTTAAGAAGACTATTGGCCGAATTCTCAAGCATAACTAAATTTTAAGTAGCATGTCTGTAATTTAGACTTAAAATGTAGCAACCAGTGTGGTGATTAAATTAAAAATATAGGTTGTCTCTTTCAAGATATGTAAGTATATGAAATTGATACTAAGAAGTGAAATACACTAAAAATAAAAAAGTACACATTGTATAAAGAACTTACCTTCTTCTAAAGCTATCATGTCCATGAGTGTGGTGGGCGTTAGAGGCCGCGTGTTGCGACTCAACAGCTCTTCGAACGCGTTCTCTAACTTTGATACCCCAGTGTTGTACAGCTGATTCTATTACACATAATAATAAAGTTAGGGTTAGTACATCAATGCTGACTTAATTATAATCACAGAATTTATTCCTTTCTTGCTTAAATCTTTCTTCACACAATTTCCCCATAGTATAGACCAGTATGAATGTACTATTCTTACTTTAAAGAGTTTTACTATATTAACTTAGAATACATTAATATTTACAGCAATTTTATGATATGAGACAGCTAAATATGAATACATCAAAAATACTTACAATATTTTCTAATTCAACACTCTGTGGATTATTCTTGTTAAAATATCCTTGTGCATCAGCTAATTTATCCAAAGCCTGCAAGAACATCAACAATAAAAATAGGCTCTAAACTTTTATCAACAAAACTTAAGTTCTGAAGTTAGGGAATACGTAGCACTTACTTCAAGATAAACATTGAGAGACTCAGTGGTGGCTGTGTGAGGTCCAGCTTGTATGAGGTCAGCAAGCTCCCGGCTCACCATGTAGTAGTTTATCACATGGTCTAAGGAACGGACTGTGCGCTCCATATCTAAAAATAAACTAGTGTTTTATACATAATATAGAAGCAGACAAATGGAAAAAGAGAAGGGATGCCATGCCTAGCAGTGGGGGAAGGCAAGCTGATAGTAATAAAATGATAAAAGAATTTTACGGATTAATTATTGAAAGATAGAGGCTCTTTCCCAGTGGTGGGTGAAGTACTATCAGGCACTGAAGGTGATAGTTTTAGACAATAGACATACAAAGGTTACATAACAAAAAGTGGACCTTGACAATTTTATTGTAAACAGAGAATATGATTTTTACCTTGCTAGATTAGCCATATATTTGTTATTACATACTTTGATGTATATGCTGCAGCCGAGCTGTGTCTCCATACAGCGGCAGCACAGCTGTCTCTAGCTGCTGCAGGCGCTGCTCGCACGCGCCCAGCACATTGCAAACATCACTAGCAAGAGATGAACTCCGATTGGCTGCAGCCTTCAACTCTTGGATGTTCGTCATTTCCTAAAAAAAACATATCTATTTTGATGTTCTTATGATTCTCAATATCGCTCAAGAATAACGCAACTATATATATGTTATAACATAATATAAGATAAAACATTCTAATCACCTAATCAGTGATGTAAACAAAATATTACATTGACACGCCCCCAACGCCAGTTATTTCGACATCTTTCTTTAGGTTCATCGTCCAAATTTAGGACTCTATTGTACAACACCATTAAAACTAAATAAATCTATTAAGAATTTTAATGTGTATCACCTTAAAAATACTTAAGTAAACATAGAAAAATACCTTTCGTAACTTCATTTCTATTTCAAATTTCTTCTCCACCGCAAACATCTTGCTAATATTTCTTGGTATCACACGATCTTAAGATGTCAGCAGTCCTTTATTATACAACTTTTGCATAGATATGCAAGATTTTCTTGTTGAATAAGAATTAATCTAACTTTACGTGGAATTTTCGATTTCCTACAACCGTATTTGTCACGTTTGTCATCATATTATGACAGATGAAAGTAAACACATTGACATAAATGAAAGGTCTACTGTCACTGGTCTTGTATTGTTCAATAAAATACGTATAAAATAATTCTGCTGAATTTGGACGATGCTTGGGGGGCCAAAGGATGGTATTAAAAAAATAATCTAGTCAAACTTCTAATATCTTTTAACTCGAGATCAAAAATCAATGTAATTTTAACTGTTTTTACTAATAGAGCATGATATTATTGAGAGTTCAAAAACGTTTAGAGTAAGTACTTATTTGTAATCTCAATTTCTCAACTACATATTTTGAAACATCAAAATCTACAGTTAATAAATTTCATTGTTCTGAGGAATTATTATAGCAGAATAAAATATTATGTACTCTGTTGTAGATCACAGAATCTACAACGCAATATCCGAACAGAAAATGTGTGGTGACGTGCCGTGAATCTCGAAACGTGGCTGACGTTTGCGTTGTTTTGTCAGTTTGCTGTCCGTAATTTCTAATATCGGTTGTCGTCGATACTACGCTAAATTGTGATTTGCATAGTATTACTGTATAAACCTGTATTAAATACACATTTTAATGTAAGTAGTGGAGATTTATTAAACATTATTCGACGAGAATCCAATTGGAAAGGTTGATTTTAGCTAACTGTACTGTGTCCTATTTCTAGAAAAATGGATCAAATCGCTAAGTTCGTCGAGCCTGGCAAGCAGTTCGCCAAGGACTCCATCAGACTGGTCAGAAGATGCACAAAACCAGACAGGAAAGGTGAGTTTATCATAAATAAAATAACATTTCTTATATTTTCGCCTGTTGGCACTTTTCCATCAGCTCTTAATTATCTAGTTGTAGTCTAATTATTAATTATGCTGACTTAAAGCTATCCTGTTTAGCTGCACTTTCACTTTAATTACCTCTAATTAAAGTTTTTATCTGTAAACAATTGATGCTTTGGACATATGTTTCAAGAAATAGGACTCAACTGCCCAATGCAATGTTAATTTTGTTTCAAAGAAAGTGTGGCTTTATTTTACGTTGTTAAGTGAAATGTTGCAATAACACATTTAATATGAGCTTACAAAAGAAGAAATATTATAAACAGAATAGGTGAATGTAGCATATATATACAAATTGACAACATCATCATTCTTTTTATGTTAACATTTAAGGTATCTGCAAAAAGAATAAGTCTTGACTATGAGAGTATAACTACCCTGCACAACTACACATACACTAACAAGTTAAAATACTTTTGTTTTATACAGTTTTAGATGCAACAATTTAGTTTTAGAATACATATTTAAATGCTTACATATTTAAGAGTGTTCATCCAGCGCAGGCCAACACTTTCGTATTTTAGGGGTCTTCGAGATCATTACAATAAATAAAAGTCTGAATACAATTGCAGCCGAGACTAGATTGTTGGTTTCATATGTATGCATTTTATATGTTTACTTTTATTTTAGTAACTACTTATAAAAATATTTTATATTGACAATTATTTTCTGTGCTTTAATACAATTTAATATTATTATTTGTTATAGAGTAAATGTTAATAATTGTAAAATACAACAACTATGTGCTTGGCTGAAAAAATAAGTATGTTGGCTTAAAAACTTCCAGAATTGCAATGTTGCCAGCCCGCATGGGATGAACATTCATAAGCAGTTTGTAAAAAGACTGCAAAAAGAGCTGTTATAATTACTTACTTGTTAGTTTACCATTTTGAGGGTGTTGCTTTGATTCCTGAAGAAACTAAACTCTTAGTAATCTACATAATATAAATTGTATATTTAGTGTACCAAGATCTATATAAAATATTAAATTCCTTTTAGAACATATTTTATGTATGTTTCTCTTTACAACTATTCAGTAATACATTTTGCTTTGTGTGTACTTTTTGACGTGACAACGTCTTATAAATTGGTTTGCCGGGTGACACTTCAAGAAACTGGGTAACGCTCCGCTCACGTTATGCGCTCACAATGAGAGCGAGTGAGAGGCACGCGTCCCTTCCACTCGGGCATGGTTAGCCCGCCTAAGAGCGAGAGAGACAGACATTGACATTGACAGTCGTTGTCACGTAAAACTTTCGCCCGTATACCGACTTTACAGGCAACCAACGATTTTTTCTTATTGTATTGGGGTTGGCCACTTGTTGAATGATGAAAATGCAATCAATATACTTTCTATATACTAGTCGATAGTGACAACTCTCCTATATACATACCACTTTTGTTTGTTTTGAAGAATACATAATGGCATAACTTATCTTATAAGTAATATTTATAGACATAGTATCTAATGCTATATCTATTTTTGCCTGAGACTGTAGAAGCCAAAGTAAAAAATATGAAAATACCTCCTGCCCTAAAGTTATTTGACCTTAGTTTATTAAATTTTTAATCTAAAATCTAAATCTAATGATTATTTATTTCTTATTTCCAGAGTTTCAAAAGATCGCGATCGCCACCGCCATCGGATTCTGCATCATGGGTTTCATCGGCTTCTTCGTAAAACTGATACATATTCCTATCAACAACATCATCGTCGGATCATAATCATAGCATAGTATTAGATATAAACTACATGTAAGGGCCCCAACAACTCTAAGTTAACTGTCAAACTTCCACATCAAATGTTTTTTAAATAAATTATTTTCAATCCTCAATCTTATTTTATTTTTATTGGCAATTAATGATTTTTTATAAGAATTATGAATGTGAGCTGCTTGTTTAAAATGGAGTTTGTAATATATTGCAATAAATTATGTATTTATTAAATATATTAGACCTAATTTTATTGGGTTTTTCTGTCATACCTATTTCTGGATAGCAATTTTAATACTGATATCAATATTACACTTGGCAAACAAAATATTCATTTATTATTTGCAGTTATGCTGAGATGTCAAGTAGTAGAGATGAATGGAAGCAAATTACGCATTGCACCGACTCCAAATTATTGGGAACAGGGCAGGGAGATGATGATTTATTATTTACATTTCTGATGTGCCTAACATTTATATTGCAAAGAATTTAGAACACATTAAAAAATTAAAGTATGTTCACATATGTAGAGTAGAGAAAGTAAAACAGTAGTAGCCTTTTCAAAGTTTCGTAAATAAATTTAATTACTAGATTGTCGCCGCAGGTCAATGCATATAATATAAAAGTACTCTGTGGGTCAATGCCACAAAGATGTGTGACATATTTCGTATTAAAAATGTTACTATTATTCAAGAATAATTTAAATTTTGACATTCTATTGTAAAACTACTAATTTTATACTATTTAGGGTGGGTTTGTTTAAAAAACTCCGTCCGATCCTTATGAGTATTATTCGGCATCGTACTGCGTACACATAAACGTAACTATTGAATGGATTTGAGATTATTATTTTTCCCCGGTGAATATAATTAAATTAATATAAAATTGATCAAAGGCAACACTGATCGCTCAACAAAGTTCATGTGTACTACCTTCAGTTTTGAATCAAAGAAGCCGTCTGAGCGAGACATTTTTTTCTAGTACGTTTGTTGAACCAGGACATACGCCTTTATTAGATCGGACAGGGTTTTTGTTACATACTGTAGAAGTCTCAAAAATAAATATAAGTACACTAAAAAAACTGTTTTATTCACTAACAATTAATAATTTAATATCTGATTTTGTTTTCAGAGTAAAATTACTGAACACTTTAAAATATATTTTATTAAATCAATGCGCAGCGTAGCTATGAATAGCTAGCTAAAAAATATAAATTGTCTTTCAATGTTTTATTATAAAGTTATAAACAATTACATTTTACTAGGTAGGTACAGAATGTATGTATTTTATAATGTTTGTTTTATGATATATTAATGAATAAATAAGTTATTTCTTTGCTAATAATTATATTGAAAAGAATATTTTTGGTCATTTCCGTTATATAAATTACACTGATTATCTAGAATTATATCCTACTTATATCTATTTTGGCAACGATAAAATAAACGTCAAGTATAAAAAAACTACGACCCTGAAAAGAATTCGTTGATCTGACATCAAGATTGATTTAAAACGGGGCCTTTGCAAGCTAAGTACTTTGTTTGAGCCCAATGTAGTAATTTTACCTACAGTAATATAAAATAATGGCTTTTCTACATATCAGTTTCTTGCTTTTTCTAGCACGTGAATATAGAAGCCTGGTACGGCAACCTCTTTCAGTGGCTTGAAGTCTGCATAAATTTGGTGTTTCGCCGTGTTGTCGAACGCCTCGTCCAGCATTTTCGTGAACTTCTCTAGTTTGTGAGGGTAGTAACACAGGCGGAACTCGCTGGAATATTAAAAGAATTCATTAAGAATTTTATTTTCAAATAACCTAAATTAATAAAAACTTTACTTTTAGAGTGCATTCAATATTTATGGTGTTGCCCTTAGTAAATGAGTAAGCAAAAAAAAATTATAGAAGGCTGGCAACTTTTACGCGAAGTTATGGGAAATTACCAAAGCTGACTAGACTAATAAAGTTACAGATGGCGCTACTAAAACGATTGGTTTTAATTTAAAATATGACATAATATAATCAAACGTACTACCTATGTACAATGAATAGGTAGGTACAATGGACATTCATACGTATACGACAAGTTATTGACGTGAAAATAACGTTTCTTACAATCTCGTAATACATTTGTAAGTAAGAAGGAAACTTAAAATTGGGGAATAAAAAAAATTGTATAAGTAAGTAATTCCTCACCTCGTTTCGTTGTTTGCGTCGTCGGTTGTTATGCAGTAGTCTAGTGCTACCAGCTGTGGCTTACCGCCGACAACCAATACCGATGTCTTTATGTCTACTGGATATCTGCACTGTAATAAACATAAAAATTTTGTTTATAAATTGTGCCTACATTAGGTAAGTATATCAATAAGTACGTCGAAATCCTGCGTGGTACGATTTCACGGCTAAATTCTCCTAAACCACACAACTGATTTTGATCAATCATTGATAGATGGCGCTACGACATTCAAAACATTTGCAAAGTAGGTAAATAATCTAAGCGTATTCTAAAATACTATTTTTGATACGTTAAAATTTCTGCCTTAGGTAGGTAGAAATTATAGGTACAAACGATTTTAAGTTTTCCCGTTACACAAATTAAGTTCAAGTTGAGTTCCTTTACATTACAGTTAGGTTACTACTTTGTGATAGGGAAATCATAAATTACGTAACATAAGAAATCCTTGAACTCTACAAGTTCACATAATTTGAACTTGTTTATCGTCTTGAAGAGATAAAATTGAAAACTCAACATTCATCTGTTCGATAATTTATCCACAGATACCGCAATACTGGGCAGATAGTCATGTCATCAAGAAATTTAAGAAAACATTCTGTTAAATAATATTAAGTATCTAAATAGAAAAGTAGGTAGGTACCTAATACCTATGTACTTTTACTTAGGAACAAAAATGGTACGAAAAAAATTACATTTAGATCCAAGTAATAAAGTACCAACGAGCCTACTGATTCGATCCGGTTATAACTGGATTAAGAACTAGAATATCGATAAGAATACCTTACACGTTTATATTTCTAGCTATCTAAGCATAAACATCGATTTAGTCACACATGTTAAATTGTTGAAACGGAAAGGATATTCATGAAAGAATTTTTACACTACTTTAATTTTTACCTACTTAGGTACGAATTGCGGAAAACCTACACAGCCTACAGCTATTTTGTTATGTGTGGGCACTTATTTATATACCGACTCAGGCAACTGAAAATGTGACTACATAGGTTACTATCATACAGTTGGTTTAGAGGTTTTACATATATTTTTCTACTAGCTGTTTTTCACGGCTTCGCCCGCGAGGATGTCGGTTATCGCGGCAAAATAGCTGTAGGTAGCTGATATCCTTTCTCAGGTTCTAGACTATCTGTGTACTAAATTTCCTTAAAATCGGTTCAGAAGTTTTCGCGTGAAAGCGCGACAGACAGACAAAGTTACTTTCGCATTTATAATATTAGTAAGGATTGTGGCCGATCAATTATAGGTACTAACTTGTCTACTCTCTCAAACAGGTAGAACTTACGTTATAATAAATAGAATGTCCAGGCGTTGCTCCACTGTCAATCATGGCGTCATAGTTCCTATGATCAATGAACAACAGGCCGCCGGGCTTCAGGCACTTTGCGAAGTTCTTAAGGCACATCTTCTGCACTCTCTGGTCCCCAAACTCGTCCAGAAGATGGGCGAAGGAGTTACCGAGGCATATTACAGCGTCAAACTGCGTTCCGGGTAAAAATGACTCGATGTCACGGGATAAAGTCTCCCAGTTCGCTTCTTCGATGACTGAAAACGAAAGAAATAATAAAATTGTTACTTATTTTGTTGCAAAAAACATAGGTAATAAATAATGAATTAACATTAGATATATCCTCAAATTTATATAAAAATCCTAAATCTTCAATTTTTTAAGCCGTGTTTGTTTAGAACACACTAAGTTATACACAGCTAACTTAAAAGTAACTCATAAAACTAAGTAGGTACATTCGTAGATATTTCGGCTACATCGAATCCGAATGACTTATGGATGCAAGGTAGATCAGTACTAACCACTACCTGCTATAGAAAACCCTAGTCATAGCTTCGGTGACACGAACTAGTTTACATAATCTGGTAGGCACCGAGTTCAATATTATTATTAAACTTCCGCCGACTAGGTCAATTAATATGAATCACGGGAAATTTGTTCATGAGCATTTCATGTTTTTCCTTCTTTATGTAAAAATGCAGCTTATCCTGTGCAAACACAATGACCATGCATTTTTACGCAGCTAAGTGTAGATCCGTTAAATTACGTACCTACCTACGTGTTCATTGATTTCCCTATGTTCTTAAAAGAAAATCTACAATGGAGGAAAACATGCGCTTTTTGGTCGCGTTGTGAAACTAAGTACCCACTGGTTCAAAATACTACTTTCAAATATTAATAGCTATTGAAAGCTATTTATTTGTACGATTGTAGAATTGTTTCGTAGGTATGAAAGACTAAGACCAAATCTAAAAACTTAAGCATGTAACATTTAAAATCGAACAAAAATATTTAAGGAGACTAAAGACGTAATAAGTAGAAGGAAAGGTTTAAACTTCCAGGCAGTGACCTCGGTAGCTTATTTGGTAAAGCGACTGACGCGTTAAGCTAGTAGTCGCAGTTTCAAGTCCTGGAAGAGGATTTTTTTTTTTCTACTATTTGTACTTATTTATTTTATTCGCATCCGCATGCGTTAATACGTAAAAAAATTATTGATTGTTTTCTATTAAATAATTATTTACAATTTTAAATATATAGGTATACATACAAACTTAACAAAAAACAAATAATTAATTTTTTTTAAGGAGATATAATTTCCTACTGCACATTTGGTAATACTTACTCCATTCGTCATATTTGGAGTCTTTTCTTTTCTCCCAGCGGGCTTTGAGCGCGTGTTTCAACATCTTGTCTGATGCGTCCACTGATACCAGTTTAAAGCCTTCGTTCACCAACATCATGGAGTCTATTCTAGAAAACAGAAAACGAAATTTGTAGGTCAATGGATTCGGTAGGAAAATAAATAGAAGTAAATTTACAAGATAGTTTGTAGTAGATAGGTACCTATGCGATATACATAAAAAAATAACAGGAGGCAAAACATATGCTTCTCTGAAGTAAAAGCTAAGTGGCATAAAGCGTCGCCATGGTAACAGCTTCTACTTATGTGGGTACAATACAACATTATATTGTAACGCTATCAGCATATCTATACAATATTGTCTGTTATCAAACTGATCAGAAATGCAGCTGTTTCACGATAAAATGAAATTGCTTTCACTAAACTAGATACGATTTTTGCAACTGTTGAAACAAAGTAAGTCAAGGTTTGTTAAAATTACACATCAAGGTCTACTTACATGCAATTTCTAAGTAGGTAAGTGGTGCATACTTAGTTAGATTGGAGACTAATGGGTAGGTTAGGTTCTCTAGCGTGGAGCCTAAGAGCAGGGGCACACGATGCGTTGCGGCGCCGCACCGCAAAGATTTCACCGTGTCAGTGGGCACACGAGCGGTGCGGCGCCGTAACGTTATTATGTCGCAGCGGCGCCGTAGCAGCGTTGGACAGTCTGTTAATGAAAATGGATCGTAAAAGACGTCTGTTGTTGGCCCTACTATTACGGCAGTTACAGAAGATTTAATTAATAGTAATAATTTTGGCAATTTGCTCCCATGCTTTTATTTTTAAAGTCTTCATTGGACTTATCCCAAAGGATTTTCCGTTCTTGGAGTAATGTTATTAGGTAGTCTTTATCAATAACATCTAGGTTGGCACTAATTTTTTAAAACCTCAATTACAATAAACAAAAATATTTAGAAAAAAAATCGCAACGAGCAAGCGTGTGTCTTTCCTTGTGACGCAAAACAACTGAGCGGTGCCGCTCCGGCGTCGCAACGCATTCACCCCTCCCCGCCTCCTCTTGGTAGTTGCAAGTCCGGTGCGGCGCCGGAGCGCATCGTGTGACATGCCACAGATATTTCTATGTAAGACGACGCAGCGACACCGCTCCGGCGCCGCACCGCCGCCGCAACGCATCGTGTGCCCCCGCTCTAACGTCTCATGAGTGTATGTGCGTTAGCCAAAGCATGAAATCTGTGATTTATGAGTCAAACTTTGATGTTTGATCTCTTCGATTAGTCGACAATATCTAGGTTTGAAAACGGTCCTGATAAAAGTCCAAATCAGTTGCGTGTTTCGAAATTTGAGTAAAGAATTTATACAGTTATCTAAATTATCTAATCCTAGGACAGACCAACTTGGAGAGTCAAACGTCAGAACTTTATTTATACGATCAAATCGTAGTTTGACTTGTCAGACCTGCATTTATTGAGCAAGTCGTATTGATCTGACAAGTCTAGGTTTCAGAAAAGTCCTGTAAAACGCTTTATGAATGTATATATATGTAAAGCACACCGAGATGGCAGTGGCCGGCAGAGAAGTGGCGAGCAGTTGCTTGAAAAACTTGAGTGCTCGCTGCTCCGCGGGCGGCCGCGCGACTATTTCAAGTAACTCGAGCGATACTATAAGTTATAATAATCAAGTTAAAGTTTAAAATTATATGACACTGAAACTGCTCGCCACTTCTCTGTCGGCCGTTGCCTTTCCGGTGTGCTTTAAATATATGAGCCTAACTAAGGCAACATGAAAATAGATCTGAAACTCTTTTCTGAACAGGCGGCTAAAAATCCAATTTATCTTGAATCCGACCATAATTGAAGCCAAAGGTGTTCATTTGTTTATGACATATTATTATGTATGTGCTTTATCTAATTGTTAACAGCGAGATACATAATATTTGGTGACGATAACAGAATGACGCGATAGGTGATAGGTGGGTCTCACATTAAATTAGGAGAAATGCTTGGCTCACAAGCAGTTGACGGTTAATAAAGGCATGTAAAAGGGGATGAATGACCTTTGGATTTAAGTAAACTTCTTATGTATATAGCATTCGAATAAATATACTAAGTAATTTAGATATCAAAATAAAACCTAAAGGATTGGTTTTTGGTTTAGGGCATTGAGTCGGATTAAGCCTTTTGGGTAAGCTTGCCATGATTTATTTTATTGTTTTTTAAGAGATCAATTGTACATTTTGTCATTTATTGTTCTGCACAACACACCTGATTATATTTGAAACTGTGGATACTTTTACTATCCTGATTTATTTTTATTTAAATTTCCATATCTCCGAAAAGACATTTGGGAGTAATACCTGACTAATACTTTTTACATTAATTAGTTATTCTACATACCCTGTACCGCAGGCGGTATCCAGCACAGTCTTGCAGCCATTCTTCCGGAGCAGTCCGATCAAGAAGTCCTTGTAGTTCTGCGTCCTCTGGTTGCTGTCTCCGATAAACTTGTTCCAGGTTCGCGCCGCCTTGCCATCCGCGTACTGGTCCTTTACTCCCTCGGAGGGAATACCCTCGGATCTCGAGTGAAACACTTGGTCGGCTGACATGGTTTACTGGAGAACGAAGATTTATAGACCATGATTTATGGATCAAATCGACTTATTTTAAGGTTGTTTAGCCCTAAACTATTATCAAGTATTTATTTATAACAAATCATTATTTGAAAAGCGCGACAGCTTTTGAAATAACGGTTTATTGAACTTATGCGTTTTAATCGTTTTTATTTTTATATAATTAACTGGTATGTTCTTCTAAATTATAGCTACCTATAATTAAAACAAAAATATATGAAACATACCTATTTAATCGACAAACAAATCGGAAGTAAAAACCCTTTTCCTAGAGCGCCACAAATGATTAAACGGGAGCGTTCGTTACTGAAGTTTTATAACAAGACAAATTATATACACGCAGAACACAGCTCCTTTACTCAATATAAACTTATACTATGATAGGAAGACGGGTGAAGCGACATGTTATATTCGATTTCATTCACAGCTGACAGTGACGCGGAGATGATGCAACAGTGTTTTGTTTTTCTCCTGTTATCTCCGCGATAACGGATCTTGAATAACATGAAGCACATAGGTTGGTGCCACACGATAAACTATGGCATAATATAATGTTTTGATTGTTTCAATGTTTTATTAAACGGTGGATGGTGTTCTGTCTGCATAAATGTGAACAGTTAAATGTGTGTATGTAAACAAATATTAATCCGATTTTTAAGTGAAAACATAATAAGGCGCGTTGGGCTTTTTTCAAAATGGGAAAAACCATTAAATTCGCGACACTGTTACGGTTACCGTTACCGCGACCGAAACCTTTGTATTTATGTATCTACATATCTCATATAATATATTTTTAACAATTACCATATTATGGTAATTGTTCAAGACTCGTCAAGTCGAAGACGATGTCGTCAAGTCGAAGACGATGTCGTTGAGTCGATGTTAATTCATAGTTTTTTTTTTTTTAAAATTGGGAAATATAATTGAACTCGCGACACTGTTACCGCTACCGACACCTCTGTACCTATATAAGTATTACATTATATTGTGATGGGGATGTTAACTTTTTTTAATGCCCTTCAGGTAGATTTTTCAAAAATAATAGACAAGTTTTTTTTCTTTTTTTTACGTTGCCAAAAACTTACGACTATACATTGAATTGAAATGTCGCGTGACGTCACTATCTCGTACGTTATGTAACATCGTAACGTAATTAGCCCCACTGCTAAACTTTAAATCGCTATATCACCTTTGTTTTAAGTTATTTTGAAAAAAGGTCTAATATTTTCTTATTAGATTACTTATTACTTTTTGTACACCTACTTCCTACTTAGTTCAAGTTTTCCCTTCTGTCGGCACTCCCGAAGTGCCACTGTTTTTTTTATAGTTTAATTCTATAACTTAGGTACCTGTTTTCTATTTCTTATTAATCTACAAATAGAACATGTTTGTACCGTATTATACAGTATATTAGAGACATGTTGACCTAAATTGTATTTTAATTCGTTTAAATAAGTATTTAACACTATTGTTTAAACACGGCATATCATGCAACAAATTTAAATATTCGCGTCTATCGATATAATATTTTAAAACAATGTTTACCTCGTCGATAATTATTAATCTTAATGTTAAGGTGTATTCACACGCGGCATATGTAACATTAAACAACCATTACATCAGTTACCCCCGAATACTGAAACGCAACTTAACTTTAAGACGTTCTTAAATATCTATCTGTCCCTACTTTACACCTTAAGGTGACGGAGACAGCATGAGACTTAACGGCGACTTAAAACTGACTGACGTTTCACTATTCTGCCATTGACGCGTCACAAAAAAAGGATTAAAATAGTAGTGTCAAATCAATCAATTATATTATTTTTCCGAGGTATATATTGTGTACTTATGTGTAACCAAGATGATACTATATTTGTTACTTATTATTTATGCAAATCACAAATAAAAAATCTGCTGTAGGTTCTCAATGTTTAATTTAGTAGGTACCTCTATCACTATTTAAAACGAGCGTTTTAACCGGAACACACGTGTTACATAAAGCACGTAATATTAATATATTATGCGTTTAATAACTTACAAGTTGGAAATGACCGCTCGCGGTGGCCTCGCGAATCTGACTGAATGCTGTTGTCAGACTACGCGAATTATAACTGTAGTAGGTGAGTCCACATTTAAACGCTTTCTTAGACTTTGTGGAGTCTGAATCTCAGTATATTGCCATATCATAGTGAGTAGGTACCTATTCCTAGGCGGTAGGTGACTAAGTATATACCTGCTTGCAGCATATGCTAATGCGGATAAGGTCATCATCTTTATCGAATAAGTAGTACCTAGGTATAGGTGTCTACAGGGCGTGTAGTCTCTATCAGTAAGAGAATGCACGTGTCGGAATTAGACATATATATATTAATTTAAAAATATATATATATATATAATAATAATAGTTAAGAAGTATTTATTTTATAACTCATTTATGTTTTGTTTAAAACTAGCATTTAAACAAGGCAAATATACACCAGAAAGTGAAAGTAAGTATATAGATTGTTACAAATTAATTTATGTACCTACTTAATTTACATAGATACAATATACCTAACCATAAAAAACACTTATCTGTAATTACAGGTCGGTAGGTACTCAGAGCCAGATACAACTGACAGGGAGCAGAGGAGCAGAGCAGTGTTCTGTTCCAAGTTTCGTAAAACACTAGTCACATGCCGACTTTTTTTTTTTTTTGGTATATGTCTACTGCCCTTTTACTGGACTTTTGGCGAGAACCGTAAGGGCCTCCAGCCAGAGCAAGTAAAATAAACTAACTACGTCAGCAACGTTTACTAAGGGCACCCCCTGTGGGGTTCGGGCCTCGACTTAGTGCGTCGCTGACTATCTTAATAAGGCAAAAACAAGGGACGAAGCAAGGGACGGCTGGATCTAAGTTTTTATTATTTAGGGACATATTTTTATTGCTAGTTTGGCCGGCTCGAGCCATCTTATTCTAGGGACGGGGGGGTCACCTGCCGACTGTGCACAGTCTTTATATACTTACACAGTAGTAAACAACCCCACTCTGCCCCACTTCTGACTACCGGTTATGACGTATGAGTTAAATAATATAAATACCCTCTTAATTTTACTTATTAAATTAATATTCTTACAAACTATTGATTTACTTTTATATTATTTAAAACATTTCACATTGTATTTCCTATTTAACTATTGATATATTTTTACTTTTAAACTAAAATTATTTAAAACATCTCACACACGCCTAGGTCTACTAACACTGCCCCGGGTTCGATATCCGCATGGGGCAAACATTTGTGTGATCCACGAATGTTTTTTCTACATCTGGTGTCATTTGTTCATGCAACTCAATCAACAAACAATTTAACCATTTATAAATTAATTTACTGTGTAGATAAATGAGCCAGACTATGAAAAAAGACTGATGAAAAAATCAAAAAAATAAATAATTTTGTCGTAAATATTTACAACGAAATAATTTATTGGATAGACTTAAAAAAATATTAATAAAATTAAATGTAGATTATTTATTAGGGTGTCCACTCTAAATGTCAAAAATTAAGCCAAGAGATTTTCTTAGATTTTTATGAATAATAAAATCATGGCTGATAAAAGTATTTGCTTCTGCTGACCTTTAAATTCTTCGGCCTTATTTCGATCGATTGGGACCTCGAGAGTTAGTCACGCTTGGTCAGCTGCTGCCTAATTCAGGAGGGCCGGGGGCAAAGTCCGGGTGCGCTCTATGGTGCTTCACGGGGTTCCATGTGGGAGAGCCTGATGAGGCACAGTTTAGGCTTTAGATTCGACCACAGAGACCATTGACCAATGCCAGTCATTGGTCATTCCCGAATATCGCGTCAATACCTGAATGCTGAAAATGTAGAGCAATGTATTGTGATATTGTCCATATTTATTAAAAAGGAAATAACCTAGCCCCCTAGACAAGTGGCCTTTCCACAATCAAACAAGTTAACGTGTGGCCGCGTGCGTCCTGGCAGTTAATCTTCCTTGGAACATGGACACCATAGCATATGCAAGTAAAGAGATCAGCACTTTACTAGCATATGCTCTACCGAAGGGAGATTTTCGGCTACGGTGAAAGAGCTGCGGAGGGAGGTAAAGAAGTCTCATTATGCTTTTTTTGTAGGTAACCCACCTCACTGCTATTGTAGCAGTGGCACCGAGGACTCCACCGTCACTCGAGCGCATCAAGATTTCAACACCCCCAATGAAGAATGAACATGTCCGTGAGGATTTCCCTAGATCAAATAAGGCGCTTAGTTTTTGGTTGAACTCCAAATTCTGATAACAAATACTTAGGTAGGTATATGAATTGTTCAAGATGGTCCCACATATAGGTACCTATAACTCATGTAAGTATATCTTCATTTCTATGTTATATATGACAGTATGAGTAAGTAACAGTAAGTGATAACTACACAATAACTTGTATTGTACCTATAGAAAATCCCCGCAACAAAATGAGGGATCCCGACCGGTTACAATATTAGTCGGGGATTCCCAGGGTCGACCTAGATTTCATAGCAGTATATTTTCGTTTTTCGTTGCTGCCATTCAGACGGTCGACACTAGGTGTAATAACTTTTATAAGTTTCACGGCATAGATACAAGGTTTTTTTCTTAAATATTTATAAATGGCAACACCCACCTATCGTCAAGAATAGTCATATATTCAGTCATCTTGACTATCAACGTATGCTAATACAAACAACCAGATTTATCGAGTAGTTACTCAGTGATTCTGATAATAATGTAGGCATTAGCTAATTTGTTGGAGATAAAACACGTCTACATCTGTGTAATATCCTATTGCAAACAAAGACAGATCAAATACGGAACATTTTAATCAATAAAGTTTACCGCACAGCTCAGACATGCCACGAGTGACAAAGTGTTTTTTTTTAATTGGTTGTCTCAAATATCTCATCCTCAACAATACGTAGTCATGTTCGTAGTCTTTAGCAAAGTCATTGTTACGACGTAACACACGATGATATTGCCGAGATGTGTTATCGAAAAATATTAGGTCACGTTCACGATTAGACGTGTTTTCGTTTCACCGGGGATGCGTGAACCCCGCCTTATCATTATTATAACAACGAACTGTAACTAGTTACAATATTTTATGTTATAATATCCGTGACAAAAATCGTTTTTTGAATGCAGTTTTATTTGTATATTTACAAAAAAAAAAAAACGAGCATCTGTTCTATTATGTTGTTTCTTATGATTTTGTGTGTGTACATAAATTATTAAATAAAATAAATAAATAATACAATAAAGAACAATTATTAGGAAAATTAACAAATACATCTTGCATAGCGAAGGCAGTGTACAGGTGCTTACTAATTACATTTATCTATGTAGTTCATAGGATAAAATAAAATACATAAATAATAACATGATGTTTATTATCATGAAAAATACAGTCTCAGCTTAATTATAATGATTTGTTGGTGGATTAGATCACTAAGTCAAATTGATATTAACGTTTTTGTCAATAAAGAATCTACCAATTATAACAATACATAGTGTCGATCTTTTGTCCTTTGTCCCTAGGTATTCATAAACTATGAACCAGTATTTGCTCACAAAATAAAACATACTGATGTTATGTTTGAAACTTTGTTACCCATCGCGTTACTGTGAGATGTAGTTAGGACTGACGACAATGTTTATGTTTAGTAAGTATAAATTGAAATGAAGTCATCTAAATAATAAATGTACTCCACTATATTATATCTATTTGTAATAACGTCAATAATTACTTTATCAGAATGCATATAAAGTTCTAACAATCGTCAATCAATTATGAACCCTAACAAACCAGGAATAAGTACTATTTCCCTTTAACTTTATAAAGTAGTTAGTGTTTTACCACTAAACACACATACAATATTCTATGAAGCCAACCTATTGATACAATTATCGTAAACTACATTCATGGATGGCAGCACTATCTAATAATCAACCAGAAAACGGTATAAGACTGACAATAATAACTGCAATGTAACAATGTAAAGTGGTAGTCCGGAATTGTGCAACACTAGATTCTTTTGATATTCCTTCTGTCCTTTTACCATGCACCCAAAGTAAGAAGTTACGATTATCTTGTAAGGAATATAGTTTAGATTTAAAGAATAGTGCTTATAACGACGTTCATCATTTAAAAACATGTAAATTGTGGCGTTGGCACGTAAACCTATGTAACAGATTATCATAATTATATTCTTAACATTTTTAACAAATTTTAGCTGTGTGGTCATTGATAAGAAAAAAATCCCTTCATTTCCCTAACGCTGAGAGGCTAGGAAATTCTATTGGTCCTTAACGCTACGCATCCTCGCACATCTCTAGTGGAAACGTGGCCTAATAGCGATTTAATTTTTAACAATTAGACAGACTAACATCTAGTTAGTTAATTATTGCTTATAAATATCACTTAATATGATAAATTGTTAACAATGATGTGTGAGAAAACCGCAAAGCAACAGAATAAAACTCTCTGATTAATTTAATAAGTCGCGTCAGTTCAAAACAACAATATTGTTTAAGAACAGGATGATTCAAAGTACATTTATTACAGTTAATATTTTTTTTAGGTAGGTACTTGGTTGTTAAAATCAACGATTCTTTGCATCCATACATCATGATACGTATCATATCTTGCTATCTCCTTTTGTTATTTATTATTTTGTAACATGGTTTGTGTTTTATTTTTGTTTAATTTTTATGATTTAAATACTAAGTCATTAATTAAATGCCGGCGCCAACATCGGACGCGTCGATCCCTAACATGGCCAGATCATCCATTTCCTCCTTCTTCCGCGCTAACTGTCCGCTATCATCAGGCTTAGATATTTCAGGTTTCGCTCTCGCTTCAGGTTTCGGTCTGTTATTGTTGTTGTTTTTAGGGCGCGGTCTTGGTTTAGGGCTGGGTACCAAGGGCACATGAGTGTCGTACAGCTGTGAGCGTGGTTGGAACAGAGGCGCGTTAAGATCGAATCCGAACATTTGCGGCATTGGCGTCTGCATTAAGGGAAGAGGTGGGAATGGGTTCATAAGGCCTGGTATACCGGCGAAACCTGGTGGAAGTGGGAACAGGCCATCTTGTTGAGCTAGCTCAGGGTTTTTAACTTCTGTGGGGAATATGATGTCAAGGGCATCCTGGAAATCCTTGGGGAGGTTCGGCTGCTGAGGTGGCTGAGGGGTTGGTGGTCTGAAAAGTAAAGTTATGTTGAATGTTTTTGTTTTCATGAATTTTTCAAATATGTGTTGATTTTTTCTATATAAAAAAAAACGAATATTTACGTTATTTTTAAACTTTTCGTTTAAGTCGACCTTAAGGGAAAATATCAAAACAATCTCTTAGCCTCTTTTAGGCGCTTACACTACAGACATTAGTTTTTGTTGGACAAAAATTAACGTGTTGACTATTTGTTGCAAATGGAACTTTAAAGTCGCAGTCAACGAGATCGCAGTAATAGTGAAATTAAGTAATTTCTGAATGGTGGAGCAAAATAGAAGTTGAAAGAGGCTGGGTAGAGTGACGGTAGTGGAGTACTGACGGCGCGGGCGCGGGCGCGAGGTAGGCGGGCGGCGCGCCCAGCAGGCTGGCGGCGGGCAGCTCGGCGTCGGCGTGCTGCGCGCGCTCCAGCTGGGCGCGCGCTATCTTTTCCTTGAACTCCGCCACCTGCGGGCACAACACACGTGCTATACAGTACACTGATACGGTAGCACACAGCTTTTAGAACTGTGTTTTTTTTAAACGACTCCCACACTAAGGGATTTAATCCTTATGTCGCGGGTTTTACAAACATTCCAATAACATGCACAAAAGAACACCCAGACTTGGAACAAGCATTTGCGGATCACACAAATGCTTGTCCCATGCGGGGATCGAACCCGCAACACGCCGCGCACAGAGGTAATTGGCGTGGTGACCAATACCACTTGGCTATCCGTGCAGTCATATAATGTAAAGCATTAGATCATTGTAACGTTTAACGCATACGCGCGTCTATTGCAAGGTTTTATCATTCGCACGTCTATTGCAAGGTTTTATCATTCGCGCCGCTTTAATGACTGCCTATTTGGGAAATTATATATTTATGAGCACCAAGAAATTATATATTTATGAACGGCATCATCTCAATTTTAAGTTCTCTTTATATGTCAATAACTTAATTTATATTTACAAAGGCACAAGTACAAAAGTTCGAGTTACCTTTTTCTGTATCTCAGCATCCATCTCCTCTCTCCTCTTCTTAGTAACCTCCTCTTCTTCTTTCTTCTTCAGCTCTTCTTTTTTCTGTTCCTCGGTTTTGGGGTTCTTTCCCAAATGCTTGTAAACAGGCATTTTTCCTATAGCAAATACATTGTACAGGCACTGTAACGCCAGTGGTTATAATATTTCATAAATTATTATATTCTGGCAATGATAACAGAAATAAATAAAGTAATAATAGAGTGGTAGTCTCAGAGGTCATAGCAGAAGACCTGGCAAGCCCCTAGATAGATGTATTGTAGCTACAAGATTAAGATGGAAATGTACCACAAAATGGGGCTTAAATGGGTTAATGTCGCGTTTGAAGGAGCAGACTTTTTTTTTTTATGTATAGTAAATTAGATTGCTAAATCTTAACCAGTATATTCTATGGAAAACTAAAGTCATCTGAAATCTTTGTCCGAGAATAAATACATTATGGGCCAAAATATACATACACATAATTAGTTGAACAGAAAAAAGGCGGATAATAATGAGTATATTTAAAAATTATAATGTCTTATAATTTAAAAAAATATATATCTTCTAATATATAAAATTCTCGTGTCACGGTGTTCGAACTTGAACTCCTCCGAAACGGCTTGACCGATATTGATGAAATTTTTTGTGCTTATCCGGTATCTATGAGAATCGGCCAACATCTATTTTTCATCCCCCTAAATGTTAAGGGTAGTCCACCCCTATTTTTTTATTTTTATTTTTTAGGCAAAATTTTTTGTTTTTATTTTTTTATGACACAGCATACAAAAATACATACAACCCTAAATTTTCATCCCTCTACGATCAACCCTTATATTTTATTTGTTAATTAAAAACTTTAATTTTTTTGGTAATTTATTTTTTTATTTTTTGATGACTTACAATAAAAAATAGGGTAGGGTAGGTAGGGTAGGGTAGGGTAGGTAGGGTAGGGTAGGTAGGGTAGGGTAGGTAGGGTAGGGTAGGGTAGGTAGGGTAGGGTAGGTAGGGTAGGGTAGGGTAGGGTAGGTAGGGTAGGGTAGGTAGGGTAGGATAGGTAGGGTAGGGTAGGTAGGGTAGGGTAGGTAGGGTAGGGTAGGTAGGGTAGGGTAGGTAGGGTAGGGTAGGTAGGGTAGGGTAGGTAGGGTAGGGTAGGTAGGGTAGGGTAGGTAGGGTAGGGTAGGTAGGGTAGGGTAGGTAGGGTAGGGTAGGTAGGGTAGTGTAGGTAGGGTAGGGTAGGTAGGGTAGGGTAGGTAGGGTAGGGTAGGTAGGGTAGGGTAGGTAGGGTAGGGTAGGTAGGGTAGGGTAGGTAGGGTAGGGTAGGTAGGGTAGGGTAGGTAGGGTAGGGTAGGTATTTTTAATTTATAGGGCAAAACAACGTTTGCCGGGACAGCTAGTATTATATATACAGTAAAAAGACTATTGACATGTTGTATTTAACATTGTCTTAAAAATAATCTAAAAACATTTTTTTTTGTTTTTTGTGAACATGCCGACGGAAACGTTAGTCGGAGCCCGCGGGGAAAACATTTATTATGAGTCTTTCATCATCATTATTTTTAGAGTTATCACAAAATAATATAATAATAAAAATCAATTGCTACATTATAACGGTCATGGCGGAGCATCACTTTGATGAACGGCACGACTGATTTGGCTACTCTATAAACTACATGCGAAAAACCCGCAGAAGTAATCGAAAAATAAATATGAGATCGCATTTTTGTATAGATAAACGACTATAGATCGTCGAGTCTGCTAGTTTTTAATAATATTTGTGAAGTCGATGTTAAAAGATGTCAATTAGTTCGCTAGTTTGTCTCTTTTTTTTTTAATATACACTTAATATGTTAGTGAGGCCATTTATGTGTGCCGCTAGTAGTGTCTGTGTATAATGAGTAAGTGGTGTTACCGATGAAGGGCATCTTGCGGATCTCGGGCTTCTTGGCGTCCTGTCGCGGCGTGTGCGGGCGCTCGTCGCGGCGGCGCGAGCGCGAGCGGGCCGAGCGCGAGCGCGAGCGCGACGCGCGCGAGCGGGACCCGCGCCGCTCCGCCTCCCTGGACACACGCACAGCTCAAGCACTCATGTGTCGCCACGCATGCCCGAACCGATAGTTGATATTTTTTCAACAAATGTGGAGATTTTAGTTTTTTTTTTAATTTAGGTTTTTCTTTTTTTTAATATTATTTAAAATCCAAAATCTCCAAACGAAGATAATTTTCAAAAATTTTGATATTTTCGTTAGTTAGTTTCAGGGATTCGATATGGCTCCGAAATTCAAACTAAATTGATAAATGTTTTCCTTATGTTATGTTTTACTACTCTGATTGCTCCTACTCGGATAAAAGTTACTTTACAGATGTACCTACACTGTACATTTGTTCTAATTCACTATTTTCATTTATATAAATAATTCAAATGAATAGCCAAAATGATGTAATACGTATAAATACGATATAGGTTATTTTGGCAGTATTATTTTCTTGAATATTTTTTACACTTTACTAAGTAGTAGACAGTCTTACCTCGCCTTTCTCTGCTGGTCTGACGCGGAGCGGTCTCGATCACTCCGCTCCGGCGACCTGCGTTTATCATCATCTACTTTCTCTTTCTTCATCCTAAAAAAATGGCTTTTTGTAAATACATTTAAACTGCCATTAGTCTATTGTTTCTCAAGGACTACATAACGCGGCAAAACTGGAACACTTCAATAGGGATGTGAAAAGTTAAAATCTATTAAGTCCGTCAGTTAGATAAAAATTTACAAAGTTACAGCGCTTTAAAGTTTCGGAGTGGGGCTTATGACACCTCGCCGTGGTAAAAATTGTAGCAAGGAGTGATGTCACGCGAAATTTCCGTTCTCTGTATTTTGATCATTTTATATTTGCAGGAAAAAAGAAAAAATAGGTGTCCAATAAAATTCAATAATCTACATGACGGGCATATTTTTTTTTAGGAAATATGCTTATTTGTCTCGTTCACTTTAATCCACATAGCCAGAAGCCAAAACAGTCATTTAATATAAATATTATTTATGAACAAAACCGTATTATATAAGTAGCGACAATACAATAATTTAGTAGAATTTTTATGGTAAAAATTACCTGCTTTTAAGTGTATCCAGGAGTTTCCTGTCATTATCATTGAGCCTGTCCATTTGTATGTTAGACATCCATTCTGTCAGCGACTTGTCATCTCGCATATCCACCTTGTTCCTTTGTTTCTTAACTAAAACAAAAACCTTATTAACCTATTGCACATGTTAGTATACAATATCTCTGGCGACTAGTTACAAATTTTTCTTGAAACAATTTTTAGTCTCTTGCAAACATGGAATGAAATTATACCCTTTTTATATACCGTCCATATGGCCATAAAAAATAAAAACATTTAATAAGAATACTACCTACTGATTGCATCCCGTAAACTTTCACTAAATACAATATAATTATAAACTTATTTGATCCTAATTTATTGGATATCTGACCTAGTATGAATGCATGCTCTTACAGAGTGTTATTCACTTTGATTAGCCAACGACGGTTACTCTTTTACCCAGACACGAGTAAAAGGGTGTTACTGTTTTTAAAATTAATAACAAAACCGACTTAAAAATCAACAAATTTAAGCAAAATAAATTTTAATCTATACTAATATAAAGCTGAAGAGTTTGTTTGTTTGTTTATTTGTTTGTTTGAACGTGCTAATCTCAGGAACTACTGGTTCGAATTGAAAAATTCTTTTTGTATTGGAAAGTCCGTTTATTGAGGAAGGGTATAGGCTATATAACATCACGCTACGACCAATAGGAGCGGAGCATAAATGAAAATGCTGCAAAAATTAAAAACCGTTGAAACTAAACCACGCGGACAAAGTCGCGGAAGACAGCTAGTTAAGAATATTCTTTAGAGTTACAAGAATCGTACTTTTAGTCATTTTCTTCTTCTTAACGGGCTCACTATCTGAACTGCTGGAGTCACTGGACGAGCTGCTGCTGCTTTTCCTTTTAGCCTTCTTCTTTTTATCCTTCTTCTTCTTCTTATCCTCTGAAGTCGGAGGAGGGGAATCCTTCCTTTTAGTATGGAACCCGTCTTTGTTAAAAGTGATCGTGTGTGCTGTGTACTGAGGTTTCTCCTCAGTTTTGCCTTTATTAGCTCGAGATTTTTCAAAGGATTTTTGACGGTCAGACATCCAGTCGGTTTCCCAGTGTGGGTTTTGTTCTACGAAGTTCTAGAAAAAATAAAAAAGGTACCTTATAGCTTTACATTTGCGGTCGACATTTGAACAAAATGACCAGCTTATTCAAAAAAAACCCAGCTTACTTAGTTTAAATAAAACCACAAGTGAAAATAGAGCATAAGAGTTTAGATATAAGGACGAAACTTGGGTAACCATAAGACTTACAGTATAATTCTTGGAATGTATGACAGACTTCAAGTGTGCGGATGCACAGTGCAGGTCTCCAATGAACTGGTCGCACAGCTTGCAGTACCACGCGGTGGACGGCACGAAGAACTGTAGACCTAGTAACATATAGAAGAAATTGGTTAATTGTAATTAAACTGAAATTGACTAACGCCAAAAAAAAACCGTTACTGACAATATGAATATATATTACAGGACTAATGTGTTTAATAACCATGTTTATATTATTATTTTTCAATGGCTTTCTTTTCTTCTTTCCTTTCTAACAAACTTCTCTCTTTCTTATGCAAAAACGAGTTCTGTCTCACATCATGATGTATCATCTACGAATTTTGTCTAGTTATTTTTCATACCTTTAATAGGAGTCCGTTTAGTGGGTGCAGAGGAGAAACTAGGGAACCCCTCGTTGACACCAGACACAGTGTGCCACGGAGCCTCTAGATGTGCCGCTGCCATCCTAGATACACAACATTAATAATTATGATACCCACTGTTATCATCTGCTATTTTCTAATGGAACTTCAGGGTCATAAAAGCTGAATACCAGTATGTACAAAAAGCGACTGCCTATCTGACCGCCATTACCAATTGACAAGGTAAAGGTCGTAGCTAACTTGCACGACCGCTCTTCAACACTGCTCCCGCGTAAGGAAAAAAGGTGGTACGATAGCGGTAAGTTAGCGTTGTTTTGAATTATATTATGTTAATGGTTGCAAAATGTACCAAAATAACACGAATTTAAGCTTGTATTTGAATGTCCTTTCTTTTACCGTGCAGAAGCGCTGTCGTATAAGTGTTCTACGACCTTAATACATATTCCGCAGAAAAACGAGAATTTTAGTGTTGACTTGTGTAACCTACAGTTAAAGAAAACAACGTGATATTCGAGGCACGGATGGAACGGCTCATTACGGTTACGACCACAGCATTTTACTAGCACTACCAAATTCATTTATTTCGTAATTTAAAACAGAAGAAGTAATGTTATATAAGAGTCTAGTAAAAGTTTATAAAATACTAACTTGTGATGCGCCGGCGAGTGCAAATGGTTCAGATAATCCTTAGCTGTCGGCGGGAACTCGTTGCAGACGCGGCACCAGTGCATCTCCGGATCGTAGTACACATAGTTGAACTTCTTATTGGCTGGAGACCTGAGAGACATCAACACAGTCAAAACTAACTGACTATCATATGACAAGTATGGATTAAATTAAGTCGGTCACTGTTGGAAATTTGGTTTTATATTTACTTCAGTTTTAAACGTTCAATTTGGAGCCAGCAGATACAATAGAAAGTCTATTGTTTATCGATCACCGGAGACCAACGCGGCGTTCAAAGTTTTATAAAACAAAAATATAACTGTAAGTCGACTTAAGAAAGTCTAAACTACTGCGTTTAACTTCTAATACGTATTTTAAATGAGACTACGTACATTAAATTCATACCACTTCGGTTAAGATATTATAATTATCATGTTATGTAGTTAAAACACACCTGTACACTTATTTTTTTTATACAAAATATATAAATTGTTTACACAATTGTAAAAAAACGTCTTCAATTAAATAATATTTCGTTACCAGACACGAACACACATTTCGAAACGTATTAAGGGGGCTACATTTATAAACAAAGCAATATTACTTGTGAGGATAGTTCTGCTACGATCATATGAGGAGTTTCGTTCTATATCTCTGAAGTTCATTATCGGGTCATGACAACACACATGGAGAAAATATATTACAATCAGTTTATAATTGACGGAGTTATGAGGTATTTAGCATTAAAAAAGAAACATCCGAATTAAGCAACTCTTTTTTTTTAATTGGTTAAAAAAATATCAAAATAATTATCACATTTTTTCAGGAATCAGCTTCCGAATCATTTACGACGATATTTAGTAATCATTTTAACCGCATTGCCATAACAATAACACCAATGGGGGCTATCGCTAGTAAATTCGCCACTGGAGGTGCTAGTCGCAAGTGATGTCGCCGAAATGTCTAATGACATAGTTTATAGGTGGGATACACGGGTTTATTGAATCTCTAAATGTATTGCATATTTTTCAATGCTTTAAAATCAGTAATAATTCAGAGGTTTGTTAACTGTTTACAAACTCAAGTTATGTCAAAAGTATGCTTATTTACCAAGCTAACTGAACAATAGTACGGTATACTCGATATTTTTATGGTTCTATCGTATGGTTATAAGATATCAAATACTTAATTTATTTGAATTTAAGTTAAACTATGTTTTCGCGCCCGTACTTTAACAAACTTTAACATCTGTCGCGCCAGTGGCGCTAACTGGCAAGCGCCATAACATTAGCCTACATTAAACGTGTCACTATTCTGCGATATATCTAAAAATCACATTTTTTTTCGAGTGAAAATTTCAAATGAGAAATATAGTACCTAGTAGTAAAAAAAAAAAACATTCAAATTAAAACAGGGTAATCAATTATATTATACATAAAGGCAGATATGTTACTAGCGATCGCATTGTGTAAACTCAAAAACGTCCTTATTAGGACATTTTCAAATGATAGCTATTTCTTTTGCTTACGTGATTTCCTTATCTTTTGTACTATTCATTAGTGCAACTTGTCTACATTTTAACGGTATATGTGCACTCGCGATCGCGATCAGATTTTAAACGTCTGTAAATATGGAGGTAACATATCTTGTGTCTAATATCATAGGTAATTATATAATTTATTACCTATGATATTAGACACAAGATATTACACATTCCAAATACTTTAAATATATATATATTAAATTTTGAAGTAGGTTGAAGAGTACGCAAATAAAAGTAGTTGTGTCAACGAGAACATTTAATATGGTAAGTACATAGACATAGAAAACATAAAAATCAATACTTTAGCTATTTTGTATAAAAAAATAAAAATAAAGTAGCCATTTAACACACATAATATAAGCTCATATAAACATTGAATAAAAATATTAATTGTAAAAAAAAAGGAATTATAAACCACATTTACTAAGAATCAAGAAACCAGCTTTATAAAATACAAATAGCAAAAAAAAATCCAATTAACATCATATGCTCCACTTTCTGGTGTTTTTGATTACATTTTTGTAATGTAGGAGACTCCATCGGTGTGACAGCAAACTTGTTCCCTTGCAGAGAGATCACTAATGAAAAGCGAATAGCTCTCAAAGGCGAAAGCTGTGCAATCCTGCTTTTTTGGAGAAATATTATATAAACTAAAAATTCATTTTATATACATAATCTTAAATATCAATTTGGTATGAAAGTTTATCTCACACAAGGACAAACTCAATTTAATGTTAGTGATAAATTTTCACAAGATTTGGGTTTTTGCTTTGTGTGGTTAAGAGATAAACTTCCATGTAATAAAGTATGTATGGATGAAGCACACACCTAGATTTACGTTTGGAGTTACGGTCGGTGGACTCTGTCTCGGAGTCGTGCAACTCGTGCGCCTCCTCGCCGATGATGCCGTTCAGCATGTCCACTACATTGGAGATCGTCTTCAACTTGTTCTGAATCTCCAACTATAAGTAACGCATCGACGCCAAATATTACCAATCCTTATTAAACAAGCCTTACTTTAAAGCAAAAGTGTACACAAATATGAGCTGTAACTCTTAATCCATAAGATACATTTTTGTGAATTGCAAAACCAAACCTGCAACTTGGTGTTTTCCTTCAAAAACCTCTTGGTGTCCGGGCTTGGTGAACGTTTCGCGTCACCGCGGAGTTCGTTCCGCTGATCTTTCAATGTGTCCAGTTCTTTCTTGAGAATATTCGCTTTCTTTATGTAGTCTTCTCTCTGTTTGGACAAAGCTGCTTTCTGGTGACGCATTTCCGATTCAATTGCGGCTGTGAAAATATTTTGTTACTTAATAACCTATATTAAGTGGAAATTAAGAGTAGTGCCATATTTTGAAGTTACTCTTGCAGTTAATCAAAAGAGTGAGTCAGTTCTTCAATATGACAATACACTTAATAAAAGCAAAATATATGTAAACAAGATTTTTCTTAGCTGTTATGGACCCTTCTGCTAACTAACATCTAGATGCAGTTCCAAGCATAAATACCTCTATTGTGGAACATGATAACTCAATAAACAATCATGCGGGGTTTGCAAAAACTAGCAGAGTGTGGTCGTAGGCGGAACAAAAGTTAAAAATTAGTTAAGCAGCAAGAAAATATTTTCTGTCATTGTAGATTTCTTCACAGCTGTGTACTTGAGCACTTCCCTATAAGTGTTTATACAAATTAAAATGAAAACAGGAAGATATTGTAATCCTGGAATAGAACACTCATATCATAGTTTTTATTATATCTGTTAGAAAAGTGTAACAATATGCAATGGGAAAACAATATGAAAGTTTATTATTGTAGATACAAATTAATGTCATGTGTCTGTAATCAATATGATGTAAAAAAGTTACTTGTGTTTTTGCTCCATACACAATTTTCATAGGTTAAAATTTAAAAACAACTAATTTCAATACTTAATTAATATTAGAGGTTAGATTCAATGAAGGTTGGTTTGTGTAATCAAAAACTATAGAATAGAATTTTAATCCTAAGAATGTTTATGAAGCAAAGACAAAAAGGGAAGGAGAATTGATTAAGCTTGACTTACTGTAAAGAAAATATATAAACATTAAATAAAAAATCAAGATTTTTATACATTTAAAGTGGTTTTTTTTCAAAACAAATACATAATTGATCTTAAATACATTTTAAAAATACATTAAAACATTCAGTTTTAATGTTAAGTTTGCATCTATGATTACTTACAGAATTATAACACTGACAAATGATGACTAGCAAATAGAAATATCAGAAATACATACATTCCTTTTATGAGACAGTATCATCACACCAATTACACTTTAAAACAAATCTGGAATAGAATAAAGTAAATCTAAAACTGTAAAGATATCATACCTTCTTTCTTGATTTGATCTTCAACATTGTTAAGGAATGGTGCAGGTGCAACAGTCTGCGGTGGTGGTGGTAGGGACATTTGGTTCCAAGTGGCCATTTCCGGAGGATGAGCTGGTTGAGGTATCGGTTCCACAGATGGGAAGTCATCATAGATTCCGGTGTAGGATGGCTGGTAGTTTGTAGAGTAGTTTGAAGTTGCCTTAGATCAAAAGTAAATTTTTAGGATTACAGATATAATAAGAATGGGTGATATAACCTAAAATATAAATATGTTCTGATATTATAAGACAAAATATTAAATAATAATATACAAATAAATTTACATTTTCGTCATATATAAATGTGATAAGAAAAGTAATTAAGAACATGACTTACAGCTTACTGCTAATTAACCAGTAATAATGGCAAATTTATATAATGAAAAAAACAATTACACATTTTTCGTAATAGCTATGTCTAGAACCAGACCAATCAGCAGATTTTATTTTTGTATTGTTTAGTGGAGGCTCATGCCAAGCACTAAACAAGCATAGACCGAGATGTAGGCATGTGATAGCACAGTGAACTAATAACTGCAAGTATGGAGAAGTTATTTTTACTATTAATTAAGGTAAAAAAGACTATAAATAAATATTTTACAGCCTTTTGCATTAGGTTTTTAGAACAAGCAAATCTATCTATAATCTATAAGAGTAAAATAACAATACATTGTTTACTCACCTTATGGTATTGGTTAATGTACCCAGTACAGTAGGTACCTACTTATCTTGACTGTTTTTTACTTACACCAATTTGAAATTATAATGCTTTACATTCATAATATCATAAATATATTAACTTAAATAACATGTTTAAACTACAATACCTCTGGTGGTTGGAAGCCGGGCGGTGGTGGCGCAGCAAAACCGGTCTCTTGAAACTGATTGTCCCACAGCTCACTCGGCTCTGGCAATTTAGATATTTCGCTCAAGATGTTATCATCTATTAGATCCTTATCAGTTTTTCTAGGAGATCGGCTTCGACGTTTATCATCGTCTCTGCGAGGAGGCGTGCGGCTTCGTTTTCGCATGGGACGGCCCCTGTAATCCCCGCGATCTACGCGATCGCGATCCCGTTCACGATCACGATCCCGGTCGCGGTCCCTCTCCCAATTCCTATCTCGGTTGTAATAAGACCTCCCATCTTTCCTGTGGTCGCGAGACATATTTATTTTTTTCACAAAATTAATCTAATCTTTGCTAAGTTTGCTAGCAGCAGTATCTAGCTAGCTTACCTATCTTAACAAAAAACACAGACTTTTTTTAACCACAGAGTCAAAAGTACTCTGTGCACAGAGTAGTACAGACACACGCATTGCTTTAGCTTGACATTAGCGTCGCCGTTTCAGTGTTGCCAGTTTTCAGAGGAAATTAGGAAAAGCCTATAAAGTAAAAATATAAAAAGAAAATATTTATTTTGTTTTTTACCTGACTGCAAACGGTTAAATTTTGTATTTATACATGTATGTTGTTACTACAGCGTGTATTAGTAAACTGAGGAAACGGCTTTGGATTATGTTATATTTAGATTTCGTATATAAAAATGATTGTATCTGTTTGTATCCCGAATAAAATATGTTGTCATGCGTTTTGTTATTCTTGTCATTACTCGTTAGTAAGTACATTTTTTTGAACTAGTCTCTGTCGAGTAGGGTATCAAAATAAACTGAAGGTTTTATAAATGGTTTACTTATTGCGCTTATTTGCGAAGATGTTTATATAAACACGTAATTAATCCTTATTCAAATAAATACGTTTTTTATAACAAGTATTTAATTTTGAACTGAATTGCGTTTTACATAAGTAATTTGATGTCAATAAATGACTTAAGAGTTATTTATTTATTTATTTATTTTATGGATCACCAACAAAGAATACATCTTATATGCTATACAAGAAGAAAAAAAGTTACAGGGTTTTTGAGCTAATAAGCCTTGTCAGCTTTAAAAAAAAAACGTGGTAACACATACAAAAGATAAAATAGGAAAATTAAACAATAAAATAAAAATAAAATAAATGCAGAGTGACATAATACACTAGGAGGTACGTCAATAAGTTTAAAAAATCGAAAATAATTATGATAATTTAGTTTTAATTTAATTGTTTAATCATATTCCTAAAATAAATTATCTCTGAACCTATTTTACTGGCAGATCGCTGAGGTTTCGGGCTGACGTTATATTACATAAAGATACCTACTTTTATTTTACAACTAGTTGCCCGTCCGGCTTCGCACGGGTGGTGTAAGATTTTCAAAACATTTCTTTTATTAAAACCTTCTCCTGGCAATAATGAACTAAACAAACAAAAATTAGCATTTTTTTTTTTAAACATTGTTTTGCTGATTACTGGCGATGTGGGTGGAATTCACGTTAATAGCAATCTTGTTAACCCCTCCAACTAAGCTAAATATGCTTGTGTCTGGAGTTGGTTCACGTTAATAGTGCAATGAGTAGGGTTCGAACTTGCGTCTTGCGAACTCTCGATCACAAGGCTGTCACCCTAACCATTAGGTTATTGCCGCTTTTAATTGTTCTATCCGTTCACGCGTGATGCCATGACCAAGGGAAAAATAGATTCATTTTTATATAGATTAGGTTTTCCGCGCAAAATATGAGCTGGGGACAGCTAGTAAATAATAATTATAAAAAACATAACCTTAAGCGATTAATGCTCAAGCTCAAGGAGCATCGCATTATGGGCTGCGTGTGTAACGTGCACTGAACAAATGTGATTGCACGGTGCAATAACCACTGTGTGCGACGTGCTGCGGGTTCGATCACTGCATGGGACAATTATTAGTGTGATTCATAAATTCTTGTTCTAGCCCTGGTGTTCTTTGTGCATGTGATTTGAATTATATTCCTAATAAAAAAAATGTAATTGACTGTACCTCGTACAATGTACGTGGATTTTATTATAATGACATTTTATACGGACGTATTATGTCATCCACAGAGTACTTTTAGATGTCATCTTATCAAATGGTTAACGATAGTCATGATCGTAGAATAATGTCGGTTTTGCAAAAAATTCGAAATTGACTTTTTTCCATATTTGGAAACTACATAGTGTAAATATTGTAACTACATTGAAAAAAAAAATCTATCTATTTTGGATTTCAAATTAATCAGTCGGTAAACTGTTGGATTTGATAGGCGCTCATAGTAAAATGACGCTTGTGCATACTCGTCATTGTACGACGCGCGGGGATCTCCCGTCACCCTCTCCCACTCCCGACGAATCTGCACAAGCGCCACTATTCGTCGGATTCGCCCACGCATAGCGCCGGATTAGGTTTTTCTTAAACAATTACATTATTTTATCTCTGTTTACCTGTTTAATTATTATTTGGTGCCTAGTTTTTTACATAGCAGGTTGAAATTCTGCCACAACGAAAACAGAACGATCAAAGTTACGTTACAACTTGTCGAAGAAACAAGCAAAAATTAATAAAACTAAGAATTTTATTCATGAAATGTGCATTGATGAGGAAGACTGCATACCAAAGACTCCAGGTAAGTAAATTCACTATGTGTTATAATTTGGTATCATTTAATTTTAGTATCAATATAAAATTAGCAAAGTTATTATTTTAGCGTCTGTTCTGACTATCCGTCAGTTTTCTGCGGAAAATTATAAATCGATTATAAATTTAATTTACATAAAAATAATAATTATATCTGATGATACATATTATTCTGTTGAAGATGTATTATATTTAACAAGATTTTAATTTTCAAGTTATAAGTAACCATGCTACACTTTTCTATGGAAATGATTTTTTATGTGACGGTCGTATCTGACCATCCTACTTTGTTCTTAGAACTAAATTCACTTCCGCCTTTTTTCTATTGAAAAACTAGGTTTAATTGTATATATTTAATATATTTTTTTATAAAAACATAATCTAATCTGAGTAATAATTAATCTGTATAAATAAAAAGAAGTAAACTTTATTATTTATATACTTGCGAATATTTTTATTGAGAACCGCTTTTGTACGGGTTTTATTAGTCAACGTTGACCTGTGATATTATTAATTTATATTTTTATTACATATACTGTCATTTTTTTAGACAGCCATTTGCCGTAACCCCCAGGAGCGAGATGGACGACTTTTATGAGCAACATACGAAACAAGTGAAATTATAAAATCAATAGATGAAAATATGAACCCTAATGTACATGCCATTACCTAATTTTGTTTTTAGAGAAGATCTTATTCTGGCCGTAAATCAAAATGCATCCTCACCATATTTCCTCCCGGCAGAAAATCAGCAAAGTGTTCGTGTCCTCAGGTTTAACTGCTTTAAATACCTCTTAATTGATGTCAGATCTTTCACAATCTGTCACCTTTCCCTCAACCGATTACCCCAGTTGTTGGCCACAACGGACAAAAACCTATGCCATTACCATACTATACCCATGGTAAAGCATGTTACGATTTTTTTGTCTCACTCATGTCTTTCCCATGGTGCAGACTATAGCAACAGGTCATCATCAACTTTGCCGTGTCTTCATGCTAGTCGTCTCCGGCGCCTCTTATTCGAAGTAGTTATAAAACACGTGCCCATAATTGATGATTGGCAGAAGTTAAGAGATAGGCAGAAGCTTATCGAATACGGGAAAATTAAAATCCAGCAAAAACTATAGGGGGGCCTTGCAAGTATAGATATTATAAATGTTACACTATGTTGATTCTTAAATAAGGTGATCGTGAGGAACAACACTTGCATGTTGCGAACTAGCCCGTTCATATAAGAGGCAACGCAAGTCTCCGATACCCGACCACTTTAGTCTTAATCAATTTAGTACGATTACCTATATGATTTGTATGGCTTGAAGTTGCTTGGATACTGAAATCATCGGGTATCGGAGACTTGCGTCACATCGTGTACGAACGATATTAAATATAGAATTTCCCCGATATTATATATATATTATATAGAATTACCCCGATACCAAGCAACCATTGTTCTTCACGTGACGATGTTGATTCTGAAATAAGGTGATCCTTATTTCAGAATCAACATGTCTGTAACATTTATATCTACACGTGCAAAGCCTGCTTATAGTATTTGTTGGAGTATTTTTGTCCTCAAATCAAATCAAATCAATCTTGCATTCAACTTTTAAAGTATCGCGTTGTTTTGTAGTATTTTTTGCCACAGGCGTTCTGTCCACAGTGTGATTAAAACAACTCCTGTGTTTTTGCTCAGCAGCCCTTTCTAGCACACTGTTTGTTGGTTTATACCAATTAATACACTAAATAAATGGAAAACACTTGTACGTTGGGCTAAAGTAACAGAAGATTCTTATGAAGTCCTAGACAATAGTGCAATAGAAATGTTGTAATATTTTTGATTAGATACTTATTAATATTTCTAGTTTCATAATTGTTACTATTTTCATCTATGAAACAGGGAGATAACGATAACTTTTTATTGTAATAACATTGATTGTGATACTATAGCTCTGCTAATAAATGTTGATGTTTTAGATTAGAAGTAATCAGGTCCAAATACCATCAACATTATAGTCTTGTTAGTCTAATTGGTACAAAAATAATGCTGTTGATAATTACTAAACTTAAGCTTAATGTTTATCATGTTGATTAAAAAAGAATACAACCAAATAATTTGTGTTTTATTTAAGATACCCTACCTACCCCAACCTACGATGTCAACCTACCTATTTCTTACCGACCACCTGCCTACTTACTAACTTATGGTTAAAATAGAATACGACAGATAACATATCCGACAAAATATTACTCAGTAAGTCGATAGAACATGATCGGAAAGTAACATCCGTCATGCTTTGAACAGTAATTTTCCGAAGAACAATGTCGGATAATACTATGTGACTGTAATTTTGTGTGTTGACTCCGAAGTAAAATGCAGCATGTGATTTTTCTAGAAAACTGAATAAATATAAGTTTTTATTTTTATTCAGTTTTAAAACAAACCCTTATTCTGACTTATATACCAATTTTCATAACAATAGATTAAGAATTTAAAAAGTTACGTCTAAAAAACTAACATAATTTTTTAAAATGGCTCCCCTGTAAAGTTTGATTTATGTTAGATCCGTCATTATTCTACGATCATGACGATATATTCATTTCAAAGTCGAGGCAAAACCTTTTCGATAAGAGTAAGTTTTTATCAATAGTTGTGTGCCATACCTACAATAATTGCTGTTAACGATAATAATAGTTAAAGCAGAAAATTCTTGCCTTACGTGTATTTACACCCCAAACAAAACAGTGTGGAAAATGTTTGTCATATTAAAATCAGAGTCAAGTCATCATAAAAATTGTTTTCTTTTTAGGTGCGCTAAAAACAATTGAACTCGAGACGCTATTGCCGTTACCGACACCTCTTTATGTAATTATAACATACATAATATATTGTAAATGTTCAAGTTTTTACTTCTGTCGGCACTCCCGGAATTCTACTGTTATTTTTTTATATTTTCCTAAACGTATAATCTTTTACAGTCGTTTTTATCATTAAATTACCTCCCTATATTGAAAAACTAAGTAGAATAATGAAGACAAACAATGGGCATAAATTATATTAAATACAAAGTTGACATAACAAGCCTGTTTATTTGATCCATATGTAATTTATGAAGGATTACTAATAAGTTTTTATTATTAATTAAAGCTACCTACTGTTATGCCATTTGTCTAAGCCGTAGAAGTAAGATAAGATGTGGTAATTATAATGCGGTGCTAGAATAGCAGTCATTCTGTGTCAAATAGGTATTCAGCGGCATCTGGTTGAACTGGCAGGCAACCACAACTTGGCTGGAGTCCAGAGTGAGATGATAATGAGCATTAAGTTATTCTAAGAACAGGCCACGTTATCACTTCTCACGTGTGTAGCGAACAATGAAAGATAATGGCCATCTTGGCGTAAATTGAAATGGCTTTAAGTAGGGATAATTGATTAAAATATTTTAAATATTTGACATTCTATCTACTTTGTGTGGGATCAACTTGAAGTTAATTCCTCCTAAGTTCCTATTCCTGAGAAAAGCAACACTGCATAATCATGAATTTTGTTACATTTATGGGCTACCTATGTAGGTATGCACTAAGGTTGGCCGTTGAAGGTACTAGAAACTTAAAAGCTGAGTAAATACTGACTTAGGTACATATCTTACAAAAACTAATGAACGTCAATCAGTTTTAAGTCACCGTTGAGACTCATGCTATCTTTGTCACTTTAATTTTAATTCGCGTTTCAGAATTCGGCGGTATGAGTCATACTTGTTCAGTAAGATTATCTAGGAAGTTAAAGATTCTATCATCGTAACTAATTTTAACCTCAAATGAAAAGCTATCTCACTTGCACGTGTTTTAGCTAGTTCCTAAACAATTTGCCAGAAATACTCAGCTGTGTGGGAGTCATCAAAGCGTTAAGAAGGCGGAAGTCCCTGTAACAATTTTGTTTATATTTCAAATACGTCATACTCACTGATCTCCATTAGATCGTTCAGCGGAGCGGAATAGAATTTTAACAAATGAAGTGTGCGCGACAGCAAACGTTGTGTTTGGGGGTACGTCACATCCAATGTTCCACTCGGTTTCATCTTATTTGACGGCTTAAGTGCGCACCAGATTGGAATTCGCGCCAGTGCGACGCCATTCTGAAATTGGAGTATAAAGCACGGCACCTGATGAATTTGCTACGTTTATTTAGGCTATCGGATAAATATTGCCCGTCTTATGTAGTCTTTGGAGGCAATTTAAGTGATTCGGAGGCTGTAGTTTACGATTTACGTAAGGCTTTTACTTAGTAGGTACCTAGTGATAAGTTGCAGAAGTTTATATTTTTTATTAGATAATATTTTACTCTTGAAGGGGAGGCGAACTGATTTGGTTCAGGCAATAAGAAGTTATAGAAATAAACGAAGCTATGTACAAGGTAAGTTCGTTATCGTTTTACAAACAAAAAATACTTATAACCTATACATTGGTTATAACCCAATTGCTACTGGAAAGTCGAATTTCAATATATATCTACTATTACCGTAAGAGTCTTACAGTAAAAGTATTGAAATTCGAGTTCTTATAACCGATATAAGTAGAAATAAACTGTTTTGATTTTTCTATTTAAACGAAGCGCTAAAATAATAGCCACAAAAGCTTAAGTGTTTGCCTCTGAAACTATTTAACGTCTAAATACTAAATAGGCCTTTAGTGTGGGACGCTACTTGTGTCGATACTCTTGCACCATCTCATCTTCCTAGTTCGTCGTACTGTGCTGGCGCTGCTGCTGCGGCTGCTGAGAACCTCAAACGGCGGAAATATAACAACCTTATTGGAAGTTATACATTCCAGCCGTTTGGGGTTGAAACATTTGGACCGTGGGGTCCGAGTGCACACCTTTTATTAAAATAAATATCTGGAAAAACGTCTTGTTGAATCCTCGCGTGACCTAAGGGCTGGCTTTTACCTTGGACAAAGAATTAGCATTGCCATACAACGTGGCAATGCCACCAGCCTTTTGAGTACACTTCCAGTCGACAGCGACGTGGATGAATTTTTTGACGCTATTTTTTAAATATTTTATTAGTTAAGTTTTTAAATATTTAAGATATACATAATGTAAAAATGACAAAAACAATCGTGTTTTGTTCAATTTAGACGTTGAATATACTTTATATTCAACGTCTAAATTGAACAAAACACGATACAATACTGACCTATAAATACTGAACGTCAAGCCTTGTTTGATATTCCGTCTATGGAATGTGATCCATTAGTTTTTATCACACTAAAACATTGCACTGCAAAAACTGATACAGTCAAAAAAGATTCCACAAGAAATAATCCTGAGGCGACACGAGTATAAAAGAAAATATTCGTCCAACTTTAGTGTTAAGTTATCGGCTTATATCTTGAGCCTAAATGCTATGAAGTCCTAACGCACCATTTTATATAGGATTATTTGGCGATGACAGTTCCTCTCGAAGCGCCTCAAGCACTGAAAACGCGTCTTGAGTTATTTAATCGACTCGATGATCTGTGGGCACTTGTGTGATAGATGGACACTTTGCTTTGACTAATGTCGATAGTTCTCTGTTTAGGCAACGTTGCAGGTTCGCCGATAATATTTGGTGATTAATAGTGTTATTCATTTAGAGATATGGCTTTCTTAGGCATTCATTTGTCACATATAGTATTGTCACGAAGCATTACTATATTACTACCTATAATACGGCATTACTGCCTATTAAAAAATGTGTAGGTATATTGAAGGGGTGGTATAGAACCATAGGTAGGAACATCCATTGAAAGGATCCTTATAGTCTGCGGGTACCAGTAAACAGTTGTCAAAATAAATAGATGTAAAACTAAATCGCCCATCGGACGGTACAAACGTGATTTAATTAATACGTTTCCAGTACCTACTAATGTCACACCATTTTACTTCACGCTAGAATAAAATGCTAAAACATTCTGTCTTAATTTTATTTCAATACAATAAAGAAGCATTTCTTTAAAAATAATCATTCTTTAAATATTATTTTATACACCTGACGTAAATCAAATACAACCCTGTTCACATTAACAAGACACAAGGTCATACATCAAATTTCATTAAGCACAGTACGTGATATTAACATGTACCTATTGAATATGAATTAATGAAGATGAAGGGGTATTTAAGAAAGGGGTTGCTTCAGTTAACCACATTCAAGCAAGGTGTGTCAAGAAAACAAGGTGTTTAACGTAAGTACAATACCTATATTATAATTATCTTATACCTACTTCAAAGAAAATTGATCATCACATTTGCTTTATGCGTATTGTTGACTTCAGTTTTCACGATAAAAAATGGTGATATTAATCGTCGTAACTGTCTAGTCAGGCGCTATTTCTTAACAGCCTACATTTTTCAATTATTTGACCTATCGAATCTCAATAACTCTTCATAAGGCTTACTTGCCTATCCTTCCCATCTTCAAATAGAGGATTATCACACGCATTACGGGAGCATCACAGGAGCTAGGGCAGATTTTTAACACGTGATTCTTTTTATCTATTATAAACTCACATTTCTATTTCCAGATGAGTTCTCACCAGGGTATTATCCTAGCGATGCTATGGACCGTCACGCTCTGTTCAGCTCACATCGGGGGAGGGCCTCTGGCGTTGCAGGAAAACAACCCTCAGGTGTATTGCGGCAGGTCCCTCGCTAGGGCTCTGGCTTTCTTGTGCTACGAAGACAGAAGGGAGAACAAGCGATCTGACTCCGGGAACATGTATAGTAAGTGATTAATTTATAACACTTACCATGAGTAGTCTAACAGGGCTGAACTACTGCAAATGTCAACATTTGTGGTGATCAAACCGCAGATGAGTCCACCTATTTTAAAACGATATCTTTTTTGAGCTTTCATGATTAGTATGGACATGATTATACTGACTTTTTATTGATTAGCAATGAATTATGGTACTTACTAACCTGCTTTAGAGAGTAGGTACTAAAAGCCGACAACATTGTAGTTTACGAGTTAAAAAAGTCATCCAGAGAAACTTATTTTCAAACCACAATAAATACTTAGATTAGGTACTATAATACTTATCCTTAAAACTCTTCTCACAATAAAAGAAATCTGTTTTATAGTGTACCAGCTGCTTATCTCCCGCTGCAATTTGTAAAAGTCGACTAAGGGAACGATTTATTACGCAAGCGGTCTAGCGATCCGTCAGTATTTAATGCAATCTGAATGAATCTCCATAGTATAGCGGCTTACATTTATCTCCCTATTGAATGCAATTGAGAAGAAGAGTAATTGTATCAATGGTGATTTGGAAATAAATGGACGACTGCTTTTTACTTTGGGTTAAATAAATTTCAGCACCTGAAGTTAAGTCAGTCCAATGCCTTTTAAATTATAGAATATATCCACCATATAAATTGTATTGTATTTTGTTGGTATACCTACGAGCTACCTATGAACTATCTTCAAAAGTTTTGGCCAGTATCTTTCTTGTTTTATGTCAACTTCTACCATGCTGACGTCTACAGCACTAGCATGTCATATTTAATAACATTATTGTATTTATTTCAGATTCAATGCTGTCTCCATACAATAAAGATCAAGAGGGTATGTTTGGTTGGTCCTGGATGGCCCCTCATAAGGCCAAAGGCATGTCCTTCCCGTCCAGAGGCAAGAGGTTCGTAGTCAACGAGTGCTGTGACAAGGCTTGCAGTATCAGCGAGCTGCTTTCCTACTGTTAAAGAAAATTGTATAATGTTGCTGACTAGGAAAAGTGTTTAGGCACAAATCTTAAAGAAAACCTTGTTATGTTAGGTAAGAATTAGGTGATTAGATTATAATTAAATAATTTGTTGCAGATAGATTTTCTTATTCTCATGTGCCATTATCGAACGGTTTTAGTTGTTAGAGATTGTTTAATTGTTGACAGTAAAATGTTTCAGTTGTGGGAGTAACTGAAACATTTCACTTAAAGCTATGATAGAAATCTCTATTAATAATTAATGTGTATTTAATTTCGTCTTACCAAAAATGTTTACAAACTTTGTTGAAACTTTCCTTATTTTTTATTCACTGCCTTTCATACTTCTATGCCTGTATCGTGCCCTGAATACCATTTTAATTTCAACGTTTAAATAATAAATGTCCCATGTTGGCACAGGGAGGAGCACTATTTTTCTATATTATTATTTCATCTCGATGGGCGAACATAAATCATTATAAAACGGGTAATCCCTAGGTAGAATCGTTGCTTAGACAGTCATTTATGTGGACTTTTTACTTTTTATTGTGTATAATAGTAATAACGTTGTTTAAGAGTAAAAATATATTATAATATAATGTTGTTTAGGAGATAAGAACCTATAATAAATTTATTGTTGTTGCATTTCTTTTGGTTTTATTCTATGGAAGTGTACAAAATTCTTGTTTTATAATAATATCCACATCTACTTGTTTTTGACTTGAAGCTTAGAATAAGCTGTTAAGTAAGATCTTTTTGCGATTAATCATAAAATGATTATTACAATTATCACGTTTTGGCGATTGCCAGTTTTAAATTTGTACAAGAAATCGTAACTTTGATAAGATGACTTGGCCTTTACGACTAAAACAGATGTTTTTAGCATCCTAGAAGGCGATCAAAGCTGTTTGTTACATCGTAATTGTTAGAACACCAGAAATCTCGCGAACTAACACTTGGGTCAAATATTTGAAGACCATTAGTACAAACACTATTTCTATGAAAGGATCGGATTCCATCCTCTTATGTAAGCCCCGCAAACACCCGAGCTCTTAGCCCGGTGGCAATCGTGTCGTAAAAAGAATTTTGTGGAAATAAATATAAAAAAAAATCCTATAATTTTGAGATCTATAAGCTCGTTCTACACTTTCGTGCTCTAATTTCGCCTCCTCAGTTTTTATAGCGGTATTTACTCATAAAACTTTTAAAGCCCAGCTTCTTTCATTGTATCTTTTTGATGTTAATTGCATTTGCTCGTAATAATCTCTTTGTTTACGCCCATTACGGGCTGCGAATTTGAAATGGGATCCAATCCTTCACAACGAGGCGGTATAGTTGGTGCCATGCTGTATTATCGTTGGGTATGTTCTCCATCGCCTGTTTTGTTTCTATGAGGAGCTTAATACAGTTAAGTTTGCCAGCAATGAACGTAGAAGTGTTGGGAGGTGTGAATGTGAAATGAGTCTTGTGGTTACATAGTGTTGCAATATGGTAGTAGGTATGCATTTGTAAGTGATTCAGTATTCAAGTCACGACGTACTCTAGGCGTTTGCCGGCGACAGCGAGTGCATTCAGTTTAGCATAAAGTTTCTTTACTGTATCTGGTTTTAGTATACGAGCGTTCCGAACGTTCTTGTTAGACAGAAGCTGCTTAATGATGGACATGGGGCGGGCAATAAGGAATAACTACAGAATGGAATAATTTAGTGAACCACTTGAGACATCATCATCTCCCTTGATCGAATAGTTATTTTCGAGATTTAATCTAAAGTATCTATTTATAGAATGTATTCTTGTGGATCTAACTATATTTGCGTGCGCTTTAAACCATACTTTACACAAAGTTTTGTGACTCAAAATCTAAGGAGAGGTCTGAAACTATTGGTCAGTGAAGAAAGACATATCTAGGTACTTCGCATAACTTAAATTTATCAATTTACATTCATAGCAATTGCCCCTGAAATAAAAACCTCCTAAGTTGTCCCGCCGGTCTGCATTCCTTAACAATAACAAGACAACATTTCCAAGCTTCCTTTTTGAAAGAAAACTCTTCAAACTCAGTACTAAGAAGATGTTGCACTTAACATACAAATTAGGCGCTAGCCGGCCAATATAACGGGACTTTACAATGCCCTGTAAAAGGGAATGGTTGACTTTATTTAATAAAGTTTTTACAGTTTTAAGTTGAATAAGTATGACTGGAATATGATGTGCAAAATGATTAAATAGGACTGAAAGTTGTTGGGTTAAAAGTATAGATGGCGCTGATTGTAGATAGGTTTGTGTTCATTGTTTTACAAGCGATTGTAAATTTAGGGTTCCGTAGGTACCCAAAGGGTCTACCGAGGCCGCTCAGAGCTTGCGTAAGCGATCCCGCGTCTCCGGCAAAGGCAAGGACGGGACCGGGGTGTTTTTGGTCGGTGCAAGTCCGACATATCCCCATGCCGTACCCTCGGTGTGGGTTAAAATCATTAGAGTTTCACCCCGATAAAAAGTAAAAAGGTACCCAAAGGGTGCCAAAGGAACCTTATTACTAAGCTTCTGCTGTCCGTCCGTCCGTCCGTCTGTCTGTCAACGGCCTGCATCTCATAAACCGTTCAAAAATTTTCAAGTGTGTTGTTCTGTTGCCGCTATAACATCAAATAGTAAAAGTACATATTATTGTTTAAATCTTACAGGCTTACTTTTTTTATTCTAGTCAAATAGTTAAGTTGTGGTTCATAACGGGATAATATAAACGTCTACATATTTCATATTTATAAACCTAATTTAAAATCATTACGCATTTGGTTTACTATAATTTATCAAAATATGAAATATATTGACTATGAACTTTACTATAAAAAAAAAACATAAATTTTAGACTTATATTCTCACAAAGCTTTATACATTATCTTAAAAATATATCAAGACAAATGAACCAAAGACGACTCAATTTTTCATATTTTTACAGATAAAATATTATCTAACGAAAGTTCTAAACTTTGTTATTTTCTTCTTTATTTATTGTTTTGAAAAAGCGACCTTATTATTGACTAGCTGTCCCCCGCGACTTTGTCCGCGTGTTTTAGTTTCAACGGCTTTTCATTTTTACAACATTTTTCATTCATGCTCCGCTCCTTTCGGCCGCAGCGTAATGTTATATGACTTATAGCCTTCCTCAATAAATGGGCTATCCAACACTGAAATAATTTTTTAAATCGGACGAGTTGTTCCTTAGATTAGCGCGTTCAAACAAATAAACAAACAAACTCTTGGGCTTTATATATTAGTATAGAAGATTTATTTTTAATATCTTCAGAGACAAATGTTTCAGTTATTTAATGACTTTGTGTCTCTACATTTGAGTAGACTCTATAATAATATAAACTGCCTTAATGTGGTTATGTGATTTGTTGATTTAAATAGAGGACACATCAAAGTTGCGCGGTTGTGTACTACGACCTAATTGGTCACTAAATTTCCTAAATGACAATAAAAAACCTACAGTGACAAAACTTATAAATTGTTTTTCTTTGTAAATGTTTTGGAGCGATAAGATTTACAAGACGAATAAACCCATCTCACTATTAATCCCCTCAAAGATCACCATATTCTACGATTCACAAAGGAATTACAACATTCCTTTGAAGGCTAAGCTTAGGAATAGGGATCAATACATCGTCATCAATATTATGTACGGCGGCTTAAGGTGGGCGCATAAATTGCTTGCCCGATGCATCGTCAGGGCTCGAACCTGTATCTGATGTCTGCGATCTTCAGCATTGGTCAGTGAGTTACGAAGGATAGAATGTGGCAATTTAACCTTTTCTTTTTCTCATGAGTTTATTGACATTCCAACTAGTTAACGGTAGATAAAAACGTTTCAATTTTGTTTCGGTTGACTTCAAGAATCCGGTATGACTAGTAGAAAATTAAAAAAAAATGTATGTTCTAAGTCAAAGTAAATGTTAGTAGCAAAACTTCTGTTCTGGAAAATGGTAAAGGTGCAAAACAAAACTAAATATAACTAGCTGACTAGTTGCATAATAAATCAACCAATGAAATCTATCTTGTCCAGGAATAAACAGCATTAAACAAATAAGCTGATGGTGATACAATAGCCAGCAGACTCATACTCCTCATTAGCGCATCCAAAAATTCTCTGTCACTTCGATTTAGTAAATCCAGAACGTCCACAGACTGAAGTGTTGTCACTAGCCGTCGGGCCACTTAGGGTCGTGCTTTATCTGTAGATTTACAGAGCCTCTCTGAGATACACACAGCTATAGATTGCCAGCATTCTGAGGTAAGTACTTCACCAACGTTGGCGACAGTCAATAAGCAAATTATTTTGCAGCCAATGTTAGAAATGGTGACGAAACTTTGCAACTGGTTTTGACCGAGAATTATAATTGGATTATTTTCATTTAACTGCACGGATAGCCGAGTGGTATAGGTCACTACGCCAATTACCACTTTGCGCGACGTGCTGCGGGTTCGATCCTCGCATGGGACAAGCATTAGTGTGATTTATAAATACTTGTTCTAAGTCTGGGTGTTGTTTGTGCATATGATTTGAATGTTTGTGAAACCCCCTTAAACTCCTTAGGTAAAAAAAATAGGTATCAGATTTAAATTTAAATCTGATATTTTTTTAGCTAAAGATCAACTAGTTTAAAATCAATTGAACATACAAACACATGTATAATTGGACATTGTACCTAAGTTATAAAAAGAAAGCTTACTTTTACACTGACTAAAATAGTCAGAGGTAAACAAGTCACCGGTAGTTTAATATTAAATAAACCCTAATACTTTCATATGTACGTCTTCCGTTACAGATAGGGCTGATCCAAACCGTTTCAAACAGTGAGCATGTTACTATATTGCACAAATCCATATTTGTGTGTTCCACGTCTCGTACCAATCTTGATACATGGAATACACTCAGATACGAATGCTTCATCGGTCGAAGTAATCTTGATACAACAACGTATTGAATTCACTGGAATGTTCTATCGCTTTTGTTATGATATTGTTTGAAATCGCTTAGTTTTGTGGCTACGGAAATGTGTTTTGCGGAGTACCTGTGTATTTTAATGTGAACAACGTCAATTTTTATCCTTTTCTATACCGAACACGTATGGTCGTATTTGTAAAAATCTCGACGGTATTTAGAAACTACTAAGCAAAGTCGTATTTCGTAATTCAAGTTTTCTGAAGAGAAATTGAATTTTGAATCTGTAAAGCAGTTACAATAATGTGTAACATCTTTTCAGGATGTTTTAAATTACAATAAAAATACATTAAGATTCTTTTGAATTCATCTTCGGTGCTTGGTAAATGAAATTTCTCTCGTCATTTTCTGAATATGGGTAATAAAATAGCCCTCAAAGGTTTAAAAAGCATATATGACATAATATTGGATATTTCTTTGAAAACGGCTATCGTCAAAAAGTTAAGTTTATGTGCAGTATTGCTTGTCCACTTTATATTACATAATCCTTAAATGTTTTACTTGATATTGAAACCACAAAAAATATATATTTAAAACTATTAAGATAAACAGTAGCACATGATTGATCGCCGCAGCCGCTACTTAAGATCTAGGGAGGACATTAATCAAAAGTTTTTAAGCGCTATTAAAATAACAACCCCTTTCCCTGATGGTTGCCGGTCAAGTTATACTAGAGTACTACTAGAATAGAAGTCACGGGAAATTCACTTTCAAGTTTTTAACATTTCCAAATCTCTAGTAAAATATTTAAATGGACAAAATCTTCCTGTAGAAAATTACCCCATGTAGGTACTGCTATCTCTCGGTGGCTATTAAAAGTATCGCAGTCAATGGTAACTTGATTTCAAAAAAGTTGAATTGACATATAATCTTCCTTTTACTTTACTCCTACGACTTTTTCAGACATTCGGACTCATGCCAAATAAAAGACAAATAAAAAATCAGGAAAAGCAAATTTCAAAAAATTGCTTATAACTTTCAAAAATCTGAACATAAAATTCGATCACGCCAGCTTAAAAAAAAAAGTCGCATCATAATCGGTCCATTCGCATAGGAGCTACTATGCCAAAAACACACCCGGACTGTCTTTGGCATCGTAGAAAGACCGACACGTTTTTTTTTGCGTCGGGGGTAAAACCTACTATAAGGGACTCCTTAATTTGGAGCATATTACGCGTCACGTTGCATGACACCAACGAATAAATATTAAGGAGTCCGTTTGATCATCGAACTGACTAGTTTCCTGATTGGGCACCTCCGATATCTTCGCGTGAATGCAGTCGGTTTGACGGTTGTCACGTCTCGCGAAAATTATTATCATGTATCTAGTAGATCCTTTATTATTTTCTCCCATCATCCTTAAAAACACGTATAGTATGCACTATTTAATACAAGTTGTTGGTACGTACTCCATAAAATATAAAAGTGGATTTAAATAATCTTTTGCTCCTTAAACTTATTATCCAGTATTTTAGAGTTAAATTTCGTTTGTTTACCCGTCGAGTTGCATCAGCGTTAGTGGTCCGTCCGACATTTTTCTTGGAGAACACAACATATAATAAATCATTGTCAGGCGGGCTCAGTTGCAGGAGTTCTGTCCATCTTCTTAATGCCAACCCCTTTTTTTCCCCTCACCAAACTACCTAAGTTAATTAATTTCAGAGAAACAAAGGTATTACGGACCCTTTGTAGCTCCTTAAATGTCGACTCTGCTGCTTTTTTGTTTATTACTCTATTGTCGAGGAGTTATTTTAGTGTCGGCTCCAGTGCACTCGTGTTTTGATGTTAGTTTTATTTACATTTCTGTTTTAGTTGCTTGTAGTAATAAAATAATATAAATTGCAAGATGAAATTTTATAGGTGTTGTTCTGAGTCTGTAGTTTTATTGTTGTCCAAATAGTTCAGTTCAGTTCATTTGCGAGCGATGTTGCATGGAGATATTATAACTGTTTATGATCATGAACTGTCTAATGAAATGACTAATACTTTAACAGTTATTTAATGTTGAACTGATTGTAATGTACTAAATCTACATTACAGTGTTAATAGTTTTCCGTGTCTATTTATTGAATATACCCCAATAGGAAATCGGACTATTTTTTTACACGTCACATAGATATTAAAATACATGTGTATTTTACCTTTTTTTTTAATTTAACTAACTATGAGGAAGATACAGTGAATGGAAATGTCGCGTGACGTCACTTGTGGCTACAATTTTTACCCACAAGTGACGTCACAAGCCCCCACTCCAGAACTTTAAAGCGCTTTAACTTTGCCATTTTTATTGATTTGATAAAAGAAAAAATACGAGTTTTTTCTTTTATCAAATCTTTTCTTTTATTTCCTGTTCATACTCCGTCCGATCCACTATTAGCCTACAGCCTACAGCTGAAAACAAGGCCCTCCCAAACTTGCTTATTTAAAAGCAGCAATTTTATTTAAGCAAAAACGTTCAGAAAATACCTTTTAAAATATTCGATTCAAGTACTGCGTAAAAGGCACTACCTGCAAAACTTATGAAGGCCTAAGTAAGTATCGGTTCCTATTACATTATTCAGATATTATACATTCGGCAACAGTTACAGGGTGCCCATCTAATTCTAGATGTAAAATAACTTTCAGAATTCAATATTCCCAAAACAATATAGCAACACCTGTGGTATATTTCCATTCGGGCCCGAGGTCCGTATAAATATTCAATTTAGACACTTCCACATACACTGGTGTATATCGATGGGGTTTTTAGATGATGGTGTTGATATTGATGATGGCGATGGTTTGCTCATGGGCTTTCAAGAGTCTATGAGCGTCCAAATTGTTATAGCTTTTTTAAGATTGCAGGATGTACGAAGGTACTTTTTCATGAGGTTTATTGACTATCTGTTTCAGTTTTTATTATAATATAAATATAAGGATTTTACTACTTTTTCGGGTTTTTACTCAAAGAGCTTCTCTTAAACAAAGTAGATGAAGTAATAGCTTGGCTTTTGTTTATATGCGAGCCTGTTAGTGAAAGGGCCCAATAGGCAATATCGAGTATCCGACCAGACCGTATACAATTGAGAAATGATAAAAAAAAATCAAAATATTTCTTTAGGTGTTCTGAATAGATTAGACAAAAATATTAGACACATTTTTTTTTACGAAACCAAAAACTTATGACCATACATTGAAATGAATTGAAATGTCACATGACGTCACTATCTCGCACGTTTTGAGTAACATCGTAACACATTAGCCCCCGCTCGTGAAATTTAAATCGCTCACTAATTAAATTTACACATTATTATTTTTTTTACTTTTTGTACCCAGTCAACGTCCCTATTATATTAACAGAAGTACGCATATTTGAACATTTATTCTTATAAAGGTTTTATCAGCACAAATACTGTGACCTTATTTATTCAACATTTTTTACTTACGTTTGTTTTAAAAAAAATTACTAAGAGTTTGTTTAAGTAAATTGTGTTACACGTAAATAAATAACCAAAACCAGAGCTTCCTTTGTCATATCTGTAGGCAGTGAAATGAAAAACCCATCTACCTGATTCGTTTCAGTTGCGGTCGCTTTCATAATACCAATACGAATTCAGTTCATTGCAACAGTTGTGGCTTTTTGGTTACCTTACAATGTTAACCTGCCAGTTATTATTTATGCCGTGCAAACCTTTGATGTAAGTGTTTAGTGTTCAAACAATGAGAAAGTTTAAATACTGTTTAATGTGGTTTTGGTTTTATATTAAAAGTTAAGACGGGTTATTATTTTAAAGGAAGGATTTTTATTTTAGAGGAAAATGCAGAGAACTCTATACTTATACATAATAATATGGGTTCCAGCCGACATTATTTGTTGTTCTTTTAAATACAGCCTATGAATTAAATATCTTTGAATTTCTGTTTGATTTTCATGCATGTATGCAGTATGAGTGACAGAAATATATTTACCGTGATCCAGTTCTGTGTGAATATGTCTTGTTAAATGAGTAGGCAATATGAGATAATAATATATTTTTTATGCATAAAAGACATACTAAGCGACTGTACATAAATCTACGTTAAATTATTACTTTTTGTTCTATAATCACTTTCGTAAGGAGTACTCATAATTATATAGAAGAAAACGGTTTACTCACACATATTCTCGGGATTTGCTATTGAGTCTGAAACTAGTCGGACCGAGAATATGCTTGAGTAAACCGTTTTGTTTTAAATAAATTATTACTTGATATAGAACCTGTAAAGACCAAGCCCAAAAATATATTTAAGTCCAATTTACTCAACGGCGATGCCTTATAAATGAATACAACACCACAATACCGAAGTGAAATGATCGAATTTGTTAGACAAAACATTTTGGTAAATGACTTGATGTTTCTCAAACAAGATTAATACAAGCTAGTTAATAAATGAATAGCTAGGGATCAAATGTCCGCGGCTTGCTAACGACTGCAAAATGATAAATCAACTTTAGGAAAACAATAAGATGGACTTAGTTTGATGTAAGGTGCGTGACGTAGAATTAGCGACGCTACGTTACAGTTGAATGTAGTTTTCAACTTTTTCGTACAAAACGCGTGTAACACAATATAAACTTAGTTTAAGTTTGTTTCGTGTTGTAGTGAGAAAAATAATGTTGTTTTTATTGGTTATTTTTATAATGTTAGATAAAAAGTTTATTTTTAAATGTCCGTATTTTTTTTAAACCCCGTGCTTTTTCGTTTCCTAATAATTAAAATTAAGCGTAAATTGTCGGTATTTTTAATTTTTGTAAGTATCAGGTATACATTTATTACTATATTTTATTAAATGTTACTGGAACTGTAGTTTATATTGATAAAACGCGAACCATTAAACTGTGATGTATAAAAACGTTTTAAGGAGAAATAAAAAAAATAATCCTAAGTAAACAAGAGGACTTTCAAGAAACTAACCTCAGTCAAGGAAACTTAATAACATTATGTGCACAGTAATTATCTACAAAATCTATCGTCAACTAACAATAATATTTCCTTAGAGCAACTACGCGACAAGCACAAACTTGGTTTGTTGGGGCCTGGAAATTAATCAAATACAGTGTAGTTATGACGGCCCGGACATTCCTTTAGATTGATGGGCCTTCGGGAATGTTGAGTATCTAGTTCGAACCCGGTTGCGGCCATTGTGCGATGTTCAAATGTTAATTGATTAACTGTTGATTTTGTTATCGGGTAACAAGGCTCTTGTTTGGGAAGATAAGACATGGCAAAGTGGTACACGGTAGCTTGATTATCAGAGATTAATTTAGACTCGAATTTGATGAACATAGGTAGCTAGCTAATAGCTTGCTTGTTATCTTTGTCATGTTTTGATTGCTTAGATTTTGTATCTTTTTACTCATTGATTACAAAATGGGTTAATGCGAAACTGCGATATTAATATCACGGTAAGATAGCAAAATCCTTTTGTGAGCCATTGTGAGTTAGCGGTAAACCCTTTTTTACTTTTTGCTGTGCCCGACCTTTTCCATATATAGTTCTGTGTAATTATATTTAGTCCTGAATGTACACAAAGGAGTGCAAATAAAAGTATTTAGTATTGAGCCTTTTATGAGATACTTAAAAAAGTATTATTAAGTTTTTCGGAACATTAATTTTAGTTATTTGAGACATAAACTAATCAACACTATCAACAGAATAACCCTCCTTCTTAAAATGTCATGTATTCATTGTTGCTGTTGGAAATAAAAAGAAAATTGAAGTTTAATATACTCAAAAATTGCAAAAACTTTAACAAACACACTTAAATAAGTAACTTGAAAATAGAGCAACGCTAACATACTAAGGCGTCATCATCAAAAACATAGTAAATCTTCACCGTGTAAAGACGTTCCACGCTGCACATTTGGCCGTGTTTGAGCAAGTAATTGGGCTCTAAAGCAGCGGCTACACGGAGCTACATCACCTCAAGACACACCCCTTCGCTGTTCTGTCCTCGGCTTATCCGCAAAGATGGTATCTATTATGTACATTAAGTTTTAGGGTTTCGGTATCAATGTTTTTAGGAAATTATAATGTTGACAAGTAGGTGTACGTATAGGTATATTTTAAAGGTTTAAATTAATGGATGTTTTACATTTTTCTTTTCAACGAATCTTTTACAGCATTTTATTAAACTTTTATATTATTATTTAAATCAATACGACTGTAGATGATAAGAAGCTTTTGAACTATGATAGAACGTTTAGGGACAAGAAGCTACTATATTATATATTATGGGACGTCCCCTGCTAGACAATTTATAATACCTAGGTGACTTAAGTCTATAAATGTCCTATTGCTGCACAGGCCTCTTCTCATTTAGAGAAGGAAAGAGCATTGTATCATTATTTCAGATTCCAATTATTGGAATCCAGATTTCCTCACGACGTTCTCCTTCACCGATTGTCAATGACGTTTTAAAATAATAAAGAAAGTACATGTAACTTAAATAGGTTGTCTGGAAGAAATCACATTTAGTGATAAGTGATAAGACCACCCATTGTGCCCGCTATTAAAATTGTTTTATTTTAACTTGTTTCTTGGTGTACAACAAAGAGTTTTTATTATTATTATTGTAACTTTGATAAAGCTAGACAATTTGTGATGTGAAAATTCTGCAAAACCTAATTTATAATAATAAGAAATAATTAAATGTGGACAAAATCACATACATTGTATTTAATTACAAAATCACATAAATTGCTCTAAACCCAAAGTAAGTAGCTAAAGCACTTGTGTTATGGAATTCAGAGACACCGATGGTAAGACAAACACCCAGACCAGAGACAATGTAGAAAAGTGGTTTTCTACATTGACCCATCCGGGGATCGAACCCGGGATCTCTGGCGACACCTTGAAAAACGGTGTGTACAACACTCGACCACGGAGGTCGTCAAATTTAGTTATGACATTTATATATAAGAATAAGACAAATGAAGGAGAAGTTCAAACGTGCTCGCTACACTCGGTCGCACACATGGCTTCGTAACGCATGGGTTCGCACTGTATCGTGGTGTATCGATGCGACCGGCCAACCATCTGTCACGCCCCCCCAATGTACCGTGTCTGAGTGATACCTCCATCGAATACACAAATTGTCTCCTACGTCATGGACTCGCATTGAGTAAGAATATTTGTCATATTGAGGTATGAAGTCAGGAATTTTCTTAAAACAGTCGTCTATATTCCGCTTTTATATGGCTTTGGTGACTGGCCTGTATATTTTTGTAAATTTATGCTGTAATACAAGGCTTTATCCGGTGACATTGCAAGCTGATCGTTATGTAACAGTGTTTGTGTTTAAGGCTAGGTAGAAGAAGAAAACTTAACATTATAACAAAAATAAATTTGACCAGACGTATATTAATTAGCCTAAGTTTTTTATTTAGGATTTAATTCAAACCTGCATAAATAAACAACAATAACACCGATTAAAATTCAGACTATTTATAGTACAATCTATTACTGAATTATAATTTAAGCCTTAACCAAACTAACATTTAAAACCTCCTAAATCTTAGTACAAATTCTTTAAATCCCGAAGTGACCCAGCCAAGTGAAGTAAACAAAGCAGGTATACCGTAACAGCATTTAGCGAACTGAAACTAAATAACACTAAAAGCTGTTTCGGGGAAGTCGTTGTCCGGTGTCGAGTATGTAAGTAATTCATAGTAAACGAGTTAGGCGGACGGAAACTTGCTCGAGTCCGGCTAAAAACTACCGCCGGGTTCCACCGCGGAGATAACTACAGTTAACTAATGGAGTTCTTCAATATTTGCTGTAGATTAATTTGATCATATTAAGTCGGTTTTTTTGTACAATTTAATTGTTGACTGATACCTTTTCCTTTTCTTTTTTACCCTGTTAAGTTTATTCTACCTTCCTGGTAATAAACTTAACAGGGTAAGAAAGTAAGTTTTAGCATTTATTTAAATCTATAAATATATAAAAATTAATCCCCGATTTGCACTGGTCACGCCATAACTTCCGAACGACTGTACAAATCGGATAGTTCTTCTTTTGTTATGTTTATTGTAAGGACAAGGTATATATTGTAGAAAAAAAAAAAGTTAAGAAATGTTTTAAAAATTGCACACCACCCACCCGCACACATGATAAAAACAGTATTACTACTTATAATTTCTGAAAAACAAATAATAATTAATAATTAATTTAAATAAAAACTATGTATCATCAAACGCTACACAAACTTCTTAGTTATGTCTTGGTTGTAAGTTTAAACTCAAAAGAAGTAAGGAAAACTAAAACGAAGGCAACTAAAGATGAGATCTGCTTCAAAGGATGTGTTCTCACACGTAAGGCGTTGTTGAAACTCAGTGGTTCTCATTAGCGTAAGTAGACATACAGATGTGGACATCTTTGTATGAAACTGTCATAGTTTCCTTATAAGTTGTCGGTGTAACTCTAGCGTGTAATGGTATTAGCCTTACGGGAAAAGTGTGTAGCATATTTACCTACTGGTTTGAATTAAAACATTGGGGTAATTGGTGTATTATTGGCTGTTAGCAAATTTGTTGTTATAAAAAAGAGATTCTTGGAGGATGTAGGACCTATTTTAGATACATATTTAAACTTTTATAATTATCTTAGATTAAATGTATAAATAATTTATAGAACATTTTATATATCATATATAGAATATCCTAATTGAGTTACTGGATTAGGGAGTATAAATGTCAATTTGTTTTATTAGCATTTAGGACAACTGAATGCGATTATACCTTACTAAATTCAGGATCGATTTTTTATGGAATCCTTAATTTAGAATAGTGTAATAAACGCATCACCCTGGTACATAATTGCGTTACATAAATATCCAGGTTGGGATGTTACAAAAGAAACTGCAGACTAGTAATAATTCTGCTGACAAGAGCTTTTAAATTAAACAGAACGGCTAGGATTACACACTTAGCAGCTATGCTTAAAAAGCTAGGTAACAGTGTTAAGTAAATGAACAAACTAAAGAATTTATTTGTGATCTGATCACCCGATAAGCATTACAAACTCCTTGGATATTCAGTCAAATGCTCTAGAATACTAAGGAGTTAGCCAACGGTAGATCGTTTTACTCCTGTCGATACCTAAGTATAGGCGAACGTGCTTTGATATTTACAGATTTCCTCCTCCCTTGGGAAACAGAGCAAAGATCAGGTAAATACGAGCTCTTTTAAGTCTAGTCAAATATCATTTAAATTCGAAGTAGCTTGGTCTATTGGGATTATTGATGTTTGTCAGTTTTATTCAAATGAAAAGGCAGATGTTCGATTTTTTGTGTCTGAGTACGGTTCTACAAAATGTGGTTTAAACAGGTCACTTTTTTTATAGATTCTGACGTAGTTCTTATAATTGCAGTTTGATACTTTTAAATGCAGTATTTTGTTAATATTATTGGAATCAAACCTGTCTATGTTGCCACACCACTGGATTTACTAGTTAAACAATATAATAACAATTTATTTCCATTCATTTGCATATTTCTGGCACCAACCATCGTGGCATTAAGTAGTCAGTAATAATACAGCATTCCAAATTCTCTGAACACAACTTTCAATGTAATTGTTTTTTTTTAACGATTTCCGCACTTGGAGTTCGAAAACATTCAAATCACATGCACAAAGAACACCCAGACTTAAAACAAGCATTTGTAGATCGCACGAATGCTTGTCCCTTGCGGGGATCGAACCTGCAGAACATCGTACAAAAAAACAATTAATCCTTGGTTAACAAAACAGGTACGGTGCAACCCGAATAGGTTAACGAATTTATCAGGAGTTAGCGGCGGGCAGCTGCTGTACATTGCTTTATTAGTGAACACGCACGGAACTGTTCACGGGAACAAGTTTCTTACAGGTTAACTGTTGTTCGGAGTTGAGAGTTAGTTGCAAGTCTATTGTTTGTCCGGTGGATGCGTTATATTGATAAATAAGACTGCACGGATAGCCGAGTGATATAGGTCACCACGCCAATTACCACTGTTCGATCCTCGCATGGGACAAGCATTTGTATGATCCACTAATGATTTTTCCAAGTCTGGGTGTTCTTTGGGCATGTCATTTGAATTTTTGTGAAACCCCCCGCGACACAAGGACTAAATTCCATAGAGAGAAGTTTAAAAAAAAACTATAGTAATATAGAAGTAGGACATTTCAATGAAAGTTTAAGAGCATTCTTAGCACGGAATACGGATAATTCTACAACTTGTTATATTTTAGTAATTTTATGAAGTTTTATTTCACAGGTCGGAATAATACGTAAGAAATCATCAAAAATGTATTTCATCATCATCCTCATCATCATCAGCCTATGTCCGTCCACGGGTGGACATAGGCGTCTCCTATGGCACGCCAAATGGATTTAGCAAGTAATTATCTACTAAATATCTATTCAATAAATATTTTTTGAAAAGTAAGTCTTTTATAGCAGGGATCCTCTTATTTATGTCATGATAATGCATGAAAATCGACACCAATACAGAAATATCTACCATGTCCTCTCCAAGTAAGCTTCTTAGATATCTATATTCTGTTCTTATCCTTAAACCTTTAACCAACAAATGAATATAAATCAATTAAAGTTTATTTCTCTCACATATAACTCAAAATTCCATCTTAAACTCGAGATCGAATTCAAATTTCCATTCATACAAACGTTCACAGAACTGTCAATATTGAATGCACGATATTTAGCGCCGAGGGAATGGAATTACAACGCATGCATGTAGTTAATCAAGGACGCGTGTTACTGATAGCAGCGGTCCCCGCGGTACTTGGCCGGCGATGTATATTGACGTATAGCGATGTGTCGTATACGGTATCAGTTAAGTGGACTAAACGGTTAGTGGGTGTTCATTTGTTTATAAGTATTTTGGTCGTGTATACACAGAATGTGTTAGACAGTCACCTGCTTGCCAAAAACGTTGAAAAAATCGGCACTTTGGACTTGAAACTCACGATTTTTTTTAAACAAACGTATCAATTCATAACTTACCCGTTGTTACATGTAGGAGTGTATATAAATATATAGGCTTACCTTTAATGATCTTATAATTTTTAAAAACAAGTAGGGACCAATCACTTGTCATAAACTGATAATTTTTAAATTCGATAAAAAATGTTTTTAACATCTGAACTTACAGTACTAGTCTAATTAGCATACGGGCGGTAAAGACGAGCCGAACGAAGACGATAAAAATTAGTAATGGTAATGGTAATGATCAGTAATCAGTTTGATTTGTCAAATATAATAGAATTTTTGAAACGACTTAATTTCACTATAACATGGATTGTATAAACGTCCCAACTTGGAATAACAGGCTTTTTAGTTTTGAAACACGTTGGTATAATATACGCGTCTAAAATTTATATTATTTTATTCAAGAGCTGGAATCCTGGTGTGGTAAGTTGTTTACGAACCACAAAATAATAAAGGAACGATTCTTTTGCTGTCTGCGATTACGAAAAACATTAATTATACTATATTTGTAGAATTTTTCACTGGTTCAGCATAATTAGATTAATCAAATCATGAGAGAAATACAATTAATAGTTTGAATTAAACAATGGCATAGACAATATCAATTGTGCACTATACTGGCATTGTACCCATTACGAAATAATCTTCGGGCAGCAATTTCAAGTTTGAAACATTTAATTTTATAATATTATGTTCATTAAGACAATACCTAGATTAAAACATTTAATATATTTCGTAAACTATTCAAGAATTTTAAGAATAGAAAGTAAGTATTTGAAATAATGGCAAGTGCTACTTATACAAAATTATTTTGAGAATAGTTACTATTTTCTTGCTTGTAAATTTTACTTTATGTGTATACAGTGTCTGCAAGAACTCTGAATTTGTCATAGCTTATAATCTTAATCAATCTTTGTTAAATTCTCTGTTAGTGTTAAGAACTGTGGCGGATGGTTTTTGTTTTATTCAAAGTAAATAATTATAAATAAATTTCTCATAAATAAAAAAAAAGTTACAATTTTGTAAATTGCGTCGACAATCAAATGAATACATTCTTCTTTTCTTTTTCTTTTCTTTATTAAAAATATTTGTGTAATTACAACAAAAATATTTGTTTGCTAATATGTAATATTTTTTTTAGTGATTTTAGGATACCAAAATAATATTTTTATCGGGCCGCTTATGAACACCCAGGTGATTATATTTGCGGGTGATCAAAGGACTCTAAAGAGTTGTTATAGTTTGCAGGTACAATACAAGGAAGAAAACATGAAATATTTATTTCTCTGAATTTGAATTTTATGATCAATTCTGATTCGCTATTAATCAAAACTTGCTAAACTTATATTCCACACTATTTACTTAATAAGCATAATTATTTAAAAACCACGGTTTACTCACGCACATTCTTGGGTTCGCCCGACTAGTTTCAGACTCAATAGAAGTCCCTAATTATGAGCTGACGCGGTGGCGGTGGTGTCGCGAGTCGAACTGAGTAAACCGTTATGATTCTAAATTTACTTTCGTGAGGAGTATTCATTATAAATACTCCTCACGAAAGTAATTATACCAAGCATAATATTAATTTTACAATTTATGCCATCGAAAGTAAAGTAAAACAATTATATTCACATGCTATTATTGCCACTAAAGTGTTACGCTCACAACAACATCCAAGTCTTCCATTTAAATTTACCTTACACTAGTACAAACCGCAACCTTTTCAGTTTCAGTGCAGTTGCTAAGGTGTTGCTAATCCTGTAGAACTCGGCCCAGCGCTGCGGTTAAATTATATTAAATCTAAATGCAAATGTAACAGCTTCGATACTGCGTGGCTCTTTTGTAAGTAACTACGAGATTTGTAACAGACGTTTGAAACCTAGATGTGACATAATATTTGCAACTTCGTAATTAAACGTAGTAAGAGAATTAATTCCAAGTTAATCTGAAGACATAAGATGTTTTTCTTCATTCTTCTTCTTCCTGTCTTTTTCCCAATTTATTTGGGGTGGGCGCACAATGTTTTCTCCTTCCATTCTACTCTATTAGCCGTCATACTGTCATTCAGAGATTTTTCCCTCATATCATCTCTCACGCGATCGATCCACATTTTATTCGGCCTTCCTCGTCCTCTTCTAAAGCATCTTCATTGTAAAAAAATGCATAGAAATACCTACGTCCCCTACAAAGTTTATATATTTCATGTTTTTTTACAGAAAACTTCCACTAGCTCTGCCAAGGACACGGCAAAGGGGACTCTTACTGGCCAAAATTATTAGGCCGATGTTTCTCTCCCTACCGGGGACTGCAAAGAATTTGCAATCTTATCTTTACCTACATAAGCTCAATATACTTAGCATTGTTTGATCTATTTAACGACCTAAGATCGTCGAAATAAAAAAATAACTTTAATTGGTTCGTAGATACTTAAGTCAAGCTAAGCATTATTCCTTTGCAATCTAACTTGTATGCTATAGTTCTAGGCGCTAGTCGCTTCCATACCCCCACATCCTGAGTAGTGCATTTATTCCTTGTGCAGGCGGGGGAACTAATCTGCTAATGCATCTATACTTGCGGATCGGCCTTCTATTTACAGGCTTTTTGGAGCCATTTCATTGCTCGGACTTTGGTTTTGGTCGTATTAACTAGACCTGCTGTTGGTACAGCACGTTTGACATGTACGATGAGAGATTGGTTTGACTGAAGGAAAATATTTTCTGGTTCATTTCAAGGAGTACCTACTATTGCGTATCTGTAGATCGTATTTTATTTATAGTGCTCTTTGGTTTTGGTATGCTTTGGTTCAAAAGTCCGAATTTTTATTAAACAAAGTTTCTATTAGGTATGTTACATACCTAATAGAAACTTTTAATAAAAATCTAAAATCTAAAGTGATACATACCGTATGTATCACTTTAAGCATTTAAAACAAACCGATGAAATGATAAAGATACTTAGTTTCGTGTAATTTTGACAAGATGGCGTTACCAGTCACAGAACAAATAATTAAATAATAATAATTATCCGCGGTAAATAGGAATCCATAGCTCGGTGACGCGGTTGACACCTCAGATTTTTTTTCTACAAATTCGCCATAACCGTATTAGGCTGAAGTTATATTCAAGCTTAGATCTGAATCACCATCGTAAAGGTCAATATGTTCTATGTACAGTTTATTTGTAATCTCAACGGTTTGGTCTACACCCTCAAGCCAACTATTAGGAAATATTGTGTTCCTGATATATTCCATGTCTCAGCCTTAATTTAATACCGTTTGAACCCACCCATTACCCCGAAGTCCTTGTAATGTGGGTGTAAATGAGTTCATTCTCACTTTTATACCGCTACGCAGTCCAAACTCCACAAAACAAATAAACTACATCACAAAAGTAGTTCACAGCCCTAAACGCTTATAAAGTCACTTACGACGATTGACTACACTGGAACACATTTTACTACCTGCAGCCGCTAATGGCAGTTTTATTGTGGCCAGCTCATCCCTTACCCACCGACGGTGTCGATCAATAATGGACGCACGTATCTTTGATTAGTCAGTCACTTTAATGTATTACTTCTGGGGCTTACCGCTTATAGCTATTTCAACAGTTAAATCAACACGTGGTTTTGAAGTCCTGCAAGTGTCGCGAGGAAAACGCTGTAGGTTTTATTTATCCTCATACAAAAGAAAATTGTGGTGTGTATTAAAAATAATATTTGAAGTTGCGGTAAAAAACATCGGATGCTTATTTATAATTTAAAAGGCGTTGTATAATTTTTATATAACAAAAAGTTTAAATTTTCTTTGTCTACATTCTAAAGAAGACAGTTTAACACTATATCTCAACACGTAACGTAACAGGAAGATGTATTTTTTGTCTTGTAACAAAAACCTTACGTTTTCTTCCTAGACTAATCCTAAACACACACGTCTTTCTATTTGTCCGACAATAAAAGAGACAAAACGCTGACACGAACAACGATTGTTCACAAAAGTACTAGGATCACAGCCACATACGGAGATGTTTAACAATTCAGCTGGCCGCCGCCTTTGTGCGCCATCACGGCTGGCTGTTTGCTTTCAATTAGACGGTGCAATTGCACCGTACCCATGATTCCCTGGTACGTCTGTGGATTTTGGTTCGATTAATTGGGACAAAGCGATCAAAGAGACGATGGTTGGGGGTGTGCATTGTTTTATGGTAGTTTGATTTATTGTTTCTTAGTTGAAATTGTTCATAACAGAACTTCATAATATTTTTAAGTGGTCACGGTCAGGCATAAAAAAGCATTTTAATTATTTTTCTTAGCGTACGATCAAATACAGTGGATTTAATTCATTATAAATTACTTAACTATTAATATGTGGATTAGACAGAACGTTTTGTATTTAAACTCATCAAGCACTTTAAAACTATTTTTAATTTCTCTGAAAAAAAAATCTTCGTTTACATCCTAGAAAATAAAATCTGGTCCCCCACGTCATGTTTCGTGGAGGCTGTACCAGGAGTAACTTTTAATTGCGTTCGCTGTCAAAACGCGCGGGTCCCCGCGTCCCTCGGGTGTAAAGACGTGAGTAGCTTAAACGTTACTACATGAGCTGTTGGTTTTTTAATCAGAGTTACTTTTTCTATGTATTTTATTTATGTGTTCTTGGGAATACAGAATGTTGGAGTTAGTAGTAAGTCTAAGATCGGTTTTGGTTGGTAAGAATTTTCTTTTAAAAATAAATTAGCTTCTTAGTAGGTACCCGAAATTATTATGATTGCTTCTTTTGTGATGTATTTTGTCTGTGTGTAATAATTTCGTTTGTATGTACATACTAAAAAGTACAAACAAATACATTTATAAGCCACTCCAAAAAAAAACGAAGTATTTCGTGAGCAATTTATTAATCACTTGAAACTTTGAAACCCGATGAAGGGAAAAAATCGATGGAAAACAAGACGTTTATCAAAACGGAATAGTAACTGTCTCTTAATTGCTGCCCGAGGCCGAGGTATAAATGGTTGCCTCACTAAACTGATCGCTATCTTACGGCCGACTTAAATTGTTTCTTAATTGTTTACTAAGAGTTTCTCGTTATCGGATTATACTAAATCTTAAAAGCATAAGCATGGACCGAACACAGGACCAATAAGTATAATCTAAAATTCTTTTATAATATAAAGTTAGTATTTTAAAGGTTTGCATCATTAAAATGAGCGTAGTTTATCAAAATATGTGTAGTAGGCGACTAGAGAAGTTAATTGAGGTTGATAATTACCAAGATTTTTTCTGGTAAATTTAGTGGATGGGGGAGAGTTGTTTATTGTTTAAAAGTCGTCATTCGAAATTTGTAATCAATAAATAGACTATCAGATGAACGTTTCGAATTTTCAAACGTAGTGTAAGATGGCCTCTAATCTCAAAGACCTACGACCTAAAAAGTTGTTTTAGTTAGGTAAGGCTTAGATTGGATGAAAAAGGTGCAGGATTATGAGTTTTGCTGTAACTTGAAGACATATTACATCTGGTCTTAGGTCTTCAAGTTACAGCAATCTGTAGGCTAAGGCTATGCTTAAGTACTAATTATTAAAATGTAATAATTGTTTTTTTTATGAGCAGTTAGAAGTACGAAAAGAGACTTTTACGAGTTTTACAAATATTAACAATGGTAAGTAGTAAGGCTTCAAGTAAGTATTCAGGAGGAAGTTAAAGAATGACGCAGTAGGCGGCGCAACATCGCATTACGGTGAAAACTTTTAAAAACATTCCCATTGTCGATTCAGTCTCTTCTATTTATTATGTAAAGTAAGGAATTTAAACAAAAATAAGACAAGAACATGTAGGATGTAAGTGTGATCGGGTTCCGTGTAAATTGTAATTATTGTATATCTATACAAAGTTTTTCGGGTACAAATCGCTTACATATCCTGTAGCCGGATCAACAATCATTTTGACTGTGCGGTCTGCACGGATGGCCGATTGGTATAGGTCACCTCACCGATTACCACTGTGCACGACGTGTTGCGGGTTTGATCCCCGCATGGGACAAGAATTTGTGTGATCAACAAATGCTAGTTCTAAATCTAGGTGTTCTTTGTGCTTGTGATTTGAATATTTGTAAAATCCCTCACGAAACAAGGATTACATTTATTAGTTGTGTCGTTTAAAATTATCAAATTATTTTGTCAAAAAAGTTTTACTAAAACAAGAAATTCATATCTTTCAAGCAGAGATAGAGGACACCGAGTCTATTTTACTTGTATTTTATGTGTTTGCTACTTTGGTAATAGGTATATTTTACCTTTTCCGCAGCCTAAGGAACTCTAAAATCAAAGAAAACCTAAAGAGACAATAACAAAAGCAAGTTAAAAAAGCCTGCCCCGTTGTGAGGGTCACCAAAACTTGGGCTCCTAAGTTTTAATTGCGTTTTTAAGTAACGACCCCCAGCCGATGTAATGCTTTGTAATACGATTCAAATAAGTTCTCTCAGTGATCATTGTAATTTGGATGGTATATTCTGTTTTAAAGTTCTATAAATCTGTGTACTATCAACCCTTAATAGAACCTAGCTAAATATAGATAACGCTAGATAGAAGGTACCTAGTAGCCAACCAAAGCTCACTGCACATATAAAATTATATTTAATAACCTAAAAATGGAAAGAACCAAGCCTTATGTCATATTATGGCGTATAGAAATCCGTAATATCTTGAACAAAGTGCAAAATTATTATATCTAAATCTATAGGTATACGTATTATAAAACAAAGTCCACAATTGTCTGTCTGTCTGAACGCAATAAACTCAAAAACTACCGAACGGATTTTCACATAGTTTTCAAGAATGGATAGAATAATTCTAGAGGGCAGTTTGTGTATAATTAATTTATGTTTTGTTTACCTGAGCGGAGCCAGGGCAGTTCACCAGTGGTACATAAATCTGTTTAGTGAACTACTGAGCCACCATTACATTTATATTGAGTACATCTACATACTTAGGGTTATTTGAATAACAATTGTAGTAACGCTACAGAAACCCGTTAAATACTGAAACAAACTGAATATTATGCATGTAAAACAGGAACAAAACACGAATAAAAAGAAAACGGAATAATAAAAGCCGAAGAGATAGCAGTAGGTTCAGTTAGCGTCGCGTGGTCATCATTAACTTGCATACCTTACTCGATCGTACCCCATGCGTACCTTTCCTTGCGAGGAAGGACTTAACTCGTTCCTTTGAATAGGTTACGTGTTAGGTCTCGTACAGAGATGACTTTTTAAACGCGAGTTCTAAGGATACCTTAGCGGATATTTATTACTTTTTGTAGAAACTTAAATGAAGTGGATAAGGAAGAAAGAAGTTAATAAATTGTAGGAACTAAAAAGCTTTTAATTTATAAACTATTACTTAGCTATTCACCCCGGCGCGCGGCGTCGCACGGGTGGTGTGTGTTTTTCAAAACATTTCCATACGTTTTCTTTTATGAAAACCTTGTCCTTAAAATAAGGAACATAACAAAAGAATTATCCGATTTGGTAAAGTCGTCGAAAGTTATGGCGTGACCAAGGAAAATTGGGATTTATTTTTATTTATTATGTACGCATATATAAACTATGTACATACCTATATACTATTGTTATTTATTGTCTTGTAAAATAATATATTTTATGGTCGTTTCTTGCAGAAGCTTATGATTCTCTGTTTGCAATAAATCGCATAGTCTTTTCAACTTTTCTTTCAAGCTGACGAGATAGCTGTAAAAGCCATCAAAATGTGGTAATAGCCTAATTGGCTTTACTCGGCAGTGTCTTTAAAAACTCTGAATATGAACACAGTCTTAGAAAAAGTTTTGCGAACTTACCTGGACCCTAAACAGTTGTAAGTCAAGGATGGAACGCACTACAGCTGTAGTACGGTTGGCAAAAACTGGCCACCAAACACGAGAACAATTTTTACATATAACTAACAGTTTATCATTAGGATTTTATATTTCATGATTTTGAATGTAGTTAAATAATATATTGCTTAGGTAATTAATCGTGCTGAAAACCATTCATAAGTCGGAATTTTTTATCTTAGTCGATCAATGATTTCTATATCAGTTCGTTATTTTTTCCATCACCTACACAGCATTCCTGGCAATACGAAAATCCGAAATACTAACAATAAAATATCAACGCAGTTTTCTTCGACCGTACTACACAGGGCACCTATGAAATATAAATCGAACGAGCATGATTCAACGAGTCCTGCGCAATGGGCATGCCTTATTCAGTTGTCTCTTCCCATACTTTTGATTTTTTGATAGCTTTACCATGTACGATACTTTCTTATTTCTTCGCACTTAGTTCCAATGTTTTTTGGAACAATCTTTATATTTTTTCCTTAGGAGATAATGGATTCTAAATTGTGTTAAGGAGTTGGTAATAGAACAATTTTGTGTGGATTGTTTTGCTTGTAGCTATGGTAACGCGTAAGGTTTCAAGTCTTAATTAAGTATATTTTTTACGTATATTTAAAACCATTTACGAACATAAAACGGAAAAAAGGTATCGTGTTGCAAATTGGGTTTATGGCGATACACAATTTTTTTAGCTATTTTCATTTCGTTTTTACTTAGCAACAATAAAAGATATTAACTTAAAATTTGGTTCCCAGGTAGAAGAAGATATGATGAAAATAATTGGTGATCAGTTACACGACTAAATAAACTTTTCTAGATAGTTTTTTTTTTTAAATCATCTCTATAAAAACACTTTCTTTTTGTTCAATCCACCACTCTATTCAACTTAATAACAAAAAAAGAATACGCTATTTAATGCATAATCCTAATACGTAGATTAATGTCGATTGTTTTTTATTCCATCTGATAGATTTCATTTAATAATAAGACTTTCAATTTTTCCGCTTACGTTATTATTTCTAGGACAATCTTGGCAAAATTTACATATGTGTAGCTCTTTCCGTCCCGTAAGCAAGCAGTTAGTATTATCTCTGTGTTTCATTTTCGGATTGGCTCTCTACTCCGCTAGACTCCACCTACTCGCAAACGAAATAATATTTCGAGTAGCGCCTTAAGTTAAAAACTTAAATTTAAATCAAAATAAAATTATATACATATATCCTAATAAAATATAACAGATATACCTAGGTACAGTCTACCCAAATAAATACGAAAAACATGAATATCACAGGTAAGTTCAAAAGCGGAGTACGGTTGTGTAATTATACAAATTGGGCAATCAATTGATTTGCGGAGCTTTGAACTGTGGACCGTGTGAGCTCGAGCTTGTCTGCTACAAACGTAACCGTTAACGATACTTGCTTCATGGTTGCTAACTGTGAATGTATTTGATCATTTTGGAAATAGATGCTTCTTTAGCATTTGATTGTCAAACCCACACCATACTATCGTAAGTATGGTGTGGGTTTAACTTAGTAAAAGGCTTAACAACGTCATATAGTAAGTTCCGCATTTAGGACTGATTTCTCCATCACCAGATAAATTGGTATAATAACTTTTTTGAGGAGTATTCATAATTATTGAAAACAAAACGGTTTACACACGTATATTCTCGGGATCGCCCGACTGGTTTCAGACTCAATAGGGGTCCCTAATCATGAGCTGACGCGGCGGCGGCGGTAGTGGTTAGTAAATTGTTTTGTTTTAAATAACCAGATAAATTTATCCGAGGAATAAATCTTCCGTACAAAATCTGTCAAACGTCCATTTTATGAAACGAATAAAAGTTGTCTGAAAAAATCACCCGTCAGGGACGTCAGGTCCCGTCTATCAGGACTCATCAGGATCACTTAAGTAACTAATGGTTACTTAAGTGATTTTTATCGATTTAAGTAAGCCAACTCTTGGACTTCTGAGAGTTCAAACTCAAAGAATCCCTTAATTTGATGAATAGTCGGACATGTACAAAAAATAGCTAATAGAGCTGTATTTATTAAATATAATTTTACTATTCAAAAGAATCGCATTTATTTATTTTACTTTTATATTTATTTATTGAAGTTCAAATCAAAAGATAATGGAACATTAAGGTTGAATAATTGAATTATGACTTTTAGACATAACATTGTTGAATACCTTTTTTTAGCAGTTAAAGTGAGCGATGAGTTATAAAATGCAAATATTGCAAGACAGGGTAATAAAAGATTGATAGCCTTGCTTGGAGCCGGGGCAATCAATATTCTATAGAATATTCTATTGCTAACTTTAAAGTCATATTTAAAGAGAATTATGTTTATTATCAGAAGCAAGTATCATTTATCAAATCAAAGTATAGAGAATAAAAAAGCTTTTATTGTAATGAATAACGTTTTACTTTTCTTAGAAAACACAATACGGTACTGTCGAGCGCAGTTAGTGGTTACAAAAGTTATGATTAGAACAGAGCCTGTTTGCTGATAAAGTTGATGTCAATATTTATATGTTACTAATTAATAATATTCACGAAATGTGTAAATATTATAAGAAATTTGTAAAAACACAACACATTCGCACAAATACCTACATGATCGCTAAGGATTTTGATTCAGATATTTGAAAAAAGAAAATTTTATCGCAATATAGACGGGGTTGACTACAATAATTAAGTTAAAGTCCGTCAGGTAGATTATAAAAAAATATTAGACACGTATTTTTTGGATTTTATTTTACGTAATAAAAATCTTGCGACTATAAACTCATTTGAAATGTCGCATGACGTGACTATGTCGTACGTCTTGTGTAATATCATGACTTAATTAGCCCCCACTCCTGAACTTTGATTTGCCTTTTCTCCTTAGTTATTTTGAAAAAGTAAAATAATACGTGAGTAATATGATAATTTATAGATTCATACCTAGTTAACATCCGTATTATGCCTGCCTGTAACCTTTTTTAGGCCAACGCTTTTCATGTGGAGACTTTAATAACATTCACCGAAATCTCAACCTTCCACTCTTGCTTGTATTTCCTAAAAACGAGCCTACCTTTACCAAAAAAACACATGGAACTCCATAACTTTTACCAGTCGTACTATAAACAAGAAAACTATTTTCACTTAGGGGCAAGCAGAGATGACACGATTTGGCGCCACGTGCACTATAATGTGTTGATGTAACTTTAAACGTTTGCGAAAACGGAAGAACAAAGTTTGAGAAAGGTCGAACAGTATAAGAACTTGTGATAAATGATAAATAGATGGTAACATAACTAAATTGTATATTTCATTCACATATTTTATTTGTAGGTATTTGTTTCTCGTTTGCCGTGCTGAAGACGGCATTTTAATTTAGAACCATTGTAATATTTAATCAAGCTTTTAAAAAGAGTATTATTTATACTTATATATTATTGGCAATGAATCAATCACTACTGCACCTTAATTGTTAGTTTTCAGTGGTAAAGCTTAATAAACGAATAATAATGAAAAATTGTATTATTGTTAATGACCAATGTTTAATTACTAGCTATCGACCGCGGCTTCACCCGCTTGGTGTCGGTTATTGCGGCAAAAAGTAGTCTGTGTCCTATCGTATAATCCAGGCTTACCGCATACCACCCTTTGTTGACTGGTAGAGAACTTAAGACATTAAGTCCGCTATTGTACTGTTTTTGTGTGCATAAAATTCAACAAAATAAATACCAAGTTTTATCAAAATCGGTTAACCGGTTTAGCCGTTAAAGTTTAACAGACAGACAAACAGACAGTTACTTATGTATTTATAATATTAGTATGGATTTATTATGCTGTTTGCATAAAATATCTAAATATCGAGTCGTGTCTTGTGTTACAGAATGTTACGTAATTCGGACAACAAATGCTACGACATATTGCATACACGTTACATCTACAGCACGTTGTGAATAAATACCTTGTTTCCGTGGCTTTGAGATGCATACAGCTTCGCTAACCACGCGGCACGGGAACATGCCATTTCCTAACATTCCTGTCCATTCGAATAAATTCCATCGAAAAAGAAGCTCCTCTCGTTCTGAACCTTCCCTTTTTCGAAATATAGAAAAGAATCGTTTCGTACGATTGTTTTGTGTTCTTTAACTTTTATTTTTTCTTTTTATTTGTGCAGAATATCGGTTGTGTGCCCCTTTGAATATGATTTTCGATACTTTGCGTCTTTGTGAGTTATATCTTTGTATTGTGGGTGGTCGGAACATTTTTGCATAGCGAGATACTTTTATTGTTCGCTTTTGAACGGCGGATTGCTATCAGCACATAATGCACAGTCTTAGGTCGTTTTCAAGAGTTATTGCGGTCCTTCTAGTCTTTTAGTTTGGTTGGTAATGTTTTTTTGATATCGCCGACGTTATTTGTGGCTGTTATTGTGTTGCTATTTATTTTTATGCTTATTTATGAATGGGATAGATAAGGTGGAATTTTGTTGAGGTTTTAATGAATATGATGATATTTGAAATAGAGTACGAAACCCATAAAGGTTTTATGTCTATCATTAGAAGCTATATCTTATTTCACTTAATTGTATAATTATACGTTTTCTTTTGCTTCGATAATTTTACATTTTTGTGTTTATTTATACAGTTGATCTCTCTCCTTATATTTGAAGCAGTAAGAGGTTTGAATTAAAAAAATATTTTAATTTTCACACAGGCAACAGCTACAAACTATATAAGCCCTTGTTTTCTACCTCCCACACAGAAAAGAAAAAAAAAACTGTTGCATAAACAAAAAAGTTTTAAATCATACAGACATTACCACAGATGCGCCAGCGGGCTGAACCTAGTCTGCACGAGTGTATCTATCGCTCTCTATTCACAAAGGCGATTGTTGACATTCGATTACGTCAGGCCTCCAGGCGAGACGCGCTGCATAATTCAAGCCACAATTGTCCCCTCTCTGTTTTATTCAAAAACTCGTTTTGTGCCTCTAAGCGCATGTTTACGGCTGAATTTTGAATAGAATGGCCGATTTGTTTGTGTTTATAGCTCTTAATAATTGTTAAATGTTTTTTGTATGTGTATTCGTAACATGTTCAAGAGGAACTCTAGCGTTTCTTACTGTAACAGTAATATAAAGGTTTGTAAAATGATTTGAAATTTTAAGAACACGCGGAAAATTCAGGCTTTTTAATCGTCTTGCATTTTAAAACCTACAACTGGTAAAGTTTGTTTCGGCTAAACAACATGGTTCTGTAGATCAGAATGAAAAAGACTAGATTCACTCATGCCACATAACCTTTGAAATAAAGTGTGTCGAATTCATCTATTTGTCTAAACTGTATTTCCGTAAATTTTGTTTCCATTTCTTTTTTGGTAAAATAAAAACTACAAGCACTCAGTGACTCAAAATGTGTACTGTGTATACACGAGAAAACTCAAAAAGCATATAACGGAACAGAGGCTTCTTCCAGTTACAAAATAACACCAGGTCTTAGCTGGAAAATAAATAGTACCGAATAAAATCACGAGAAGATAGCTAATCAACAATCATCAAACCAATAAAAACGAAACAATTTCTTCTGACCAACTCACAGATCCCTAAAAAGGCATTCCACACTTAGAACAGTCGAATGGCTTCCAGCCAAGGCTGTGTCGCGGTTAGGAGCAGTCCAAACGGAATCCGTTCCATACATTATTACCATGTATCATGTCTTGGCGAATTTATGGCCACAGCTGATAGCATTGGCGTCTAAAGTCTAAGAATTAGAGTTATTGCTTGCAATGACTTTTTGCAATGGTTTGCGGATTTGTTTTGTTGATGGTAGTTGCCAATGGAGCTGTTGATTTTGTTTTAATACGTACAAAATTCAAAGTTTTTGAGTGTAAAAATATAAAAATGTTGCAATTATTACAATTAGGAATGGATATAAAAGTAAAACTCAAGGTATTAAAAATGTTTTTGGAAGAAACTCATACCTACACAAATTTGTGAATCCGCTAATTGCTTGGAATAACATAGTAAACTAGCTTTTACTACGGGCTGCGTTCACATTGACCTATGTTTTAACATCATACATTACCCCCACCACACCCCTGTAATGACGACCACGACCACTCTGCCAAGAGTGACGACAGAGAAGAAGAAGATCTGCGAGAATACGAGCTTTTGAAATCGGATTAGCCGTTTCGCAGATTTCTTCTTAAAACTTACGAGAATGCTAACTAATTCTTCATAACATTATTGAGGCAAAGACAAGTTGTAGGTAGGTACTTGTTTTTGCGATCACACATCTTGTATGTAACACTCACTTCTATCAATCAACTTACGTACTCCAGCAAACCACTCGTGCTCAACAACATCAAGTGATTACATAAATGGACTATTACTTAACTTAAATGTACGCTAACTTAGTTTTATTGTTTGTCTTCGATCGTCACAGAGAGATCGTAAAGCACCAAAATCATCAATATTCATAGTAATGGTAGACGTTTAACTTATTTTAGGCTGGTGTAACCACACGGCAGATAAACGATACTACGTGCTAATTATATATTAAAATACATCTAAACATAAACGAGATATTTAGCTATCTATTTGATAAGGTGCAAGTCTGTAATTATATTATATCTCAATTTATTTCTTTCTTAAATGACGCACTGAGTAATTTTATCCTTGGGTCGCGGGGGGTTTTTACTAACTGTCAAATCACATGCACAAAAAAAGAAAGACAGATCAAGATTATTTATTGCCACACCATACTTAAGGTGCGCAATTATCAATTAAAAAAGGAAGAAAAACAAAAACATGTTCCTTATAATAATTATAGTGTTAACGCAAAAACACCCAGATTTGGAACAAGCATTTGTGGATCACACAAATGCTTACCCCATTGCTATGCGGAGATCGAACCTACAGCACGTCGCGCAGGGGTAATTGGCGTGGTGACCTGTACCACTCGACCATCCGTGCAATTGAAGGGTACGTAATCTCGTTGTCTCTTATGACGATACTTATTACTATTAAGGGGTAACAAAGAACAAACAGTAGAATGCAATTGGTTTTACGCATACTCCTGTTTACTAGATTTATTAAGAAAAGTATGACTAAAATTTGGTCTTCTGGTTCTTAAGATCAGTAAAAAAATATGTGAAGCTTATAATATATAATAAAAAAATGAAAAAAAAAGTTGTTCTCTTACAATTACACGTCCCCAGTAAATCTGTCTTGATGAATCAGTGATGAGGCATAAATCTCTGTATCTGTGTTAGTATGAACAGAAGTACACACAACTAAACATGTTCGGATGTGAGGCTTACAGCTCGAGTGTATCCTAACGTTTGCATAAACCATTTGCAACGCGCACCTATTCTGATCAACTATTGTTTAATGTATCATGTAGGTATTGTATCATGTTTGACTTGTAATCCTTAAATGCCTATAGGTGGGTATTCTGAACCAACATTTCAGGAGAGCAATTTATTCGCCTTAAAATTGTAAGCCCTCTACAGATTTTAACATTTTTTTGGAAGAATTTTGAAAGATGACAACAATTATTTTGAAAATTATCTTTGTCGAATCTCATAATTTTTGACGGCAGCCTTAAAGCCAATAAGAATAATTGATTATTTTTTATTTACTTATTTTTGACTATTTTTACTGTCACTGTTTAGACCCTGAAGTAACTCAAAGTAATGTACAATTTTTTGTTAGGTTAACTGGCGGTGAGCTAGCATATAGCAGTGAAATAAATAAACAATCAATAAATGGTCTAGTTTTACATAAAGTATCAATAAACAATATTCAATAGATATAACAAGTAAACATCTAGAATATGGCGCCGCATCGCGTCGCGCAGAGTGCAATACGTCACCGCTATGCATTTAATAAATCATGAAAATCGTCCGTCCGTCTGTCAACGCGCACGGATGACAAATTGCGAAACGACCCGATACCACCCGACGCCACACGACGTCACCCGATGTCAGCCGAGCCCCCCGAACCAAACTCCCTTGTTGGTATGCTCGATTGATGACTACATAATTACATAGTTTGAATTTTACATGACACTTAATAAACTCTCAATAGTATCAGTATTATTACAGCTTTGTATTTATATCGTCATTTATCGACTGTTTTCAAACGCTAGTCTCTAACTAATCCACTTTTAGACAAGACCTTCTTATACAGAAGATATTATTGTATAGAGAAGGGAGAGCACCATTCACACGCTATTTCTCAATAGATGATTTAAATGAATGTAGATAAATTGAATTTCCTTTACCTGTAATTGGTGGTGTCTAATAAATACGATACTACACATTATGTGACTTGTAAAAAACACATCTAGCCTTAGTTCAAACATCTAACCTTGTGCATACGAATCTAGTCACTGAACAACTAGGACACTGCGAGAATCTTACATGAGTTTAACCACCTCCGTGGTCGAGTGGCATACACACCGGTTTTCAAGGTGTCGCTAGCTCCAAGATCATGGATTCAATCCCCGGAAGGTTTAATGTAGAAAAATAAAACAGTTTTTCTTTTCTTCATTTTCTCGGGTTGGGTGTTTGTGGTACCTTATTTTAGGTTCAGAGCAATGTAATGTAATGTTATCTATATCTATTATTTATTTTTTCCATGTCATTCAAATATATATTATGACTTATAAGCGTAGCAATCTGATACTAATATTACGAATATTAAATCTAACCTACATCGACAATAAAATTGACATCAATCGTTTAAAATAAGAGATAGTAGTAGGTAGCCTAGGTAGTTGGATGGTACCAATTACAGTAATGTGTCACATATCGAGTGAATCGGAAAGCGATGTATCACCGCGGCGGAGGCAGTAAATCAGTCTACAATATCGGCGGCGGTAATACGTTGCCAAGTCTAATGTTACTGGCTACTGTTATGTGCGATCCAGTTCTGAGTATCGTGTTTAAATATATTAATACTACAGCTCCAACCGCGTGGATATCGATTTTCGCGGAAAAAAGTAGCCTATGTCCTTTCTCAGGCTCTAGACTATCTGTGTACTAAATTTCATTTAAATCGGTTCTGTAGTTTTGGCGTGAAAGCACGACAGATAGACAAACAGAGTTACTTTCACATTTATAATATTAGTAAGGATTACTAAAAGGGTGAACCACTGAAAGGACTGAGGACTTCGAGAAGACGTAAAAACGTTCCAGGCTGAATATGACTGCTTCCCCGACAAGAGACTGAAGCTCTTGAAGTAAGATGAAAGAAAGAAAAATCTTAGAACATAACGTAATCGAAATTAATGCGAATACATGCATTTAACTTTAATGTCTGTCTGCTCGCAATACTACTATAATGTGCTAACAGAAAATAGTTTTATATTAATGGGTAATTGGTTAATGGTGTGGAATTTACGTTACTAGGAATCTTGTTAACCCCTCTAACTAAGCTAATATGCTTATGTCGGGTGTGGGTTCATGTCAATAGTGCAAGGTGGGGTTCGAACCAGCGACCTCTCGATCACAAGCCCGTCACCCTTACTATTAGGCTATAATATTTTTTATTATATTATTAATGTATTACTACGAGAAATCTAAGATTGCATAATTATTTATCACGTACCTGAAACAAGCACATACAGAAAACTATATTGCCATATATAAATGAACTCACTTATACAGCTTCGAATACACTCATAGCCGAAAGAGTCCTTCCACGAAAAGAGAAAAACGTGACAATGCATTTATTCACATATAAAAATATTCTCAATTTAAATTGCACACGTTTCGTTTTGTTTTTATTGGCAAGTTTATGCTATTTTCACACCAGCCTGGTATAATAAATCGTCCGTATAATTGTGGAGGCTTGAGACAACTGTAAAATGTCACCATAATTTTCTGTATACTGTTATGGTCTTAATGGCACGAAGAATGGCTGTGGGAATAAGGTCAGGTCTACGTTACAGCGGGAACAGGAGAGACTGCGTAACTTGCTATAGACAAACTATACTTTGGAAAGATATTATTTTTGAACCTACGTTCCTGTGAAGTGTAATATACATTTTAAAGTGTGTTATGATTAGATATGTCATATTTTGTCCGATATTGTAATCGTCGGAAGACGTTTTAAAACCAGAACTCTGTCAGTGGCGTCAGTGAGGGGTAGCGCCATATGAATAAAAACACAATACATCGCTATCTGGCCCTAATGACGTTTGTTAGACAAATTCTTAACCGATTCCTTTAAGGCCTGATCTAAAATCTGGAACCTCTTCTGGATGCTTAGCTTAACTATAAACAACATAATTCTTCAGAATACTTTCTTCAAATGGAAGTAATATGTTTATTTCCTCAGCGTCACGGCGGCGGTGCCGGCGTCGGTAATCAAACGCTAGACGTCGCTCCGTCTACATCACCTGCAAGTGTTGCTCCACCATCCATTACTGGAGCACTGCAGGGTACACACAGGTAAAGCTTTAGAATGGTAAACGTAATTATTTGTATGTAATGGTTTACTTACGGCATTTTCTTTTTCAAGTTTCCCGACTCGTTTCGGACTTGAACATAATTCTTAAGTAAGGAGTGACAGCGTTGGTATAGTGTATTGTCGAACTTTAGTAACCTAGTCTTCTGTCTCTAGTTAGTGTCTGTAACCTATCTAATTAATGTCATCCACATTTTTTAAATAAAAAGTATGTTTGCAATAGTTATTTAAAACCCATTACACACTACAGTAGCTAGGTACTACGCTATTAGTCCCACCATTTACATCTTGACAGAGCTTAAAGAAGAGTATACAATAGAAAAATCCTATTAATTTAAAAGACACAATTAAAAAAAAAACTTGCTCCTTATAAAGTAAAAAGCTCATAATTAGATATACATTTAAAACGCGGACGACATTTAAATTCAACTCGCATCATGATCAACAATGTTTGTTTACAAAGAGTTCTTTACAAACCTTGTCCGAACTTTTACTACTTTAACTAACAGCAAAGCATCTCACATTTCTTTCACGATGAGAGATAGGAGGACGTTAAACGAATGAGTTCCACTAATTTCTCAACAACAAACCTCGTGTGTATTCCTTGCTGATCTCGGCGTAATATTTCAGCGCTCGCTAACATTTGTTAGCGTGGCCGCCGTCTGACGCGCTCTAACACCCCTGTTCTAACACCTCCGACCCTTATGCTCACCTGGTATTTTGAATCAACATTTGTATGGAATTTGCTAGTTTTGATCGATGTCTGTTTGTGGGAATTCCGATCTTTTTATTGTTAAGCTTAGTGAAAACCAATAGATAGGGTAAAAAAAGTGAATCACTTTTTTTATATAAATTGCTTGTATAAAATATTACATTTTGGTTGAGAGTACTTAACGTAAATTATTTTTCTTAGGTATAAAGGTAGCCATGCCATGATGGAGAGATTGACCTGTCAAAATAACACTACCACAGTTAGCCTTTTAGGGTGCTGCAAAATTACATAGATTTTGAACATTTCTAAAAGTCAAATATAGAGTAAATTCATGATTGAGTGGGTATCGTCCCTTCAGCCCTTACTCTTTAATTAATTCCTATGCGAAATTGATCTTAATTTAGCGGACACGTGATGCAGTTTTCTTGAAAAATAAAATATTTTCAATAAAAGGAACGAATTGGAATCGAAACATTGGCAGTATTCTTTGTACTGTGTGTTATTTGTGTGCCTGTTAAATAAAAAGCAATTTTGCATTGGCATTGTATTAGAATAGAAATTTATTCAAGAGTTTCATAACTCCCAATAGTCCCAAACTTATATTCTTACTATGTTTAGTGGCTTAACAAATATATACAGACACACTTCAATAAAATGTATTTCATAGATGTATAAGAACCCCTAATGTGTCTTTAAGTACCCATTACTTTAAAGTGTGCCTCTTTCAGACCATTAAGTGCAGGTGACAGTCTGTCAGATTATGTTCGAAAGTTCACATGACATTGAAAGAGTCACATTGGTGCGCGTTAGCACAACTTTTTACTTTAAAGTTTGACATAAGTCGAATTTAAAAGAATATCAATCATTTTCACTTCATGCCATTACATTGTAGTGTTTTTTGGACTGTTAATAGCAGTGGTATTTTACCTTTTTTTGTCTTGTTTGTATGACCGAAATTGAAAGAAGGCAACATTTGGATGACCATCAAACGCTTAGAAAAAATGTCAATTTGAGACTAATCACCAAAAGTTCTCAAGTTTGGTTATTTGTGACAAAATGATAACTCGGTAACAGATATAAAAATAAAAAAAATAATGTATGACGCATCATTTTTTTTAATAAAGAATACAATTCCTAACCTGACAACCCTATTCTTCCCGTATACATAAGATTAATTACATATACAGCTTTCCAAGAATAAAATAAGTGAAGTTCTCCGTCTCTATGATGTCCTCAACATGTCAGAAATAGTCACAATAACTAGATATATAATGATATATACATACGGTATATATTAGGTAACAATAAACAGTATATTCAGGGCCTCGACGTGATCCGCGGAGTCCTACAAGCCCACGGGATCGCGCACGTACTGACTAGACGGAGCGCTAAAATGCCGCTGCCAAGTGAATCGGATAAGTGCATTGAATATGCATAATGTTACTTGATGGTAACTAGGAGTAAAGTGCTAATATTATACAGATAATAATGGTTATTTCAAATCAAAACGACGGTGTATTTTTGATTTGTAATATCCATTATGCTAAATTCATTGCTCTTAACAAATTATTATTTCAATTTCGATATCAAATTTATGTATTGAGTAACTAATGTAAAATGAATTATCTTTACATTTTTTTTGTTAAGAAATTTAACTTTAATTATTTCTAGTATTAAGAAAAAAAGAAATAGAATCGGAAAATTCGCTTATTAATATTCTTTGAATGCCCACCGATCCACTCCAAGAATTCATCGCTGCACATCATTTTAGTCAAAAAGAAACTCCAGTAAATTCGCTTATAGCGTCACTAACAGCAAAACAACTCGAGGGACCTACGTGACGTGAACAAATAAAAACTACTTGTTCAACTTTGATAGCAGGAAATTGTTTTAAGCTACGTTCATGTGGAGATTTTGTAGGTGGACTGTCCCAGATGTAGGTAACTTTCAACCCCTGTTTTCTTGAACGGAAAATAAAATAAAGAGTTTGATGTTGACTCTCTGTTTGTTGTTTGTTTTAGTTAGTCTTTGGCAGGTTCGTTAAGCTGGTCTTTAGTTACGGTTAGTTCGTGACAGTAGTGTGTACGGAATGTTTTTTAGTCAATAATGTAGGTTGAGTAATGGCGTATCAATCAACCAATGTTAATTAAATTTGTCCAAATGTTTTTAATATAGCTGTCTAGTTCTTTATGTTAAAAGCAGATTTATAATGAATCTTGCGTACATTTCTTAAATCATACTTGCGTATTGAATTCAGTTTTTATAATTAAGTGTTTATGCAGTTATTTATGGATTACAAATTGAAAAAGGAACCGTTATTTTTTTACGTTCGTACTAGCTGTTTATCGCAGTGTCGGTTACCGCAGCAAAAAGTAGCCCTTTCTTAGGATCCAAGCTCACCTCATACCAAGTTTCATGTAAATCAGTTAACCGTGAAAGCGTGACAGACAGACAGAAAGACAGAGTTAATTTCGAATTTATAATATTAATATGTACTAGGTAAGAAAATTATTAAACATGCATGTAGTAGGTTTATTGGTATATTTATGTACTAATAATTTGTAATGTACATGGTGTTTGATAGGGAAAATATGGTTGATTAAGGGGACTATTTACTTCACCGTTTTATTTAAAGTCCTAAGTGTCGTGGTTCCATTCACCCATATTTTTTTGAAGATCTCATTTCCAAACACTCTGTTATGTATATTGTAGTTTTTCATCTACTCTGTATTTGGAACGAGCTATGTTTACAAACACAATTCCAGCGCCATGCATGCATATGTACGTCATTGGAGAATCCAATTTCCTCAGTACGTGAAAATTTTCCGTTAGACAGGCATCGATATTGTGAAGACGTGTTAGCTATCATATCACATGTTGTGTCTCATCAGGTTCAATCATGATCTAGGACTGAGGTAAGCTAGTTCAGATGTGAAACACCTTTTGGTGTAAAACCTAAGAAAAAATATTGGCACGGTTCCAAAATGTCGTTATTCGACGAAGAACTGAACTTTTTATTCGTTTTATTAACAATAAGTAAACTGTATTTTGATAACACAAACACGAAATGCAACTTCGATGGAAGTAAGTGTAAAAGTTAAGTCTCTTCACAGTTTTGAGTAAGATCAAGATTTTTTGACAATATTTGATTATCCTATTTTATAAACGTGACCTTTAAATATTTATTTGTTTCATGCAACTACAATACAGAAAAGCTTAGAGAACAACAGCCAGTCCTGTCTAGAGATAAAGAGAGTCTAGAGGTAAAGTGGTAGAGGGTTTACTTAGAGTACCTATAATATAATAAATAAGTGTAAAGAGTGTATAAAGAGTAAGAGAGTATGAACTGTAAGCACTAGAATGAACATCACATGTCCAATGTCGTAAAATTAGTGCCAAAACAGAGAAAGAGAAATTAATATTATCACAAAACCTAATATTACCATAATAATATTTAAATATTTTCTCCCATAGTCGCACGGAAAATCCATTAAATCAATAAGCGGTCGTAGTACTTACAGTTAAAATTTTGCTTACGATCAGCACAACGGGCTACTAGCGATGCGCGCACTCTATGCTTGTTTATGTATACTGAAATGTTTTATCAGCCTGTAAACTCGACATGATTAAATTAAAAACATAAATTTGTTAACTCAAGCATAATATAAGTATGCGGATAAAAGGACCAACTTGATTATACACTAATTAATTCAATTGTATTATCAAAGAGTTATGTTGTTCAGTTTTGCAATGAGATAAACTTTCAAGCGTAATCAAATTTCTCAGTCAGGTCACTTGGTTGACTTTAAATACTGTTTGAAATGAGATTGTTTGTCTTTAAAACATTAAGATGTTATAAAGTTATTAGCTAAGCTATTAACTAGCTGAAATTAGGTTTATTTTTTATTTTTACAGTCTACATAGACTAAACGTATCATTTTGTTGATTCTTTACACGAACCATTAGTAAGTTTAAAAAAATTAATAGTTAGTTGAATTTTAAAATAACTTTAACCTGATTTTTAAGATAAAAAGTTTTTACAAAATTATTAAAATTTGGAAAATGTTTCCTACATAAAAATAGAATGATATAGAATATAATTATTTAAAAGCGGCCAATCTTATCAGTGTGATTTCACCCTCTCGACTTGTCGGCATTGCACACGCCACTGTCCTTCATTTAACAGTAGATCAACCTTTGTAATTTGACCATTTGTCTTACTTAACCTGTTAAGATAGTAATTTTACTACTGAAGGTGCTTCGTACACATCTGTGTACCACTATCACATATCACATCTATGTGAGTTTCGTTTGAATTCTATCTATATGAGTGTCTTTTGAGTTAATAACGACTTAAGTCCACACCGATTTTGTTAATGAGGGTTATCGTTATTAATTTCGCCGCCCGGGGCGCTAGTCGCACGCGAGGTTATTCCACGGTTTGTTGATGGGCTTTGAATGCTGCCGCGCCAGTGGCGCCAACTGGTGAGCGCATTAACGGTAGCCCTCATTGTTGGTACGGTAGGCTAAGTTAATATTCTAAGAATATATAGACACCTAAATAAAATTAGTTATATTATATAAGTAGAATTATGTAAAGTACCTACCAATATTTAGATTTACCTCAGAGAATTTAAAAAAACAGGTGAAAATTGTAAAAATATGTGAGATCAAAAGAAATAAACACCCCCACTCACACACACACAAAATAAGTTGGGTAACACTTGTAAAATGAAATCAATGTGGACAAAATCAAATTAATTGCTCTAAACCCAAAGTAAGTGGCAAGCATTTGTGTTATGGAAACAGAGACGACAAAATACCAAAAACACCGAGAACAAGAAAATGTAGAAATGTGGTTTTCTACATTCTCCCGTCCGGGGATCGCAACTGGGCCCTCAGAGCTAGCGGCACCTAACCTGTGGGTAAGGCTGTCTATAGTATTTTTGTACTAAAAGGCTTAACAAATATCAAAGTTCTCCTACTTTATTACCTGTACTTGGCCTGCCGTCTAGCACAGTAAGCGTAGATAAGTTAAATTGGAAAAGCGATCATCTTCGCTCTACTGTCTCCCTAGTACACTGCTAGGAATATTATAAATTGTAAAGTGAAAATATAAAGAGACAATGGGTAATAGTAAAAAAGGTACTACTTTATTTGGCTTGAGAGTGATTCGAGATAGAATATCAGATACTTGCTGCCCCGGCATCGCACTGGTGGTGTGAGATTTAATTTCTCTTATACAAACCTTGTCCTATAACAAAAATATTCATAGGTCCAGCCGTTCGTGAGTTTTGGTAATACTATCGAACAGTAATTCATTTGTATACACAATATAAGAAGATTCTGTAATGTCAAATGGTACAATGATGGTCTCATTGTTAATAGCGAAGTCATCCCGACAACTCGAGATAGACACTTTCAGTTCCGAACAAAATTTCAAATAAAAATAAAAGTGACAGTCTTGCATCCTATCATAGGAAATATATATTATAATTGCATTCGGAGATCATCTAAAAAAGACCGATCCTACAAATTCAAATAATACCAAGTTTCTCTGTACAATTATTTCTTTTCTTGCCGCAGTGGGGTAAAAATAGGTACCATGAAGTCCCTTAAATGAGTGTATGCACGTTGCCCTGATTAATTTCCATATATCACATTACGAATTATCTCCATAAAAAATACTAACTCACACGTATCATGTAAAACACCAGAATCCGCACTTCATTAAACTTCCACCATACAAACATACGATAAAAAAAAATACACGAACTAACGAACATTAATCTTCTACGTGGTAAATAGTCATTCATAACGCGTTACGTCATCGTAAGGGCAAGTTCACACCTAGTCGGGTCACGTCGCGTTATCAAAGTAATTTACACGGCGCGCGGCAACTCCATCTAAGTTGGCAAAGTTGGTTGATTAGGCGCGTGAGGCGACCCAGCCGCGGTAATTATTTCCTTAGTCGTGCCGATAGATCGCGTCTGCGGCGCGTTTTATTCGCAGGTGGGATTATGATAGCTTGTACGTCTTTTTTATTCGACTGACATGGGTTATTTTAAGTTTTTTTACCCGATGGCGACAGAAGGAGGTAATATGTATGTAGGTATGTACCTATGTATATTTTCTGCACGCTCTTTAGTCTAAAGGGCTTGATGGATTTTATCGAGAGATGTCGTTAGATTCGTCTCAATTTATGAGTGACACTGGATAGATTTTTGTTCTTTTTAGGGTTAATTTTTTTTATTTACCTTTGTTTATAATTTACTTGTATATTTTTACAAATTGATTGTTTTTTGTATAAGTTACATTTCGTGTAGTAGATGTAGGTTTGTGCTTACATCCGTCTTCTCAAGAGGGTTACTAGAAGTTCCAGCTTAAATTGCTTTGTGTAATAGAACAGGTCAAAATATTGACATTGGAAAATTATTATTTTTTTGTCAGAGGCGTTTTAAAATAACCAAGAAATTAATGCTGATATTTATTTTACTTGTATTTATTACTATTAGTATATTTGAAACACAAAAAATTAGAAAGTACATTAGTCGTATTTAATATAGTCTTTATTTTATTCAACCACGCAATAAATTAATACTATCTAAAAATCTTATTGTATCATATCGTTAACGTATCAAACATCTATCAAAATATCCATTTAATTCCTGGCTTTGTAACAAAATTTTAAACAAAATTTAGAAGAGATCAAGATTAATTTAAGTATATAAAGTCGCCTACTTAACTGTGAGATGCATTAATTTAGTGATCTCATAATCTTATTGGTATAGTTGGGCTTCGGATCATTCGTTTTTTTATTAGTATGTTCGGATGATCTCTGATATCTAGTGTGCACCGCTGCCCTCTAATAATTATGTCCAAAACAAGAGGTGTTCTTTTCAAAAAATATTTTCGTTAAACGACACTTCTTAAGAATTATTTTTAACTGGCCATTTTTAATGTTATGCAGCATGGACTTAGAAATATTTCATTATTGTCATCTCAAGTCTTAGAAAGCCGTAGGTATTAGATTCAATGTAGTGTCGACATTAGTGATTGCGTTCCTCAATCTATAAGAAGAGTGCAAGGATAGTAGACAACAATTTTTCCTGCGTAATTAATCACCTATGATACTATATTGGTAACACCATTTGGGTTGAACATTATACGTAACGAATTAAAAAAAAATCGTGAAATTTATTGCGAACAGGATTATGTTAAATTAATAATCTGTACAAAATATATTGCGTATATTTAATGTAAACTGCGGGACAGGATAATTTGTGTTCGAATTTTAATAATTATACTTTTGGAAGTAAAGTAATTTTGTTGCTATAGTAACTGCGTATTTGGAAATGTTGATAGTCTTTTGTTAAGTGTGTTGCTTTTGACTTTTCCTGTTTGTGCGTTGCTTCGATCCCAGGGAAATGTATTGTTTACAGTTTTGTTAAAGATAGAAACAAAAGACGCCCGTTTAGTTGTGAAAGCAAAACAAATAGTTAACGGTGGTTTGTTTTGAATTTTGTGCAGTTTTTGTTGTGCTGTATTGTATGTATTGGCTGTTGCAGTTAATTGCCATTTAACGCTAGCTATTCTATTTATACGAAACTGTCATATACAAATTATACAAAAATAGGTAACTATTTATTTAAAATGAAAATAAACGTACTGTAATCTAAATAAACTATACTCAAGTTACTAATTTAAAAATAATAAACAAGCCTTGTCTTTTATAAGCACTAAACAGCTCCGAACAAAATAATTTCTTTCATCAAACTTAAACAACTAGCAAAGATGCATTATATTCTCATTCTTGGAAGTTCAAGATAATTATTCCGTTATTAAAACTATAAGCCAGTTGAAGGAAAAATGATTCGAAACTTTCCTACAGGTATCAAGTTCTAGAGAATAATTTTCAAAATTAAACTTGTTTAAAAAGTAAGAAATGTAAATTAAAGTGGGTTCAGTTGAAAAACAACATCGTTCTGCATTAATGGCAGTGTTCTCGGGTTAAGATCACACTGCACCAAAAAGGTTAGGCTATAGATTTTTATGGCATGCTAAAAAGAAACGTTGGTATTACTGTAAATATTAAATGTATGTAAGTTTGTTTCCTATGGAAAAAAGAGAGGTAGATGTGTGGGAAAGAGAGGGAGCGTTATTAGACGTAAGCGCAGGTACGGAAGAGTGTTGCATATAATATTTATTCAAGTAATCAGTTGATAATGCGAAAATTGAATCGTGTTTTGTTTTTTAATGTTCGTACCGGCCTATAGAGATCTAGTCACAAGGATATTTGAACACAGTTGAGATACCAATCTGCGAATTTCTGAAATTGGCAGATTTTCATTAGTTATTGTTCACGTAAGGTTTGTTTCATATTTTTAACAATTTAGGTAAAGGAGTAACTTAGTAATATATAATAGTCTAATCAAGCTGAAGAGTTTGTTTGTTCACGCTTATCTTTGAAACTACAATACTTAATTGAAAATAACTTTTTGAAAAAAAAATTGATGGCCCTATTCTCGAGGCAGGTTATTAGCTTATAGGCTATTTAACATAATGTTACTTGCCTTCGGAGAAAAGTAAGGCGGGTGAAACCGTGGGGCAAAGCTAAAGTATAAAGCACTCAGGTTCTGATAATAGTTTTCAATTATGATAGTCCATAATTGATATCATTTTCCCGTTGCACAATGTATTTTTTCTACGCTAAATATTTAATGAAATATAAAATATTTGTCACAAGAATGAATAACATGTTATTTAAAATTTTAATGATCAGAGTTTTTTTTTAATTAGGTAGCCTTTGTAAATCGTAGTTTCGTTTGCGCCGACACGGTTTGTCCAAAATAAATAATAATTGTACCTTTGCCGGTACGTTGACAATGGATGACTAGTTAATGTATTGTAATGTCAATTTCTGCATATCTTTTTTTGTATGTGTGCCCATTGTTGCTATTTAATAAAAGTCGTTTGAAATATGAGCCATGTAGCTATAGATGACGAGTATTCTATATTAAGACAAAGAAATGAGCGATCTTGATCCCCGCATATGACAACTATTTGTGTGATGCTTAAATATTTGTTGGAGACTAAATAACCTGTTTTTAATGTTGTTTAATACGTTTGAATGTACAAGTTTTACACAATTAAATAAATAAAAAAAACATTTATTTAAAAAATATATTTTTAAATAAATGTGGGACCATCACATACATTGGTCTGAACCCACAGTAAGTAACCCACACGACCCGAAACAAAGTAGAAAAGTAGCTTTCTACATTGACCCGTCCGGGGATCGAACCCGGGACCTCAGAGCTACTTACAGCTAGAAAATCGTCCATAGAGGTCGTCTTAATTAAAATTACTGAAATACATACAATCACAGCGCCAATACAACATATATGGTTATAGCACAAAACTTTTAATATAGCTTAAAGTGCTTCACTTACTTATAACCTAGCACACATAAGGAACGTCGCAAGTTTAGACATTAAGATAAGACGAATTGTTCGCCTGTTATTACAAATGGTTTCTTAATGCGCACAGATACGTTTGCAATCACTTAATTATATGAAGTTTAATCATTCTTATTAAAATTTTGATTTAACATTTTGTTTGTTCGTATGTAATTTAATTTATTTCATCTTCCTAATTTATAGCCAATTTTAAGGATGTAGACTCTCTTGTACGTATATACATGTATGTACGTATATACTATATGCATGTATGTATATAAGCAGAGCCTGGAACGTTGATAGAATAACTCAATTTATTAGAATATAAAATAGTTGCATTATGTCTATGTAATCCGCGTAGCAGTTACGTCTGCTACGTCGTAGAGGCTACAGCTAACTTCACAATTGAAAATTTAAAGCAAAAGTGTCGTTATTTAAAGTATCTTTTAATAAAAACAATATTATTAAAATATTTCAATTAACAATGTTCTAGACTAAAGCAATTATTGTTTAAATATATTAAACACTCAAATACGAATAAACAACGATACGTCTTATCATTCACAAGAACAAACACAAACCAGAATTAAACAGCTATATAAATAAATCATGTGCTACACACAATAACATTAAAAGGTAGAGCTAAAGTATGAGTTATATGAAACGGAGGCAGTGGGCAACCTTCCAAACTGACTTTACTCGCGCTAGGAGACTAGACTATCTCCACTGTGTTTTTATTATAAATAGAAATTAACTGTTGGTTGCTATACTAACAATACTAATATAAGTAAATGTGTAATAGAGAATTTATCTCATTTATTATTATTATTTAATTAAATACAAATAGTAGAAAGGAAAAACTTGAAACCTCCTGAACGTTATCAAGCACCAATATTTTCAACATTTTTATTTTCCTTCTTATGTTTTGTATACATTTACTACGTTATTAACAACATAAGTATTTCACCATTACATTACAAAAACAAAATATAACACACGTTAACCAAAAACTAGAATAAGGCAATAAAGCGCAGTGTATACAGTATTTAATTACAGCACATTATGGCCTAATGAGGACATTTCCTAGCCCGCCACACAAACATTATATTTCCTTTAAGTAAATCGAACCCACAACTAATATCGCATTTTACTTGTCCACTGCAGCAACCACAATTTCCTCGCTCATCGAATAATAATCCATTAAACTGCTTTTATTATTGAAGAATAGGAAGATAATTACTAATTTGTAACGTCGATGGCTCAAGGCGAGTTAGGGCCTTCGTATACAAGGCTATGCAAGTCTCCGGGGCCCAAAAACTTTAGCCTCCAAGCGACTATCGCAATACAAACTCTTGAGATCCGTAACATAGAGGCTCGGTTTTGGAGATTTTTTTTATGTTTATTTATTTATAGGAATTACAAAGTAATATGTTAGCCCTTTCGTGGATTATTCTAAGATATATGACTATGTGATGGGAGACAAAGGAAGTCGTTGTTGTGCATAATTATATCTTAAATAGTATGTTAGTAGTAGTATCTTATGCTGCATTTGAGGTAGGGTTACACATTAAGATCTTATCGGCATTGGAGAGTTAGGGCCTTATTTATAATAATCTCGGCGTTGTTTAGTAATGAGGGTGTTCGGGTCATGGCGCATATCTGTCAATTTCCACCAATGAAAGACAATCTACTAGTTCGTAATTGGTTCATCAAATTTACCGCACGCAAGACTAGCGATCCTAGCGGCTTTTTATATCGCGACCACCTTCATTGAATTGATTGAACCTGCTTAGCAATTGCTAAAACCGCCAAGATTTTTCTAAATAAGGCTCTTAAAGTCGTCGGGTATTGGAGACTTACGTAGCCTTGTATAAAAAGGGCCTTATACTTACAAGTACAGTCACGTTCAGTAGGCGCTGCACCGACGAGTCAGTGATTTTTGATAGCCAACGATTGCTTGATGTGGTTTCATTTGGGGTTCTTTTTGATAAAGATTTTTCTATTTCTTTTTTCTATTTTGTTGTTGGGTAAATGTAATAGAATTACAGATGCAGTTTATTGATGATAATGACTAGAAGCACTATTTATTGATGACTTTCATTACATTGTTGTTTATGAAAGGATTTGAAAATTGCAGAGAGAGACATAATAAAAAATAAAAAATACATCTCAACCACGGAAATTGGAAGTTGGCTACCAGACAATACCTTTTGCAGCATTGACTTATTATAGAAGTATTTACTTTATTGTCCGTTGTTGGAATAATTTTAATAATAAAAGCATTCCAAGTAATTATTTGGCGTGTAGTAAATAATGTAGGCAGGTAATTATGCATTTCTTTGATGAAATAAAGGTCGGGATACAAACGGACATGTTCTATGTTTTGTTTTAAGCGCTTAAAAAATACTTAACAGTGTGATGTAACGTGAATGTAATTTGTAAATCAGTTTATCTTGCTAAGTTAGCCTAAAAACTAAAAAAAACCTATTTCAATAATTAGGAGTACTAGCATTCCTCCCTACATCCCCACTCCTACTGAACGAGTTTACTCTCATAAGATTTCATACAACTCCTTAAAATTTCACAATTCAATAGCAACATCGTCTCAGACAAGTTGCGCTTACAATTCGTGGATACTGCTGTATAAATATTTAGGAAAACCGAAACGAGTTCGCGCCCTACTACCGTCTCTTCTCGATAGTGATTAGGATAACTGCCAACAAACTATCCTGCCAACAAACTTAACTTCAAAAACTATTGCGATCTTTACATTGAAATATAGGGTAAACTGTTTCAATTAGTAGTAAGCTCGGATTTTGTTTGCTCCGTTTAGTGCTACGATGTCTACGGTGCTACGAAGCTACGATGTCTTCGTAGTGATTGCTACGGTTTCCTATTGGTTGAAAGATTCCAGTTCTATGAGCTTCTGATTTGTTTTATCTCCTCCAAACAATGACTTATAGTATATTGTGAGAAGGTCTTTCTAAGGCATAAGAATAGTTTAATGAAACAAAATGCGAATTCAATATGCAAAGCCGATTTTATATTTGGACAAACATAATTATGACATAAAAATAACAATTTATACAAAAATCTAAAACAAGAGTAACCCAATTCATCCAATCAATCGTATGTGCAAATCCTCCCTTTCTCCAATTCCAAATGTGTTTAAAAGCATTTGAGGCAAACATCTAGAAAGATCCGCCGTCCGCGATCCATTAGTAATGCACTTGTAAGAGCATTCCGACTAAAAGCATTAAAGAAAACGTCTGTAAACCCCACTACGTTGGAAATACAATTGTTTATTCAAAATGGACGGTCTGCCTTAAACGTCACTTGACACTTGATGGGGTTAAAGAGGTTACGGATAGGTTACGGATTTTGTATACTGACGCTATAATATACTTACAATCGACATGATTCATAAATAAGGTAGAGAAAGGGTTAACCTAGAACTTCTCAAGGGCGAATTTTACTAAAGCAAGATTATTTTATGCAAGACATAATTTTGAATTTTGACAATTCTTTCTTCTTATTTCTCGGAAAAATTATCTGGCGTTGGTAAAATCCGCACTGAATACGGTAGTGGTCTGCATCTGTCTAGTTTGTACATAGCTATGCATTTTGTATGCCAATGGTCAAATACTCAAAAGGAGCACAATTTTCAGAATCATTCTGTTGCCTCTGTCACGTCAAAGTATGCAACGAGTTAACGACAGACTTTTGAGAACGATTTATCATTTTTTTTTTACTGACCTACTCACCACAACGTATATATGGTTCCACCAATGGACAGAGTGATTCAAGCGGCAAGTTTGTGTGTATAATTCATTAATATTTTGTCTACCTGAGTCAAACTGGTTGAGAGGATAGTGTCAATATTAAAATACAATTAAAAAGTTTGTCAATTTTCGCGGAATTTACGCTAATGTTCGTTCATACAAACCTTGTACTGACAATTAAAAACACAACAAAAAACAGCCAAATTGGTGGAGCCGTACTTAAGTGATGCTCCGTCATACATGTGGCAATCGATTCTATATTAATCTCGTTATTTAAATGTGCAAATCTTAATTAAATATCTACGATCCTAATTACTTTAAATAATTTAAAACATTCAACATCCAACTAACGTCTCAAGTCTTGCCAAAATTCGAGAAGATATAACAGAATGAGTTCTAACAAAGCTAAGTAATGTTAATATAATTGCTTAATTCGTAATACCTTCAAAGAAGCATCTTTAAAGCCCGCATAATCCCGCATATGCTGCGTGTGTTCATTCGTTCAATATGCAAATTTCCATGGTTACATGTGTTCTGTTAATGACGTTTTCATTTAATTCGAAACGACTTTGACAGGGAAATGATGTTGATGGTCGTGTACTCTGTAAAGTACACACTCTGCAGAGTACACAAATGTTTGAGGATCTTTTAGTTGATATCGTTATTTACCTTTGTTGGTTTAGTTAGGTAGAAGGTAATTTATTTTCAAACATACAGCTCTAGTTTATCCTGAAAAGGTTAACTTGAGAGGTAAGCGGTAAGCTCACAAACAATATAATTTTTTTTAATAGCCTAAAATGTCCCTCTTCTTGACATAGCCCTACCCACTCTACTTTTACATGTCTCTCTCAAGAACCACGATTAACATATTCTATTAAAGTCTTAAATAAACGTGTCTAGTAATATCAGGTTTTATATTAGTTCAGATTCATTAATATTGATTATCACTGAAAACAATTAACATTATAATAACCTACAAACACAACTTTGCCTTTTTTTTTTTTTTTTTTTTTTTTTTTTTTTTTTTTTGTTTGGGCGGGGGAATCCTCATGGACACCCGCTCGCTCGGGGGAGCGAACGGGTAGTGTCAGACTCTTACTGACTAAACCTGAACCGCCGTGCTACGTCATCCGCGTTTCGTGTTGGTGCGTGGTAATGCATAGCAATTCTTCACGCACCAACCGCGGGGTCCGCTGGCCAATAAGGGCCAGCAGCACACTATCATGATTGGAGACCGACGTGTAAAGAGCGTCGGCCTCTCCACCTCGTACTGGAGCCACACCCGTAGCACGGAATGCGGCCCCCCGTCGTGGGTCCTATAGTTGGACGACGGTCACCCCCGTGCCCGTCGCCCAGGACCCTAGTTAGGGCGGGAGAGCGCGCTCATGCGCGGCCCTGCGCCGCCCCACTCGACGTCGGCGAAACACAACTTTGCCTGAGTTTAAACTACACGTGTGTGTTTAACACTTACTAACAAATTTATGCTTAGAATTTTAAGCTGAAATTGATTTGTATCGAAAGCTACTCTAACACCGTACTCAGAGACGTTAATGGTTACTTAAAGGATTTCTTACATCGATTTAAGTAAGCCAACTTTATGATTTCTGGAATTTGGCTTACTTAATCGATACTAAGGAATCCCTTAAATCGATTTATGCCAATGCCAATTCTCAGACTTCTGAAGATCGAGTTACGTGAATCAATAATAAAAAATCCCTTAAGTAACCACTAACGTCTCTGAGTGCGGCAGTAAATCTAAAAAAATTCCACGACTAGGGAGCGGCTAATCAATCATCCATCTTGTAATTATAATTGGAACTTATTTGAAACATTTACAGTAGTTCAATAACGATGGATTAAACTAAAAGTACCTATGTACTGCGAACGGCATGACAGGATGTCACGACGAATGACTAAAAAGAACCTTACAGCCTAGGAATAAAGGTGATGTTTATCTCAAATTGATACTACTGATTTGCAGTTTATTATACGTTATTGTAATTATAATATGGATTTTAATAAATAGGATTCCGGGAATTTTCACATTGAGGTTGTATTGATCTAATGTTACTTTGTATAATTATACAAACATGGTTTCTGCTTATTATTAATATGGATTTAGCAGTGATTTGTAACATGTGTCAAAACATAAACCTACAAATGTATTTATTGATATATCTGGCATTTTACAACATGACAATTAATGTTGAACAAGAGAAAACGTAAAACATGTGTATAATTCATATAATTAAGAAATTATTTAACTGTGTTCTTATAAAAATAACAAAAATCAATAGCATAATAAAAGTTAGTATAGATAAAATCAATTAAAATCGGAAAATATACGGAATTTCGTTTGCCGAAATGTCTAGTTATTCTGAGTGAACAACCGAACTACTGATTCGATTTTGGTTAAATTAATATGGAATCACCTTGGAAACATAGAATCATTGAAATAGATCCCCAATTGTCAAATATAAAAAAATCACATATAATCAAACCTCTCTAATCCAATCACAATAAATTTTGAAACCAGTTAAAAAAATGTAAGACTGGTAATTGTTTTACTAAAAAGACATTCATTATTAAAAACGAATGCCGTAATCACGTTTTGAATACAAATTACATACAATTGAATGAATATAATAAACTAATAAAAATATTAATATAACTTTGCTCACATTTTATTTGAGTGAGAAAGTCTTAACATCAGGCGACAAACATAACGCTCATTGTGAAGTCAGCAACAAGGTACCTTTCAGGCTAATTTTAAGTTCAAACTAACCTATTTAGCCTCGGCCCCGGGCGGCGGCCATAAGGCGCCGACACAAGAAACTATTTTAATAAAAAGTAAGGAATGAAAATTTTTATTTTTATTTCAAAGTGTAAGGTGTAATAATGATAAACATGTAGGCTTTGACAGATAAGGAAAAGGAAAATCTAATGAATTTTTATGTCCTGAATATCACATACATTGCTCTGAACCCAAAATAAGTATTTAAAAGTCTTGTGTTAAGGAAGGCAATGAAGGTACTACAAACTCCCAGACCCGAAACAACGTAGAAAAATGATGATCTACACAGACCCGTCCGGGGAACGAACCTGGAACTTCAGTGCTAGATACCTTAAACAGTATTCTGTGTTTTATTTTTTGTATACTAACGTAAAGATATAATTTTAAATGGCTCTATGAATTATTTCATCACTAAAAACTAAACAATATAAGAACTTTTAAAACGAAATGTTTCACAATGAAGCGCTTTATTTTTAGCTGAAACCAGTAAAACAAACAACAAAAAATGCCTCAAAATTAGAACCAGATATTTTTAAACTTATTAGATTACAAAACAAACTTTGAAGTTATTGCTGTTTTCATAAACTAAGTTTGAACTTTGAAGTACTTCAAAAATAAATTGGAAAACGTGTCACCAGAAATAGTACCATGGCATAACCACCAGCTTCATTATGTATTTTGAAAAAGAAAAGCGACCGCAATTGACAGCAAAATATTAACAATTTTATTTTTGCAAATTGCTAATTGGGATGAGAACAATTTTTTTCATGTTTTTCGGATTGGTTGATAAAATCAATTAGAGAAGTATTTTTTGATTATCTAAAAAAAAGAATAATGGAGATACTCTGACTGGAAATGTCGCGTGACGTCACTTGTAGCGACCATTTTTACTAACACGTGACGTCACAAGCCCATGCTACTGACTATAAAGCGCATTTGTCAATTTTTATAATTTAAATATTTATTGAAATTTAAAAATAGGTGTCAATTTTTTTAGTTTCCGACTGACGGACTAAATGGACATTTCCTTTTCATATCCGCACGCCTATTTAATACGAATTATCAATTTGACAGCAAAGATTGTGCAAATTTTGCTGTTGCTTTGCTTTTGCAAGATACGTAATATCGCCGCGGGTATGGAATTGTTTCCAGCTGCAGTACGCGATAGCCCGAGTTGATTGATAGATAGATTGATGGATGGCACTCGTAAATAAAGTCACTCGAGTTTCTACATATCGGAATTTTTGCCACACATAAAAACTTCACTATTTTCAAACTATTTGTAAGGTATTTTTCATGGATAAACATTGAACGTTACGGTATATGGAGTAAATAAATATTTTTTTTGTGGGACCATTTTTTTGTAATCGTGTTCATACGAGCAAATATGTTGAGTAAATTTGTTGTAATAAATAAAAAACATAGTTATTAGTTACGTGTTTATGGCTGCTCAAAAATCTGACACAGATGTTAGTGGTACACCATCTAAATCATCGTAAAGCATTAAATCCGTTTTTAGCCATGCTTACTGATTGCTCGAAAGGACCATTGCTCCTATACGACTTTGAGAATGGACATTATGTGAGAGAGCAACAGTGGTTGCGAACGTTCCTTCAGATTATCAACTGATTAAATATCCCTCTAACTAGAATTAATTTTTACGCCTAAGCTCCACTTCCCTGATGATCTTCACGACACAACACAACCAACATACATACAAATAGCAGCGGATTACTTTACATATTAACGCTATACCGAATAGGAGGTCAGCAGTAATAGGGGTGTGCAACCCAGCGTATTCGTGATTAGGTTCGTTCCTCGCTAATTCCCAAAGGAGACCCGCGAGCCATGAATACAAATAAAACTGTACATTTGTTCCTCTTGGTAATAAAGCTGCGTGCTCACAAGACTTGGGTTATAAGGTTCATTGTACTCGGAAACATACGCGAAAGAATGATAGTACAGAAAAATCTAAAATAGAAGACTTGACTTCTTTTGACTGCCCGGATTTCAATGTGGTATGAAGAGTCATTATTTGATTTGCCAGTCGGATCGGGATGGTTGGCGTTCTTTAGGGGAGGCTTACGTTCAGCAGTGGACGGCAATTGGCTGATATGATGATGAAGAGTCACCTAATGCTACTGCGCAATATTGCGTTGTCCATCCCATTATGAGTTAGAAGGAACATTATTGGTACGGAACCCAAAACTGCAGTGAGTTTTCTTCACTTCATCAAAGTTAGTGTGGAACAAGTGTGTGGCCGTAGTTACGAGAGATGGAGTTTATTACGCACTTCGACTAATCTGATGCTAACTATGTTTAGTTGTTTAGTGACAATGAAATACTTTATGATGCTGAGTGCTTTGTAGTTTCACGGTTTGATGTTGCATGGAATAAAATTCAATGAGATTGAACCTATTCTTCTTACATTATAGCTAAATTCTTTTTTTATCATTCTGTTCTGATTTTTTAACAAAAAGATTTTTACAAATCCGACTGGCAGAGATTAGCGCGTTCAAACAAAAAAAACTCGTTAGCTTTATTAAATTACTAGCTACCTGCCCGGTTTCGCACCGGTAGTGTGAGATTTTTAAAACATTTGCATAAGTTTTTCTTTATTTTCTTTTGTAAAGTCCATACACATTTGACTGGCCTGTCGGTCTAGTGGTTAGTGACCCTGACTGCTAAACCCCTTTGTGTGATGAGCATGATCATTTGTTTTGTGTCTGGGTGTAATTTATCTATAATATGTATATATTTAGAAATATATAAGTATGTTTATCAGTTGTCTGGTTGCCATAATACAAGCTATGCTTAGTTTGGGATCAGATGACCGTGTGTAAGTTGTCTCAAGATATTATAATATATTATATTATACAACAAGGAACATAACAAAAAAGTAATTATCCGATTTGGTACAGTCCTTTGGAAGTAATGGCGTGACCAAAGGAAATCGGGATACATTTAAATTGTATATATAGATAAGTATAGATTCACTCACTCAAATGACTTATAAATGTAAACACCAAAAAGCTCAAGTATAGCAGCGCCTTTAGTAGCAAAGTTTTAAAATAGATAATCAAATATCAGGGGCAACTTTCAGTCGAGACAGAGTGCCGTCTTCACGTGCAACTCGAATTCACTTTAGTTTTTTGCATAAATTGCAACAGTAAGGCACCTTTGGATGGCTTTCTGATTGTCTCTCTTTTAGTTCGAGTGATGTTAGGGTAAGTTGTTAGTGTAATGATTAATAGTAACTTTGTCATTTGCTGAAATTTTTTATTTAGTTAAACTAGCTGTGTTCCGAGGTTTCAACCGTTTAGGTAGTCGCCGTTATAGACATCGTCTTTTCCGATGTTTTTATAGTTCTTCTGCTAAGCGGGTGGAGACGAATCCAAAAAATCTAATATATTGAAAATCGGTCCACCTGTTTTTGACTGCTAATCCGGTTTTTTATGTATATACATAGATTTGCTCATTGATTACATGTTTGTTTTTTGATATTTCATATTCGTATAAAGAGCAAATACTTTCAATTTGATATCATATATAAAAAACATTATCAAGATTGTTGTACAGGTAGGTAAATAAAAGCATGCTGCAAATTGATGGATGTCATTCCATCATATCATGTTATTTTGACAGATGATGAATGACTCAATATGTAATGTATAACATAATAATATGCAATACTCTGACTAAATAAAACAGAAGTCGCTCTAGCGACTTCTGTGTTGTCCTCTAGGACACAGCACTATTATTTTATTTTTGATTAATTTAATCCCACCAAAAACATGTTCATGTAAAATGTTGCCAAGACGAGACAAGAGGACAAGGGACACTACCGTGCCCCCAAATCTCAATAATAATCTTTTTTTTTATCCAGATCAAAGCATTACTTCAAAGGTTCTTAATTGTTCAGTTTTATTTTGTCGTGTTGGTACGCGATATCTCGGGTATTTTTACTTTCGGGTGTACCTCAGAAATATACTATATAAATTTCATCGAAATAAATACAAAAGTTTGTTTTCAAAATCAAAACAATTGGAAAAAATAACAAGAATCTCGAAATAACGTACTTTGTACTTTCATTTCCGTATATTTTTTGTTTCACATTTATGTATAATCAATTATGATTTAAAACACTAGAAAGAACGTAAAAATGTAAATACATTTTTTAAACACTTTTTTATCAATGTGAGTAAAGAGATTTAGAATAAAAACATAAAATAAACAATCGAATTTAAAGACATTTATAATGCCTTTAAATTCGATTATCGGTTCGGTTCATTTATTGTTAGCACTGTTGTTGACTTTGTATTTAATTACAAATATTCGCTCCGCATGCGTTAATGCGTAACAAATAATTAAAATAATAAGTATTGGGCTGCATCATCTCTCGGACATCTGAATTAACAGATTGTTAATCAGTGTCGGTGAAAGCCAAACCGTAAGGTTGGTTCACTAGATGTCGCATACGTCGCCCGTAAAGACGTAATAAAATAGAAGGCAAAATTTAAACTTCCAGGTAGTGACCTCGGTAGCTTAGTTGGTAAAGCGACTGGCGCGTCAAGCCAGTGGTCGCAGGTTCGAGTCCTGCCTGAGGTTTAAGTTTTTCCTTCTATTATTTGTATTTAATTACTGTTGTTGAAGTTTAAATAAACATTAGCAACAGTTCAAACAATAAATAAACCTCAAACCAGCTCCGCAAGCGGTTGTAAAAATAATAAATATTCCATAGGTTCGGACAGCCATTTAATCGCAGCGGGCCTAATCAAAAGCCTTTCTATGAAATCATCCTTTGAAATTTTAATAACCACCGCGGCCGGCCGCTCGCTTTTTATTGAGCTTCGTACAATGAACAATATTTTGTACTAGATAGGCAACGCAGAAAAAACCGCAAAGGAAAGGTATCATCCGTATCATCGTACAAGATGTAAAACTATGATTGTTTTTAAATTTGTTGTAATAGCGGCAATAACAATACATACTCTGTGAAAATTTTAACTTTTTTTGCTATTAACAGATGCCGACAGACAGGCGGACGGACGGACAGACACTGGACGTTTAGTAATTGGGTTCCATTGGCACCCTTTGCATACGGAACCTTAAAATTGGTCACGGTATAACTTAAGTGCAATACAGAAACCGCAACAAGTAATTTCTAAGCAGGGCCGTCAAAATAAATAGTTTTGATTATCTTATTTCCTCCCACTGTTTTTCCCTATTCCAAATTACCTTCGTTGTGGTTATCAAGTTAATACATTTATTTTTTCAGTTATACCTATTTCAGGTATCGTTGATAATCCTGGATATAGCGTTAAAATAAAGAGCAAGCGAGAGTTCAAAAAATAAGGTACCCTAACCCGTTTGGTGCTCATACTTTTTCTGATCATAAAACTGTGGCACTTCTAGTACAATTTGTCGTTGAATGGCTTCGTAAAAATAAGCAGAGTGGGGCGATTGGCGCGGTTGCCAGCAACACATGTTGTTGTTTTACTTGCCAGAGGAATCACGTGCGTGACGCGCTCTTTAATGCGTGCAATTTGGCATTTGTTTTTACGCATGCATGTGACTGCAAATGACGGTTTTTTTTTTGTAAATCGTGCATGGATTATAGGTATTTTATGTGATGAGTGTATGTAATTGGATAAGACATAGTTCGTATTTAAGAAATTGTAGTTACAAGATAAAAAAAAGGTTTTAATTAAATACCAAATGGTTTATAAAGAAATTGCCTTGTTACTTATTTTCTTTCACTCACATTTTTAGCTAGTTATATAATAGAATAGAATTTCCATAATATCAAATTGTAATATTTACAATATTCTTGCGTGGGAGAATAGATTTTTACACGTACAATATAAATTAAGTTTGGATTAAATTTATTCCAGCTAGCTGTACAAAATATAACGAAGTAATTTAAACATTAATTATTACCCAAAACACGTAAATAAACAAACAGCTAATAAAACATCAAAGTAACAAATTCACATAAGCTTATTACTCAAAAATGTTTACGCATAAAGTACGTTTATGACTGGTGTTTTAATGTGAAAAGCTTGAGTTATACGAATGGCTCGCACTTGACCTTTTTTCATTTCAACCCATAAAATAAAATGAACTTTGAAATATTAATAGCAGGTCGTACTCGTGGGAAGGACGGAGCCACTTTATACCTCACGATTACTTATATTTTTTCAAAAAACATGGTAAATATATTTACCATGTAATATTTACAAAACTCATTAAAGACTTATTTTATTATACGTAATTACACAAAATATTTGTAAATAACAATAATAATATTTTTAAGATTTTATGTAGGTATCACAAAATTGAATGATGGAGTTCTATATTATTTAATTTTTTAACATAAATTATATTACATTTGAAATTCTATATTGGTGTTAAAAAATCTTTACTTAATAGCAAAATAATAGAATTAGTGTTTTGTCATCATCAGTAATTAAATGGTGTTGTTGAGTTTGTCTTTATAAATATTATTTAAATACACACAATTTTTTTACTTCAATTATTTACTACCATTCCTGTCTACCCCATAAATACAAAACATCGTACACTGTAAAAGTCCCAGTCGTCTGCTGCGTCTGGGATCCAAGGGGCCAATTCGTATGAATTGTACACGCCCGCTTAACGATTGTTGCGAACACACCCGGTTCGGTTCCACCCGGGTAAACCAACGAACTGATAAGACACGTAGCCCGGTTAATTTGTCCGTGTACACTGTTTTAAACGTGGTTTAATGTGAAAGTACAGCGGACAGTTTGAGGGTTAATGCGCAATTGTTTTGCGCGGCTAATGGTTTGGTTTTAACCGCTTTTTTGTAGGCATTGTTAATGATAATTAATAAAATTGTTTCTTAAATTACTATTTACTTGAGAATATTTTTGTTTAAAATTAGGTCAAAATAATTGTACAAATATTCTTTGAGTACATTTATTATCTTTTTAAAATACTGAAAATATATTTTGAAAATTATTTTCTGTTATTTGATTGTATAATGAGTTAGGATAAGCCACGATTGTGTTTCAACCAAACCTTGAATTTCTCAGGTTATTTGACATTGCTCACAAATACTCGAGTCTAAGCCCTTTAGGTATTTGTGCGAGTCAGATTTGCATATCTAAATGCAATAAAGACTTAGACAAGATGTTAGACCACATAAGGCCAAACTAAACTATAGTAAGTAAACTAAACTAAAGATGAAAACTGGTTTCTAGTCAAATAATTTATTTATAGCATTTAGTCTTAATCTTTTAGCATCTCTATATAATTCGTTTATACAAGTAGACAAGTCTTATGTATCTCTAATTGACAGGTGGGGTATTTAAATATTTAATGTGTGCTATTATACATTAAATTAAAAGAATAATAATATTAAAAGAATAGTCTACCAAATAGCAATACTACCATGTCTTACGTATGGCTGCCAAACATGGTCACTAAGGAAAGAAGATGAAGTAAATATAGCAATATGCCAAAGGAAAATGGAAAGAAGCATGTTAAGTTTAAAAGTTTCTGATAGAGTAAGCAATATCAAAATAAGAAGTATAACAAAGATAATGGATGTTATAGCTAGAATAAGATCACTTAAATGGAATTGGGCAGGTCATATTTGTAGGTTAGATAATTCTAGATGGACAAAGAGGGTTACAGAATGGATTCCTCTAGAAAGTAAAAGAAGAAGAGGCAGACAGAAAAAGAGATGGCGTGACATTTTCACGCATAGATGTGGACCAGACTGGATGAAAAAAGCGCGTGATAGAGACTTGTGGAAGGATTTAGGGGAGGCCTACGCCGCAGAGGCGACTACTACTATTAAGGATTTTTATAGTACATAAATATAAGTTGTAGTTTCATAAAAAGCAAATATTTTTTTATATTTATTTTTCAATTATTTTAAAAGGCATGTAGTAGAAATAAAGGCTTTTTTATTTTATTTTATTTATTTATTATACATTAAATGCATAAAAAAAATAGATAGACACAAAATCAAAATTCAGAATTGCTATAAAAAATATTATTAACGAAAGATCATATCGGATTTTTCTTTTGTCGTCACGTGACCAACGAAGCTACTCATTAAGATAAAATCCTCATAAAAATAATTGATCAAGAAGAAACGTGCTTTATCCTTATCTTCGTAAGGTCCAATTATCCATAAACCAAATCACTTAATGGGCAAACAAAATATGTAATCAAGGGCCTGCATATCTTCGTGGCCCAGTCTATAATAATTTCGTTTAATGGACCTTCGAATGTGCTAAACGATTAAATAGGGGCAAGTAGGCGATGCTCGCTACGTTGTAATTTTGGATCTCGCCTGGACAAAACCGCTTACTCGATGTGTCTAATGCATATGATTATAGGCTGACAATGTGTTGAGACCCTTACTATGATTTCGCGAATTTTGTGGTTTATTCAGGGAAAATTGAAATAAGCGTAAAAGTTCCTTTTTGAGATATTTTTATTAAGCGTTCTTAGGCCTTCATATTCTTTAGCCAACATTTTATTGAAACATAATATAAGTAGATACTTCAGAACTACAGAGGGCAAATGCAGAAGAACTTTTTCAACTGACTCATTGCCGTCACTATTAATGTCCCACGAAATAGAAAAAGAAATTATCCATACTTATATTATAAATTCGAAGAAGTAACTCTGTCTGGTTGTCTGTTTGTTACGATTTAACGGCTAAACCGCTGAAGAAACTTGATGAACCGATTTTGATGAAACTTGGTAAGGAGTAAGCTTGAAACCAAAGAAAGGGCTTTTGACTACAATAAATGACACTCACGTGAGCCTCGGGCAAAAACGAATAAATAATTGATAAATTAAGAATATTAGAAAGAGATTAGAGATATTACACATTTTAAGGAGCAGTCACACGAGTGTCTGCAAGGAAAATAACACTAAAATATCTCACAACTCAATCACTTAAGTGAGTTAAATTCGAGCACAACTGGTTCTATGCTGAATAGTGTGTACTAAAGTAAATATTAGTGTGGAGCTGAATGCTGGCCGTGTTTGTTGCTACAAGTTAAATACATAACATCTCTCTACTGCGGGGTAAAGATAAATCATACATTCTTCAAAATCAGATGATTCTAGATTGAGTTCATTAGAGCAAGAGTTGTTTAAAAATAAAAGTTATATGGGTTAACTGTTGGATATAATTGAAAACAATATAGATACATGGATAAATACCTACAATACATACAATGCATAGGAGTTAGTAGCAACAATGGCAAATGTAGTTATAAAGTAAGTGTAAGATTTCTAAAAAGTTAATAAAAATCACTATGATTGGTTTCATTGACCGTTAAAAAGTGTTTCTAAGGAGTACAAAAAGGCTGAATGTTATCAATAACTCGAAAAATACTATAAAGCATATCCACGTATAGCGTGAAACCGTGCCATCATTGTCATTTGTCACCGCGGCCATATATCATTGCGATGATACGGAAATATCGGCTGTCACGCAACGCCACTCAAATTTAAAATATAGTTTTTCAGGGTGTGTGCTGATAGATTTAATCAAAAATAGGACATAGTAAAAACATACAATAAATATCAAAACAGATTATGTATCGGTTTATAAATTTTCCACTGCTGGGCACAGGCCTCTTATCATGTAAAGAAGGTACGAGCATTGACCATCGCGCTTGCTTACTTGCGGATTGGTGATTTTAATTTTTGGAATCCAGGTTTTCTCACGAAGTTTTTCCTTTACCGCCAATGCTGTCTTAGAATAATTATAAAGAACTAGCTGTCCCCCGCGACTTTGTCCGCGTGTTTTAGTTTCAACGGTTTTTCATTTTTGGGACATTTTTCATTTATGCTCCGCTCCTATTAGTCGTAGCGTGATGTTATATAGCCTATAGCCTTCCTCAATAAATGAGCTATCCAACACTAAAAGAATTTTTCAAATCGGACCAGTAGTTCCTGAGATTAGCGCGTTCAAACAAACAAACAAACAAACAAACAAACTCTTCAGCTTTATAATATTAGTATAGATGTAAGTACAATAAGCTTTATGATAAGATTTCTATTATTTAGGAGCATTTGATACTATGTAATAATAAATTGTAGCATACATTAAGTAATGTCGGTTTCTATCTTACATGAAACTTTGTATTCTGTAAGCCAGCAGTAAGCAAATTTCTAAGTCATTACAAAATATGGTATTACAACGCACACAGCTAGGATATGAGTACGCTACTCTTTAGTATACGGTGGTCGATGTGTGGTCGCATCGATTTTAATAACCAGACCACTAAACTTCGGTCGCGATGGCTCTGCTAATGAATTTCTGTGTGGTTTCCATACTACGTTTAATTATTCGTGTATGTAAATAAATAGTGCGTGACATTTTGTTGGCGCGTTTTATCAAGTATTTTAGGGTTAGTTTATTTACATATAGAAACCCTCGACTGCCGCGTGGAGTGTGATACGTCGCTTGCAACTGCGGGAAAATGTATGGCTGTTACATTATATCTACACAACACAATTATGTCTTTTTTAATATATTTTATTAGACACTTCGTGTAATAAAAGATAGATTCTTGGCTTATTAAATACTTATCTATTCTAATATATAAAGCTGAAGAGTTTGTTTGTTTGAACGCGCTAATCTCAGGAACTGGTCCGATTTGAAAAATTCTTTCAGTGCTGGACAGCCCATTGATTGAGAAAGGCTATAAGCTATATAACATTACGCTGCGACTAAAAAGAGCTGAGCATAAATAAAAATGTTGCAAAAATGAAACACCGTTGAAACACGCGGACAAAGTCGCGGGGCACACACACAGACAGCTAGTTGTATATATTACGTATTATATTATATTGTTATATACGTATTCTTGGCTTGATAACCTTCAGGTATATTGTCAAAGAAACAATAATAGTAGCTCACTATAATAAATAAAATAAAACTTATATTGGGAGGCGAGGGTATGTTTACAGTAGGTACCTACAACAGTAGACACCAGTCCATAAGGCCTTTGAAAATTAATAAAGTAAATTCTACATTAATTCAATCCTATAATTGATTGATCTCAAAGTAATACTTAAGTGACATTATTTAAGATATTGATCACCGGCCATTTTGTCCGATTTGATGAAATTTTCGCATGATAAATCTGAGGTTACGCAGAGCTACGAAACAAATACAGGTGATATTAATCAAAGCAAGTCTGTTTAACACAAATTACTTAAGTGTGGAGTTTGATCTAATTTTTTCATAGCCCACATTAGATCCCATTGCTGGGCAAAAGCCTCCCTTTTCCTTTTCTAAACCACTCTATCTTTTGCGATTTCTGGCCACGCGCGCTCCGATCTTGTTCTACATGCTATAAGATAATAATATAACTGTCTTATTTTTGTAGTTTTATTATTTATCATTACTTATTCATTGCCTCATGCATTTTCGCAGTATTGTGGATATCTTTTGGTATTTTTTCATCACCAATTAATTCCATTTTATAATAAATTTCTATCACAAATCCAGTTTAGTAAGTTAACAGTCAATAAGCAAATCATAAGCGAAAACTTTTAAAAACATTCTAATATATTCAACTGCAACTTACATCAATTTATGCTAACAAATCTCGGCAAGTCTTCGTAACTCGTGGTGCGAAAGTTGAGCCAACAATGATTTGGTTTTATTAAAGCGACATCTGTTCTCCGCGTACAAACGGCGCGAATTAAATACTTGCGTCGATTTTATTGCCTGCATTCTGTTAACAATGTCACATTATTCACTTTGTGTGGTATTGCGGTGAATACGACACGGTTGGCTAGGGTGCGAGTAGAGAACAAAATGTAGATGCTTACGGGTTAAGCACGTGGGATGCTGTTTCCGTTATCATCCTACGAAGATACCCTATACTTGTTGACTGCAGACTCAACAATAATGTAATGAAAATACTAGGACACAATGATCGAGGCATTACGCTCTAGGGCGTCTAAAGTGAGGCATTAAAATTCTGGGAATTGGTGTAGTTCCATTTAGTCTATTTCTATCATCATCTTCATGATCTGTTTCATTTACTAATAACATGTGAATCTCGACAGTTTTTAAACGTCTCGCTGGATTGATATGCTTCTTCATTAATTAAAAATCATCGCTAGGAAATTACTGTTTTTTTATTGAAACAAAACAAAAATTATAAAAGACCATGTTTACCAGAAAGTTTCTAAAAAACTACGAATTTTAAAAGTAGCTTAATAATTTGCACTTTAACCAGAAAATTTCTAAAGTAGTCCAGACATCCTTTTGCGCAGTAACATTACGTTTTAATGATATACCTAACATAAAGTTATATACACAGACACTGATTCGGTGCTCTGTGCTTATATACCACTACACTAAACACAAATTAAGAGTAAAACAGACTAAAGTGTCACTATTCCATAAAATACTTGGTAGGCGGATCATTCGAGCTAATTTCGAGAACAGTTTGTACCGACAATGCGTTTTACTGTCTATCGGGTTTCCACCCCATAAATGTCGGGGGACGCATTGATTGCCGACTCAGATTTTGTTCAATTTGCATTTTATAATTAAAGAATTAGATGTCTTCGGTAAAGGTGAGGCTCGACTGTTAAATGACAGAGTTTCCTTCAAAGTTTGTCTTATCTAAGGAAGGATTTTTATTAGTCTGTATTTTTAAAAGTAGGTAATGATTTTATGATTTGTTTAGTGCCCCATTGCTAACCTCTTGTTGTGTGTGAAAAGGTTCCTTATGTAAATGTAAAGACTTTGATCAGTTTATTTGGTGCATATGGTATGGATTCTTGAATATTAAGTTCTGAATGCATCATTGTACTCGTCCTGCCAAATCGGTCCACCAGCTCTCAAGTGATGCCCCGCCATACATGCGGCAATTAATTTTTATATATATTTAATTACTAAAGAACTCGCAACCTTTATAAAAAAAATATTAATTGGCCAAAACTAGGGTACAACGTTTAAGACACTTTCTACCAGTTAACAAAGTAGTAACTAATAACTAACTTAAAATCCACTAAACTATCTCTCATACAATTCAGTCATCATCATCTCGCTCAGCCCAGCTCTCTTATTTCTATGTCATCTCGTCCTGCGGCGTGACGCGACGTCGTTCCTCGAAGACAGTTTATTTGTACTGCCGCGTCGACTTTTACATTTTAATGGCGCGTTTTCGTCGACGCTTTTTCTTTAGTGCCAGGCGATGATTTGAGGGTTAAGATGTACAGCCTATTTCGGCAGGATTTTTGGAGAAGGCTTGAATATTTGTAAGAATTTTAGCATTATAGAAGACTGACGGCGTTTCCCGCGGCTCCGCCCGCGTTAATGTCGGTTATCACGGCAAAAAGTAACCTATGTCCTTTCTCAGGATCTATACTATCTGTGTACCAAATTTAATTTAAATCGTTTCGAGTTATTTTCGAATTTATAATACTAGTAAGGATTGTGAAGTTGAATCTTAGCAAAAGTAAAATAAAAAATGTTATTGTAAATAATAATTAGTTTCATTATGGAAGTAAAGAAATAAATAATCAATATTTTATACACAAATGCTTATCCCATGCGGGGATCGAACCCACAGCACGTCGCACACAGTGGTAATTGGCGTGGTGACCTATACCACTCGGCTATCAAATAAATAGTATGCATAAGTATAATTCTCACAAGGTAGTATGTAAGTATTAAATAGTGTGTAAGTCTTACGATGTATTCAGCTCCTGGCTTGTCTTATTAAATATTAACCCCAATCTAGGGACTCACCATAAAAATATAAATTCAAATCCTACCTTTTCAGATACAGAAAATGTATGTAAAATGTATTATTTAAAACTAAATGCATATGAATAGTTGGGGGCCCCGCGGGGCGCGTTCCATCCGCCTAATGTAAAGATATAGCGATCCTCTCTTAATATTTTATGTTACATTTCATATGTACCGTCGTGATAAATTCTCTTAACCTGAATATTATGGAAGGAAAAGGTTATGTATGTGAGAACTAGTTTGTTTTTAATTCTGGAGGCTCGTTTTTGCATTAGAAGTTTAGCGACAAACTTATAGGTAGATTAAGTGTATAATACCTCCGGATGTTTGTGGTACCTTCGTTGTCTCTAATTCCTTAACACAAGTCCTTTAGCTACTTACTTTGGGTTCAGAGCAATGTATGTGATGTTTTCCACATTTTAAATGTTACTTTATTTTTTAACCTATTTCTGTTAGAAGTAATAGTTGTGAGTAAATTACTTGGCTTTAATATCTTAATGCCCTTTTACATAAGTCTTTACGACAGAAACATTATCTAAGAGCATTTTCTTAGCTTGTGGCGTATCTTAAATTTTTGAATGAATTAAATAAAATGCAGTACTTTGGGAATACACCCATATTTTGTAGAATAGAACAGATATAGTTTATTTGCAAAGAATGTAGGTTACTTAAATAAACGCTATGTATCCATAGCATTATATTAAATCCAGTAAACTGTACCATAATAGCGCGCAATTTATGAGATTATTTACACTATACAATGTTTTAGAATACATACATTTTTATATTGCATTTTACTTACATAGCTGTAATAGTCTACGCGGATCGTAAGCCCTTTGTAATACCAATACTACTATCAATATACATAAACCATGTAAAACAAGGGCTGTACTATGCAGTGTGTTTGTTATGAACAGATCTAGTTTACTACGAGCTCTTAAAGCAGGACTGTCACGGTCGTGGAAAAGAGACGCCGCTACTGGCAGTGTAGTGCGCCATCTCCCTTCCACAATGACCACAGTCCTGCTTTGATAGCTCATGGTAGAGGCATAGTTATCTAGGCGTCTATAGGCGTAATATTTATAGGACAACAGTTACTACAGCAGTTGGAGCTATGCCCAACAAGACGAAGGTTACCTTTGTTAGAACAAGCCGAGCGTGTAAACAAGGCTTTACAGTACGGGTTACAAAACTTATACTCAATCTGGAATGTATATGAAATTAATATGTCCTGGGAAATGGATGTTAAAAGCCTTTTGTCCTTTCTAATTGACTAAATAAAAATTTCAGCTCATATTTATTTAAAACGTTACATTTTTTAAAACTGATAAAAATTCAAACAACTATTTAGCTATGATAAAATGTATAAACATTTTAAAATGTACCATCAAAATGACAAACAAAACACGTACGATAAAAAATATTGACAACAACTTATATAATAAATGAGAGTAGCACTGTTTCATTCGATATTTATTCCTGAAACCAATGAACTCTAACTGAATTCTGAAGCATTAAAATGTTTATTACCGTTGCTGTAATGAACTCTAAGAAACTATAACCACAGCAAACTATACAATACCATCAAATTTTTATCACTGGCTGCAAAACATCGCAGAATATTATCTACATAGTAAATTATAGTTCCATATATAAAAAAATAACGGAAATTGCATCAATAAAGAAAAAATAACAGCACAGGATGTGATCGCGCTTCCGTTCCAAAACGATGTGGCAATAGAGTAGTGAGTGAATGGAGTTATCGTGTTTGTAAAGTATTTTAAATAGGTTGAGGACTTTACTGCCGTACTCAGAGACGTGAATGGTTACTTAAGCGATTCTTATTATCGATTTAAATGAACCAACTTTCAGACTCGGTCTCTAGATGCGGCAGTTGGCAGTAGATTTAAGTAAAATATTGGTGTCCAGGTGAATCCCTTGTGACTGGAAACTTACAACAACATGGTTTAGGGACTGATTAGGCATAAGTTATCTATATGATAGTCAGCATTACCGTAGCAGAAATAAAATAGAATCATGAGAAAAACCAGTAGATTGGCATGTAAGCTTTAACTGCAATAGTATCGTAATAAAAGTAACATCAACACAAAGCATTAGTAAATATGTATTTGCGAAGACCGGATTTAAATTGGAAAATATGCACGTAATACTCCATCTACTTGTTATTCTGTGTCAGCGAGCATTTTCCTCCAGACAATACGAAACCAAACGTACAGACACGCAGACAAAGTATTTGTATTGTTTTCACTTTTTTTTCATCTACCCTCATTCTTGCGTTATTTCCCTGAAGACTTACTGGAACAAATAATGACCTATTCCGTGTATAAAAGAAAAAAGTGGCTTCGGAATAGCAAATAATTGGAGGATCGTACCTGTCTTATTCAGAAAACAGATGTATTGTTTTGTAAGATTTGAGTACATGCGAAATTCCGAGATACTGTTTTTGTACGCTAGAAATGAGTAAGGCGATTTGAAACTAGAGATAAATACACTTTTTTTAGTCTAATCTTGTAATTTGCTCTAAATTCAGAATTCTTGAATAAACTATAATTAAATCTTTGTATAGCAAGTTAACGCAACTTAAAAGTTTTAAAAATATATTATAAGTATATAGTAAATTTAGAGTCAGAGTAACGTTAAACTATTTAATATTTTTGAATAAACCCAATACTATTTATAGAAATATTTATCATTAACAATCAACGTTTATTTCGTATCCCAAAATATTGCAAACATTCCTTAAATATTAAAGTAACAAACAATAATAAAATACCGAAATGCATCAGCAAACAATTCATATTTAATTCAACACTAAAAATTCATGTCGCCCTTCACGCGGACGTAATGAGGTGGCGAACAGTAAGGGACGCGATAAAATTGTAACCCCATAGATCATAGCTTGCATTAAGGGTGTGATGTAAGGGTGTAAAAAACTGAAGTCTCAAGCCCTGCGAGTTGGAATACATCGGGGTTCGGAACCCCTGTAGCGTTAAATTTAACTGGAGGTCCCACGCAGGGATGTTTATAAAAGCAGTTAAGTGCATTATTCGCTTTGTTGTGTGGGGTGGGGGAGGAATGCGAAATGTAATTAAAATATTTGAAAAATGTGATGACTATTTATTGCAATTCATGCTTTGGTGGATTATAGTGTTTCATTTTGGTGATGAGGGGAAAGCTTCCCCGAGTTATAATACCTATCTCTTACATCAGCAACCGACCAATATCAACACCAGCAGTTTCTATGTTAGAATGCTGTAAATAATATATTTCTTTTTATAAACGACTCGTGTAGTAGTGATTTTCATCACTGTATCGCGGGGGATTTCGAAAACATTCAATTCACAAACACAAAGAACATCCAGACTTAAAACGAGCATTTGTAGAACCCACAAATACTTGTCTTATGCGGGGATAGAACCCGCGGCACGGCGTGCACAGTGGTAATTGGCACGGTGACCTACACCACTCGGCTATCCGTGCAGTCGAAATATTTTATATACCTCAGTGCTTTTATCACGTTCCTGCCTCTGCATCACCCTAAAGTCAACTAGCAAAAAATGATTTTTAGCATTAATTTTACCTAAAAAAGTGTTAAATAAATAAGTAAAAGATTTATGTAATACAGGGATAAATTTCTGTACATTGACAACGCAAATCAGTAAACACTGCTATATACCTACTACCCTAAAAATCTAAAAGTTAACTAAAACATAATTATTACTTAGTAAGTCCTAAATATTGCATTAAAATACAGAGAGTGAACTCTTCAAAAGCCAACAACTTAAATGTCCTATAAGACTTGAAAAACTTTGCGCAAAATACTAACTCAAACACACCGTAAGACATCATTCACTCCGCACAGATTTCATTCATTAAAACGAACAACAACTTCACTCGGAGCGAGTTCGTTTGGACCGACATGTGGTTCTAAACTTTCTTTAAACGTTTCACGCCGTTTGCATACCTGCGTACTTTAACTACGCAACATTAAACACACTTAACACGAGCTAATAAAGCTCACAATTCCTTGAATTATGTGTATAAGAATGTGGTAAACAGTAAGATGCTTTGGGAGAAGAGTTAGTTGCACCACGCATGCGCAGTCCTCACTGCAGCTCGGTCTCCCACGTTGTGTTGACCAGTTGTGACAGTCGATAGGTGGCTGTTGAGGGGAGCGGACGCGCGCGACCTTCCCGAAAAATACGTTCTTACGTATCGTATCGTGTTTAATTTTAAAAGTGTAAGCAAATTTCACTTTTTGTGCAGATTAAATACATTTAAATAAATGTGTTTTAACGTGCCATGGTTAGCATTTAAAGGATTTGAATAGGTAAGTAAGATTTTGTTAAGAAAGTAGGGATGAGAGAAAAGCTGTGTGAATGAGGAAAATTTGGTGTAATTAGTTAAAGGGCCTTCAGAGATTTCGGTATTTGTAAGAGAAAAAATTTTAAGGATGCTGTTTTAAATTTACAGTGATTTGATTTACTTTAAACGACTCCAAAAATACTCTTTTAATGTTTGTTGTAAATAGTGGGTTGCAAAGTTGAAAAACAAATGAATCACATAAATAAAAAATCGTGCAACTGTGTCAGAACTAAACTTTTATGTACACGGAACAAAACATCCAAATTCGCAATTTTTCAGTTTTCTATTTTAAATTTTACTGTCGATATTCGATCGTATATTGTTGACAAAGCTATAGAAATTTTCGACGTTTAAAATAGTTTGAACGAGTGTTCTTATTTTGAATCGTAAAATCGATGACTAAAACCGTTAGAACTAGATAGATTTAATAGGTTCTACTGAAATAATAAATTTTGTTTTTCAATGTAGATTACTTACATATTGGAGACTTATTTACTTTTTATTTATATTGGAGACGTTGGTCCTTAAGGGCATCTAATCAAAGGATACTCAGAGAGATTAGTGAACACTATCTTGTTATATGAACACAAGAGGAAGTGGCCCATCTTCCTGACGTAATCCTTTAGTCGTATTTATTGACACGAGTAGGGGTATTTGCCGGGTAACAGAATGACCAACACAACGATGTAAGAGAGACAATCAGCTGTTTCTTAAAGGGAAGATAAGGTATGTTTATCTGAGAGATGATAAAGGATGATTATATGTGATAATTAACAATAAGTAGGTATTATTTACCAAAAAAAAATGCAGAACTTATGGTAAAAACTTTTAGTTAAAGCGTTATATTTTAAGTATCATATAAATTTGTTTCAATGTAATCTTGATGTAAATTTGTAATGATAAGTATAAGTTAAATATGTCGATAATTGATCGAGTATTCTCGATTTTTTATATATGTTATATATATTATGTGTATATATATTATATGATATATTTATTTTAGTACAAATATGTAGTAATACTGAACAAGAACTCACACGTTATCATTATAAATTTCTATCATTAATAACCATCATCTAGTAGAAATGTATATCGGTGTTAGGTATAAATAAAACTGTCTAAAAATATTTATAAAAACAAATGACTACCGTTAAAATAATTGTACTCTGCGTAACCAATTCATTCGTAACCAATTCATTTTACATTTTTTTGCCGATTTGTTTAAGATTTTATTTATCCACTGAGTAATAATGTATTGAAAATATTTAGATTAGGTTAAAAAATAAAATTTAGAAAGTTTGATAAAGTCTATTTCATCGTTAAACCTAAAATAAATATTGCTTACAATATCATTTATCTTTTGTTTTGATTTGTTAATCACTTTATGGCAAAGCTTTAATCTCAATATTGCTAAATGTTGATTTACATTCAACCATTGTTTATATTTTACTTTTTTGTACTGCTTTTTTAATTATTTTATGTATAGTTAAAGCAAGTAGAGTTCGTAATTTATTTTTACAACAATTTCTTTTTTTAATTTTTTCTTTAAAAAAAGTAGGTCCATATGTTTAAAAACTATTTTGATTAAGTTATGCAAGGCCCACTAACGAATATGAATAATAGAACTAACTTAAACAGCTTCAAACTAAAAAAAAAGTCGCAAAAGTTAAAGTAGTTTTTAAAAATAGCTCTCAGTTAACATAATTATTGTTTAAGTAACGTGTCAACTGCCAGTTACGACCTAAGTTAGAGTTAAGTTTAACTAAAGTTAAAGTAATTATGTTAAGTTCGTGTCCTCGTTTATTACTTCACGTGACTTTGACTTAAGTTGACACATGTCACTGTTATTTAATTGTTTGTATCAGATTTAAGTTGTTAAGTTACTTGAGTATGAGTAATATGAGAAATTCAATTAAACTTATATAGATTTTGTGGTATGGTAGTTTATAGTGTTGACTCGCGTATACGGAGATCCAGGTTCGAATATATTAATTTTTGTTTTTATAATTTTTCTTGTTAGATTAGCTAATATTTCTTATTTGTTTCCAACTAATCCGTCATTTTATTGAGTTCATCCAATATTGAACACAGCATAAGTTTTATATTTGCTTTACAAATAAACTTAGTACATAAAAAATAGCCCTTATACTAGGGTAAAGTGTCTTCTCATACCAAAATCTACTATTTCAATAATTCTCTAACAGAAATATAAAACATAATAATTAAAATATTGAATATACATACCCACATCTATACTTACTATTCTATACATAATTATGTTTGTAACGACTTAATTCAAAATCTACTAGACCGATTTCAAACATTCTTTTACTAAGTAATAGTATGCTACAATAGACATCCATACTGATAATATAAATGCGAAAGTAACTCGGTCTGTTTGTTTGTTACGCTTTCAAGGCTAAACCGCTAAACCGATTTTGATGAAACTTGGTATGCGGTAAGCTTGGATTTCAAGAAATCACATAAGTAATTTTTTGCCGCGATAATCGACGGCGGCGGTGCCGCGGGAAACAGCTAGTAGGCTATATTGATGTGCTACCCGTGCGATGCCGGGGCAGGTCGCTAGTACAATATAAAGAAAACATTATCATAACCAAGAAATTGGTTTCTACATACCTAGCGGCTATCGATCTCTACACCGGCGTCAAACATGATTTATGTACCACCAAAATGGAGGTAATTTAGTCTATCTAGGTACCCTAGAATATATCTAGACCTAAGTGACTTTAGAGACCTAGAACTTAAGTTACAACTCTCGTAAACATTCGATAACGTTACACGGAGCTCTAACTTAACTTTAACTTGAGTTTATGTTTGAGTTGTGTTAAATTGAATACGTAAGTACATGGATGGTTTGTATAAAGTTCAGTACCTTTTTAGACTTTGTGTTTGTTTATAGTTGACTAGTATTTGATTTAAAAGTCTAAACAATTTGTTGTAATAATTGGCTAGAAATTTTTGTAATTTTTAAATCCCATTAGTCGGCTTCATTGTATCATATTTAGGGCAAAAAAATTACGTTACAATTAGTACTCTATATAATAAGAATAAGAAGTAAATAATAATAAGAAGTAAAAATCTCCGTCACTAACTTTTAAAACATAACACTCTTGTCTTAACCATACAAATATTATAGAAGCAAAAGTCTGTCTGTCTATCTGTCTGTTACGCTTTCACGGGTAAACCTCTAAACCAATTTGGATGAAACGGTTGAAATGAAATAAAATGGTACGGGGTAAGCTTGAATCCTAAGACAGGCTACTTTTTGCCCGACATCCACGTGTGTGGAATCGCGGGCGATAATTAGTTAAAAATAAGAACGTAACAATTTCGTCAAGGTTGTTATAAGATAACTGTAATAAAGCTTCCCGGAGTTGTTTTAAAAATAATGTATGTACTTCAAGCCTTTAAAAGCAAGCGTAAAATATCATCGTTATTTAAGTTACTGTCGTATTACGTCACGGATACCTGAAAAATACTTTTTTGTTTTTTAATCTATGAAATGAGAGTCATATTTTAGTTGTAGGGTATAAGGTTATTTGACTGCACTGCTGAGTGGTATAGGCCGATTACCATTTTGCATGAAGTGCTGGGTTCGATCTCCGCGTGGGTCAAATATTTATTCTGTTGTATGATCTACAAAATTAAATGTCTGTTTCAAGTCTAGGTGTTATTTGTGTATGTCAATGGAATGTTTGTAAAACCTTGTGTAAAATACTAAGGGAGTCGTTAAAAAAAAATCAAAAAGTTTCTTTGCTGATTTTAATATTAGCTGTATTAGTCTCACCAAAAGGCACATGTCTTTTTTCATACTGAGATGGAACTAGCATTAAGTACCACTTTCAGTCTTTGGGAGCTTATTAATTACAGATTCTTGAGTCGAGATTGCAACTTATAATAACTAAGTATGTTTTCTTTTACCTTTAGTTCATTCATTTCTTAGAATAACTAAATAGTTATACACTACTAACGCACAACTTAGAGAAGTAGTTACTTAAAAGACTCCTTTTTATCGATTTAAGTAATCCAAAATACTTAAATCGACACAAAAGAGTCCCTTTAATCGATTTGTGTAAGCGAACTCTCTAACTTTTGTCTTACTTAAATCGATACTAAGAAATCCCTTAAGTAACTAAAATATTTGAGGGAAAATGCACCTTCTAGCCGGGATATTTGGTTCAGGAATGATACACAACTTCACTGTACAACGTATATTGGCCGACTGGTTTGGCTAGCTACCCACTATTACAATATATTACAGTCTGAACATCTCTGAGTGCGTCAACTAGACTTAATAGTATAATGTAATATACTAGTAATACTACATATTATACACATTAGGCTATAATATGTGATAACAAAAAAAAACATTTGCATCATAGGCACCGTGTAAATGCAAAACTGGTTATTTAACGGTTATGTTATCTTGATAGTCTTTGCCTACCATTCCAAAAAGATGACTTAAAATACTAGTACTAACATTAAGTCCAACTACTATTATATACTATCTACCTATCTACCTTATATAGTAGATACTATGTCCTATGTAATGTATATAGGCCAACACGGCGACCACAACGTTACAACGCAGGAATTTCATCACGGGCCCAGCTGAGACAAATGCGCGGACCATGTTAGTTATTTACAGGATTCAGAGGGTACTGTTATTAAGACTTGGTATGAGTGTATCACGCTCATATTGTAGGGGCAGTATACAGAGGAGTACTGTTATGTAATATACTTCGGTCTTTTGCTATTGTTAGTTGTCATAAGGCAATTTTAAGTGGTACTGTGGACGAGGATTTCTTAATATTTAAGAAAAAAAAATCTTTTATAGAATCACTTTATTGTCCGTCTGTCTGTTTAACAAGATTATATTTCTCAGGAATTCGATGTGGTATATTGTTAAAATTACTATCAAATAATTACCTCGAATAATTAGTCTACGGACCAGTGATGCAAAAAAAACAAGCTTCTACATCAACGCAATTAAAAAAAACAGTTATTTATGTTTTTCCCATTCGTTTCCGAGAAACTCGAAACCATATAGGGTCCCGTCGACTCAGAATCACGAAATTCGGCATGATGACAAATATAAAGAAAAAAATTATGAAGTGCGGAGCGAATATTTGTATTTAATTACATATTTTCTTTCCGCTTGTGTTAATGCGTCACAAATAAAAAAAAAACGAATTTGTGATTTTGTAAATAAAAAATACGCTTTTGCGATCACAAACTGATATTTAAGTTAAAAAGATCGAGTGTCATACATCGTAACGATATGAAAGAACATTTTTTTCAAACGCACACTATAAAATTGTTTTTGGAGATCCCTCGTTGCGCGAGTCCGTCTAGCACTTATCCGTTTTTTTCACTATTTTGCGTGGCTTGTGCAGTGAAATTACTTGACATAGGTATAGTATATCGACATTCTTTAAACTTAATCGTACTATGCTATTCTGATAATTGATTGTTTGCATGTGACTATATTAATATTCTAACGAAATGAACCTTATAAGAAATCTTTTGAGCAGTTTTAAAACATAAAAAATCTACAACTTATAAATCACGATTTACGATTTTTTATAAACCTGCGAACATGAACGTAAAACAGTTTTATGGACGAAGTTAAATATTTTAGAACCTTAACTTTTTTTGTTTGACAAAGTTGTCGTAATAAGATCTTTTCTTTCGGGTCTTCTTTAAATACTGTAGAAAAAGTAAGAATAGAGTACTACAATAAATGATTTTGTTATTATTATATAGTGGTTATATCGCCAATTACACCACTGTGGCCGCGGCTTCGACATCAATTCAAATTCATCCACAAATGCTTTTTCCAAGTTTGGGTGTTATTTGTCAATTGAATGGTAGGCTAACCCAGCGATACAGTGATTAAATTTAAAAGGACGAGAGACCAATTAAAAAAAACAAACTATTGTAAATAATAATGTTTACGACTATGTAATGTACCGACAATGAAATGGAATAACTATTTAAATATTAATATAATTTATTCTACAATTCGAAGCAGAGTACCTTCGTTAAGTTATACTGTTTTTATTAAGATATTTTTACATCGTTTATTTATATGTAAACACGAACCTCATTAAACCATTATCCATTACCACAAAATTTCCATTTTTAACACCCACGCTGCAATATAAAACGTTCAAGAAAATAAACACATCAAATCGAAAACCGAAAGCAAACGAATCACCAATCAAATTGAGAGTAAACTTTGTTTAAAAAAAAAACTTTAAAAGCTGTTAACTGAAGAACGGCGATTAGAGTAAGGAGCTCTACTTAATCCCGTACACGGATGTAGAGCCACGTTCTATTTGATTAACTATTTGTTTAACGAGCGCCGTTAAAAGGTTGTCGATGGCGTAAACAGTTTGTGGTCTCAGCGTCTCTATGGTTTTGTATAAGTGCTTGGCTTAGTTAGGGGCCATCGCGAATAATTTTGTCGTTAAGTAAATATACTAAAATTAAATTTACTTTAACTATCTGCTTGAATTATTTTTTTACAGTAATTAAGAAGTTTGGTAAGTAAATTCATAAGTCCTACTTACTAATATTTTAAACAAGCTTTCCCCACATTCGTTGTACTGTCTATCTACACAAAAATGCGATGTCACACTAATTATTTATTTAAACATTTTCCGGGTTATTTTCGTTCATACAAATCTTGTCCTGACAATAATTACAAACACAACATAAAAGAAATCCGTCTTAGGTTCATGTGGCAATTATTTTTTATAAAATAGATGTAATAGTTAGTGAAAGATGTAATTTGGCGCATAAACTAATACAAGACCAATACTAAATTGTAATTCAAATAAAAAATACAAATAGCACACAATACAAAAAAACACTAACAATGTTTAGATTCCTCTGACAGAACTTTTTTTTATAAGAAATCTGTATCGTTTGTCGCCTAACCAATTTATTATGAATATGCTATTGGAATTAAAATTAATTGAAGCGATAGGGCACTGGATTAAGACACATGATATTACCTTACCATTTTATGGGAACTACGTGGGTTACACCGCGGTGCGCGGCTAGTAAATCATTCTTATAAAAACTGACGTTCAAAGTGTGCGCGTCATGGCACCTGAAGATTACAGATATATTTATATCAAATTATTAGATAAAAAAGTCACTTACATAAGTGAATTTTGGATCAATTCGTGTGTCATCACAACGACCTTTGTTTTATGACCTTTTTGACTCACTTAGTTAAAACGAAAGCATGACATTGCATTTATATTTTTAAAACTGTCATTTTCATGAGAACAATATCGTAATAAAAGTATTGTACAAAGTATAAGCGTCTATTTTGGAGCAAAATATTAGTCATCATGACCTTATAATATTTCGTTTTTAGAAGTTATTGGATCTATAGAGTGTGCATTTAGAGTTTGAACTTTAGGCACTAGTATGAAAAGTAAAATTGTAAAATAAGTGTCAAAACAGAGCGCGCTGTTTTAAACCTAATATTATCCTAATAATATCGAAGCCATCAATATTTTCGCAAAAACATCTGTCGTCGCTCAGAGAATCACTTAAATCATTAAACGAGCGTTGTACTTACAGCTAAAAAATTACAACCGGCTACTAACTAGCGATGCACGCGCTCTATGCTTATCTATGAAGACTCTTAGGTTTTTTCACTTTGCTTACCCCTAAAGGATATAAAACGAGAGTCGTAATGAATAATATTATTCGTATAAACGTCAGTGAATAACAAACGTGTAGGTTTACAGCGCACTCATTTGTTACAATTGTTGTTAGGGCACACACATATTGCATCGTGTGTTTTTTCTAATTTAGTCAATATATGTATATACTGTTTTTGAAGTAAAACTACTTTACGCACGCTTGACTGGCGTTGAGGGCGTTACAAAAAGTGTGATCGGGCGAGGCGAACGGAAGTTGAGAGGCAGATATAAGTTAGTGAAGATAGAAAGAGAGAGAGTTACGTTTCGTATATTAGTGTAGGGGCAAGAGAGAGAGGTGCGAGCACTTTATCTCTTTCTCACATAGCCAGTTACGTATACAAAGAAGCTTTACTTCAGTCGTGTGGTATTTGTGTGTGGGTTTTCTTTTAATACCAGCCTGGTCACGAAATAAGTAATGACTGATTGCACTGCTGTCAATATTATGTAAAGTGAACGTATTGATTGTTATTTAGCACCAATATTATAATTGGTTTAATGTATATTGTTATTAGATACATTATATGACAACTAGTAACCTTCCTTGCTATTGAATGGATATTGAAAGAGTTTTAAGAAGTTAATTAAAATTCAGGAAATGTGGTTCCTATATTAATCAAAGCCCATGTACATTGACTTAAAACAACTCCATTCCAAAATTATTCATCTGTTTTCAAATACTGGACGCGTGTAACTGGCCCTTAACAAATGTTACACGGTTATGAACACGGTACCAAAACATGGTCGAAAACAATGTTTTTGAGTGCTTCATCTTTGTTCGCTCCAAATATTTTCCACTGCTCTCCCGAATGCGTGTCAATATTCCTTTATTGTTTTTCCGTATGTTTAGAGGTGGTGTGGTACTACCCACTTTTGTTGTTTTTTGGAACATATAAGTCTCAATCTTAATTAAAAAAAAAAAGTAAAACACATATCTTAAAGTTAGTCTCAATAAAAATAAATTTTTGTTCGTTAGTCACGCGAAAACTCGAAAACGGCTGGTCCGAATCGAATATTTCTTTTTTTATGTTTTTATTGTTGTCAGGATAAGGTTCATACATGAGAAAAATCTTATCTAGCTTGTTTAGAATATAAATAATCTAAAAGGAGAATTAAAGGCAACTGAAAAGTGGCATCAGGCTGATAACAGAAAAAGAAAGGTGAAAATTATGACAAATTTAATGTGTCACTAAAGTTATTAGATTAGATCTATCTATTTCAGGAGTCTGTGAAGCTCTGTTTCAATTCAACAAAGACGTAAAATTTTGACCGGTGTCATACCACACATATTTTTTTCGTCTGTATAAATGCAGTTGCATTGCTACTGTTGCTTTGTAATTTACAGTTTTAGTTCTGTGGTTATTGTCTGAATCCTAACTCATGTTACATGAGGGAACTTCTAATTGTGTGCTTTTTGTGTTCTTCGGGTTGTGTTTTGCGAGGAAAAATGGACCTTTGAAATAGTTTGGTTGTTTAATTTTGTTTGTAATTTTTTGTATCGCTTACATTAACCAGCATAAATCCATCATTTTGTGATCTAATGAGGTATCCTTTATCTAAATCGGTTGAGTTGTGGAGTAGTTACGAGCGGTCATAGGAACGGACATACACACGTACAGGTCAAACACATATCCCTCCTTTTGGGCTTCGCCGCAGCCGAGTAAACAATGTACTCGTATATCACCCGTACCAATAACATCATGTTTTAAGTAATTAATGTTGAGCACGCAAAAATATGTTATCACTTAGTATTTGATGGATGAGTTTCATCGTTAACTCACTTCGTTAGTGAATACATGTAAATGCAGGCTACCAGGAACAATAGGAATACCTAGTGTTTAACAATGGACATGAACAGTGTGCGAAATATAACGATTTTTTTTAATTATTTTCTGAAATTTTGTAATATAAATTCATACTATATGTAAGAATAAAAATAGGTAATGGCATAAATGTACCTGCGGTCTCAGTGTAGCATGATGTTTAATAACATAAGGGCTATCAAAGGTGTTTTTATTTAATCATGTGCCAGAGATTTGTAAATTGCAACAAGAAAATCGTCTTAATTTTCAAGACACATGGCTCTATGAGACTTGAAAGAATTGTATTTTATATATGATTATATATTTCAAAAACTACTCCCGCTGCTATGAATTAAATCACGGTATCGCGGGCGGTTTCGCATACATTTAATTTACAAATAACACCAATACTTGGAACAAGCATTTGTGGGTCACACAAATGCTGGTCTCATGCGGGGATCGAACCCGCGGCACGTCGCACACTGTGGTAATTGGCGTGGTGACCTATACCACTTGGCTATCCGTGCAGTTAAAAAATGTACAAATATTTGTTTATTCAAGTTCAAAGCATGTCAGTCTTTGTAACACACTACAATATGTCGTATATTCTCCATTATATTGTATTATCGTGTATTTGTGTTCTGCTGTTTACATGTAAGGGCCAATTAGGAGGCAGGTCAGTCACTAATGAGCTGACGATGACGATAGACCCGCTTTCAAATCGTTACAGCTTTATAACATCTATTATAGAGCGCTAATGAGTCTAGTAAATATAGGACACGCTGTATACCCGTAACTACTAATAACAACAAAAGTCTCTGTAGTCACGACGAATTACGTAATTACCATTTTAACATAAAATCACGTTCAATGTCGAAGTGGTACTATTGTCATTTGTTGTCAACTTTACCTTAAAATAAATTCATGTCTAAATTACATGAAGTCACTTTTGCTATCAACTGTTTTTTGATGTTTGAGTTGATTTTGTGTAAGTTAGATAGATTTATGTCAACATAAAATAGATATTCTATCTAATATTTATAATTATAATACATCATCTTTCATTTAGTTTATTTCTCTTTTAAGTATAAAATAATGAATATGGTATAAGAACCTCTAAAATCCACTCAATAATTAAAAAAGAACGCCCCTATGTTTTGATTTCAACACAGAACCCTAAAAATATTATCCAAACAAACACTACACTGGCACACGACTAGGTTTACGTCACACCTCCGTTCACCGTAGGGTTGGCGGCAACGAATTTCAATTGTAATCAAATATGTCGGCTGCAGGTCTGAGTAAACAAGATAAAGCGGTATAAATGTGTGCGGTGACAACCCTGCGAGTTCCTTGCGATATCGTGCGCGGTTATCAAGTGTTATACGTTATAGTAGGCATAGTAATGGTTAGACCCGACGGGTTATATTTTTAATTAATTAAATGTCATTTCGGTATCTGGATAAACCATGGAAAAATTACAAGAAAAAATAAATATATGTTGTCTCTTTTGACTTACGCTTACAAAGCAAAATAAGAAACAGTTGACTTACCCCCAGTTTCTGCAAATCTGATCAATTTAATCTGTTGTTAAATTAACTGACCACGACTTGACTAAAAGACAACATGAGGTTTGACAGGTGATTAACAAATTTTTGTGTTGATCAGCCCTTCAGAAACCGGGGGTGATTCATTTGTATCCATTGTTACTTCTAATTTTAGAAACATTATCTCTTTAATGTTTAGCTGACTTTAATTTAATCATAGAGACCGACACGTCATTAATTTCATTAACGGTAGAGAGCATGCTTTTAGCGACATCTTTATAATGGGATCTTTTTTAAAACGTTTCTCTTTGAAGCACAGTATTAATATGTCGCTCTATTCTTATTGCCAGCCAGCAGTGTGAAGCTTTCTGTTTACCTGAAAATCACATGCATACAGTTATTGTCAATACCGTACGCAGTTATGGAGCTGTTTCTATTGAGAAGTTATGTTATGTTACTACATAGTATATGTATTACTAGCTGACCCGGCAAAAGTTGTTTTACTATATAATTTATTTTTTATCCAAATAAAAAAACATTTGGAAAGGGCCACCTTTATCGCCAGGGCGTATAAAAAAATAGCCTACGATCTATTCTCAGACCTACCGATAATACCAAGCAAAAAAACTTAAAAAACTGTCAAGCCGTTTCGGAAGAGGTTGATATAAAATACTGCGACACGAGATTTTTATATATTAGATCATATTCCACGAATTTTTCTAACGTTCATGAACAATACCGAAAGGTCGTATTTTAATAATTTTTTTCTGTATATGTCCTAAATGTTTGTATCCTAACAATAAGGAGTCGCCGTTTTTTTTTATTTATCTTATACACTTACTTATCTAATACACCATGTTTTTTAGACATCGTCCAAATTTGTCAAGGTCTTAGTACCCTTGAAATTTAACAGTTTTTCCAAGGAATATAGGAAAAGAACCAACCTTTCATACAAAATCGATCAGCTGACTATTGACGTTGCATGCTAGTTCCGAATTTTTACCGAACCCTGAAAAATTTGGAATATGACTAAAAAATCATTCTGTATAAAATAAAATCACTCCCGCCTATACATTTAAGAAAAAAAAACATGCATCACACAATAACAAACAAAACAAATTATCTCGTAATACAACAATTGAATTTCAAAAGCGTATTCGAAAATAAACCTCAATATTGTTCACGGATTCTTTGTAAAAGGCATACAGAATGTTGTTATTTGAAGAATGAGCGTCTATTTTGTGAAAATGTATTGTTAGGCTAATGCGGTTATTATGAAATGAACAATTTATGTTGTTTCCATTAGTTATATATATACACGCATTGTAGGGTTAAAAGGGACTTTTCAAAGGCTGGTTATACCCTGAGTGTTGTTTTGTTGGCTTATGTACTCTCCTCTCAATATGTATTTTGTGTCATAATATCGTTACGATTGTATAATATTTATATTTATTTCTTCTTTATACATTAATATGTATACTAAAGTTGGAAAGATAATCCACATCTGATATACAATTTTTATTATAATTAAAATACATACTATACTTTGGGAGTAAATTTATTGCTGTAATAACTAAAAAGACGTTAAAACTTATAAATCCACAAAATCAAAAGTACAACAAACTACTTAATATTTATAAAGGATCTTCTTTTGAGAACTATTTAACATTCCATACACACTAAGTTACTTTAGCAAAAATGTTTGTTGTTCATTTTAAAATAATGAGAAACTGTAAAAAGAATACCTAACCCTAGCCAAGTGACATTTTTACAAGCGTGAACGATAATAGAAATCGCTTAAATGACATTAAATGTATGGAAATGATATGACATTTCATTTCGATAAGTCACGTGACCTAGGACTTGTCACTTCCATACATTTGAGCGATTCGATCAGCGTTGTAGAAAATATGTCACTTGGCTAGGGGTTAGTAGGGTTGTTCCCGGTTTTTAGTTCGAACAAACTTAATTAAAAACATACAAAAAATTAAGAAAATTAACCATAATATGTATACCAAAGGTGCATTACCGAAAGCGTCCTTACTTTACATAATGAAGTAATGTTTCTTTACTAACAATGCTACTGCTTAACATATTTAATGAGGCTGTGCATATTTTAGGGTCGCCCTTAAAACACCTTAAGTGGACCTTTAAAACGCATAATCTCTTACTTGACCTCCTATTCATAGGGCTGCGCCCGAGGCTTATTTATGACTTGATTTTGACCTTCTAACCGACTAGGGACCCCATGGAATTTAGTACCTAATTATACCAAAGTGTCTGTGCATCAAGGTCTTGTTATATGCAGTAATTTTCAAGATATTTTGGACTCTACTGTTTATATCTGTAGATCATTTTCCCAACTAGAGATAGAAATATGACTTAAGCGCCATACAAATTATGTCATATTCCTATCCTAGTAGGGAAAACTATCTTTGGATATGTTATTGAAATTGGCCCATAATCTTCTGTCATTGAGGTTTGAGATATCTTTATTTCCCATAAGAATAACAATTCACTTACATGATATTGATATTCTATTATTTAATTTATCTAGATATTATAACCTGTCTTATAATTGGCTTATCACCTAACAACATCAAACAAGAGACAGTTGAAATTGTGATCAGTTTAATAGCAAGCGTCATCCGTCTGAAATGTAATTAAGAACAATTTATTTAAAAATATTTACGGCAATTACGTTTTATTTACTGTTTAGGCTTTAAACTAATAACATGCTTAACCTCCAGACGGATCGAGGTGAAAAATACTCAGGGTTAATCTGTATAAAGATAATTAAGAGTAAAACTGTTAAAAATGTTTGATGAATGAATACATTTTGATGTTTAAGTCAAAGAATTGTCCCGGAGAAGTGTTTTTATTTGTTTATTTATCATAAGATTATTTGCAGATGATACAACTCTTACGATAAAAGTTGTAATAAATAATGAAGAAAGAAATCTTATTCATATCAAATTACATTTTAAAATACTTATGTTGAATTGGACTTTCACGAAATATATTATATTATAAGGGGTGCATGAAAAGACACATTTAGTATTCCGTGTGTCGGCACCGACCGGGCCCAGATTTTATCGAGTTGGCCCTCCCCTTATGAATGATTGATTCATACATTGAACTCGTGTATGTGTGGAATTACGTGTGTAATCGTCCTGTTGCAGATGTAGTATAATACCGTCGTATTCGCATCGTTTGGACTCTAAAGGAGACTGGTTGTTGCTTGTTTAGTAACATCCGTCATCATTATATAGGTTATTATTATGTGTCACAAAAAGCTTACTAGAATTATACAATACTTTATATGAGTGCATAGATAATGTATGTCTCAATAGTATTTCTGAGTTAAGAATTTTATTGAATAATAATTAGCTAGGAATCGCAAGAGACAGAGAGGTTTAGAAAAGGAAAGGGAAGGCTTTTGCCCAGCAGTGGGATCTAATTTAGGATAAAAAAAAAGAATGAGTCAAATGTTAAAAGAGGGAAGTCATAACAAAACATTTGTTTAATTTATGCAGGAAGCATACAACACAGATCGTAGTTAAGACGCTGGCCCCTAGAATAAAATATTGCCAGTCACTAATTGAAAATAAACAAAATACTAAATAGTAAATAAATGATCAAACGAACATGGGATTTATTTGAACTCAATACAACACGAATGTCGCATTTCAACAAAAGCTCTCTCACCCATTTGTTTGTCTATGCCAAATATAACAAAAAAGTATTTATTCAGAATCAACGACGTATCACATAGACGGACTTTCAAAGTACACATTGTTAATTCATCAATACCTTGGCAAGCAAAAACTAACCTTACAATATTCAGTAATAGAGTTCAAAGTGTTTTTGATAAACACCCCCTACCATCGGCGTGAAAAGGGAAAGAAAGCGCGAATAACAACATTGTTATCGCTAATAAGTCATCGTTAGCCATAAACGGTGTTCTTTTGACCCAACATTAATGTAAGGGGGAGTGGAAAATAGACCGTTTCACTTTATAAATATGATCTATTGTTGCGTGACCTAATTCTGTGTGTAAGCGATGTCCATGCTACAAGGAAACTTGGTAATTTTGGTTAATTCCATTATGGTCTCGTTTATTTGTTGGCATCTTTTGTGCATTATATTTTAACAGTATTAAAATGTTTCGTAATTAATTAAATGGACCACAAAAGTTCGCGTGAAATTAATGGTATTGTTCTTTTCTTCGTGGGTTTAGCATAATTATTCAAAGTAAAAAAATACTTAATATAAGTTTATATAGTAGGAACCGAAATAAAATAAAAACAATAATACAACTAAAAATATTTTTTGGTATATTTTTTGTTATAATGTTTTTTAACCATAAGTTTCCAGCTAATTGAAATTGTTGTTCAAGTAAATAATTCTTGAATAGTTTGTTATTAATGAGATTTTTGATTGATTAGTAGATATCTATATTAAAATATGTAACATAATCAAAGTATCAAAATCTTTTTGAGATGCTATAGCTGGCTATAAGTAAGTTACATTATGTATTTTAGGATCCACCTTTATTCATTTAATAAAACTTGATTTCATCGAATTTTACTTTTATATCAACTTTTTCTGATAAAAAATTATTTGTTAATTAAAAAGCTACTCTTGATTCTAGATATTCTGCTACGTAATTTAAATTTATCTATAAATAATTTATTTCCAAAAACTGTAAGTATGGTGTATATTATGTTGATTTCATTCAGGATAAAATAAAATCGTACGATCGTTTGAAAAGTTGTTCTCGGAAACGTATGACTAGCTATAATCTAGATTAAATTAGTCTGTTTTACGAATAAATCTACTGTTCACCTAAGATTTTTTTGTAAACCTCAGATAAGTTTTAGACCATCAACATATATTTTTATTTATTTTGTGTTTCATTTAACTAACTTCCAAAAAAATCAGGTTTCCTAATCAACCGATAAGAGTCACATTATGTGGCCTTTTAAATCAAAATTAATGCGTGTTGTTTTGGGTCTGATCAGTCTATAATTTTTGAGAATAATTTAAGTTTCATCCATATCAGTTCAGTAATTATCAAGACAAGGGCTATTAAGTTTTGAAATTGAAGTTAGAAAAAGGTTTAAAGAAGTTTATTATCAATCATCAAGTCCTGTCTGAATCTAAGAACCGTTAAAGAAAACGTGAGTTAGTCTTTGTACTAACACCTATAAGTATCTGAAGGTCTCTGAAGTCTTTGTCACAAGTCACGCTGAAACCGTACGATGTAATTTGAAATAGATTTCTTCTGCAGAGGAGTTTTAAATCACAAGCAATTTCTTTGGAAATGATTGATCGATGTTAAGCGCTGTATCATCGATCTAATATCTGTCATACTCTCGTGTAAGTCGACTGCTAAGTTATAACTTTAATGTTAAAGTTAAAGTTACGTATTTATATTTGAATGAAATTGTAAGATTTCGGGCCTAAGCAATGTCAATATTGTTTTTATCCAAAGTGTTCTGTATTTTTATTAATAAAATGTTTCCGTGTTAATAAAGTCTATTGTGACCAAATTCTACTTACTTAACGGTTACCAATTCAAAAGTTTTTGGATACCCACATACCAATATTCCACACTGACAGCGACTAAATTTAGCTATAAGCTGATTAACTCTTATTTAATGTGTTTTCTAAAACTACACTCTGCTTATCCCTTCTAGGATAAAGCCGTGATACTATACTAACATTCTAGTACAAACCTGTAAACATAAATATCAGTATTCAGTATATGTTAAACAGAGATAGTTAATCGAGTGTCAGTTGGTTGCGGCGAGCGGGATTCCAGGCCGCGCGGTTCTTACGTGACGCGTCGTACAGTTGTATGTGTTTGAATGTTTTAAGGTATGTTGTTGTAGCAAGAACATTGATATTAGATTTCGTTATAATTGTAATCTTTGCTGAGCAAAGAGGTGTAGGCTAAAGTGTTTTTTTCAGAGCAAGTCTGTCTATGAATTCAACTTGGTAATTTACAGCTGGCTGAATAACGAGGACATATAAAATGACACATTTTGTTTTATGAAACTGAATCTAGCTAAAAATGATGACCTCATTATAGAACCATAATTATGCCATCATATAATATAATAGAAATACAAAGTAAATAAAAACGAACTAACAAAAAAGAAACTCAAAGGTATTACATTATTGATAATCATACAGATAAAACAAAAAAAAAACCATTCGTTCATTTAACATGGATCTATATAAATACCTAACCTTCTAACCTCATATAAAAATAAAATACCCCAGGCAATTAAATAGTTACAATCAACCCACAAACGATAATTCAAACTGCTACAGTCAAACTTTCACCAAGCAACACACATTTTTCAATTCACGATGTAGCTAATGTGATTCTCATAAGAGTGGCGCAAATGTAGCTGACGCCGTGAAAAAATGTATTTTACATTGCGTTGTAAATCATAGGGAGGGAATCGAGCCAGTTTGACAGTTCTACTTGTTATGAATTTGTATTTAGTACACTTTAATGCTCGTATTTGGTTGCCGTAAAGCTATGAGAAAAAATAAGTAAACTAAAGAGTGCGCATATCGAGTATGAATTGTAGCCACCAGTATGAACAAGTAAAATCGTAAAATTAGTGTCAATTCAGAGCTCGCCGTTTTAAAAAATTACTTAAATCAGTAAACGACCGTAGTACATTTGACTGAAAATTTGCTTACGCTCGGCACAAGAGGCTACTAGAGATGCGCGCTCTCTATACTTGTCTATGTTTACTCTGACATCAATGTTACAGTATAATGGGTTTTAGAGGTCAGGTTAAATGCTTAGAGCGTTGACGATGGGATATTCCATACGCAGGCTTTCCCCTCGGCCAAGGTAACCGGCCGTACGGTAGAATCCACCGTAGACTTTTGTGAAAACTGAAGTATCATGTATAAAGTATTTATAAGAAAATCTATAATAGTGCACGTTATTTTTGTTTGTGTGTCAGAATTAGATCAGCGTGCGTCTGTCAGTATACATATTTTACATATTTTTGCAATAGTGTGTGTATATTTTATATTTGTGTTATCTCGATCTCTGCATAAACTGGCTAGCAATACTTTCTACGTTTGGTACGCTATGGCGCTTTCCGTTGTAAATGTTCTAAGATGAAAATTAATTGATAAATTTGAGTTTAAGAAACTTATTCCAAATGTACTTGAAACTAATTTATACGATCGCCTAAAACGCTAACAAGAGCATTACTGTAATTTGGGACTCGCGTTGTTACAGAACAGCCTAAAGTTCGACGAGTAATTTAAAAGTCTGGACCCATTTCTTACATCGTAGAATCCTTAACTCTAATTAAATGAAGGCTTGTTTTTCTCAACAAGTTTTGTCAAGTGGGTTTGATAGTCTGCAGCCCGAAGAGGACCGAGAGTTGTAAAACTTTGCGAAACAAAGCCCCACGGTCATTTGTCATGTTTTTGTTCAGAAGACTTAAATTAGATGCCTTGTAATGAAAAGGGTATTTTTGTGTAATAGCACTAAATAATTTGGGGTTAATGTAGTCACAGCTTTTTGTATTGGAAAACTTAGTAATTAATTATTTGAAGGTTTATTAAAAGTTTGTTATTATTTCGCAGACTCATTGGATATCCTGTAGGTAGCTATCAGGTTTGCTTGGTAACAGTTTGTAATTAAGATAAATAAATTGGCAGTTATAGGGACTGCCGATAGAAATGAAAACTTAAAACTTTAAGTAAGTATTAAAATTTGCAATTTTATAATGTTTAAATTAAAATTATCAACATCGATCTGGTTTTCACATCTATTGACCTAATTGCGTGATGCGTTGCATAGGTTAAATATTAAAAAATAAATAATATAAAATTTTCAAACGCCAAAATAAATACATGGATTGAAAATAAATTTCTGCTACTTTTTTAATCTTAAAAATATTAGTATATTTAGTTAGTACTAACTAATTGTATGGCACAATAATTCTACAGTGAAATTATTCAAATAATAATAAAAATAAACACTTTTTCAACAATTCACAGTAAAACAGTCATGAGCATGTCGGTGACGCGAACCCATAAGATTTTCCTCTACCAAAAGAGCCCAACGCGGCTAAAGAAGTTTTCACTTCAATAGTCTGTACTATATTATATTCAAAAAGTTGTGTTAATAATGCCTTTTGCAGTCTGAAAGTATATTGATCAGCAATCAAATAGAGTTAATTTTTAAAGTCGCGTAGCATATTGTAGCAAAATCGTAGCAGCGCTACGAGCTACGTCCTAACCGTAGACGTTCGTAGCTAAATGACTACAAGTTACATTTAAACTAATTCATATTATGTTTACACTCGCATAGATATTATGCATACACCAAATTAATAAATTTAATCCTACGTAACAGGAAGCAAACCTCTCAAATCATTAAGATTTGTAATAAGCATGTATTTACTTAATAAAATAGGAGATTCGTTGAGAACTGCCTTATATCGTAACATAGCTAAAAGGCTCATCAAACAGCTCAATCAACTTCTAGTATAATGTTAATGTTCCTTTGATGTTTCTTGCTTTCAATGCTTTGAATTAATGAGCGCCTTCATATGAACTGCTGTTATGTACTGTATACGACGTGTCTATTTATCTTATGGTTGATTTATAGGGATACAGTTTTTTACTGTCTACTTTACAACAAGAAGTATATTTTTAATAGATAATATTTTGTTCATCTACTGTAGTTAATTAGTAACTACAAAGTTTAGTTAAAATAACTACTGGACTAATTACCATATTAAAACATCAGACATGTGTTACATTTAAATGTATTATTTTTTAATTTTGTATTAAGATATTACATTCTTTTTCAATAATTTTATTTAAATGCTTAAAAAATAGAATTTTATTCCTTAAATATAAACTAAATAATTATGCTATAAACATTCCGTGCAATAAAGTTGAGTAAAAACACATGTATCGCGCAATCGCACTAATAACATTATTTTAATTGTTTTTAAAATGTTAGTGGCGTTCGGCACGTGATTTTTTATGACATTTTTCCATACGACATATCGAGGGTATAGTGTTAAAACCCAATAAGTGCCAAAAAATCAAAAATCGTTTTATTAAAAAATCTTAATGCATTTTTTACGCTCTTTCCAGTGGTATAATCCAATAAGTGGAATTCGCAGTAGAAAGAAAAGTACTTGAGGTAATAACCCAATAAAGTGACCGCGTTTAGTCAAAATTTAAAATCTCAAACCCTATAAAGTGTGTTATCTTGATAAATAATATTTTTATTTCACGCTCAAACCATAAAAAGCTATTTATTGGTATTGAGAGTTCAATGATTTCAACTAAAATTACTCAACGGCATAAAGGCAATAACCACTATTTGTATTTATCGGGTTTTAGCTTTACATACGTAGGTAAGAAAACAAACAAAACCAAAAGCTAAATCAAAACAAATGTGTTTGTCGGGTTTTATTGTACGATTATATTTCAAAAGAAACAATTTATGTTTAGTTATATGGTATTCGCTCACTTCGTCAACTAACTTTCTTCAAACTTTGTTGGGAGAAGAACCCAATAAATTAATTAGACCTATCAACTTTTTGCGCTACCTGTTGTCAGTTTGCGACGCGCATACTGTTTACGCCAATTGTTTTCGAAATTCTTCTGTTTAGTGTTTGTGTTTGCTACGATGGGTGATCGAGGAAGAAAATTAGTGCAACTAGCTTGCATTAATCCGCTGATACCAGGTAAAGTGAGCTAAATCCAAATATTTAATTTGTTTTTCTTTTTCGGCTTTCACGAGGTTCTCGTCATGGGGTATAATGATATCAACAATCATTGTTTGACGCTCTGATCGGTCTATCACCACTATATCAGGCTTATTGGCTACAATAGTCCTGTCAGTGATGATAGATCGATCCCAGTACAATGTGACACGACCATTTTCGAGAACTGGGTCGGGAACATACCTGTAGTACGGTACCTCTATTTCCACAAGTTGGTATTTCAAAGCAAGCTGCTGGTGGATAATCCTGGCTACTTGGTTATGTCTATGCAAGTATACACCGTTAGCAAGACAAGAACAACCCGAAACTATATGCCTTAAGGATTCACCCGGACAGTGACATGCCCGACAAATGTCAACTGTGCCATCCTTTATGATATACTTCGGTAGTTGTTTGTCATGATAACTTCATCCATAATTGCACATACAAACCCTTCAGTTTCGCCGAAGAGGTCACCGAAGCGTAGCCAAGCCACGGACGCTAGGTAATCTACGTCGGGCCCATGGAGGGTCCGATAATAGCGTCAGTGTAGCTCCTTGCTTTGCTATACATCCTTGCGGTTCTTGACACTTAGTACGACAGGTTTGCGCCAGTTCTCCTTGCCTAAGGATAGCGGTGTGAGGCTCTTATCCACTACCACCACATCTCCACGTCAACTTGGAGGAATTACTCCCTGAGGTTACATACCTCGCGATTATGGAGGGTCTTAGCATTCAAAAAGCCCCGACCCCCACATTTTCGCGGAATAATAACCGCATTACCGATGACCGTGGTGGTGCATTCGATTTGCGGTTAGTAGTGTGCGGACTCTCCTATCCAAGGCGTCTAACTCAATCTGAGTCCACTTGAGTGTACCAAAGGAGTACATCAACACTGGCAGCCATTAAAGCCACGCACCTTGTTACCTCCTGACACAAGACTTTTCAGTACTTTGTTCAGTTTTTTGTTGTAATGATTGTTTCATGTCAGCAACGTTGATGCCTAACGCCTCTGACATACCCAAGTACTTGTCGGTCTCTGTTGCAGAGAGCGACCTTAGGTTTATAGAATCCGAGAGCTGTATGCCCTGCGATTTCATAATCCCGCCTCGTTTTACATGCATGACTGCACATTTGTCAACACCAAATTCCATTCTAATGGAATTACTGAAGCTTTCAGTGATCTTCAGTAACTTCAATAGTTGGAATTTATAAGAAGAAAATGGTTTAAGGTCGTCCATGTATAACAAGTGGGAGATGACCCGGCCCCCTCTCCGCAACGAATAGCGTAGCCCTAAATTATTATTATTTTAAATAGACTTTTTCAGACTGATTTCAAAAATTTTTATAACTGATATTTTATTTGGTAACAAGAGAAGGATGAAAAATGTAAGAAAAGCGATGTAAAGTTTCTGATGATAAGAAGTTACCTAAAATTTGACCAAATCAAATTAAAATTATATGGATTTAATCTTATATTGCGCTTTGTTTAACCCAAGTCAAATCGCATTAACGAATCAAACACCGTAATTCTCGCATAATACGTTGTTGACAAATTAAGTTAGTCTGAATATAGAAATAATGTATTAACGAATTAAGCGGAAAAAAGGCCGTTATTGCGAAATCTCGTACTGTACCGTAAAAAACTCTTAATAAGTCTAAACTTACACATTTTTATACCTTCAAACTAAAAATTATATTCAGAACATAAAAAATCTACACACAGCGGTGATTTTCATTTTGAAAACTTTGAAGCTAAATATCTCAATTTGACCCAGGTGTCGCTTAATCTGATATTCCATAACTACGTCCAATTACATTACGATCAATTACCAATTAGCATTGCTAAAAAGAAGGATCTACAAAATATGTGCGAAAAACTAATCATATCAGAGAAACTCCACGCATGGATACGTGGTATACAACGTACACCAAGCCAACAGCCTTCGAAAGAATAATTTACCATGTTTTCTTTTCTGTTTCTTAAAATAAACCATTTATTAAAGTAATGTTAAATTATAATATGTTTAATTTCTTTTGACCTAAAACCCAATAAGTCGGTACCCTTCGCCACTTTCCACTTTTTTATGATAAAATGGACCACCTTGGAAACTTAATAATACTGTTATACACTAATTCAATGTATACACTTTTACCACGAATACTCATTATAACGATATTATTTGAATAGAATAGGTATTTTTGTCCTTAAAACTTAAATATTGAATATCTCGAAAGTGACAATTTCATACTTATTGGGTTTGAGCACTATACCCTCGATATATCAGTAGCTATATCATTAATAGAATACTATGTTCGTAGATACAGTTATAGATAATTATGATTATAAATGACGCAGACTTAAAGATTAGCAATAATATTGTTTATCCACGATGTGCTGTAATGGTTAAACACCTTTGGCCTTATTAATAAAAATCTCGACTGCGATTAGCGATTGATTAGCAGATTCTATATTCAATTTTTCCATGGAGAATTTAAAATTAGTATCTGTTAATTCGTTGTGAAGCTCCATCGCGATTTTTATTAATAAGGCTACTTGTTTCTATTAGTCATGTTTATTTTGCTTAGAAACGTTCAATATTATATTAATAGTATAAAATATTGTCAACTTTCTCACCTTCATAATCACCTTTTAAATTTTTTTTTTAACTATCCCAATTTATTAAAACATGCCTTAGAGGCAGATATTTTTTTTTTTTGGTATTGATAATAAAGGTATTGTGGTAACTTCTAAAAAAAACAACTTAATTCTTGATTAGGTGTTGCAATACCACCACTTCTCTAATCTATTACAATGTAAGTCCGCATTATTATATAATAATTACGATAATAACAAAACCTGACACATTAAACGTATCATTAGAATGTCCTGTCCGACTAACGAGTTCCAACATGCTGGCTTGCATGTCCGTCGCAGGAACGTCGGTCATTATCCGACATGCATTACGTTTTTATGCACTGTCAGACGACCCATTCAGTGTTAGAACAAATGTAATATTAATTTGTGCTGCAAGTATTACGTGTTTGTGGTTCAAGAAGGAGCGATTTTTAATTGTATCAAAGTAGGGTTAATAAATCTGGAATCGCGAGCTTGCGCCTCACAGAGAGTACGTCTGGTCGTCTGATTATTGTTCGCAGTTTTCTGTAACTATGTGTGATAAGAGGAATATATATATATATATATATACATTATAAAGTACTCTTATGGTGTTATTGTCATGCGTCTGTAACATTATCTAGAAATTAAATTTTCACTGGGTACCTATAAGTTATTGAAAACTTACTTTTGTTCTGTCTCAGATACGGATAATATTTAATAATATTTCTTTGTTCCAGGTACGTACAGTAGCTACCATCTTAACAGTATAAAAGTAACAAGGTAAAAACATACACTTTTTTTAATTGTAACGTAGGTAGGTACTTATTTATTTATTTTACGGAACTTATCTTCTTAATAAAATTTTAACTCGATTAGGAAGAATTCTTGTAATGCTGAAAGATAAAACAAGATTAATATTAAATAGTGAGAAATGGCGTTTGATTACTTGTTTGTGTTTATTATAGTTCGTAAAAATTTCTTGTAAACATAATAATAGTTTTCCTTAAAAATCCTTCCGTGCCAAATTTCGATACATATACCTAGTATAGTATACTAGATACATATTATTAAAACCCTATAGGTACATTTATTAAAAATATAGATGGAAAAATAGAACTGCTTTATTGATTTGTTTGGCCAGCCAGTTTGACCAACTCACATGAAAAGAGCTACTGTTCTTCTTTCGTGAAATATTAGCTCAAAGCTCATAACTTCCAACCGTAAAGTAAATAACATGTCATATATTAATAATTATAAGCGCAATGCAGTTTGACCGAACTATCCGGTATTTGCAGATAAACACCGAGTTTTAAAATACTGGGTATCGGGCCGATCGGATACGTAACAGTCGAGTTGACACGCCCATAATATCGTGATCGCACGACTGATTCCCTTTAATAATATAATTTACTGTTTCGGATAAATTCAGTGTCCTGCACGCTTTCCACAAAGGGTAGTAGAGTTGTTGCGTTTCGCTGTCAGTTTAAACGATTTTGTATTGACAGTTTTATTATGTATTCTTGGAAAGTGATTGCTGTATTAAAGGTCTTGGGGTTGTCAACGCGAACGAGTAGGCTCGGTTGAGTTCTTAGGCTTTTATTTTTATAAATCTAAACATGTAAAGCATAATCGGGTTAGTAACAATTATAATAAAAAAATGGGTGGACCTATTTTTGTGATTTTTTATTTGTTGTATATTTGTCTCTATCCTGATAGCAGAATAACAAAAAAAAAAACCGGCCAAGTGCGAGTCAGACTCGCGCACCGAGGGTTCCGTACAAACCTGTAGGTATATAAGTAAAAGTTATGGTATTTTTATTGCTTATTTTTTTTTGTTAATCGCATAACAACGTTTGCTGGGTCAGCAAGTCTAATATATAAAATTCTCGTGTTGCGGTGTTTGTTTCCAAACTCCTCCGAAACGGCTGAACCGATTTGCATGAAATTTTGTGTGCATATCGGGTAGGTCTGAGAATCGGCCAACATCTGTTTTTTTTTTTTATCGCTGAACAACGTTTGCTGGGTCAGCTAGTAAGTTTATGATTATTAAAAAAAATATACTATGTGATGTAACTAAAAATTTAAGATTTTCGGAATTTTTCCTATATGTGTACTTTATAACGTTGCTTCATGCCAAATTTCAAGATTCCAGGTCGTCTGGAAGTATCCTTTAGGTTTTGATTCCCTTGCGAGTAGTTGCGAGTTTCAAAATATGCGGCTTTAATTGCTGTATCTTTTGATTGCGTTGACGTAGAAGTTTGATTTTGTTACAGCTTAAAGATATTATAGACTTGAGTATTTGTTAAGAATTTCAATATAATACCACTACGCGTTCATGAGTAAAGGGGTAATAAGTTTAAAATTATTAAAAATATTTTTATTATATGATGTAACTAAAAATTTATGCTTTTCGCAATTTTTCCTTTATCTGTGTTATAAGACGTTGCTTCGTACCAAATTTCAAGATTCTGAGTTCACGGGAAGTACCCTGTAGGTTTTGATTCCCTTGCGAGTGTCGAAAATTTGCGGCATAAACGGGAGTATCTTTTGATCGCGTTGACTTAGAAGTTTGATTTTTTCACAGCTCCAAGAGACCATAGACTTGAGTATTTGATATGAATTTCAGCTTGATACCTCCACGCGTTCCTGAGAAAAAAGGTCTTGACAGACAGACAGACAGACAGACAGACAGACAGACAGACAGACGGACAACAAAGTGATCCTATAAGGGTTCCGTTTTTACCTTTTGAGGTACGGAACCCTAAAAATAATAAAACATACATAAAAAATATATTTGATGTCTTATAAACCCGTAAAACCGCGGGACACAGCTAGTATATTCAAATTGTACTTAAAATATGATTACTATTTTATGTTTAGCATTTTCTCCCATAAAAAACAAGTTTTGGTCAAGATGATAAACCGTGAGCGATGTAAATCAACAAATGCCTTTAAATTAATTTAGAAGTATTTTTAAGATAAAACAAACATCTGAACCACGATTCACGTAAATCTAAAACTAGCCACAATACAACTAAATATATTTATTTATACGTTTGTATTCGCTGACAAAATTCAAAATTCAATAGACATTTCTCTCAAATACCTAGAAAATGATTTAGCAAACTACTAAATACTAAATTAGCAGTTCAATTTGTTTAGCAAATAGTTACATTACATCAGAAATTCTAAAATATTGAAATTTCAAAAGGTCCGATAATAATTATTTAGCTTTAAACTAGCGTCACTTTTCGAAATTCCACGAGATGAATTTGTTTCGACAATATCAAAATTGTAATTGCTATTCGGTATTCTGCGTTGTTAATAAATGTGATTAAATTTTGTTGTTATTGCGAGCTTTTCATTATTAGAAGTTGAATTTTGATGTTAATTAGGTATTGTTTAGATTATAATTATTTATTACGTTCTTTGTTGTCTATTTTGATTAGTTCATAAGTCCTCTTTGAGTTAAGTTTTGGCCTTGGTCTCAAAATAAATCTTAATAATACGAAGTAAAAGATATCTAATCTAATCTAATAATCCCGTCTTGTCCCACTGCAGGGCAAAGGCTTCCCTCTCCCTCTTCCACGCACTTCTATCCTGAGCTAGGATGGGCCAGTCCTTTGGGTAGGAGTCAAGTTAGTCTCTCTACTTCTATCGGTCTGCCGCGTTGTCGTCTAGCGTTATGTGGGACCCACTCTGTAAAATATATAACCTTAATTAAAGTAGTTATGTCGGTGTGCATTAGGAGAGGCTGCACATTAAAACATAAAACCATTAAATTTAATGGACGAATGAAAAACACATAAAACCATCAGAAAATTCGAACTCATGTAAAAATACTGATATCCATAAAAACTTCAAAACCATTTGAAACAAACGACTCAAATTGCACTTGCAATTTAATATCGAAATTGCACATAAACGCGGTAATTATTCGACAACCCTAATCGCAGGGTTGCCACCACATAAATAAATCTACCTATAAAATCGCTTATTGGTCAGTCAATACTTCCCAATCAATATTAAAAACCACTTTAAAGCCATTATAAAGACTGATTCACGATTGCGTGTAGATATCGCTTTTGTATGAATAAATAAGCAATTCGCGGTAAGGCCGGCTGCACACGTGCGGGCGGGACATAAAGCTCGGACGTGCGCGGTAATTGTAGCAAATGATCGCGTGCGGACCGCCGACTATGTTTGACTGCGATTGGCTCATATTAAGATTATGCTAGATGTTATAATATACCTCTATGTTATTTGACAATAATCATTTGTTTTGAAATTCAAATGCTGTTGGTCAAATGGTATGTTAATTATTAAAACAGTAATACCTTTCATATAATTGGTCGCAGCACACGATACCTGAAAGAGTTCGTAAAACTGTTTTAATTAAATTACTATTGAGGTTAATTTACGAAAGGGAATCTGTTCTGGTATTCAAAAGGCATACGCTTTACTTTTACGTTATTTCACAATTGTGACGTGTCGACATTATTAATTTATAATAATGAAACAAGTTTAGGATTGTGAAACGCAACGCATTCCATGTTAAAATATTAATTAAGTAAATTCCGCACTAAGTACATCTTGGAATGAAAACCAGATTACGCGCTAAAGAGATTGTAAATTCTTTGCTCTACAGGTAAGAATATGGATATCAAAATGTTTAAATGTCGAATGAAAACAGCTGTGAAAACATCGCATATCAAACTATAATTTAAAACACTTCACCTAAAGGGCATCTAAAATCAAGTAATACTTGGCAATTTTAAAAAAAAAAAATATTGCCTATACGGTGTTGCCACAATTTTTAAGTAATATTGCCAATAATCGCGCAATTGATGGCGTGTAAGCGCACTGTATCAATCGATTCATATTCAATAGCACAAAAAAAGAAATTTAATACAATAGGGATGTATCCTGGGTATGAAAAGTTAAAATCTATTTAGTCCGTCAGTTAGACAATAAAAAAATATTAGACACGTATTTTTTCTTTTATCAAAACAATAAAAAAATACAAAGATACACCGCTTTAAAGTTTCGGAGTGGGGGCTTATGACGCCACGCCTCGCTAAAAATCGTAGCGAGGAGTGACGTCACGCGTAATTTCCGATCTCTGTATTTTGATCATTTTTTGTTTGCAGGAAAAAAGAAAAAATACGTGTCCAATAAAATTCATTAATCTACAAGACGGACATTATAAAAAAAAATTGGAAACATGCCTATTCAGTACACAACAATTTGAGTAATAAGCTCTTAAAATTTCCTTGGTAAACTGAAACTTAATACGGTACATGAACGGAATGGCGTGATATACGTACATTTCGTCATGTCTGAGCACCGTCCGTGCCCGGATTACTCAATTAGTTCACTCTATTGTTTACGAATGAACAAAAGTGGCGAGGTTGTGTACTAATGGGCAATGTTCTTGTAGGTCTTGGTTTTATCTCTTGTATCGAGATGCTCTTTAAGAGTAATAAAGTTAGTATGCTTTGGAGCCTTAAGATCCTTTTACACAAAATGTCTAAGTAATAATTATTCGCGTTAACTTCTTAGTCTGCCAACGCCTTTATACTTGTAATCGTCACCTGGAGTCATCATTTACAATAATGTATTAAATTGTTTAGTCTTGCTAATAACACTTGTAATTGTTTCCTTTTAGCGGTGTCCCGCGGTTTCATGCGTTATTTTTTGTAATTATTTCAATGTTTTGATATTTATTTTTCTGTTCGGTTTTTATAAAAAAACATGAACATCGATCTACCCGTTCTGGAGTTATAGATGGTGTAAATAACCCACTATAGATATAGATTGAAAATAGATTTATTGGTAACCTAAAAATGTTAAGAGCAGGACACTCGAATCTTCGGAGTAAATTATATCATACCCTAAAGACTATCACCAGAAACTTATATTTCTCTCCGACTCATATCACAGCAATCCATTTTGGATAGTGAATATTTTAAAGGTAAACCAAGTGAACAAAGTCTTTGTATTCTAAAATCACGTGCGATAGACGCAATCTATCGTCGTCGGGTCGTTCGACAAATGTTTACCAGTCGATTACGAGCCCCGCCTTGAGTATATTTATATTCAATATTGTCCTTTCATATGTATAATGGAAATAGTTTTACTGAATTTCATTATTTAATGGATTGTGTCTCGAATTTGAAATCGTGTTTTGAAATTTTGTTGATAAGTAGAGGTCTTAGTAATTCACTGTAATTTCACTTAGTAATTCCACTGCTAAAAAAGAACCGTTCTGCCATTCTTTACAAACTTTTTTGAATGAGAAAAGTATAAAAGGATGTATAAGGATATTAGATTTTTTTAAGTTTTATTAATAGAACCGTTGTAAAATTACGAACTTTTCAAACACTATTTTTTTAAGACTAAAATCGGTTGAAAATCCAAACATACCAAAGTTTTCTTGATACTACTTACTGTACGAGAAGCAATTAAAAATACGTACAGAAAATACCTTTTCAAACTTATTAAAACCAACACTTTAAGATAAAAGATTTTCCCAACCGTCTTCTCAAATCTTTTCTCTATTAATTAAAATCTAAACGAACGGGGCATGCTGAAATGTAATTTCGGGAGCCCCCTGTCATTCATTAAAAAAGGTATCTCGGAAAGCAATAAGGCGCCGATACGGCAAACAATCTCTGAATATTATAGACGTTTAATCCACACAGCAAAGTAATTTAAAGAAAAATAACATTAGCAATTCAGATTACTTCTCTATCGGGAGCCTTTATTAACTGTCAAACTGGGAAAAGTGAGGGCCAAAACAAATTGACTTTGTAAAGGTCGCCACTTGATCGCTAAACTCGATGAAGATGAAGACGATGTCATATTTCTTTAAGGCTTTGCTTTCATTCAGCAAATATCGTGAAGTATAGTGACAAAGTTGTATGTAAAGTACATAATGATATATTGTAGTTGTAAAATTAAGTTACTACAGCGTTTTTAAGTACTGTAGAGAGAAATCAATAATAAACAAATAGTATTCCAATATTGAACAGTAATATACAGGTTGGTGATTGCATTCTTGATTTAAAACAGGATTAATATAATCGAATTTAGTGATGTGCCGCTGTTGACAAAATTCCGATCGCTGTTGCAGTTCCAAAAATGGAATTAAATATTTATTCATTCCCAAGGACTGTGTAACGATACGTAACACATCCCATAATAATGTTTGAGAATAAAACTATTAATTTATCGTTTACTTAACAATAAAAGTGTAGATCAACATTCTTACAGAGATTCATTAAGATTTCAAGTGTTGCCTTTGATCTTTTCCAGTTAAAAGAGTTTTCATAATAAACACGTTTATATTTTTAAGACGTTCACGTAAAAGAGTTGTCAGAACAAAAGATTGTTATACTACGGGAATGTAAATTAATGTGATGTGTATGTTCCAGGACAAGGTTTATCTGCAAGCAAGGTATCCACAAATTCTGTTCAACGGTTTACGAGTGACACACATCTATACTTTATCTATTCTAATATTATAAAGCTGAAGAGTTTGTTTGTTTGTTTGTTTGTTTGTTTGTTTGTTTGAACGCGCTAATCTCAGGAACTACTGGTTCGAATTGAAAAATTCTTTTTGTATTGGATAGTCCGTTTATTGAGAAAGGCTATAGGCTATGTAACATCACGCTACGACCAATAGGAGCGGAGCATAAATAAAAAATGTTGCAAAAATGAAAAACCGTTGAAACTTAAACACGCAAACAAAGTCGCGGGGGACAGCTAGTAACTTAATAAACTTGCACATACATTACCAAGGTCTCAAGATCCCACTACATAATATTTGAAGTTTTTATGTCTTACATAGGGTAGATGTTAATAAACGAGTATCAGAGCTAATTGGAGTCCGGATAATGGTGTGCGAGGAGATTGCGGATGGTATGTGCTCGTAAATTAGGGGAGGTGAGGGTAAAGAGCGGGGAAGAGGGGGTAAGACATTAGGGCCGTTGAAGGATAACCGGCAATTTCGGGACTTTTTACTTTCTTAATCTTGTGCTGGAATGCGTCGTGTTGATTAGTGAATTGATTAACATTTTTTGGGAGATGTTCATGTACAGATATTGTCGAAGAAGAGTTCTTAGATTTTTGCTCGTTAACAGTGGTTTTCTGGGCTGAAAACATTTGTCAATTTAAATATATTTTTTTATGTTATGTATCTCCCTAAAAACTTGACAACTATTAATGTGACAAAACAAATTAAATAAGTACTTAACACTAAGTTCTAGGTAGAGTTATAAGTTCATGTTCATTTACTATAGCTATATTTTTAAGTTCATGTTTATTTATTCTATACCTACCCCATTCTGTATGATTTCCTTACATTTATATAAATAACAATCATTTGTATCAATTACAGAAATGAAATTGAAATAAGGCTTTGAATAGACGTGAAGAAAACCGCAGATTTTTTTATAACGGGTAAAACATTGTGATACCCTATACTTTCTTCTGTAACCCGATAAAATTTCAGAGAGTTCATCAATACTGATTGTTATAAAACATCGTATTTTAATAAAGTGAAATCCATACGATATTGTTTTGGTTTCCTGTTGTTTTCTTTGTAATGTGAATTTTAGGAATACGCGATAATAATCTTTATCAACGTTTTGTGACACGTATGTCTTGGTAGGTATCCAGGATGTTACCGAAAGGTCCTTCCAAAAGGGGGAAGAGTACATGTGGTATAGAGTCAATTATCAAAATTTCAGCTTAAAATGAAGTAATTAATTGTATTATTAGATGCTAAAAATCATACCCAGACCGCTGAAGCAATGTATCTAAACATTTAGCGACTAACCTAATAAGATATTGACAATACAACCGCTCATACGAACACCCATTACACGTCGTACGTCAGAACTCATCCACTAATATTTGAGACATCGATACTTCGATTCAATTTTGTTAATTGGTAACGTGACGCGAGTATTTCACGGCAACTATCAATTAATGAGAACTTGTAATCGCATATATTCCGCTGGTTTTAGGAAACTATCATGATTGTTCACTGCGGTATATGTTTGTTTAAGATAGTATTTAAATTAATTGCCGTAGTCAGAATACCCGATTTCAAGAATATATTGGAACTGACTCTTAAACTCATACAAAACAAACGCCTTATAAAAGCAAAAATCCATTAATAAAATGTTAACAAAATCATCTATAATAATGATCTATTTTGACGTGTTAATACAACTTAATAAGAATATAAAACTGCATGATAAATGTTCTGACCGAAAATTAAGATATCCAGGCAGCCATAAATTATAGACGAAACGCATTTACGGACGGTGACTATGTTTTTGTCCACCCTACGCGGATGTCACGGTAGGGTCTGCAATGACAAGATTATTTAATATAAAGGTTGTCATGAGATTTCTAAATTAATATATTATATTAGTTTTGTAACCACATGCAAATCTTTAAACCAGTTTTTTTTACGATATAACAAATTAAGATAATATTTTTTTCCTATTAATAAATGTTATCAGATTCGACAGCCAGCCATTTCTCATAATTATAAAAAACCGATTTAGTATTCAATCCAGATTACATTATTTAAAACGAATATCTTACTTGTACGTACATTCGCAAATCATTTTTAAAAACAATGATACAATACAGTTAAACCAAACAAAAAGATCAATTTACGATACGGACATCTGACATAACACAACCCACATATTTTAAAATATCAGCAAGCCACACACGAACATGAAAAGTTTTATTAAGATATCCACTGGAGTCGTAAATCATGCTTGGACAAAATGCAATTGTAGCCGCTGACTGTTTTGCAGACCCTACTCGAACTCGACCGTCATATTGTACAGTTTGCAAAAGACATTACGGAAAGTATTTTTTTTTTTGTTTTATATGCTTGTATCATTGTATGTGTTAGTAAATTGGATAATGTGGAAATTTATGGGAGGGGTGAAAAGTGACAAGGAGAAATATAGGAAATAGGTAGAGTGTATTTTTGTTGTTTGAACCACTTAAAATCATTTAAATTAACTAGTATTACTGTGGTTTACAGTTGTCGTAAAAGTGAACTTGTGAAAGGGTTTCTTTATTTGCCGATTTAAGAATATTTTTTTATGAAACAGTGATACGAATTTGTTTTTTTTTGTAAATTAGTTTTACCGTGTTGTTATCAAATATCATCCTTAACATTTCTTTCTTGAGTCAATACACACAGCTCTGCATGCAGAGATCGAAGTCATGGTGTAATTATATAAGAAGAAAAAAAAATAGGAAAAAAATACGCTCGCATTTCGCACACAAAGAGCTAAACTGCCAAACTGTACCGTTATACCGACCCCAAAAAAGGGCAGTAAACCCTAAAATGTAGAGATAAGTTACATATGTGCGGAGTGATATTAAGATATCCAGTGGCCGCAATAAATCATCGGTGTACGTTTGCGGCAATGTTTTTGTCGACCCTACCCACAGACAGGTTATTACTATCCGTACACTCATGTAAGTGGACACCGATATCGAAGCGGCTTTTTTAAGAATCCGAAATGACATAGCCGAATGTGTTGTTTTTTGAGCAAAGAAAATATTGTTACACCTATATTTTTGAGTCCCATAGGTATAATATCACTACAGTGAATAATACCACTTATTAAAATATTTATTTTTAAGCTATTGTTGTAGATTAAAAACAAACAAGAAACGAAAATGTATTTAAATATTTTATTACATGTCAAGGCGGTTCACCTAATAGTCAATGTACATCGCTGAACACTTATCTCAAATACCACAACTTTTAAAAAATGAAGAAAGGTTCCGACGCCTATGCGTTTACAGCTCCAGATTAAGTCCATTTTTCGAAATTTGTCGAACAACTTCAAAATATCATCTTTATAAGCAGAGGTTCCGTTTTTGTTCCGGCTTTCTTTTCCAGCCTTCCTAGATCATAAAACGCGACAATTAATTTCCCCATTATCCAGAATATAGATATTCAAATGCGATAGTTCTGCAGCCAGCTATCTCAGACCATTTGGTAACTGTTGAGGACAGATGAAAAGTGTTTTATGTGACTGCCTTAATGTGCTCTGTGCTACTTGAATGGAACGCTTATTTTAAACGTTTAAAAAGTTTTTAAAAAGCTAGCATAAGTGAGCGCAGCTAATACTTAATGTGATTAGGGTAATACTCACATGATTTTTTCATTTAAAAAAGAATCGTCTTGAGTATAAAGCAGCAGATAATAAAAATAACAAAAATATTAAAATGTAAAAAGATAAATAAGATGAACTTATCTGTAAGGTAAAGTCAAGCATAAAGATTATTTTATCTTTGTGCTTGAGTAGCGGGCAATTTGTTGTGAGAGATCAAACCAGGTTTCTTAATCGCGGTAAACCGACCGCAGCAACCCAACTCAGCCATAAAGGGCTGGTACACCAACATATCCCACATTCCGTTAAATTTCACTTTACGTACTGATCCCTCGGCTTTTGGTCAGGAGTGAGTTCCTCAGTATACCGTAATGTTAGTCGATGGAAAAACTCTCGGTTTTTTAAATAACTGACAATGTTACATGCTTCCGAAAGTTACGGAACTGTATATTTTCTGAGTTTTTTTTAATCTTTTCTTTAGGATTAAATAAGTAAATGTATTAACTAATACTACTAATACTACATATCTTTATATTTAATGTCTTACGCACTGTGTCTGTGTTTCTTCTTTTATGTGTCCTGTCGTAGGTCTGCTGGCAGAAATTTCGTAAGAAATAAGCAGTACCTTTGTACCTATTTTTCTTAGAAGTTTGTGTTCTTTGTATGTTGTGTGTACATAAATAAATAAATAAAAAAAAACTAAAAGGGTTTCCAAGTAACTGGTGTCAGTGCCAAGGTTACATGTACTTCTATATCAGTGTCCGGAAAAAATCCTTAAAAAATCATTTCCTAAGGTTAACCTCGTTTTATGTCAACCGACATTAAAACACACGGACGTTACACATAAATACAGATACACAGCATGAGTGCGTAAAATTTCAAAAAAAAAAAAAGAACAGCTCGTTCACATGCGGACATTATTTAATCCGATACCCCTACCATTGGCCATAAAGTCACGGTAACGAGGTACGGAAGGGTCCAACTATCATCGTTTTTACGCGAGTCGATAAACGCGAGTGGCGACGTTAACTCGACCCTTACGGATGAATGGAGAGTCACTTCCTGAGTAGGGGCTGCGGTTAAACGGTCAGGTTACTTTTTTGTTTTCTTTTTTTGAGGTGAATTAAATTGGTTGTGAAAGAATGTTGTCTCGGAGTAATTTGAAAAGGTTTGTTTATTTTACCGAGGGAAATAACTAACAATGGAGTCTTGTAGCAAAAGAAACCTTATTAAATCTGTATCGGTTTCGGTTTAAATGATCTATTATATATTATGTGTTTTATCTTGAAGCAATAGGTTTTTTTTTAAACGAAACATTTTTATTTCATGTTTCTTTCTTTGCACAATTAGATATTTACGATCTTTTTTCAGAAAATTCTTATTTAGAAAGCCAGTGAGTTTATCTTTATTTTAAAGTTATCAAACACCTTTGTGATCGAATTCTCATAATAATAGAATATAATAATTTCTCAAGGTGAAAAGTAATACCTTCATAAAAAGGGTCAAATAATACTAAACAAATTGCTCCTGGATTATTGTATTCTATAAATAAGTTTACCTCAATTAATTGAAGTAGTCTAGAACCTGTATTATGTTTTACGGTTTTGATTCCGTAAATAGTTCATTGTTTTGTAGAACGCTTACGTAATATTCATAGCTAAATTTAGACTTTAGACGTAAATAATTTTGGATATAATATAATGAAAATTAGAAAGAATATGTCTCTTTAAGTAATTTCTTATTAGTAAATTCTGTCTTTTTCTGGGCCCTAAAAGAACATTTGAAGGGTAGCTTGCCAATAAAGCTGAAAAGAAAACGTATCGACATGTGCGTGTTGCCCGTCCTAACCTACAGTGCTCAGAGTCGGTCATTCAATGAACTGCAGAAGTCCAAAATCAAGATTTGTCATCGAGCGATGGAGCGTAGCATAGTAGGTATTAAACAAACAGATCGAGTGAGAAACAGGACGCTGCGCTCCATAACTCAAGTAACGGATGTCGGAGAAAAAACAGCCAGGCTTAAGTGGGAGTGGGTTTGGTCACGTCACCGTCACGCAAATGCAGCCTGACCGATGGGCAAAGATCGTCACGCACTGGACGAGGTTGAGGTCAGCGGCGAGGTGGTGTGATGATCTCGTCAGATATGCGGGGTGTGCGTTGCCAGAAATCGCAAACAGAGAGAGAGAGAGAGCTTTGGAGACAGAGAGTTTTGGAAAAGAAAAGGGAAGGCTTTTGCCTAGCAGTGGGATCCAATTTAGGCTTACAACAAAAAAAAAACTGTTTATTATGAATTTGATCTCTATTACACTCAAAATCTACTGGGACTTTTTTAACAATATAACCAGTTTTGATTCATTATAGCCCTTATGATTCCACTGCTGAGCAAAAACCTAATCTCTTGCCTACACCGTTGATCTCACACATGAATGAACAACAATCCTTCAAAACAAAACCGTAATCTTTCATTTACTCATTCATTTCACTCCACCGCACCAATAAAAATGCTGTAAAAACGTCTCGTCATCGCACTTCTGACACATTTAACAAGGAAATGCTTTAGAAAGTGTAACCGCCATTAGGGAACATACGTATATTAGGGGCTTTTAAAACCGTTCGCGGCAGTAATTTTCGACTAAACGTCGATGGAAAGATTACTGCTACCCACTTGACTCGCACGACCGCATTGTCGCTCTTTACAATGTGGATAGAGTAAATTATTTTTTCGTATGTTACGTAAAGGATTTTTATTACATGAACATAATTTAGACTAAAACATATTTTAAAACCTGGATTTTCAAAAATTTAATTGCTTATTTATGTGGCTGCTTTCAGAGATCGAATGATAAATAATTCTGCTAAGGGCTGATTTTTCCAACACCAGATATTTTTTTATTCGTTGAATAAAATTGACGTCTGACAGATTTTCTATGGAAATACTGTCAAAAATTCATAATTATTCGTCGGATAATATTATCTGACTTTGGAAAAATCAACCCTTAATGTAATATAAGCACACAGATAGAATTCCACATCATTAAATTGTACTGCTTGTTATTTCGTAATATTCAAACGCTTTGGGCACATTGACATACTGACGCTGACATAGATTTGACAGCAGACGTGGTCCAATCACGAAGGTCTGTCATTGGTCAATCAAGTTGTGTGCCGAATCATTAGGTAGGCCTGTCAAGACTCGGTCTGACATTGACTAAGGAGTGACGTGAAGCGAAAAGTGAAGATCATTTTTTTGATAGGTTGTTGGGTTGACAGAGAGATATCAGGATTTTGGTAGAACTTCTAATAAAAAGATTGTCATTTCTTAGTGCAGTACAGTGCCCCTAAATTACGCTGTGGAGTATGTATGAAATTATTAGCAATTAAAGCTAATTTTGTATTTTGATCCACGAATGAAACATGAAACACACTTAATACATTATTAAATTGCTGAATGAACGGCATTATGAAAACTCCAAGAATATTTATTACACTGGTAGTATAGAACGAATTATTGAAAAGTTTAAATGAGAATAAATTATAGGAATACATACTTCAAACGTAAGCTAACATAAAATATTCAACTAACACATACATATTCATATGGCTGTAAATCGATGGAAACACACAAAAAACACTCATTATTATTCTAAAGCTTTGCAGGAAGTAATCAAACGAAAATGTAATTGTCATCGCGCATAACATTTGCTGAATCTAATTTATTCACTGGGAGAGTTGCGTCTGGGCCTCCGTACCATGTGTGTACGGGAATACATCGCTCCCGTGATTTATATATGAGTTGTATAAAATTTATTATGTGAGCTTACGGCTAGGCAGTGGGCTATGTGATGGCCCACTGACCAAATTACAGTATAATGTCGAAGCGAATCTCAACAGAATTGATCAAAAGGTGCAAAATTAAAATACTTTTACTTCACGTAAACCTTTTTGGTATAGATTCTAGTTGCGAAAATAAGATGCTATTCATATTGGGGAAGAACCGGCAAAAAACTCGATAGGTTTTCTTTATTTATTTTGTCATTATTATTTTATTATAATCATTTCGAGTAACACGTGTCATAAAGTTAGTAACAATTTTTTTAAAACTATGTTAGTACACATTTAATACAAATTAAATGTCCTGGTCCATAGCCCAGGTACTGAAAATTATGTATTCTTATAATAGGTGCATTGTTTATTTTGACGGGTGTCACATTTTTTGGCTATTTGCCTCTGGATCTAAAGACCATGACCATATTTTTTCTATGATGTACCTATTGTGTAGCCTTCTATTTTTCACATAATGGCAACAAGCTGCCTTAAACCGCAAATAGCGTCACTTAGCAGCGCCATGTCGTCTGCATAACTTATGATGGAACTTAGACCACCTTGTCTTACTCCACACTCCAAAGCTATATACAGCTCCATATTTCTGTGTCCAGTAGACATTTTTGGATAGATATTGGTGAATGTATGAGACGTACACCCACATCACAGCGTGTCAAAGCTAACATTTTACAGTAGAAGGAAAAGGCTGCTAAAAATGGGACGATAGTAGTGGCAAAATGTAGCAATAGCGAGACAAATTGTAGCAGTAATGAGTAATTTGATTAAGAGCAGAAAATTCAATAGACGACTGTTTTATTTGCGTTATGTCTTTATTATGCATTTGTTTGTGTTTTTAGTTATTTTGAAAAATTCTTAATTGTTCTAATTTAAGTATAATGTTAAGCTTGTCGTTTTGACTGACGGACGTCCACAGCTGGAAAAGTGCCGCTGGAAATAAACCTCTGGCATCGATCGGCAGGCATCGGTCTCGGAAATATACCTTAAGACTTTGACATAAGGTGCAATCAATATCAAAACATTAACGTTCGAATAATAATAATCTAATCGGAATATATAATCATGAGCGGACGCAGACCTGTTCCAACGACCTGTTAACATAACACACATACGGGTATTACAGAGGCGGTATCTTTTACCACTTCTTAGTATTATATCAGCCTGAAAAGGGATTTCTGATGCAACTAATAAGTCCATAGTATAGAACATAATTCAGTGCATAGAGTTGTTGGTTATTATTCAGATATTCGTAGACTCAAATTTCTATAATTCAGGTAGAACAGTAATTTGAAATGTATGCGCGGCTATAGTGGCATTTTTGCAGAATCATAATATGAATTGGCAAGTCTTTTGATAATCCATAACGTTGATTTGATTACAATTGAATCGAGCAAACAAACAAAACATGCTAGGAAATCAGGAAATGAATCATAATTTGATTCTGCGAATATGCTTCTTTATCTCTGCGGGTAATATTTCCCATAATATAATACAGTGCATTCAGAGTCAATCTTTATGTACCACAAAACCGAATAAAACCCGCAGTTATCGCTAAATACTTACAATCATTTAATCACAAAAGCGACCGCGACGATCGTAAAACTCAGCGTCGGTTTCTACATAGGTACGGGTCGTGGGTAATGCCCTGTTTGGGGTGTGTACGACCAACTTATTTCCTACCATGATAGCTTATCTCATTTACAGTAACTAGTACAGGGATGTAGTTTATCTGTTGCTATGGAGTTTAAGATAAATAGAAATGCTTGCCGACTTTAATTAAGTATAATATTTAACTAATTAACTTATTATGAGATCGAATGTATTTTGTTTCAAATTTTCATTCTTACTGGTGTATTCCCGCAGGTCGGAAAACAATATAGAGCCGTGAATCTTATGCCGTATTTTTTGGAATGTTATCGTCAGTTATTTACTAGCTCTTTCCCGCGGCTCCACCTACGTGGAGGTCGGTTATAGCGGTAAAATGTATCCTATGTTCTTTCTCAGACTCTAGACTATTTGTGTACCAAATTTTATTTAAATCGGTTCAGTATTTTTGGCGTGAAAGCGCTATAGACAGACAGACAGACGGAGTTACTTTCGCATTTATAATATTAGATTAAAACTAGAGTTTAGAGTAGTTAATTCAGCTGACAGCCAATTACAAGCAAATATTTCACAATTACTTTAGCAGCATGGGTCAAATATTTAAGAATCCGCACATTTATCATAGTTATTTTTTATAATTAGTTGTAAGGCAATGTGTTATATTTGTGATTAATGCAAGTTTATGAGTAGGAGATATACGTATAGATATAGATATACAGAAACAATAAGTGTACGAGTGTTTAATTTAAAATGCTATTAAAGTACTAAGCGACAATACCTGAAAATATTTCCTTTAAACGTCAATTTATTCGTTGATACGTGAAAAATTCAATTTCAAAATTTTCGGCATTACAATTCACAAGGTTATAATTAAAACCATAGTCACGTCTACTTGACAGATATAATTCGGTATGCCAAAGGACATTCCTGATCAGTCCCGATCAATTCGTCGATGAGAATGAGGCGGTAAACCTGCGGTAATTACTGACATGCTCCTAAATTAAATGGGGAGAGTTTTATGCGGCTTCCTCTCATACCTGTGGATATGAATAGATTTTTATTTCTGTGTATGTTTTTTTTGACAAACAATGCGTGGTTTTTAACACAGTGAAATTTGAGTTGTGTTTTGTTTTGAATGTTTCATTTTTTTTTCCTTTTTTACCGAATTACTTGGAGCGACTGCCTCCATAACCTATTTTACTGGGTAACACTGAATTAATCCGAGGCACGGAGGGATCTCGATATGTTTACAAACATCCACGGACCAACCGTGGCGAGCTCGTCTTAACATTTATTATTAGTCAAACGGCCTACAATTAGTCACGAGGCCCTACTTAAGTTTGTTGCAAGTATTGGAAATAAATAAAAAGTATAAACACGACCAACAGTTTGCCCGACGCATATTTAAGTTCTAATTGCCTGAAGGGTCCTTAACTTAACTCAGAGTTCTTGCAATTCGTTTTTTAATTCCCGCATTAGAATTCCGAGTGAATCTTCAAAGCAATATATTAGGTTGAACTTAATTAGCTTCTATTATAATCAAAGCATCAGTTTGGTACAAATTTTATTTAGCGTAAGTACATACAAAATTATTCTATTAGTACCCACAGCACATCCAGAATTTTTATACGTAACCTAACATTCATGACGTCACACGAGCACAGCTGGCTGGGCCTTTAGCATTTATGAGAGAGACGTGACGTCTATAAAGATGGATACAAAATTAAATTCATAAGTATATACTCGTGGCCTGGTGGTTAAAACCTAAGTTAGACGAAGTTAAATGTATAATACATAAAGAGGTTGTGGTGGCCTAGCAGTTCCACGAACAGATTTGTGTGCACAAGGTTGCAGGTTCGAACTCATTACAGGTAAGTGTCAATGTGACTTTCAAAGTTATGTTTACTTTCTTAATTATTCTAAGTCATCATTGACGATCGATGAAGGAAAAAATTGTAAGGAAACCTGGATTCTAAAAATTGGAATCTGAAATTGCCAACCCGCAAGTTTAGTGAACAAGTGTGGTGTTCAATAAGAAGAGCCTGTGCCTGGTAGTGGGACATTTATAGGCTGGTATTAATAGTATAGAGGAATGCATTTTTTTTAAATCACGTCAAGGTGATACTTTTGTTATGTATACGACGGCTGGGTCTTAATAAACCACTTTGTCATGACGTGATCTCCAGTGGACTACAAAAATGGTAAATTGAACAGCCGTCAAGTGAAAGCAGACAAGTTCATTTTCGTAATTCGTTCTTACCTCCAACTCGTAGTGGGGAATTGTGGAGATCAAGAGACCTAGATCACAAACATTCTAACTGTAACCTTTTTGTAAGAGCAGGCCTTCACATCACCATTACAGTAACATGTTCGTTTTATATAATCAAGCGTATGGGAATGGTTATGGGTCCTCAATACTCGCGGGAATTGGGCTTCAAAAACACCGTCGCTAATTGCAATGTTGTCCGAAGTTTCGAATGGAATTTTGTATGGGAAATGCACGGCAATTTTTTGTTAGCACCGACCCGGTCCCAGTTACCCCTCTTCCCTTCCCAGGGGTGACATGGACAGTAACTAAGGTATTTAATCAAACATAACTGCGGTCAGCGTAATTCAATGGACTTTTGTGGGCAATATTACTTTGTAGGGTATGTTTATATGTATATGTTTACGTGTTTAATATAAGGTGTTCTTTGCGTGAATGGAAATAGAAAAATGAAAAATGAAGTTTTGTTTTCTTGGTGATTCGAACTCTATAATCGGACAAAAATAAAAATAATAGTCATTGTAATGAAAAATATTAATGTCCTAATATACCTTGATAGTACTAAACAAGCAATATATGAATACTAGCTGTTCCCCGCGACTTTGTCCGCGTGGTTTAGTTTCAACGGTTTTTCATTTTTGTAACATTTTTCATTCATGCTCCGCTCCTTTTATTCGCAGCGAAATGTTATATAGCTTATAGCCTTCCTCAATAAATGAGCTATTCAACACTGAAATAATTTTTTAAATCGGACCAGTAGTTCCTGAGATCAGCGCGTTCAAACAAACAAACTCTTCAGCTTTATATATTAGTATAGATAGATAGATTTGAAAAAAATATATTTTATATGCGAAAGAACATTTTTTTAAGGTAAATGCGCTTAATTTACTCTGTATGTATATTAAACAAACTATTTAATACTTGCCTGAGCTGATATATTATAACTTTAACTTGTTCGGTCTTAGTTCATGGAATGAAAACAAAATTAAGTTGTGTTGTTCTTGATACTTGCCAGTTACAAGTATGTACCTTGAAATTTAGCGTCACACACACTAAGGCGCCATTTAAATCGGCTATATTATTACTATACGAAGTGAAAAGTTAGTTACATTATGCAGTGGCATGAATATCAACAATTTTACATGTATTTTCAACAAACTATGTATTCATTTGTTTTGTAATTACTTCGTAATAGCATAGCAAGAATTTATAATCAATATAACTCTAGATTTAGATAACCAGCATAATTATCAGTCGCAAGATTCGAAACAAAGCTGGAATTAAACAAACATAAGATATTTATAAGCTTTTGAGATTTTATAAGAGATTATCTTAAATTAAATAAACAAGTCTAGTAACTATTCATTCTATTCATTTCTATGTGTATACCTGATTACCTAAATAATATAAAGTGTTTCGCAAAAAATAACAGAAACAAAATTTAGGCAAATTTAAATACGAATATTTAATTTCAAATATTATATGTATAATATATATAAAACATAATAATATAAATATAATATTCATCTTTACGAATATCATTACAATATTATTATGTAATTCGACGACCGACAATTTTAGATGTTTTTTAGAAAAGTTGGTTGTTTATATGTATTCGTTTAAAAAAAACGTTTCAATTTCCTTCGTTATAGAACAAAGCCTGTAATACGGCTTCCTTGGCGGAACCTCTAAAACGAACAATCAGAGGAAATTTATACTTTTTTTTCTCGAAATTTTTTGCAATTGACGGGCTTCAGACTCGTGTTACACGAAGGATTTAAAAGGCTATAAGGCTGGGTCTACACTGTTACCCGGAAACTAAATTAAAAAAAAAAAACCGGCCAAGTACGTGTTAGATTTGCGTAGAGTTCCAGTACCAGAGACGGTAACAGAAATACACAGTCGGTGAAAAAGTCTTGTTATTACGGTTCTTGAGACAGCCCACTGACTAACCTGACGGATAGCGGAGGCTTAGTAATAGGGATCTAATGGCAACCTTTACGTAAGGAACCCTAAAAAGGGCTAAACAAGTGCGTTATGTGTATCACCTAAAACGTTTTACACCAAATCTATGTTCTCGACGCAGAACAATTTCCCATACATTGAACTAAACAAAACGATTAATATTTAAAGCGTCAATACGTGGCCATGTTTACGATGAGATACTGAATTTTATATATTACTAGCTGTCCCCCGCGACTTTGTCCGTGTGTTTTAGTTTCAACGGTTTTTCATTTTTGCAACCTTTTTCATTTATGCTCCGCTCGCTTCGCTTTTGGTCGTAGTGTGATGTTACATAGCCTATAGCCTTCCTCAATAAAGGGACTATACAATACAAAAAGAACTTTTCAATTCGAACCAGTAGTTCCTGAGTTAGTGCGTTCAAACAAACAAACAAACAAATTCTTCAGCTTTATAATATTAGTTAGTATAGATTAAAACGTAATTTGATTTCGTTTGAAAAATGATTGGAGCATTTCAGTTGTAATGTTCACCTATTTTATTTACTTTTCTAATAGGTACATTATCTATTTTTAAAAATTGAATTGTCAAGATAGTCGAAAAATTGTTAACGTTTTACATGTCGATTGCTAAATAGATAGCTATAAATAAAAGAAACAAACTCCGAGAATTATGAACTGACGTATTATATTATCTTTAAATATACAAAACAAAATCGTACTTGTTACTACCACAGTTTTTGTATCTCAAAAGTGGCGCGATTTTCTTTATCAAAGATTTCTTGGATTTTTTTTCCTTCGTATAGCAGAATTACTAACAGAACATCAGGAAAAGTCGGGAACGGGGACTTACGCGAGTGAAACTGCGCGGCACCGCTAGTTATTTATAAAAATTATCACACTTACAACATCAAGCAATCTTAATACCTTTTATCTAGTATACCAACCATTTAAATACTGCGCAGATCAGGCCATCTTTTATAACTTAACCCCTCAATGGTACGTAGTCTAATTTTATATTTAAAATAGGCAACAAAACCTCTTTTTTCCTCGAGAAACAATTATGAAGGCTCGTAATTGTTTCTTTGCCATCCTTTGTCTCTTTTAAACGGAATTTATGAAACACCAGACAGGCTTTGACCGAGAAATTTGATGTAGGTAATATAAGAAAAACTAAGGTCTCTACCCTCTGGGCTTCTCGTGTTTTATTAGGTACTGACTTATGTAACTATACCTATACGGTTTTGTGGATGTGTGCGTATTTTTATTGTATAAGTTATTTAATATGATATTTTCTTTGTAAATGTTGGTATTCTTTCTTTTGTTTTTTTCTGGCCTGTTCTGTCATGATGATCCAAGTTTTTTTATATATTCCTCTTTTCATTGCCAGTGACAGTTCTTTCATTATGAACAATCGGATCTGACACATAATTTTCAGGTTTAGTTTTTTCTCTGAAACCTAAGATTTCAAACTAAGATTTTATCTCCTACATAAATATAATTAATAGTATAGAAGTATAATATTTGTATAATAACTTTCTCGGGATCGCCCGAATAGTTTCAGACTCAATAGGCGGTGGTGTCGCGAGTCGGAGTATAATAGTATAGAAGTACACTAACCCCTAAATATTAGATCACCGACTAACCAATATTGTATATTTACTTTTAAGTTTCTCATGTAAGTGAACCCTGTTAGGTATTTTTGAGAAATAAATGTATTTAACCACTTTGTAGGTACCCTTAAGTTAAGTTTTATAAAATGATGATGAAAATTCACACCATAAAAAATATTTTTTCGTCTCGAATCCTTTTCCTCATGTGTTAGAATTTGAAGATTGAGTAAACAACAAGGTTTTAGTTTAACACGACCGCATATTAATTCCTTTGTAAAGCATTTATGAAGAAGTAGCGACCCGCCTAGGCTTCCCAGGGATGCAATGTATTATACATGTAAACCATTCTATGAGGACAGAGTGTTGTGGAGCAACTTGGGAGAGGCTTTTGTCCAGCAGTGGACCGGTATAGGCTGAGTTGATATAAACCTTCCTCTTGAATTACTCTATCTGTTGCTGAAAACTCCATTAACATACGTTCCGTAGTTCAAAAGGTTTAAGTGTACAAACACCGAGAGTTACAAAAGAAAGCTTAGAAATACATTAGTTCAAAATATGTAGTAATAATTCTATATTTTGTTACAAAAGACAAACAATGAGACTAAGTACATAGAGGTCTTTATATATTAACTGATGTAATATCACGAACACACCGCGACCTTCTTAAATATTCGCAAATCTCTTTGATCTTCGAACAAAATATATTGAAAGCTCTTTAATATTTGCAATAAACCTGAAAGATATCGTGATTACAGGAATATAATATTAAGTAATTCTAAAGAGGCTCAGTAAATATAATCTACATTAACACTTCCACCCTTTAATAAATATCCATAATAATAATCTGTACTAATATTTTAAATGGGAAAGTAACCCTTTTTGTATGTCTTTCTGTTTCATTGTTATGCTTTCACGGTAAAACCGATTAACCGATTTGGATGAAACTTGGTATGGGGTAAGCTTACATCCCAAGAAAAGACATAGGCTACCTTTTTTTTTGTCGCGATAACCGACATCCACACGGGCGGAGCCGCGGGCTAAGATTTAATCGTTTGTGACGAATAAACTTAAAAATTCTTACACCATTAGAATCCTTAGTAACATAGACTATATTTTATCCCTAAAATGATTAAAACATAAATATCCACCCTTACGTAGCCGGTACAGGTCGCTAGTGTAAATTATATTTCTTTTAGGCAATAGTATTTGAAAAGGTTTTTGTTATGTAGAGTATATTAATCTCTAGGTATATAATGTGTTATTAACTGGTTTCAGTGACGATGTTTTAGAATAACTAAGTAAATGCATGTAGGTTATATATGTACCAACAACCTCAAACTATTCCAACATAGTTCCGGTTTTATTGGTTAACTTTATATTTCTCAAATGAACATAAAAAATACCATAAAACTGAGAAACGTTTTCCCAAGCAAACACTTTTAAAATTCTTAAAATACAACTTTACACTTCATGCCAAATAAAATACAAGCCAAACAAAATATATTTTTCTACATTTAGAAAATTTCCGAGTATTTCTCTCCGCTACATCGTCAATTTGCAACATTTTTCTCGGCATATTTGATGAAATTATGAGGTCGCTTCATCAAGCGAGTCGTGAGGTAGTGTTCATTAATTTTATGAGCCTAATAAACATGCTAAAGTACACTAAAGGCCATAAATTTAGTACAACCTACCTGTGAATTAGCCGCGTGTAATTATTAAAGCGTAATGTGAACGGAGTAGGTGAAATGTGTGGCCTGTAGTGTAATAAAATATTGTTGTTGTTTATATTGCAATAAAGTTTAAAGTTATTGTTTCATAGTTTGGTTGTTTGTGGGGTCGCCGGTCGGTCAGATGCCTGAAGTTCTTATTAGGCTTTAATACGTAATTATGTTTGTGTCGCGACACGACCGCTAGTTTGCTCGTGAATATATGAAAAACAAACTGATTACTTTTTAGATTTCTTTGTCATTTATCTCTTTTCTGTAAACTCAAGGGTTTTTATATTTAAGTACTGGTTCTAGTATTTTTTTCTCTCTGGTTTACATAATTGCCATATTTTTAAATTCAGATGAAATATATTCGCAGTTCGTATTGTAACCTGGTAGTCGAGTATCTTACTTATATGTATTTTTATCGCACGTGAAAATATTCGTAACCGTTTGTCATATTTTCATTTTAAAATATTAAAGCAAAAATCTTTGCCGCTTAACGGGCTGTCAGTTGCGCCACTGTTATAAAATAAAACATTTATACATTCTAAAAGCCACAAAACGCTCCGCCATATCCCTCGGAATTCGAAATATTTATATTTAGTGCTATCCGAATTTTGCGGACGGATTTTTTTCCCTTTAATATCTTACATTTTGGGCACGTACCGCGTTTCTGAGTAGGCCAGACGTAAATTCATAACTTGGCGATATTGCGGGCTATATTGAAAAATAGTTATTTAGATTACTGTTGGAATCATGCGAACAGATGGATGGTATTCACCAGTATTATTCGTGATAAGATTCTTATATCTGCGGTAGTTTTAATAAAACCGTAACATGAATACGAAATCTGTACGAAATTATAATATTAGGTTCTTTATATATTTCGTGTGTTGTAACTATATCTTAATAATAGTGTATTAAATTCCCTAGGACTTATGTTCGTATTGTATTTTTTTCCACTTGTAACCATAATGCCCGTTTGTGACTATTCTGCTTACAAGGTAAAGAAAAGGAATATTAGGTACCAACAGAACAGAATATAAAATTTATATAATTTATGAAAATAATAGCTTTGACGGGTGCTTTTATATTTTCAAAATATTTCTTTACCGTTTTTTGTTTATTATTTTACAAAAATATTGTCCTCACATTATGGAAAATTTTAACGAATTTATAAAAAATATCCGATTTAGTGCAGCCTTTCGGAAGCTATGGCGTGACCAAGGGAAATCGTTTTTTTTTTCTAAATCTAATCTAAATATATAACAAAAAAATATTAATGGTATAGGCAAACAAGTACTGAGGACTTATTTTAAGTTTTTTTTTTTTAATATCGGAGCTTTCGTGTAAACAAAAATGTCTTTAAAGCCCAAAACAATTTTACGATTTAAAAAGCTTTTTATATAGAATTATTTATATAGCCCTACCAGTAATTGACTCAGTCTCCGTGAAAAATTTAATTTATCAATCCTGATACAAAAGCTTTTATTTATTCTTAAACTTTGGTTTCTTATCTACCAAAGATAATTGTAATTTTGTTATTTTAAGTATTTTGTTTATAAAGTAAAAAGTTTAGATGGACTTAGTTATAAATACATTTATATTTTACAAAGTTTCATTTCCTATCACGTTTTCTTTTTCCTAATAAGAAAATTATGGCCGAATGTTATAAAAAGTTAATAAAGAGAACTTGTTTATTTTAAATTGACGACCTCCGTGATCGAATGGCGTACACACCGGTTTTCAAGGTGTTCCCTGCTCTGAAGTTCCGGGTTCGATCCCCAGACGGGTCAATTTAGAAAACTACATTTCTGCATTGTTTCGGGTTTGGGTGTTTGTGGTAACTTCGTTGTCTCTGATTCCATAACATACGGGCTTTAGCTACTTACTACATGTATGTGATGTTGTCCTCATTTATATTTATATATTTATTTAAAAATAAAAAAGTAAACTCATTTAGGTATAAATTCGCGCTATCTAAGAATAACTACAAAAGTCAAGAGATTATTAATTAAATGTTCATACCGTAGGTACTGAAATAAATACATAAACAGAATTCTGTCTGAAACAAACAAAACTGAACAAGACAGACGTCACAAAATTAATTAAGTTATCGAATGCAATCATTTCAATGTCTACATTTGATTTAATTGAAATCAAATTCAACGTAATTCTAATCGTTTCAACGCAAGCATTTTGATTCACTTAGTAGGTACGTATTCTACTTGTAATACTACCTATAATAGTAGTTTATACAAGAAACCAATACCAAAATAAATCAATTTCAGTTAAACGTAGTCGGCATAATTACAAAAAGCGGTTTATCTAAAAACCAGGTTGTAACCTCTGTGTGTTTTGAAGTTCATAGAGGTTTTAACCATTTATAGCTAATATGACCGAGTTGGATTTCCCCGCATTCAGTTCTAAGAATTTTAAAACTATCCTGTTGTCGACATGACATTGACAAAGCTGATAAAGGGGTGTCTATTTATAAAGTTCTGAGAAATACGTTCGGCTGTTGAGATTCTGATAACATAATACCTATTGTAGTGACAATGTTCTACCTACTTATGGAAAACAGGTTAGCATTTTTGGACAGGACGGCAGTTATTTTTCATCGTAGGTTCTAGAAGGTTTTAAATAATTTAGATCACAAACTTGTTCACGCTAAGAAGAGTTTAGGGGTATATGAATTCGTGTCTTTTTTACACATGAGCTGTTTGCTACGCAAATTTGCTGCGGTAGGAAAGCGGGGTAGGTGAGGTAAATTTTCGTGCCTAAATCCGAGAAAATTCCTGTTGTGTACATGGTGGTCCCATCCTGGTCCTATCTGCAACAGACACTGAAATATCTGAACGTTTACAAGCGGCTGTATAGTTACATTTTGTACGTGTAGTGAATTATTATAACTCTTTTTGCATTTTTATGGTTCGGGCCAACACCGTCATGACATACCAGTGATGGTAGGATAGCATATTTTTTTTTATAGGTTAACTTTATCTTTTTCTCTCTTTGTTACAGAACCAATCAAATGTGCAGATGTAGAAATGTAACACTAAAACTGCGAACAGCACCAAAAATGAAACGGCGATCTCTAACAACCGTCCGCGAGGAATCACAGCCGAAGCTACTGTGCAGTGACGTCACTATCTACCTCATGGTCACTACCACAGCTGTACTAAGCTACGTGAACAGTTTGAATGGGGATTTCGTCCATGATGATATACCTGCCATTGTGACGAATGGAGATGTGGTGGGAAGTAACTCGCTGAAGCAACTGTTCTTAGATGATTACTGGGGGATGCCGATGGCAGATGCGAACAGTCATAAGTCGTATAGGCCGCTGACTACGCTGTCTTTTAGGTAAGTCATTAGTTTGTTTTTATTTATAATATGATTTTACTATAAGTCGTGTAGTTTATGCATATACGAATACTATCTCATTCTGAGGGTTAAGTCAAGCCTCTTTTTAAGCAGGTTTTAGATTTAAATTAATCCACTTTAATGGAAAAAGCCTTAAATAAATACTTTACAGTTTTGGAGACCAAAAATAGTAATAATAATTACGTTAGAACATTAAGAGATAAAAATAAAACAAACTATTAAATATATCAATATAGGTTTAGATTCCAAGTAAGTGATCTGTATTTACCATTTATAAAAATATACCACTTATACTATATCGATATCTACAATTTACCTACATTCTTTTTCAAGTGTAGCTACCAAACTCCCGCCAAATGTCAAAATCAAAAAGCATGAATATAAATTCGTAATAATGTTCATGAGAAAACAGTAAAGCGAGTAGGTTTGCGTAACGTGAATTTATTGCTTCATATTTGAAGTTACAGAGGACGCCAGCCCCCAAACCGGCACTATTGCCAGCGCAAATCCGGGAAGCGTATTGCTTGTGTATGTATTGCCAGCAATATACAGCGTGTATTGCGGAAGTATAGGTTACGTGCCAACTTCTAATTAGGTACGCTGTTGAAAATTAAAATTTTTGCTGATTATTTTGTGTTAAAATACAAAATAGTATTTGATTTACAGAGGTGAGCTAGCGGTAAAAATAAATAGAAATATAATATATCTGAGAGCATTATTGAAGTGTGTTTTTACGATGAGGAGTAAGATTCCCATTTAAAAAATAATGCGTTTAAAAACATTTTACTAATATTGTATGTTACTGATATTATAAAAATCATTTTTTTTTAATATGTTAAAATACTTGCATTTTATTGACACCATATCACAAAATAAACTCCCCTACATCATAAAATCGGAATAGTAACATATAGGGCGATAAGGTGTACCCCGAACAAAGCACTAAGACACCCATTACATGTCTCGAAAAAAGCTCTAACGCCATAAATTTACATTTTGGTAAAGTGTGAATTCCGTGCGAGATAAAAGCGAGTCTTTGTGGCACGTGCTATCATAATTTATTAGTGCGGTGTCCTGCGGTAATAGTGAGGGGATATTGACGGTATTTTTATGTCGATGAACTAGGCTCGCAAGGGAGACTTTCTGGTATGGTACACCATGTTTTCGATATTATTTACAGCCATTTACGTGCCTTACGATCATCATTTGTATGTGACTTTTCTAGAATTCTCGATATATGTAAATAAACGTTCAATAATTACGTACGTGTGTTTAAATAAAAAATAATATGCTTTTTGTTAATTAGATGATAAGTTAAGCTTTTATTTGTTAGTTTGAAAATTGGTGATTGAATATTAGATAATTCTTCTGCCTAGCCTTTTCCCCAGCTATGTTGAAGTCGCCTTCTAGCCTTACCAGATTCAGCTGAATACCTTATTTTAAAAGGAGCTACTATGAGCAATATAATACGAAAAATGAATTGCATCTATTAGAATTTATCGTGTGAATTTACAATAATAAATCATTCCAGCAATTTCATCAATCATGTCAAAAAAATAAAACCCATTGCTTACGAGTATATTTATATATGTTAATAAATCTAGAAATAAGAAACAACTGTCAGGTCTCACTATCCATAGTCTACGTTTCAATCATAAGTTGTAAATAATATATATTACAGCAAAGCTAGGCAGCCAAAATTCAAGGCCAGTATATTCCGCGCTCGTTTTATTTCGTATCACATTATGAATGCTTATTATTTTACTAACAGACAGAACACGAGTAAGAATATCGTTTCAATTTGTTTTTTGTACATGTTTTTGTAATGTACTTTGTTCTAAAAGTCGACCGAGCAGAAAGTTGAGTAAATGTTTTCAATAACACGTATTTTTTCTAGTTCATTTAAGACTACCAATTTACATATTGACGACACCGTTGTTGAGTGGCGTAATCATCGGTTGTCTAGGTGTCGCCAGCTCTGAGGTCCCGGGTTCGATCCCCGGCCTGGTCAAACCCTTTTCCTACATTGTCTCGGGTCTGGGTGTTTGTGGTACCTTTGTTGTTCCTGAATTCCATAACACAATTGCTGTAGATACTTACTTTGGTTCAGAGCAGTGTACGTGATGTTGAAAAAAAAATTGTTGTACAGAGGTAGAACTCGAAAACTTCGTCATTAGGATAGACTTATTAAACCAATAAAATGTGTGTATAGTAACCAACCAGTAGGTCAAACGGTCAATAGTTTCAAAATCTCGGGAATAAGTAAGCCTTTTTATTTAAGAATCAAATTTTATCAGGAATAAATAAAAAAAAAAAAACTAAATTACGATAACTAATAAATACATAAACCGAATAAAAATTATATGTAATTTTTTTTATTCAAATTATTTTAAAGCTTTTTTCTTATCTTGCGGTCTTCTCAGGAAAACTATTTTAATCTTACAACCAAGTAGATTCCAATTTATAAAACTGTGGGTCCCTTAGACCCTTACCCTCGGAGGTCACGCTATACCTTCCGATTCGTGACCGCAATACGACTCCCGAACTCCGCTCCCCAAACGATTGTAAGCCAATTTTGGTTATACAAAAGTTTTCTTTATCCAGAGAGTATGTAATCGGAAATATTGTGGTTATTTCGCTCTTCTTAGCTATTATTTATCTTATTTGATAATTCTGATCCTTTGCCCTTACTCTCTAATTTAATTTTAATTCTAATACAATGCCAATTCAAAATTGTTATTAGTTTAGCAGGCACACAAACAACACACGGTGCAAAAAATACTCTCAATGTTTAGATTCCAGTAAGTTCCTTCCATTGTCAGTATTTTTTGTAAAGAAACTGAAGCTCCTGCCTGCTAAACTAATTTTAATTTTGCATTGGCATTGTATTAGAATTAAAATTAAGTTGAGGAGTAAGAATACTGTTCTTTTTATGCAACAAACAGTTATGTTTAATTGGAAATGTATGAGATGAAGATAATTACCTACGCCACGGATGAATAGAGCATGTTTCGATAAATAGGCTTTAAGTTCATTGGCTTTTCAGCTTATTTTGCCTTTGATGGGTATTACAGTACTATTTACAGTACACCCTCTTTCTCATGTAGGGAATGGTACAAGACCAAGCTAAAATACATTAAGACGTTCGAATAGTTCTGAACCTGCAACCTACTTTATTAAGCTAGTATATATCCCAAGGAACCAAATTGAAGCAAATCATACTAAATGGTTATTGTTCAATCTTAAAGGACTACATAACACCCCATTGTTTAAGCCTATACAAGTAAATTGTAGCTTAAAATTATGTCCGATATTAATTGCTCCAGAGCAAAGTCTTTGTTAGAAATGTCTAGAAAGTAAATGTACGAGGTATTTCGTTATTAAAACGAACTGGCTTTTATGTACGCCTTGTAGTTCTCGGAAAATTATAGCTTCACCCTTTTCCCTTTTATTTTTCCTGATACAGCGGCTCAGACGTTTTGTATACTTTGTCTGCAATCCGTCCGTCAAAACTGGACTGCAAAACAAGCACCATTGATAAGGTATATAATCAAAGCAGCCAGCATTGATAGTAAATAATATAATAATAATACTGGCCTATTAATATCCGCCTACTGCTAGGCACTGGCCTCTCCTCATGTAGAGAAGGAACGAGCATAGATTACCACGCTTGCTCATTGCGGGTTTTCGATTTCATATTCGATTCTTTTCTTCACTGATTCTCAATGATGTCTTAGAACAAATACGAAAATCTTTGAAAATTAACACATTTGTACTTGCCTGTAATGGGTTCGAACCTGCAAGATTAAAGGTTGTTTAATTGATTAAAGGACAAGTATAAGCTATAATGCCAAAAAAATATCGCTAAATACTATGTTCAATCAAGTGAAAAAAATAATAAAAAATGTTGTGCAGCTAAATATTTTTATATTCAAACATTTAGGCAAATACATCAGCGTTGTTTTCCAAAAATGTTTGATCGCAAAAAATATAAACATTGATCAAAATATCAAAACAGAGTTCAACGTAAATGTTAATAATACAGGAAAATGCTCTCATCGTACCCTTTTTGTCGTTTTTCAATTTCCTGATATTTTCAAACATTTTTGTCACTTCGTAAATTACGTCGTCATTTTTTATGTTTTTCAAGTTCTTGATTTATATAAAAACGTTGAGTTCCTTTGGAGTGATTTTAACGCAACGTTTTCGTTTAGAGTATCATCAAAAGGTAGGTACTTAGGGAAAAATTTATAATTATTTAATCTTAACAATATTATAAATGGGTAAAGGTTGGATAGATGGCTGTTTGTTACTCATTCAAGATAAAATGGCTGAACGGATTTAAATTTGTTACATAGATAGTTTATTACCTCGTATAGCGCATAGGCTACTTTTCATCATTATCATTAATCACCATTTTTCATCAACACGGGTAAAACCGCGAAATGCAGCGAGTTAAATATATCTCTCACTAGACCACCAACTCTACCAGACCAGTTTCGTGCTAGTATGTTAACTTCACTACCATCTTCCTCGGTTACTTTATTGGCTAGCAGATATCTACACCATGATATAAGCTGTTGTAATAAGGCAAATAATTCATACAACAAGAAAAAGAATTCACCTCTACAGGACTACATACTACAACTTCCACGTTGGAACTCAACACAAACAAGCGTTTGAACTTATTATCCCGTGAACAACTCGACCTATAACTTCTACCTAAAACTACTTAATGAAAGAACTCATACTGCGCAGTCAAGGAACGAAATATTTTCACAAAACTTAAACTACCACAAAACAAACGCAAAACGTATAACTTTGCTAAGACTATGAAAACAAACACGAAAGCAGCCGAAATCGGATTACACGGGGCGCTTTTCAGCAAAAACCAATAGCTGGGACCAACTAGTGCCGCCAGTAATAAAACCCCGGGACCGGGACACGGACTTAAGCTGGGATGCCGGAAGTGACAGCCAATACTTCGGTCGCATAAAACTTATGGGTTTTGACAGCTATGTCAGTTCAGACAAGGTATTTTATTCGTGATTTTATTAATGCCGATGTTCCAAAGATTGATTTTATTATTTGAATATTTAAATTTGGCAGGCAGATGTTAATTATCTCATTCCAACATAATTATAAAATAACTATTTCACTATAAATTAAATCAACAAACATAATTCGGAACACAAACCTGATAATTTAAACGTTTATAGTTTAAATAACTTCACAACTAAACTAAATTATACAATCAAAAACATACAACAAACAACACCCTAATCAATTTCAAATTCATAATTGAATCCAAATGAAATTCGCAACTCAATCAAATCATATTTACCTATCGAATACAACATCGTTTAAATAAATAGAAAATCGAAAATGTCAATCCCTTTCAATATCCCAAGGGATCTTCGTCCCGGAAAAGTATGACGTACGGGGAATATGGGACGCTCGACAACACTAGAGCGAACACCCAAGGGGCAGGCGTATAGAGGTCGTGTAATCTTATTTTTTATAGAAACGTGAACATTTCCTTACATGTGATAGTGTGAATGTCGGAGTGTGATAGAACTTTATCACTGTTTTTATTGATAATGTGTGTGAAGCGGCTGTGAAATGTTATCGTTATTTATATTTGGATCAAGTAAAACCTTTATTCTTTTGTTTTCTTCTTTTATTTTGGTTTACATTTTATGTTTACTGTAATAAACTTTGGAGTACCTGATGTGATATGACCAAATAAATATTTTATCATAACCGTTTTGTTTTTAATGAATTATAAATAAATATTAGAAAAAATAAGACAGAATTTAATAATATTAAGGTGACAGTGTTAATCTATAGGACTAATAATACTTTTGTACATAAAAGAGATTTTTGTTAAGATATTATAGTGATTAGATTTTTTTTTAACTACTGAGGTGGAAGTTTTGTAAGACGTTAACTATGGTTTTCTATGACATTTAAATTATGAATTCTACTGAAATTTACTCCTCCAATTGATGACCAATTCTCATGAGGTTTACACCTCAATTGCAGTACCATGATGCTGCCTATCCATCAAGCCAGTAACCTTTACGACGCCCACGGGAATTCTGCAAATTGTTAATATAATTTGCGGGTATGTTAGCTATTGGCCATACAGAAATGCACTTGTATAGATTACACTATAGAATTTGAATATAATTGTCGAACTTTAGGACAAAATAAATTAAAACCACTTCCATTCGATTTGATTTTACCTACTTTTGCATCCAAGTTCCTTGAATAATAGGTGAAAAAGTCAGATCATCTGTATTGGCCATAGTTAAGAATGTAGTCTCTTCTTAAAACTATGAATCAGATACGACCGGTTACTTTAAATAAGGAACTAAAAATGTGACCACATATACTCGAAGTATTACGAATTTTCAAGTTTTTAATCACTTGCGACCCGTATACATGGTGAAAACCATATGAAAATCCGTTTAGTAGTTTTAGAGTTTATCATGTTCAGACAGACAGACGCGGCGAGGGACTTTGTTTTATAATATGTATAGATATACCAACCAGCTAAAATGTTTCCAAGTCTTATCAAGCACTGTATATTATAAAAACTGACAAAAAATAAACGCTTCATCGAGACTTTTTCGCCAACAGGACTAACACGATTTATTTATTACTAACACGAGCATTGATAAATAGGTACTCGGGGTGTGTGCCAACCGACCGAATTAAAGAGACCACGCTTTGCAGCGGTGCCAAAATAAATTGGAGTATATTAATCTTTGTCACCTAATAAAGTTCGAGAGTGACGAATAAGGCTGCACCTGATAACTTGCTCAGTAACACAATGATACTCGCATAAAAAATAAGATTAGTTTTTGTTTTTTTTTTTATATATATATATTTTTAATGAATGTGTAAACATCACACATACCTACATTGCTCTAAACCCAAAGTAAGTAGCTAAAGCACTTGTGTAATAGAATTCAGACACAACGAAGGTACCACAAACACCCAGACCCGAGATAATATAGAAAAGTGGTTTTCTATATTGACCCGGCTGGGCTTTAGAGACCTTAGAGCTGGCGACGCCTTGAAAACCAGTGTGTACGCCACTTGACCACGAAGGTCGTCATTTCATCGTCATAAATTTAGGAAGCATATGACGTAAACCTACACGATAATGTTTGTGTATTTCATATATGCTACCAATTAAAAGTCATAAATGACATGCTTAATTTCTTTTTTTTTATCTTGTTGATGTACAGTAAAAGTCTGCGGAAAATAGATATGTCTGACATTGATAAGTAGTGTCTTTTAACGTCATATAATCTATTTTTTATGAAGCAACTTTATTGCACTTTGTATATTGAAAGATCAGTTTTTTTTTGTAATCCCAATTATTTTACGTGTATTCTCTACAGGCTTAAGAACCTGTACACCGAGGCCAGGACCTCTGTAACCGCACGTTAATATAATCGTAAAAACGAGATTAGTTTTTGAATAATTTGCAGAATATTCTGATTGCCATGAGATCGCAATGTGGGGGAGTTTACTTCCGATCCCTGTGCGTGGTGTTTGTGAATATTTTAAGCTATGGAGATTTATGGGACGACACTTACTATGAAAAATAGAACATGCTGTATGTGTTTTGGTGAGATTTTTCGTATTCACTATACGTAAAATTTTGGAATGATTTCATTTCTGACAAGTGAAATAAAATTACGTTATCTTGGTAAACAGTTGTAATTTTTGAAGCTAATAACTTATATAAACAAAATAGTTTTATTACTATTATTTGTTATTATTTGGTACGCATTAACGCATGCGTAGCGAATATTTGTAATTACTTATAAATATTAGAAAAAAGTTTTTTTATTTCTCCTGTCTAATATTTGTTTTTAATTATTTTTACATTCGCTAGAATTTCAAAGTAAAAAGTTGGTCAAAAGCTTACACGTGTATGAGAAAATATTAGGTACTAATACAACCTTGAGGGCAGAAGGAAGCTAAACAATAAGGAAAATCAATGTTAGCTGTCAGTTTCATAAACACAATTTATAAGTCAGTTATTTAGTAGGTAATAAACAAACCAATTTTTATTTAAACACACATACGCACCATATACATATACTATATAAAATATTATCAACGAACGCAATACCGACAAACGACAACGCATTACCCGAAACAATCTTATTACATTCAAACCAAACCGATCGTGGCGCGATCTGCAGGCAATTTGCAGCAAACCGCACGCATATTACACGCGTTGGGCAACCCTACCCAGTGGGGGTGCGTTATAGGTTGCCGGCCCGCGTACGGGTTGCCGTGCGTGAAATCGTACGGACAATGAGTTTTAGCCTACGATTAGGTTTGGGAATAGCTGCCGGATAACTAATGGATGTGTGTTAGTTGTGGTATGTGTGATTAACTTAATTAAGGTCAATATAAGTTGCAATATAGACTTATATCAATAAGAGCGCTCGGCTTCAGCCTGCTATAGGAGCTAGAGGCCCTTTGTCTTGGCGAAATCATAATTAGTTTTATTTTAAACTCATCGGTTTTCTATAAAGTAATAACTATAAATTTTGAAACATTTATTTAAGAAACGAATTAATGCCATAAATAACCTTACTAACGAAATCTTTACATGTATTTTACCACAAGTGCCTATGTTTAAATCAATTTTCTGTTGTTCTTTTAATTCGCTAGTAATTATTAAACCTCTTTTCCATCTAGTATTAAGAACACAAGTAGCAATAAACATTATTACAAAAAAAAACTCCTGTGTTCCTCTTAATTTTACTTCACAAGAACAGTACCACTATAAACGTTTATACAACTACAGCTAAACTAACTTAAGGAAATCCATTCAAGGAACGTGTAGTACAAACAACTATGCACACACCCCAACTCCGCTTATAACTTACTTCCACTTACGAGGGAAGATAATCCCTGTTTTTCTTTCATATTCAGATCACCCGCTTTCCTAATATTCTTATTTGTAATCCGAGTATTTCCTGTATACAGTTATTTATATTAAAAAATAATGTTACTTAGAGTTAAATCCAGTGTGTTTTAATTATTTACGTAGTCCTAAGCACGTTTGACAGACTTCAAAACCAAAATTATTTATTTATTGAATGCACATTGTAGTAGTTTACAAAAATAGGAATCTATAGCTAAAATAAGATACATAATTTGTTTAACAAATTGAGCTAATAAATAAATATGCAGCTCTTTTTTAATATCGCGAAAAAGAACAAAATTATTTTAAATCAAATTTTTCAAAATACTGTACATTATTGAAACATTCATATTAGTACATAATAATATATTTAATATAATACCAACTCACGCCTCTTTTCATCTAGAGAAGAAACAAGTATTGATCACCACGCTTACTCATTGCGGATTGGCGATTTCAGATTTCAATTTTTGGAATCCAGGTTTCCTCACGATGTTTTCCTTCACCAATGATGTCTTAGAATAATTAAGAAAGTAAATATAACTTTGAAAAAGTCACATTGGTAAGTACCAATGTACTTTTTAAGCAAGTGCTTGTAATGGGTTCGAAACTGCAACCTTGAGCACACAAATCCGTTCATTGAACTACTAGGCCACCATGACACTCACTTCATAGCAGAAGCAAAAGTTAAATAGCTGAAGTAAGGCAAAGTTAATTAGGTCAATATGAGACACACACCTACACTTACACTAATGAACACTAGGTACTGATCTAAAATCAACCAAAATTTCACTTTTTCTATCCAAATCAGATTGTATCGTTCAGCAAGTCTATTTCAATGTAATTAAGCGGCGGGCGGTGCGCAGGGAATTGATCCCAGTTGTTAGCGCCGGATGAGGTTGCAAACGATATTTCGTTAGATTGATCGATGGTAATTGGCGTTTGTGGACTTACTAGATCGTATGTTCAACACTGATTTGTAGCTGTGTATAATAGGAGAGCAAGGTATAAAGCAGAAAGCTAAGTAAAGACCTCTTTAATTTGAGGAACAGTATTTTGGTCAATGTGAATATGGTGCCACGTCGCAAGACAATACGCCATGTTTTGCGACGTGGCTCCATATTCACATAACTTTTGAACAAAACGTTGTTGGGAGACATAAATTAGGGGCGAGGCCTAAATGTTCTCCCGAATAAAAGAGTCAAACACGTGACTTTTAAACTCTACAATCTTTCAAAGATAATATCCAAATTTGGTGGGGACTGTACTTGTGCATCATTCACCATTTTATCTTTCATTCACTAAATACTTTTATACACTTTGATCACATAGTTTTTATCGTTAACGCTTGTCGAAATGCCACATGTCTAGTGGGGGTTGGTGGCAACTTTTTGGCTAGAAAGTAGTTAAGGGTCGAAAAGAAGAAGCTCTTGATATATCTTTCTACTTCTTGAATATTCTTAAATCACTGGTTAGTTTGGTAAATACGATTATTTTTACTTGGTTCATAACTCGCAGAGTATTCATACTAAAAGCTTCCCAATCAGCGATGGTATTCATCTTTAATGCACGTTAGTCGGGTTAACATGCTTTTATTATTCAAGCTAGCATGACGTAAGTAATAAAGTTCCGTTTAAAATATTTAAGTGAGCTATAAAACTGCAATTTGGTCGATACCCGTGCTATGCTCGGCCATAAAACCAGGTGTTGCATTTGCAAGTTGTTCTAACATATTGCCGATATAGAATACTTAAACTAACCAAGTTTTGAAACCGTGTACACCATCCTGAATCGTTATAAATGTATAAATAAAAAACTTTTAGAGTAGCTTTAAAATTTCAACCAATTTTTATGTGTTCATTTATTTATTTGTATAATGTAGAAGAACGATTGATTTATTTTATTGCTGGCCAGCTGCTTAGGTATATATAATTGTCATATACTTATTAAACACATTTGTGATGAGAATATATGAGATCTTACAACGAAACTATTGTAATAAAAAAAGCAAGTCTCTAGTTGTACCTACAACAGGAATAAAATAAAATGAGATAGGTGTAAAGGTAAAATCCTTCGCCTTGTTACAATATTATAAAAGACCAATAATTTCTTAATTAATTAGGTATATAGGGATTAAAATTTAGAGCTCATTTGTCACAGAAATGTAATTAGTTGTGATCCAGGTCAATAACCTCCCTAAAATAGCTACGCAGTCAGTCAAGGTCAGGACATACATTACCCCACATTTTTCTTTCTAATGTGTACTATTTTTGTATTGATTGCTTATAAGACTTATTATGTAACAGTCTTTTTATACTTTGGATTGTTTGATAAAACTTTATAAATTTAATAACTGTACGTAGCCTATTTCTGTTTGCCTGTAAATACCTTTATCCAATAGTATCAAGTTATACAATTATAATCTATACTTATAATAAATCTGTAGAGAGGTCAATTCTGTACATCAAATATATTTTCAAAATAACTATCAGGGGGTGATTAGTGATCGATACTGATGCCGAAAATGCAATCAGTAAAATTTTTGTCTGTCTGTCTGTCTGTCTGTCTGTCTGTCTGTCTGTCTGTCTGTATGTTCCTTATAGAAACGAAAACTACTCGACGGATTTTAACGAAACTTGGTACATTTATTCTTCATACTCCTGGGCAGGTTATAGTATACTTTTCATCACGCTACAATCAATAGGAGCAGAGCAGTGAAGGGAAATGTTGGGAAAACGGTATTTTTTAAGCTTCCGTCGCGTATGCAGCCTTAATGGTTAAAGCCACATAGAAATCATGTATGACGGAAATGTTCTACATAAAATTATCAAAAAATATCCCACAACAGCATATGTCTATCTTTTATGGTTGACTCACAATAACACGTGTAACTCCCGATAGCTTAGCAGTTCGAAGATTTCTGATTATATTTGTTTACTCTTACGTTTATAATACTCTCACTCATCCCTAATTAAAAAAAGTTTACATTATTACCTATTCAATAAAAAAAGAATCATAGAAATCGGTATAGAAACTCCAAACTTATACATGAAATACGATAATAAGCCATCGCGCCGTCGCGCGTGAATACTGAATCATGCTATAAGGATTATTTTTGTGTAACGTGATATAATATTATATTTCCCTACTAAAATACGAAATTTAATCTGTCTGTTACATCAAAACCACTGAATAGTGAGGAAGGACATATGCTACTTTTTTACGAAAAACGACGGAAACGCGGACGAAGTCGCTGGCAAAAGCTAGTATAATATAATATCTTGGGACAACTCACACAGGGCCATCTGTTCTCAAACTAGACAGATCCTGTATTAATACAACCAGAAAACCGATAAACATACTTATAAATTCCTAATACATATTATAGATAAATTACACCCAGACACATAACAAATGAACATGCTCATCACAAAAAGATATATCCTAGGTGTGAATCGAACCCACAGCAGCATAGCAGTCAGGGTCACTAACCACTAGACCAACAGGCCAGGCAGTTATACTTAAAAAAAACCATTTCATTACTATTAACTTACGTTTTTTCATTTGTAAATAACTGGTTTTTAAGTAATTACCAATACTTTTAGTCAGATATCAAGGATCTTTCCAACAATTAACCAAAATATGAATTCATAAAAGTTTCAATCTTGTCTATTTCCCACAACAACTTGTTGATAAGGCAAATATTCCAGTTTTATCCTTAAATGGGCGGAAAATAACATACGTTTGCAAATATTATCATTCCCTTATAAAAATCCCTTCACTGATAAAACATTTGCGCACGATGTGTACCGCTGAGGTTTTTTATATACAACCTTTTTGGACTGATCCTTTGTTTTTAAATATATTTTAGGGTTATGTACTGGAATGCTAAAAATGAAACCATTTTACCTCATCTCGGTATCCGGTCAAACGTGCTGTATTCAAAAAAGGTCTTTGTAGAAATGACAAACAGTTTTGAAAAGAAAAATGTAACATGGAGGTAAATATCTCAATAGTTTCGGATAAAACTTTAATATCTTGTCTTTTTTTTTCAAATAAAAATTAATATTTTACTTTACATGACGAACCACAAGCAATATTAAACTTTAATCACTATCATTACATCTCAATTTACTTTAATGCAAATTAAGCCATCAAAAACAAATGCAGTATACTGAAATTTTAATTTTATTTTTTTTCCTCGTTCATGCACAAAAGCACTCACATGACAATACCATTCTTATGTATGAGTAAAATCTGTATACAATAATGAAAACATTCAGCTGAAGAACCAAAGGAATTTTGCTGACGTAGCCACAATACAAGCGTTCTTTGGTAAATATATTTTTATTTAGTCGTGTCCCCTCTACGACGGTCGGCGGGTAGCAATAAAAATATTATATACCTAAGTGCTCTGCGGTCGGTGTGTGGCCCAAGTTAAGAGTTCTAAGCGAGTGGATTTTTCTTCAACGGGGTTTTTTGTGGCCAGTAAATTATGTTTATAATAATAAATTTAAACTTTAAACAAATTAATGTCTGTGTGTAAAAATTTACCTTATCTTGCTTAGTGTTCTTATTTCTATTAGGTATGTTTTTTAATCAAAATAAATATGAAATATAATTTAATTATTTGACTATACGACAAATTACACAAAACTATATAACATTATATAGTATATTATTTCCTCATGCCTCCAATACAATTTTCTACATTAGTTAAATTTTAAACTAAATTGGCTCCACGGAACGAAGCATTTAGATATAAAAAGTTTATTAATATTTAAAATTGTAAATATTAAAAAACGAATATAAAAAACCCCTAAAATTTTACTGGCGTACATAGTGTAATAGTACTAGCTGTAAGATAAACTATAAATGCACGAACAATCCAAACCAATAAATAAACCGCTAGAATCTCTTGTCTCGTACCACATGAATGAAACATAGTTAGTATACTCATCCTTTCTGCCAGGTACAAGTTTGTAGTTTGCGGTTTTCCTAGAGTTTCATTACCGGAGTTCATCCTACCTTTAATAAGATATAGCGGAGATACGTAATCTATTAATAACTAAACTGCAGTCTATTCTTTTAGACGTTTTAAAGGTTGTTGAATTGTCGTTAAACAATTTTAATCGACAAACATCTGAAAAGTGTCTAAGTAGAGTTAATACTGGCATTAAAAAAATAACTTATAACTTTTGACTTCAATGGTTTTATTAAGTTTTAAACTATCACGCTGCATGTTTATAATACTATTTTAATAAAACGGGAATTAGCACGGCCGGTGTAACCTGGTCGAAACGTCAAGCGTAAAGGTATTTATAAATGTTTCGCGCTAATTCCCGTTCAATGGTTTTCCTTAAATATTTTATTTTAACTGGAAATTCTTTTAAAAGCGTAAATATTTATAACTTAAAACTTTATTAGAACTGTAATTTACAGGGTGTTACCGAAAGGTTATATCTATCCGAAATGGGTGAAGACTAATCTGGTATAGAGTCCGTTTACAATATTTCAGCTGAAAACTATTTTATTATTTATAACAAAACGGTTTGCTCATGCATATTCTCGGGATCGCCCGACTAGTAGTTCGACTCGCGACACCACCACCGCCGCGTCAGCTCATGATTAGGGACTCCTATTGAGTCTGAAACTGATGAAATAGGTTCCATCGGGGCATTTCCCATTGACCCGGTAAACTCTTTACAAATGAGCTATTTATTATTTAGACTAAATAATAACAAATTAAAGTCTTATTCATACAAATATAAGTATGTAACCGTTTTGCGGTTGCATGTCTCTGCGCAATTACGTAAGCTGGCGTCAAAGAATTTTTGGTAAACACGATGATGTTCAGTTGTACTAGATTAGGTACAAAAATATTTTTGCGACATGATAGAAAAAAACAAAATTCATTGAATTGTATGATATATTCTCGGTAAAGCTTATTTCAAAGGGCTGATTTTTCCAACGCCAGATAATTTTATCCAAGAGATCATTTAATATTTTTGGCTGTTTTTCCATACTAAATCTGGCGGATGTCTATTTTGTTCCACGAATAAAAATTATCAGTCGTTGACAAAATCAGCCCTAAGGGCGTGTGCACACCATGTTTTTTAAACGCAACGTTGACGCGCGTTTTAGAAACGTGCGTCGACGGCGCGCTTTTATCCTACAGAGCAGTTTGTTGTTGTTTGTATCGATACACACACGCGTTAACATCGCTTTTGTATCGATTCAAAGGCGCAACACGCAGCATCTGTATCACTACGCACCCGCGTCTGTATCTATTCAAACGCGTGTTTGAATTTATACAGGTGTGCAAAAGTCTACAGGCTGCATCTGAATCGCGTGAGTATCGCTAAAAACGCGCGTCGACGGCGCGTTTATAACACGTTTTCCTAGGCCTTTAGTGGTATAAACAGCAAAAATCGGTCCTCTGCCTGCCCCATCCAGTCCGATCAAAGTATCTGTTTTGGTCGTCGGCGTCAGTCCCAATCAAAGGGCATTGCTCAAGCTTATAAAAGGCACATCTAGTATTTTACTTCCATAAAAATAAGATTTATATTTAGTACACGAATTGGTTCCACATGGTACGGCCTACCACTGGTCGTAATTACGAAATTTACAACAGTACCAGCGACTTACCATAGTTGTTGGCTTTCATGAGTTAATGTCAATGTCTACGGTGATTTACCTTGACGTTTTAGGTCCTAAAATAAGAATAATTTGATAGAAAGGTTTGGTTGTATTGAGGTTATTTGAGAATAATTTTGTATTATCTGAGTGCAATGTTGAATTTTTTTTTAATCATATTTTTGTGTGAATGATTTTGTCACAAAATGTTTTTTATACTACTGTAACAAAACAAAATGATTTACCTAATTTGGGGAAATACTGACAGCGGTATAAGAATGTAATCATCAGCTGTCGACGCAATAAAAAATAAAACATCAATCTCATATTAACCCTAAAATTATTTAGTTATTTAATAAATAATTTAATGAGCTTGGAAATTGACAGTGAAGGGTTAAGGTAAAACTGGAAAATCGATATGAAACGTAATTTTACCGTGGGAAGGTAGAAAATTATTGCTTGAAACATGAAGTTAATTAGTTAAGTTACAAAGGCATGTAATTATTCTGTCAAGGTTGTAATGTAAGTAAATATTACTTGTTGGTATTATTTAAGGAACATATTTGAAAAAATATTTTGATTCTGTTTTGTTTTATTAGCATTTGAGCTTTATTGAATTTATTTATTTATTTTCTACCACATAATTATTAATCTATCATTACAGGTACTTACAACCTAATGCAGTAGTGTAGTAAAATCTATACTAATATTATAAAGCTGAAGAGTTTGTTTGTTTGTTTGAACGCGCTAATCTCAGGAACTACTGGTTTGAATTGAAAATTTCTTTTTGTATTGGATAGTTCGTTTATTGAGGAAGGCTATAGGCTATATAACATCACGCTACGACCCATAGGAGCGGACCATAAATGAAAAATGTTGCAAAAATGAAAAACCGTTGAAACTAAAACACGCGAACAAAGTCGCGGGGGACAGCTAGTTAACATTAAAAATAAAACCTTAACTCTAAATATTCATTCAAAAAACATAACAAGCGGCCTTGGTGAATTCATTTAAGGAGTATGTAATCAGATCGATCAAAGGAGCCTTAGCTTAATTAAAAAAAGTATATAATAAAAAAAATGTATATGATCAATGCTCGTGCCTTCTCTATACGAGAAGAGGCCTGTGCCCAGCAGTGGGATATTTATAGGCTGGTATTATTATTATATATTATTTATATTCACAGCTCCAGTATGAACTGTCAATATTTAATAGTGTCAGTATGAAACTCGAACTGCAAACACCAGACAGCTTTTTTTGAACTAGTTTCTTTGAGAAGATAAATAAAATACAAAATAATCACTCCATGATCCGCAAAGCACGGCTCTTGACCGACATAATATTTCTTTCGTCCAACGTTAATGAGAACTCGTTTTAACCAGTTAAGGGCACTACAGTTGTCATTATTTTAATGAACACCCCCACAATCACCCTGTTATTACAGTAACGACTATGTCAAATATTCATGAACTTACAGCGAGAGCCGATATTACGAGTATGTACTCAATGTTTTTACCGACTACAAGAAATGTTGAGGTTCTATACAGGATCTTAATGATTAAAAGTTTGTCGTTGCATAATAATTTACAGGAATACAGATGAGATTTATCTCTTAAACTATTTTTAGTTGGTTCTGACCTTGCAAGTGCTGAGTAATAGAATAGACAAGCGAATCAAAGTTAAAAACTGTATAATCTTTGAGAATAGAAATCTGGTATTGATAGTTAATTTTTTAATAAGTATAGAATAACAACGATAAAAAACACCTTTTGGTAAAAAAATATGAGTTTTTATAAAATTAATTTTACAAACATTATGTTTTAATTTTAATATAGCTTTTGTGTTTGTATAAATTATATGCGTATCAAATAATTGATTTTAGAGAAACTTTTTTATAATATTTACGTATATGTTTTTATTTCGATACTATTGTAATTTTAACGTCTATAAAGAATTTAATAATAACTGCTGTCAAAGCAGCTGTTTTACTTCCCGTCTGTTATTAAATCTGGAATACGTTATGTTTTTGATGTTAAAAATAGCTGTCATTATTGTACGTATAATATATCTATTCTTTTATTTTTTATAACTAAAAATATACAAAAAAAAATATGAAGGTAAATTTTAACAAAAGATTTTTAATAATTTTGTAACTATGAATATTTTGTGATTAGTTTCTCATAAAAAAAATTACGAAAACTATTTATAGCTAGTAGGTTAAGGGTAAGAGTTCTACAAAATACCTCATGTAATAGAATTGACACTACGAAACGAAATACATAAAATGATTATGAAATACTTCTGGATAACCCTTCAAAATATACGACTTAAGTTACATTGAAATTAAAATCGTAATTTAGAATTTCAAATCTAAGCCCGATAGGAACCTACTCTGTGCATAAATAAGGCAAGCCGGTATCATTTCAGTCCATTGTTAGCCGACAGTAGGCTAAGAGGCTGTTGACAAACGATCAAGTGGTCGTAACTTCAATTCCTGTCCCGTTCATCTATTGTTGTGAGGCTCTCCGACTAAAGTATGTCTAGCAAACTCCGAGGGATTCAGAGGGATCGACGTACTTAGGAATAACTCCAGTGTCGGGGTCTGTTGTATGTAAGTTGCTATCAATTTCTGATTGAAAATGTTGAGAATGATTAGCCTATTGAGTGTCATAGCAGTGTCTTTTTTGCACTAAGGAATTTAACCCTTCTGTCGCGGGAGGTTTTACAAACCTTCAAATCACATGCACAAAGAACACCCAGACTTGGCAAAAGCTAGAAACTAACTTTAAAAAAATGAGATTTTGTATTGTATTTTACTAAAATGGTCTGATTTTTACCGAAACAGTGGATTTATACTTGTGAAACTTGAATTGATACCCCAGAGTTTCAGACTTTGCAGGAGATGACAAAAAAGATGGCCCCATTTTGGTCCAAATTTAATACAAAAAAATAAGTAATCTGACTTAAATGCCTTACCAAAATCAATTTAAAAACTGATTACCCCTTTATAACACACTCTTAAAAACGAAAACAATACATTACATGTAATCACGTAATTATGTTATGTCCTTGAAATCCGTTTTGTGTAACAACTAGATATTTGTCTAAATAATCTATTATGTGGAGTGACCGTGGCATGAATATTTTATCAGTTTCTTTTATTGAGTCATTGATTATATTTCCATTCTTTATTTGTATGTTACAGGTAACGTAACAGCGGATTCGAATGTATTATAGTCTATCTATTCTCTGTTGACATTGTATTATTTGTTTGAATACGCAAATTCAACAAATAAAAAATAAACATTAACAAAATTGGTACAAAAGACCTACAACAAGGCTTATTTTGGTTTTGTTGTGATAAAAGTTGGACTGGCAGTATAAATTTCTTCTTCTTCTTCTTTTAAAAAAAAATCCCGCACTAAGGAATTTAATCCTTGTGTTTCGGGGGTTTCACAAACATTCAAATCACATGCACAAAGAACACCCAGACTTGGAACAAGCATTTGTGGGTCACACAAATGCTTGTCCCATGCGGGGATCGAACCCGCGGCACGTTGCGCACAGAGGTAATTGGCGTGGTGACCTATACCACTCGGCTATCCGTGCAGTCATGATGGATACCACTTATTAGTTCTTGACTTATATTTATTAAAATTTATCCATTTGGACTAAAAATTAACTAATATTATGATAGTTGTGTTGTTAAGAAATGGCTAGGTTATAAGCAAAAATAACCGTGTCATTTTCTGTGTGACGGCTTTAATGTAAAGATGTTAGGTATTAGTACATGTATAATCTATATATTAAAAAATGAATCCCGATTTATCTTGGTCACGCCCTTAGAGTTATCATAGACAATCACAGAGCGTGCGCAACGCTAGTAGCCCATTATGCCATGTAAACTCATTTTTAGCTGAATGTACTGCTTGTTTACTGATTTATGTGATTTTCTGTGCGACGATAGACGTTTACGCGAAAATATCAACGGTTCCGATACTATTAGGGTAATATTAGGTTTTGAGACAGTTTAAATTAAAAGGTGCGCTCTGTTTTAATAATGATTTTACGATTTTACTCGATCATACTAGTGCCAACAGTTCATACTCGATATGCGAGCTCTATAGTTTACTTATTTATTCCTATATGGTCACAGCATAACTTCCAAACGACTGCACCAAATCGGATAATTCTTTATTATTATGTTCCTTATTGTAAGGACAAGGTTTTTATGTGAAAAGATTATAAGACGTATGGAAATGGTTTAAAAATCTCACACGAACCTGCGAAGCCGGGCAGCTACGTGTTTATACTTTTAAAGTTGCTTGTAACGTAGTCTGAACGACTGTACACTTACGGTCGATATAACGATAAGGACGTAATTATCACACTTTACTAATGGATATTTTATAGGCGGTGTTCAAGGACGATGTGTATATGTTTTGGTATATGATTATGAAGTATTATGTTTGTATTTCCTGAACAGGTAGATAGGAGAGTTATGTATTTATTAACTAGTTACATTATATATTGCTATTTTATTGTTGCATTGTATCATTGTTTCGTAATTATAAAATAATATAATCTCTTTGGAATTGAATTAATACATTGTTAATCAGAGTCGGTGAGGCCAAACGCAAGATTGGTTCACTAGAAGTCGCATACGTCGCCCTAAAGACGTAATAAGTAGAAGGCAAAATTTAAACTTCCAGGCAGTGACCTCGGTAGTTTAGTTGGAAAAGCGACTGGGGCGTCAAGCCAGTAGTTGCAGGTTGGAGTCCAGCCTGAGGTTTAAGTTTTTCTTTCTTCTATTTGTATTTAATTACAAAATAGGTACATAGGGTCGCACTGATACAATCGCATTACTTAACCACACTAAGTCGTGGTGGGGTATTTTTATTAGTCTCAGTATGTAGTCGGTCTTAAGAGTCACGTGTAGAAGTTTGATTTCTAAAGAAGCTGAATTATTCACAGCATACCTACTCTTTGACATAAAATTATAGATTTTCTTCGCAAAAACCTTCGTCTATGTATATTAAGTAGTTTGTTTATGATCAAGCTCTGCATTATAAACTTGAATATTTAAGTTATCGACAACTTTGATGAGATAGTTCGTTGTTCGTGCCTCGCGTTACTTGCGGTTTGAAAGGATCTTGAGTAATAAAGTAAATATAATAGTAAATTGTCTGAAGATCAAGGGTCATCAAGGAACAAGTTTTTACCGTATGACAAAAAAACACAATTATAGTGTTACTTCTTACCGGCTTCGAAAAAAGGAGGAGGTGTTTCAATTCAACCGTATATATACAGTTTTTTTTTTGTAGATATATAGGGGGATAAGATTATTTAAATTTTTTGGTTATTCTTTAGAACTTATACAAACGATGTCTAAACATCGTTGACCACTCTGTGTCCTGGTGATTATAAAGGTGTATATTAGGGAGAAAATATACCGTCATGCTAAATGTTACAAAATTATTAGGCATGTAAAAAAATAATATGAAAATATTGTCGTAAATATACGAATAGCTATCCAAATTAAAGAGGGATTAAAAAAGTATACGCGCATAATGTTTTGTAGCTGTTGGCACTCAGCCAAAAGCTGTGCAACTATTAGGAGGTCAGTGCGTATGACATTGGACTCAATTTAGGGATCCGCTAAATTATTAAAATGCACTCTGCAGTTAAAGGGGTAAATGTATTTTATCCAGATACAACACCTAGTATAATTTATTAAAAATTACACATTTATATGCATTGAGCAAGGCAAAAAGATGCTATAACATAAACTTCCCACAAAAAGTCATTAGCTTAACCAATGACAAACATAAATAAATAAATGTGGACAACATCACATACATTGCTCTGAAGCCAAAGTAAGTAGCTTAAGCACTTGTGTTATGAATTTGGAGATAACGAGAGTACACCCAGACCTGAGACAATGTAGAAAAGTAGTTTTCCTATATTGACTCGTCCGGAGATCGAACCCAAGACTTCAGAGCTGGTGACACCTTGAAAACCGGTGCGTACGCCACTCGACCACAGAGGTCGTCTTATATATAGTTAAACACATCTGCGTATGAACATATTGAACTCCCTAAAATGTAGCTCAGTTTACAATTTGACTAAAACAAGGTAGACATGGTATTCACGTTTCGAAATAACCGATATCTCAATCAACACAACGCTACAAATATTTTCTCCTTTCAACATTTTACCCTGAAATCAAAACTCAACTCTCTCCTATAAAAATGACGTGCAATTTGCGAGGCATTCCGTCGACCTCGCATAAAATAGAAATAGTCTAGGAATAATATTCGTCTTCGGCAATAATTCTCATAGTTCAAAGGGCATCTATTATCATTCAAAGAGTCGTGTCGTCGTCGGCTCGTCTCGTTCTTTTCACGCACTAAATTAATGGTGGGACTCACGCGAACGTTCTTTTTATATAATATTGAGGAGCAAGTTAAAAGAAAAATGCGGTTTTTTATTTTTGTTGGTTTTAATTAATTTATTAAAAAAACATTAATCTGAAACTGTTATTAATTATATTTAAATCATAAATGTTAATTTTATTTCTTGTAATAATATTATGTTTCAACGAAGTAGTTTGTTACAGATAAAAACGTTAATGTACCACATATAATTATAGATATGATAATAATATGTTGCTCTTTTGTTTCAGGTATGTTATATCAAGAATAATACAAGACAAACTTGTTTTACGTGAGTTTTATGATTTTTAATAACTAACCAGTAACCACTTTAGTGCCCACATCCAAAGTCCACATATTATGAAGTAATTAAAATTATAATGAGCTGTTTATAACTACTCAGGGAGTCAAGAACGTTTTACTTACTATTTTTAAAATTGTGTCTAAAACTAATCACCTGTATTCTTTACTCACGCCGCTACCGCTTATGAATTGTCACTAAGCGTACAAGAAGTCGGTTACACCATAGCATAGCTAGGCGTGTACCATTCAGTGACTGTCACAGAAATATGTTTGTAAATTCACTCGTGTTTGACTTGATGACGCCGCGACGTTACCAGCGTTTATAGCAGGACATTTTAATTTATATCTAATGACTTGTTTCTTTTTTTGTGGTAACCAAATGTCCTTAAAAAGTTGCGTTGACATCATAATTTTTGTATTATTTTTTATTAGTTTTTCAGTAGTTTGCTGTTTTGTTTACATTGAAATATTTTTATTTTATCGCATTTACTTATAATTTTAGAAAAAAAAATAATATTCTGTAAGAAATAAAGTTTATTGTAGATGCTTCGTCGATTAACAAAACAGAAACCAAATAAATCTATAATATCTTCAAAATACAATACGAATAAAAACTTTTCTTACGCACCACAAGATCCCATTACAACTTAAACTAAACTACAAGCATTGCATCGTAAACCACGTTTACACAATAATTACAACTCTATCGAACTAGTACGGGATGAAACTTGCACATTAACACATGGCCTATTGGCAGAGAAATTAATTTCACGCTTAGCTATCAGCTAACTTGGTATCTGGTGTACTTTTAAACACAGATTCTAGTTCAGATATATATATTACTACAGTTTTCTCTGATCAATGCACTTGTAAAACTGTGTCAAAATCTTTTTTATGTTTGCATTTTGTATCTTGTTAATACTTTACAAAGCCTTTGGGTATACATAGATAATCAAATGAATCAGGTAATAGATCTTATAATTATCATTACATAGACAAAACTTCAGGACTTCAGGACCAATAAAAGGAAAATAATGTGATCTAGAGGCTGAACTAAACAATGACTTTGGGACAAGTTACTTAACAAGGATTGACAACCTTACATAATCTAAAGTAAAGAAAATGTGAAGTTTAGTATTTGCATAAAGTATCTCGGAACTAGGTTCACGGAAGCAAAAATTGATTTTAAGTAAACAAACGCTAATAAAAAATAACAAATTTTTCTACTCAAAATATTACTAACATAATAATTTAAATAACAATATTCATTTTATTCTTTGATTCTCATTGCACTGCGTAGCTACATCGCTTTTTTATGTTCAAGTATTGAAATTTATTAAATTACTGACCAATTTGTTGAATTTGATCCGAAATATATAATAAAAAAATAATATCTTGGGACAACTCACATACGGCTATCTGATCTCAAACTAGGTAGAGCTTGTATTATGGCAACCAGACAACTTATAAACATATCGTACTTATCACAGAAACTACACTTTTTGACCTTAACACTAAACCGAATCTGTTATTTTTTTAAATATCGGCAGTAAAACCAAAAACAAGTATGTAGTTTTATTTATTGCCTATACGTCGAATCCATAGTGTATAGAATAATTAAAATAAAATACAGGACGATATTAGGTACATTATTTAAAGCTAAACTTAATTAAATACCTACTAATATGACACTCATGAGAAGAACCGTGACGTCTGAGTGTTTCATTATGCCATCTTATTTCCCATGAACCCTACATTCCCTGGAAATCATCCTGCCAGTCACCCCTTATTTACATATATTATTATAACATAATATGTATGCGTTACGCTTTCTTAGCACTGCCATACAATAGGCAAGAGAGACATAAACGCTGACACTTTGACTTTCTTGTGGAAGTTGAACTCTGTTGACCCTCGCAAGAAGGAAATTCAGTCTCATATAACTATTTTAATACAATGTAAGAAAGAAACAAATCGCTTCCGTATGTAAAAAAAAATATATTAATTAATGTAATCAGCGTAGTATAAAACAAAGTCGCTCCCGCTGTCTGCACGCTTAGATCTTTTAAATTACGCAACGGATTTTAATGTAGTTTTCAGAAGTAGATAGAGTGATTTAAGAGGAAGGTTTTTGCGGTACGAAGTCGGAACCGGTCGCTAAGTATAAATATACCCTTTTCTTACTTGCCATCTTTTGTTTAATTGTATAAATTATTATTATTCCCTTAGTGTATTTCTGTTTTAACTGTTAACCTTTTCTTTGGCAAATTGTTGCCTGAAAGAATATATTATTATTATTATTATATTTCATTTTATTATACTGTTTTTGTGCAAAAAAGAATAAATAAATAAAGTTTATTTAGTATTAAAAAAATTAGAAACAAAAACACTGCAGAATTCAATCCTGTCTAATTGTTACGTGAATCATTTTAAACCAAAATTATTATACATCTGGTAGGTACTACCGTTACCATTTCGCGTAGTATTATAAAACTAACAATATGCTCGTTTATCTTATCATTTCCTAGCAAAGTGACACACAGTGCCAACTAGTACCGTCTTATAACTATTACGATTTCTTTACTGAAGGGAAGCACGCAATACAAACTTAACTTTGCGGTTAACACACGAATTCTTTTACGAAACGCAATGTATTTTAAATGGGAGCAATATTTTTATGACCGCAAATGGCATGGGTTTTGTTGTTCTTTACGTTGTTATTTTTGTATGGAAATGGAATTTTTATTTATAATTTATGACACGGAAATTTGTATTTCGATACTATGTAGCCTTTTGACGTCATTGTGCAGATTGGAAAACAAAGACTTTTTTAAATAATGTAATATCTTGGGACAACCCACAAACTAACAGTGGCATCACTAGACCGACAGGCCAGTCAAAATCAATTATACTTAATCATAAATCAAATCATAAAATGCTTCATCAATACACAATGTTAATGCTACGTGCACTTTATAATACTTCACTTTGTTTTTAATACGCGGTGTACCCCCCACTTACAAATACGCCGCGTACTTAAGATTATGTAAATTCGTATGTAGCGTCACTACAGGAGTCGGGATGTGCCTGTTTGGTTTACTGACATACGTACTTACAAGTGTTTATGAATTTGGCTAATACACACTAAATGTTTATTAAAATTTTATGAATTTTAAGTTTTACTTTAAATCTTACTTATGTTAGTTGATTATTAAGTTTTTTGAGAGAATTAGCTATCGTATTTATTTTCTTAACTAGGCAAGAAGATAACTACAAAAAGTTAAGCCTAAAATCTAAGACCAATCAAATATTCGTCCTTGTGTTTTTCTTGGGACAACTCACACACGGCCATCTGATCCCAAACTAAGCAGAACCTGTATTATATATTTTTTCAATTATATACCTGTATACAACCAGACAGCTGATAAACATACTTATACATTTCTAAAACAGAACAAATGATCATGCTCATCACACAGAAAATAGGCTTGATTCCTATTTTTTTTAATGTCCGTCTTGTAGATTAATGAATTTTATTGGACACGTATTTTTTCTTTTTTCCTGCAAACAAAAATGATCAAAATACAGAGAACGGAAATTACGCGTGACGTCACTCCTCGCTACGATTTTTAGCGAGGCGTGACGTCATAAGCCCCCACTCTGAAACTTTAAAGCGGTGTATCTTTGTATTTTTTTATTGTTTTGATAAAAGAAAAAATACGTGTCTAATATTTTTTTATTATCTAACTGACGGACTAAATAGATTTTAACTTTTCATACCCAGGAAACATCCCTATTGTCTTGCGTGGGAATCGATACCAGAACCTCAGGTTTAGCAGTCAGGGTCACTAACCACTAGACCGACATGTTTTTCTTTTGTCGCTTTTTGATTCTCTATTTTATAGCATAAGTACATTTTGATACACAAATTTCTCAGTTATAATTGAACAATAAATGTTATAAATATAAGCAGGTAATTAAATCACGTTAATTTTGAAGTGATCAAACGGCAACATATGCGTACAAGCGCAGTCCCCTTAATTAGCATAATTAACAAAACTGTTAACGAGGACGCAGCAAAAGTGTTACGTAATTATAACGTAGTTACAATCCTACGTGGAAGGAAAATAACGGTTCTAAACCAGAATGAGAACAAACTACAAAACAAATTGAAAACGTAGTTTCATCCCGTTAATCAACATCGGTACAATGAACTAACAACTGAAATAACAAAACAAACAGCCACAAGCTACGTCAATAAATAAAACCGTCACCAATTATTGATAGAGCCAGATTTCATCCCCGTTTCAACCCCCTTCGATCCGTCGTAATGCTTTTAATACTAGGGGTGAAACAATAGGCCATTGTTAGATAAACAACTTTTCAACTTTATCTCATACGAAAGCTGTATTGTGTTTAGGAAGGGTGTCGAGACACAATACGTACCTATATGTGTCGCCTAAAATACAGCGAAGGATAAAGGTCTGTTTTATTTAGACGGTGTTATTTATATAACTTTATGAATAAACCAGTTATTCTTCAACCTTTTTAGTGTTCTTACCCCTGGTTTCTGAAAGGCATCAACACAAAAATATATTAATCACCTGTCAAACCTCGTGGTAAGCGCTGTGATTGGTTGTTAGTCTTTTGGTCAACCAGTCACAGTCATGATCAGTTGATTTGACAGCAAAATAAATTGATCAGCCTTTCAGAAACCGGGAGTTTATATTTCAATCGGTACCTGATAATAGTCTTTTCCAGACTTTTATTATATACCTTTATTATTTAATGCAATATTAAAAAAAACCATTTCATACGAATAAAACAAATAGGTATTTCTCTAGCTCTTCTAGTATCAGTTTTTAAGACGACGACAAATAATATATATAAATATTCTGCGTATTCCTGGTTCAACATACTTATGTAGAAACGTATTAGAAAAAAATGTCTCAATGTGTATGATACAAAACTGTAGGTAGTACACATGAATTTTGTGGAGCGATCAGTGTCGCCCTCGATCAATTTTATTTAGTTTTATTTATATTCACCGGGGAAAAATAAGAATCTCAAATCCATTTAATAGTTACGTATATGTGTACGCAGTACGATGCCGAATAATACTCATAAGGATCGGACAGGGTTTTTGTTGCATGCTGTGTGTGGCAATTTATTATATTAATATTCTACGGGTGAACCCACACTTAATCCAAATTATCATGATAAGTAGTATCTTCTTATAAGTCTGTAAACCCCACTAACGACATGTAGCGTGAAGGTTAAATCTCTAAGAAGAGGGTCATTCTATAAGCCGTAGGTTTCATCCTAACTATCTAGGAGTAAAATATTACAGAGTTTGGACATTTATTGCTTGATAAGGAAGGCTTTGCCTAACTAAGTTACTGTTATTAAGTTAATTGTTAAGTTGCTAATGCCGGGGATTGTGGAGTATCTGCTGATATGAAAATACGGATATTTATGTTGGTTGAGAAGTGTCATTGTTGTTATCTATTTACGTTGGGTTAGAATAGATTTCAAGAAAAATAATGTTAAAAAAAATGTGTGTCTTGAATATAATATAATCTTTATCATGTAACATTAGTTTAACTGGGCTATTTTCCGCACTTAGACTCTTGATTGGGCTATTGCACATGACCCATGTAACATTTATTCATAATCATATTACAGACCTATTTTTAAGTCGTTTCACTCGTCCACTGTTAGACATAGGTCCTGCACCAAGCTAAACCTTATTGCCTGTTCGTTCTTCATTTACACCTCAAAATCTAATTTTAACGCGGCCTAAAATAGCTTTTACCCTGGTTATGACACCAACTGGAAGACCTTATTTATTAGTTTAAATTGTGTTTATTTTACTAGTCTAAAAAAAGAACATGAAGAAAATTTTCTTTTCTTCACTTTCAGAACAGTTTCATACTCGAGCTTAATCGAGAAATAAAATATTTTCTACTACCTTTTAGGATGGAAATCCCAATTTTCATTAAGTACACGTCTAATCAAGACACCGATTGCAATTCCTGGGGCGATCCAATGGAACAGGGTCGTTAGCCAGACTTTTACTTATTGCTGTGTCGGGCTTTAGTCCATACAATTTGTCGGTCGATCGGTCGCGACGCCAAAGATTGCTTTTTTGAATAAACTAATAAAGTTTCAATGGAAGTAGGATATGGATTCTTGTTATGAATTTTATTTTGCCTGTACAAAAGATGTATGATACTTCTTTTTGTAATAATAATATATATGACTTACTTATTATTTACCACGCGTATTTAAAGGTATAGGCTCTGTTTTTAAAATATTAATGTCGTTGTCAAGTGCAAAGGGAGATGATAAAACAGATACTCTAATTTAAGACAGCCAAAACCAGAATTGAATTATTTTAGAACTAGGTTACAGATGACCTTAATTAAATTGACGTTGTCTGTAGTGGGAGTACTTTCGATTTCTACAATGTCTAATTTACTGTAAATTGTTTTGATTTAAAACAAGTTTTCAAGCGTCATCAAAAACCTTGTCTACCGTTTAAAATCCCAAGATTTGAATTTTTAAAAGAATGTACTTTTAAAAGAATACACTTGTTCATCCGGAAAATTAATATGAAATGTCTTGTTTAGAAACATGAGGTTTCTTAAAATTCTTGTAAATATTTCTAGAGATACGAGTATTTACAAGTTCAGAGGTTTTCTTGTTAATAAGCTGGACATCAAATAACTAATTCCGTATCAAACGATTATATTTCAGTGGCAAGCAATCTAATTCACAATCTATGTGCAAAAAGATTAAATAAAATAAATAAATATTCACATAGAAAAACCATCCATGAATTATAATTTTGTGAGAGTCTACTAACACATTTTTTTTTACCATAGTGTTATGATGATAGAAGATGTATTATTAAAATTTAATCTCAGAAGAAAGTGTCAGAATATTTCTTTATTGAACCCTCCAAAGGATAACTATGAATATAAATAAGCTAATTACTCACTCCAAGGAATAATTTAAAACAGTATAGATCACATATTTATGATCTAAAAACAAAAATAAAACAAGTGCTAAGGCAGTATCAATAGATACATAAAAAATGCAATCTAATTTCAGCGCAGAATGTCTTACGTAAAGAATTTGCATGCCAAAGAGACGGTATTCAAACTAGACAAGAGGAATTTAAAATATGTTTAGTGAAAAATTGATGCTTCCGCCCGTCTGAGATAATATGCGATGTGTCTATGCTAAGTATTCCATATTATATCGCCTTCTGTACACTAATAAAGCTATGCCAGTACATTTTTGTAGTCAGTGATGTCAATTTAGGTATAGCATGCTCGATTGCGTTTGGTCAATGACAATCCAGTTAAAATTGATATAAACTTCTATTAAAAGTATTATATTTGATTGAAGGTTATAAAAGTTTGTAATTTAATGCATTTTATGTCTTCATTTATAATTATACCTATGTTAGCTCTTTCGATACCGACAATCATACGCACCTACCTACCTATTGACTATGAAATCACAATCTTCGTAGCTTTTTTACTTCCTTAAAATGTTTTTTAGGGTTCCGTACTTGAAGGATGCCAACGAGACCCTCAACTAAATAAGTACTAACTCTACTACTAGACTAAACCTCCGCTGTCTGTCTGTCCGTCTGTCAGAAGGCTGTGTGTCATGAACCGTAATAGCTAGAGAGTTGAAATTATCATTCAGTGTGTATTTCTGACAACAAATAAAAAATTAAAGGTTATAAATCTCATACGATGGTATGGAACCCTTCATGCGTGACATGTACTCGCATTTGGCCGGATTTTTATTTGCTATAGTTTATTCAGAAATTTTCTTAAAGAATTTGGAAAAGCTTTCAGTCAAAGTTTACATACTTTGACAATAAAGGTCTGCTGCCAGAGCAGTTTCTTTATCTTTTTTCATTGCTCAAAACTTTAAAATGTCTGGTAGCTTAGAGAAAAAGTAAGTAATATAGCGCGCATATCGAGTATAAACTGTAGGCACTATCTCAAAACCTAATAATATCGGAAATATCGATATTTCCGCATAAATATCTCTGTCGTCGCACGGAAAATCACTTAAATCAATAAACGAGCTTAGTAGTTTCACCTAAATTGCTTACGCTCTGCAAAAGGGGCTACTAGCGATTCGCACACACTATGTATATTCTGAGTCTGGTAGAGAGAATGGTAGTATATTATTCATTAATAATTAACAAATATTTTTTGTTCAAAAAAAAATGTTAAAAATCTAAAACACTGTCACAATACCAGTACATTTTTGTCTGCTTTTTTATGTGTGTGCAATCGCTATATAGTAAAACTTCCCTTTGTACTAATAAAATGCGGCTACATCGTTATATTCCCTGAGGCAATAGTAAACACAAGGGAGTCACAGTTAGTGCACGAAAATTAAAAACCCGAGACCATAGAGTAAGGAATTAAGAGATGGCTTTTGTATTTTAAAACAAAAAAGTGGTCACAATTTCACTTGCAAGTATAGTCGTATAAAAATATTACGGTCTATTTAGTTTACCTTATCGTTTAAGTAGGTTTAAGTTAATAAAACAAATATAAGGACTTAAAAGTATTCATTAGTTTATTTAAACAATTTTAAAAGTGGTCGTAAAATTACATTAATGTGCACGGAAGACGTTCTTGTTGCTTTAAAACTAACTCAAAAATCATATTTAAACAAATTTTAAACTGGATTTGAAAAATGATAAATTATTTAATTGTAATTTATTTTCGATTGCTTACCTACTACAGACTTTGAGAGTTATTCAAATCTATAAAAAGTGCACGGTGTGTTTCCGTACAACTGGTGTTCCAATGTAACTGTTGTGTTATGAGTACTGCAACCCAAGAGAGTAATAACAATGTGTACCGTTTCATAGATTTTTCGGTACTGAAGTAAATAGTATAATAAACGCGTCACACCGCATTCGGTGCAAGCGTCAGTATAAAACAAATACTATGCTGGGTTTGCTCGTACAATAAGAAATCAATTAAGTCTTTGAATAAGGCAGTTAGAGTCACATAGTAAATAGGCTCATTTTTATTTGCTGGTACATAGCAAACAAATCTACAGTTTACTAAATCCTGTACTTCTAATATCTACACAAAACGTCGACACCGAAAAACACGGCATGCAATTTCTTTCATAACCCAATACAGTAAGCAATACACTCATACACACAATTCACCTCACGCCAAAAAAAGTGTTCAAACGCGCCATTTACGCCAAATGCTACCTCAGCGCAACGGCGGCCATTTTTCATCCGATTTCGTGCGAACACGATCGAATACCGGCGAACGTTAGGCAATATGTTCCTCATGTCATACAAATAAAACAACTCGTGTGATAAACTACAGTCATTTTCGTTCGTAAAGAGGTGTACATACGTCATGCAGCCTGACCCAACTTTTCATTTGGATCCCTTATCGTAAGACTGACTCGCGAAAGTCTGTAGGTAAAGACAAAAATGAATTGTCGTTGTACAATAATTTTGTGTTATCAAATACCTGATGTTTATTGGAGAGGAGGTTGGAGTAACAAATGTCCTTTAAAAATGTTGGCTGGTGTATTGCAGTTTTAGTTAGGTAACAAAAACTTATAGACACGATCTGTCCCCTATCTGGTCCATTTGTTAATTTGTCTATTGTACTTAAAAAAAAATACCAGATAACATTAATAAAATAAATTTTCATTATATACAAAACATTTGAAAATTATCAGCATTTATTAATATGTGATAATAATATGATCAAATTACGAAAGATAAGATTTTATTGTATTTTCTGTCACTGTTCACAAAATTCTAGTTATTGCTTTTTGCCTCGTTATTCTAAATTGAAATTGCAAATTAATATTACGAGCACCAATCCATTTCACTACAAACTACAATACCTGGAATAAAATCCTTAAATACAAAAGCTGTAGGTACCATAAAATATTTGAAGCATTATTTAAGTGGGATTTAGTCGTTAGCTAAACTACTATAATGTCCATTGTTCAAACGCTAGTTTCGTACAATTTGGCGGTACATTTGCGGCGGCAAAACTGTACGGAGAACAGCGCCCCCTGGCGGCCAAAGTGCGGACTTCCCTGTTGGGAATTCAGACTTGTTTATCGTCGTTAGTGCGCGCTATATTATGTGTTGGCTTTATGGGGATTTTTAAACGTTGTGTTGGCTTTTGTCTTCTTTAACTTTTAGTTAAATAGAAAATGAGATTTTGTTGAAAGAGTAAACGCATTTTTTTTTAATATCTAGCTCATTACTTGCATTCTAATGCATTATTTTCAATTGAATTATTCTCATTTATTTATTACTAAAGAATCCTTAATTTATTAAGTAGGTATATATTAACAGTCTAGTACCAAATTTCCGCTAAAGACATCAATGAAAATCGTTATTCATCCAACCAAAAACGAGAACCAGCAAACAATTCAAATCCATGATTTTCTAAAATTATTTTTACAAATTCAAACATAATGGTAATAAAATATTCCGGTGAGCTTCGTCGGGTTCACACCGCGCAAGATAGCCAATGTTTTACGGCTATTCCGGGATGAAATTTAGAGGTGTTTTAGACTGGGCTAGAGCAGAACACATTGTGTTGTATAATTTACATTGCTATGTGGCTGCATCTCTTTGTAAAGTTCATTTAGTGACGTCACGTTGGTAATTTGATATCTTGTTTTGGTTTTCAGAACGGTATGCTTTGTAAATGGTGAATTCCTAAAGGTCTTTTGATGAAGTATTCTCCTGAATACTGTATTTATAACTTCTAGGATATATGAGCTTGCTATACGTACCCTGAAATGTTAATTAATAACCAGTATGTTCGAACCCACTACAGACAAGTACCAATGTAACTATTCAAAGTTATATGTGCTTTCTTAATTATTCTAAGACATCATTGACAATCGGTGAAGGAAAACATCGTGAGGAAACCTGGATTCCAAAAAAAAATTGAATCTGAAATCGCCAACCCGCACTGAGCAAGCGTGGTGATCAATGCTCGTTCCTTCTCTATATGAGAAGAGGCCTGTGCCCAGCAGTGGGACATTTATAGGCTGGTATTATTATATTATTATTATATATGTTCTTACAATACCTCGGTTTGTTATATCGGACTTATTAAGTAAACACTGGTTTTAACGCGGTTCCAAGAGTAGAAATAATTAAATAATGGAAAAAATTATTATAATATTTTCAGACTGAGATTACCTAGGTAAAAATCTGATTGTGGTCGGAACAAAAACCTCTACATAAAGTGACTTCACGCTCCAAAAGAGAAAGAGCATTAATCGATATTTACTTTTGGAATAGACAATTTAATTTATTATCTATACTAATATTAAAGTTGAAGAGTTTGTGCGTTTGTTTGAACGTGCTAATCTTAGAAACTACAGGTCCGATTTGAAAAATTCTTCCAGTGTTGGATAGCCCATTTATTGAGGAAGGCTATAAGCTATATAACATAACGCTGCGACTAAAAGGAGCAGAGCATATATGAAAAAAGTTGCAAAAATGAAAAACTGTTAAAACTATAACACGAAGACAAAGTCGCGGGAGGCAGTTATTTATTATTAAGTCTGTCACAGTTCCTATTATAGAAGGAATTCCATATCCAAACCGCGCGATACTCACAAATTAAACATAGATAATGATTATTGTGTTTTCATTGTTTATAGTCCAGATGAAAAACTTTTAAAGTATTTTTTTTTAAGTTGGCTGTATTATTACTTAAAGTACCACATCTACTTATCAGTAAAAATATAATACCACGTTAATGGAAAAGTAACATGAGTTATTATCAAAATCGTGATCGTTACAGTAAGTAGGATGTCATGACATGTTCTGTGTTTTACGATAGGAGTTTTGTACGAATGGATCTTTGGCTTTTAGTGACGACTTGTTGAATTAAGTATATAATATAAAAAGGGCCCAAGGCTTTAGGTTAGCGATAGCGATTCTATGCTCTTAGATTGTAATTTAATATAGTTCAATATTAACTCGTCATTTTCTTTTCAAATATTTTTTTCGTTTCTTTACCTTTCCAAAATCCTTTTTCACAAGAGACCAATTCTAAGCATAATTAATAGCAAATTATTACTGACAAAATTATTAATTATACTTAATACTGTAATTTCGGTTACTCATCATCAGGAAATAAATAAAAAAAACATGCTAATCATTGTCTTAATTTTTCTAAACAGTCATTGTCTTAATTTTTCTAAACAGAGTATTTCATTAACAGTTTTGTATTTCGGGGTAAGTATCTCCGAATCTGTACATCGTTGTTCACTGACTGGTCTCTACACCAATAAAAATATTTTTATGTCACAACAAAACAAAATAAAAATATTGTCAATGACTACTCTCCATAAATGCTGACCAAACAAGCCAACCAAACAAGTTTGGCGCTTATTTACTAAACCCTCTTTGATGAGTCAGCGCAACAGTTTCATCCGTCAAAACCACACTATTTACAACGTATTTAATTACTAAGAAATAAAGGGTTGAATGGGTTTATACTGGAGTTATTTCATCCCCAGCCTTTGAACTGCGTTTTACTAATTCAATATTAAAGCGGTTTATTAGCATAGTGTATTAGCATTATTTTGTTTACAAACTTTGTGTAACTTTGAGTTAATTTGGCGGCTTTGGAAACGTGTTTAGTTTTATTTTGGGGATGGAAACTAAAGTTAGAAATTGGAATATAACGGATTTATTATCAAATAATTCGTTTTAAAACGAGTTCTAAAAGTTTTAATAATATAAACTAATAGAGTTACACGTGATTAAGGACGATTAAATCTATTGTAATGTTAAAATACAACGGAAATAAAAGAGGCTTGCTTAATTACTTCCCATTGTCCTAAAATAGTATCGAACCGAATTATGTAAAGTGGTTAAAAGGAATTATTTACGTTGGTAGCCGTGAATCATTGGGCTGAAATAGAACCCCCCCTTCCCCCCCCCCCCTCTGTATTCTTACCCGGGGGAGTTATAAACAGTGACTTAGATATTGTGTCAATCCCCGAGTCACTATTTATAGAAAGCCTTTTTATTAATACATAATTTAGAAGCGTTTGTTTACGCCAACGCTTGAATTTGTAACTGAATTACTGCTGAAAGATAAGTGCTAGGAGATTGGTTGTTTTATCCTTGATTTTTATATTAATTTAATGAGTAATTCAAGAATATGTTAGTACCACATAGCATTATAAAGCTGCAATTTGGTTTGAATTGTTTTGATTTCTGAAAACTGTCAATGGCCCCGATTTTGTTAAACCCACACTAAACTTATTGTTTTAGGCCATCAGTATCTTTTTCACTTGTACGCAATTAGAAAAGGACAGAAGAAAATTAGACCAGTCAAATTTAGTTTCGACTAAAATTCTCATTCATATCTACCGCCGCGCCGGCGAGGCGAAAACTGCTTTGACATTTGTAAGTTAGTTAGTTGTTACTATTATTAAGTTAGTTGTTTTCTGGGGTCATTCATTTCTCACGTTGTTTGTTAGTATAATATTATAATAATAATAAAAAAAGTAAAACATTGCAATGGATTAATTTTGATTTAGTTCGCGTATAAGAAAATCGGCGCTAATAACAATCAAGAATGAAAAAGCGAGTTAACTATTCTTTAATCATAAAATTTTTATTTATATAATAATAAAATTTAAATTACTGTACTTGGCCAATAAAATATAATCCTCATAACATGTCCTCGTAAAAAAACATAAAATATTTTCATTTCGCCAACTATTTGATTTATGAATGTGATTGTTTCAACTAAACTACGCAGTGACAAACGACCCCAATAAAAATATAAACGAAAACGTTAAATTTCCGAACAATGGCAATAATAACCGGGGAATTGCGCAATCATCAGCGACTGGACAGGACGAGGCCTCAAAGTTAGCGGTGAGGTCATAACTTAAACCTTATAATTCGGCTCAACCTAGATAAAGATGGCAGGATGACCTACAGTCACTCTGCTAGGGTTGGTTTGAGGTGGCGCGAGATAGAGAGCTATGGAAGGATTTGGGGAAGGCCGCCCAGCTGTGGGACAGCTTAAGCTAAAAATAGTTTCTTATCTAAATAAGGCCATATTTATGCGACAGACAGAGAGACTAAGTGTAAAATAATTATTATTCTAAACTCTATTTTCATTAAAAAGTATTTTATAATGGAGCTTATTGTGTCAACGGAATAAATAATAGTTTACTTTTTTTTAATGCTGACTCCAAGATAGAGGTGGGTCGTAATGTAATATGGCCGTAATCAGATGTACGTAGTTTCAGTTCATATGAGTATCTAGTTATTTAAAACTGTTTATTTTTATAACTTGTTACTTCTGTATACTTGTTAATTCTGTATTCTGTAATACTAACCAACGCTCTACTGTTGGTTATTTCTGCATTTGTATTAAGTTGTGATTAGGAAATGCTAGTTTTACTTACGTGTTATATTATGATTACGAATATGTAACAGTTTTTTGGTCTTATGATATATGTATGCTATACGTGTAATATGAGTATAATATTACGTATACAATCATTTTAATAACTGTTGAACAAAGAGCTAACGCGTGCACCGTATCAACTGCGTACGTAAAATCATAATTTAATTTTTTATGATAATTTAATTTAACTATATAGAAAATTTCTTTGAATTATTTTAGGCACGTTAAATTTAATTCATTGAAAAATCTAAGCAATTAACATAATAGATTATATATTGAGTCTATTTCTGCAGAAAAGAAAAATGAACAGTAAGTTTTGTTTGAACAAAAATCTACAATGGAATCAAAAGTCCATTCATCATGTCTCCGCTATTTTCAAGGCCACAAGACTTCCCCAGGAAACGTGGAAGAGGGGCGCCCAAACTGCCACCAATTACAGTAAATGAATATTATATAAAATGACTAGCTGTCCCCCGCGACTTTGTTCGCGTGTTTTAGTTTCAACGGTTTTTCATTTTTGCAACATTTTTCATTTATGCTCCGCTCCTATTGGTGTAGCGTGATGTTATATAGCCTATAACCTTCCTCAATAAACGGTCTATCCAATACAAAAAGAAGTTTTCAACTCGAACCAGTAGTTCCTGAGATTAGCGCGTTCAAACAAACAAACAAACAAACAAACTCTTCAGCTTTATAATATTAGTATAGATTTCGAATAATCGTTTATTGGGTTCGATTTCAAATAAGGCGCGATACAGGATCGATTACATCACAATATTGGTTGTCTCAATTTACTAGTAAACAATGACAAATATTCAGAAATGCAATTATTAAAGTAGTTTTTTTTTATTGATACTGATACAGGACAATGGTCATACTTTAAATATAAATAAATAAATAAAGGTGGACAACATCACATACATTGCTCTGAACCCATAGTAAGCTCTTGTGTTATGGAGTTCAGAGACAACACCCAGACCCAAGACAATGTAGAAAAGTGGTTTCTACATTGACCCGGCCGGGGATCGAACCCGGGACCTCAGAGCTGGCAACACCTTGAAAACTGGTGTGTACGCCACTCGACCATGGAGGTCGTCTAAAAAGTGAATTTCTTTTGTTTAATGCTCGATCTTTGCCCATCAGTAGGAAAATTACAGATCGGTATGAATTAATGTTTTGTTTAAATATCTTTTACAGTCAGCTATTTAAAATATTTAGGTGTAAATAAATATTATAGGAAGAAAATAGAAGTAGGTAAAATTTTAATAGTAATGGAACTATGAGAATTATTAATTTTTACCGCCTTTTTAAGCACCTAATCTTCCCTACTCAATATTATTGGCCCATTTTAAAAACAGAACGGTGATCTTTTTAAATATTTATAGCTATTGTGCCAGTGTTGACAGAATATAATACATGGTAAATAATTTTAATTGGTTTTGTAAACGATATTTGTTCGCGTAGAAATCAAACACGCAACAGTAATTGTACGAAACCAAATGTTTAATGACTGTTAATTGATAGGTTTTTGGTTTCATAATAAAGTTAATTATTCCTGAAATACATTTTATTTAGAATTTATTATGGAAAAGGACTTTTTTTTGGGTAGAGAATTTATTATGGAAAGTAACTGATGAACTAAAAGAGTTTTTGCCTTAATAAGACTAAGTAGGTAGTATTGGGTAATTATACCATAAATAAATAAATGTGGACTACATCACATACATTACTTTGAACCCAAAGTAAGTAGCTAAAGCACTTGTGCTATGGAATTCAGAGACAACTAGTTATCACAAACACCCAGACCCGAAACAATGTAGAAAAAGGATTTTTTACATTGACCCGACCGGGGATCGAACCCGGGACCTCAGAGCTGGTGACACCTTGAAAACCGGTATGTACGCCACTCGACCACGGAGGTCTTCGTATATATACTAGTTTAAATGTTGATGCACTGTCTAGTACTACCATTAAACTAAGAAGCTTGGTCGCTTATGATATTACACTGCTCTATATACAGACAGCGTATACTTTCTATGCAATACTTAGACTTACAAGTAAGGAGAAAAACAAAAATAATCTCAGATTTACATTCTAGGAACTGAGTGCTTTGTTCTTTTTAAAAAGCGCTGGTCTCGTTTTTGTTGTCGCCATTGTGTGTATTTGCGTAATTTCGTGTTTTATTGTCTGATTCCAGCTTACTGGCTAATAGTACTATGTTTTTAAGACAATTACCTACGAGTAAGTAAAGGTAGTGTTTTGTTAAATTGTTGTAATGGGTCGTAATATTGACGCATCAAACTGCAAACGAACTTTACCAAAAAATTATATAGTTTAGTTTGTAAGATACTATGTTTATATATAATAAAATAGTAATTTAAAATAAATTCAGACATTTGCCTGGCAGTTTGACTCTTAAAAGTTTATATGAAGAAAAATTTGTTGTAAGAGGCCGACGCTCTTTACACGTCGGTCTCCAAACAATCACGGTAGTGATCCGCTGGCCCCTCCCCTATTGGCCAGCGGACCCCGCGGTTGGTGCGTGACGAATTGCAATGCATTACCACGCACCAACACGAAACGCGGATGACGTAGCACGGCGGTTCAGGTTTAGTTAGTAAGAGTCTGACACTACCCGTTCGCTCCCCCGAGTGAGCGGGTGTCCATGAGGATTCCCCCGCCTAAACAAAAAAAAAAAAAGGTGACCCGACGACAAGGTTTCAAGGTCGCGGGGATTTGTGAATGCAAGCGGCAAGATGTCGTTTGTTGTGGCGTTCTGTGGGAAGTTGTGTGCGTTTAACACTGGACATTTTTCGACTGATGATAATAATAAGGAAGCCTTATTTAAATTCTAAAATATTTTGGAGGATAGTTGCAGATGTAATAAGCAAACACTTCATATTTATGAAGCTTAAAGTAAAACAAACTTCGAGCTTTGCAAGTGCAGCTGTCATAAATGTAACTTTTCTGGTGTAAAACGGTTAAAAATAGCCTGCACGTATATACGTCATAAAATATCTTACCCATACCTATTAATCTTTCACACAAAATCCGTCATCCATCTAAAAATACATGTCAGCAAATTGAAAGAAATGCCAGCTGATCAATACACTTCCCAACCAAGAAAAAGTACATTAAATACAAAATGTATGTTCTCCATGGGTGAATGTCGTCGCGATCTTTCTGTCACTCGGTTCTGTAGTGACACGTGAAATCAAAGCTCGTTTATCAACCCAACTGCCGTGCTTCGGGAAAAAACTTGCCTTGACATGTCTCGTATGACAAATAATGCAGTAGTGTAAGTTGATGAAGTTGTTGTTGTTCCAGATATGTAAAAAATAGTAATGCACTTTATAAACTACGTAAAACAAAGTCGAGTTAGTTACTTTATTTATAACTAAAGAACGGGTATTTCAAATTTCAAAATATCAAAGAAAGTCACGAAAAATAAAATGTCTACTGCAAACTAATGATGGCACTGCTAGTAATAATATGATAAAAATATTAAACGTTTTAAGTAAAAATAGTTTTAATTAAAAAAATCATTTATATCCGACAAAATAATTAGAGGCGCAGTTAAACAGCCTTCCCAATTAAAATTATTTGTCTCATCCTTTATTATTGCTTAGTGGTCAAGCTCTATACCACAGCATTAGTTATTTTGTAAGATAATGGACTGAAGAAAAGAGCTTTAGATAGCATAGCTTTTAAAGCAGTGCTTGAAGAATCTTGAAACCAGTACCTTTTTGGTACAGGTTTTAAGTTTCAAACAAATTAAGAATATCTATTTTTGAGTTTTGCACGAAATAATACTTCTGTTGCATATCTGTGTTACATTGTAGCGGTTCAGTGGCCACATTTGTTGAGTTCGCCTTGCTTACTTTGAGCTTTTGAAAAATTGTTTTGTGTGTAAATAACTGTGTGTTTACGTTTTCACCAAATTTTCTAAACGCAATGTCAGCGGTTCCTTTGCTTCAGTGATTACAATGGGTTTTTATGTGTCAATGTGTTTGGAGCATATTTTTGTTGGTTTGTTTTTGTTTCTTTTTTTTGTATTTTATTAAGAGACTGGTTGGCAGGTTACAATTTATGTGTCTGGGTTGATTTGTTTTAATTCGATTTTCTTTTCCCACAATTTTGAGGATTTTGGTACACCTATTTCCCAAGACTTGGTGGTATTTAATTTGTGTTTGGACCCTTTTTAAGGTTTTTTAATAATATCGGCCTGTAAATGTAATGTCCTTCTACTGGCCTTTTCTCATATATCGAGAAGGAATGGAATCTTAGACGAAGCGATAAATCCAAATTAAAACGTTAGTCTATTGTTTTGGCCGCCAGCCCTATAGGATTATTCCTATATCCACCAAAATAGGAATCATTTACTCTTAATAAGAATAAATACATAAATCGTTTAAAGCCATAAATAGTTTTACTGAAGAGTATTATTGAGTCATCAAGTTCACGCCGAGGCGACAGCGGTGACACTCGTGATAAATGAAACATTTCTAAACTGTCAGTCGATGTCTACAGCTGTGTATGTATGACCGTAACAAACTATAGGTAGATACACTGTATTTGTTTTTCTATGAATTTATTATTTAATTAACGTAACAACGTGTAATAGTTTCCGTTCAGTTTATAGTGATTTTTATTCATTTGTTTTATGCTTAAGTTTCAATAGCTATCAAATTAGAAAACCGTATTCTAAGATGTTTAATTCTCGCGCATTAAGAGTTCCTTGTCATAGATATTTAAAGTTAAAATCGAGAAAAAAACTCTTTCATTTTTTATTTATTTTTATTATCTTTATGTAAATATACCATATAATTGTTGTTATAGCGGCAACAGAAATACACATTTTGTGAAACTGTTAACACTCTAGCTATTACGGTTCATTAGATACATCTGACAGACAGACGGACGGATGGACAGCGGAGGCTTAGTTATTACGATTCTGTTGGAATATGTTGGGTAAGAGAGCCTAAAAGCATATTATTTGGCATTAAATAAATAAAAACAGAGCCCTTTTCAAAACTCCTGTTGTTTTAGCTAGTCTTTTTTTCTTTATTAGTAAACTCAAATTTTACTCTAAATAGATACTAGATACTCAAATCGTAGTGTAGAGTTAAGCCAGTCAAAAATAGTAAAATTAGTTAATATTATTAAACGTAGTAAATATCAAAAAAATATTAATAATAGTTCTTAAATTACACTTTTCAGGAGATAATTAATTAACAAGTAACTAGTTCGTTGATTAGGCTGAAATATAGCGCGATGAATAGATGTATTATATTATTATGGTAGTATTAATATTTCTATTCACATCGCTATTCCTATTATCCCGGCATGATTCACAAACATAATTTATTATTGACAGCCGCAGTTGTACTGCGTTGAATAAATAACGTCATATTGCATCGCGCTCGGCTTGAATCATTAATCTTTACATCAACACTGATTAACCATTTAAATGTATGTATAAAACATCATTTTGCTGCCTCAGTATTAGTTATAAATAAATAGGGGCATTTATGTGGCTTAAATTAGTTAATTTTAATCACTAATGTAACTAATTATTGCAATACAAAATGTATAAATTAATCAGTTTTCGAGCTTTCTTTGAATAAGACGAGACCTTTCGTCATCTACGTTTTATCAAGACATTGAATGAGTAAGTATATAAATAATAAATTAAAATAATACTGTCATTATTGTATAGTCAAATAATTATTTAAAATAACATTACATTAATTACCAAAATAAACAATAATTAATCTACAAAAATATACAAGCTGTCCATTCAACAAAAATTTACAGAACATAAAAATACGTATAATACAAAATACTTATTCTAAGCAAACATATGTATGGTATAAATAACACATCGAATGGTCTAACAAATAAATATAACTATCTTATATATTAGCTGTAATATACGTACAAAATGTATTCGCAATAATCACAAATCCGCTCACCCATCAATTTCGCGTCCTCCACGCGAGCGCCGTCTCTCAGCTTTTTTATAAGAAGGCCTAAATGCCGTAAACATGACCGCTGTCTTGTATCTGTTGGCTCTAGCGATACACTGTAAAGTTATTGCAATGATGTGGCGATTTGGGTAAATGCGAAAGTTGAATAAATTCAAAGAATAAATGCCGATGGCCATACAAATAATAAACGTTGTTTAGCGCTTGTTCATAATATCCTGAATAAATATTTATTTTTATCTGAATAACTTACAATTTAAGCACAATTTATGGCTAACTATTGACACAGAATTTCGTCATCTCAACTGTATGAACAATCTTTGAAAAATAAAAAAATAACTTTTAAATATGAATCTAATGATAGTTAAGAAATCTTCAGAGAGGGGTGACGATTAAAGGTACGGCTATAATTCTACAAAACAAACTTTTTAAAAATATAGAAGCGACATACACACCTATAGTTTATTTATATGCATCGAAAAATATTATACAAAAGTCTTCGGTAGGCAAAATAGACTAAGTCCTCTTTTGTGAAATATTGCAAAACTCGTAAAATCGGCTGAACCTTGCTTAAGTTTCACTTTAGTGCTTCGCTATCGATGCTTCAGCTCAAGTGACCGGCGTTTATTGCGCTGCCAATATTTAACCGGGCTGACAAATGCTATTGATATAGATACATATTTTTACATAATGGAATAGAGAGATTAGAATTTTAGCCTACTTGACTGTGAAGCACTGGCTGAGTTGCTTTGAGTATTTTTAAGTGTCAATAAAGTTAAATTACAAGTAATTTTGAGGCGTTTAAATACTTAGTAAGCATTAAAGCAGCAATTATCGTGATTATTTTGAAATTTAGGGACAAAAATATAATTAGTCTATTATGAATATTGCGTGTACGAAATGACAAATAAATTAATAAAAAAGGTTAGGTTACAATGACTCTAATAATTATTATTTTTGCGGATGCTGGCCGACATACACAAATAAACAAAGGCCGTCCTAGCCCAAACACGTGACCTCATGTTCCATGGGCTTCAGCCATTAGAAAATTACTTTGACATTGTCTGACCTACAGACATGATAAAAAAACACTAATGACAAAGTTTAGTGACAAAGCATGTCATACAAAAGATCAATACTTTACAAATGGTGTGTTACCGATATTAAAAACTCATTCATCGATAGAACAGCACTAACGTATTTTTAATGAAATACTTACATGTAACATACGTGTTTTGTGTAAAAGTATAAAAAACATATTTTCCCTTTCCATGTGTCTAATATAGACCCTACACGTGTTTTATGCCATGTTAACCCTTTTTGTACATAAAAACGCATATTACACAATAAACTTCAAAGATTTTAGGATTAGAACTTACAACATGAGGCAAAAACATTATGATATAAATTAGGTTTAAAAGATTGGTAAAGATACACTAACAGTTTAAAATATAGTGTATATAAGTATATATTTCAATAATAATTCAAAATAGCCAACGGCAACCGCTAAATTAAAAATTAAATTAACTAATTTAATACATCATTACAAACCTCGCTCTGTGGCTATGTATGAAAAAGAAATTTAGATGATAAAAACTATTATTTTGTTAAGAAACTTTGTCTCGTCTCTTATAGGAGACGCTACAATACAAAAATCTATCCAAGGTTGTTCTAGAGAGGAATAAGTAGATTAAGTTTATTTTTTGTAACCAGGACGGCATAATCGCATTAGCCACAAAGCCTTTTTGTTAAGTAAAAGTAGAGCGTTGTATTTCTTTTGGTTTAAGTTTTCATTCTTATTTAAAGATTATCTTTATAAATATTACAATTTATATAATTTTTGAGACGTATGTACAGTGTATAATGTATTGCTAAACATTTTCAAGATATGTTAAACTTTCAGCAAGTATTAGATGTTCTAATTTAATTATTTGTAATTATTGTAATGTAAATTATTCTATAATTGGCGTGATAGTAATAAATGTGGACAACATCATATACATTCCTCTGAACTCAAAGTAAGTAGCTAAAGCACTCGTGTTATGGAATCCGAGACAACGAAGGTACCACAAACACCCAGACCCGAGATATTGTAGAAAAGTGGTTTTCTACATTAACCCGGCCAGGAATCGAACCCGGGATCTCAGAGCTAACGACACCTTGAAAACCGGTGTGTACGCCACTCGACTACGGAGGTCGTCAATTAAGTAAGATTTCCCAGAAATACCAAGCCAATCTCTGAACAATGTCATGAGCTATAAACCTACGCATTACACGAATCTCGCTCCAACAAGAACACAAAATTAAAGCAGTTTTATTAAACGCTATTCAACTATCACACTTCAAAGACAAACCGCAACTACCTCTTGAATACACCTAAACCACAGTAAAATCAAACGAAATTAGTCATGAAAATTACTCTCAAGGAAGCCACCGCAATCAAAACCACAGCCTCGTTTAATTGTTCCTTACACCTTAACCAGTTCGCAAGCTTCGTCGGTAAAACTTTAATAGGCAGTAAAGTCTCGCGTGACGCCCGCGGTATTAATATTTCCTATTTGCTGACACCACGTGCAAGCCAACTCTTTCATTGCGCCAAGCAATTAAGTTAGTTCGCTCAAAAATTACGTATCTCGTACTGCGCCAAAATTTTCGTTCGTTGCTGTAAGCTCGGAATTTTCATTTTGTTTTATTTTGTGTTAAACACTAGTTATGAGATAGGTTGGAAAATTATTAGTTACGATGAACGGTAAAAAAATAAATTTTATTGTTCATTATATTTTCAAAATTACATTCTTTCGAGATGTGTTTGTAAAAATCCAAAAGCTTGAGTTTGTTTTTGTTTCATGTAAGTACAATGCTGATAGCTGATGTGTTAATAATTGAGCGTCATCTTCGTCATTAACATTGTTATGCCGTATGATGTAGCTTTTATTTACTGAGTTCTTTACAGACAAAACCTAACCTCTTTCAAAAATAAACAAAGTGTTTAATTCACCAAAATGCTTTAGATTTCGACTCTACGGGTAGCCGAGTGGTATAGGTCACCTCGCCAATTACCACCGTGCGCTTATCTATAGCTATATAGCTTCCCAACCAAACTTAAAAACATGTTTACCCACAAAATCAATCCACAAAGGAGCTCTTAAAACAATATTCCTGGTACCCAGCAGGTAATCTAAAGGTCTATCTATTTTAGATTGGAGCAAGTAAACACGGGGTTAGGTCACCGATGCGACCCTTGATTGCTTTTTAATAGGTACCGGTATCACGACGGGTCTTTAATACCGATAGGAACGTTTTTTTAAAACGTGATCCTCTATTCGTATTACTTTTTTAGTGTTGTGCGTTTGAATAGGTTCGATGGAATGGTATTTTTTATTTTTTTATTTAAAAGAAGATATTCATTTATTAAGGTATCAGAGTATATTTTTTGTACGGCAATATAAGGATGATTTAAAAATGGATAGCTACTTCTAAATCTAAATAGACACAAGTCATGTTGTGACTTTTCCTTGTTGTAGTTTAATAGGGGATCGGACTATTTTCTTTTTTATTTACACGTCACATAGATATTAAATAAATATTAGACACGTAATTTTTCTTTTTTTAACTAAGCAAACGATGTGGAAGATACTGTGAATGGAAATGTCGGGGGGACGTCACATGTAGCTACAATTTTAACCCACAAGTGACGTCTCAAGCCCCAACTCCAGAACGTTATAGCGCAATAACTTTATCATTTTTCATTAATTTGATAAAATAATAAATACGAGTTTTTTTATCTATCTGGTGGGCTAAATAGATATAACCTTTCCATACCTTGTCCACGTCCCTATTGTCTCATGAGACTTATTCGGCAATCTGTTTCAAAATGGAATTAACTTGGTAACCTACACTAATATAGTCTGAGTGACGATTATTTGATTAATTATCGATGTCTATCATCAAGATCTGATTATCTTAACGTAATCATGACAAGAGCTTTACGTTTAATGTATTGAGTATGACTTTAAATAACATTTTTAATGGCGTTATTTAACTTGGACGATCAGGTAGTAGTTATTACAATTCTGACAACCAGTCTTACTTTGGAATACTGTGTTACTCAGTAAAATGTGTTGTGGAGGTCAGATAGGTAGTCGGTCCATGTAAAATACGGTATCTAGCTGAATCCGGTAAGACTGGAAGCCGACCCCAACATAGCTTGGGAAAAGGCTAGGCAGAAGGAAGGATTAGTATAAGGTAGTATATAATGAATTTTATTCATCGTGCAATACGGAACATATTGTTTCCGCGATTCATTACATTGCGTCCACGTTTTTCTCTGACGTCACACAGCGTTGCTTTTTACATAGAATTAATTACCGGTGCCCGTGACATCTATAGTACTGCCCTCACTATATTTATGTATTGAACTATCCGTGTAAACACAAAACAAAGCATTGTTTATGTAGGAATAAAAAGGTATACATTTATTGTAAAGTTCGATCACTACAAAAAATCTTTTTACCTAAGTACTAAGTAATAAAATAAAAAAAATCAAAATTTGAATTTCAAAACTTGCCTTCATTGGTCTTTAATTATGTCAGTGGTTTAAATAGTACTTAATTAAGAATTCCCGTTTAGGAGTGTTCAGATTATAAATGAAATAAGTTTAATAATTTACTGTAAGTTTTTTATCTTTTTTGTTTTTGCTGGGATTTGTACGTTATTTTACTATGCAATAGTGGTAAAATTACTATAGAATACAATGAAGATATTTTAAACTGGCAACCGTAACTTTTTCACAATAGAGCAATTGTGGTTTCAACCATGTTTTAACCTTTCATCATTGTACCAGGCCCAGCCTGGACTTTAATATTTACAACAAGACCGAAATAAACCGAAAATCCGATTCGCCGAACACAAAACGCGCATTTTACATTGAAAATTCAAAAACAAAACACAAACAATAAATACTCATTCCTGTTTTCCATTCGAAATCCAAATCAATAACCAAAACCGTTGTATAAAATTCTACAGAACAAAAACACAATTAAAGCAAATTACAGACAATGACATACCCCAATGGGCTGACTATTCAACACAGGCTACCAACCGATGTTTAAAATGTCCGCACAAAGGTACCTACAAACGATATCGTTTAAATGCTGTCATTATAAAACATTTAGCGGCACGTAACGCTACAGTTTGAACCGAAACGTGTGTGTTATGAGATATGATATGAGAAATTGATAAATTTACATCTAAGACTTGTTTGCGATACATTGGAGATAAGCTTGTAAATAGTGTATATAGTGTTCATGCGGCACTAAAGAGAAAACGAACGGTTTTATGTACGTACTTAAAAAATATTATATATATTTTCGTGTTAAGGTTCGAAATCCGTTTGAAAAAAAAAATAACAACTTGAATCAATATCAATAATAAAAATGGGTTAACTTGCTTTAAAAATATGTTGATATTGTTGATGTTCTAGTAAAATATTAATTGGACAAGTAATCTTTAATATGTAAGAGTAAAATAATGTGTCTAACCAATTTAATCAATTCAAATCCGTGGACTCGTCCCCAAAATATCGATATATTTGTGGTCGAACAGTGCATTTATTTTATTTGTCACATTCGCATAAAATCAGTACGGTTAAATAAATATTTTAATATAAGAGTTAATTCATTAAAACACGGGAAATATTTGATGTTTGACTACAGTGGCTTTCGACTCGACAGAGCACTCGCGATTTACCGTAATATAGTTAATTAATGTACGTACAGGTAAATTGCGCTAGAGATTTATAGTGACATGTTGTTTTTATAGTCATGTTAAATAGAGTCGTGTTTTACATGGTATTTGCCACACTAATTCAATTTAAGTTTATTTTGTATATAGTGCATAGTAATGAAAACTTATTTTTAATTATGGAGTCGTTTGTCGAATCAATGAAAATTGAGAACTAATCGCTTCGTTAGTTACCAGGTTTATGGATTTAGACAATTAAGTAATCAAGATATTTTTACTCGTAGATGTAAAAACAGCACACACAGAAAGTGTTCTTGAAAAAAGTATTATGGACGTTACTTACAAATATATTGATATGTAACAATAAAAAAAAATGTAGCCAAAATAATTAAATATACTTTTCTTTATACAATATTATTCCTGAATTTGTCAGAATCCATTGATGGTTCTCGTGGCAAGCTGTTATAGATAATGAACTGACAATCTGTCAACTACAAACTAATTAGGAGATTGAAATTAACACATCATGAATGTTAGCATGTACCTACTAGTAGCTTACACACTAACTAATTACGTTATCTGAACATAATTACCTGTTATGCCACACAATATCATATTTACGTTTGTACATCAATGCGTTTACTCGTTAGAGTAACTAACTAAACAGAGTTTAACTTTTTTAAACCACCTTATAAATTTTCTAGCCATATAGATATTTTAACCTATGTAATTCTACTAATAAGATACTAACGTAAGCATTTCAGATAATAATAGAATTATATTATTAGAAAGCCAAAAATATTGCTACAACCGTAGCTGTTGTAGCTGACGTAGCAGTTGTGCTACGCCGTAGACGCTCTATAGAAACGTTCAGATAGTTTAAGGACTGTTCTAATTTTATTGTAATCTAGTTTGTTATGTACTCTTGTGGCAATAATTATGTACTGAAGAACAGTGAAATTTCTAATATCACACAAAAAAAATCTTCCTTCACAAAAGAAAAAGGTATCTTACTGGTAAAACATAACACATTTATCGAGCCATTCAGGTGTCAATGTCACAAAAAAGGTATTTTCTTTCCTGTTGTAAGGAGGCACGTCTCCAAGTAAATTGTTGGAGAAAAGGTACCTCCACGTAGTTTACTTACGGCGAATTATGGACGTGCATAAGTAAGGATACTGTTGTATTCACAATGTAAGAACAGAGGTGACCTCTAGCGTGTTTAGGTAAACTTGATTATGTAGGTAAACGTACATACTTGCCTACTGAAAGATGTATGTAGTATGAAAGTAGTAAATAGATGAAAGTAAAAAAAACTGGCCAAGTGCGAGTCGTACAAGATCTATGCCAACTTTTTTTTTAATCAAATAAAAGCTCCTATAACATCTCTCTTGTATGGATATGGATATACACATTCTGTGGAAAGTTCAACTCTCTAGCTATTACGGTTTATGACATCCCGCTGATAGACAGACGGACGGACGGGCGGTCTACGGAGGCTTAGTAATAGGGTCCTGTTGGCATCCTTTGAGTACGGAACCCCGAAAATGAAAGAAATCGACTAATACAATATTGATGATTATACTGAGTGCCCTTTGTTGATAATAGCTAAAAATATAATAAAATCCCTGCCCTCCCGCTTTGATCTTGATATTTATGTACTAACATAGATTCTGGATGAGACTGGCACAGGACCGGAGAGAATGGCACATAAAAAGAGAGGCCTATGCCCAGCAGTGGGATGACAAAGGCTGTGGATGATGATGATGAACATAGTTTTCAAGTTTAAGAATCTGACAGGTTTAGTCTAATGAAAGTTCTCATCTGCTCATAGTTAAAACTAAGGCTCGGCCCAAACGGGCTACCGACCACAGCCACCGGTGGCCAGAGACAGCGACCTAACACTCTGCTTCATATATTTATCTGCTGCTGCGAGTGGCCGCCACTGGCTACACGTGTGCGGCGCGTCTATCAAAAAATACACAAGAGTATTCAATGTATTCAATAGACGCTGATTGATTGAAAACAACCGATTTATATGGGAAATAAACAAACATTATATCAGTTACCTCAACAGAAATAATGATTGGATTCATAGTTGATCCGCAAATCATATCACAGAGCTACCACAAATAGAAGTGCTTTAATAGCAATATTGTCGAGTTATCGTAAATTTCAACAGTAGGGTTAAGAGCATAATATTATAATATAAACTTATTTTGTACCACTATTTATGTATTTCTCTTTTTAATGACAGTTTTAATGTCACAGCTGGGCAAAGGTGTTCCGCATCTAAGGCCATCAGTTCTTCTAATTAAGTATATTTGATAATGAATTTTTAAGTTTAAAACATGGTGATAACTATATCTTTGGTGCAACATTATTGATACTGTTCAAAGAAATAAGAAATGTTTAAAATCATTAACATTTTGATCATTAATATCACAATAGTTGAAACACGTCAAGTGCAATTTTGTATATATTCTTCTACTTCACTCTAATTTTTCATACAATTATGTGAAACATTATTAAATTCTGAAACTAAAGTAGTTTCAGAATTTAATACACACAGCAAGGATTAATAAAACAAATACAATAAAAATATTTACGGCCCGATAGCAATCTTTATGTCAACGGTTGCGTTACGTAATTCGGCCACATTACGATTACACTATAATCTAGAACAGTAAAAGTTGATTGTATCGTTTTGTGATGGCAATAAAAATAATATTGCTATCATGTGTATGGCGACCATTGAGCTTTTTCTTTCTGATAAATCCCTGTAGACGTATCAGTTTCATATCTGTACCCAAAATCATTGGAAATAAAAATCGGCCGAGTTTCTTCTAGAAAATTGGATGAGTTTGTATTTTCTAAGATTGGCTTTGGTGTAGGCTGTTTGTATACGGAATATGTGCTGCGTATTGTTAGATGACAAGGATCGCTGTGATAGCAAAATGGTTATTTTGTTAAACGTGTGTTTTGACGCTGATACAGGGATACAAATAAAATCAACGCTATTTATTGTGAATGCGTGTTTTTATTTCTAATCAGGAGATATCCTAAATAGACATGAAGGAAAACTTTATTTTAGCTTGCCTTTTTCTACATCACGCTACATGGTTTTATAAATAATGACAATAATAAATGTAGACAGTTTAACATACATTGCTCTGTAACTAAAGTAAGTAGCTAAAGCACTTGTGTTATGGAATCAGAGACAACGAAGGTACCACAAACACTCAGTTCTAAGAGCCGTCCGGAGATCGAACCCGATACCTCAGAGCTGGCGACTACCTTGAATACCGGTGTGTACGCGAATCGACCACGGAGGTCGTCAAATACAAGAAGATATATTTAAAGCTGAACGTAATTCAATAACCTACTAATATGACACTCATGACAAAGAATCATGACGTCTGTCTCATTACGCCATCTTATTTCCCATGAACTAGGCCTTCATTCCGGGGAACTCATCTTATTTGGTGATTAACTCTAACATTTGCAGTAACAATTTTTTCGAGTGCATATATAATTTAATTGGTTGACAAAAACCAACAAAGGTTTGACTTAATCAAAGCTAAAATGCTTCTAAATTTTTACCGTCCTTTATCACAGCTTAACAATTGATTCGGAGGCTTTCGTCAACTGAGGCGAAGTTTAAAGTTAAATTAACGAGTTCAGAATAGCCGCGGCTTTGAACAAACAAACAAGGTCCATTAATCATAAAACTAAGGCCCAAAGGGGTTCTGCACTTAATTATTGAATAGATTTCTAAAGAACTTGGATTCTAAAAGCCATGTGTAGCTTTATTTGGTTCTAATGTCCTGATTAAAGATTCCTACAATAAATTAAGCCTTAAAAGTATTTTGATTTGTGTTTTACCATTTTTAAGGTTTGACCACCAAAAATAAAGTCACAAGTCGTTACTATTCTTTGACAACCTCCGTGGTCAAGTGGCGTACACGCCAGTTTACAAGGAGTCGCCAGCTCTGAGATCCCGGGTTCGATTTCCAGACGGGTCAATGTAGAAAACCACTTTTCTACATCGGCTCAGGTCTGGGTGTTTGTGTTAACTTCGTTGTCTCTATTTCCATAACACAAGTGCTATAGCTACTTACTTTGGGTTCAGAGCAGTGTACGCGATTGATGTCGTCCACATTTATTTTCCTTACAGTTTAAATACGTTTTTAACAACTATTTTCTGTATTCGAAAATTATAAATTATTTATTTATTCTACCATGCTCTTAATAGAATTTCTAAAACCTTTTGTTTTGTTATGTATTCCATTGTCTGTTAAGTTCTAGACTGTTTAATCCACGTTTAATCTATAGGCTGAAAGGTACTACGTTTAATAGAGATTAAACTATGACTACGTAATCCATCAACAAAAAGCAACTTAATATTTGGAATACAAGTCAAAAACCTCCCCAATTGACAACACCATACGCAGTAAACATACTCTTCATTGAATAATTTTCAATCATTCTTAGTGACTAACTAATCTTTCTTTAGGCATAAATTAATAACGTGACAATTAGCTTTAATTAAAAAGAAAACTCTGAATATTGTTACAGGTTAAATCACGCTCTAGCAGGCCTAAGGCCGTGGTGGTGGCACGCCTGCAACGTTGCGTTGCACGCTGCGTGTTGCGCGCTAGTTGCGCGGGCGTGTGTCACGATAGCGAGGCTGCAACGACCGTTCGCGGCGCTAGCAGCGTTGCTGTTCGCCGTACACCCTGTACATACGGAGGCGGTGAGTTTTATATGCATTCAATTAGAAATCCAAAACAGAAGTAAAGTTTAACTATATAATTAATTAATTTATCTCTGCTTAAGTCTTTATCAAAGCAAATATTTTTTGTCATGTAACATCCGATTTCCACAAAATACTTTGAACTATGCGATTATTTCCCCAATATGGTTTTGTTACACGAAAATTTGAATGCCCGTTTCTAGGAATAGTCTATTAAATGTTAACAATATAAGCTTTTGTACCAATTTATCGGAATACATACAAAAAAAGAAAGGAAAAATATACACTGCATGAGAATTGAATTGAGAGTAAATATAGTATTCGGATAAAGCATTTTTTATGGAACACAATAAACTTTTTAGAATGGAATATGAAATATTCCAATTTGTAAGTTGTTTGTTTAGTAAACATGTGTCTTATTGTCGGCAGGTAGCCGGAGTAGTGGGCAGAGCCGACGTATTAGCTTGTATATTCTTTTTATCGTCACTTCTAGTATATCATAGGTAAGTTTGAACACTATCATAATCACTACAAAATGCAAGATCGTGCAAAAATTAGACAAGGATTTAACCACAAAAAAAATGTTTTTTGTTAATACCGTGTAAAAGCAGTATATATTAGAAGATAATGTTATGTGTACTACCATAATATTACGTGATCCATGTAATAAAATAATGAACTAGGGTTTTGACTATTTATTGCCGCTAGATGGGACCTAAGTGTGTCATAATATAAAAAGTCATGATTATTATAAAAAAAATGAAAACGTATGCATTTGGGATTTTCTTTCACAGATATACAATTTGATAATTCTAATGCATGGATAGCCGAGTGGTGGAGGTCACCATGCTAACTAGGTTTTAAGTATGTGTGTTTTTGGTGCATGTAATTTGAATGTTTGTAAAACCTCCCGCGACATAAGGATTAAATTCCTTACTGTGGGAGTAGTTTTATATAAAGATTAAATAATGATATAAACTAATCCGGAGGTCGTGGGTTCGATTCCTACGCAGGAGGTCGTGGGTTCGATTCCTACGCAGAACAAATCTTTCTGTGATGAGCATGATCATTTGTTTCGTCATGTGTTTATCAGTTGTCTGGTTGCCATAGTACAGGTTCTGCCTAGATTGGGATCAGATGGCCGTGTGTGAATTGTCCCAAGATATTATAGTATATTATATTTATCACAAAAGTATCTATTTAGTACCTACTTTGTATTTTTAAGACTCGCAGGCAGGTCATTAATTTCTTGTAAGACATTCAATAAACAAACTTTTTCAACAAGCAATATTTCTTTACGGATTTACCTGCCAAAAAATACTTATTAAATGTATATCAGTCGAATGTATCGTGTCTCGAAGAGCAAAGCCTCTTAAGTTAGAAACTTTCGTTTACTCCCTTGATAATAGTAAGTACTTTTAGAACTGAAATGTAGACATATAGATAATAAATTGGGGCTTTCAGGAGAGCGATTGACAGGTCCTGGTCTTTATTTATGATCTTACGCTTGTCTTTATAATATGATTATACCTATGCTCGTATTACGAATATTTATGAAATTATTTGTTTATTCTTAATTAGCGACCCGGTTTTGGACGTTTAAACAAAACACTCATGAATTATACATATAAACATTCCTCTTGAATTACTCTATCTATTGCTAAAAACTGTATTAAAATTCTGTGCATAGTTTAAAAGATCTAAGCATACAGACAGGCCGAGCGTTTTTTTTTTATATACTTATAAATTTATATTATTTTTATTTTTTTTTAGTTGCCCGAAATATAATTAAAACTGCTTGTAAAATAGTGGCAGGATCAGAAAGCAAATCTCATACAAAAAATAATTAGAACTTTGTCAATAAACTATTACCGCTATTCAAAGTCAACAATTACCTGGATAGCAGAAACAGATAGTATTAAACCGACATCAAGTTAATCCTCAATCAACATCCAAATTGAAACATAAGAGAAAATATAATCAACCACCTCATTTCCGCTCCGCTCCCTACAAAGCCCCTATCGTAATAAATATAGCATATAAAATACTGTCCATTGTTTGTAGGCCTACGAGTAACAAGAAGTGCGTGTGGCTCAGTGTGGTGCTCGGAGCCCTAAGTATGCTGGCCAAAGAAACCGGCATCATGATATTTATACTCAATCTAGCCTTCGACTTTTATAGATGTTGGCCGTTTGTTAAAAGGTATTGTAATAGATTTTAATCTTTTATGAAATTCTTTACGCCGATGAACTCAGTTTATGTTTTGGAAAATCTCTTTTATCTCGATGATATTTTAATACTTGTTGAGAGTGTCTAATATTTTATTATGATTTATTTAATAGTTAAAGATTTTTAGATTATTCAATTTAGAGTTTTGTTTAGAGTTTAATATTATGTGTGTAACTTGTGTCACTGTAGTCCAATCAAGAAAGGAAACGTCACAGAGAATTTACTGTATTTCTTTGTATTGTATTGTATTTTATATTCACACACGAAAATATATATGTAATTTTAATTTGCGATAAATTAGATGAATTACAGTTATTCGATATTTGTTTACTATATAATCTAAATATGTAGTAACTAATGTAATTACTTTGAAAGTAAATGGTCTAGTTAAGCGTTAAGCATAAAGATAATTTGAGCTTTACACCTAATAAGAACTTTCCTAATATATTATTTGTAAAGTAGAGTCAGTTGTAAGCTCTAGATCCTTGACAATAGCTCAACAAGGTCTATAATGAACCAGAACTCTTCGTATTTACAGTACACTTTGGACACTTTTATTTGCTTCTCATTTGCAAGACTCGCTTGCTTTGTTCCTATGTAGAACATAATTATGACAGACAGTGATAATCTGTTATAATGACACTTACTAGTATTTCATTTGTTTTGGATTTCAAGATTGTAATAAAACAATAAATTGTTTTCATGTTTATTATTACCTAGATGACCCGGCAGACGTTGTCCTGTCAATTTTCGAAGCAATAAAATATTAAACAAAATAGTTTTCAATTTTAACCGTTATTTTGATACTAGAAATTGTACAGCTGTATTTATGAAGTAAATGTTTTCAGGTCAATATGTTCGTTAAAAATTGAGAAGAAATGCACTGGGTTATCAATTCGAGCCATCAAAGTATTGGTCTCATTGGCTTTGCTGGTCTGTTTGAGGCTAGCCTTACTGCAAGGCACATGGCCATCATTCTCACCACAAGACAATCCGACTGCTTTTCATCCGAGTTTCTTTGTCAGGTAACGTATTAGTATCTTTACTATATTAATCCTTTATTAGAAATATTCTTTATTTAAATTTTATGTGATTTGATTTGACTTTCTAAAATCATTGTTACCTCGCTATTTTAATATTTTACTTTATAGATGTTGATTCCCGATAAATACGCTAATAATAGGAATAGAAATAAATAAATTATATAAATTTATTTCCGTAATTTTGCCTGGACATGAAGCTGATGATCATATTTTTTCTTAAGATATATTAGAAGTATATATTTATCCTACTCCTTATTATTTCTTTGTTCTTTTATAAAGTTGTATAGGTATTTCTGTTAACAAAATATAATTTTAGTAATTCAAATACGTTTTATTTTAGATTGATGACATTTTGTTACCTAGCGGCATTTAACTGGTGGTTGCTCCTGTGTCCTTGGACATTAAGCCACGACTGGCAAATGGGGTCAGTCCCACTAATAACCAGTGGTTGGGATCCAAGAAACTTACTTACTTGTGCTGCATTTGGAGCGCTATTGTTGCTGTGCTATCGCTGCATTGCTGACTTGGAGGTTAGTATCTGACATTATTAGTGTTGTACAGTAGTATTACTATCATGTAGCCATCAAGTCAGCGGGTTTTGACAGTTTTTACAGCAAGGCCGAGGCAGTACCATCCAGTCACTAAATCCCGACGACGTAGGGAACCACTGTTTTTAGTTTGAGTTTGTGTGAAACTCAGAGGCTCAATCCTATTTGGACTGCACGGATAGCCGAGTGGCAAAAGTCACCACGCCAATTACCACAATTAGCGAAATGCTGCAGGTTCGATCCCTGCATAGACAAGCGTTTGTGTGAACCACAAATACTGGTTCAAAGTCTGCGTGTTTTTTGTGCATGTGATGTGAATGTTTGTAAAACCCCCCACGATACAAAGATAGGACTGCGTAGTGCGAGAGCTGTTGAAAAAAATAAAATGAATTGGTACCGAATTTCCTAGATCTCTGGTGTTGGAGATGTTTATGAGCTAGTATTCAACTACAAAAATCTTTATTCCAGTTGATTTAGATCCCATTTTTCTTGTTCTTTTTAAATTAATAGTCTGAATACTTAAAAAATCCCCGCTAAATGAATATCTTTATTTCAATAAAAAAAACTGACTTAGTTATAACTTTATAAGTTTTTAATTAAGTAATTTGTATTCTTTTGAAGTGAATTTGGTTGTTTTTTATAGGTACAGAAGCATACGCCAGCAGTTATCGGCCTTCTTCTTATGGTACTACCGTTCGTGCCTGCTAGCAATCTACTAGTTACTGTGGGATTTGTTATTGCTGAGAGAGTACTTTATATACCCAGGTAAATAATCTACCAGAATAAAACCAACTACACGGACAGTCAAGGGTTGGAGAGTCCACCAAGCCAAGTCTTGCTACGGGCGGTGCTGCAATTATGATTCCCTATTACAATTTATATTTTCCCAAAATTTCAAATTCTCATAATAATCAATTTTAATATTGATTAATATTCATGGCCATGATTTTTTTTAACAACCTTTGAGAAATAAAAGTAAAGTATAGAGTGGCCTAAGAGAGGGAATTGTGAGCACTAGTATCAACAAGTAAAATTGCCGTGCCGTTTTATTAAAATTATATCAAAACCTAATATTACCCTAACATTATCGGAACCATCGATATTTTCGCATAAACGTCTGTCGTCGGAAAAAAACTTAAATCAGTAAACCAGGAGCTAGAAAATAGTTTACGCTCGGCAAATTGGACATTGGACTTAGCGATGCGCACACTCTATGCTTTTCTATGTATACTCTAAGACGATAACTTATGTTCATTTGTTCTTGTCGCAGTGTGGGCAGCGTCATAATAACCGCATACGGCGTACAACTGATGTGGTGTTCCAAGCCTGGCACTAAAGTCATCCTGGCAGTGGGTCTGGCAATTCTGGCTGCCAGTGGCGTGGCACGAACACATCGCAGGAACGCTGACTGGCGGGATAGAGCCACTCTGTTGAGGTAAGCATTTCGTACGTGCTTCTAATATCACAATATTTACTCTTACAGTGAAAATTACTTGGATCTGCAGAGTGGCTTGCAAAACTTAAATGTTATTAAGGTAATTGGAAAATACGTAGCTTGTTTCTTATTAACCGTATAAAATATGTATTTATAGTTATGAAGAATATACGACACTTACAATAATCAAAAATAATTGAAAGCTTGTTTTTCATTTGTTTAATATAATTTGTTAACTTTGTGTTGTAAGTCATGTTTAAATTTCGAATTACCTTAGATAGGTTTTTTTTTTAATAATAACTTGTTATTCAAGACGTATTGTTAATGATAGACAGAATATGAACCTCATTGAATTTGGAGGCCATACAAATATTAATATCAGACAGGTACTAATGTTGAATTTATATAGACGAGGGGTCGTTGCTCCCAACAGCCTCAGACCGTTAAACGCTAATGTAATTATGTTATAAATACATACCTTAACCACTAACTCCTTAACAACTTACTAGAATATGTTCTAGTAATTTCTACTGTAATAATATTCGGTAATTTATCTAGTATATCTTTAGAAGTTTATATATAGGTTATAAGACTTTAATAGTTAACTGTTATTAATTTTAACAGACTTAATTTGTGAACAAAATTTTTAAACTTGTCGAAATCTAAGTTTTTATTTTTTTATTTTTGTGTCCCGATTACTCAAAGTCACTTTAAAGTCGGTTGGTCCGTATATGCGTGGCCATTTGTAAACATACCGAGACTTCTCCGTGCCTCAGAAAGCACGTTAAGTCGGCCGACCGTCATACGCAGATTTTTGATAGGTGTTAAGTCATTACAATTTTGACAACCAGTCTTACTTTGAGATACTGTGGTTGTATTCAGCTGAATCCTTTAAGACTGACATAGCTTGCGAAAAGACAGAAGAAGAATAAAATACAGTTTCGGAAATTTTATTTACTTATCTAGTTCAAATCTGTTTTACTAGAAACACAAGTTTCTTAAGAGAAGTTAGAATAATAAGTTAATTTGTCAAATTAACCAAGTAAAAATTTCAAATACGAAAAAATAATAACATAAACATTTAATTTGTGTAAGACTCGCAGTAGACTGAAAAGTTTTAATTCTTAATAAAACACTACACACAATGTAGAAAACAAAAATTAACCAAAGTGTATAGCTTTGGTTAATATATTTATAAATACTGCAGTCGTTTTCCTAATTCCAAATAAATTATACCTGTAAACTGTAATCTACTTTTGTTTCCACTGTTTTCAAAAAGTAAGCGCACGGGGCAGGAAGCGCACGTCACGCGCGAGAGCGGTAGACAGCTCGCGCAGTCCGTGTGCGTTGATTATTGACTGTATGCTCGAGCAGTCCGTGTATAGCTGCCCTAAAAGCAACTTTTAAAAGAAAATATAATATTCTCGTAGACATTCATAAAAAACTCGTAGCTCGTTTAAAAGCACTTCGATTAGTGCGAGCTAGTGGGTATTGAATACGCTAGCATCTTATATTCCTTAGTATAATTTTCCTATAAAATATTTAATTACAGGACACTGACTTCACCCGCAAAAACAATCCAGTATAATATTTTGTCGTTGAATCATTTTTGAAGTAATTATTTTTTTTTTATTGTTATTAGAACATTTTATTGTCATTATCGTTTTATTAGGCTATTTAATAGCTGTTATTATAGTAAAGCTGAGCTGAAAGGCTGCTTCGTTTTAAGCCTCGGGTTAAAAAAATAATGAGTACACGAAGAGAAGATAATAATTGGCTGTTTTTTTTTTTTTTTTATAATATTGGTAAAAATTCTATTACAATAATCAAGCTAATAGCTTTCACTCGAATTAAAGGTACAAAAATATATGAAATAATATACAATACCTATGCACATATAATTATAAAATCTTAATTATAATTATGTCTGACGACCTCCGTGGTCGAGTGGCGTACACACCGGTTTTCAAGGTGTCGCCAGCTCTGAGGTCCCGGGTTCGATCCCCGGCCGGGTCAATGTAGAAAAAGCACTTTTCTACATTGTCTCGGGTCTGGGTGTTTGTGGTACCTTCGTTGTCTCTGAATTCCATAACACAAGTGCTTTAGCTACTTACTTTGGGTTCAGAACAATGTATGTGATGTTGTCCACATTTATTATTTATTATTATTAATTATATGTCTGAGGTTTTGCGAAAACTACACACTGAAAAAAACTATTTTTCGAATTATATTTACCTTTCAAAATAATTTAATTTTAAATTTAAATGTTAAACTGAATCAAACAAAAGACGATTGCTAATATTCGTACGCTTTTTAAGGAATATACCAATTTATTATACCTACTCGGCAGTCAGTATTATACTATACGTATGTTTTAGTGCAAGTTAAAACCAATTGCGAGACATTTGACATCATACCGCGTATCTTCCAGACGGTAACTTCATAAAATACTGGGTAATGAAATATCGGTTATATTCAATTCAGTTTGCGGTTTATGACTCCATTCAATTTTCTATAGAAGACGTTTTAGTACTTGTTTATGGTTAAGTGAATGTGTTTCAGCCATTTTAAGAGGTTTATTTAATAGAAATACCTTTCAAATATGAAGTTCTGGCAATTTGATTTTGATGTCAACGGTTTGAATGCTAGAGGGTGGAAGAACGTGCTTTAAAATTAGCAATTTTGAACAGATTCATTTTTTAATGTTTTAAGTAATAATTCCTTTGTTAGGTTTATAAGAACACAATTATTTTTCTTAATTTATATTTTAAATCCCATAACGCGCAACAGGTCAGAAATATACTAACAAAAATAAACGTATACCCGATTCATAAATACCTTTCATTCTTCTTATAAAAATACCTACCGTATACAAAATCGTTTAAAACATAAATAGTCTCTAATACTAAATTTGTATAAAATAATGAAGTCTTAAGAGCGGTCGTTATTTACTGTAGTTGTTTACAGCATCGGGACGGATAGTGAAAAGTAATTAATTAATACTATCGTTTAATACCCGCAGTTTCAATCAGTTAATGGTTTTTGATACAACTCTATGCAAATGAGATGAGTTGCGAAACAAGGTATGTAAATGGAATTGTGGAATATATATTTAGAAACTGTTGAAATGTTATTTTATTTTGTGTTGATGTAATAGTTCTGTGGTTTTACTAAATATTATTACATATAGTGTTCTTTTATGTAATAACATATAACAATGATGAACATGACCCTTATTGGTTCAGTTTCAAATTAATTGTTATAAAATTATTTAACTAGGTATTACCCGCGGCTCCACCCACGTGAGTGTCAGTTATCGCGGCAAAACGTAGCCTATGTCCTTCCTTGGGATCCAATCTTACCCGTTACCAAGTCTCATCATAATCTGTTTAGCGGTTTAGCCGTCAAAGCTTAACTAACTGACAGACAGATATTAGTATGGAGTGTGAATGAAGTTACCGTCTGGTTTAGAGCTTTGCTAGTCCAATGGCAGGAATATTAGAAGTTTAGAGACGGACCATCTTTTATTATTAAAGATCTGAACATTGAGGTTTCAAAAATAAGAATAATTTTATTGTTCCACTTGTTAACAATCTTTTCTTACAGGTATGTTTAGCTTAACTAATTATTATAATTATAATTACCATTATGGAAATCCAATGGTCCCCAAACTAAGCTAATGCTTGTATGTTGCCTGGAAAAAGATTTCCTTCTTCCGATAAAGCTTATATCAAATCTCTATTCTATGACAAAGAAACACTGAGTACTGATAGGCTGTCAAATAAATTAGAAAAACATAAAAGGAAACATCTTATAAGAACACAAAAGAAAATATATTAAAACAAACTGCCTGACCTGTTGGTCTAGTGGTTAGTGACCCTGACTGCTAGACCAGAGGTCGTGGGTTCGATTCCCACCTAGTATAAATCTTTGTGTGATGAGCATAATCATTTTGTTCCGTGTCTGGGGAAATATATAAGTATGTCTATCAGTTGTCTGGTTGCCATAATACAGGCTCTGCCTAGTTTGGGCTCAGGTAGCCGTGTGTGAGTTGTCTCAAGATATGTTATATTATTAAATACAAAAGAATCTCATGCAACCAGCATTTCCTATGTAGAGTATTTAAACGCGCACGATTGTAAGCACAACAAAATTAGAGAGATTCCCAGTGTGTGGCAAAGTTAATTAAACAAAATAACAGATGAGATTAAATGGGACCAACAACTACAGTTTTGAAGAGATTGTTCCCGGAGGAAGACTGGTAACTAATTACTTCGCCTGGTGGTAGTGGTAGCCAGATTGATGATTACAGTGCAAAGTTATAGGCAGTAAACCAACGCTATCCTGCTCATTGGACGCAGAAATCTCACAGAAGGCTCATAAAGATATCTTTATTATCTGCTATATATTTTCTGATGTTATGAAGGGTCAATAGTCGTTAAATAACTATACTATGATATGAGATAGTTACGAAGAATAACCGAGAAATAATGTGGCATGAACTATGAACATTTTTTTGCCTTAGTTTTGTACTGATTTGTTAAAAATGCAGATCAGTGATAACAAATTAGTACCAAATAGTCGATGTAATCTAACGTTAACGGTACAATACTATTGTTGTAGACGAAGAAATGTTCTTCAGAATAGACGACATGACATTGAGTGTTTGTAATTAAATACAAATAGTAGAAAGGTTTTATTTTTTAAACCTCAGGCAGAGCTCGATCCTGCGACTATTGGTTCAATGCATCAGTCAAAAGGAAAAGCGACTGGTGCGTTGAGCCATTAGTTACAAGATCGGGGCCTGCTTGAGATTTTAAAAAAATATATTTCTACTATTTGTATTCAATTACAAACATAAAAAAAAATATAAAGACATTTATTGCTACCAAAAAACAAAAACACGGTACATATTATTAAATATTAGTTTGAAGACGAAAAAGAGATAGCTCAGCTAACGCTGTATCGGGACGAGCACGACTTGTGTAACAAATTATAAAAAGGAATAAAGACATTGAGTCATTATGAATAGCATATTTCAGAGTATTACAGAGACGTTGGTTAGTTACTGAGAAATACATAGAGTACATACCTACATACTTGTAGTTTTCCACGTTACATTGTAACTTATACATAGTTAGGTACTATTATTTTCTTTCCCAGTAAAGTGTTTCGAGGTAACTCAAATACTTCAGTACAGATAGTTTCATACTTCGAAACCGACCTGTTTTAAATAGTTTCAAGTCGAATACTTGTGTAAAGTGAGTGGGTGCACATTGCAGTAACTTCGAGGGGTGGCCAGTTACCCACAAGTAAAGTTTTCGGCACTGAAAACTCAATGCATTCCGAGCAAGATAAACTTATATAACGACTCCTTTAAAGACGAACGTTCTGGGTCTCGACTCTTGTTTAAATGGATCTCATATATTTAAAGCTAAACTTAAAGTATCATAAGTTACAGATAGATTTCGAAGAAAAGTTAGTACAAGTACTTTTTGGTTTAGTTTGATTCTAATGTTTAGAACACGTTGAGTTCGTTTCCACTTCAATAAATATGAATGTGTCGTATATTTTTAATACTTGCAGGTAACTTAAGAAATATTTTCTTTTATTTTTCTTTAAGGTATCTGAAATACTTTAATAACCGTCATTTTCATTTGTTGCTTGAATTAACGAGAGAAATAGGCGCTGTATATATATTTTAAAGTTGCTTAATGTATGGTTAATGTTCAATAGAAAGGTACTGGCCCCACCGCACTTGTAAAACAAACACAATTTCAAACTAAAATCGTTTTCCCCAAACACTAATAAGTTTCACAAGGAAACACCACGAAATTTTCATTTCCAAAAACATTAAAGAGAAATGTATTAAGCATGACACAAAATGGTAACCACGATTTACAAGTCTTGCAATATTCGCTCTACGGTCGCCGCATTCGGGCGTAAATTACCTCCAAATGTGTTTTGTTTGTTACAGGGCGGATTTAGTGACTTTGCCGCAAAACGCTAAACTGCACTACAACTTGGCGAACTTTCTACGCGAGACAGAACAACAAGACAGCGCCATCAAACATTACAAAGAAGCTTTGAGGTAACAAAGCCGTTTGCCTTAACGCGAACTATCGCGGGTCGACTTCGCTGAAGTTTATTAAGCTATTCGTCATGTATGCGAGATATTTAACCCGAGACTTGTGTTAAGTTGAGCCAACTTTAGCTAAAACAAATTTTTTGTTGGAGTAATAATAATATTATGAAAGTTTTAGTTTAATTAGCACATTCTTCTTTCTTCATTATGCGTGTCTTTTATATAATTTGTAATTATATCTCACAACTCTTGGAGAGTCGTTGCGGTGAGCTTTGCGATATTGTGAAGTACACAAATGAATAAAATATGTAATAAAATATATTCAGAGAATGTAGCATGGCTCAGTTGTGGACATCGTGGCGGCTTTTTTAGGAATATACAATGTATATATTTATAGGTCAATGTACATGAATAGCTACTGCCGAATAAGAATAATTTATTACCTCAAAACTTTGTTACAAACAATAAACTAAACTTAATATACAATTAAATTTAAACTATGGTACGTCATAGTTACAATCTTTTATAATATTAGCTGTGGTCTCCAAACTAAGCATCCCTTGTATCTTGGTGACCAGAATCTGCGGATAGTGCTGCATTATTACTAATACATCACAGTTTTCCATATGTTAATATCATATAATATAGCTGTTTCTCTTTTAATAACATAACAATAAATATATATAGGTATACTAGTCAAGTAGTTACGTACGTCAGATACCAAGGACTACCGTCCTTTTCTCTTCAAATGCACAGTCATATGAATGGCGTAGGCCTCTTGCATCTGTTACACTTGCAATCAAATTGCGTGCCAATCGTCTTTAATTGCCTGACAGACTCTCCATGCGATATTCATGGATGTTCAGGCATTAAGGATTGCTAAAGACAGGCGGGCAGCAATTGAATGGGCGAATAGATCCGTACTAATAGATGCTAGTGATATACTCGAGGTGTTCTAAGCAACTGAGCGTCTAACACATTGTCAATTACTTGCAACGAAGCCCATGCATGATTCTAAGTAGAGCTTGTACCAGCAACTGTTATATATTTATTCAAGTATTGTAATAGATATAGAAATATTCAAAAGGTACTATTCTTTTTGAATCAACCATTAAGTACATGAACTTTTACAAATTATAATACGTACATCTTTTATAATATAATTATATAAAATAATATCGGGTAAGTTATAACTCAAGAACGGGTTGACCGATTGTCATGATCTTTGATTTGTAGGATTTGTCACCGTCCAGAATAGGAGAATAACTATAAACACGTGTGTCACGGGAAAACTACTTACGCGGATAAAACCGCGGGCACAGTGGCCATTTAAGAGTATTTTGGTGAAAATCTTCAGGTTTGATGCTTTTTGTGTTTTTAGGTTATGGCCAAGTTACGCGAGCGCTCACAACAACATCGGCACCTTAGTATCAGGGATGGATAACGCTGAACACCATTTCTTGCAAGCCATCAAGTTTAACAAGTACCACGTGAATGCACACTACAATCTTGGCAAGCTTTATAAGTAAGTACTAAGTGTTGTCTTTGCCTTAAGTTTAATCCCTGATATAAAAACATAATTATGCTTTTAAAAAAAAACCTTTTTCACGATTTGCTTACTAGAGAGTTAACTTTTGATTGCCTACCTAAATAAACGTTCCTAACAACTATCTAAAAACCCTAAAAAAATAAATGAAAAGTAAAAAATAAAGGTGTTGATAGACTTGAGCATTAAGTGAGCATTCTAGAAAGCATTTTAGGAAAACGACAGTAAATTTGCGTCAAATCTTCGTGAAGAATACATTTCTTGACGAGCATTTACTAAAGCGTTCGCTAGAATAATCATAAACATATTTGCAGCGATGTTCGCCTCTTTGCTTAGTTCTGTTCGAAAAATTTAAAAACGGCGTATGCTCGATTACCTGTACACGTGAATACTCAAGTTATCAGCACCGTAAAAAAATAGGCTCCAAAAAACATAATCCTGTAGGTAACTATCGGATAGAACAATACTAAACAAAAGAATCTTTCAGGAAAAACGGCAAGCCCATCCAAGCTATTTCAATGTTGGAGAAATGCATATGGCTGCAGCCGAGGTTCGTACAGGCGCACGTGGAGTTATTGACGCTAAGAACAGAGAATGAGAAGCAGAGGATACTGACACGGCTGGTGGACTTGGAACCAAATAATTGGGAACATTACGTCCTGTATGGAGACTGGTTGAGAAGTAGAGGTGAGTTGTCTTTAATCTATTTTATTTAGAGTTGGTGAATTTTTTTAAGTCAAGATGACATAGATAAAACTAGTTATTATTATATATTTAGTTTATATAGTTATTTCTTTATTTTCTTTTATAAAAATGAATATCTATTATCGATATATACATATTAGCTTCATAACAGACATTACTCTTCCTAACCATGGAATACTCAATATAATCTACCTAACTTTAATGGTCTAATACTTTTTTAGCCATTTACGTAAGGTAGAGGTAATTAACTAATTAGTTCTCAAATACTAATGTTGTACAGAATATATATTTAAAGGAATACACGTGGAATTTCACGTATCATGGTTTAATATAATGTGATGGATATAAATCTATAAATAATAAATATATTGATTTAGGCGTAAATAGCGTTAAGCCCATCAAGGTCTTTACTTCACCGACTAGGTACAAATATTGTGTCACATATAGATGTTTGAAATTTCGATTTTAAGTAAAGCCGTCTTCCACCGTGCGCGATATCGCAGATCACCCCACACGACCTAAGACCACGGACCGTGTACTGAGGCTCTTCCACAGTGCGCCCTGTTCCTTATAAGACTTGAGGATCAAACTCAATTTGAACCGACTTAAAGTACACTTCGTCTCGCGGTGTAATGCGACGCGATGGACCGGGGCAGATGCGTCTGCACTATCACGGACGAGCATCTTTCCATGGTTTGCGGTTTGGGGTGATACGCGAAATCGCGCACTGTTGAGACGGCTTTAGTTAAAATCGAAATTTCAAAAACCTTTCAATCTAAAATGAGTTTTGCTTTTAGGGTTACCAGCACCAGCAGCAAAGTATTACTTAGAAGCCACTAGACTTAGCTTTAGATACCGCGGTGTCGATAGGAATGTGAGGGCGGACCTGATCACCTTCAGGTACACAGCCTTAATGTACCGCTCGCTAGGACAGAAGTCGAGGACATTACAGCTATTAACAAGGTTAGTAACTAACTGAATAGACTATTCGCAAAGATGAGTACTAGAAAAGCAAATAAAAATAGTTTCAATGTCAGACAGATACTTGTCTGGCTGAAGGCGTATATTTTGCGACTCTGCAACAGTCTGGTGAAGCAGTAAAAGCCTCCCTCGAGGCTAACTGAGCAGATCGCAGATCTTTAAAAATATCGTTTTTACACCAAAACATCTACTTTTTAAAAATGAATTGTAATTTAAAAAACTAACTAGAAGGTCACTTTTTTTAAATCAATTTACATAAAATTAATTTAAAAAAGATTAGAGCAGATTTCGCAATTTTAAAACTTTTTATTGTATTAAAATTGGATTGATTTTAATAAATGGTTTACGTGTTGCTTTTTAATTTTATCTCGTATAATGAAAACTTCGCCCACTAATCTAAATGTAATATATTTTTTCGAAATTAGTAATAAAAAGCTTTCAAATTTAACTCCGTTACTCGTTTTATCTTATTCAAAGTCCTATAGCCATAAATATTTTAATAAACAAATAGAAAAATTGTCGTAAAATGGGCATAAATCATAAATGTAATGGAATTTATTAGGTGGCATACGTGGCGACGGGGGTGGCCGAGTGCAGCCGCGGCGCACATGTACTTGAGAGACTGGCGGCTCAAAATGGAGTTAGAAGGTCGGGCACAAATATACTCTAAAGCTGTCAATCCTACTGTAAGTAAAATTGCTTATTATTTAATATACAACCAATAACCAACAATAATATATACAGGATGTTATATCTATCCAATAGAGGTGCAAAAAATCGGATATTAATTATATTTAACTGTCTCATTTTGAGCTGAAATTTTGTAAACTGAATCTATGCTAGATGTTCTCTTCACCCCTTTTGGATGGATGGATATATCCTTTCGGTAACACTATGTGTATACGCAAAAGAGACTTCCAACAGAATAATGCAGCAACTACGTACTTTATAAACTTTGCTTAACAAACATGCGTATTTTGTTGTTCGTCATTATTTATTTAATAAGCCATAAAATTAACTGAAGGTATGATAAACATTGTAGAGTGGACTTTAAGATCTAAAATCATAAACAAGCTTTGCAAATGCATTGTCAAATGAATGCTAGCTTACTCGTACTATGTGATAAAAAAGAATATTGCCGTATAAACAATGACAGTTTAGTATTCTACCAAGGTTGTTCCCCATTCAGTAAAGATATGACAATTGTGTATGGAAATACAAATGAAAACATTGTAGACAACAAGAATAATAATATAGCGTTTAATACTGATGACAGGGAAGACTTTGTTGCAGCCAATAAACTAAGAATAGACGTATTAAACAGAGTACAAGTCACAGGTGGCCACAGGTAGATACTACTACGATATTCAATCGATAGCAATGGAATTAAAAGTTCAGTAGTTACAAAGTTAGTGTTGGTTGAACAACTAGAAATTAATGGAAAAATCGATGACATGAAACTTGACGGAGCAAATTTTAAGAAAGTAGTAGATATTGACTTAAAGTTAGACAAATATAAGATTGAAATCATTTAAAAATAAGACAATTATTGGAAAATGGATGCTCCTTTAATTTCCTCATGAGTTTTCAATTTTGGATGGTAATCGTCATTTTTTACATATTTTATAATTGTATTTTTTTTTATTCGCAGAAATCAACAAAATGTTTCGACCACTCGCAACTAGCGGTTGCGTCGAAAGAAGAAAGAATACCTCAAAAAGAAATAAAAAACAAAACTGTAGATTCAAAAAGTGCTAACAAAAACAAAAGTGATAAAAATGATAGTGACAATCGATCGTGTGCAACTAAAAAACGTAATCTATCTGTTTCATCACAAATAAAAACGACTCACAACAAATCTGAGATCGGGCTGAAAGACAAAAAGTGTACCTTGCATAGAAAAGATAAGAAAAAGAACAGCGGTGTTATACCAAATATTGGTGCGCCTCTTGCGGAGCATATACTTATGAAAACTTATTAATTTTATGGATTTTGTATCGTTTGAGACAAGCAGTCGAGACATGGGACCACTTAGCAGTGATTGAAAATTTTGATACTTTTGGAAATGGATATAAAAATTGCAATCTTCTACAATTTAAAAACTCATTTTTAATTTACTTTGAGCAGACCAATGATTGCATGATAAGGGCTACCGCCTGAGGCTCAAGACGCGATGTCGGAATGACGTGATGTCCGAAATGTCGAATTTCATAGTTTGTTGGTGGGCTTAGACCGCTAACGCGCCAGTGGCGCCAACTGGTGAACGCAATAACGGTAGCCCTAATTCTAATCGAATAACTGGCTAGATTTAAAAAGTTCCTATGTCTCGGTTGTTTGTTTTCACTGTTTACCTAATACCTCAAGTGATTTAAGTAACATTGAGTGAAATATTTTGTCAAGAACCTTACAATATATCCATCAGTTTGGAGTGTGATATTTTGAGCGTGAACGTTTTTTTCGTAGGAAACGCTTTGCAGTTTTGTTGAAAACGATAGTTTTAGATACGCCGACAATATCGCAGGATCTAGTTAAGAGCATTCATCGATTTTGGAAACTTTTTATAAAAATGAGTTTCTAAATTTGATGTGTTTAGATAGAAAACTAATTTAAACGATGTGTAGTGATAATGAAAATGAGAAACGATCTATTTTTGTCAGAGTGAAGGGTGATTTATATGAAAATGCACAAACATTTTTACGCTAGCATTAGATATTTATAATAATTATGATCAACCGTTTGAATATTTAATGGATTTCATTTTCATTTCAAGAACACGATGTTCTTTTGTTTAACGATATTTTGTATTTATATTTATAAATCGATTTTGTTTGTGATAAATGCAATTTGATCTCATTTTTTGTATACAAGTATTTAGTATTAATTTAACGTTAAATTTTTGTAAGGATATTGTCACATATTCATTATGGTTGAAAATAAAGGCTAAAGGATTGTGCCACAACTAGATAACGGAACTTGCTTGGCCTTACCAAACACCACGGACGCTTACTGAACAAGGAAACAAGTGGTGTATCCTGAACAAATAAAACTGTGTGTCTATATATTCTGATGTTGGCAAATAAACATTGTATGATACCCTTATAGTTACGAACATTGTTTTGTAAAAATACAAAAGAATAGGAGTGATGAACATATTTTTAAAATAAGTTGATATTAATGTTGAAGAGAAAATATAAGCCATCGATTAATATAATAATAATGAATTAAACGGAATCAAGAATCAAAGACTGAACGCGTAAACACGCAATTCTCCCGAAATAAAAGCAAAAATCTTTCACTAACACATTAGGTACGTACTTGTTATACTCGTAACTCAAAGTTGTTTACTTACGTCGTGAATAATACATTCGCAAATATAGCTGTCAACGTCAGAATAATAGTGAACGATCTCAATACTTTATACAATAAGATGTAAATAATATTTATAAGTATAGACTTTGGCACGTGACAATGCTTTGAATGTACTGAGAATAAACAATTGAATTATATTTTCTGGTTTCATTGTTTTTATTTTATGTCTGACTTTTGTAATCGAAGGTCAGATGGGCAGCGAATCAATCCGACCTTTAGGGTAGACAGTTAAGTCTTTAGTTGTGATTGTAAAGTTTTGATGCAGTTCGCATAAATGATAAATAAATGTGGACAACATCACATACATTGCTCTGACCCCAAAGTAAGTAGCTAAAGCACTTGTGTTATGGAATTCAGAGACAACGAAAAAACCACAAACACCCAGACCCGAGACAATGTGGAAAAGTTTTTTTCTACATTGACCCGGCCGAGGATCGAACCCGGGACCTCAGAGCTGGCGACACCTTGAAAACCGGTGTGTACGCCACCTGACCAGGGAGGTCGTCAAATCATAGAAATATATAATTATATAACTACTACACTAGAGTGAATATAAATTTAAATAAAAATAACACATAAGTCTTCCATCCATGCAGAATGTTTTAATAATGTAAGGCGAGCCATGAGTAAATAAGATAAAAAAAAAGAAAAGCGGTATATCATGGTTACAAAAGTATACAATACAATATGGTCTGACTCTCTTTGTAAACTATATAATTTATACACCTACGATAAAACACATTCACAAAACACAAATCCGGGCTCAAGATAAAATAATAGAACAAAGAGCATTAAAGAGTCTTGACGTTTGAATAAGACTTTCCACGTATCAGCACCTCACTCGGTGTTCCACTAAACCCCGTCTAATAATACTGCTAATCCTTTAGATTGAATCTCACAACAATGGAATCCTAGAACTTGCAACAAGTGGATACCACATGTTACACGAAAATAAACCTTAACACTTCGTTGAAAAGTTAGATTTTGCATGTAGGCATCAAGGGGTTTTTATGCAGCCGTTCAAGATTTTAGTGTTGAATAAATAGCACTGCTTTTATTATTAAAACATAATAGGTACTGTTGAGACATGATAATACTTTAGGGTCCTAATTTTATCTCTAAATTCATGAATCATAAACAGTATATAAAAGTTCCTATCGGGTTAGACATCTTAGTCACTCTGTTTTGTATCAGATTTTGTTGTAATTTTGAATGAATATGGTCCAAGATTAGGGAAGAAAATTTAGATATGCATTTGTCCTTGTCTGCATCTAAAATATCCTAGAATCATTCTTGAGTTAGAATAGGTCATTAGAGGTCAAGCTAAAGAAAAACCCAGGTATGAATGTCGAAGCCAGCAGAAGGGAAATGATTTAAGCGATACGGGGACCACAGTTTAAATAGTTTCGTATTGATGCCGCTACTTAAAGTAAGTAATGTATGTAAGTCACTTATTTTAATAGGAAAAAATTAAATCGTTATTTTTTTGAGTCTTAAAGCATAAAGAGCAATTGATGAATTTTACAGACATTAAGAACTTTCCTAGTTGCAAGAATAGCCACAATCAGTAAATATACTTCCCAAACCCACACGTATAAAATAAAGTAAGTATATGTATAATATCGATGGCCCCACAGAATAAACGTGCAAGAGCTCTTACACAAATTTTTTTTTGTTGCATTTTTCGTTTCTTTGACCTATGCAGCACCTTCTAAATTTTTTTTATAAACTTTTGACTCAAAATACGCCTATTATTTCATTTGATTCCTTTATTCTAGGGAAAAATCATGGAATTTTATCACAAGTATAAAAGTATATGCTATTGTTAAACGCTTTTTAGGTCCTCGAGTTCACACGAATAAACGTGTTAAGACGAGAAAACTTTTGAGAAGACTTGTGCACTTCTTCGACTTTGTATAATAGCTGCTTACACGTTTATTCGTGTAATAAAGCATACATTTTTTATTCTTAATGTGTCATAATTGTGGAATAAAAGTTTTAAAATATTTTTTATTTATAATTAAAGTATTGCATTGCGTCCTACACGCCCAATCAAATGTATAGTTTGATAGAGAATGCCAAAGTTACTGGGCATAAATACCAAGTAAAACAAATGACACATAATAATTTTATAGATTTCAAAGAGCTGATAAAAGGGAAGATTCGGTTTAAAGACATTCTTCTTCTTCTTAAAGTGCTTCTCCACTACTGGAGGTTGGCCGTCAGCTCAGCAAACTTCTTCCTGTCCTGCGCCAAGCGAAAAAGTTCTTCTACGCTGGCGATTTCTGTCCATTCGCGGATGTTGCGTAGCCAAGACTTCTTTCTCCGTCCAGCGTGTCTTTTCCCTTGAATTTTGGCCATCATTATTAACTGAAGGAGTTGATACCGGTCGTGTCGCAAGACGTGGCCCAGATATGCAACTTTCCTTTTTTTGACGGTCTGCAACAATTGCCGGTCTTTCCCGACCCGTTGGAGGACTCTAACATTGGACTGTCCTTTCTGTGTCCAGCTAATACGTAGCATTCTTCGATAACACCACATTTCGAAGGCTTCGAGAAATCTTTGAGTGCTAGCTTTTAGAGTCCAAGCTACACAACCATACAGGACCACAGGCCAGACGTAGCAATGTAGCATTCTCACTCTGAGCTTTATGGATAATTTACTGCTACACAAAACATTCTCCATCCGTTTGAGGGTTGCTCGGGCAATTTCAATCCGGGTCCGAATTTCTTGTTCGCAGTTCCATTGTTCATTTACCCAAGCACCCAGATATTTGTATTTAAAGACATAAAACAATAATAAACGGTATAACGGCGACGCCATAACGGCGATAAAATTTACTGGAGTAAAATAAAAGAAGTAAACTTCTCTCACGAGCATCTTGATTCAGTTTATTTCAGGTATAGTTTTAAAGACGAATTACGGGAGATGCAAATCATAGTAAGATCTAATTCAAGAAGGTGGCGAGGAGTACCTACTGAAGATCCTGAAAACTTAAGACTTGTATATACCTCTTCCTTTACATAAGGATTTGATAAGTTTGTGTCATTCAGGAGCCATACTAGACCATTACCAAAATTTTTATAGAAACTTAGTTCCTTTGGCCAATTCGATCTCTGTCACCAATGATATTTTTTTATAGGGACTACCCCACCACACATACCCATCATTGCAACTCCTGTAAGCCAGGATCTACAATGATAACCAATGAATACTACCGAAACAGTTAAGCTCGGTGTATCCCAGGGAAACGATTGACTGTCTTGGAACCCGCAACGAAATTAATCAGAAGTAGTAAATACCGCCTATAGTCCTATAGTCGGAAAAAATAGTTTCCACTTCCCTCCATTGCAAGCGGGAGACAAAAAGAAAAGATAGGCCATAGGCAAAGAAAAGATAAGACAACTGAGTTAGGCCCAATTGCCAAGCACCGCGGATAAAATTTTAACATGAATGGATCCTAAAATTCATTTAGGAGCTGTTATTTTGATTCCAATAATAGGTATGGCAAAAACGTATGAAAGCACGGAAATTTGCTCTGGTAGCAACAGGGTCCTCAGACCAATGATAGTGACGAGGAAGATTAAGTATTTTAGATTACGATATGATTCGGTTTTTTTTTGTTATCAGTTGAAGCCAATAGGTAGCTATTTCCTAATGATGAAAGAGATTTAAGTTGTTTAAATTGAGATTATTATTTAGTGTTTATACAAGTAGATAGTTACTTGATTATATTCTTATTTTATTAAACCTTTTTCGTTTAATTTCACCCTTTCACATAATTAATGAAGTTTACATTATTACACCATGCAATAACAAAAGTACATTACATAAATGAGAATCGATCTTATGAACATTGATATAAATGCATTTTATCTTTACTATAATCAAACAATACAGTAAGTTACTGTAAACAACCGTGCTTATGCTTGTAACTAGGTATTAAAGAAACTTGATTTATGTCGAATAATAGTGTAATACAATATTATTAGTTTTGTTTGTTGACACTTTACACGAATAACCGTGTAATGAAAGTTTACTGTTATCTAGTCATAGAAATTCACAAGAATAAAAATATAATATGGTTTTTCATAAATTGTCGGAAAACCTTTTAAATTAAAATAAATATAAATATCTAATGTAATTATATATTTTTTTATCTTTAATTTGATATAATTTATTTAAACCTATATACTACCAAACAATAGTTATTCAAGTTTAATCGTTTTTATTTTTTCCTGAAAAGTTGTGGTTTTTGACTTACACGTTTATTCTGTGGGGCCATCGATATGTTCTCAGCAAACTTTAAGTCTGAGAATGTGCCCGATATAAAACAAGTAGAAACTCCTTGATACCCTGGAACTATTGCACACCTTCCGAGCGGAATTTGGTTCTCCTGTTTAAATATGCAGAGGTTTCAAATAGCTGAAGTTATAAATAATGTTCAAAGTGTTTTACTTGAATAGGTATTAAGAAAAAGATTATATAATAATTTAGAATATAATGAAGTCCGTACCAAAAATCTCGTGGGAATAGTTAGGGTTTTTTAGAAGAATATTATCCATCTTTTTGTCTGTCCGTCTGTTACGGAACCAATTTTAATGAAACTTAGTATGTGGTAAGCTTGGATCGTTAGAAAGGACATGAGCTACTTTTTTCAACGATAACATATACTCACGCAGGCGGAGCCACTGGCAACAGCTAGTTCTTAATAAAAAAAAAATGTGTTTGAAGAAATAAAGAATTTTGCGATCAATATAATACCTATAGTTTTAGACAATAACTGTCAGTTCTATGAGAGACCTCTCTAGGAGCACCACATCTATAAATATAATGTATTTCTTAAAATGTTTACCGTGATAAGGTTTGGTTTAAATATTTGACAGAGTAACAGAGAGGCCACGACAACGACCGCAATTTCTAACAAAGTTTCCTAACAAATCGACTCCCGATAACAATTTAGCCAGAATGCCAATACCTAAATAAAAAATCCCAAGAAAACTAATTTGAAACATAAAAACAAAATAAACAGTTTACTCATTAAATACTTGGGGAACATTGGCGCTGCGGATCAAAGTTTAAATTAGACGAAATAGTTGCACGTTGCCGCGAGCTGGACTGGTGACAAATCCCTGTTAATCACCACTTTGAGTCTACACTCTAATTGAAAATTTGTTGTAAATTATGTTTAGCGGTTGTGATGTGCGAAGTTCGATGCTGTTTAATGGGTTTTTGTATTCAGTACATTGTTTCCGCGTTCATGTAAGTTGTACTTTGTAGCGTCTTTGAGTCATGTTGCAATGTTGTCAAAATGGTGAGTAAAATTCTCTACCGGACTTGATGAAGTGTCCCCGAAGCAAATAATTAAAATTTATGCAAATGCACTTTAATATATTATATTTTATACATTTTATACAAGAGTTTATATATAATTATTAAGTACATAACTGTTTACTCGCGCACATTCACTCGCGACACCACCGCCGCCGCGCCAGCTCATGATTAGGGACTCCTATTGAGTCTGAAACTAGTCGGGCGATCCCGAGAATGTGCGTGAGTAAACCGTTATGTTCCAAATGATTTTGAATACTCCTCACGAAAGTTATTATACAAACAAAAGTTTATCTGTTCCCTTAATCCGAATTCTTTATTTTATCATAATTTTGTATGCTACAGTTAAGAGTATTTTCTTTTGTATTGTAAAATATTCATGCTTTTTTATTAATTATTGTTTTTGAGTTTTATTCTATATGAAACAATATTGTTGTGATGCACTAATCTAAATTACTTAAAAACGTGAACTTTTTTATGAGATGGCTTTAAAATATCTGTGAACTAAACTTCATTCAAATCAGGTTCAGTAGTTTTGGCGTGAAAGCGCGACAGACGGACAGACAAAGTTACTTTCGCATTTATAATATTAGTACGAATTATTTTCACTTGTTTTCAATGCTTTATTTATTTAGAGTAAACAAGATTTAACAATTTACTTGTGGTAACTAACTGGAAGAAACAGGCAACAAACTAAAAACTTGAAATCTCCTTTAAACTGCAGACGTTTCTCACGGGTCCTGTGAGTATATGCGCACAGGTGAGTTTGGAGCAACTGTTTCACTATATTTTAGAGGATTTGAAGATTCTGTGTGCGAGAAAACTTCTTTGTTAAAAGGCATCAATTTCGGTATTTTAATGGAATAAATAATTGAGCAGGATTTTTATGTTTAGTTTAGGCGTATGAAAATTTTTGGCAATTGTTTAATTTGAATAAAAAAAATATTTTCTTCTCCCAATCAAATATGGATGTTACCGTGTTCTTTGGCAAGATCTTGCAAAGTATAGTACATGTTTTTTTTTGTAATTACATTTTATTGCACTGTTTCGTTTGGTTTAGTAGGTAATTTGGTAGTAAAAATGTTTTTTTACCTTAAAGATTTTTATTCAAACGATTGTTTTTTTGTAGCTTCCGTGCCCATGAACATAGTCGCCATTTTTTACACTTTTTTTCTATATTTTTTTCAAGGTACAATTTTTACTGTCGTGTGTCGTTTAAAATGTCGTGGTGGCCTAGTGGTTCAATGAACGGATTTATGTGAACCCACTGCAGGCAAGTACCAATGTGACTTTTTCAAAGTTATATGTACTTTCTTAATTATTCTAAGACATCATTGACAATCGGTGAAGGAAAACGTCGTGAGGAAACCTGGATTCCAAAAATTGGAGTCTAAAATCGCCAACCCGCACTGAGCAAGCGTGGTGATCAATGCTCGTTCCTTCTCTATATGAGAAGAGGCCTATGCCCAGCCGTGGGACATTTATAGGCTGGTATTAAGTATTATACAATTTTTACTATATTTAATACACTACCTACGGCAAAGAGTTTTTTTCAACATCTATATTACTAAACATTTAATTTCCACCGTATGTTATCAAAGTTTATGGAAAATATGTTAACACAGTTGAACCCAGTAGTGTGTTGTAGGGAGGCGGCTTTACATTAAGGCACGTACGACTAGAATGTGTGCAACAGATGGGACCTAGTGCATACAGCTTGTGAAGCAAACAGTTTATTATAATCTTTAAGATATGCGGCAAGTAAACATATTATTTTTTTATCAATAATGGAGCAATAGATCTACCTATGATCAAGGTGTATGGTTAGGCTTTGTGGGCCTGGTAAGACGTCATTTTGAAATGCTTTCTGAGGATTACGTGGATGTAGGTACTAAAATCGAAATAAACCGCAATAGAATCCGTTTAGAGTAGTTTTATTTAAACATCGTTTTTATGTTAAATCCGCCATGAGTTAATTGCGTAAATAAATATTAATTGCTATGAAATTTATAAAATAGGTGAAATTTGTCTACCCTGGTCATTTACAGTATCTAATAATAAATTAATAAGCCATTTATTCCATATTTTCTGTGTTACATTTCAAATGTTATTAGCAATATGTTAGTAGGTTTGTTTAAATTATGTTAGTAAGTATATTGAGTATTTTTTTTTCTATTGATTAAATATGGAACCCTGTTAGGGTAAAGGCCTCCTCCATCTTTGCACCCCCTATACTTGCCAGAATTCATACATTCCATTCTCGCTACTTGAAAGATTTCCAGCCCACTGTCTCATTGATAATTTACAGTAAGTGTTTAAAAATATTTTATATTTCTTCGTAAATATATGAAATTCCCGCATCTAAATCCTGCAAATAAATCTATAAAATTTAAATGTACAAGTATATAACATTATATATGTTGATTACAGCATGACAAAGTAAGTGTTGGGTATAGTTAAGAGCGCCAGTAGCGCGGCGCGGCACGTATGCCCCGACACGTACAACGTGTTAGATGTGGGAATCTTACGCGGATGCGACGGAAATTAAGAGACGAACATTTAAAGAAAAAGTACATAACTTTTAAATTATATAAAAGTTAATTTTCTTTTTGATATAATTCAGTAAAAAATCAATGAGCTCTGAGATAAATCGGGTTATAATAGTTATGAAAATCATCACCTCCTTTACTGCCAAGAATTAATCATAGTTAATGCATTCGGTAATTGGACATACGAAATATCACACTTAGAAGATTTAAAAAAAATCCTTTTCTTTACCCAATTTAAAGGGTGGAACTGCAATTGACTGCTAATATTATAAGCTAGTACCAGTGGTTTTTAAGGAGAAATGATGTTGCCTATTTGTAACACTGTAGCCATTTCTCTAAAGACATCGTTACTTACAACGACTCCCTCAGGAAGATATCAATATGGGAATACGATCTGCACTACAAATCCAAATGATATTTTATGTTTGGTAAGTAGGTTTCGTAGTTCCTACAAAATATCTAGGTAGTAATAGACATATTATTTAATTTCAAATCGTACAAAATACTGCGTTCATTTATACTGTTCCACAAACAGAAAAATATTAAGTTAATATACTACTTTTCATCTAATCTCATCGGAAGCTACAACACTGCACACTGCTCACCTGATCTCCCATTCTCCCTGATGAATTTCTCTACTGTATTCTATAAAGAATCAAACCAACAGAACGAAAACTTAAATATATCAAAATGCACATCATAATAAAATGAGCACAGACACTCCGCGTAATATTCTTACATCAACGTTCCTCAACTAATTCCTTGAGGAATGGAAGCGATGCAGCTGCGGGGGGGAGGGGGGTGAAGCGGGAACGCGGAGGGAGGACAAAGAACGCCCCAACAATCGCTTTACGCAAACATTGCCGGTTTTATACCGCGCTCCGAGCCATGACTGCGTTCCAAAGCCGTAATGCATTGAAATGTTTGTTGAATTCCCCAAGCGGTTCTTGTAAGTGGTATTTTTAAATTAATGTATGTCTTTTGTGAGATGGAAGTCAAACGATTCGTTTAATTTTTATATTTGTTGGTTAATATATATGTGCGATAGCTTTTCTTGTTTAGACTTTTGAAGGTACTAATTCACGTGGAACATCGTTAAATAGTTTAGTTAAGTAGGTCAGTCAGGTAGGCTGGGTGTTTTTAGTCGGTGCGAGTCCGACATATCCCCACGCCGTGCCCTCGGCGTGGGTCGAAGTCAATTAGCTTTTCACCCCGTAATCAAAAAAAAAAAAAAAAAAAAAAAAGGTAGGTCAAAAATAGTCCTCTGAACGATTCCAACATCCAAGTTTGACAACTTTATCGGATAGGAGAGGCAAGTTTTTCACCCTTTACAGGATGGGCAGAAACAAACTTGGGAACCTATTCTTTGATGAACAGCTATAAGGAACTGGAAATAGTTAAACTAATTTCCAAACCAACATTAAATGTAAATTACGTTCTTAGCAGTCATTAATTATAGGAATATATCATTTTAAGCAAGTAAATAAAGGCTACGTTCGTGGCGGGCCGGTTGAGCGTCACGATATCACAGGCTGAGGATGAACCGACGATTAATGAAGGGGTCCTATTCTGAAAACTCACGATCTAAGCATCGATTTAATGTTTGCGGTAGGTTTTAAAAATAATACTTATATAAAGGTTCCATACGTCCAAACCGTTATAAAATAACAATCAAGCACTTTGTATCTGTAACTGTTAGACAATACATAATATATAAAAATAGTAGTACGAGGTTTTATTGGCACCCAAAACCGATGAAAATGCAAACCGAAATTTAGAAGTACTCAATTTTATAAAGTGTATCTTAAATCTACTTAATTTACACTCCAATCACGTACAAACAAAACAAAATCTCGAGAATAGTCCCCCCGAATTTAAAACGATACCGTTGCATGCCTACTCGCAATAACGATGGGGCGCCACTGTCTTCGCAGTAAACGGATGCGATTTATTATAATAATTTCCAGTTAAAATGGCCGCTTTTCCTTAGTGTTGCGTTGCGTGATGTACCGTGGGAACATAAACATGAATGATGGTGATGTCACCGAAAAAGATTTGGAAGATAAAAGGATTAGGATCTGGAATAATTAGATAGAATTTTATGATAATGTTAAAAAGTTGTCTTTTGTTCGTTTAGTGAAAACGCTTGATGAACGTTGATTAGGGTGAATTAAATATTAAGAACTCAACATTCAAAAGAAACGACGCAGTTAACCGTCTTACATGTTTCGCCTTGCTGCTAAGCACAAAACTACGTGGATGCATCCCAGATCGAAGCACTGGCACCTCATTGACTATGCCATCACGAGGCAACGGGACATCTCTCAGGTCCTAGTCACTCGTGTTATGCGCGGTGCTCATTGCTGGACGGACCATAGACTAATTGTCACCAAACTGCGTCTTTGCCTTCGGCGACCATTTAGGCCTAGCAGGAAAAAGCCTCAGAGCATAAACATTGAGAAACTCAAACATCCGGTACCCCGAAACAAATACGCTGAAACGCTGGCATGTGATATACACTCTCATCAAAATACTGGTGATATTGATGCGGACTGGAATGCTCTGTCGTCGTCCATTCTTGATGTAGCCATTAACACGGTAGGCCTAAAAAATAGACACAAGCAAGACTGGTTTGATGAGAACGACGAAGTTCTTACTAAAGCTATTGCCAAACACCGAGAACTTCTCATGCGCAGTAATAACAGCGCACTAATAAGAGAAAGTGACCGTGAGTTGCATAAGCTCACGAGATACACTAAAGATAAATGGTGGCAAGACAAGGCTCAATACATCCAGTGGCTTGCTGATAGCAATCAGCTCGGAGATTTCTATAGCGAAATTCGCAGTCTCATGGGTACCACCAACTTCATAAAGGTACCACTAAAGTCGCTGGATGGTAACAGTCTGCTGAAGAGCAAAAATGAAGTGCTAGATCGTTGGGCAGAACATTTCAATAATCTGCTTAATGTAGATCAAACAGCCGATCTACGCTATATAGACAGTTTGCCTCAACTTCAAATAGCAGCAGAAGAACTGGATGATGCCTTGTCTAAACACGAAGTGCTCTGTGCCATTAAACAACAGCACAATCAGCGTGCGGTTGGCTTAGACCTTATACCAGGTGAACTTCTGAAATGCGGCGGCGAGGAACTGCATTCGCGCGTCTGGGAAATGTTTGTGCTTATGTGGGAGAAAGAAAAAGTTCCTGAAACTTTTAAGTTATCACGTATCAGGGCTCTCTATAAGAACAAGGGCGACCGGTCGGAATGTGGTTCTTACCGCGGTATTTCACTGCTCTCTGTCCCTGGAAAAGTATTCGCCAGAGTACTACTAAACCGCCTCAGGAATCTCTCTGAGAAGATTCTGCCGGAAACCCAATTTGGTTTCAGACCTGACAGAGGGACTTGTGAGGCAATTTTTGCAGTCCGTCAACTCCAGGAAAAAAGTAGAGAGCAGGGACAGCACTTGTATCTCTGCTTTATTGATCTGGAAAAAGCCTTTGACTGCGTCCCTCGCGAGGCCCTCTGGAAGGTACTGGGAAAGTTGGGGTGTACAGAGAAATTTATAAGACTCCTGCGACTCCTGCATGATGACATGCAATGTTGCGTGGCGGTTGAAGATGACCAATCAAGCTTCTTTTCCGTCACTTGTGGAGTGAAGCAAGGTTGTGTCCTGGCTCCCACATTGTTTGCATTATATTTCGCAGTCGTAGTCCGGGAAGTATTGACTTCTTCTCCTGAAGGAGTTCGTATTCGCTATCGGACTGATGGCAGACTTTTCAACCTGAATAGACTCAGGGCGACCACAAAGGTGTCCTATGCACATATAGAGGACATTATGTATGCAGATGACCTTTGTTTTGTGGCTGAATCCCCTGAAGTCCTGCAACAGCTAGTCACAAACCTTCACAAGCAGTGCTGTACATTTGGCTTAAAGATCAGCGTAATAAAGACAGAAGTGATGTCACTAGATAGTCACGGACGTGAAGAACTGACCGTCATGCTTGGTGAAGATGTGCTGAAGCAGGTCGATAAATTTCGATATTTGGGGAGCACTATAACATCAAAGTGCGACCTTGACGCCGAAATTAATAGCAGAATTGGTGCTGCAGCTGCTGCTTTCGGCAAACTCGACAAGAAGGTCTTCAGCTCCCATGACATAAAGCTATCCACAAAGGTCTCTGTGTATATGGCAGTGGTGTTGGCTTGCATACTTTACTCAGCAGAAACATGGACGCCTTACCGACGCCACATCAGGCAACTAGATCGCTTTCACCTCAAATGTCTGCGCAAAATATTAAATATCCGTTGGTTTGATCGTGTGCGTAACACAGTAGTGTTAAGGAGAGCCAATGTTGGTGGCATTGAAGCATACCTCATGAGGAGACAGCTTCGTTGGTGCGGACATATACTGCGCATGCCGGATACTAGAGTGGCCAAGCGCATCCTCTACTCCGAGTTGCAGGAGGGCAAACGAAAATGTGGCGGACAGCTGCTACGATACAAGGATGTGCTGAAGCGCCACATGAAAAGCTGTTCTATAGATCCGTCTCAGTGGGAGAATCTGGCATCCAACCGTAGAGACTGGAGAAGCCGCGTAAAAGCCAAAGTCTATGACTTTGAAGCACGCCGACTTTCTGAGCTGGATGCCAAACGAGATGAGTTGAAAACTCGACCACCCGTAGCTATCAACTACAACTTTGTGGCTGGTACCCTGACATGTCCGCAGTGTGCGCGGACTTTTACGCATAAAATTGGGTACGCCAGCCACATGAGAGCACGCGCACGCCAATAGAGTCGAAGTAGTCGCCGTTACCGAAATCGGTGTGGAAGATTATTATTATTATTATTATTTTACGAGAAATTGTAATGACCAAGTTTTCTTTTCTCCAAGTAAAATTGCGAACAGTTTGGTGATAACTATAAAAAAATCTGCATACTTGACTTGACCATGTGTTTTTGCTTAATTTACACTCCAATCGGGTATGCAAACCGGGTAAATCTTAAGCCCTAATACAAGCAATCCAGATAAGAGACGACCTTTTTTTTTCTTGCCGATTTACAAATTTATATGATCGCTAAAAGTTTATCAAAAAATCTGAATCAAAATCTTATAAGTTATTGCATTAATTAGTGTAATGAATATATTAATATATATTATATATTCATTACATTATTAATATATTTTATAGTTAATACTCGTTTTAAAATCAAATTAGTTCGGGTTTTAATAACTATCATATATTTCATAGATTCTGAAGTAAAACATTTATTAATTTAAATATTGTTTCATTCAATATTTAAAGTTCAAATCTAATGTAAAGATCAAATTTGTAAACAACTGATATCTGATAAAAAATGTATATTATATTATGTATAAATAATCTTACATTTGATTATGTGCCTGGATTTTTTTTTAACTATCGGTACATATTTATTATTTTTAATATTTCACATCACAATCCAAAACTAAAAAAAATCTGAACTCCCGACCAAATTTTAATTCTTAATTCTTTAATTATTTTTCAATTATTTAATTCTTTATTGTACACATTACACATATTAGAATACAATTATTTTAGGTCAATTTTAGTAAATTGTAGTTTATTTTAAATTGCTAAACTGATCACGTCACATTCAAACAAAAACCGCATCAAACAGTCAATTCGCCTTCGACAGACCCAAATACACAGACACAGATAAACACTTCAAACTTAAAACGGGGGTAAAAACAAACAAACTAAATTTACATTTAAAGTAAGTAGGTAGGTATTTAGGTGGTACATGGAAAATAAGTAGGAGCTACATTCAAATGATACATTTCAGCAAACGCCAGTGCCACAAGAATCTGTTGCGAAGTTAACAAGAAAATTAGCAATGCATTACGTGTTGCTAGTTCTTTGCAGAAAAAGACTGCACTCCGAGATTTGTCTTAACATTTCCATATATTTGTTCTCTTTCTATATTGTACGGAATCGGGTTTCAGTACGTGCGTTTATTTTTTTACGGTTTCTTGTGATGTTTTTGTTTTAACATTACCATTTATATACCATGTAAATATAAACCATTTAAAAGCCTCGCGAAGATTTCCCATAACCTCTGGTTTTCAAGATGTACGCGAGCAGCGGTGTTTCCTTACCATCAAATTAACCGTTAGCTAGATTATCAGGTATACTATAAAAAGTATTTTTCGATGTCTTTTTGATTAAGCTACCTTTATCTTTTTACTATATATTACCCTTAAATACGTGATTTAATTTCTCCAAAGAAACTATTCTTTTGACAATCTGATCTAACCGCGTACGTGATATCCATTACTTTCTATAACCGGCATTAAACGGATCGCTAAGCTACAAACCCAGTAAGCAGTCGATTACAATTCGCGACGCTCGCATCCCTTAAGGTGTACACGAAGTGTAAGACGACGCGACGTAACACGGAGGACACATTTTATGGACTTCGTATAGAATAAACTGTCTATAAAGACAGTTTCGTTTCAGCTTAATAGAGTACGAAAGAGTCGGAGGCTCGAGTTCTATGCCACCTTCATAGGTTCTGGTTTCGATACGTATGTTATATAAAGTACATTTGAATCCAACGCATCCAATACGCATTGTAAACTTTTGCTTTTGGTGAAAATAGACAAATGAACATCGCTTTATTAACTTATTACCTAGTGAGCCTGGGAGCCGATTGTGTATTGTTTTTTTTTACAATTTGGAAGAAGTTTGGAGTAGTGGTGGTATTTTATGTATATAAAAGGGTATTTTGTTCATCGTCAACAGCCGGAAAATGGCCACTGTAAAACAAAGGCCTTTCCCATAAAACGCCATAACGAACGGCAACTAGCCGCTTGCATTCCGCTTGTATTTGGCTCACAATAAGTCAAAAATAGACTGGTAATACAACATACTCACTATTATGATTATTCTGTGGACTGAGCTGGACTAAAAATAACAACAATGGCACTCAATGAACTATCTTATAAACTACAAATAATGTTAGTGGACATCTATTGCAAAATAATGAAGTAACCAAGCAACGAACAAGAAGAATAAGACGCGACATTAATTAATCAAATATGTCGTATCCTCTCACGAAGCAAGTACCCCTGAATAGTGGTTTCAGTTGATATGTAGACTGCACATCGAAAGGTATTTTTTTTACTTTTATGGCAACAAAGGTTGATAAGTTTAATTGCAGTTTTGGGATCATCTGACTAGTTTTGGAATCTTGGTACCCTTGAAGACGCTTCGTAAACGTGTGTTGTGTCGGATACAAGCCACTAGTAAATATGTTGCTTTCATATAATCAATACGAAATCTGACACTCCCCCCGCAGATCCAGTTGTTTCCACTTGTCATATACCGATCGCTAATCTAAAAATGCACGATGTCGGCAACTGGACACTATAAATCGTCAGCTGTTGAAGGTACAAGCAACATTAACAAATTTCCTCACAATTGTACGTTGCAGTCGGTGACCGTATCCTGTGTGCGACACATATCGGTACCGCAACTACGGTGTTCTGTGGCGGTGTCCGGTGGCAGTGTGGCCATAATAAGTGTCCACGTTTGTGAGGTTTCTTATATTAACACAACAAACACACAACATATATTTAAACAAAAAAAAAATATAATTCTAGACTAGAAAAAACAAGAATGCGCTAATATTTCTTTGTCTGTTATCATACTCAAACACCAGTCTGTTCCAGTCAGACACAAAACAACCGCGATCGTCTCTAATGTGCAAATCCCTTAAGCTGGAGTCAGCGTCGCGTCATTAAAGGTTACAAGTTTAAAAGAGATCTCAGATCCACTCAGTATGAGGAAATGGAAATGCACTTAATGCATACGTAATCAAATTATCCGGCGGCGGGAACATCCAGTGGGCTGCGTGTCACACCGCACTGTAAGCTTTTTAGGATTAGAAATGTTTGAGAATATGTTGTAAATTATATCTTTGTGTTTAGGGTTCCGTAAATCAACAGGAAAAAAGGAACGCTTATAAGATTATTTTTTGTCCGTCTATGTGTCTGCCTGGAAGGCGTGGTTGTATCAACTTGAAATCAAATATTCAAACCTTTCTATGCAAATCTCTGCAAATGTGAAATCGATGTGTGAGAGCATGTTTTTTTAACCGCACAATTAAATTTACTTTTGGAGAATTAACAGTGACGATCCGCAATAATTGTACGGGGCCCGTCGGTGCGCGAGCACTCACTTTCAGTTCTCCAAAGGTGTGGAATTTGCAATCAGCTTAAAGCTAATAATGATTCGAAGTGCTAAGAGTAAGCCTTTACAAACCAACGCACGCTTAGATCTCTTTTGAGCAGTTAATAAGCAAATTATTACAACTTATTATTTAATATAGATAAAATCCAAACTGTTCACTTTTAAGAAGGTGTGACAAAATCACTTAGAAATGTAAATCATACTATCGTACAAACTGATCATAAATAATTTGTTAAACGCTCGCTTCTGTGTGACACCTCCCCGGGGTATATAACACGGCGGTGGAAACAACCTGTCAGTTACTAATGAGGGCCTGGAGGAATGGAAACACTACTTTTATTACATTTTTATACGTCAAAAAAATATACCTTTGTAAAGATTTCAGATTATTATGAAACACTCTAATACACTTAACGCGAGTAAGTGTTGGTTATAATGGAAACTGTTTAGTTGCTTCCATTTTTTTTGAACGGGATTTCAGTAATGTAAATTGTAGTCGCTTGCTTGACACAATATAAACATTTTGTTAAAGTGGAGATTTGAAAACTTAACAACCTTGTAACAATTCTTATTAGAGTATTTTCGATCAGAGTATTAATCGGGAAATTCAGTTTTATTTAATTTAAATTAAGTAAATTAATTGCTCTATTTACTCAGGAAATAAAGCCAACAATTTATTTATCAACTGGTAAAGCTTTTGATTTTGTAAATAAAGTGCTTTATTAACGCTGTAGTGTGCATATATTTCTACTTACGTCACATGCACAATTTTGTGAAACACTAGAAGCGTGCATTTCAAGTGATCTCTACTTGATTTATCAGCGCAAAAAGCGCTCTTCAGCGTCTTTTTTATTTTGCATTACTTGTTAGCTGAAAAATATCAGGATTTATAGTTTCAACAGTAGCTTTTGAAACACGAATTTTGAAGGGGTAATATCTTTTGGTTTAAATTACACAATAGTATGCATACCAGACACAGTTCTACCAAATATCGCTTGACAATTTTGCTCGTTTTATTTTGAGATATTTGCATACTATTTATATATCAAAATGCACATTTACTTTCGAACCTTATATCAGTTCACTCTTCAAAATGTACACACATGTATTGTACACGTGTACACTACATTGTGCATGCTGGTTCATTGGTGTAATTTTAAATAACTAGATTTAAAAAATTGTTAAATTACTTTTGCTATTAACACGTCGCCGTCGCCTCATGTCGGTCCGTCGCGCGTCGTAGAGTTTCATTTTTAATTATTTGTTTTTTTTTTAAATGAAACTCAAATTCATACTTCTTGTATGTACTTTTCGTCATATTCATGTTCAAACAATACACCTGAAATTAACGAGAAATCCAGTCCCAACTAACATGCTAATAGAAAACAAAATAGAGGAGTTTCAGAAAAAAATGAAACGCGTGCGCCAAACCGCGGGCGGAAACTTATGAATAAATAAATAAGCTTTCAAAAAATCCAGATAACTTCGTGTGGAACTCAGTGAAGTTTCGTAAAAAATGTCGGTCCAGTGGAAGCGTTGAAAATCAACGTAATTCCGAAGCAAGATTTACATTTTTGATTACATAAATTGTGACGAAGAAAGGTCTTGGAATGAGTTTTTGACACTTCATAGATGTCAATCAAATGAAACAAAAATACGTTAAATGGTTACAACGAATTCGCTAGGAACTGAAAATCCATTAACTTTAAATTATTAAGTGTCGCAGCATTAGCAAATAATTTACTCTTGGAATAAAACTATATTTTAAACGTTCGAGAATCCGTTCAAAAGTAGTTTTATTTCAATGTTGAGCATTCGTGTAAACCTCAGAAAACACTTATTTACTCTCAAAATTAATTGTAAGATTCAGCCCTTCTTTATAAATTGCTTTCAATCACTTTAACAACGCCACTGATTAATATTAAACCTTCATGAAAGAGTTAATCAGCAGAGGAATCAATTAATTATATCCTTAGAGGAATAAATAAGAAAACTATAGAACGCGCATATCGAGTATGAACTGTTGGCACTAGTTTGAACATGTAAATTCTTAAAATTAGTGTCAAAACAGGTCGCTCAGTTTTATTAAAACTATCTCAAAACCTAATATTACCCTAATAATATCGAAACCGTCGATATTTTCGCATAAACGTCTGTCGTCGCACGGAAAATCACTTAAATCGGTAAACGAGCGTAGTACTTTTAGCTAAAAATGTGCTTTCGCTCTGCTTATGTTTGCCTTGATGTGCTACTAGCGATGCGAACCCTCTATGCTTGTCTATGTTTATAAACTCTAAGATTATATCTAATGTTATTTTATAAATAATTAATTTACTAATTTTAAATACCGAACCAAGGCTTTAAAAACATCAAATGAACTAAACATTAAAGACAAAATCCACTGGTGCAAATTCACATTCCCGTCAATCAGAAAAGACTCCAGTATATTTCAGCAATTAATCGTTGTCATAGTTAACTAATCACCGCGCTAACTGGCGTTATATTTCAAAGCATTGTAGGAAATTACATTTCCGCTCCTTTCTTTCCAATAATTTGATACTTCGAGATAATGGTTCAAGAAATATGAGGATTCATTAGTCGTTAGTAGTTGTATGCACTGTTTTTTTTTTATCTTCTTCTGTCAAGCCGCTTTTCCCAAGCTATGTTGGGATCAGCTTCTAGTCCAGATTTAGCTAAATACCGAATTAAACCTAAATATTATTATTTTATTCCACATTTCTATTTTATAAATTCGCATAGGGTAAACTTGCTACTAATTCAATGTTTATTTTATCGTTTATTGCTTACACACACATAAGTAGGTATAGTAGATTTAACGTTTATTTTTACTACTGGCATTTTTACTGCAGAATACTACAATATTTCCACAAGGATGAACTCGTAGACAGATCTAAAGAGTTATATCATACAGGCAGGTCAACCGTCCTTACAGGCTCACATTGAAAATATATTTGATTTAGTTAGTAGTCCTCCAGCATTCATTTAAGACAAGTTATTTTTGTACTAAATAACAGTAAAAAAACGTTATTCATTTAATGAACGAAAATAGTATTTTTTGAATATAAATGCAGAAGAAGCAAAACAAGAAATGGATGGATTGTGTGAAAGATGATATGAAAAAGAAAAGAGTGCATTGTGAGATGACGAGTAATAAAGATGAATGAAAGCAAAATACGCATTGCGCCGACCCTAAATACTTAGGAATAGGCTAGGGAGATCATGATAAGCACTCTTTGAACGTCCACAAGAAATAATATTTATTGACAAATTAAAAAGAACTCAGATTCACTTATCCTTCATCGGATCCTAGTGGTATATCTGAATAGAAAGAACCACCCCCTTATTAATCTTATTAATCTACAAAGGGTACAAATCTACAAAGGTATTTTTATATATAGACTAATTTAAGGGGCAAACATTTTGCACCACAGTAAAATATTTGAAGGATAACTAGAGTATTATCCTCAAAAAATTCACAACTACAAATTCAAACTAGGGAAGGGAACTTCCAAAAAACGGCAACATGGGATTTCGCTCAAAAAAGTAAATAGCGATTTCCACAGTGGATCGCCTTTCTTTTTTTAGTTCATCAAAAATGCAAAACTTCATGGAAATGTATGCGGTGCTGTGCGTTGGCGTCGGCCGGCGCCTTAACAGAATAATTGCCGAGCTGTTGGTGGTGATCAACATGACAAATTAAAAGTGATTTAAATAAAGTTAATATTTAAATTTATTAAAAAAAAAACATGAACTTGGTCGTGTTTTTATTTAACTTTTTTTTTTGTAACATTCATTTGTCTAGTCTGTCACTCTTCAGGGCTTAGGCCTCCCCCAAGTCTGTAATTCCATAGTTATCTATCTCACATCATCTCAAACCAACCCTCGCAGTGTGACTGTAGGTCGCCCTGCCACCTCTTTCTAGGCCGGCTTTTGTGGCGTCAAAATCTAAATAGCATTCTAGATAGCTAAAATAGCAACGTGTCAATTGAGTACATAAGTAGCTTATGAGACTATTTTTTTTTAAATTGAATTACGCATCGAATTGATTTTTTATCAAAACGTATTTAGATCGTATCTTCAAGCATGTTTAAAAAACCTGTATGAAACTGTGCCTATTAATAAAGTACCTGTGTTTAAAGTAACAAAGACAGTTAGTCTTTCAAAAAACTGTACTTACTGTACCATTTTTCACAATACAGTTTAGAAACACAAGATTAGTTGAGCCAACTTTACAACTGACTACGTCTAGAACAGTCTAGATAAAAGCAATATATTTTGAATTTCAACTGTCACATTGCCTTGAGTCGTGTGACCTGTTCGTCTCTTAGGACCAGAACATTTTTATTTGATAAGTCGAAATACATTATTTTATATTCAAAGTACATTTTAAGTGTATGTTATGTATTATTCAGTATGAGATGTCTGATCCAAATGTGTTTAGGTAAAATGGAATAGTTTCTAGGTACAAGAGGGACATTTCTAAACAACTACTGAAAAAGTTTCGAATATTTTTTTAATATTAACACACAATTTATTTAGGAACTGCCTAAGAAAAGAAATATAGAAGAAAAAAACATCAGCCCGATAAATTTACAAGTAATTTATTTATGATAAAGTAATCCGGGCGTTAGATAGTAATTTATAATCTACTAAATATATAATAAACAATCCATAAAATATATAATTTATTATGCCTTTATTAAAAGAGTCGACTGCCATGAAGTAGAAAAGTTACAGTCTGGTATCAAGCTTATAACTTTTACTCTTCCCCATTTTAAGTATAACTAAAAGTGTGGCATACTCCAACTCCAAGAATGTTAGCATTCCAACTGGACACTAAAATGTGACGTTCAATAGCTTCTACATAAAAAGACATTTTGCTGTACGTATCAGCTGTCAGTTTCGCGCTCGATGCGTCCAACGAGAGCTCTACGCCGTTATTTTATGCTCTGAGTGAAATATAGCAGGTAGCGGCATTGTCGGGCCATTGGCCCATTTGTTTACATCCAACGGCTGTACAAAATTACTATACGTATTTTGTACACTTTAGCATCCATTGACTTGTTACTAATAAGATAGGAGGGTTTCTTGTTTGGATGGCGCAATGGAAATTGATAATAAAGGTTTTATGATAATGTTCGTCAAGTGTTTTAAACCAAGTGATTGAAAGTAGACGATTCATCTAGTCGTAGTGTTCATAGTCAGCTTATACATTCAAACAGAAAGTAAGTAACAAAATCACTTGTGTTATGGAGTCAGAGACACAGGTACCACAAACACCCAGACCCGAGACAATCAATGTAGAAAAGTGGTTTCAGAGCTAGCGACGCCTTCAAAACCAGCGTGTACGCCACTCAACAACCGACGGAGGTCGTCAAATTGTTAAATAGAACCTCACTATATTCTATTAGTTACCGCATAAGGTATTCTTCCACCAAAACTTCCGTACAATAACACGGCACTTGCATTTAAGCCGTTTGACCTATTTAACACAAAACTTCAGTTACATATCCACGGTTTTCGGACCGTGTAAGCCGGTCCTTAATATTGTCATACCGGATCCCGCCAGGAATTAGTTGGCTCGATGCCAACCACGGCCGGGTACAATTAGCCCTTGCACTACCGTCTGTTGCATACGAAATTACGATACAAAGACAAAACTCGGATGAAAAAAAAGTTCGGACTTTAGGACCAACTTTTGTTGAGCAGCTCTACGGATTATCTGGTAGAGGAGTTCTTTTAGTGAAAAAAGTTTTTTTTTATTGCAGCGTTTTTTGAAAGTTCGGTTATTAATTGATCGGTTCTGTTGTAAAGTTGGGTTTAATGTTGGGGATTTCTATGTAGAGTTTTAAAATGTTTTTAAATGACGGTTTCGCCTAGCTTTTTACGAGCTAAAATTTCTATATTTAGCGTAAAATCAATACTCTGATATTATATTTATGCTATGCTATCGCAAATTGTTATAGCATATTTTATGCATTTATTTTCATGCATAGTTGATACGTACATGATCCACGCTTTTTAATGGAGCTTTGATTAATTAATCTTTCCTTATTAGTGTCGACAATGCTGTTGTGAAATCATTGTTTATTTTTATCTGCGTAGTAATAACGTATATCGTAAAACATCCAAAATGTAACTAAGATTCAAGAATATGAACATAATATCCACGTAACATTGAAATAATGATAAATGATTAGACTGACTTAAAAAAAAATACGGTTGTTTTATGTTCTGAGCTGATAGTAAAGCCTTTTTTTGAAGTATGGTATAGGTTACCTCTTGAGTTATTCTTTAGGCATGTTATGAACTTTTCCCATCGATCATGGAAAATAAATGAATAAACAGTCATGTAAGACTCAAAAGTCATTTTGATTTCATTTAGGTATAAATTACTTATATCTTTGTAACATTGAGACACAATTGTCTCTTTAGTCTAAAATCGACACAGGAAAAACCCGGAGGTCGTTGACCGTTGAATGTGCGAATCCTAAAGGCGGCAGTGGAACTGCTAGCATTGATTTATTATTTAAAACAAATGACAATCAGGTATAATATCAATATGGTTCTTGCTTTTGTTCGTCGTTTTATTTGGTAGAAGTCAAGACAAATCGTACGTAGTAGGACACGTAAATCAGAATTCTAAAAAAAAAAGATTGTGTTTTGATTCTAGTTCGTTCCTTCTAATGGACATATTATAATATTGAACAATTTGGCGCTACTGTTAAGTTAAGGTCGGAATTAAATTCAAAAGCCCCCAAATCCTCAAAATCTAAAGAAAACTACAGTATTTTAAACTATTACTGCCAATATTTCGTGAGCACGTAACACTTGATTCAATTACAAATCTATGATAAAGTCACCGGCCACAAAAAGTATCTATCTACCGTGCTGGCAGTATGCCATAGTCCTGTTGTTACGTATACTAAATGCTATATTTTACCCCCTCTGCACTTACTACTTGTCAGGTTTTTAATTTACTTCGCCAAATGTTCGGCAGTCTAGATTTATATGTTCGACTAGCTGTCCCCCGCGACTTAGTTCGCGTGTTAAAGTTTCAACGGTTTTTAATTTTTTCAACATTTTTCATTTATGCTCCGCTCCTATTGGTCGTAGCGTGATGTTATATAGCCGATAGCCTTCCTCAATAAACGGACTATCCAATACAAAAAGATTTTTTCAATTCGGAACCAGTAGTTAAACAAACAAACACACAAACAAACAAACTCTTCAGCTTTATAACATTAGTATAGATTAATGAGATTTTTGTGGCTTTTTTTTGTTATTGGAATTCAATTTTAATATTCATTTATCTACTTATTACTGTCGCTGTCGAGGTCTGTCTGATATTTCTCTGTTTATTAATGCTTAAATTTGTATTGATAATATAAACTTTCTGGTTACCAATGATAACTACTTTATGGAGTTTTGTATTAAATAAATATTAAATTAACACCTTTTACTTTATACCACAGAATAACTAATTATAGGTTCTACGTACAGAAGGTTCATTTCGCGAAAACAAAATATAGATAGCGACTCTAGCTGCGACGCAACAAAGTGCATTTCAGCTCGCATAAGCTTTTAGTGCCTAACGCGATATTTACCTAGGCATTGCCAAGTGTTTGGATGCTGACCTGCGAAACTTTTTTGGTCTACTATGTTTTCTACTCGTAGTAAAATCAGCTTAATTTAAAAAATACAGTTAAATGAATAAATATTTTCTTCAAATGTAAACACCTTTCGAACGTTTATAATATAATTTTTTACTATTTGTATTCAACCCTATTTCAAGAAGAACTAAAGTTTTTTTTAACATGACAACAAGACAAACGATCTCTTAAAAATCACTAGAAACAACTAAAGTTAAGAACAAATGGTGAAGGGGTGAGAAAAAGTGGTCGAACCCTTAATAAATTATCTCGTCGCTTCTAAAGGCGTTAACATGTCTTTACAACACCAAACACAAAACAAATAAAATTAATCCTTATGTTCAACAAATAAAGTTTATATCAACTGCAAAATTAAGTTTGTCAAAATACACATCAAACTAAAGACGTTATAAGTTTTGTGTTAACAAAAATTGTATTTTGCGCCTTTGTTATAAGGTGTGTTTTACTTTGGAACTAAAGTTATTGGTTTGTTCCTAGGAAGGATTCAACTAGCAACAATTTATGTGTTTGCCTAAGTTGGGTCTTTTCGGATCATTATTTTTATTTAGTTCCTCGTTTGAGGTCGATCTTTAGACCTGTAGTGGGTTTAGTAGCAGTTTTTAGCGACAAACTTTTTATGGTTTAGTTTGCCTTACTGAATATAAAATACACAGTTGTAAAACAAAGTACATAGTAGGTACCTACCTACTCTTAAATGTAAATAATTGTAAAATATTTAGGATCTTTAAAACATAAAACAGTAATAACATTTATTATTTTATTACTGTTTTATGTGTTATGTGTACAATAAAGAATTCATCATCAATTCATCATCTTTGCTTATTTTGTTTCGTTTTCTAAAATGGTTGTGTCCTGTGTATGTCGTGTTACATTTTTTTTTTGCATTTACTATTTGCCATGTAGTAGTAGAGTATTTTTTAATTTACTTTTAAATTTTTACTTGCTTTTCAAGTAATAAACAAAAAAATATATATATTGCAAATATAAATATGTTAATAGTTTCACGATAATTCCTATCATCATACACAAATATAGAACCACATAAAGGTAATTCATTAGAAATGTAGTTTAAACACCCTTTTAACTCTTTGCTTTAAAGTTTTAATTCCTTTGAGTGCGTGTAGTGTTTGATGTTTTAATGGACCTTATGTAAAGGGAATAAAGGTAATTTTTGTTTGTTACACATACTTAATAGTACCTATTTTATGCGTTCTAAATGGAAAAATCATTGCCGGGCAAACGGTTTCTTTCATGGGTGTTCTGGGTTCCGTTTTACATAAGATTTTACTACAACTTGTAGTTTAAGATATTTATATCTCATTATACAGAATACAATTCTCTTCACATGAGAAACACTAGGTTAACATTAAATTTGGTTTATAAAAATGTTAAAAGTACTCACCACTATTTAATGAAATCCATCACGTTTGAACCCGCGAGAAGAAGTAAACAAACACTTGACACATTCACTACAGTTTTATCCACTGATGCTATTTGTGTTAAAAGTAACCCGAGAGTTAACAAAGCACACATTAACAATACAATTTTAGAACTATTTACAAGTACTGAGTATTCCGGTAGTCTATAATTAACTTGTTCATAAATTATGAAGCAACTTGTGGGTAAGTCGAAAATATAAAGAGTGCATAGGTTTCTATTACATGTCGAAACACAGATGCTATCGTGCGCAATATTTAATGTTCATCAGGTAATTAAATAATGTAGGATCAAAGTTTGTTTACATTACTTACCTTTATTATCTATACTAATATTATAAAGCTGAAGAGTTTGTTTGTTTGTTTGTTTGTTTGTTTGTTTGTTTGTTTGAACGCGCTAATCTCAGGAACTACTGGTTCGAATTGAAAAAATATTTTTGTATTGGATAGTCCGTTTATTGAGGAAGGCTATAGGCTATATAACATCACGCTACGACCAATAGGAGCGGAGCATAAATGAAAAATGTTGCAAAAAACCGTTGAAACTAAAACACTAGAACAAACGTACGTACATTTTGATATTTTCCTAGTGTAAAAATTTGTGTAAATTACAGGCCTCTATCAGTAAACATCTATATTTATATTTCTAAACATGACCGATTTAAAATGATATAATCAATAAAATAACTAAACATTGATGAATAAAAACCAAAACATCTAAGTAGTGAAAAATCAATTACTTTTTTAAGTTTGTCCTGTATAATAACTTTCGTGAGGAGTATTCATATGTATTTAAAACATACGGTTTACTTACTATAATTTTGTCCTAGTTAATTTTAATTATTTTTACCTTGTATACTCGTGTGCATACCTACCCATGTTTTTTACAAATAAATTTATCTATCTTTATCTTTAAATTTTCATAAATTATCCATTATTTCAGTTTCGTATATCCGAACGCTTAAAATATTTATTGAACATAGAAAGATACGACTTTATAGTATATCGTTAAATGATCCGTAAATTGTTAGTTGTTCTAATAGTTTACAATGTAGCACACCACTTGCCCTAGTTCTTTAGGTACACTGACATCATTACTAAAGCACTTAAACTTTGTTTTAATTAATGTATCGATATCCACTCCTTATTCCTTAGCCATCGGTAATAAATTGAAGATCATTGTATAAACAAGACCATTTTGCGAAATACAATTTATCAACTTAAATGGTTGGTTACTTCAAAATAATGAATTCCAAAATAAGCGTACACCTAAGTTAAGATTTAAACCATTAAAATTCTTGTAACACTAACAGTAGATACCTAGACAAATCTATCTATTATACATCTATATATATATATATAAACATAAATCGCCTAAAAATATTTACGCGCATAACTTCGGAACGACTGCACCTAATTGGATAATTCTTTTTTTTTTGTCCGTTAGTTAGGACATGGTTTTTATAAAAGAAAACGTATCGAAATGGTTTGAAAATATCTCATCATGTGTCGAAGCCTGGTGGGTAGCGATTGTATTATAATTACCAAACCGTCTAGAAACAATAAAGGTTTTCTGAGTATCTATGTGACTTATGTAAGTATATAAAGGTTCCTGTGTATTTACTTCAATTGTATAAGATTCTATAGTAATAATTTGTATTTTTACTCTGCATATTAACAAATACTGATATAAACAAATTATACAGCGGTTTCAGGTTCAACGATCAATTAACACGTGCCTAGCCATAAGGCCATTAGCAATATCTTTTCCGTAAAGAAAAAAACAATTCGAATTTCAAATATCCCACCATTTACATCTGGTGCGGAACCCATTCATTTATTCTTCAAGAACTTAACTATTTTTTAATGGGCGCTGTATTTTTACCTCAGCCTCTCGCTTTGGCTCTAATTCACCGTGCCTTGCACAGTAATTAAAAAAATATTATTCAAGGAAAACCAATGGGCAAGGGAAACTTCTCATTTGTATGCGCTTGTAATTGCGGTACAAAGTGTTAAGCAGAATTAGTATATGTAAAGCGGGTTTCTGTTTGTGATGATTGTAGATTTACCAAGAGACAATAGCTATGCATTACGCCGGAAGAACAAGAGTAAACTCGTTACCAGCCTAAAATATAACATGAGCTAGATCCATGTATAAGCTTGTGATTAACAGAAAAAAAAGAAAGCCGATTGTATCATTTCAGGATCACTGTTTAGTATGGAAAAATTGCCGAGCCTGACCCTAGAATAAAAAGAGGCTACGCAGAAAATGTTCAACATCCATCCACAAAAGCAAAAGGTATCCGCTCCAATAGCAAATACTAAGCTTATTGCCATAAAAACCATCCTTATAAAGTCCTTGAATCTACAAAAAGATAATAACAACTTGAACAATGGAGACGACAATAAAACCACCTCGAAGTCCATTACCCGTTCTCAACAGCACTTAATTCAACAAACTCGAACAAATATTAAAATGGTATTCACTTATGTCTTAAACTTCGTGTACTCCAGCAGTTAGGACGGTACGGTGGTTCGAACCTGGTCGAATAAAGTTCTGCCGTAATGTAGCCGAATACGGCTTTACACGGAAATTGAATCCAGAACTTGGTGATACTCGGTGCACCAAGTTTGATCATAGACATGATAAATCACTGTTTTGTTGAGGATGTTTAAAGTGAGGGCTTTTATTGGATCGCATAGTTTTTAGTTGAGAACTTACTTTAGAGAACAATATTTATTTTAAAACAAGACCTTTAAATCTTGTTGAAGATAGTTATGTGACAAATTTTCATGACATATTGTTTAGCAAAACAGTTGCACTCAGAAATGCACTTTAGTAGGAAAAGTTTCTAACCGTATATCAATGGCTAAAAAAAATAAATAATAACATTGAATTTATTTTCAAAGTTCCGCTATTAATTACTCCTGTAAAAATTCCATCCAAATAATTAACTATATTCATATTGAAACACGGAACATGCCTCCGAAACTCCCCTAACCACACATTACCCCACTTCAAATTCCCGGTATTACTCTATGGATTTTACCTACTTTAAGCGTCCATTCCATTCTAGAAGCCGGAATTCCGGTCGCTCCCTAAAAGAATTCCATTGCAACTGGAATGCGCTTTATAATCCAACGGGTCACGTTTTAAACAAAAATAAAGAAATAACGCTTTAGATAGATTGTAAATACATTGAAAGCAAACATTTCTTCGCGATTCCTTTCTTCTTTAGAAAGTACTGGTAAAATGATGTTGCTTGCTATCAAGTTATAGGTTGGAAGTTTTAGGAAATTTACCGATGTAGAAATAATGTAGATTAAGAATGATCATTTAGATTTCGAAAACACTCTTCTATCTAGGGTGATATCGATCTTCTTTTTTTTCGTGCCCAGGCGTAACATACTCCCATGCAAAAAAGTTGGCATATTGAGAACTATTTTGAAATTCCTTAAAATAACTGCAATTTCAGTACCCAAAACGAAACAGCCCAAAACTTCGGAGGAAAATCACAATCCAAACACATGTAGTTATCAGAACATGACTAGCTCCGAATGGATTCGCAGAATATCTTACATATTGATGCGCGCATGAATACCAACGACCCAGTTTCATACTTAGCTGTAGATTATCTATACTTATAATAAATCTGTAGAGAGGTCAATTCTGTACATCAAATATATTTTCAAAATAACTATCAGGGGGTGATTAGTGATCGATACTGATGCCAAAAATGCAATCAGTAAAATTTTTGTCTGTCTGTCTGTCTGTCTGTCTGTCTGTCTGTCTGTCTGTCTGTATGTTCCTTATAGAAACGAAAACTACTCGACGGATTTTAACGAAACTTGGTACATTTATTCTTCATACTCCTGGGCAGGTTATAGTATACTTTTGATCACGCTACAATCAATAGGAGCAGAGCAGTGAAGTGAAATGTTGGGAAAACGGTATTTTTTAAGCTTCCGTCGCGTATGCAGCCTTAATGGTTAAAGCTACATAGAAATTATGTATGACGGAAATGTTCTACATAAAATTATCTAAAAAATATCCCACAACAGCATATGTCTATCTTTTATGGTTGACTCACAATAACACGTGTAACTCCCGATAGCTTAGCAGTTCGGAGATTTCTGATTATATTTGTTTACTCTTACGTTTATAATACTCTCACTCATCCCTATTTAAAAAAAGTTTATATTATTACCTATTCAATAAAAAAAGAATCATAGAAATCGGTATAGAAACACTAAACTTATACATGAAATACGATAATAAGCCATCGCGCCGTCGCGCGTGAATACTGAATCATGCTATAAGGATTATTTTTGTGTAACGTGATATATTATATTTCCCTACTAAAATACGAAAGTTAATCTGTCTGTTACATCAAAACCACTGAACAGTGAGGAAGGACATATGCGACTTTTTTACGAAAAACGACGGAAACGCGGACGAAGTCGCTGGCAAAAGCTAGTCAAGAATATATGTCTACCAGGCGTTTTAGCTCAATCTGGATAGTTGCAGATCAACTTAATGTTGCTCCAAAGTTTTCTAAGCTAGCTTCTAGTTACGGGCGTGCTTGCTTTGATTAGTGGCTACATATTAATTTGTTGCAATTGGTTTGATTCAACGTGTAATTTACGAGGTAATGATCAGCTCGCAGGCACTAGAATGCTAAATACCACACAATAATTGAGTAGCTTTTTTAAATATATAATTTGAGCACATCGGTACTTAAATGTTAATTAACCACTAACCATATTATACAACCCTTATCAACTACGTCAGAAAAGGATTATTCCAAAAATAGTTCCAAACTTAATTCGGTATCCAAAAATAGATTCTTAGAATACTTAGAAGTTGAAGGTTTTGGAACTTTCTCGTCTCGAATAGAGTTAGTCTCTTCAAGATCCAAACAAAATTATAACTCCCCTATTGATTAGGGATTCGTCACCGATATTTCATCAGCAGTGTTATAGTAAAACTTTTTCACTACGGTCAAGTTTCGATAGCTGATTTATACGCTTAGTTTTCCGTTCAAGGACCATGAGTTTCTCTTAGCAGTGTCATCGCTATTATATGTAATAATAGATAGATAATTTGCAAAGAAATCATTGTGATAGTTGCTGTGCTGAAGATACATTGGACTTTGGTCTACCTTAATACGGATTTAATTTTAGCTCTTTTTGGCAAATCATTTTTATAATTATAAAAAGCCTTAAGTTTAATTTTTACGTTAACAGATGATAATTTTTTGAGGTTGAAAATATTCACGTTCTGATTTTTGACAAGTCATAATATATATAGTTTAGTTAATAAAATTCGGGGCTAAATTTATTTACGAGATAACTTTTCTATTACGTTAGAATTTTATTAATGTTTAATTAATGAAGTTATTTAGGGAAAGTTACCATAATACTTAGTCTAACTTGGATTCTATCGGGAACTTAACAAGGAAATCATACACAACAATACACTCGAGTCTGCAACAACGACGAACTTACCAGACGTTTAAAGCTCCCATAAATCCGTTGCGATCCATACAATTTACAAAGACGTAGGGGACCATTAAACAAATCTTGCAGCCATTAGCGGTTCAAACGGCAGTTAAGTGCCATTGTGTCCACAATAATTGTAGTTGGGGCTGTGGTGTCATTCCACCCTCTAAACGATTCGTTCTAATTTGAATCGAGCATTGCTAATGGCGCAAATGTTGTCGGTAGTCCGGTTTCGTTGATCTATTTAATTGTTATACCTAAACTGTGGTTTGCTAACATTTTTTGAATTTCTTGCTAATCCTGAGACTGCTTAAGAATTCGAACGCTAGATGTTTAAATAGATAAGTAATTACACACATACAAAAATAAACTTTTGTGAAGTTTAGGAGAGATAACAATTTTTTGAATGATGACTTATTAAGATTTTGAATGGAAAAAAAATGTGCTTCGAGATTAAATAAAACAAAACGAGACAGAATTGTTTTAAGGAACAAAGTAGACCTAACAAGCCCACCACAGTGGTGTGCATAGTATTAAAAAATACATGCATTTGGTAATTCTTTTAAGTAAATTATTTTCAAAGTTTTAAGAGCATTTTAAGTTATTATGATTGTATTGCTTCCCTACTTTTGTCATCGAGCCAACGTGCAAAAAACTACGAGTAGAGTAGTTAGCCAAAAATGTAATTAACAAAATGCAATTCCTGAAATAAAGTGATAAATGAGATTTCAGCGGAAACACAAGGATTTTAAGATTTGTTATTTTGAAAGTATATCTTAAAAAGCTTAAAAATCATATATAACTAAGTAAAGATAAATAAATAAGTAAAGATCCCAGATATTATTTTTTAAACAAGGCGTATTTTTTTTATTATCTAACTGACTATAATAAGATTTCAACTTCTCATCCCCAGTCTATCTATACCATTGATGATTGGTTTTAATTAGCCTTGTGTAGGTCATAAACTTTCGCCTGAAATCCTTGCTCGCAATATGGCAAAGTTAAACATAATATTTTCCAGTGATTATGCTAAAATTAAAGTTTATTTGGCTTATAAAATCATTCCTGTTTTTGTTGCTACATGAAAGTTGACAGGGGTTTCATAACGTCGTGGTCAAAATGTGCCCGACGCCGTCATACCTAAACCGTATGAATTTATAATAAATTGGATACTAACCCATCCACTCTGGGCTAAGCCGCTGAATTTATTCGAAAATACAGCCTCCGGACAAAAGGACCAAGAGAGTTAAATCATTTAGAAGAGGCGAGATTACGGTTTTCTCTAGTCTGATATTAGTTTAGACATTTTGCTTTACGATAACGTAGGTAGGTTCAAAAAAAACTATACCTGAAAATCTTTGAAAATTTTGTTGAATTAGTCTTATTTTCACAACCTCCATGCTAAATTCTTTACGAAAAGAAAATCGACTATTGTTATTTTCGAGTAATATTTTATACGCAACTGCGTAAGTTTTTCAGGTGTAGTTTTTTTTTTGGAACCTACCTACTTTATCGTAAAGCAAAATGTCTAAACTAATATCATACTAGACAAGTAACTACTTAGCTCATTTTGCTAGACTTGTGTAATAACTTTTAAAAATAAAAAAGATATACTTCAGGGCCACTTCCAGTACAAACCACGGCAGTTGATCACTAAGACATCATTAACGAGCAAACAATGGGTCGTGTCGACGGAGCTGACCGCCGCTTACTGCCTGAAAAACTGACCACTTTGTTTTTAACACTACTTACTACATAATGGTACGCGGCTGTTCTGTACATATTAAGGAGTGTTTTGGAGTAAGGATTTTTGGTAGAGATGAAAGGTGAAATATTGTCGATAATAAATATGTAAAAATAATTTTATTGATCTGAATCCTTTGATAGCGAGAAGTATTCGCATATGCGTATTCATGCACTTGGCATCGCAATTATTTCATAATTGTACCTTTTGATTTAACCGAACACTTATCAGATACGGTAAAGAAAAATCTCTATTGGATGGCGCAGTAAATTAAAACACAAATTTTGTTAAAAAAAGGAAGCAGATATCTGATGAATGCTTGAATAGATGAGTGGTATAGGTCACCACACTAACTACCACTCCGTGCCACGTCCTGCATGTTCGATACCGGAATGGGACAAACATTTGCGTAATCCACAAAAGCTTGTTCCAAGTCTGTGCGTTCTTTGTGCATGTGATTTGAATGTTTGAAAAAGTCCTCGCTACACAAGGATGCAAATTCATTAGTGCGAGAGACGTCGATTAAAACAAAAAAAATATGAAAATAATGAAAACAAACAAACCAACCAGGAACAACAGACCAGAGTATAAAATATACAGTTCGCGTCATTTGAGGGGTTTCCGTCGGTATCTTAATGCGGCCAAGACAAATCACAGCCAAATGATCGGTATTAACTGGGCCACTACTAATGCTTGTCGATTTGTACTAATTAATTTTATTAGTTTGTGGAACTTAGGTTATTTGGTTGATTAAATGATAAGCCGATAAATAATGGTTGAGCTTTTAAATGATGACAAAACGATTAAAGCAAATGTTTTGAGCCATTGATTACCACACGGACATATATTTTTAAATGTCACAAATAATAATCATTTCTGTATAAAATAGAATGGATTTCTTTCCATAAGAAATTTTGGGTCGAGGGGAATCTGGGACCGGGACCGCGGTCCCAGATTCCCCTTTTGAATTTAATATTTATTTATGAGTAGTAAGTTGGGACCGCAAAAAACAAAAGAAATTTCTGTATCAAGTAAGTACAGTCAACTCAAAACTTTTGGGAACAACAATTTAAGTATAAGATACATTATACAACTATGAAGGTTATTATTGTTAGTTTAGAAATCAATATCCTTAAATAATAACATTAAAGCTATAAACGAATAACTTGTACCTTCTCAATAAAATATATTTTTAGTGACTACTACAATAACGGCGTTCTTTTTGCTCAATAACTTCTATCGTTCAGGGAAGACAAGAAGACTGCAGTCTCTCGACCCTCAAGTGCGAGACTCGAGAAACCGTCTTCTGGTTACAGACCTTGGCTTATTGCTCTTTAACGCTTTCTTTAATGACCGTAAGAAACGCGCGACTGAAATGAAGACTTTAACCGTACCAGAACAGTACCAGGACAACATAGCTGCTCGTCTAACTCTTTCACTTTTCACTGTAAGAGATTTTAAAAGTTGTATAAGTACTAGGGCACCATGGGTTCCTGTCTCACTATCCTTAATTTCATATTAAGAAATTTTAAAATTATACTTATGTACCACCTTATGTGGCACATAAGTATAATTTGTCATTAAAGAAAGCGTTAAAGAGCAATAAGCCAAGGTCTGTAACCAGAAGACGGTTTCTCGAGTCTCGCACTTGAGGGTCGAGAGACTGCAGTCTTCTTGTCTTCCCTGAACGATAGAAGTTATTGAGCAAAAAGAACGCCGTTATTGTAGTAGTCACTAAAAATATATTTTATTGAGAAGGTACAAGTTATTCGTTTATAGCTTTAATGTTATTATTTAAGGATATTGATTTCTGAACTAACAATAATAACCTTCATAGTTGTATAATGTATCTTATACTTAAATTATTGCTCCCAAAAGTTTTGAGTTAACTGTACTTACTTGATACAGAAATTTCTTTTGTTTTTTGCGGTCCCAACTTACCACTCAAAAATAAATATTAAATTCAAAAGGGGAATCTGGGACCGCGGTCCCGGTCCCAGATTCCCCTCGACCCGAAATTTTGTTTTCTAATACCTATAACACAGGAATTAAGCATTATTCAACTTGATTTAAACAGAAAAATATGCAAAAAATTACTACTGATCGTCGGACATAGTTAATTATCTCGGTATAGTTAAATAAATACAAATACAACGTGAAAGACGCATCACTGGTCCTTCTGAACCAACCCACACAAATCCCTTAAGAATGTCACACAAAACCATGCATGAACTCACATTTAAGTATCCATTTAAACGCAATTAAACAAATAACACGCATACTAAACATTACTAAGAACATTATTTAGAACCTTACCCCCTACGGATAAACGAGCGTAACGAAACACTTAATCAAGTAAATTCCTTTCGCATTTAACGACCTAATCCGATCATAACAGCCTCATATTCATTTACTTATAACGCCATAATAATTATCCGGGGTAAAACTTAATTAAGACGAAATCCTTATAAACTATGGCTTATATTAATTTTCATAGTCACAGTCAACTTGGGAGGGTAGATAAGTGAGTTGAACACTTATGACAGGCGTTATTTAAGGGAATTAGCTGCTTTCGCGGTGGGTGTAACGCATGTTCGTAAGCGTAAATGGGCCATTGTGTGCGTGCTTTCTATTCACATGTTTTTAGATAATGGTCTATGCTGGGATAGTTAATTTGCAAGAAAAATACTTCCGCTTTTAATTAGATAAGAGTCAACAATTTCGTCTTAAAGAAAAGTATGGTGAGAAAAAAAAGTTTAAATGATCTTTCCTGTCCATCCAAAGGTTGTCTGGAAGATATCACCATTGTACTCTCTCACTGCTGTAACTGACTTGGTGTACAATACAGAATATTCTATCTCTCTATGTATCTAAAATGTGTACAAACTTTTTTGTCAACTTCCTTCTTGTGACGACCTAAACTAGTAGAACACAACATTTGGTCCTTTGACCCAAACCTTATATAAAGATCGTTCAGCTTTTATTGTTAGTGTTGTAATTACTATTATACTAAATCGAATTCGTTTATTCGATACTTAGGCGAGTTTAAGTGGTAACGAGAAATTAATGATAGCTAAATTGCTATTGTTATAGCTTTATATAAAACAAGTGAAATTAGATTGCCTTGGATATTATGTTTTGAGAGTAATCTGAGAATCAGTTTGGCGAAGAAACAAAGACTCTTTTATAAAGTACTAGCTGTTTCCCGCGGCTCCGCCCTCGTGGATGTCGGTTATTGAAGCAAATTGAAGCCTATGTCCTTTTTCGGGCTCTAGACTTTATGTGTACCAAATTTTATTTAAATCGGTTCAGTGGTATTTGACGTGAAAGCGCGACAGACAGACTGAAAGAGAGACAGACAGAGTTACTTTCGCATTTATAACGTTTGTAAGGAATAAAGTATTTTATTTTAACAACAAAATGCTTTATTTTATTATTGGTCCTTCCACTGAAGATTTTATTTTTCTACTGGTATTTTAGAGACCTTAAATGTAGACCTACTAACAGACAAAGCAAGTTTTTAACAATTTTTTTTTGTATAGTTTCAAAAGAGTTTTATTTTCGCAATTAGTGAAATAGGATATAACCTTATCAATTGCAAACTGAAGGGTAAAATTGATGTTAATTACTGTTCTCTGTACAATAAAATGTTACAAAAGCTAGAAATGCACAATAAAGTATCTATGACAAATGTTTAAAAATATACAACAAGCAACACATTTTGAACACTAAAATATTGTTGTTTTTTAATCCTTTGTACAATCAACAGATTGTATTTTAAATATTGCAATAAAACTAGTTTCAGCGTCTATTGTAATTACATATTTTTCGTTGGGATCGTTGGGATTTCAAATGTTTTATAGAGACCAATTATGAATTATTGGGATGCAAGTCAATCGACAAGCATTCGATCGAGACTTTAACACGCACGAACTGACACGAAAATATACGAATATAAAAAAGCAATTTTGAATTCATTTTATATGATCAGAATATTTTAATGTTAGATTTTATTTTGTAACTCGTTATTCTTCGAGGGGCAGTAAAGTTTATTTTACGTAAGTTATATTTCGTTTGAATACCTACTTTAATTAGATTTTTGTAATTGGTTTCAACATTAATATTTTTCAAATTTCATTTTGCTCACAAAAGCAAAAATGTTGCAGGTTTTTAATAATAACAAAGTAGCCACCTTAAAGTAAATTTTAATTACTTTTGTTTTTCTGACAGTTAATTATTTGTGTACCGTCTAAATCACTTCAAATAACTATAATTTACTATTCTGATTTAATCCTCAGATTCACTATAATAGTAACAGTGATCCGTCCAATTAGTCGATTAGTGAACGCACATCACTAATCGGTACTTGTTAGCTCGCATTAGCGCTGTGCCATACGTCTCTATCACAATGAGATGTAATTGCCTCATTCTGTTGATTGTATCGATAACTGTGGTTATTTAGCGCGGATTCACGCAAATAGGTATATTAAAAACGATATCTTAAAATAAAAAACGAATTATATTTTTGTAGAAAAAATATTACGCAGTGTTTCTCTCGCTTGTCGCTTCAAAATTGGTGATATACAGGGTGACCTAGAAAACATGGAAGATAGGGTGTCTAGAGGTAAAGAACACTTAAAGGTATTCGAATTACTGCCCGGTTATGTTCCGCGAGATTTAGTAGTTTTAGAGTTAAAATAATTTTTCGTGATTTCCAACTGAATTCTGACTTTAATAATATTTCTTCTCATACTGCCGTGGTGAGGCTCCATACATGATTCGGATGATTCGCATGATTCGAATACCTTTTACGACACCCGATAGTTCTTATTCTATTCTATAGTACACATACATACATACATCCAGTATATTACTACATACCACATTATGTTCCAACTCTTTTTACATTAATTAATAGCCTTTAAAATACAACAGCACTTTTTTAAAATAATTCATATCTACACACCGCGTCCTGTCTTACACACAAGACAAAACCAATTTACTTACCACTTTACAAATTTTTCTCCAGTCTATTTTAAGAGCGAAAACTTTATCCCTATTACAAAAAACTTAACATGTCCCGATACACTTTGGATAGAGTCTAAAGTTTCACACAATCGTAGAACAGGTAAAGCTGGAGTCGGAACAGTTTGTAAATTTGCCCTGTGGAACCCCGCGGCTGTTTGCGAAGTCGGTTTAGCATTCCGTTTTGAATAAAATGCACAACTGTGAACATGTATCTCGTAAAGGATGAACGCGACCGCTTTGCGACTGGTTGTGTGTTGACACCTTTTTAATATTTTTTCGTATGTCTTGTAAGGTTTTTAAGGAATTAAAAAAAAATCTTATTAAATTATTTTTCTTTTTACTTTACTTTTTTCAAAGGCTTCTTTTTTTAATAACGTGCCTTTATTTTTTTTATTAATTATTTATATAGTGATTGTTCAAAACGTGGCTAAAGAGTACGTTTTAAAAAGTCCCAGATACAACAACAAACGGTTTAAAGATTTTTATCTTTAAACCGTTTGTTGTTGTATCTGTAAAATCTATACTAATATTATAAAGCTGAAGAGTTTGTTTGTTTGTTTGTTTGAACGCGCTAATCTCAGGAACTACTGGTTCGAATTGAAAAAATCTTTTTGTATTGGATAGTCCGTTTATTGAGGAAGGCTATAGGCTATATAACATCACGCTACGACCAATAGGAGCAGAGCATAAATGAAAAATGTTGCAAAAATGAAAAACCGTTGAAACTAAAACACGCGGACAAAGTCGCGGGGGACAGCTAGTTTAAATATACGACCACTTTAAGTTTTTAAGCATTGTCTCTAAGATACAAGCTTTGGCTTAGTTTGGGGACCACCGTTACCAACAAACAAATCACAAGTAATTATTAGGGCTTACATAGCCCAATTACAAGCAAGCTTGTGATTTGTTTTATCTAGTTCTAAGAAAACAATGTAACGGCACAAATAATTTATTTTAGTCTTATTTTCTCTATTTGATAGACACAATAGCTATCACCTAACATTGACCTGTAGGATAGTTATAGCTGGATTGACAGGCTGACAGTATAGAGAACCTGTGAATGACGTTTATCTATGGCACGAAACTCACTCTAGACTCAATTGACTTACGCTAGCTGATATGAACGTAGGTACCTACTAGAGGAGGATAAAGTTTAGGTGTTTAATGTGAACGTTCTTTCATAAATATGTTATAACTACTGGTTCGAAAATATATACATATTTTATATATAAATAAAATCCCGGCTTTAAAAAATTTGCATACCTATATACAAATGAGTCCTGATTTCTCTTGGTCACACCATAACTTCCGAATGACGCCTCAAATCGGATTTCTTTTTTGTTATGTTCTTTATTGTAAGGACAAGGTTTTTTATAAAAAAATAAAATGAAAAAACTTATGGAAATATTTTGGAAATCTCACACCACCCGTGCGAAGCCGAGGCGAGCAGTTAGTTCATATTTATGAATACGACTTAATAGCTTAGTCAATAAAAACATAAATTTTATTAAAAACTAGCTGGCCCCGATCGTCGTCTAGCTGGCGACTTTGTTCGCGTGTTTTAGTTTCAACGGTTTTTTATTTTTGCAACATTTTTCATATATGCTCCGCTCCAGTCGTAGCGTGATGTTATATAGCCTATAGCCTTCCTCAATAAGCGGACTATCCAATACTAAAATAATTTTTCAATTCGAACCAGTAGTTCCTGAGATTAGCGCGTTCAAACAAACAAACAAACTCTTCAGCTTTATAATATTAGTATAGATAACTCTCTATTTTTTTTATTTTGCTGCTGTATCTTGCTTTAAATTGTTTGCTACAATATTCTGATCTTGCACAAAAAAAAAAGGTAAACTTAAATAACCGACGCAACATCTTTCACAATTTTAAACAACTGTAGTTGTAGTTGTAAAGTTACATGATAAAGTGAGCAAGCAGGAAACTTTAGGAATATTTCTCAATATATAAACACAGTGGTGCAAGACTGTGATATCTTACTGTAAGGTGACCTAAGCCTCAGGGGTGAGACCTAGCTCTCGCATAATAATATGATATTGTCTGCGTGGACGTAAAGTAGAGCATGTTAGTTGTTTTTATATCAAATTATACCTGTACTCCGTGACAGTCACGTAGATGCTGAGACACTTTCTATTTACATGAATAAAATACTGGTTTTATTGAAAATTGCTTGTGGAAATTGGCCTTGGGTTTTATAAACGCACATTTTTTACGTAGAATTGTCGTAAATCTTACTTTAAATTATTATGCAATAGTGAACTGATTGCGTCCCTGTTGACCACAACAGGGACGCAGTCAAGGATGGCATTATTGGCGTTCATAGTTTGTTTTTTTGATAATTGTAATTATAGTAGTCGCGGGTTCGAATCCTGCAAGAGGTTTAAAAAATAAATTCCTTTCTACAATTTGTATTTAATAAAGTTTTCTAATGGATTTACCACAATTTGATGCAAAGTATATAAGTCTATGAGGTAGGTAGATAGGACCATTTTAATCGAATACTCACTTGAGAGAATAGATCCTGAAAAACATGAAATATCATTGGAAATGAACAAAACGCCTACATCACCCTGCGTAGGCCGGATTGACTGCCAAGCGTGTATCATATGCCACCGCTTCCGCCACTCAACATACTATTGTATTTTTTTTGTATTTCTTGCGTCACGTGACCCCTCCCGATGAATAAAACATTTCTGACCTCAATATCTTCGAGAATATTGAATGTACGTAATGCAGATCGAAGAACGAATGATTCGATATTTTCCTTGTCATATGAAGATACTGGATAGTAACGATCTTTTTGCTTTTGTTAGGCTTATTGAGGTTTTACATATCTGGTGTGATGAAGGCATAAAAATGTATTACTGCCTATATTAGTAACTTTACTTTGTAGTCAATAACCTTTTGTTGATCAAATTCTATCAATGTCATGTCATTGAAAATTTTAGTTTTTGAACCCACGATGACAAAAATAAATAGCGGTATTTTTCTTTTGTATATTACATTAACTAAATATTCTATTCTATTCTATTAGCATCAGACAAGTGTCACATAAAACTGGAGGTAGGAAGTATAGAGATTGATCAACACATACGAGATAATGATTTACTTTTCTAAAAGTACTTTTGAACGGATTTTATCGCGGTTTTATATTTGTAGAACGATCAACATCTACTGTCAACACGAATACCACCTCAGTCTGCCCGTGACCATGACACCTGCTAAGGCGTTTAAACGTCGGGAACTAAAATCTAATACGCGATAAAATTAGTTCAAAAGTAGTTTTATTTCACTGTCTAAAATTCGCGTAAATACAGTTTTAACATTTCGTGAAAGTTCACTATCTACTTTAAAAAAATAATGTGAATTTTCCTAGATAGCTTTTTGTGCTCGGTTTTGTACAAAAACCCTTCCATACCTATGTCATCCCTAAACAGTAAAAAAATGACGACGTCACGACGCGAGTCATAAAAAAACGAATTCGACGCTCGCAATATTATGTAAAGTCCCAATATTATAGAGTTCTAAACCCACCGATGTAAGATACAGCACGTACAACCCAATAAAGTTTTATTATAACAAGTCTGCGAACGTAAAACTAAACTCTGCAGTTCTAAATGCGAAATTGTTGAGTCTCCGGTGAGCGTAAAGGCGGCAAAGCAGAGGAAATAGTATGTAAACGCAGTGCTCGCATTTCATGCTGCGTTTAGATGGGCTATTGTACTCACTCGAGTAGCTACACAGTGCCGAAAACTAGTCGGTAAGTTAGTTGTGTTTGACGGTTGGATGACAATTTTAAAGAAGTATTGGAGTAATTATGTTAATGTATCTTAAAGTGTATAACACACACAGCTACAAACGTCAATTGAAATCCTCTTAACATAAAGCACTTTACTATAATATTTTTAAAGTAAAAATTGTTCATTAATTAATTTCGATAAAATTTCAATAAATAAATTGAGAACGATACAGTTTATCAGGTTTCCGCCTACTGCAATGTAAACAAATATAAATTATTTAGAACTTTAATATTCACGTAAGACTTCAAACAATTTATGATGAATCGCAAAAGATATTGAAAACGTATAACTTTGTAACAGGTTGATGTCTAAACTAATATATTATAAAAGATTGAATCTAAAATTTGTTTGGTCTTCAAGTAAAGTTTAAAGCGATGTATTGTGATATCATGTTTGAGTAGGTTTGACGTGCGTCAGACAAGAGTATATTGGTTAGACAAAAAAGCCTGTGAGGGATGACTTTATTCACTTAATCTTGTATGTTACGGAACTATATTGAACTGAACACAAATGTAAAAAAATAAATCAAAAGTACTGTTGCATTATCTTGTAGTGCAAGAAATTATTGACAATAATATTATGCTACGATTAAAAATTAGTTTTAATTATAAAACAGTATCAATAGACATGCTTACCTGCGACATACTATCTATACTTTATCTATACTAATATTATAAAGCTGAAGAGTTTGTTTGTTTGTTTATTTGTTTGTTTGAACGCGCTAATCTCAGGAACTACTGGTTCGAATTGAAAAATTGAAAAATTTTGTATTGGATAGTCCGTTTATTGAGGAAGGCTATAGGCTATATAACATCACGCTACGACCAATAGGAGCGGAGCATAAATGAAAAATGTTGCAAAAATGAAAAAACGTTGAAACTAAAACACGCGAACAAAGTCGCGGGGGACAGCTAGTTAAAGATAATAATAAATGTTTTTATTTTGTATTATCTTTCTATCACTATTTTTATCTCTATTTTCCGATTAACTAATAAACGTATTATCGTGTATAACAAACAATTTTTTAAATTTTATAAATGTTTTAGATTAAAAAAAGTAGTCTAAGTGAAGGCAGCACCGGGTCTCAAAAGTAGGGGAACTTATAACACTGACTCGCCCCACTTTATTCCTTTTGGTATTACAAGTTCGTGCCAAATGAGTATTGTAGCCCAAACTCTTGTATTTCGTTACTTGACAGATAATCTGCGTCTGTTCCGTGTTATTGTGTACGAGTTGTAATCACAATAATAAACAATTGAGATTTATTGTAGAGAATAGCGAGGAGAATATAAATAGAAAAGTCATAATGAAGTTGTGTTTATTGCTGGTAAGTCAATAATTATAAAACGGTAATGGTTTTTTTGCTTATATTATTATTTAATTACTTCTCTTACATAATCATTATCTTTGGCTTAAAACCTCTCCTTTCATTTGGTGTACCGTCCGGAACACAACAACACGTTTGATGGCATTCGTATGAGTTAAAAGGCAGGTATCGTAGTTTTCCGATTTGGATCAAAGAACCAATCGACTTGAAAAAACTAAAAAAAAACGATACAAAACAAAAATAAGAGATGAATGATAATAATTCTACTTATGTTGCCACTAAGTTAAGGAACTTATTTAGAAATCTTTTCAATTTGGTAGATTATTAACAACTCGGGCCAATTTTTATTCAACAAAATTGGACAAAAAGCCATTGAAGAGTCATTTTACTTGTAGAACCACTTTATGTTATACCAATAATCCGAGTATCAGACATGATATTGAAAGTTGTTTCAAATCAAAAATGTATGAGATATTTTATTATTCTAAGAAATAAAGATATCTTATACAAGAACTTAGCGTTTTAAGATTTTCTGTTCAATTTTAGAATTTTCAGTAGTACTCAAAAATAAAATTTGTTAAAAAATTAAATTGCTTTATTTAGGAAAAATGTGAGGCTACTATGGGAAAATGCAGTTTCGTATTTAGCTTTTTACTGTATGACAAAAGATCGACTACAAACAGCCATTTGCAGCAACCACTTTGCATATTTCGAGAACATTCCACGGTAATTTATCAACGCTCTCGACCACGTACGAATCAAGTGGAATGTACCTAGAACGATCATTGTAATTTGTTAGAGTGCTACCGTTTCTTTGTGATCTAGGAAATCCAGTTCCTTTTAGTTATATCGTGATGTACTGAGACTTAAATCCCTAAAAAATAAAAAGTGGTGCACCAAGATGAAACTTTTCAAGACAGCGTAATATTAATCTGGTATGCTTTTCACACCAGTGTTATAAATATAAAATAGAGCGTATATTGCAATTAACTTTACAGACAAAAAGATCTTAAGATTTATTTTTATCTATCTTATAGAATCCAATCTAAAAACAGAATGATAACAAAAATTATACACAAAATATCATTCAAAAACATACAATACAAAATTGATTCCCATAATAAAACCAAGGTTCAAATCTTCGGTATAACCGATCTAAAGCCTTAGTTACTGTCAACAAACGACATAGCAACAGCTTCGAATGATAACTTCGAGTACGCAGAGTTCACTTGCCTATTTGTTGTTCAAACATAGCTATCAATACATGGTTACTTAACACAAATATTTGCTGAGCACACGTGAATGTACGACAATGTTGCTGAGCAAACTAAACGTGCAGCTTCTCATATCGAAAACAAACGGTGTTGAGTGTACTGGAAAAAATATTGGAACGATTTCAAGGTTTGCGGGGTTCGTGTTGACTAGTGACTCTTTTTGTGGATTTGAGTGAAATTTGGATTTTATACCAGTAAGTACCTGTTGCCTGCGTGGTTGTCAGTTAACGCAGCAAAAAGTAGCGTAAAGCCCTTTCTTGGATTTCAACCTTCAACTTCATATCAATTTTCATCACAAATGGTTCAAACCCACTATGGCAAATACCTATATCGAGGGTATAGTGTTAAAACCCAATAAGTGCCAAAAAATCAAAAATCGTTTTATTAAAAAATCTTAATGCATTTTTTACGCTCTTTCCAGTGGTATAATCCAATAAGTGGAATTCGCAGTAGAAAGAAAAGTACTTGAGGTAATAACCCAATAAAGTGACCGTGTTTAGTCAAAATTTAAAATCTCAAACCCTATAAAGTGTGTTATCTTGATAAATAATATTTTTATTTCACGCTCAAACCATATAAAGCTATTTATTGGTATTGAGTGTTCAATGATTTCAACTAAAATTACTCAACGGCATAAAGGCAATAACCACTATTTGTATTTATCGGGTTTTAGCTTTACATACGTAGGTTAGAAAACAAACAAAACCAAAAGCTAAATCAAAACAAATGTGTTTGTCGGGTTTTATTGTACGATTATATTTCAAAAGAAACAATTTATGTTTAGTTATATGGTATTCGCTCACTTCGTCAACTAACTTTCTTCAAACTTCGTTGGGAGAAGAACCCAATAAATTTGACTGAATGAATTTGACCTATCAACTTTTTGCGCTACCTGTTGTCAGTTTGCACGCGCATACTGTTTACGCCAATTGTTTTCGAAATTCTTCTGTTTAGTCTTTGTGTTTGCTACGATCGGTGATCGAGGAAGAAAATTAGTGCAACTAGCTTGCATTAATCCGCTGATACCAGGTAAAGTGAGCTAAATCCAAATATTTAATTTGTTTTTCTTTTTCGGCTTTTACGAGGTTCTCGTCATGGGGTATAAGTGATATCAACAATCATTGTTTGATGCTCTAATCGGTCTATCACCACTATATCAGGCTTATTGGCTACAATAGTCCTGTCAGTAATGATAGATCGATCCCAGTACTATGTGACACGACCATTTTCGAGAACTGGGTCGGGAACATACCTGTAGTACGGTACCTCAAATTCCACAAGTTGGTATTTCAAAGCAAGCTGCTGGTGGATAATCCTGGCCACTTGGTTATGTCTATGCAAGTATTCACCGTTAGCAAGACGAGAACAACCCGAAACTATATGCCTTAAGGATTCACCCGGACAGTGACATGCCCGACAAATGTCAACTGTGCCATCCTTTATGATATACTTCGGTTGTTGTTTGTCATGATAACTTCATCCATAATTGCACATACAAACCCTTCAGTTTCTCCGAAGAGGTCACCGAAGCTTAGCGAAGCCACGGACGCTAGGAAATCTACTTCGGGCCCATGGAGGGTCCGATAACAGCGTCAGTGTAGCTTAGTAGTCCTTGCTTTGCCATACATCCTTGCGGTTCTTGACACTTAGTACGACAGGTTTGCGCCAGTTCTCCTTGCTTAAGGAGAGCGGTGTGAGGCTCTTATCCACTACCACCACATCTCGATGCATCCCTACGTCAACTTGGAGGAATTACTCCCTGAGGTTACATACCTCGCGATTATGGAGGGTCTTAGCATTCAAAAAGCCTCGACCCCCACATTTTCGCGGAATAATAACCTCATTACCGATGACCGTGGGTGGTGCATTCGATTTGCAGTTAGTAGTGTGCGGACTCTCCTATCCAAGGCGTCTAACTCAATCTGAGTCCACTTGAGTGTACCAAAGGAGTACATCAACACTGGCATGACCCAACCATTAAAGGCACGCACCGCACCTTGTTACCTCCTGACACAGGACTTTTCAGTACTTTGTGCAGGCTGCCAAAGAAACGTGTCTGTAATGATTGTTTTATGTCAGCAACGTTGATGCCTAACGCCTCTGACATACCCAAGTATTTGTAGGTCTCCGTTTCAGAGAGCAACCTTAGGTTTATAGAATCCGAGAGCTGTATGCCCTGGGATTTCATAATCCCGCCTCGTTTTACATGCATGACTGCACATTTGTCAACACCAAATTCCATTCTAATGAAATTACTGAAGCTTTCAGTGATCTTCAGTAACTTCAATAGTTGGAATTTATAAGAAGCAAATAGTTTAAGGTCGTCCATGTATAACAAGTGGGAGATGACCCGGCCCCCTCTCCGCAACGAATAGCGTAGCCCTAAATTATTATTTTAAATAGACGTTTTCAGACTGATTTCTAAAATTTTTATAACTGATATTTTATTTTGAAACTAGAGAAGGATGAAAAATATAAGAAAAGCGTTGTAAAGTTTCTGATGATAAGAAGTTACAGAATTAATTTTAGAATGTTATTTTTAGTTTCTCATTTTTTGTAGGTAAGTACTAAAATGAGTATAAGAATATAGCTTTTTAAAATGAATATTATGTTTTTTTCTCAAGCAGAATATGTTTATAACCTAAAATTTGACCGAATCAAATTAAAATTATATAGATTTAATCTCATATTACGCTTTGTTTAACCCAAGTCAAATCGCATTAACGAATCAAACACCGTAATTGTCGCATAATACGTTGTTGACAAATTAAGTTAGTCTGAATATAGAAAAAATGTATCAACGAATTAAGCGGAAAAAAGGCCGTTATTGCGAAATCTCGTACTGTACCGTAAAAAACTCTTAATAAGTCTAAACTATACACATTTTTATACCTTTAAACTAAAAATTATATTCATAATATAAAAAATCTACACACAGCGGTGATTTTCATTTTGAAAACTTTGAAGCTAAATATCTCAATTTGACCCAGGTGTCGCTTAATCTGATATTCCATAACTACGTCCAATTACATTCCGGTCAGTTACCAATTAGCATTGCTAAAAAGTAGGATCTACAAAATATGTGCGAAAAACTAATCATATCAGAAGAACTCCACGCATGGATACGTGGTATGAAGACGTACACCAAGCCAACAGCCTTCGAAAGAATAATTTACCATGTTTTCTTTTCTGTTTCTTAAAATAAACCATTTATTAAAGTAATGTTTAATTATAATATGTTTAATTTCTTTTGACCTAAAACCCAATAAGTCGGTACCCTTCGCCACTTTACACTTATTTATGATAAAATGGACCACCTTGGAAAATTAATAATACTGTTATAAACTAATTCAATGTATACACTTTTACCACAAATACTCATTATAACGATATTATTTGAATAGAATAGGTATTTTTGTCCTTAAAACTTAAATATTGAATATCTCGAAAGTGACAATTTCATACTTATTGGGTTTGAGCACTATACCCTCGATATGACTTTTGCAAAGTTATAATTATGTTTTTTTTTTTTAATTATTGTACGACACCATTGGCATACGGTGAAGGAAAACATCATGAAGGAACCTGAATTCCAAAAACTGGATTTTCCAATCAACAACCCGCAAGAGACCAAGCGTGGGTATCAATGCTCGTGCCTTCTCTATATGAGAAGAGGCCTGTTCCCACTGCTGGAGTGGGACATTTTTCTTCTTCTTCTTCTTCTTCTTAGCGAGTCGATCAATAGCAGTCAATTTTCCCCAGACCAGTACTCAGCCACGCAAACAGCCTTGTCCGTGGCTGTGTACAGGTGTCCCACGAGGACAAGTATTAATATATATATTGTTAAAGTCCAGAAACTGTGTTTAATTAATAGTTTCCCGTCTAGATATTTCTCGCAAGGAATTACGTGTCAGTTAAAGGTTTACTGAAAAGAAAGAAACGTTAAAATAAGTGGGTAGGTTTAATACAATAAGCTCACGACTGTGGATTGGAATCTTTTCATATCACAGCCCACTCAGATTGTAAGTAAATCCGTAAATCCAGTTGTTATCCTCTTTTCTCGAGTATCTCAAAAATGATATAACACTAGTTTTTTCTCTCGACTTCAGTATTCATAGATATACCAACTATTGATTTTCTTTGTAAATATAAAATGGAAAACATTAAAACTTATTTAATGTCCATAAACGCGTATGTTTTGCACTAAAAAAAATATAATAATTAATATAAACACTTCTGGGATTCGAAGTTCAAGCAGAAAAAAAAAACGTTTGTATTGTAAAATCACGAGGCTGTTTAATATAACAGCTAAGTTACAAAAACCTTTAATAAAAAAATAAAAATCACCCTATTCTGTATATTTTACCCATTTACAACTCCATCGAATAAAATTGTTGCACAACCTATTAAAGAACTTTCCATACATAAGTTACCGTAGAGAGACAGAGATAGCGCCACAATTGCCAGTCGGTGTGCAATAATATCAGTTACATCACATCATACCGACTTGAGACCTAAGTGTTCCTATTACACTTTCCATCAACTTTCCACGGTATGGAGCCGACTAAAGGCGCCTTATTCTGATCAAGTTCTGTTTTTCTCTTCAGATTAAATACTCTTAAGTTTACCCGTTATTTGTCAAACAGGATCACGCTATGCGCAATTGTATCATATGTATAGAAATCGTATTAGCCGTTTTCAAGCTGTTGGGCTTTCATTTTTACCGGATTTAGCTTCAACTGTATTTAACGTGGCCTGACTGCTTATATGACCTAATATCAGTATCCGGCTTGTATCTTAGTATTTATTTAGTCTAATTTGAATTCATTTATCTGCTAGTGTTTGCTGCTGCCGAACTGCTTTATGTCGAACTTCTCATAACTAGTGCTTAAAACAACTTTTATAGATGTTAAAACTTAGCTCTTTACTCGTTACTGTCGATATAAAGATCTAGAATACCTAAGAGTATTTATACTGAAGACTGTAAAAATAATTATCAACAAAAAGAAAAAACCTGAAGAAATATTTTTAAAAAATATTGCTTCGTAGCAATTATCTTTACTGGAAAATTAATTAAGATACCTAGTTTAGCCAGCAATTTTTGCTATTCAGAATATCTGTAGATATCAAGGTAACGACACAGACTTTTTCTAGAATTTCTCGCTACTAAGAGCTATTGAGAACCCTAATTGATAGGTACCTAATATGGTTGCCATTGAACACGTAATTAGCATCGAGTGTTTTTATTTCTTAAAAATAATATTGCGATTAAAATGTAGGTATAAACCCACTATACCTTTTTTTTAAATAAAATATTTTTTATTGCCTACGTCCAATTTCAAATAATATTATGTTACTGAGATAATATTATAATATTTTACAAAGAGTCACATTAAAAAGTTTTTTTCAGAACGTATAGTATATTATGAAAGAAAATTAAGTACTGACATGAGTACTGAACTGACTACTGACATGTAGCATACGTGTACCTATATAGCTTTTGCGTTTAACAATTCCTAATCACAGTGAAACTACTGAGAACTATACAACAACGAAAAAAGCTTACTCAGAGTTAAATTAAAAGGGGTTAAATTGACAATATTGTATCTCGTATTAGTATTTAACTCTGAGATGAAAAAATAAACCGGTCTTCTGCAAGCGGGCCTAACTTTACCATAAATGTTCCAACAAAATGTAAACAACAACTGAATGTCTTCAGAATAAGGCTTCGGAGGAAACATCGCTAAAGTGCATTCTCATCGTTCCCATCTTTTGTGTTAAGCGGGACTACACTAACAACTGTTGGTGCGCGCATGCGTACACCACACGCGATACCTCTGAGGAAAATGTTCCACCAAAAATATTTGGCAACAAAGTCTAGACGTGACTAAAAGAAACCGTGTTTCGTTACACGTAGGTATTATAAGCTTTTGTTACTAGGCGTTCTATTTGATGTGTTGCCAGTATTTCTCATATTGTTGTGTGTACCTATAGAGTCATTTTAGTACCACAGACTTCAATGAAATTATTATGGGGCCACCTCTGTGGTACCCTATCGATGACAAGTAGATAATAGGTATAAAATAATGAGATCGGAAAATCATTCTGGTACTTCAAGTACCTATTTACTAACAAGCTCGAACGTACATGTGTGTGGGTTTAAACTTCAAAGTAAATTGATGCTACTTCTTGTTGATATTAGAATTAGATTAGGTTGTTGATATTAGGATTAGATAAATATAAGCCCTCTTTCTCTCATTTTCAATTTTGCGTGCCCGGCAGGTTCTGCAATGATCTCATAGTTTTAAGTTACCATACATTTTTCACATTGTGGAATGCAAATAAATATTGAAATACTTACTACTCTCTGACTTACTTGCGCCTTTCTTAAACCTTAATACTATTGATGAACCACAACAAAAGATACGAATAGCCGAGTGGTATAGGTCACCATGCCAATTACCACTGCGCGACGTACTGCGGATTCTATCCCCGCATGGGACAAACATTTATTCCTATTAGTTTATGTGAACTGAATGTTTGTGAAATCCCTTCGATTTAATGATCTAATTCACTGGCACGGGAGTCGTTTTCATTAGAAAAAAATAACTACGACCTCTAACTGTCAATCCATTCCCAGTTTGAAATTCCCATCTCAATCATTTCACGTAACACGTCGACTGCCACACTATAAATTGACACAAACGCCGCCGTGACGAAGCGACGGTCTGACAGACTAGTTCCAACAGTGAACATAAAAACTTCTGTACAGGTAGTACCTACCTACACTACCCTACCAATCTACCTACACTGGACGTTGAACATTGACACGCATTCGATTTTGTTGAACCAACCCTTCATACCTACGAATTTCATCTTCTGTCAGCAATTACTGAATTCACTTGACCAGTGCTTTGAATTAATTGTAATGAAGTGATATTATACACAAGATATGTTTCCTACATAGTTTCCGACAGCTGAAGTAATGTATGGAAGATAGGATAAGCACGTAAGTAAAAGAGATATCATTAAAAACTTCCTAATTAGGGGGTTTTCGAGTCCACAAAATTTGAGCGCTAATACCATGATTGACTCATTTTTATATAATAATCAAATATCATTTTTAAAAAGTTATTGTAAGTCATGATACCTACTTCAAATTAGTACTTAGACTGGCTGCAATAAATATGTAACAATTTTTTTTTACAGTCCATTTTCTACCAATGTAGCTACATTCATTTGATAGGTATTTTTTTGAAAACTGGAATTTATTCTATATTCATAATAACATAATACGACAGCTCAATAAAAACAGAAATGGGTATTAGTTTAGGCAATATTCAATCGCCTATCTAAACACAGTGGACTATCAGCATCAATGTAAACATCGTGTTCACAAATACGGCTAACGAACTCAATACGATCAAGCTATTTTATTGTGAATTTTTTGGTGTTAATAAAATGTTTTATGTAAATTCCCGACGGCCTAACAATGTGTCCGCGACCAGATACAATGAGCCTTATAAGCTAAAGGATTTATCATTCCAATACTGTAAATATTTTGGCATTTAGTACCTACTTAGTGCCACTTAGGTAAGTAGCACTTTTATTTAAAACCTATATTGTTAATTTAATTTTCAGCAATCTTTACTTCCTTTAGCATGCGGTCCACGGAAATTTTAATAAGTAGGTATAGTTGGTCAAAATCTGCACCGACTTCACATGTTTCCATAAATACCTGTGTGATTTAAAAAGTTATTTCAAGACAACTAAACGACATACAAAACATCATATAACCTAGTAAAAATTGTATTGTAAAAACCTATTTCACAAATTCAAATGTTAATATACTAATACCAAATTAATTATCTACGTTTATTTATTAGTCAAGCACAATCAGCATAATAAACTACGCATATTATTTTGGGCAGTAATTACTACCTAATAAAACCTCAAAATAATTTAGGTACGTATATTATTATAGATATATTATCATGGAAACCGCGGCATTGAATGCATTTGCGGCCAACTAAATAGTAATGAGCTTCTAAATATTATCCATTCAGCAGAACTAAAAATAATTGCTATATTTAAGCTTGTAGCAGTGTTTTAGCTGTATTTAACAATAATTGAAAATCAGGAATTTATTAAATTATATTTTGGCGTAAAGATTGAAAAATATAATTATGATGTAGAATCTGGTATTAACTCATAGTAAGTAGTTTTACTTTACTTTAAATTCTTACAATAACAAAATAATAATAAGACATCAAGCCATAATGGCCCCGATTTTGTTAAAACGACACGAAACTTATTTTAGACCATTGGTATCTTTTTCACTTGTACACAATTAGAAAAGGACAGACGAAAATTCAAGCTGTCAAATTTAGTTTCGACTAAAATTCTCATACAAATCTACCGAGACGCAGAAACACATAAGACACAGTGATATTCAAGGCGAAAACTGGTTTGACATTTCTGAGTCAGTTGTTATCTGTCTTTTTCTCACGCTGTATGTTAGTAAAAGATAGCAATGGTTTAATTTTGATTTAGTTAGCGTATAAGTGAATAGGTGCCAATGACGACAATAATGACTTAAATCAATACAAAATCAATCTATTAACTACACTATCTATTACTATCACTTAAACCGTATACATCAGCTAACTTCCTGAAAACAAAGATCACAAAAAAATATATCCAAGAAGAAGATATTCGATAAGGAATTAACGTAATCCTAACATACCAATAAACGGGCGTAATGTATCACTAGCAATAAAGAGAAGAAAGCTGTTAGTGTACAAATAACGAAATAAAATATTCAATGGCCTGGAAACGAGCACACATTATTTGTGCCTAACGTCGCTTGCTTTAACACCGAAAAAAAATACGCCTTGGACACACGACTCTATAGAGCGGAGGACTTCGTGTTTAGAATTTAGAAGTTTTATTCTTTAAATATTTTTATTTGTCTTGACTTAAATACAATTTTGTAGTATTCATAAATAATGTTTCGTAGTAATCTATTTAATGTACTATATATCTCTCTATAATATATCTACCTACTGAGATATTTCTTGTCGCCAAGCAGAGAATAAGAAACAAGCACTGTTGCCGCGCGTGCTCTAACAGACAACCTAGGGATTATGTTAAGAACTTTCAAATTGCTAAACTTAATGGTTTCTTCAGTGAAATGTTTTATTGGTTTTGTAATATATGCATGCAACGTTATTTCATACTAGCTGTTACCGGCGGCTCCGCCCGCTTGGGCGTCGGTTATTGCGGCATGTTTATCCCATACCAAATTTCATCCAAATCGGTTCAAAGAGTTAGCCTTAAACGTCTCACAACGTTAACGAGTTACTTTTACTATTTATAATATTAGAATGGATTAGAACAACATATTTATCCATATACATAAAGCTTAACCTCCTTAGACGGGAACAAAAAAATTGCTATAAAAAAAAAACCAAATTAATGACAATACATCAACCACAAAATGATATTTTTCTAGAAAATTAGAAGGAACAGAACAAACCAAGTATTAAGGGCTTATCTAGAGCTCTTTATTTTCCTACACTTATCTGAAAATGTCCTGAACCTATGTATTTCGTGCCAGTTTCTCTAGTTACACCGTGGTATGTAACACCCATAAGCCAGGAGCGTGAAATAACAACAGAATGGTCGTTAGCCGCGCCCGCGGTCCGAAACGATACTACTTTTTTCATTACCTACGCAACCTTTCGGTGGCCACGAAACATACGATTTTAATAAATTAGAATGAAGTCAGAGTTAATGTGATATTATGAAAGAATATAGAGAACATAGTATGACGTGTGGAAGGAGTAAAGGTCTTTTGCCTTGCAGAGGGACAAATTAAACTAAAAAAAATTAAATACTTGAATAGTTTTGCTAAACCTTACTGTTTTCGGTAGCAATCAAACACACAAAAGCGTCAGCGATTTTGGAAATATGAAAAATAAATCAAGTTAATTTCATCATAGGTATAGAATTTTTCAAACGTACGAAGTTTGATATTAATGTGTAACATTCACATTGACGACCTCCGTGGTCGAGTGGCGTACACACCGGTTTTCAAGGTGTCGCCAGCTCTAAGGTCCCGGGTTCGATCCCCGGCCGGGTGAATGTAGAAAACCACTTTTCTACATTGTGTCGGGTCTGGGTGTTTGTGGTACCTTCGTTGTCTCTGAATTCCATAACACAAGTGCTTTAGCTACTTACTTTGGGTTCAGAGCAATGTATGTGATGTTGTCCACATTTATTATTTATTTATTCGCTTAAACATTAAAAATCGTTATGTTTGTAACATTCCAAATATTATAGCCACATTAATTTTAACCCTTATATGTTCAGCAAATATAGTATCGTAACAAATACTCCGCTGGTTTTAAGGCCCCGCGCTAAGTGCTAAACTGTCGCAGCTATTTTATTGTCGCGCCACACAACGGCAACTTAACACTCTTGTTTGCAACTTACCGTTCAGTTTAACTTTTTTTGTTGCCACTTACGATTTGTTGCTTCCAAAGTAATTCGTAATGCCGATATTGGGAAAGTTTTTAAGTGCTAAAGTTGTGTGCGGACAATTATAGGTGTTTGTGCTTAATGTTCGTGAGTTTTTAATAGGTATTTCGTATTTTAGGAGCCTTTTAAGCCTTTTTGTTTTAAAAGCAAACTGGTTTCATCGACAGAGAAGAAAATAGTTTGAAGTTTCGCTATACTACTTTTACTAATCTATATCTGTCTTAAGCACAGAATACCGAATTTCTCAACTATCCGTATATCAACTTAATAATACTTAAGAGATAAGGTTTTGTAAAATTTATGATTAGGGAAGATTAAGTATGAAAAGTCAAAATCTAATTAATCCGTCGTAAATAATAAGTAGATAAAGGGAATCTAATTTCAAGAGTAGGGGCTAATGACGACATGCTTGCTCACTAAAATGCACTAAATTGTGACGTCATGCGATATTTCAAATCAATGTATTGTTGTCAGTTTTTAGTTCCGTAAAATAATAAAAAATACGTGTCTAATATTGTTTTATAATCTATCTGATTGACATTAAAAACAACATTAGACATCTACCTCATACAAGTCATAAAATATAAAATCTTTAAGTCCAACAATATACACAACTACACACGAAGTATTTATAAAAGCACACCATTCATATCACCAAGAAGAACAAGTTTCAAAAGCCTCAAATCAAATATAAAGCAAAACTATCCAATACGTAACACAATAGCAACAAAATATTCATAAAAATCTCGATACAACCGCTGAGAACATATCAATTTTCTATAAAATCTTTATATGTATTGTGTAAAAGGAACTTTACGGTGCACATCCTGCTTTGTGGATCCCGGTGCGCTTTCCCAGAAAAGGAGATGAGTTTTATTTTTATTTTAAAATGGCGGATGTTATGGCGAGCCTTTCGCTAAGATTTGATTGAAAATCGTGTGAAAGTGTCGTATAAAAATATTTTATATTTATCATTTACTTTGTTGTTTACATTGTTTAGATAAAAATAAGTTTTAACCTTAGGAATACATGAGTAAACTATAGAGCGCGCCTAAAGAGTATGAACTGTAGGCACTAGTATGAACATGCAAAATTGAAAAATTACTGTCAACACCACAGGTCAACACAGAGCGCACCGTTTTATTAAAACTATCTCAAAACATAATATTAACTTAATAATATCGGAACCGTCGATATCTTCGCATAAACGTCTGTTGTCGCACGAAAAATCAGTAAACGAGCGCAGTACATTTAGCTTAAAATTTGCTTACCCTTGGCATAGGGTGCTACTAGTGATGCGCACGCTCTATGCTTGTCTATGTTTACTCTAAGGTTTAAACATTACACTGATAACTTAACAGACAAAATACTGAACAGGCAGAAAACAGGAAGAAACGATAAAACCACTTAAAATCTGGCCTAACATCAGCCCAGAAAGCATTATAATTCTTAACATTAATATGTTTATATTACAATAACACAAACCATAACACCTAATTACCGACTGAACAATAATCTCCCCTGTGGCGGTAATCATTAGCCCGTGACATCATCGCTTAAGGGAGCGTAGAGCGTCGTCCTGTCATCGCAACACAAACACAATATGACAGACCCACTGCAATAGTATATTAATATGTTTGGAATGCTTTTCACTTGATAAAATCCGGGTCACGAGTAATTCACGTATATTTGGGTCGATAGATCCCGATATTTCGTATTTATTGTCAGCCTATAATTATGTCTTTCATTTATAAAGATCACATTGACATACCTAAAAGCATGTACATTTATAAATTTTATCCAAAAGGGAAAAACTAGTTTTAAAAAGTTAATTTTTAGACATATAGTTAGGGATATTAACGGTTTACTGATCACATTTTCGGAACCGCGAGTCGAACTCTGGACACCGCCGCCCCGCCGCGGCAGCTCATGATTAAGAAACGCGTAAATATTTATGAAAACTCCTTACGATAGATATTATAAACAATTTTAAGTCTCTTTTCTTAGTTACTGTACATTCTAGAAAATAACATGTGAAGTATTATGGGAAGAATAAAATATTTCGTCCTATTCTCTATTTATTCGGCCATTTTAAACAAACAAATACTTTTAGGGTAACAATCAAAAGCGATTTTACTCAAAACCGACCAAATTTAGAATATACAAAAGATCTCTGAATGTTCCGAAATAGATGATACAGCGGACGTAGCAGTGACAATTTTAATCTCCAGTGACCAACAGAATATATTTTTCCAATTACCTACAGCTGAAACTGGCTAAATTCGTCACTCACAATTAGCTTTTGATGCTTAGAACTATTTCTGTCAACATGTAGAATATAAAGTGGAATATCACTGAAACTGTATCCTTTCTCGATGGATATTTTAGACAACGGAGTCTAAATTGCATGGCAAAGTGTTTGTTAGTCACAGTCAAAAATACATATTTTTTTAGCATGTTTTAAACCTGTAGGTGAAGTATAATAACTTTCGTGAGGAGTATTCATAATTATTTAATTAAAACAAAACGTTTTACTCACGCCTATTCTCGGGATCGCCCGACTAGTTTCAGACTCAATAGGAGTCCCTAAACATGAGCTTCGACTCGCGACACCACCGCTGCCGCGTAAATAATGACTGTAGATAAATAGTGCGTAATAATAAATGATTAAAAAAAATCTTCGTGCATAGTATAAATTGTAATGATACACACAGGATATAAAAACAAGATACCAACTTGAATATACCTACATACCTAGACTTACTAATGATGACTAACAACTAAAGACTTATTACACGTTAAATCCTTAATTACTAATTTGCTTTAAAACTACTCTACAACAAATAAAAAAATGTTGAATCAGTATTTAGTTCTGGTGAATGTGCTGATTTGATTTCCTCTTAAAATTATATAAATCATGCAATTTCACTTCCTACTATTACATCTGCACTTCAGCATTCCATTTCAGCGAACATTCGCCTGCAATCTTGATTCTTGCCACAGAACTGAAGCTTACAATGAGTAATACTTCCATGAATAGAGCGAACTAATTCATACACATATAGCCTATCGTGGGCGTTTCATTGTAAAGCAGCGGAAACTTAATATCCAGTAGAGATCGAGGGTCTATTGTTAGCTGCTCATCATGACGATATTGCGCCCCGTTGCCGTTCTGAAGATTAAATGCATTCAGCCTGGTGTCATTTCTGTTGGATATGTGTGATTGTAAATATAGATTAGTGATCGATTTCTTTGCGTGTGGTTGAAAGAGGTTTGTGTGATGTGCGTGTGCACAATTGCAGGCAATTATTTTGGGATATTTTTGAGTATGTTTTGCAATTTACTCGGCTCTTGAATGGAAATTTATAACAGGTGTAATGTGGCTAATGTCTAGTTTCGTAAACACTATTTCGTGTTTACAGAGAGTTACCAGGATACTTTTTATGTCTACACTACATATACTTACAATACATAGAAATCACAGCAAATGCGCAGTATTTTTCGTATCTAGTACTGATTGATTTGAAGGTCAAAAGTATCTAGTAGACTCCTACCAAGTACCTTCAAACACATTCTTGGCCAGTTTCTATATTCAAAATACGGTTCGTTCGCTTAGAATTCGGTAGAATTTTCTTTGTTTTGTGAGAAAATTCTACCGTCCGTTAGCAAAACGAAATGTTTTTTTTAATAATAGAACCAGGCATTAATCAACCACACAAGATAATTAATGTTTTTATTCATGCTTTTTTAATGTAAAATCCATCCTTTGACGTCACGAACACAGGCAGCTGGCCTATAATGATGGGAACAGGCAGCGTGACAGATATAGGCTTAGTTTACATCGCCCAGGATTATGTGCGTTCATGCGACAATTGTAATTCCAACTGCTATTAGATAATCTACATTGGACATGTGTCATTTTACAGTATTAATTTCGAGTATTAAAGCGTATTACTAGGTATTCCCCCGACTTTGATTGTGAAAATAATTTAATTTTGAAATGAAAAATAAACGATAAAAGATTTTTATTTGACAAATTATACTTTTATAAAAAAAATTGTTGAAATGTTGGACGTTTTAATAAAACAAAACTGTTTTGTAACATTAATATAACACTATTCTAAAAAGTTTGGTCAACCATTATACAGAATTGAACCGGATTTTATTTTTAATTACTTTTATGCACACTTGACGATAAAAATTGGTAAATCTGTTTCACTGGCATCAGCAGTCCAGCAAACATATTTTTTCCCAATTGAAACTCAGTTTCAATTATTTTCAACCAGCCACAATGAAAAGATCTCTCTGAAGAGAGACTCTTATTTTTAATTTATCAAAATTAATTGAGACAAACAACAAGAAAAAATACAAGTGATACGGGTGTTTCTAAATGAGTACTTACTTTAAAAAAAAGGATGATATCGCGATTCTTGTTTTAATCTGTAATACGATTACGAGATTTCTAAAATATTTTAAGGTTTGTAGAGTACAAGAGTAGAAGTATGTTAGGTATCTCAAACTATCTCAATCTATCAGTTTCTAAAAGAAAACCTAATATTATGATTTAATTACATTAAAGCAATAAAACAATGAACTTATTAATGTAAAAATAAAATATAAGGCAAGTATACCTATGTATTTAATTGTAAAATTTTAAAGAAGTCTGAATTTAAATGAAAAAGAAACGTTTTCTATGATAGCTCGTTTCAAATTAAAGTATATATTATTCATTTTGATAAAATATATGAAATATTTTTTTTATTCACGGAGTTTTATTTTATATTATTATCTTAAAAATCATATCCTGCTTTTAAATTATTTATTTTATAACATATTCTACAAAGTCATTGAAGGTTGTCTACATAATACGCATGTGACGTCACCCAGTACAGAAACAATTTAATATGAAATAACCACCATCTTGTAGAACTTGTCTCTTCCTATATTAATTGACTTCAAGTTATGTAACGAGATTTATAAACTAACCACAGAGTTTCTTAGAAGTACAGCCCCGTTGGTACAACAAAACTAGCTAGGCTTAACTTTGTTAGCCTCTGTAAAAGATTCACTCGATTATAAATGTGTTTTATTAGAACTTCAAGTAAGAAATATTATATAAATACGCATCTTCCTAAGCGCTTATTACACTTGGATGAAATTAGTAGTCTTAATTCAAAAGAATATAATGTACATCGTAGCATATAAGAATATGTTCGCATTCAGCAAGACTTAATGGAATTATACTTTACAAAATAATATACAGATCTTTATAAATCTATATAAATAAAATCCAATAAAATTTCGGGTCTATTTTTTCTTAAATAGTAGAGAAGTAGACGACTTATTTATGTTTACTGCCCGTCACATAAAAACAGTAGAAATGTTAATATTTCGTATTCTACCATTTTTAGTAACCAAAAACTCACAACGACAGTAGAGTAATCGTTATTTACTCCTAAACTTTAATTCAATTTATCTACTCAGTTAAAAATATCAAAAAATATCTGTTCAATATCTTTTTATTACCTACTAGCTGTCCCCCGCGACTTTGTCCGCGTGTTTTAGTTTCAACGGTTTTTTATTTTTGCAACATTTTTCATTTATGCTCCGCTCCTATTGGTCGTTGCGTGATGTTATATAGCCTATAGCCTTCCTCAATAAACGGACTATCCAATACAAAAAGAATTTTTCAATTCGAACCAGTAGTTCTTGAGATTAGCGCGTTCTAACAAACAAACAAACAAACTCTTCAGCTTCATAATATTAGTATAGATAACTGACAAACGTAATAATTTTTCATTTTTCATTTCCAGTCATCTACCTACTTTAAACCCATCTTTTAGCCTTCGAAATTGCAAACCGTTTTTATAGAACAACACTATCAGTGTCAGCGTAAGGACGTGAACGCACTGCAGGAGGCCATTGTCCGCAGCGGTGAGTGCTTTGTGCTCTGTACTTCCGTCACCATTCAATACGGTGACCAACCGTCCAAGTGTAAGAGGCAGCGGTGTCTAACAGTCTTTTTTTTTTCTTTTTTGGATGAGATTTAGCCTAAGCGCAGGCTGTGACTGCTTCACAGGACTTTTGGCGAGAACCTTAAGGGCCTCCAGCCAGAGCAATAGAAAAACTAACTACGTCAGCAACGTTCACTAAGGGCACCCCCTGTGGGGTTCGGACCTCGACTTAGTGCGTTGCTAACAATCTTAATAAGGCAAAAACAGCAAGGGAGGGCTGGATCTAAGTTTTTATTATTAAAGGACATATGTTTTTTTCCTAGTTTGGCCGGCCCGGGACATCTTGATCTAGGGACGGGGGGGTTTGTGTCTAACAGTCAAATAAATTATTGTCTATGAGCATAAATAATGTAGTATTAAGTAGCTTGTGTCATTGGTCCTTGTGCTCGAATTCTGTGTCGAGTGTTTTGTCACTAATTTTGTCACTTGTTAAATTCAATATAAGGCAAGGTAGTGCAGTGGTTGGGTAAGGTTAGGTTTGGTAAGTAGGTATTACCTATTGTGGTTTTTATTGAAATTGAAAAATCCATCGAGAATATCGCGGTTTGGAGAAGCTCTCTATTTTATGAGAAACCTACTAAAAGTAAATTACAATAAAAAAGTTAATTGATTTTTGTTAATAAAAGATTTAACAAAAATTTCTGATTTTTAACACAAAGAAATAATCTTAAAAATGTTTTGCCAGAATATCAGACAATTGCTTATGAAATAGTCCAATGGCATGATTCACACGATATGCTGATATCCCTTCTCTAATGAAATATGTATGGCTAACATGCTTTAAAACTGTACTGGTACACAATTATATAGTGGTTTATTCTCTATCGAGTTTATAGTATAAGTTTACTCTCCACCTTTAGTATATTTATGTTTACCTTGTTTTGTTAAATTTAAACAATATCAAGTGCTTTAAACTACTCGAAGAAAAATATAACAAACTTAAACAAATCATTAGTACGTATTAAAAAAAGCGGTCTTGTGAAAATCCCAAAACTGTGTCTACCACTATTCGATTTAGGAAACCCCTTTTCATCCGTCCATTATCAGTCGTGTGCGCGTAATAAACATGAAAATATAAAAAAAAAATACTGAATTCGGGGAAACAGACACTCCTCTTTTTTTCAATCGTTTCAAAATACTATAATCGTTTTTGGTCTATGCCAATATCGATATCCATAGAAATAGGTACCTCTATAAATACCTACTATGTAAATGCACTGCATAGAAAAATTGCTTTCCCGACTTTTGCGAATCCGGTTCTAACCTGCAAAAATTTTAAATAGAAACAGGACGATAGAACAGGACGTACAGACAGGGCGAACTAAAAACCAAAGTTACTCTAAGGTGAAACTAAAATGTGGTCAGCAGGCTTATTTACTAACCGCTTTAGAAAAAACACAGTTAACACAAATTTCGTATCGTCTTATGTCGATGATCAACTACGTTGTTGTAGACCTAGTAGGTCATCGACAGCATTTGCGCTTTTAACGTTATTTTTATCCAGTGAACATCGCTTGGGTTGTCAACTGGAGACTGGAGCTTTCCCATTATCATTGTTGCCTTTATCCTTTTAGTCTTGAGGAGCAGTATATTACACAGAAACTTTAAGCAGCATAGTCAATCACCAATTGCAATACACACTTTCAAAAAAAAAAATATAAAATATGTAATATAAATATATAATATTTTTACAATATACAAATACATATTGTATATTTTATGTTTTCTTCTCAAAAAGTGTGGCAAAGAGCAGTCTTTAGCCTGCAGTAAAACAATACAGGTTAAAGAGATAAACTGAACCAGTTAATACGTTACATAACTCAAACAATGCAGCAAGAGAAACGCAAACCGACACAAAGGACCTCGTCCTGTTACGCGAGTGTCCATCTGTCTCGTACTCTCGTCCAACCCTCAGAAATTTCAACGTGGACTTCGGACGGAATTTGAAATTCGGACTGCAAATATTAAGTTCACAATTCGGATTCTACTTGATTTTCTAATAGAATGCGTTGGTTTTTCAAGTTTTCTTTTTCGGTAGAGTTAGTGTAGTTATGATCTCAAAAAAAAGTATACAGTGTTATAGGACACCAAATCGCGGTTAAATGATATGGTCACACAATTCAACAGTATCAATTTAAACTTCATAGATAAAGGTTAAAAATACTGATATTTCTTAAGCTGGTCCTGATGTGCGTAAAGTTTATATTTATAAATACGACCTTATGGCATAAGCCGATTTAAAAATAAGATTTTTAATTCGGAAATCAACAGTTGTAACCTAATTCGAAAACCAATCACCAGGACGGGTGACAAAAAGAAAAAAAAACATGCGTGCGTACAAAGTACACATGTCAGAAGTGAAACTTCTTTTTGGCATTGCAATCTGAAAATGAAAAGTTATTTGAAATTAATATTTAATAATAAAAATAATTAAAGAGAATTATTAAAATAAATTTATTTTATATTGTTTGAAAAATAATATAGTCAAATCTCAGATGTTGAATATTAAATTAAAATTCCTCGTGATTTTTTGTAAATATTAAAAATACCTAATCCAATTTAAATATATACAAAATTTTTGTTAATTAATGATAACTCTAGAAATTCCAATTTTTAAATTAAAATTTCGTCAAAAGAATTTATGAAATATTGTTATTAGTATTTTATGCACAATGATTTATTGAAATCTCAAATGACGAATTGTAAATAAAAATGCCACGTGTTTTTTGTCAATATTAGAAATTATTAATTAAGTTTTGTTTTTGAATTCAAAATTTAGAAAAGCGAATTTATGAAATATTTTTATTTTATGGTAAATGATTTATTAAATTATCAAATGACGAGTGGCAAGTTGAAATACCACATGTTATTTGTAAATATTAAAACTACCTAACCTTCAAACCAATTATCATAAAAAATTGTAAATAAACAAAAAGATAACAGATATATTACTTACTTCGAATAATTGCTTGATACAGGACAACTTACAAATTTATTCACAAAGTTTTTTCACAAAGTTTTTCACAAAGTTTTTATTTATAAAATTCACTTACTGTTTATTCACTGTAGAAGTGCCTAATGATATTGTAAATATTACGCTATGCGACAGAAATGCCATCTAAAGTTCTAATAATTAACTAGTAAACGAATACACAACCAATAGGGCGTGTATTCTTTCTCGATATCCCGTATTCTCTCTCTCTCTTGTTCAATCTTTCTCACTATAGCTCTCTCCCACCTCACACTCCATAGCACTATGCGTGATACGACGTTCGCTCTGTCTCACTTTTTCTCTCAATCTTTCTCACTCGCTTGCTCCCTACTCTCACTCCACGGCTAGTTGCTTATGCTACGTTCGCCCTGTCTTACTCTCTCTCAATCGGTCTCGATCACTCTCTCTCTCTTTTCCGACACTTCCGTTGCATACCGGCGTGACGTTTCATCTGTAAAAATTTTACCCTCATGCGCCTAAAGAAGTTTCACTTCAAAAAAAAACAAATTCTAAAAACAGAATACAATATCTCACATACGCTATAAATTGAACTGACGAATATCGCAAAGCCGGGTCCACACGGGCTTAAATTACGCCGGCGGCGGCGGCTTGCACGTCGGCTCTTATCGAGCAGCTCTCTGTTCACAGTGCATAAATCACTTGCACGCCCTGATACAGTTGCCTCGTGTGCGCGCAGCCTAACATCTTCGTCGGTGACGTTAATCTTGTGTTATCAGCCAGCGTTGAAGGTATAGGAGGTAATTAGATGAAGTTAGGTATCGTTACTACTATTATAGCTTTCGTTCGACTTGCATACAATTTAAAAGAGTATAATATTTTAATAATTAAGATGGATCATTCATATTTTTTAGTTCAGATACTGTTGATAAAACTCATAGCATTAAAATCCTTTTCTTTAAAATGCATTAGATTTAAATGTATCAATTTAATATGTCTGGTAATTTATACTAGTAAACCAATATTTTACAATTAAATGACATCATTTTAATAAACTTTCATGGGTTGGAATTGAAATTTTTCGCCCGGTACAGAACTTAAATTTTTACGTCCAAATTCTTTAGATTTGGATCTTCATCGGACAGGGGAACGAACAATTCACTAATACGCAGAATTAAGACTTTGTTTTTGACGTTGCTTTACAAACTAGTTTTCCAAAAAAAATCCCATTTGCAAAAATTAAAATCTAACTAAATTAAAAATCAAATTTTGTAACTTCAGATTCAAAATCTTGTTTTAAAAGTTGAATTGCCTTGATTAGGACTCGTCACGCTCTGTCTCATAAGTTTTACAAGAGTACTAAGTATATTGGGAGTTTTGTTCTTAGTTGTTATGAAATTATCGAAGTAACGAAGGAAATCATTTTATTAATAATAACCTAAAAAAAAATTTTTTTTCATCACATCACACGTTACTTACAAATTTCAAAATATAATAGTTCAAAAAAGTCTGTTTATTTATTGCTATATGAATAATTTTATTTTTAACATTAAATTTATGTTTTAATTAAACTTTAAAACAATTGTGGAACACCAGAAAAATAAACAATACATCCCGAAACTAACAAGCGCCATCTATAATAAGATGCCAGTACTTTGATCAAATATTAAGACGACATGACAGAATGGACACAGTTGGGAATGGGTGCACTCAAAGCGAATTTTATATGTCCCGGGACGAATGTTAAACAGTCTCTCGGAGGACAGCACTGAGACGGCATCTCATATTTAAATTATTTGAAAGCGTCTTTATTTTTTGGTCTTTTTACTTCAGTTCTACTTTACCGGAATTTTAGTGCACATTTTATCTTTTTTATTTTAATATATAGGTTTAATTGAAAATATTTTTAGAATTTTAACGCAAAGGAAGAATTTTGAATTTTTGTTGTATTTTGTCATCATATTTTAAATGATACATATGTCTATTATTTTAAATGGAACCTGACGTATGATTACAAACAAGTAAAGTACTTATTTTAAATAATAAATAAGCTCCATCAACGTATCGTTTACATTATCAGGCAACCATAATTGCATTCTTAACTTACCGATAAACACTAGTAACAACAACTTAACCTAGGTGTAAACACTGCCACCATACCTCGCCTGTGGTCTTCGATCAGAAATAATATATAATTATAATATATAATACTTGTGGTTGTTCCATACGGCAACTCGATGCAAAGGTTGACGACCTCCGTGGTCGAGTGGCGTACAGCGGTTTTCAAGGTGTCGCCAGCTCTGAGGTTCCTGATTCGATCGCCGGACAGGTCAATGTAGAAAACCACTTTTTTTATTGTCTCGGGTCTGGGTGTTTGTAGTACCTTCGTTGTCTCTGATTCCATAACTCAAGTGCATTTAGCTACTTACTGTGGGATCACAACAATGATGATAATGATGTAATGTTCTCCACATTTATTTATTTCTATGCATGCTTTGATCACAATCTGACCCATAATTAATAATCATTTTAAGAATTAAAAATATGCCCGATAGAATATAACGCAAAACTGATTTAAGCGAAGCCAGGTGACATTTACATGTCATCCTTAAACTGCTATGATTAATGAAACGAACTTGTATCGTGTGAAACTTGAAATGATTTATTAGCATTTAACGTCTTTATGCTTAAAATAAAAAAAGGAAATATATTTTACGAGAGCCACACATTACACTTTTTTAGGACAATACTTTTTAATATAGTTAGTAGGTAAAGAAACTTATATTTTTGAAGAATAATAATATATCTTAACCTAAAAGGTTTTATTACAAAATGCTATAATAAAAATACACTTTATTACGAAAGGTTTTTAGATATTCCTCATAAAACAGAATCTTTAAAAGATATTAGAATAACACTATTCACCTAATTTTAATACGAAATAAGATTGTTTAAATAAGTTAATTAACGTACAAGCATCATATTCTAATAAAATATTAATTGTATTAACACGCGGCGCCTAGGTAATATAAAAGGACAGAAAATTTTATCGAAAAAGTTTCAACAATTTAAAAGCTACCCCTTAACATAAGCGTAACAGGGCTTAGTCGACACCCACGTCTGCTAAAACATAGCTTATGAATGAATAAAAAAATGGTTTCATATGCGGCACTTAAAATCGTATCAATCAATTCTGACTACGGCACCCGCGTCATATATTATCTAAGGCGGTACTTGGACGTCTTCCATTCGCAGATGTATCTTTTATCCTTTCTAGATGCGACTAAAAAGACCAATAATTATAAGTTTAATTTAAGGACCAAATTATTTGGTCCTTGAGTACAAAGTAATAAAATAGTTATTGAACAATTTTTATACGTCATAAATCGTTTGTTACATATTATAAGTAATTTAAGTCTTTTTTTTTTTATTTTAACCTCAGGTTATTATATCGTTAATTATTACTGTTTTGTTTGAAGTCATGTGTAATGTTTAGGTTCTAATATAAACTATAATAAAAAAAAACAAAACCTGAAAATCCTACTAAACCTTCTGACCTAGACTTCTGATGTGTTTTTTTTATTGAAATAACACTTCCAGAAATCTCTATTTCAACACATTCACAAATTTCCTTTTAACCTTATCTTTGCGGGCGTCGAAATCAGTTTACACCTTAACTGTATCTGAACAAAATCTAAATTTCTCTATCTGAACCGCAAAATAAAGTTTGTAAAACAGTTAATGCCTTCAATACTGTCTCGAGAACGTATATTTTGGCTGTTAGCAAAATGTTAGCAATTTGGGCACGTTGGCATTGCTACTGATCTGCTGTAACCTTCGATAAATGATAATATGTTTTTTACTAGTTTCCCTATCTTGAAAGTTTTGTGAAGCCACAGACCAAATAAAAACGAATATAAAACAAAAAGCGATTGGGTTTCGTTTTTTATTAATTTGTATAATTGATATATACTTCTATATACTAATATATAACTCAGAAATTATTGGACTGATTTAAAAAAAAAAATTCAGTGTTGGGTAGCCCATTTATTGAAGAAGGCTATAAGGTATAATATAACATTACGCTGCTACTAAAAGTAGCGGAGCATAAATGAAAAACCGTTGAAACTGAAACACACGGACAAAGTCGCGGGGGACAGCTAGTATTGTATGTTTTTTCGTGTTTGAAATTGTCGGTACTATTTATTAAGTAGAATTTTTATGTGGTCTGTAAAAAAGGCATGGAAATCCATTGCTTATTTTATCCCACCAACAGATGCTGAACATCCATTGAAGCAATGTATCACCAAATCTGACAAAACGAGCTTAACTTTTGCTTATTTGCAAAACTTCGAAAAAACTCACGTAAATTCTATTTTCGATATTTTGTTTCCCAATTTCATACCGTAACGGCCAATTATGACACAAATGTGTTTTCCGTGTTTTCGGAAAGTTTTTTTGTTGTGTTTCCAAAGACCTAAAATAGTCCGATTAGGTAGATCAAGTTAACCAACTAACGTATTATCTCAGTTTTAGTGAAATAAATAGCACACAGTAAAGCGTAATCAATATAGTACTATTATTGCAATGAGGCAAGCACAGTGTTTTTTTTAAATCAAATGATTAAACTTACGAACTTAGTACCTTTCTCAAATAACATAGTCATACCAACTTAAATAACTAAAAACAATGTAAACGTCTATTATAGAACTATGGAAACCACATAAGAATATGTTTTAAAACCACACTAGTACCCTTGCTCTTTAAATAATTTTAATTCCAATGCAAAATTGATATGAGTTTAGCAGACACGTGATTCAGTTTTCTAAAAAAACAATATTGTCAATGGATCCTTTCATCGACAGTTTTTTTTTTGTATTGTGTTTTGTTTGTGTGCCTGCTAAATAAATAACAATTTTGCATTGGCATTGTATTGGAATTGAAATTCATTTTGGAGTAATCTCGAGAAGCGTAGGCCAATATCAGGCGATTCCATTGTCATGTAAGTATATCTCTTTTTTCACGGGCTATCCTCAGTATTGAGAATACCCGGTCCTTTGAAAGGCTTACGTGGGGACACAGGTCCAACACGCAGTGGCCTTGTTGAGAATTTTACTCTAAACTGGGATGGGGCATCTACTAGGGTCCATCCACCTCTGCTCTATGGAAGAACAGATATGAATGGTTCAAAGTAGATACAGAGCTATTGTAAATTATGAATGGAAAGTAAAAATTTAGGCTATGTGTAGGTAAATATTAGTGGATTGGTTATTAGAACTAAATCGGAAAACTATGGCACCTGCCTTCTAACACATGTTAATGCAATCAAATAGGCAGGTGGTGACTCGCCAGCTCACCGGATGGGCCCCCCAACATAACCGCCACGATAGGCAGCAGGAGGCAACACCAGTGCGAGCGGCTAGGGGTGTCGAGCGGTGCGGCCCCGATTTCACCATCGCGGGTCACAGTAGCGGACCCGGAAAGGGTTTCCTCGCTATTACGCCATTAGACACTTCCACCCCCGAGCATATAGCTCTAGCGACCCCTCTCTAGCCAGCCAGTTAAGGCAAGAAAGAGCTGGGAGCCCTCCTAAGGAGTGACTCCCTGGAGCACTCAGGTCCGTTGTGTCGCCACTCACAAACAGCTCGCCACAAGCTGCCCTGCGGATGTATGCTCCTACATAGACCTTAAGATACATTTTTTATTTATATCTCAAAGTTGGAAAAAGCAAGTTAATATGCCCTCAGGTATTGCGTTATTCTCATGATGAGGTAACGGCTTGCCCCGAGGGGTTTAAGTATATTATTATTATGTAAGTACTTGATACTAATTCGTGCATACCTACCCATATGGTAATAATTAAGTAAATGGAGCCATTTGTAATAAATACTTACCGCGCCACCCAAAAAACAAGACAAAAAAGTGATAAACTTGTGGTCTAGGCTAAATGGTTAACTTGGTCTTCACATAAATACTTTCAAATATATTTATGGTAATGTCATGTGACATGTCATGTGTCATAATTTCTCCGTTCAAATTTTTATTCAACATTTGTTTGTTATTGTTATTTCCTAACAAACATTTTGTATTTAAGTAATATTTCGTTGACGTTGGAATAATAAGAATGTGTGAATAAGATTTTACAAATGGATTGCATCCTTTTGGAAATTGATTGCAATATTTAATACATATTTACATGTTGTACGAAGCTGGACCGACGTGATTACATCAAAGAAACTACACGATAAAAAAATGGCTACAGCTCCAAATGAGAAATATTTTGAGAAAATTACACGTTACCATTATTATTTCTTTTTTCTCATTTATTTAACAAAATTACCTATATTCTGGCATGTCCTGAGTTTGATATTTACATCGCCACCTATGGAGTACACTTGTAAAGGACCTACGGAGGGACACAACACGTGTCCTTGTGAAATCATTGAGTGGAATAGAACTGTGTTCACGGAGACCATGCAGACTAAGTTCGACATGGTTTGTGAGAAGAAGTGGATGGTGAGCTTCACACAGAGTATGCTGTATGTGGGCACTCTGTTTGGAGCTTTCTCATTTGGGTTTTTGTCTGATCGGTTAGTTTTATCATTGCTATACACCAAGAACAACCTTCCTAATGCAGTAACCATTTACAGTTACAAAGATTTTTTTTTTAATGTACATTGGTCATGTATTCAATCGGTGTTTCATCTGCTTCATTTCAGGCCGTATCGCCCCAAACAGAATTTATAAGTCTTGTATTTCGTCATACAATAAAAGTCAATTTTAGCATAGCCAACGCTACCTTTTAATCAAGCAGACTATAATGCAATTAACAACGATATCTCACTGGCAAAAGAGGCGTGTCATATAAAATTATTTTAAAATATTGATGAATGTTGACATGCATTTCCAATTAATTACGATAAGCACCTAGGCGATTACCTTGTAAACTGGAAATGACTATCAAAGTGATTTATAACATGAAATCATCTCATAATAAACACAAACACTTCAATTATTGTTAATGGGCTTAATTGTGTTATTTAAGTCAGTTTTATAAAAAAAAAAAAAAAAAAAAAAAAAACAATATTTTTAGAAGTAATCTGAATTTTTATATGATTAAGTGGAAGGAAATCTGAGGTATCCAGTGATAACTAATGCTCAACCTATGGAAACATGTACCTATTCAAATGCATTATCTTCGTTATAACTTCAAATAAATAATTATATTGCACGAAAAATATTACCATATAACATTTCTTCAGGTTCGGGCGTTTAAAGATGTTTGTGGCAAGCTGTTTGATGATCTCCGTGGCGGGGATTCTAGTGGTAATGATGCCGACAGCTTCCACGTTCATCTTCATGCGTTGCCTCGAGGGCGTGGGCGTCGGCGGCTCCATCGTCACCGGCTACGTGTTCCTCGTTGAGTTCTGCGGCACCAGCTACAGGGAAATGGTCACAGCCCTCTTCCACGTTCCAATCAACATAAGCCATTTGTCACTGGCCGGAGTATCCTACTTTATAAGGAATTGCGATCAGTTCCAGATGGCGTTGTCAATTCCAGTGTTTTTAATCGCCGCATTATATTGGCTCACATATGAATCCCCAAAATGGTTAATCGATACCGAAAATTATGCAAAGGCTACGCTTATAATGCAAAAGATTGCTAAATTGTAAGTATTTTTACCTTATTTTATCATTCTTATATTATAAACGGGAATGTGATTCCATCTGTTTTTCACCCGAATCCCACGCGAAATCGCAGGCAACAGCTAGTGTTCAATAATTTTGCACAAAAATGTACATATTATAAAAATTTATTTGTAGAACTTTGTCGCTAGTCGTTAATATCGTTTTAAACACATGACAATAAAGTCCAAATATTGAACAACAACTAATACTCAGAACAGCAATAATTAGCCTAGCACTAACACATACTTTTTAAGTTGTGCTGATTTTAACAAATGGATCAATGTTGAAATGAAACAAATATAGTGTATTGAATCAGGCATAAAATTTAAGTTTTTATTAATTTCAGCAATGGAGACTCGCCAGAAGCAATGAAATCTGAAATGGAAGCGTATTATGCATCTAGTACCAGACCTAAACTAACAAAAATAGGTTTCTGCCAAATCTTTAAGCACAGAAGACTGACAATGAACCTGGTGTGTATGTCCTTCATCTACTTTGTATGTGGCATGGGCTATTATGGAGTATCTCAGTATATTGGTAAGATGAGTGGCGACATTCATAAGAACGTGGCCATATCAGGAGCATTGCTCATACCTGGAACTATATGCTCTGCGTTTCTGCTGCAAAAACTAGGAAGAAGAACGTTTTTAATGTCAACAACTTTTCTATCTGGACTTTTCATGATCATAGTGATCCTTATCCCGCGTGATTTAGCTACGGCGAGAGTGCTCGTCGCATGTGTATGCAATTGTTTTTTCTTCATGTCATTCATCATAGTATTTTTGTACGGTGTGGAATTGTTTCCTACGTCTATAAGAAATTCTGTGTTAGGTTTTTTATCAGTTTTGTCCAGAGTGGGTCAGATCGCAGCCCCGCCGATCAATGCGTTGCCTGAAACTGTATCTGGTGCTATATTTGGAGCGATGGCTATAATGGGAGCGATATTATGTTATCCTTTACCAGAAACAAAAAATGTGGATCTTCCGACGTCTTTAGAAGATACAAAGAACTTACCTCGTAGGGTTTCTAGGGATACTTAAGTGCAAGAAACCTAACCTTAATAGCTTTTTCACCCAAATAAATTATTATTTAATGTTCCAGTAAATTTGTCTGATCAGGTTTATATTTCGTTATTGTATTTTATCTGCTATTTTTACATGTTTGTGTTTTAAATGAGATTTTATATCATTTTATGAGAAGTCTAATAAATTACAACTTAATATTGACGTGTTTTATCATGATGAACATTATAGTCATTTGAGCTAATTTAATCCAGGTAGGTAAGTAGTCTGTGGATTACTGGAATTTGAGGTTAATATTGTGAATAGAAGATGATATCAGTACGTTCATTCATAAAAAAAAACTACTTCTTACTAAATCACGGTATCTCAACATGGAAAATAATCCCAGTAAATCTGAAATAATGGGACGCAAAGGCATGACATAGAAGCCTTGTACATACCCGGACTGGCAATTTACAATAAAACAAAAGCATCCCGCGACACTGTTATTTTCAATAAGCTCCCTATGTACAGGATAATGAAAAAAGTTTTTATAACCGACAATACGGTAGAGCTAACTGGGATAAAGTATAATGTTTTTAACTTGTCCAATATGTAAGAATATTGTTTTATAGCCAGGATGTGAGGCTTTGTTTTTTTTTTCTCATATCGTCTAGCTAGGTTTTATTCTAACCATAGACGTTCAGTCTCATTTTCCCAATTTGGTATTTGGTGTGATTGATTGGGTGTAATTTTACTATATATCTTTTAATCAAAAGAAGTCCACTGGATTTCTGTAGGAAAGACACTCAATTCTGAGATGTACACCCGCGGTCTTAACGCACACGGTATTTGGACCTCATTATCTATCTTACATTTGTAATTAACATTACGCTACGACCTTTAGAGGTTTCTATCTAACTCAAATTATAAACATATAATACCGTCTTGTTATTAAGAGACCAATAAAGGCCCAGAAGTCTATTCAATTCATCATACCTCAAACCCAAATCAAATTCATTCACAAAATCAACCAATAAACATATAACAACCAAAATTTCAATCGCTCAATACACATTATCCAAATCACTGGCCTTTGATCTAAGCTTAACACTTAAGCCTACTAAATCTTAACCCGTGCTATTGTAAATCAATTTGGCCCATTATAATGGTGGTGGATGAGCCATAATCCCGTATGAGAGTATTACGGCTGGCCTGAGGGGTATGGGCAGTAAATTAGGCGAGTTGACCCGGAGTGGTAATGTACGACTGTGGGCCCCGCCTTCGAGAACATTAGCTGCAGTGAATTCGCGAATTTCGTGATAGTTACAGTGTTACGGTTTTGTTAAACAGTAAACTATCTTGCTAGTAGTGTAGTTTTACATTGTGCTGTGAAGTTACAATTTTCGAACCTTTGGCTTACAATTATCTATGCCTGGCGTGTTCAGATATCGAGTTCATATTTCAAGTAGAGGCTATAATTGTGATATACCTGCCTAGCCTTTTACAAAGCTATGTTGGGTTCGGCTGCCAGTCTTACTGGATTCAGCTGAATACTGTATTTTACTTAGAACGGCTGCCTTTCTACCTACCTTCACAACTCACTTTACTGGGTAACACCGTATCCCATGATAAGTCTGGTTGTCAGAGTTGGGACCAACGGTTTAACGTGCTTTCCGAGGCATGGAGGGATCTCTGTATGTTTTCAAATGGTCACCCATCCATAGACCCACCGTAGCGAGCTCAGCTTAACATTTATTATTGGTCAAACCTTTCACTAAGCCCCTCGCGTAATAATCGTGAATATATAAATAGAATACTAATGTAATATAAATAAAATAATTTGTATACTAAAATATGCAAGACTTACAGTATTCATGAAAAACAAACCTTCAAGATAGAAAATAAAATTGGGGACCTATTTAAGTTCGGTCACGTATTGTTTTAGAAATTTATTTATTTTTAAGGGAAGCTTTAGCTATAATTACTAGGTCGTTAGAAGATTCCGACGCAAGACCAGAATTCTAAATAATAGAAGAAATTACTTTGGTTGGTAAGAGTTAGTAGGCAATAACTTGAGTTTTATGAGATTTTAAGGTAAGTACCTTTAACTCTAGGATAATAACATAATATTGTATAAGCCGTTGTCTTGGGTGAGCGACGGGACGCGACACGTTACCACGCAACGCCACGGTATGCAAGCAATACTTCAATCGACCTGGTGTCCATGTGCTATTTTGTAGGCATTTGTGAGTGATAAACGCGGCTATCTCAGTTCATTATTGTATTAACCATAGGCATGGTTGTTACTCAAAAATTCATGTTTAAAAATAATGCCTAATTGAAAAGGAATAGGTTAGTTTAGAGAGTTGTTACTTCACACTTCGCCGCGTCACGTCGCAAACTTATTAAAGCGATAGCGTAGGATGTACACATACTACATACAACGACTGTTTGTCGTTTGTCGTTCACCTAGGACAACGGGTAAGTAGATTTATAACAAAAAACACAAAAGCAAATTTATAGTCTATAATATTATAAAGCTGAAGAGTTTGTTTGTTTGTTTGTTTGAACGCGCTAATCTTAGGAACTACTGGTTCGAATTGAATAATTCTTTTTGTGTTGGATATTCCGTTTATTGAGGAAGGCTATAGGCTATATAACATCACGCTACGACCAATAGGAGCGGAGCATAAATGAAAAATGTTGCAAAAATGAAAAACCGTTGAAACTAAAACACGCGAACAAAGTCGCGGGGGACAGCTAGTAATTGTGTATTTTTGGTCAGACTTTGTAGGTACAGAAAATACTTGAAACTAAATGCATAAAATATTTATATAAGACTCAAGAAGTTTTTTGACAAAAAAATATTCCCAAAAATTAAGTGCTCGTCTAAAATGTAAAGTAAAATATATTGCTTCGTCCTGCAACGTCTCAAGGGCCAACTTACAGAAATTGGGTTACACGAAGAAATAGGCCCCTCTCCAATCTGTCCCCTATTACCATGGCTCTATTCTGTTTACTACGAACAAGTACATCTTGTAATCTTTTTTTACTCGTTTACTGACTATTGTAGTTTTGGGAAAGTGTGTATTGAATTTGAGAAGGTTAAATGAAATAAGCAGAAAAAATAAACGATATGGACTGAAGAAAACATTAAGGAGACATTTTGAGAATCAGAGGGACCGATCAAATTTCATAGTAAAAATGGCAACATTAAAAAAAGTAATCTTAGGATCGATTAGTACTATATTAAAGCATTAATTAACAAGATTATTAAACCCCCTCAAAATAAAATTTACTTGGTTACTCAATTGGAGTTTGATCAATATCTAACTTTAATTGAAGATTAAGCTAATATTATGCGTAAGCCTTGTTTAGCAAGTTAAATTACTTAATAATATATATTATTATGTTCAAATATTAAGCGGAGAATGTACCCATAGATCATATTCATACAAGTTTACGACCATGTTCAAGTTGTAAGCTAGGGGCGTCCGTTACATGTCGGAAAGGTAAACCGCGGTGTGGCCACAGACCTCTAAATATTACACGGCTAGTTTATAACTAATTAAATTTAGGCCTTTTTGGTATAGAATGTGACCTTTTTTTGTTTTTTATTAAACCATTCAAATTGCTGTTTTCAGTCAAGAAAAAAAGCCGTTTAATTATTTCTTGAAAATTATGCATGCGATGCCTTTATTGATGTCTATTATTGCACTAGAAGATGAAATAGGTACTACTAAAATGAAGATTAACAATCTAGGCTTCGAGTCATAGGCTTAACATTGTATACGTTTATCGCTATTTACGGAAAAACTATGGTCATAGCAACTAAGTGTATTTTCAAACGTAATTCAGACTTTAATTACTGTTAACACGCCCACTGTACCGAAGGCAAACGCAGCAAGGCGGCGTGATGTACTAATATAATGAAACCACGACATGTGGCCCTAACTGACGTCATGTCAGACCAATGTCGGTCCAGAACCTCAATCCACGAAGTAAAAAAATATAGAAGGTTCACTCTGACATATATTAAAAAAAAGTAAAACAAAAATTGGTAGTTGTTTTACACACAACAATTAAGCTCTTAATTTTATAAGTTATCCTTATTGTCTTCGCAAACATTATTATTTACTAAAAAATAAATTTAAATCATAATGTACAAGAGACGTTTTAACGTGTGGTAAAAATAGTTGTAAAACATATTTTACTGATAAAATTACTTTAACAGTTTTATTACTTTAAACACTGCACAGTAACGTGTCGTCAGTGGGATGAGGGCTTAATTTTCTCTTCTGCCTTCTACACACTGAAATGTCCGATTTACATGAGATAGTAACATTCAGACCTTGAACTACTTAGACCCGAATCGTAACATAAAGCTTCTGTTTTATCTGCCTGAGCCAAACCTCAGGAATGTAATATTCAGATAGACCCTTTGTACGTTGTAAATCTTAGCTTAGTAGGTGTTAAGTATTATTGTGACAACTGGCAAATCAAACCTATTCGTTCAAGCCAAAGTCATTTAAAATACAGCTTTAATCACTCTATTTAAGGTACATTAAGTAAATCATGAAAATGTATTTTTAAATATTTTTATTATATTAAAACCAATAATTATTAAATACATCGCCTTAAAATAAGTACTAGTAGAATGAGATCGCCGAATTAATCTAATGTATTTCATTGTATATTAATTACTAATTTTATATTTAACAATCACTGGAGCCATTTTGTTAATATCGTTTATTTTAACGAAAAATAGTTGGTGACACAGATATATTAGTCAACCATTATCTTTTTAGCGAGCAATGGTTTAATAATTCGTGTAAATATTTCAGTTAAGAAAATACAAGACGAAAGAGCAACGGACAATGACGTGCCTAAATAACTGTGATACGACAATTTCAATATTGTCCACAGAAATCTTAGAATAATCTAGAAGACAAACTACTTCATAATCAGCTACAACCCACTGTACATAAGAATTATATTATTGGTTTTGTTAATGGATATAAGTCTGTCAATCACAAAGTGGATATAAATATGGCAAGGTCAAGCTACTACGAGCTGATAGCAACGCCTACAAGCACTTAACCGATGAAACAAAGTTTATAACAGGATTTGAGTGAAAACAATCTACGTAATTTAGAATCTTTAGTATTAAATTATAAAGAACAAAATTAGGTCACGTGAAAATTTAATCTAACATTTCTAAAGCTTTGAGAAATATTAGATTAATTACAGAATAAGAAATAGTAGTTACTGACACTAATTCAAAGCTGAATGAAAGTATATTTGAGAAAAGTGACAATGTAAGTTTCGAAGAATAACTACCAAATAATAAGACGGACGTACAAGTATTAGTTACTAGGCCTTTCTGAATAATGTTACCTGTGAAAGTACAGCCGTTGTAGCAAGTGATATTACTACAAGCTTCAACGATGATAGAAATCGCTTAAATCACATTAAATGTTTGAACATGACATTTCATTTCAATGAGTCACGTGACTTAGACTTGTCGCTTCCATACATTTGAGCGATTCGATCAGCGTTTACGCTTCTAGAAGTTTTTTTTTTTTTTTTTTTTTTGGATGAGGTCTACTGCAGTTAGCCTGAGCGCAGGCTTTGACTGCTTCACCGGACTTTTGGCGAGAACCGTAAGGCCTCCAGCCAGAGCAAGTAAAATAAACTAACTACGTCAGCAACGTTCACTAAGGGCACCCCCTGCGGGGTTCGGACCTCGACTTAGTGCGTTGCTGACTATCTTAATAACGCTTCTAGAAGTTAGACTTGGCTATAAGAGAGGTTCACCCTAGGTGTGTGAACTTTCAAATCTCTACAGGCGTGACGCGTGAGTTTTTCCAATGACGATTATCAACAAAATGACTCCAGTGCTCACAATAATAGTTACTAAATTGACACAAACATTATCAACTAATCCACGGTGATCAGCCCACTTTCCCTGACCACTTGCTCCGTCGACACCGGGTTTAAGAACACTGAAATTAATTGTACGAAATTGAATATATAAAACACTTCTAATAATGTAGCTGTGATGAAACATAACAAAAATATGTCTAGGGGTCAACACTTAAGAGAAAGAGTTGCTTATTACTGAAGTTAGTTAACTGATATTACTTTACAAAATGAAACTTAACATTTTTGAGACGCTTTGGACATAACTTATTTTTAACTTTTTCATTTGGATGAAAAACTTTTAATAAAATCTCAAAACTTTATAATTATTATTATAATATTATATTTATAATCATTGTATTTTTAAACGAGTACGAATTGAATCTTTGCGTTTTTTGTCGTTATACAAAATAAAACTATGACCTCTATATCGGTTATAAAAACGATTGGTACCAAAAATTCAACAAACATGGAAAAAATATCGAATGTCAGTACTATTACCATAAAGCTCTTACGGCTACAGTATTGAAATTCGAGTTTTCTTTTCATTTGTTTTTATCAATAGTTTTTGTAATGACGTATGGATATAGATGGAGGGGTTAACAAGATTGCTAGTAATGTGAATTACATCCACATTGCTTAACATTTTTATAAAAAAAAAAAATAGAAAAAAAAAAAGAAAAGAAGACATAGTTTTCGTTTATACAACGACGAAATACTCACCTTGTATGTGTTACCTACTATGAATTCATACTACAAACGTCAAGTAGACAAAAATAAGGTGAATTAACTTATCCAACTTTTACGGTACCAGGCAATACGAAACATTATGAAGTTTTTAAACATTTATGATTTTTAATTCATACAATTAGACGTAAAAGTTTGTTGACTTGCCAAGAAAAATATGTAGAACACTTACTTGTACTTCCGGTAAATAAGTCTTGGTCAGGTATGATGCTCGCGGCCGCAATCGCTGCTTCGTCCAACACAATCACCTGTAATGCATAACCAACTAATATAGCGGACACATGACACATACCAATACGGTGCATTTTAGTCTTGTATAAATTATTTATTTATGTACACAGAATATACAAAGAACACAAACATCTTAGAAAGTAGGTACAAAGGTACTGCTTATTTCTTGCGAAATTTTGCCCGCGACAGAACACATTAAAGAAGAAACAGAAATTATGTGTAAGGTATTAAAGCTAAACATACAAATATATGTTAATACATAAAACATAATGTATATTAACACAAAAATAAATACATATTATGTTTATGTAAAGATAACACTTTATAGAGTAATTAATAATTAAAAAAAAAAATGTCCCGTTTTTTTTTTCTTTTTATAATCGTCGCTGACCCTTTTAAACCAGGGTTTTGAATTTTGAAATTGTTTCAACGTTCCTACAAGTAAGTGAGTATGATGATAGAAATGTTTTCCTTTTCGGTATCAAAACCCGCAGTAGGTTGTTCTCCTAACTTTATTTACATTAGTAGGTCTTTCAGGGAGACAGTTACAAGCTGATTTTATTCCAAACATAAGTAACCGTAGATAAAACACTTTTATAATAAAATTCTAAACATAGCTTATTTATTAAACAAGGTCACGTCAGCATTGAGAATGTATGAGCCTTTTGATGGAGCGTTTTTGTCTAAGGCTTAAGTTATAAAAACATGTATTGTGTTATGAGATTCTTTCAAGTTATTGTTATGTAATAACTTAGCAACATCTGAAAACAATTCCACGTAAAAGTTACTTTAATATTTAACGATTTCTTTTTACTTTTTATGTAAGTTTATTTTACTGGTGATTTTTAATTTCTATGATATTACAATATAATTGTCCTAGAGGACTTTTATATGTACCATACATACATACATCAGCAAATCTGGGTACACTTTCTCTGTAGGAAACCCAAATCTTCTGATGTAAAATCAGTCATAGGACATCACCAACATATACAAAGATTCATATTTCTTTACAAAAATTATAATATAGGTAGGTATTTAATAAGAGCTCTTACATTTACCTTAGGGAAGCCAATAACCCTGGTCTTCTCTACCACTTCGGCAGTCTTCTTGTCATCGAACATGGGGCTCCTGAGGGGCAGCAGGTCTATCGCGTTGGCTGCTAAAGACCAAAGATGTCCGGCGCCCTGCGGAGCTCTCGCCCCCTTCCGGAAGTGAGGGTTGATGGACAAGTTGTGCCGCACAGAGTTCTTCCAGCGCTCGTCGTTCGCTTTGTAGAATGGAAAGCGATCACTGTAAGAACGAAATTATGTAATTTAATAGAAAATTTTATTGTTCTCTAGGACTAGAACTAATTCCCCGCTAAAGAAAAGATCTGCTGTGGGTTGATTGGTATTATTTTTATTTATATATCAGTAAGTTATTTGTTGACACAAATTATCTAAAACAAATCCAAAGTTTAGATATTGGAATCTATAGCCTTCAGCTATCCGTCAGTGAGGTGTACAGTGCTCAACTGACGAATATTAATATCATATCCCTAGATTTATTTTCCTACTTAGACATAAGAATTTGAATTATTTATATGGCGCTTGCAAGAACAACGATCAAAAGAAGTTATTAATTTCGGCCGTAAGGTAACTTTTATTATGTCACCTTGCTTTTTATCTTGCTTTTACACCTCAAAGATTTATACATATAACTACTTGGAGTTATGAATAAAGATTAATTATACCCAATACACAAATAACGAATCCTGTAATACTCATATCATAAGTTCTCAAAAGCTTTATATAAAACTTTTTTTCTATATACTGCCTACAATCTAGGGTATTTTTAATAGTTTTTGTTTTATTTTTTGTCGCACTGAATACAAAATTACAACCACCCATTACTTCACAAGGTTCTACGCCTTCCCTTTGACGTTGAAGCATTGATTTCGAAAACAGTTTCACACATGTGATAATGCAAAATCGTTGATTGAATTAACAAGCCCTGCTTATTGACATACAGTAGCCTTTTTATTCTTAAAAGTGCTAAAAGGACTCTGCAGTCAATAGACATCTCCAGCACGAGATGCTGGTTCGACGGTCAAAGTTTTAATATCCGTAAGAAATTTCCAGAAATACAATTAGATTTGTGATTTTCAATAGACTTCTCCAAAATTTTAACAATTATTGTGTATACGAACAAAATGGGTATTCGGATTGCGTGTATACTACTTAAATATTAAACTCTAGTTTGTTCTAGAAAAACTTTAAGTGACGACCAAGACCTAGTTCGTGGATTAGAGTTTAGGTATTCTGAATTCTTCTTAACAGATTGCAATAAAATAAAACAAAACTACAACCAAAATGGGATATTTTTTGCAACTATCATTTTATAATTACGTTGAGATATTCTTATATTTCAACGTAGACATTTTTCTCAAATATTCAATAAGGATGCGCTATTTTACAAGTTGAACTACAATTTAATCTGACGTTTGCATTGTGTACCTCTACTCTATACATACATCACGAATATATTAGACTCGCTTTAAATTACGAACACCAAAACAAAAACAAAAGCTACAAATCAGATTTCACAACACAAGTCGAATTTCCTAGAAAACCAATCACACATCACCGAAACTCGAACAGTTTTTGAAATAACCAATGATGCAGCACTAAATTCCTATTTAAAATCATGTCCACATTCAAATGTGGATATCACCGTAAAATATAGCACCTGCTTTTCGTCAGATGGTGTAATGTTTACAGGGGACACTGGAGCACGCGAGCTCTGTAGCTAGGGCGCTCGTCCCGGCGCCGCCTGGCACTGTGATCGATTGCTAAGCGATGCGAGACCGACGCATAGTTGGTTGATATTGGAATCTTCTGTGTAGGTTTGTTTTGCACCTGCTTATTTTATTTAGGAATAAGAATGTAAACAGCGGTATTAGGTTTAGCTATTTTAAGCTTTACGCAAAATCGTTAAGGCTGATTATACAATAAAGTAGCACAATTGTTATTTTATCTGATTTATTATTGTATGAATTAGCATTAAAATTGTTTTTGTAAGTGAAACTTAATAGTGATTTCACTGCGTCAAGAATAAAAGGTTATACCTTAAGTAAAAAAAACTGCTTTAATAAATAATTTTGTGAAAATAATTTAGTATCTTTTTTTAATTTTTAAACATCAAAGTACTAAAGTAAAAGTACTAAAGTAAAAAAGTAATGTAGACTAGTACAACGTAAAAAACAAAAGACTCAGAATATTAAACTGTCAGTATTCAAAATAGGAAGCTGAAGGAAAAAGCTTACAAATATCTTGGTGGGATATTATAATTATGTAACAGTCAAAAGGTAAGAGGTTCATTGAACTGTCTTACGTTGAGTTACTAAAGGTAATCAAAAGACCTTTCCCTTGAATGTTTATGTAATACGCAATATAAGATGGGAGCAGCGATCATCGAAACAATCCATGTATAATACCTTTAATTTTAGTTATAGAAATTATAATACAGAAAAATAATAATTAAACAAATAAATAGTAATTTCATTTTATGCGTAGAAGTAGCTATGTTTGTCATACTTAATGGCCGCTGTGAGCCCGTTAATGGTTTTAACCAATTGCGAATTCCTTCATTAAAACCTTTATTATTAACATCACCAGCCATTATGGGCCCTTTGCATCAAGATATTGCAATTTAAATATAGCAACAATAAACCTTACTACTTTAAAAAAAATGGTTATTAATGTCAAAGTGTTACCTCTGATTAGCTGTTTACAAAATGTTAATGAGTACACAAATAAAATAAACATGATTTTTCCAGACACGTATGAAAAGCAAGCAATGTTTGTATTATTTACATAGTAAATCCTTTGATCTCTTTATTCTAATTATATAGGTATATAAATCTTTTGATCAACCTGTTCTGAACCAAAAGAATCCATCAATTTAAGCTCACCAATAACACAATTCGCGTATGATTTACAAAACCCTATAATCATCAAACCATTGTGTAATCACCGGCGATATAATTACGCTATCAGCAATTCGTTGACGTGGTTAACAGCGGGATTGCGATGCCTATCGGAGCGTGACCGAGGGGCGCGTTATTAATTTACTATCGCGATAATGTTTATACTACCGTTTAGGGGAGCTTTGTGATTCCATGTAATCTGTTCGATTAGCGATGTTTGTTGTATTGCTTTCACATGACACTTGCCACTTCGAGTTTTGTAAGCAGAGTTATGTATGCATAGATTTTATGTGTTGAAATTTAGGGAGCACGGTTTTAAAACCAAGCTCTAACTAAAAGAAAATGAAGACTAAATTTATAATGTTAATACAGTAAAAAATATATTTATCCTAAATCACGGTGCCGCATTACAACTTAGGGAGTAGGAATGGCTGAAAATCGGCGCTGTGACGGGTCGTGCTCGTCTCGGTACAGCATTAGCTGAGCCATCTCCTTTTGCTACTGTCTTCTTCAGACTGATATTTAATAATATGTACCGTGTTCTTAGTTAAGTAACAATCTTTTTATTATTATTTTTTTCAAGTAGAAAATAAGTCGTAAAGAATATGGCCACGAGGTCACGACGGAGCCAAATGAAGAACAAGGAGCGCAGTGACCAAGCGATTCGACTGCTGCGCTATGGGTTACGGTATCAATCCTTGCATGGAATGTTTTAATTTTAGTACGAATTTTGAAAGGAATAAGGAATGGAATGTTTGACGTTATATACGATGTTAATAATTGTATTTCAATAATATGTCTATTCTAAAGTCGACACATACAAGTTCATCACCAAGAGGTTTGTATACAGTGACAATCAATTCAATTCGATTATTAATCTATAATACGCTACACAAAACAGTTAACAATGAAACTGGAAATTACGTAATTATAATACGATTGAATGAAATTGACGAGGCTCACCTAATGGTACCAAGTAACATCGGAGCGATTCCTTTTGTTAGGATAATTAGATATTAGGCTATTGTGCTGTAGAAAAAAAAGGTTATTTCAAATTTATATTAGTATAAGTATAAAAAACACGGTTATTCGAATAAGGGTTTATTAAGCTAAACTTCAGAAAGAGCTATTCATTATATGTAGTACTTATTTAATTAGCTATCTGCAAAATCTAACCAGCAATCCTTAGCGCAAAAGGACAAACAATTTAGCTCTAAGATTCATCAGGGTGCATCATAAAGTCATTGAAATCTTGTATTTATTATCTTAATACATTCAGAAGCCGTATAATTATGCAACACACCTCTTACTATATATAACCTTTAAGAAATCAAGCAAATTATGCATTCATATTTAAATGTCTATGGTGAATCAGCAAATACAATTTTTGTCATGTGTAAGACTTCGCCTATAATAAGCAAGTAAAACATTTGCGTCGTCGAAATATTTTGTCGCAGTAAGAATCTTCCGTTTAAAGTGCCGCATAGTTTTATATAAGTTCTGACGTATATGGCGACAGCATCATACGTTTTCAAGTCCCAAATAAAAAGATATTCAATGGTGAAGAGTTTACTTGTTTACTTTATTCGAAACTGTGTATTGTAAAATATAAAAACAGAGAAATTAGTTAGCTATAAGTATAATTTTATTCAGAAAATTAAAATCGTTTAGGAGTTATTGATTACTATGACTATAAATAAACTAAAACTAACTAACTACAAACTTAATTTGAAACGACCTTTTAATACCAAATTTCTGGGTATTTTTAAAGAAAACCAATGTACGCTGAGTCTTCTTCTATTGAAAAACGCAAATTGCGGCTAATAATATCCTCAATGCAAACAATGTTTCTTCTATTAGATTCTATGTATAGGAAATAGTCAACGAAATACTAACAAGGTGTGATAAAATTACTAATATAAATAAAGTTTTACTCACGAAATCCATTGATATATAGCAGACACTGTCAATTCTCCATTTTCTCTCAAAGCTTTTTCTATCAACTCAGGATACGTATACGGTGGCTTTTTCAGAGCTGGTGGCGTTTCTAGGACTTCCACCTTCGGTTCTTTGACCACAGGCTCGTCATCCGGCACTTTGATGTTTACGAAATCGTCCAATCTGAAGTTTAGAAGCCATGCGAGGCTGGCACAGTCGTTGTCGTCCTCTGAAGGACTTTTGGAGCATTTTCTTCGTCTCCATTTCGACCTGTCACCTACTCTAGCCGCCATTTTGGTTGGGTACGATTGGCAGCCACGACCGCACTGATGCCGTTCGAAATTCGAACGTCAGTGTGGTGTTTCGTGCCAGCCCGTGCTATCTCTGCTTCGTTTGTAATCTCTTTGGGGTGCATGGAGGTGGTATATCACTTTTTATTGGAAAAAGTTTTTATTATAAGTTTTTTTTAAATTGCATTATTTTATGATAGTTGTTGCAAAATTAAACAGAATATTATTTTTGTAAAATGAGTTTTTTGACGTGATAAATTGTTAATTATTTCAGTGCAGTTCATTTAAATAATATGAAAATATAAATTGTAATGGTCTAGTTTCTGTATTTTAGTAACAAACTATGTGAAACGGTAGCGTGTTCGATACCTGCGCGCGACTGATGTGTTTGAGTAAGTGTGGCAGTTTTTTTTCTCATACAAAGTTATAAATAAATTGTTCTTGTTTTTATTAATATTTCGTATTTAATTAACTTACAACTTAATGAAGCACCACAAACACCAACAAATAAGTAATCTCGTGTGTATAACCTTTCAAGAGCAAAGTTTATGATACCAATATTATTTCTTAGAATCGCTTGTTTGTTCTGTAGTAATACCTCCTAATATAATAAATTAATTAATAAGCATCGGCAATAAATTAATTGGAATAGAATACACATTTACTTATATAACAAAACCTTTAATTCCCGAAGATTAAATAATTTAGAATTTCGTTAGAATTGTAAAAAGGAAACGACTTCCATAAAATTTACATGTAACCTTTGAGATAAACTTTATTGATTACAAAAAATATATATCAAAAATAAATATATATCGCGTAACAAATACCTATATAAAAAAAACATACAGTCGAATTAAGAACCTCCTCCTTTTTGAAGTTGGCTAAGTAAAATACTAAAAGCTTTTTTTTAACAAGGCATCTTCTACTCTAACTATGCTTAAGTTAACAAAATGTAATAATCACCTAAAATACAATTTATTTTCAATAGCCATCCTCTCGTCATGTTTTCTTAAAATAATTGTTTTCTGATTCAATGTAATGTTTGCTCAGTACCGCGCAGTTGTTTGTATTACCTTTTGTTCAGATATTGTTACTTTTTCACGCGATTCAGTTTTGTTTGCGAACGCAAATAGATGGATATTTATTGAGGATTAGAATTTATTTGAGCTTGATTTAGAAATGGGGATGTTTTGTTATGTTTGTGTCGCTATTGAGCGGGGATTGTTATTGTTTCTTAGATTATCGGTATTTTAATTGAAGATTTTTACGTCAGGAAAGTACTGTGTATACTTTGTATTAGTTTTCTCTCGTATGTTTAATATAATTAAGTTTTTCACAGATTTTCATTGCTCTATTTTCATATTTAGGCCTGTTGGTTTAGCGGTGACCCTGACTGCTAAGCTGGAGGTCTGGTTCGATTCCCACTTATAAAATATGTTTATGTGATGATCATGATTGTTTGTTCTGTGTCTCGGTGTAATTTATCTATAATATGTAACATGTGTGTATTAAGAAATATATTAGTATGTTTATCAGTTGTCTGGTTGCTATAAAACAGGCTCTGCCTCGTTTGGGATCAGGTAGCCGTGTGTGAGTGGTCCCAAGATAGCAACATAAATATCCCCAAAACGTTATGGCGCTGCGCGAAAAACTTTGCCATAGCTGCTTTATAAATAAGTTAAGGGTAGTTACTACATTGATTGACACCATGACTGAAAGCTAGGTTGAATATTTATTCCCTCAAAGATTTCCTGCAATTCCCAGATATGAATTATTTGCACTGAGCGATATTTCATGTCTGTCATTCCATACTACGAAAAGTAATTTACTAAAACTATTTAACTTTCAAATAAATTGTTTGCGAATACCATTATCGTACAACTTTTGCACAGCCATGCAATTTTGATACTATTAATCTGAATAGCTTTATTTTTTGAACAATTATTTTATAAATAGTATTTAATGAAAATAACAGACTAGAATGAAATATATAAATATTATTTTAATATAATTAATTGGAGACAACATCACCTACCTACATAGTTTTGAACCCAAAGTAAGTAGCTAAAGCACTTGTGTTATGAAATCAGAGACAACGAAGGTTCTAGAAACACCCATACCCGTGACAATGTAGAAAAGTCCGGGGATCCAACCCGCGATCTCAGAGCCAGCGACACCTTGAAAACCGGTGTGAACGCCACTCGACCATGTAAGCCGTCAATAAAATTATTATAATTATTTTGTTATCTATTTTTGTGTGGAACTGTTATCCTGAGCGAAGAGAGAGTACATACGTATTGTATACACCTTTGTGTTATTAGACAAACTATATTCCAAATATGTCACATGTTATATGGGAAATCAAAAAGCACAATTTTTATCTCTAACTAGCCGTCACCGAATTCGTGTCTTATATTTCTCGCAATAATGATGTTGTATTTTCAATTACCACTACGTTTCTCGTCCAAATTATTCGTTTCAGGGCACGAAAACTAAGTAAACGAGCATATAGAATCACAGCCTTTTGATTCACATCAGATAACAGGTCGCAATTAAATTATCGCCATGGACATCGCTTTTTCATCTCGCACGGTGCGTACACATTTTAAATTCAATTACTTTTTCCAATTTACACGGATAGCTACGAATTTCTCGCAATAAGCGTTCCCGGATTGATTTGTTACGTGTGATCAATGCTTTTGTTTTTCGTTTCATTATTGCTGTTAAATGTTTGCTGTTTTGGTTTCGAGAGCTTTTTTGTTGCGTTTTGTTATGTAGGCTTTTAGCCTGCTAGGAAGAATGTTGTGGAACGACGAGATTTTTTATTTAAAGTATGACAATATAAAATAATATTTTAATTAAATATTAAATATTAAGTAATGACTGGTGTGTAGGTATAAATTGGTAAAAAAGTAAGTAGGTATATTTCATAGCGTAAAATGTTTAGCCCTCGTCCTTTAAGCTAAGCAACAGCCAAAAGACATTTAATAAAAAAAAGAAAACTTTTTATTTCAAGAAAGTAACCCTGCCGGTTTGACTGTCTGTTACCCTTTCACGGATAAACCGCTGGACCGTTTTTTATGGAACTTTTTATGAGGTAAGCTTGGATCCTAATAGATGTCAGGCTACTTTTTACCGCGATAACAAACGTGAGTGTTTCGTGTTCCGCGGGCGGATCCGCGGGCATCAGCTAGCACTGTATATATTATTAGGTAAAACTGGCAGCATAATGAAACGTCATTAGCTAATAATAAGTTCTTCTTTACACTGACTTAAAAATCAGATATCTAATGAAAGAAAAATAATTTTCATTTGGGCACAACGCTTAATTTCTCATTAAAGAAACTCATTTAAGGCGTCAATCTCTAAAGGATCTTTAGTTCCCTTACCTTAGTAGTTTTTTATTTATTTTTTTCACTTTAATTTTAAACAGAGAGTTATGTTTAGTAAACATAGTAACAATTTTATTAATTTAAATCTTTGATATTTTAGGGTTCCGTACTCAAAGGGTGCCAACCTACCCTATTACTTAGCTACCGTTGTCCGTCCGTCCGTCTGTCAGAGGGTTGTATTTCATTACTCGTAATAGCTAGAGAATTGAAGTTTTCTTTTCTCGCTATAACAATAAATTATTAAAATAAATTGAAAAATAAAGGGGACACCATACGAGAAAAAAAAACACTCCTTTTTTTAAAAAAAACACAGGCCAAGTAAATACTTGGCCTGTGTTTTTTTTTATTTGTGACTACTTTATTATGTGCTCGTTCCCTGTCAAGGAGGCCTTTGCATTTACTCTGCACAGGGTAGTTATTGGGCAGTTGCATACAAGTACTATTTATTATTTTTACCTTGCATTTTAGTAAATTACTTGAACAAAAACAGATTTAAAATATATTTTACACATCTGTTCCATACTACAAAACTAATTTGTATCCAATTAGAAAAATAATTACAATCGCAGTATCGAAGTGGAACTACGTTGGTATTGGGGCAAGAAAAATAAAACGTTCGTGCAGAACCTAGTGAGATCCGATTTAATTCGATTACGAGTATCGCATTGAATCGTTTCGAATTGAATCGATTTCTAAGTGTTTCGATTTAATTGAAGCCCATGCTGTTCTCGCATCCGAATGCAATTATTTACCATTTACCGGCCGATGCCCGCAATTGTTATATATAAGTTATAATCAATGATGCCTCGTTTACACGATTTCTTGCTTTCTTATTCTGTAAGTTTAAATAACTGTGTATTTCAAAACTCCAGTAACATGTTTGTATATAATTATAAATAGCAATTTAGTTGAAAAGTTTTCCTTACTGCTAAGCATATAAGGGTGTTGTCAATATCCATGTTTCTACTCATATTGTGGTATTGGCTGTAGGTTAACAGGTACCTGTATATCTTGCAAACGAAGTCAGAGATAAACTGTCAATACGTTGAAATTGGCAATTTATGTCACGTCATTACCATGTCGTCAAGGCCAGCTCGATTTGACGATAAATATCTGTGTTTGATATGTTTATAAAGTTGCGTACCATTACCGATTTGTTAAAGGATTTAATTTTGATATAAAATGCACTAAGCAAATCTCAAAAATCAAAACCAAAATTCTAATGATTCGAATTTTCAAACACAAATCGAATGACAGTTACGATATATAGGTACCTACTATTACATACCTATACGACATAATAATTAATAGTTCTACGTAAATAAGGTTCATATCACGAAAAATATAAATAGCGACTCTAACTGCGACAAAATAAAGTGCAATTCAGCTTACATAAGTCCTTAATGCATAACGCGATATTTAACTAAAAATTGCCGCGCTTCTAACGCGGAACTCTAACTGGACGCTTGCGGGGACATAGCTATCTAGTAATAGAATTACATGAGACGCAACCTATTTGCCTGCCCGGGAGGCGCACCAGCTAACCTAAACCGCGGAGCCCACACGACGACTATTTCACCTGGGTATGTATAATTTAACTTTGAAATAAATTTTACACTGACTAGAAGAGTTGTTACATGATAAACCACAATGCCTCGTGTTAAAATCAAACTGGTGATAATGTACCTATTGTGTCTAAAAATAGTATTCCTTTTCTTTTTTCCTTTTTGATGTGAACGCAGCATAAGATGGGTTTCAGTCCTCATTGTCATCAAGTGGCTTTAGATTGCAGGAATCCATTAGGAGCAGATACTGGGAATTAATAGCGAATGGCCCCACTCGATTCACTACAGTTCCTTTTAGTGTTTACTTTTATTTTGGTATTTCTTTTTTTTTCTATATTTTTATTTTAGGTACACTTTTTACTTGGATTACGCTATGTTTTAATGGTGCTTTGGTAACTTATATTTTTCTATTCCATTCCCATTCAAAAAAATAAACTATGTAAGACGATGTTCTTATTATTAATACTCATTTGAAATTTCTCTAATGCTAAATAAAAAACAGTTTAGTTTAGTTTAGTTTAAAAATATTGTAAAACAAATTAGTCAAGCTTAAAATTAAATTTCACATCAATATACAAATTCGAAAACATCTACTCTGTACATCGCTGTACCCCTAACCTCATGAATAAACTGAAGATACTTGTGCAAGCCTTCAAAAACCTAATACTGTTAAAACAAAAAAACTATTTGAAGCTAGAAAACTTAAAATTAAATTTATAACTTTCGACGTTATTATATTTTCAATTTAAGTTTATATTACCATCAATTAGCATGATGAATTGCTGCAAAATTTCACAAAGTGCACTAGTAAGTCGGTCCAGGAAGACGCAGAGTGCATCTTAATTCGATTGACCACTCTTGAGGTAGGGGTAGGGGTAGGGTAAATGTTGCTCAAATGTTGCGCTTCCTACTAGTTGAGGACTGGATATCGTATTCAAGTCAATTATCGCCGAGTATATCGAGGTAAATATTTATGTTAGTAAATATATATACGTTAATAAAGATACCATCTGTATCAATAAGGTAATTTACATGATATTTGAAGTAAAAAGTCGAATTTCAAAAACTTACCATCTCATTTTAAATTTATAAGATACTATTGTTCTTATTTCATTTTATTGTTTGTATTGAATGTTTGTTCACCTAATGAAAGTTATTCTTATCACCTTAATAATTAAATACTACGTTACCTAAAAATTCTAACGTTTCATTGTACATGCAGTGTAAGCCTATAAGTAATTATTGTAACACCTATGAATGTATATAGTAGGTAGGAAGTCAGTAATGTATGTGTAAGCAATTGTTGGCTAACCTAAAATAAATAAATGTGATAATTATTTATTATTCAGTGTGAGATTCGCGCAGAACTTAGTCAAATGTAGACAGATATGGGTAATTTTGTGATTCGCCATAATATCGAAACCTAATACTGAATTAAGTATAATCAGATACTTTTAACGTAGTACAAAGAGACGTAACAAACTATCATTACTAGGCTTGCTACAGGTAGCTGATTTCGAATGTACTCATAATAGAATATTACCTCCATACTTTACTATTTCAATGTCAATAGAACTTCGAAAGCTCGCTCTAATCAAAGCCAGCCATCTTTTATTAGATACAATCGGGCTCAGACGAGGCGATGCTAGCAAGGATGCTCCATTAAAAGCCACGCTAAATGTTAGCTATTCAATTGACGATCGGTTGTCTGAATTCTAATCTGCCCAAGAGACTGTTTGTTAAAAGCTTTAGTTTTTCCCATAATGATCCATATCATCGACAAGAAACGTTTTATTTTTAGTTATTCAAGTTCAGCCTTATGTAACAATAAAAGAGGGGCAAAGAGTGAGTGTACTCATGTCATAATTCATGACTACCCCAACTACAACTATCAGCAAAGTGCATATTTATTCAAAGCAACAACAATGTTAATGAGCATAATATATATTACTGCTGTATAATAACTTTCATGAGGCGTATTCATAATTATTTAGGAATATAGACGGTTTACTCACGGCCTATTCTCGGGATCGCCCGACTAGGTTTAGCCTCAATAGTAGTCCTTAATCGTCGGTGTCGGTGACTTCGACTTGCGACACCGTAGCAACTACTCAGGCAATCCCGTGAGGTGATCGTGTGACTGAGTAAACCGTCATTATTCCTGAATATTTATTACTTCTGCCTGATAAAACTAGTATATAGTGATAAACTAGTATACTATTTTTGTACAAGAACCACAAAGTACCATAATCCAATTTAGATAGATATACCAATTTACATATATATAGAACACTGACCTGTCGGAAGATCTATCGTATGATTAGCAATTCCTGTAATAGTGTTGGTGACGTCACACGATCCATTGACCCAATATAAGGGCAGCTAAGTGTGAGCAATTCAACAGATACGATCCGTCGCCAGAAATTCAATTAGAGCGTGCATCAGCTAAAGTGGAGGACACGGAGTGACTTGCATTCTCGTCATTACGTGTTATTAGAATCGAATTGTAGGAATACCAAGGATACCTGACTGTAATCAAGGCAAGGAAGAAACGGTGAAGACCAAAGAAAATTTGAATGTGTTGGAAGAAATTTTTACTGCAGTTCTTAAGAATAAGGAACATTCTAGTGACGATGACAGAAGCTTAAATGCTACAACAATATTAATTTTGGTTTGATTTCAATTCTTAAATGTTATTAAATTATTGCAAACAATGCGATGGATATCAGTCCCTAAAAGTGTAAGCAAACACCAAAACCACCACTGAGGACTGTTTTTTCTCCTTAAAAGTATAAAAGGTTCTTTCAGCTTTGCCACAATTACCCAGTAACACTTGTTTCTGACCTAATAGAAATTTTATTTTTTCACTATTTACGACGTAAATTAGAACCGTGGCGCAAGTTTGCTTTCAGACGTCTTTACAACCACACTCTCATCTGTTTTTTTACTTACTTCTTCTTCTCCTTTCTTTTTTTTTATAATATTAGACCTGTCTATTACGCGTTATATACCTTTAAAGACAGTTAAAAACAGTCTAAAAATAGCAGACATCAATAAGATCGTTTTCTAAACAGACTCTTTGAATAGTGGTAGTTTTTGATTTGGCGTCGTCGACGATTGTCGCCCATTTAGAGAATCTTGAGCTGCCATTAATAAGCTTAAGAAAAGGGTATCTAATTATCTCTATCTAAACTAGCGTCTAAATAGTTAAATTAATTCAACACATACTAAAGTAAAACAAGTTATTTAGAACATTTAGACGAAGGTGGTCGTAAATTCTAGATATATTTTATTGGCGTATATTGTGTGTTTATCTGGAGCTCGGATCATAACGGAGCAGTGTAGTGTGCACTGAGATGCTCAAATCTCTTGCAAGACAAAGCTTCGGGTGCAATTGTCGTACTGCCTAGAAATGTTTGTTGCAAATTTGAATGGTTCGTTTAGGTACGTTTAGTTACATAATATTAGACGTATATAGACTTGGATTTATTTTGTATATGAATACTCTTGAACCATATAAAATCTTCATAAGATTTGCAAAGAAATTACATCTGTCAAGAATACAATATAGGTACATATTTACAAAACAAAAACCAGAATACTTATAAGTACGTTCTTAATTGCCTTATACCTGTTAAACACCCATTCTAAAAGTATCGTAATATTTTTTTTAGAGCCATAAATAATAAAATTGCCATAGCCAACAAAATGGGCCTGTTTCCTATTTTTTTTTTTTTTTAATGTCCGTCTTGTAGATTAATGAATTTTATTGGACACGTATTTTTTCTTTTTTCCTGCAAACAAAAAATGATCAAAATACAGAGAACGGAAGTTACGCGTGACGTCACTCCTCGCTACGATTTTTAGCGAGGCGTAGCGTCATAAGCCCCCACTCCGAAATTTTAAAGCGGTGTATCTTTGTATTTTTTTATTGTTTTGATAAAAGAAAAAATACGTGTCTAATATTTTTTATTATCTAACTGACGGACTAAATAGATTTTAACTTTTCATACCCAGGAAACATCCCTATTATAATGGATTTTAAACAATTAATAAAAAATATTACATAAAGAAAGAAAGAAAAAAATTCAAGTTTCGTACTTGTCAAATAATACGGATTGATTTAAAACGAAATCTTACACGAGTTAATCGGATAAAAGAAATAGCAACATACACTTAAATAATAAACAAATAAAGCAGACAAAGATAGTAAATTATATTCGGCACACATCCTGGCAAGAAGTTAATATTTGTGGAGTGTTCCCGCGAATATTGATTGCTGGTCGCCGTGACAAGGGTCGAGCTGTTTCAGAAGGTGCGAGGCTTTTAGCTACCGCGGCCCTATTCTGGGATATTAATGTTTGGTAAGAATAGCTGAGGTGTGATTAAGTGTGGACAAGTTTTGTGGATTCTAGGAATTTGGAAATATTTATTTGTTTAGTTTGTAGAAGATTGTTTTATGTTTTACTGTACAAATCACAAATAATTTAAACAGGCAAATAATACAATAATAAATAAATGTAAGTAATTAAATTAAAAAAAATATGTATATAAGGTTTCGTGTGGTGTTAGCAAAAACATTTTTATTTTTATATTCGTTCTAATATTTTTAGTTAAATTTCTTTCAAAGATTGATAGTCCCATGAATTGGTGAAAATCACAGACCACCGAAAGTTTGTAAATATATAATACTACTAGTTATGTTCTTTATTTAGAGCTTTTCCTTACTGTGACGTGTTAGTTTACTTGTAAACTATATATTTTTTGTCCATACTAAATAACAAAGTATCATCAAGATGTTGATATTTTAAATTTGAAATCAATTATAGTAACACGACATTAAATCGCGTACTAAAATATCTTAAGTTATTAAAGAAATAACAACCATACCAAACAATTCTATATCAATACAGAAGCGGTATAGAAACGCATCACCAGAATAGTCACGTAATCGGTCTCGGAATTTCTGTGGTTTACGAAGGTGTATTGTTTGTTCCCGACTAAGATTAAATTTGTTCGTACTGAGCAAGGACTGACATGTCGCTAGCCCCAACTATTCTTATATTGTTTCCGAGTCAATTTAACTTGGCTTTATATAAGTTGTTTTGTAAGTTCCGAGTTTTCTGCTTTATCGATGAAAAAATATTGCTTTTAAGACTTATTGGGTATCAAGATGGGTTTGTATTAGAAAATATTAGAAATAAATAAATAGTATGGCGAGGCGGTTCGAATTCGAGGCTATAAAAAAATACGGCTTTATAAGCTTTTCAATAATTTCAAAGATCTATTTGACTTAATTAAGTTTAAATTAAGATAAATCTAGTATTATTAAGTTTTCCTAACAGATGTGTATTCACTACTAAAGTAAGAAAACAATTAACTATGTTAAAATAAATTCAAATTCGTTAAGAATGACTCTATTATTACAATACTCTTTTTAAAAATATGCTCGTTATAAACTCCTTTGGCAGACTGCAGTTTTTTTTTAAACAATATCAGACTAGTTCTTCGTTCTTTTGTTTTTATTATTGCATTAATTAATGAAAATGATAGATCGCAAAAAACAAGTTTAATTTCAATAAAATTATTTAATATAATTTCTTCTTTGGATATTTTTTTTTTACCTCAAAATCGTATTGGCCTAAATTCCTAAGCCCTGTGGCAAATTTAAGGGTATGCCCGGGTCTCCCAGCGGCTTCAACTACTATTTAAACTATATAAACTATCTTAAGCAGACAATCTTTAAGGTACATTTTATCACAGTAGACATAAACATTTATGTCAAGTCATAGGCGATTACGTTCTGAACATCTATGAAGTACAGATATCGATAAGAAGTGTACTAGAAACTCAGTTTTATGGATCGATATGTAACGGTTAGAATACGTAGGTTAAGTAAATATATATTCAGTGTAAGTATGTGTTGTAGTATGACGAAAACGGGTTTAAATAAAGTGCCTGCTTTCATTTATTACAATGTTATGTTCTGTGCTTGTAAGTTTGTCTGAGTTTGATATAGGTAATTAGGGTTCCGTCAATGGGCGTGATGAATTCTACCCGTTCGCTCCCCCGAGTGAGCGGGTGTCCATGAGGGTTCCCCCGCCTAAAAAAAAAATAAAAAAAATAAAAAAGGGTTCCTTCAATAGGACGCTATTACTTAGCATCCGCTGTCCATTCATCTGTCTTCCCGTCCGTCAGCGGGCTATATCTCATAAACTGTAATAGCTGTTTTATTTTACACAGCGTGTATTTCTGTTGAAGCTTTAAAATAAATGAAAAATTAAAGGGTATTTCTTTACAAAAGACGTATTTTTAGCTTAATCTTAACGGAATAAATCTTGTTCTATGGCACGAAACCCTCCGCTCATGCGCGAGTTCGACTGGCACTTCGTCTGGCACTTCGTCCATTTTGTTTATCAATACAGCTTAGTAGGTGCACTATGTACCAGATCAATGTTTCTTGTTCCCTTCGTTTCTCCCCCTATAATCTTAACAAATATCACTGTATAATAATAATACCCCTAAATTAAACGGAATTTCAGACATTATTACAAGAACCGACACCACATCTATTCGATACAAGACGCATCTATCGATAGTCTCCATTTGCGGTGCAGACTAACCTCAGTGACGTTACACTATAATATGAATGACGTAAGTACAACGCAGCCAGGTAAAGGCCGGTCAGGTTTCGATCCGGTTGGGGCCGGTCCGGTTCCGATCCGGATAAGTGCCGGGAACGGCGGGAGGGGCTTATCCATTACTCACGCAGAATTCTATTGACTGTGATGCATCGGGTTGGTACGTTTGCGATTGTACCTTGATATCTAGTTCGTCTATTTAATAATCGAAAGAGATATGTGAATAAGGGTAGATTTTTCCAACGCCAGATAACTTTAACCGGGATATAATTTTGAACTGTTGACAGTTATTTCATACAAAATCTGTCAGATGTCAATTTTATTCCACGAAGAAAAATTACCTGGCGTTGGAAAAAAAAAGCCTTGAGAGGTATTGGTTGTTAAAATGTAGCATTAAATATTAGTGTATTTCGAAATAATTGTTTTGATGTTTTAGATACCTAAGCTTACCATTTATTACTTGTATTTTTTTTTATTTTTGATCACACTCTCTTCTCCTCCAAGTTTATCATCAGTATATTTAGTTTTGTAATAAGATAAACAGAAAACACAAAGCAGAATTGTTACGGCATATTTTTAAACGACTTTAATTAGAATGTGATGGGAGTATGGTTGAAAGGAAATTCTAAATAATGGCTATATCAGGATCACGGCAAGTAACATTTCCGCGATCTACCCACACTTGCGGGGTACATCCATCCATCAACACGTTAGCACTCTAATTTAACCTTTACACAACACCACGACATCCACACACCTTTATAAAAAAAAAACAACACAATAACAAGAGAAAATCGCTAAAATAATCCTAATTAGCGCAAAACGTTTAGGCATCCATTAACACTAGTAAAAAAGGCAAGCGTCAAAGGCTCCATCTATCAACTAGCCTAAAACTACAGTTAGTGAAAGTCGGCGTGAGTAGAACAATGCGCTAATGGCGACCGCGCTTAATTATACACGTCATCAACACAGACAATAGTGAGCCGGTTGTAGGGAAATGTACGGTGTTAGAACTTAGGTCAAAGTTACAAGATATTGTTCAAGTCTGCACTGAGTGGGCTGGGTTGCTGCACTGATGATGGTGTTTCTGATTTAGATGCTCAACGGGAAGTCCTATTTAGATTATTAGGTACTTGGCCTTTAGCTGGTTAGGATATAAAATTCTTTAAAAAAAAAAACATTTCTAGATTCAGTCACATTAGACACTGTTGGATGTTTACGACACAGACAGGTAATTCTTATTGAATTGGGCTACAGCCTTTATCCTCATAGGACACAATCAAATTCAGTCAATTCAAACATAAAAATAAAAAAAAACAAGTAAATGGTTATAGATTGGATCTTGTCTAGCTTAATACTTAACCTGTGACTCGTGTATTCTTTCCGTAAAACTCTAGGTTGTTACTACAGTAAAAAACCTTTACAAATGTAACTCCCAGTAGGTCAATGTACCTTTGTACAAACCAAATAAAAATTTAGCACCAACCGTAAGGAGTTTCATCTACGATTCTAATTTCAAATTCATACAAATTGCTCTGTAGAGAATCATAACGGAATCCCTAAATAAGTGCCTTTACGTCCAAATACTAAAATCCTTAGTATGATCGGCGGATTAGGGATAAAATCCCTGAGTTTGCAAGCAAGGTTGGAATTACATTGGTCTGACCCTGGAGGAAATATAAATAGAGTGTGAGGTGGAACGAGCAGGGCGAATCGGCCCCATGCGTCCGAGGGACATTCCTGATAGCCCACTGATATTGTTTTTGTTTTTGTTGACGTAACACAAACAATCATATTATAAGAGGAACCCTTCTCAAGGAAAATATAGATAAGAGCCTTTATTTACATGCTTTTATTTTTACACTTGATATTATGTAGGCTCGCAATCTCTTTACATGGTTGCGACATCCACCCTGGTGGATGTCATGGTCGTGTTTTCATTTATTTCGTTATGTACATTTTCACCGTACACATATGTCTTTATAACTGACAGGATTTTAGGCCGACTGCACCCATTGTTATGAAACTTTGTAAAATCATTTTTATAAATCAGTATCCTCTAACTGCGAGAAATTTTATAATATCACCTAAAGTTATTTCACTGGTAACCAAAATGCTTCTTGCACTATTTTCTACACTCTTAGTTAAAAAAAACCGTGGCACTCCCGAAGTGCCGACTGAAGTGAAAACTTGAATAATTACAATTTATGTAGATACTTATATACAGAGGCGTCGGTAACGGTAATAGTGTCGCGAATTCAATTGATTTTATATTGATTTTGAAACTCATACACTTTGTTAACGATACTTTTATTCAAAACAGATTTTCGATGTGCCTAAAACACTACGTACATACATATACACATAAGGTATGTCACACAAATCAATACGAAATATACGTCCAATATCATAAAAGCACACCCATTTACTCATAGCTAGAGATATACTACAAACGTCTATTCGCCAATTTGTTTATTAAACTTCAATTACTTATCAAACTGATTAGCTGACATTTGGCAACCGAACCAATTGTCTGTAGAATTCACTAAATTGTTGAACCTCAGAAACTCGCCAGCCTATTATTTAAAACACGAAGACGCATTTATTTCATCCCACGAACCTATTTGTTAATTATACAATATTAATTTCAATTACATTTAATTTAGACCGAAGCGATTTATAAAAGACCCTACAATTTACGGGAAATAAAAATTGAGCGCTCGATCGAAATAATGTACGGAAGGAAATTATCTTACAATTAATATAAATTAGAAAATTAGGAGACTTTATGTGCTGTATTAATAATTCGAGAAAGGTAATTAATCGGAATTAAAAAGCGAACGCAATTCCGAGAATATATACGTAATTACAGTTTGGCACGTAATTTAATAAAAAAATATCCAGAAAATGGGCTTAATTTGTGATTTTAAATTAAATAGAAGTTTTTTTTACATCTAAATGCTAATTGGACTAAATTATTGCTTTACTAGACTTCTTCTTTCTTATCATTGCATAACCATAAACTTACATGGATAGAGCTCATATCGTTATGCAGGAGTATAGTGCTCATTCCATTATCCTAAATTTCATTCAAATTCAGTAACTGAATAAGAAACAATAAATGTCATAATAAATGTTTTGTTCGCATTTAGGAAGACTGATTGCGATTACACCTTATTAAATCCAGGAACGATTTCATTTAGATTCTTAATTCGGGATAGTGGAACAAGCGCTTGTCTGCAAAACTAACCATACTTCCATTGTCAGGGTGTTTTTTTTCTTGCACCTTAAAGGCAATATGGCCTTAATTGTGAATTTTAACAGCAAAAACCCTGTTCGATTTTCAGTAGAGCTGTGAGTCCTATGTCCTTGCGGGCAGAGCCACGAACAAAAACTAGTAGCTATTATAAATCCTCAAAACAATAAATTTCTTGTTTAACGGGCTACTTGTAGAGCCTAATATATCTACGTGCAGTTTTTTATGGTCTAGACTCTAGACTTACATGCAACCTGCGAGGTAAACCCAGAGTAAATTATTAGAACGACCAGACACCAGACCTCATTTATTTATTACAAGCACACGAAACTTATCTATAGTATTACAACAAGCAACGTTTAAAAAAATATATGACTTAAGAAAAATCTGTAAATAACTTAAACAAATGTTTCTTTTTTATATTAATAAGTATTAGAATAGGATCAGCTAATTAAATGGCAGTCTTTTATTTACTAAAAAAATCTTACAATTGCCTACATTATTTTATTATTAATACGTTAAGGCCCGCTTGCACAAGCCCTTTTTTTTTTTTTTTTTTTTTTGACGGGGGGAAATCCTCATGGACTTCCTCCGCCTGGGGAGAGGCGGAGGGGCGTGCCGGACTCTTACCGGCTAAAACCCCCCGGTGTCTCCTCGCACGTGCGCGCGGGGCCGCGGGAATCCAAATTCTTCCGCAGCCCCGCACTAGTGCCGGCCCGGTCTGTCCGGGCCTCGTCTCCTGCACGGGGTAGTGAGGTGTTAACTACCCCGTGCATCGTCTCAGAGGCGCGCGCCGACACCCGCGCGCGCCTCCGCCTCGGGTCCATCGGATAGGGGGCAAGTCCCTCGCCCCTGGACCCATTCATGGGGGGCGGAAAAGGGCGTTATCCGCCCTTCCCCTGCGCCCGGTGCGCCTTCTGCGGCCCGGGAAGGGAGTCGAGATCTCCCTTTCCCGTTCCGCAGCTTCCTTTTGCGACATCACGTCCTCGCAGAAGGACACCACCGCGTCCCACGACTCTGCGCTGCCGACCATCCTCCGCACTACGGCCGGCAGCGACAGATCGCCTCCAACTTCCTCTGTGAGGACACGGCGCTGCTCCTCCCAAGCTACACACTCAGAGAGTGTATGTTGCGCCGTGTCCTCCCCGCAAGCTTGCACAAGCCCGGGCTAACTTTTTAACTCGGAGTTAAATGCTGACATAAGGTTAAGTTGACAGTTTGTTAAACAATATTGTCAATTTAACCTCGTGTTAGCAACTAACTCTGAGTTAGGTTTTTCGTGCAAGTGCAACACTCTTACCAAGTTTATAAGCATTAATTTAAAACACTGGCCATTCGCAAAAAGATAAAGCAATTTTAGATTTTAGCTTATCTTCAGATAATTCAAGCAAGTTATCAGTACAGCAATGATAATAAAGATGCATTACAATCAAAGCTACCACTGTAATAAAATAAAGCAAACAAAATCAATCTTCAATATAAACACACCCCACTTGACGACAGAAGCAGACGAACTAACTTTGTTCAACGACCAATACTCTTCTAGCCAACAGGTATAGAGCCAAGTTAGAGCGTCCGGCGCTCATTATAACTCAACTCACAAGTTTCACTGTACTGGAGATAATCTATACAGAAAGAAAAGAAAGAAGAAAGAAAATATATATGTTTTTAAACACTAAGGAGATTCACACAACAATACAACAAAAAAAAACAATATAAAAATAAAAAAAAACAAATAAGATAAAAAAGAACACTAATAATAATAATAACAGAAATAACAAAAACAAAAGAAGAAAAAAGAACAAAATAATAAATACGACTGCGGTTTCTGCATTCTGCTATACTAATTAGTTATTAGTAGATAAGATAGTCTATATCCATACTGTACTGATATTATAAATTCAAAAGTAACTCTGTCTGTCTGTTTCGCTTTCACCGCTTAACTACGGAACTGATTTTAATGAAACTTCGTATGTGATAAGCTTGGATGACAAGAAAAGACACTGGTTACTTTTTCCCGAGATATCCGACACTTACGAGGGCGGAACCGCGGGAAACCGCTATTAATAATATAATATTGTATGCAACGAATAGCAGATTCGATACAGATAACTATACAGATAATCGAGTGTTAATAGTGGTTAATATGCTAACAACAACTACGCGGCGTATAAATAAATACATTTCAATATTTGTAAAACCATATTTATTATTTTCTTACCTTTTTTTCGCTTGATTTTAAGTAGCACTTTAATATGCACCAGTCTTTATTTTCAGACATAACGACTACAAATTATGACTGCAACTAACACCAGTACGTACTCATTAGGAAGCTAAGTCTTAAGTATTAATTTATGGCAACACCAGGCCCCGCGACGCTTATAAATAATAGTTTAGTAATAAAACGCAAGCTCAACGTACGCTCAGTTAAATAATTAAATATCTTGAAATAATTAAAACCAGACACTAAACCTTGAAATGGTGGAACTAGTTAAACTTTACAGTTAAACTGTTTGTTCTACACACCTAACAATTTAAATGTACAGTTCGTAGAGCCCGCATAAGAATAGTTTTGATAACCATAACTTCAAGAACCAATTTCTACTTTTTTTGGGTTTAGCCTCGGCAGTTAAGTTAACCCTACGTCTTGACTAATTTGAAAATAATCACGTCTAGATTAGATATTAAATACAATGTTATCTTTATATAATATTCCATTCTTTGATGAGATACCCTTTCAAATTTCTGTCCTTCATTTCACATGCCCTTGCTTCAACGGGAGTTCCTATACACCCTAAACAATATATCCACACAATCCATCTATATTTTCATGCCAAAAAGAAAACCACTAATCCCGTTATAGAACAAACTCAATCCGAACTCAGATCAGTGTCCAACATTTTATATAAAAACAATTCGAATAAATTTCACTTTCATAGTTAATAAGAAACAAACAAAAAGTGTAGATACTGTTTTATTAATTTGTTAGAAGACAATAAGCCCCAGAATCCCTCGTAATAGATTACTGTTGGGGCGAGCGGGGTTCTTTGAACACCTGTACCGTGCCCCTATTATAAGTTATTAATATAACCTCTTTCACCTCGGTCATACTGTGGCTACTTTGGAAAACTCTGTGCTCTGCAATTTAAGAAGGAAACACAAAGTTGTGCCAAAATTTTTGACATTTCGGTATGTATGTTTCCATTACGGATAGAGAGTTGAAGTGTTTGATCAGGTACGGGATGACAATTAATAGCACGTAAAAGATATCTACTGAATAACACCGAGTTCCTATGTTTATGATCAACGATTAACGTATTAAACAAATGAACTCGGTAGTTAGCGTTTTTTAAATTAAAACAAATTATTTCTATTGCCATAAAGTTTTGAACGAACTTTGAAACGGCATATCTGGTAGTTTATTAAGTTTGTCAAGTACATTGATACTGTCTCCACTTCCCAACAGTCTCGACCTATGCGCTAAATAGAGGCAATCTCTAGTTACTCCAAATTGAATCCAAAATACAATGCAAATTAATTACAGTATTGTTAGTAATAGTGCTGAAACAATGCTGGCCACTAAACACGTGGCTGTCGTCATTTGTCAGGCACAGGCTCTCAACTGAATTAATAACTGGATATCAAAATGCCACCACGATTTATGATCTCAATATCAACCTGATGTTGGCTATAATTGGTTGAATGTTCTACTGCTGTTGTTTAAACAGTACCCATTGTTATCCCGTGCCTGAGTAGGAGCAACTTAACAAATTGAATTATCTATATAAATTTAAGGTGGTCTTTTTATTTATGGACCTGAAATCTATACTAGTAACAATATGCCTGTTAGATTTACACAACCATGGTGAAGCAAAACATCACCTTACTCGCGTTTGGCGATTTCGAAGCTCTGATGAGCTTCGAAATCGCGAACGGCCTTTTTTATATTGAGATGATTCTCAATATAAAAAAGGCCGTTGCCTTGCATACAGACAGGATCATTTGGAATTCACATCAAAATATTTCATTGAATTTCTATTTTTTGGATATGTTTAGTATTCTTCAAAGTCTCACACTATTTTTCATCCAATGAGCATAAGTGTTGCAGAATATGGGTATACCTAATGGTTATTCTTCTAATCTGGTTGAGTAGCCAGAACAATTAAGCGTTGAATATTCATACACATTGCCCGCCGTTACCACATCGGACGAATAAGTTAAACATATGAATGATAATCCCATTCACTTTTATACAGTACAATCTTTATCTGGAGTAGTTCGTCCACGATCTTCTTTTGTTTCAGATAGTCACTGACTAAAACTTTAAGGAAATCTAGAGGAAGATAGTATCGAATGTAAATATAAATATAAATTGTTTATTTTTACAAATAGAATGTGTATAATGTTCTTTGTTTTCTAAGTAATAATCAAATTATACGAAATTTTCAAATTTCCTATACAGACAATTGCTTCAAAAGGTATTGTATGAGGTAAAATTTCCAAGACGAACAGACTAATTACGTGCTTCAAATTAAACCTTACTCAAAATTTACTTGGTCCAAACAGACAATACTATTTGAAATAATTGTCTTAAAACATAATAACTTAAACTATTTAAATATCTTAAAGACAATACTGATGTAGTTGGAACAAAAGCAATTGAAAATGTACTCAATTGTCTTCTACAGTGTTCATTTCAGTAGAGTTCAATTGAAGTACTTGGAATTCAATGACTCTTGTGTCAATGTTTCCAATATCCAAGCATATTTTACTTTTGAGAATTGGAGAACACTTTGAAAGACAAGTATTTTGTTGTTTTCTGAGGTTCATGGTCTTTTCATTGTTTGTAATATTTTACGAACAAAAATATTTTTAATACTAGGCCAATACACCATATTCATTGTTTCTTTAGAAAATCTTGCGCGTTCAAAAATCCATTGTTACGATCAACATCTGGTAGTAGTACAAGTACAAGTATTCCCTGTACTTACTATCACAACTACGCAATACTTAAATCATTATCATCATTCTTAGCAAAATTTAATCCATAATCCTTTAAAGTTAAATTAAATTTTCCCTTAAAACATTTTGAAATTTAAATCCTACAACATTGTCTTTAAATATATTTTTAACTGGTCCCTAGCCGTGACTTCAGACCGGCCTTGTGAATAATGAAAACTAATTATTCGCCAAGACATTATGAATATGAATCGCCGCCGGCCTGATATCTACTTATTTTTCTCCGACGACAAACTGTTCTCCAGCAAAATGATCTCGAACAATATCGTTCTCGGGTATAATGAAAATAGATCTTCTTTTGCGAGGCTCTTATAATTATTTTCTTAGTAGTGAACCGAAAATAATTGTGTGTCAAGCTCGTTATAATAGACCGCGATAAATAGATCCCAACATATTTTTTGGCTATTAACAAGTGCTTTATTTGGAGAGTGATAGAATGTCACAGCTGTTATTACAAGTCTGAAATAATACATAATCATCTCCAGACTTATCAAGGGCCATCTTAATTAATAAGTAAACTGGATAGCGCCCAAATAACAATTAATAAATGCGGTAATTATTTGCAAGAACTACACGGTTCTTGACCCATACAGTTGTTATAGAAAGTAGCAGTAATCGCGTACCAAAAATACTTCAAGTTTTAAATTGCAGCCAACTTATCAGCACAAATAATCTCCTGAGTAAATTCAGTTGTTAATTTAGTGTTTTTCCGAAAGTTTCCAATAAGGGGAATGAGATGGACCTTAATTAACACATAAACGTTCTGTCAATCAGTTGGCCGTGTCGCCAGGCAGTTTAATTGATCAGCCTTCAAATTCATCAGACTGTCCTCCGGAATAATTGCATGATCAAGAACGAAATCAATGTGTTTAATTATAGTATCTTACCTTGTATTGTCTGTCTATAGATGGATACTTGTAAGTTTATTTCTATAAATTTTAACTTGTAAGTTTATTTAATCGGATTATATGCGGGCCCAATTAACTGGGACAACAAGAGCCAAAGGTTTCTTTTTACTAAGATGAGAATATGTCTAAAAATAATGTCGTGGAATTTCGGTTAATTTTATAACAAAACAATTAAATTTTATAAGACATGACAAGTGTAATTTGCTTCACCGACGAGAGCCTAGCTCCCAAGTTAAGCTGAAGATGGAGATCAACATGGTAGCCAAATAAATAAAACCATTACTTTCCATCAATCTAAGTTTCAAATGCACCGTTACATTAATAAAACCGGTCGCCCAACCGTATGTTGGGCGACCATGTACATTGTAAACCAAAATAACATACGAGATAATAAATCTAACACAACATTTACAAATTAATACGTGGACCCGTTGTGTTATTAATTTCTCGTGCTAATAGAAAACTGTCAAAAACTGAAGAACGTTAATTTTACACGTCATTACCTCTAGCGGGGCCGAATCGACCGTGCGATATCCCATTTCGTTTCAGACCCAATTAATTAGCTTTGAAGAAAGTATTGAGGGCTTAATTGAAGTTAAGTTAAGGGTAAAAGCTTATATCGGGACTGATTTAAAGAAATGGGGTTTAGTTCGTTAGTTGGTCGGATATTTGTTAGGAGTTGAATAGAAATACTACGTCTTACTTATTTAATTATCCGTCTTATTTAATTAGCATAAATGCATTTTTCATATAAGACCATATTATTGACATCTTAATGTGGGTAGTGGGTACTTTAAGAAAAAAGTATAGAATGGCCTTTTTCCAGGCGGTGCAATGTAACCTCATGAATTCAAGTATATATGCGTATTCGATAAGTCAATGCTTGCAGTATGGCAACATTTCTTGACCGGTGGCATCTCAAAACAACAAATCCTTTTCCTATTTCTGTCCATTTGGTTTTAACCGAATAAATTCTAGATATCAGATAAATTATGTAAACATATTCAGTAAAGTCAGGACTCCAGACGATCTCGAGCTGCAAACGAATAAGGTAGCAAAGCTGAAACACAAAGACATGTCAGAGTAAGCCCTCATGATGAATAGACTGTCATAAAGTGCTTTTTATTCCAAATACGAAGCTACGGCTTCTGTCCCGTCAAACACGAATGCTGGTGAGATAAAATATGATGCAAAAACTGAATTAATGAACGCCTAAAGTCTGCTATATTAATTACATTTTCCGTTCCGTAACTTTGTTTGTTAAATTTGTGTTTTTGTTTTATAGACTTGGGTAAGTTTGTAAAGAATAATCAGTCAAGGAAATGTCGTGTCGGTGGACAGAGATCGATATTGCATGCTCTAAGTAGTCTTTTCTTTAAGCGAGTGAAAGTCTGTTAGCAACAACCTAGTTTCATGATCGAAAACTATCTAGCCTACAACTAAATATGAAATGAAACATAATTGTATTACCAACTGAAATCGGAGGTCAATTTACAATACATATGTCTAAACTAATTTGGATAATTTCTAGAAATTGTAACTGTTGATTATTCTATAGCCAAGTCACTAAGGAAAACCTTCATACTTAATCAAAATACACTTTTTTAAATATGTTTATCTGTATAAATAAGACCTATCTCAGATGGCTCAATAGGATTTTTTTATGTTCTCTATTGTTCAGTTATACTGTCATAACATTAAAATATATAACATCATAAAAAAATATCTATGATGTCAAAATAACTATTATTTCTCACATAAAATTATGAAACAGACGCCAGATCTTCTCGGCCTTGCATTACGGCCAATGAAAAACGTCGTTCAAATGATGTCAAAGTCGATATCAAAGGGAATAAAAGCACATAAGCAGCACAGAATTTGACGTCATAGTGGGTAATTTTTTTTATTTATCATTTTTTTTGTATTTTATTAAATTATTAAAAATATATTCATTACTTTATGAATGAGAACTGAAATAGTTATAGAGTAAAGGTTTAAACCAAATCGGTGATTTGTACAAATTTCCTACTGTCTCGGGCAATGATTCCTATTAGACAATCACAAAAATTCAAATCTAGTTGCTCGCCAAAGAACCGGCAACTTCATGGAGCGTATAATTATGTAAGTCTCGCAGCAATTGGCAAGCCACCCCGGGGAGTGGGCTAGGTATAAATCCATAAAGTTATCCGGTTATTAATTATTCACCATTCGCCCGGTTACCGTACCTCTGTACAGGGTCCATTTTCAATTTATTTGTACTAGGGGAGAAAACTTGGTGGGCACTTCAGATTTCAGATTAATGCTGCATTATTAAGTAGTTGCATCGATGGAATATTCATCGCCAGTATCGCCTTTTCGAATCTACGTATTGATTCTGGATTGCCGGGAAAAAGGCCATGGATGGAAAGGAAAATCACTAGAACGAAATTCGTTGTTGATACAAAAGTTGTCTTTATGATTCATTTATTACCTATTATAATTTTACTAGTGATGCCTCGCAGTATAACCCGCGGTATTATTTCCTTTCCCGACCTTTTTCGATGATTTATATATTTATTTATATTCGGGATAGAGATGACTCCGACAAATCATTCATCACCCTCATTGATTGTTAAAAATAATATAAAGATATAAAAGATAATAATGCTTGCCATTATCTTTAGAAAGAGAACATTAGAAAATCCCTTAATCGCCTTTTATGACGCGTTCCACCTTCCAGTTAAGATAAAATTATAACCTACTCTTTTCCTGATAATCAGCATAGAACCCATTAAAGGGTTAAGATTAACTAAAATAATTTTAAAACAGGAACCCAAATCTCGAAGCATCATTTATCAAAACAGCGAAAATACAATTACAAGCAAACATGAGAGACCCTTAAAAACGCTTACAGCCTTTAAAATATCAGCGGTACTCGTAATCTCCTAGGTATAATTAATTATTTTGTATACGCTATGTCTTCCCATGTTTTAATGGAGAGAAATAGTCATTTAAAATGAATGGTCTGCCATCTTGTTCCTCATCAAGATGTAGAGTTAAATAAACGTGAAGTGGGTATTGTTGGGTTACAGTAAAAAAAAAACAGTGGAACAAGTTGGACCGAATCGTACCGACCTATTAATAATTTCTTATTGCTGTTCATAATAGGGATGTTGACTGGGTATTAAATGTAAAAATCTATTTTTCCGTAAATAATAAAAAAAATATTAAACACGTATTTTTTACTTTTCAAAATAACTAAAAACTAAGAAGAATTACGTCACTATGTTACAAAACACGTACGACATCATGACGCCATGTGACAATTCAAATCAATGTATCGTCAGAAGTTTTTGGTGACGTAAAAATAGAAAAAATACATGTCTTATATTTTTACTAATCTATCAGAAGAACATAAACATCCCTATTTTTAGTAAGTATCGGAAGCAAGGCCTGCTGTCTCAATTAAATCGTATTTAAAACTCACTGCAAAATTTGTTAAAACGAGCAAAATTAAACTAATTAACACTCCCTGAGATTTTGAAGCAGTAGCAAAAATGTTTTGTCAATCACGGCTTTGATACTCCAGTCTAATTAAAGATGTTTTATCAAGCTAATATATGTTAAGATGCTTGATTCAGTGTAAGTAATTTTAAGAAGGACACAAAAAAAATTTTTTTTTGGAACCTTACGTAATTTTGTTGTCTTACTGTAATCTTTACACTGTGTACCTATTACAGTCACAGTATAAACAACGAAATTATCTTTTGCGTTTTAAAACTGAAGTTCATGACAAGTAATGGATCCATTCAGTGCTTATTGTTACTTTGGCGTCTTAAATTAAACCTGTTTTGGTACCTACTTAAACTAAACGAAATTAGTACTAAATTCGACAGTAAGATTATTTTAGGTCTAAAATCAGGTGCACAATTTCCTGTGATCCTGTTAAACCTAGCTTATTCATCCTTTTAGTCACACAATGGTTGGTGGTGCTAAGAATGTGTGGGGTGGAAACAGCCCAAAAGCGCTTCGGCTAGTAATCCACTAATCAAAGGCATTGTTGAGCTACAGTCGGTGCCTAGATTTGCCTAATTACCCACTCGAGTCAGCGTGCGTGATTCACCGGCGAGAATATTGGCGAATATTGTTTAATCATTATTATTTTTTAACGATATTATGATCTTCTTTTATTTCTGCATCTAATTACCTCTACAAATGTTACAGTGACTCATATTATTTCATTTCATTAGTACTATTACGAATAACAGACTGCACGGATAGCCGAGTGGCATAAAATAGAACACAACGTCAATTACCAAAACGCGCGACATGCTACGGGTTCGATCCCCGCATGGGTCAAGCATTTGCTTGATCCACAAATGCTTGTTCTATGTCTGGGTCTTATTTGTGTATGTAAATTGAATGTGAAACCCCCCGCAAAACATTAATTATATTCACAGGAGCAGGAGAAGTATTTTCTTTAAAAAAATATTTAAATAAATCTATATAATAATTAAAAATGATGGTCAAAAAATTATAGTTGCCCAACAAGTTCTTTAACTTGCTGTGCATTTGAAGCAGCAATATCCACCAACTAATTTTATATTCCTGGAGGCAGGGTAGCTTTAGACTGTTCTCAGAGCACATTCCTAAAATAGACGTCATCGCAAATATATTCCAGTATTTCTAATTGAATTATAATCCTGATTGATGTGCGGCTATGGCGTGCTAAAACGGAGGGTAGATACCGATATAAAGCTTTAAATTGAGCGTAAAGCATACCATTCAATTTTAATTTATTTTAACCATTAGATATTGAGAAGCGTAGGTGTCGAAAATGAATCAATCTATACTTAATATATAAAGCTGAAGAGTTTGTTTGTTTGTTTGAACGCGCTAATCTCAGGAACTACTAGTCCGATTTGAAAAATTCTTTCAGTGTTGGATAGCCCATTTTTTAAGGGAGGCTATCGGCTATATAACATTACGCTGCGAAGGAGTGGAGTATAAATGAAAAACTGTTGAAACTAAAACACGCGGATAGCTAGTTAAATATAAAGTTCTGACATAAAATTACAGAATATTATTAAGATATTTCACAGTCTAAATTTCCAATCATATCATTATAGAAATACGTAATGTTAATAACTCTGTAAACTTGCAAAACTGTATTTTGATTGTACTGTCTAAATACTGGCCTGTTGGTCAAGTGGTAAGTGACCCGGACTGCTAAACCGGAGATTTTGAGTTCGATTCCCACCCCAGCAAAATGATTGTGTGATTACATGATCATGTTTTTGTGTGTCTGTGTGTAATATATCTATAAGATTTTTATGTATATCTTTAGACATATGTTAATCAGTTGTCTGGTTGCCACAATACAGGCCCTGGTAAGGTATTAAAAATTGCATTATGTTCTTATATGGCGAAATGTCTTGTGCTCATCGTATTTTTTTTTTATTATATTTGTATAATTCTACTACATTATGCAAATAAACACACTTCCCTTTTTTTTAATAACTTGTAAGTAATAGTTAAATAAAATAATCTGAAATCCACGAATACTCGTCAGGTCTCCAACCGGGGGACCAATGGGCACCTATATAGGGACCGAATCTACAACTTTTATTCCGGGGAACGAATATTAAGGAACCAGTGGGTTCTGAGCCTTATAATAAATATGTTCACAATAAAAAAAACCATTAATGTTACAAATATGTATTTAACTATTGGATAAGTCATTGAAGTACCTAATAAATAAATTAAAATAAATAAATAAACAAATAAATAAATATATAAATAAATAACATTAGATCCTTGTAGTTAAAAATCTAATATCTGTTATGATAAGTTTATGCTATAACTACCTACTATATCTATGGGTAATACATACACAATACCATAGTGTCGATATTGGTTACAGCTAGGGCTCGATGGCCAAGAAACTTGAGAGGCACACTTTGAGCGCCCGGGGTCAAGTGCTTGACTTGAAACAGAGAGCTATTCTATCAGACACGACATGGATTATGTACACTTTAAGAAAGCTAACCTAGACACTGCTAAAAATAACTAAAAGAAGAGTGCATTTTATTTAATTGTTTTTTTTTTTGTTTCTTATCTAGTAAAAAGTTGGAGTTGGTATATTAACTGCGATTATTAGAATAAAATAACCAATTTTTTTTCATTCGTAAAATAACCAAATTCGAGGCTTGGTTTAAAAAAACAGACAGTTTGTTAAGAAGTACCTATGTGATATAATTTTGTCCTAAATTTCGAATTATTTTTTACTTTTCCGTTTGACTTTTTAATACGTTTTTTTTAGTATTCTGTGAAATACTTCAACTTAATAGCTATACTGCAAATCTTGACGAACACCGAAGAGTATTCATACTCCCTAAACTACATACAAAAGATTACCAAAGTCTCCAAAACCTCCACTTTAATATAATACTTAAAACAGTAAGAGAAGAGCGCGAACAATAAATCGTGGAACGTATACCGTACCGAATCCAACTAGTCGACTACTGTCCACAATAAAGTGACAGGAAGACTGCCGGCTATTTCATTTAGTCCTGCAGCTCTCAAACTTTGTAGCCAACATACTTTCTCGCTCCCACAGACATTAAAATGAACGGGGAAGATGAATATTATTTGGTTTCAAATATCCATCATATAGATTTTTTTAAATATATTGGACACGTTGTTTTTTTTATTTTACGTTACCAAAATCGTTATTAGGCTGAAAATTCAATGTGTTTATAATTAACAAACTTTGTTCCTACCTACTAAGATAACTATGGAACATTTTACATGGAACTAAAAAGCTTAAAAAGTGATATCCTGTTGGTTATAAACATAGTTACTTGTATATTGCTTATTTATTAAATATTGTATTTTAAATCAACCCTTTAATTTTTGGTACTCAACAATTCGGCTGTCGCAAATATTTGAGCACCGCTGTATAACCCGATCGTGTGACGTGCTGAAGAGCTGTACAAATGTTTGTGCAACGTTAATTAAACCTATATTGCCTACTTCGTTCCGTCAGAAAAATACGTCCAATGTTTTCATTGAACCAGTCAAGTCTAAAAAATAAATAACAATATCTCTCGTGTTTGGATTTGATCTAGTATGAGTTATATACGTATATCATAACGGGATTTCATCTATTTTTTGAATTTTAAGGTATATGTAGGTGTCCATAAAACTAACCCCAAACAACCAACCTGACATGAAGTTTCCGAAGCTCTTGTCAGTTTTTTTACTGACTTTACATAAAAACAAATAGTATATAACTTTCGTGTGGAGAATTCATAATTATTTTAAAACATAACGGTCTACTCACGCACAATTTGGATCGCCGCATCAGCTCATCATGAGGGACACCTATTGAGTCTGAAACTAGTCGGGCAATCCCGAGATGTGCGTGAGTAAACCGTTATGTTTCTAAATAAAAACAAATTATTAATTAAGTTTCAAAATGTATAAAATTCCAGTAATCATTCCCCTCCTACACTGATTTTACTTCAAAACACTTTTCAATCCGTCTCAAACAATATGTCGTTATCACTTAGCAAACACATTGTTTAAGGGCATCCAAATAAATTCCTCATTCTCAAACTTCACGAATTCGTAATGAGAGAAAGCACAAGTAACAAGAAATTGAGCGTTTGTTTAACAAATGGAAAGTTTTTGAGATAACACCGTAACAAAAGTTAAATCTGAATTCGTTGCTCAGTAATTAGATTTGTTTATTGGACCTCATTTCGGCCAACGAGTCGGTTTTGAGTCAATTTAATACAACGATAAAGTTTTGGAATGTTGTCAACTAGGTTTTAATCTTCAGTGCGCTTGAGTGCCGCTTAATACGTGCCGTATATTTTTTTTCTTTGATTATGGTTTCTTTTTTACACAATTTTATACCCAATAGGGGATTGGACTGGATATGTAAAGGAAATATCTATTTAGTCCACCGGATAGATAAAAAACTAAAAAAAAACTTGTAATTTTTCTTTTATCAAATCAATGAAAAATTACAATGTTAAGGCGCTTTGAAGTGCTAGTGGGGGCTTGTGACGTCACTTGTGGGTAAAAATTGTAGCCACAAGTGACGTTACGCGACATTTCCATTCACTGTAACTTCCTCATCGTTTGTTTAATTAAAAAATGAAAAAATACGTGTCAATTTTTTTTTTTAATATCTATTGAGTAGTTGGATAATCAGCTATGGTATCTCTCCCTAACTTTCACAAACACAAACATTTCTAATTTAATTCAATTTGATTAAATAATTGCTTTAATTAATGAATAGTACTGAATGTGAATACAAAACAATATTTGTTTATTACTAATTCTGCACGAGAAATTAGTCGTACATTTAATACAGAATTAACCATATTCAGAGAAAGCCTTGCATTCAACCTACACCACAGCTCATAGCCTGAATATAGCTAGTATGAAGATACAAGTACTGCACAATGTCGTACATTCTCTGCGGTAGATAACCAATGAGATAGCTCAAATTTCGAGCAACATCACAACCGCAAACATCTCCTAATTAGTGTTCGGTTAGACTTGATGCTAATTAAATGATTATTATTTAGTGCTAACAAGGTTAGATTAACGAGTTAACGTTATATTTTGGATGAATTTGATGTAATAATAAATCAAATAAAAGGTTGATAAACATTGCTATGTAGTAAGCAGAAGTAAAACGTATCTAAGTGTAAAATGAAATAATTTATTTTTAACTAGGATAATATTGTAACTTTTTCATGTCAATACTTTTTTTTAACAGAAAAAAGACTGGGCTTCAAATGCGACGAATAAAAAAGTACACGAAAAATGTCAACAAAGACTAATAATAATGTAAGGAGATAGATATACGCATCACACCCGTGCAAAACAGTCAGCTCTACAATTTTACGCCACAGAAATTTAGACATAATGATACAAGATAATTTGATAAATGGGGTATATGACTGGATAACTATTAAAAATTAAAATCTAAGTCAGTTAGATATTAAAAAAAAATGGAAACATATTTTTAGCTTTTTATTTTTAAATTATGACGTCATGCGACATTATAAATCACTTAATCGTCGTGGGATTTTTGATACGTGAAATAAAAAAAAATCGTGACTAATATTTTTTAATAATAGATTATACATATATATATTTTTTTAATTAGTCATCTACCCCATTTTTATAAAAAGTAGGAATCACAAATACTTGCGTCAAGGCAAACTAGGGTTAATTTTAAAAAGTTCGTGATATTAATATTTATTTCTGTAGGCATAGAAAACTAGTTACTAAGCAATATGTGTAAGATTCATGTCTCGTAGGTACATTGAAATAGAAGCACGAGCATCACATATCGCGTTATTCAAACCACGTCTGTAACTCGAATCGAATAGGAATTGATTGTAGACTCGTGTACTTAGACGAAATCGATTATTCTTCCTGTTGGTCATCGATGAGTATTGGGTTTGATGCTATTGATAGAAAAACATCTAAAGATTGGGAGTTACAGATTTATGAAAATAGATTGCCCCCTAGTCATATTATGTCTTATAAATGACCAAGTGTTTTAATTATGTATTTATTTGGGTTAAATTATGTACGTTGGCCACTTAAAAAGTATTATGAAAAAAAGTTTTTATGCATGTAAGACTGGCCAGTAATAATCTACTTTGAAAATATGATTATTTGTAAAGTAAAAATAGTTACGTTCCAATTTCAAAATATCCCTCCACATTGTTTGCGATAATTTAAATTATCGTGTCTCATTAAAAAATGGATCTGTTGGATATGTATTCATAGACATTTTTACATATAGTGTTATTTTCAAAAGGCCTTTCTTTAATAGCAGGAAACCCAGAACTAGTTAAAAGTGCAAGAGTTATGTAACTTACTCGATACGTTCTCTGTCTGCACATGTGTATCAAGTTAGTCAAATATAAATTTATTAAGCTTCAGAACATTTTCATCTTCTAATTGCAACAAAAAAGTTTCAATAAACTAGAGCAACTTACCTTCACATCATTTCAAATACATAACCACAAACCCCTCATATCAAAGTGGAGCTACTTTTGTATAACGCTACAGATGGCGGTGTTATTCACAATGCGTCCGTTACTGGAATCAAACAGGAATTGATTCGGAATCCCCATTGAAATCTCTTCGCTTTCGTGTGTGCCTTCCAAGCTGCCTTCAAATTAGTTTTCACGCTAGTTTTAATGGGATTTAACAAAATTTATTGGCAATATTTCCAGCGCGATCAAACCATCGTTTTATTTTAGATATAAAGTTCATCCAAAAAATAAAAAAAAAGTTAATTTTTTTAATTGAATTTATGACTGAAATTAAGTTATTTCTTTGTTTTCTTTCGAAACACGCGAGAGTACTTTTGCGATATAGCAAAAGTACTCTAGTTTTATTTTTCTGTAATGATGTGTATGCCAATGAACACACTTGAGAAAAAATTTATAATACTTATATTGTAACAAGTTTCCCATTAAATCTCCTCCATTTTTTATACTTATTAAATCTAAATTACCTACCTCATTGAACAAGCTCTTGATAAATTATAACAAAAGAAACAACACAAAAAAAACAATATATATCAACAAAATAGAATCTCAAACCGCAGAACCCAACCGAATACATACCAAACAAGACGTAACTCTTTTTAAAAATGTCAGCAATATCCAAGTGGAAATTTTAAAGCAAACGCCTTCAGACTCAGCCATCAAAAATAAAACTCGTCCTCACCTGAGTCGGACGTTTCGAAAAATTGGTTATTCTAGCTATCTACCAACATTTCAAAGTGAAGCGGACTCATGTAATATTAATACGGTGCCCCTCGTCGACTCACTTTAAAGTACCAATATATATTTAAAAAAACTCGCTTAGGTACAAAGTGAGAAGTCTTAAGTTGGAGGCAGCACTTTAAGTCGTGTACATTTGTGTGAATATCATTGTCGTTCTATTGTAAGGGTGATTGTAGACTGCCCTTATTGGAAGAAGCATTTTGTTTTATGCAAATATGTATTATATTTTTTAAGTAGAACAGTGCTCTTGCTTTAAAAGAGTCGTGTGTGGCTCTTAAATTCGCATAAAAAACACAGTTTTAGTAGAAACCTTTACATAAATTTATCGTTAATTTAATTAATAATTTTTTTAGTTTCTTATTTCATAGACAATAAAGAGTGTATAGCATCAAACCCCTCATATACACCTGATTAAACGTACGACTAACACCAGAACGCTACGTGTTAACGTTAGCCAGGCCGCAACATTTACATAAATAAATAAATATTATGTAGTTCAGTTGAAAATGCAGCCATTCGGATGCTATCGGCACTCCGGCCCCACTGCCGCTCTTTTCTACAACTGAATATTAAAACAACACGTGACATCCAATATTCAGCATGTTACAATACGCCGCAAATGCAGGGTTAAGATGGGTGCTTACCAGCGTAACTACTACTTAATACGTCGTTTTCTTTAAAGGTTTTTTTTTTTCTAAGTATTTATAATTACATGGGCTGTCTGCCATTACAACGAATTGATATTGAGACAAGACAACATTCTCTTTTATGCAGAGCCTAGTGGAAATACGTAGTCATATTTCAAATACAACTTCTGCCCATAGTACTGAACAACTTTCTCCAAGAAAATAATTGAGTATATCGAAAAATATTTTTTGACCTCCCGTACTAATTTTGATCATCTGATGACAATATGATATAGAAAGGCCAATTTTTTTTTGGTGTTGTCTATGGTTCCTATGAAGAAATTTGTTCATTTCCATGCGCAGAACCGGTATTTGTAATATGACTATACATTTCCATTACACCAAGCATTGGTCACAAAACTGATTCATGATGGGCTGACGATTTAATAAGTAAAATCTATACAGCATACAAAACATGGTCCAAATAAAAGACTAGTTTAAAGTAGCAAATTCCGGTCACATCAACCCCAAAAACCTAAACTTTTATACAGTTAACATGGCCAGGCAATTTTATATAAAATACGATCCAAGCAAAACAAGACCGTTTTATGTCTTCAATTTCTAAAACTTAATTACATTGTCTCGCAAACATGATACAATTAACGAAATATTATAACTTAAAGTTATATCAGATTAACCCAAACGATGACGCATAAATAAGAGTTGTTTAACATAATTTCATTTCAAAGTTTAAATAAATTAACATTAATGTGGCGACGTTTAGCATAATCCATAACAATTAAGTAATTAATGTTACGTTTAATTTAATAATTTTATTAGTATTATACGATACATCGAGTGTATGTATTTCGTGTGTAGTGGACGATCGGGAAACTTCGGATGGTTTGGGCAAGGTTCAGCTCAGTTTTTTTACCCTTACTGTACTGTTTGGAAATTGGAAATACTATTTTATTAATCTACACCTTTAGATATAAGATATGTTCAACACTGGGCGATGGTATTATGTACCACTGTCCAGTGGTATCTAAACTATTGCCATACTGTATTCTCAAGGATTTCTAAAGACAGATAAAATTCTCATTTATATTAAGACCTTTCTCTTTACTAACAATTTCGTGCATTATTGTGCGCTGTTCTGTCCTAGAACTACATAGGTTGCAGCATTTATGCCGTAGTGCGCGTCGGATGCAACATTTTTAACTTGCACCGCTACCTGCCAATGGTTATGATATGCATACTGAAAATACTTGTGTTTGTCGCGGTTGGTTCCGCATTGAGCTCGTGTAATGTCGTATGTAGTATACACTTTATAAAAATGTAATAAATACATACTACTTTAAAGTTGATATAATGTTTGAAACGAAATTTTCTCCAAAATTTTTCATCTACATCTATCTGAAGACGAAGAATAATGAAAAGCGCAAGCAAGATTGAATCCGGTTAAAATTACGCCCATTTAAAAAAATACTAACTTCAAAGTAGGTCGCAGGATCGATGTACTAACCCAAAAATATTTTTAATATGAGATAGTTTTAACGTAGGCAGTCATGATAAACTTAGTAAAACTTGTTAATACGATTAATTTTTAATTAATCTATAAAGACCTGCGATATTCATTTGAAGTAAGTTTTAAACTAACTTTTGTTTAGTAACAGTGACTGCAATCAAACAAAGCTTAAGCCCACGCCTACTAAACAACAAGAGAAGAACATAAACTCTCATCTTCTCGCAACTCGCAACAATACTTTAAATTAACACCCACTCCTTTGACGGAAGTTTAACAAAAACTGGTACTAATCCGATTTCAGATGCTGTGTACACAGTCACTATATAACTAAGTCTAGAATTACTACTCCACGTAATCTTAACATACAGTAGTTTAAATTTCACAAAGTTTTATTTATAAGTAAAATATTATAAAACAAAACTTTTTTGTAAAAATAAATGTGCTTGCGTGAAGGTGAAAGATTTTTTTTGTACAAAAAACATTATCGAACTTTTAAATAATATTTATGTTGATATTTTATAATTGTTTTATAAATAAACAGTTTAATTTGCCTGCAGCACGCGTCACTTTCAGAGCAAATATTATTGAATATTAATTATTTAAGCAATGTGTTTTTTTTTTAAATCTTCCAAACACCCGCTTATTATTTAATTATAGTAAAATTTTCAATCATATACCAAAGTCACTTTTCAAAACAATTCAGTTGGAGTTCTCAAGAACAAAGTTTAGAAGCTTCGGTGAGAAACTTTTCCCCAACAGTGGGTCACGCCTACATGCTATTAAACCACAGAGTTTATATCCTAGAATTCAACCTTCTGCAGATATTTATTGTATGTAATAGTCTCGAGTAGCTGGCACTCATTACGCGGGTCGATTGGACCCGTTTTTACTTTGCTAGTGGCCTTTTAATTACCGTCTAACCTGTAATTACTTGCTGAAAAGTGCACGTAACGCTACACGAGAAGTCAGCTTGCAGATTTTGTTACAGCGTACTTTACAAATAAAATGCTCCTTTTATTACAAAGCAACAACTAAAAACTGACTATATCTTTGAGCATCACTCAAACACAAACATATTTGTAATTACTATGTACCTATTCTTTGTGTCGGTACAAACTGTCTGATAAATCAATTCTTGTTAAGTTATGGAGATTTGTCGGCCAAAAGAATGATGGCTCGTGTACGAGTACTGTCACTTAGAGAGAGACCCTTTCTTGTTTTTTTTTGTAAGAAATTAATAAATTGATTAACTTTAAATTCATAACAAAAGCTGTTTAAAATAGACAACAAAATTCAGTCAACTCGGAATAAATAACAAACATCTCTACAAATGTTCAAAAAAATATAAATATGAAGTATTCATGCTTCGTACTTACCCAAGCATTCATACCAATTGAAATAATTTCAGTATAAAAGTATAACTTACCTTATATTATAAGGTATTAATGATTTTTTTTAATTTGTGTATGTTGTCATAGAAATTTAAATTGTTTGATGTCGCCCCATGTTATGGTAACTTAACATGGTGAGGGTCGTAGGGGAATTCATTGAATGTTTTGAATACAAAACGTAAATAGACGCTAGATCAGGGTAGAGAACAGTTTTTAATACACACCTGTTCCCAAATATGGTGGTTAGTCTTTATCGAGCCAACTTCTCTGCTCTATTATGTATAATAGGTTTTTAAATAGATTAAGAGTACATAATTAGAACTGGGACCCAAAACACGTACCACAATCGCATCTAAACGATGCTGTACTTAAAGTACCAAATATGTAGTAAATAAAAAAATAAAGTTAAATAAATAAATAAATGGTAATAAATAAATGACACATTTAAAGATTCTACTTCCAAAATACCTGTAGATAACATTGTATTTGTTACGCTAAAAGCTTTTAAATTTCGACCCTCAATATTCTCCCCATGTACAGTCATCGAGTAAAATCTTAAAATCCCAGAATTGCAAGGATTATATATATTATGAATATTCAATTTCGAAATCATACCACCAAAACATTATAAACACATCGAAACATTAAGTTAAAAATACCAAAAAGGCAGGTTAAAATTATTCAAATAGAAAAATCTATACTAATATTATAAAGCTGAAGAGTTTGTTTGTTTGTTTGTTTGTTTGTTTGTTTGTTTGTTTGTTTGTTTGAACGCGCTAATCTCAGGAACTACTGGTTCGAATTGAAAAATTCTTTTTGTATTGGATAGTCCGTTTATTGAGGAAGGCTATAGGCTATATAACATCACGCTACGACCAATTGGAGCGGAGCATAAATGAAAAATGTTGCATAAATGAAAAACCGTTGAAACTAAAACACGCGAACAAAGTCGCGGGGGACAGCTAGTATTGTATATTTTAGCAGCTTTTGTTGTAGATAGTACAGACATGTCAATTACATTTAAAATACGAGACCGAAATTACAAATTCACATTTCCATGAATAAAAGCTCTCAAAAAACTATTATCCAAATACGTGTCTGTATTGGAAATAAATTTAAATCTGTGTGAAACCAATCGATGGGCAGTAGATGCGTTTGACGTGTCATTTAACAGCAACTAATTTTAACCAAAGGTAAACATTTACACACTTATGTAATAATAACAAATTATAGTTTACTAGCTGTCCCCCGCGACTTTGTTCGGGTGTTTTAGTATTAACGGTTTTTCATTTTTGCAACATTTTTCATTTATGCTCCGCTCCTATTGGTCGTAGCGTGATGTTAAATAGCCTATAGCCTTCCTCAATAAACGGACTATCCAATACAAAAAGAATTTTTCAATTCGAACCAGTAGTTCCTGAGATTAGCGCGTTCAAACAAACAAACAAACTCTTCAGCTTTATAATATTAGTATAGATTAAGATATTTTGAAATTAAATTATGTCCGAAATTAAGAAAATAATTTCGCGTTTGGTTATATTAACTAATAGTGTTTTAGAAAATCGATTGGATATTTTTTTTATGAGAGAAAAGAATTCAGAATTTAAATTCGTCTGTTTGTAGGTAACAACTTAAGTAAATAATAAATAAAAAGGAAGTTTTTTTTTTCAAGTAGCTTTTCTGTGTCTTGGCTTACTTACATTTACAATTTTAATGGGTACCGACGCAAATTTTTACAAAACTTTATAACTTAATTATTTTACAAGCGTTTTTTAACTCTGTAAATATTGCTTATAATGATCAAAACGAATAATTTGTTATGTAATGAAAATGTGACATCATCATCAATAACAGATAAATCTCATTTACAATTGGATTGTAGTTTGCGGTAACAATCGATAAATTTTATCGAATTGTTAAATAATTTCGATTCGTCATTAGCAACATTAATCATGGGAAAACACATCACAGGAAACACCTGGCCATTGAAACTATACCAAATTAAACATCATTATCACAATACATTCCCATACAAGTAACATAGGTAATAAAAATTTTTAGTCCTAACAAGAAACTAATAAATGAAGTCGAGTTTTTCATATCAATAAAACGTGGATGAGATTGCATGACCAGAGTAGCTTGTTTATAAATGATAATAAATTCAAAAGTTAATTGTAGCAAATTGAATAATCTTATTGCCTTTTCTGGAGAAGGAAATTCTAGTACCAAAATTATTTCGTCGGGGAGTTGATGCATTGAAGATCTGAAAAATATAGATCAATATATAGCAGAGAGTACCTCGTCTAAAAAGTAGTGAAAAAACCAGACAAAGTCGATTGCAGCGCTGTTCACCATCAAAACCATGACATTTTGACACTGAATTCGACAGTGACTCCTTAGAGATATTTTGATAACCACACGTTTGAACAAAGCAACAGATAAAACAGAAAGTTGATCCAAACGAAAGACCAGGCTTTTTGATCCACAAAATGAAATTAAAATACTAGGAAAGCTGAAAATAATATAAAATGGATCCATTGTTTCTAAAAAGAGAGATTTAATACCGTTCTCTGGAAGAGAATATTGATTGAAATCGCATTGAAAGTGCCTTAAAATAATAATTGGTTCACAAAAAAATGGCCATTTTTAAATTTAATCAAATCAATTAGGTGTTATTTCAATAAATTAACTTATAGCACATTTATTCATTTTTGGCATGCCAATTACAACGAATTATAACATGATTATGTTACTTATTTTTAACATTAAATATCTAAAATCTAAACTTTAGGTCGCCTTTTGAGATCACAATGTATATTATATATTAATGCTAACCATTATGAGGATGGAGTGTAAAATGTCCACGTATAGGTACTTAAATTAAAAGTTTTTTTTTAATGTGCTACTTTTAAGTTATTTTGATAACACTATCTTCGTTTTAAAACTCTGTAATTATATCTTTAATTAAAAACTCTTTTTAAATGTTAGCCTCTAAAAAGTTTCTGACTTATTTGTTCATTAATAGAATTAATTAATGATTTTACACAGAACAAACTACATTGTTACTTGCTACATGTTTAGCCAAATCCAATCTAAAACCAATTTTGGCTGTATTTTTTCTGTTCTGTGAATTTTGGTATAACCGGTCGTTCATTTCATCACTATGTCTGGTCAATGTTAGTTAAAACAAAAGAACCACAGGTGGAATAAATGTCATGCATTGATCGCTTAGTTTAGTTTGTTTGTGGTGCCCGTGGTCTGCGGTCAGCGGTCACAACGACTGCAGTATTTAATAAAAATAATATTCTAAAGGCATAAATTGACGCTATTATGATGTGAAGTAAAACAGGTTTGATTGAAAATGTTGGTGAGATCTTCAGTGAATCAGATTCGTAGTAGTTATTCTATCAGCTTTTGGGATTATGAAATGATATGTACTTAATCTGAATTATAATATTTATTCATGATTATGAAAAAAAAGAAAGGTATTAAAATGAACAGCAGTAATTAAAAGCACAAACTAATAAACCAATTAAAACGAAATACAAAAAAATTACGGCAGCAAAAACACAAATACTTAGGTATATAAAAAAAATTCACATTTTCTATTCCCAACCTTATACACGGCAGAGCAAAGCTAAAAAAATATAAATAAAAAGGAAACATATGTCCAAACGCGAGAATGAGTCCAAAACTCATTTCCGCCGTTTCCTAACTGAGACGTCGCGTAAAGTTTTCAAATTTCATTTTCTGACCCACTAAATTCTTATTTCATATATTACAGAAATGAACGCTTAAGCCTCGTCGTGTAATAAGTTTTGTTTCTACTTCGACGCATTGTGGAGTATCTTTGTTTTAATGATGTTTAGTGGAACTACTATTGAATTTAATGAGTTAGTTTAAAATGACTTTAAAATTGGGGTTATGTTATAGAAGCAGCGATGAAAGATGCTGATATTTAGGGTTTTTTTCATAAGGATACCTATCTGCAAACGGTTGCATTAGCATCTGTCTAGTCCATCGTTTAGTTCTACTTATCTCTGTATTTCATTTACAAAAGCCTTCGACACACCATACATAAAGTTTCGATCATCAATATCCTCACGATCATAACTTTTGGAAGGTCAAAAAATATCCCAAATAAATGTTTATTTTAAAAGGCCTGTGACCCATAAATTACTTTTATATTCGATTCAGTGTGCCCCTGCCATAAATGTCATCGGACAGGCAAACGACACCACCGGGAGCGCACTGTATCAGCTGTCGCTTTGGAACTGGTGCAAGGTACAAGCTGATGGGTTTTAAAGTATAACTTTTAAACACCCCTTTCTCTGGACTTGCCTCCTGCTGAAGTTTAGTTTATGCCTTATACTCAATAATCCTCCTAGTAGACCTCCAGCTACACTTCTATAGGTAGTCTTGATTTGTTGAAGTTCTGGTCTTGCACCTCATTCTCATAATATCAATGAGACATCCGAAAGTACATTCGTAGAAACAATTTCATGTTAAGGAACAGTTTGACAAACAAAATTACTCGCAACTTCTTTTTTTGATTCCCATTTTTCTGCAATTTGTCTTCCCCAACCCACAAAAACTAAATTTGCGATACAATAACTACTTTCAACTTTTCTCTTACAACTTGCGCCAAACATAAATTGTGCACCAGCAAAAATCACTTTAATATTTTATCGAAAATAACGTTAAGTTCCTCAAATTACCGTAACTACATTATTATACACACTCTGTATTGCCATCCAGCTATTATTTCCGCGCTGATACAAAAGAATGGAAAATATAAAAGCGCTTCACAATTCATGCAATTTTAGAAGCCATTGTACTCGCTGGCTTTGACTTTTTATCGTTTGAAGCCGACTTATTTGTCTAGTAGTATGCTCAGCTGTTATGAGTTTGATATTCAGGTCAAATACACTGTAATTGAAGTTTTATTTCAAAGAATTCTTTGTAATAAATGGAAGCTTATGAATCTTTCGTTTTTATGGTAGACTGAGCCAGAGTCGTAGAAGGAAGCATGTGCTTGGTAGGGTCTGGTTAGCCGACCTTTAGAATTGGATTTTGGCCTCTGAATCTCGCAAAAATTCAAAAACCACGAGCTAATTTGCGTTATTATTATGTGAAAGAGTTACATTTCTGGCGCGCCAGTCCAATAAGGCGGTGAACTGAGGGCCACTAGACAACTTGTTTTTTTAATCCTGAACAGACTAGGATGAAAAAGAAATCTTTACTGTGTGCTATCCGTACTTTCTTATACATTCATATCCTACCTAATCTTATCAAAGTAGACACTGATCTCCATATTAAATGTGGAAAATTTTCATATCGGTGTTCGATTGTTTTTGAAACGCTGTTTGAGTGTAAATTCGATCCCCTAGAATCCTGCAAACACTTATTTGAAATTCAGTTATTTTTACAAACATAGTAGCCTTATTCATTAAATAAAAAATGGAAATAAAGACTGTTTACAACTAAAAGACACTGATTTATTTTTTTGTCGAGGTTATATTTTGATCTCATCACTTCTTTTTGCCTCTATAACCAATGTGTAATCCTTCTTGATATAAATAGTTAAGATTAAACAACAGAATATCGCCATAAACTTGATTTATGCCATCAGCCTGAACCTCGCATATTAATTTGATTTAACACAAAGTTTTAACTTTCAGTTTGTCTTGCCTCTAAGTTGTCGCATGTCGGAGTTAGCGTAATATTTATTTAGGTGAACTTTATGTACATAGGTTAAGAACAATCTATGGAGATTGTAAGTTACGAATGGATTTTGAAGGTCATTGATCTACATCCTCGACTGTCTTCCTCATGTTCGCATGTGGTAGTAAACTTAAGTAAAAGCTCATGCCTGTTATGGTTTAATTCAACAGAAACGCTATCAAGGTTGTCCAATAGTTGCTTAACATCGTTGATAGTTTTGAATATACCTATTTTTTAATCCCTGACGCATAAAGAGAGGGATTTATAAATCTCCGCTATGTGTGTCTGTGTGTGTCTGTCTCTGAATAGCACTTAAACAAGTGAACCGATGTAATTGCAGTTTTTTTTTTAATTTGAAAGCTAGTTACTGGTGATGGTTCTTAGATGATTTATTAAAATCGGTGCAGCTATTTACTAGGTATGGGCGATGAAAGTGAGTATGAAAAATGAACTATTTTCAAATAGTAGTAGTCTAGTAGGATATCAAACGAAAGCGCATGGTGTGTATATTATTATTAGGCTTGGTTAATAAAAAAGTAGTCAGGTTTTAAATAACTATAAAATAAATACATAATATTAAATATATTTTGAGTATATTTTGTTATTTTGCTACGTTTTTTCGGTAACCTTGTCCCGCTGGAAGACATGGATATAAATATTTCCGACTACACTCAGTTTTTTTTAATTTTTAAATATTATGTGTAGGAATTATCAATTTCAACATTTAGTTCGTAATTTTGTAAATTAAGCTAATAAAGAAACAATGACATTATAATACCCTAGACTAATTCCATTTACTTTATCAATTAGCTTATTTACCATACACATCGTAAACTATCTTCACCTCGGGGAGCTCTACCCCTTACTTAATCCTTAACACCTAGATAGTAATTGCAATTGCATGTATACATGGAAGGGTGTATGCACCTACTGTCGGACCCCCGGAGTCCCGCCACGAACATATTTACATTGTCGATTAAAAACTGATTCTAGAATGTTAGAAAAAAATATTTTTATCATTGATCAAGCTTCTAAAATATTATTGTTGTATTTTGTAGCTGCAGCAATATAAGTAGAATTGATATGAAACCATTTATTTCTGTAAAATATTTTATTATATATAGTCATATATATAAAAGCGATTTTTATTTAAATAAATTTCCTGACGTTTCAACATACAGGGTGTTAACGAAAGGTTATATCTGAACAAAATATGTAAAAATTACATCAGGTATAGTGTCAATAAAAAAAAATTAGAACTTGTTAGGGACTGAAAAGTTGTTTTTTTAAACGGTCGCTAACTTGTTCAACCTTAGTAGTATACTTCGTTACCGATTACTTAACATAGTTTAAAGAAAAGTTTATATCATGAACATTATCTGAAGAAAACTAATCGTTGATCGGAAAACAATCCTGTTGTTAGAATTAAAACGAAGTTAATCGCCTGATTGCTAAATTTCATTCATATTATTCAAAAACTCAGGAAAGTTAGGTGGGGAAGTTGTTTGGAAGAATTTCAATAAATGTCATCACTCTAATTGCGAAAATTGCAGAGATACGGGAGTTTGTATAGGCACGAGAATTTGACGACCATGTTTTGTTCATTATTGTTCGATATAATCCAAAATGGGAATTTATACATACGAATATTACCCAAAATTAGTACATGGTTTTAAAGTAGGTAAGATAAAGATAATTTACATAACAATAGGCTAGTCTAGCCTCTGCATGCCTAAAGGGTTAGTGACGGCTAGTTTTAGTTAAATTATTTTTGTCACCTTTAAACAAATAAAGCTGTAATAATAATACCCGCCTATAAAATGTCCCACTGCAGGGCACAGGCCTCTTCGAAGGAACGAGCATTGATCACCACGCTTGCTCATTGTGGGTTGGCGATTTCAGATTCCTCTTTTTGGAATCCAGGTTTTCTTACGATGTTTCCTTCACCGATTGTCAATGCTGTCTTAGAAAAATTAAGAAAGTACATATAACGTTGAACCCATCACAGGCAAGTCACATGGTACTTGCCTGTGATGGGTTCGAACTTGCAACCTTGTTCACACAAATCCGTTCATTGAACCACTAGGCCACCATGACTTCCAGCTGTATTTATGACATTCAAAACTAAATTCTTGAGAATAGAACCATAAAACTAGAAGATTTATTCTCACCCAACAAAAAACCTAAGTAAGAGCACTCTCACAAAGAAATTAAAATTCCCAAGTGCAACTTAATTAAAAAGATCGCACTTTACGAAGAAAAAACCGATTTAAATTTCAAAATAAAGGCCGTCTTCCACACTCGGTAGTTAGCATATAACAGGGGCTTGTAATAATTGTATCAGGGGTCTGTCTGTCTGCGCCCGACTCGAATTTACATGACTAATGAACGAGCGAAACTCAAAGATGTTTTTCACAAGTTAGCCTTTACAGGGCTTGGTGCACATCGATTGGTGCTTATTTCTTTGTTAGTATTTTGTTTAATGTCATTGGCACCTTTCAAGTATATATAAGTGTCAAGGATAAGCATACATTACATATCGCTTTATTTATTTATTCACTCCTTTTTTTTCTCTCTGTATGTAAAGTTTAAACCCACGCGGATATGTCAGACTTCCACTGACTAAAAATACATCGGTTCCGTCTCTGCCCTTGGCGGGAGTCGCGGGATCGCAAGCGCATTCTCTGCGCAACTCGGGCGGCATTTATTCACTCCTGCTTGGCACATGTCTTTCCTCAAAAAGTTTTTACATTACCGTCGATATCTACAACTTGGAACATGCACAAGTCGTAAATACCTACGCACTCAGTTATCTATTCTATTGATATATTATAACTTGCACATCAAAGCGACGAAAACTTCCATATATTTAGTCAGTCAAGAAAAAAATCTATTCTTTTCTCACTTAAGATCTTCTTAGTGCAGCAAAAAATCGCAATACACATAAAGCTCTAGACGGACAAGACACGTATCATTTAACACGGCCCACATTTTTAAAGTGGAACAAGGTTATTTCAGCCAGTGTGCTCTCCTCTCAAGCGAAGATTTCTTGCACTCAGTAACCGCCAAGTCTTGCGTCGCAATTAAGACGGCACTATAACGCCCCGTATTTAGGGGCCATGGAGCTGTGAAGGACCACTTTGGATATGCCAATCATTCAAAGATGAAAATAAGTAGTTTGTTATTTTTTTTTGCAATAGTATATTCCGCGTTTCTACTACCTACCTAGACGAAGAAAGGCAATTGCCGAACTCCACTGTCATTAAAAACTGTTGTTTTATTTATTTGCCTGCAAAATAAAGATATATCTTATGTGCAAAATTATTTGCAAATGCCATAATACCTGCACATTGTTTGTGCACGTGTATATTAGTGTGAAAAATAATTAATTAAACGTGTACATCATTACTACAGAATATTGCAATGATTGACTGAACTCAATTAATTGCTCATTTTGGGCACACTAAGGCGGCAGCAAACTTTGCCTTATCGTTTTAATTTTAACGTTCGGAATGAAACAAAGCTCTTGCGAATTAGTAATTCAAATTGTTCACTAAATACTTTTTGATTATTAACGGCCAGAGTTTCGTGCATTTTAGTATTGTTTTTGTGCGTATAACAAATGTATTCTGTAATACTCTGTTTTTTATGTCTTACTTGGTGCAAATATTCGCTTTTTTTGAGATGCCTAATGCTTCTTGCTTGGGTTAAAACTTGCGGCAACACCAAACCCTTGGAGGTAAATATGGTAAGATAATATAGTAAGATGTCAAATATCAAAGCCACGCCACATATGTATCTATCCTGCATGGCTGAACAATGTGTAACTTTCATTTATTATTTATCAGCTGCACCATAACATAAGTTACAGCATGTGTAACTTATGTTGTAGGTACTTATTTGAATTAATCAGATCTGAAAAAGCAAATCCTACCATGAGAGTCGTAACGAGGACCTACACTATAATAAATCAGCACAAATTCTAAATATCAGACCCAGAAAGTAAGCTCACCAAACATCAAAAAATAAACTATCATGGTGTCCCAGTAAGTGAAGTCCAATCAACAATGATAAGCGGGCTCATGATTAGCGGGCTCGGCATGCGCGCCACGTGTTGATAATCAAGAAAGTTGGCGAGACGACGTCAGGCCGACGTGACGCCCATTCTGCCAATATGGCACGTGACTGACCGCAAAGAGTAAGGCGCAGAGGTGATGGTGACAGTTTTGTGCCTACTAGCATTGTCATTGGTGGAAAGTGAAGTCTTTACATAATACAGCGGTGTGATTCTGTAAGACCTCGTTCTAAACTTCGAATCTGAATCCGCTGTGAGTTTCTTGATTGGCATTCCAAAAACTCGGTTGATAATTCGAATGTACACTAGCGCTACAGCGCGTGTCAGCGAGTTGAACTAATTTGACGTGAGATTTTGACTGATAAAGTATGAGATGACATAAGAAGTGGGATTCAGTAAGGTAATTTTCTTGTCACTTCGACGCTCACTTCGCACTCGAATCCGATCGAAATTAAGGTCATTTTGAACCTTATGCGAAGTGAGAGGAAATAGCGATGTGTTGTTGTTGTTTGAACTTTACAGAATCGACGTGCTGTTGCGACTTATAACTTTTCTTAAAACTTCGATTGCAATGTTTAAATGCTTGGTTCATATTTTAGATGCCCGGTGCATATTAGTGAAGGATTGTTAAACATCTTATCTCATAAGTACAACGTAATTGTGGTGGTTCTATTACATACTTAAATAAATTACATGTCTATCTCTTTACCTAAATATTTTTTTGCTCACAAGACAGAATCTGCGAGCAGATCTCCCTTTTTTTTCTGCAGCTTAACATTATGCTTACTATGGGTAAGTTAAAGAACAAAAAATGTGCATGAGTAATATTAATTTAACAATAAAAATATACTTATTTTGGAAAATTTTGTATCTGACATTACCAAAGCTTAAATATATTCTGTAAGCACACTCAAAAGTATAGTCTGATTGCAGTCATACCTAGAAGAAAGGCGACGTTGAAACGCGAGCAACGTCCTATCTTCGACACCGTACATAATCTATGCCATTACCGAATTACTCTAAGGTCTGCGTTGCATTATAACTTAGAAGTTGACGCGTGCGTACGTAACTGGGATTTATTTATGTAATCTTCTTCGGCCGTTCCTCAATAGGAAAGTCGTATAAAGCTCTCAATATTGGTAGATTTACTCTGTAATCATGCGTAAAAAGAGTAATAGCTAGAATCGTAGGTAATACAAACTTATACATGTATCTTTTTACTGCTATGCTTACCGTGCGTATATTGCCCCATTCACAAACTTCAGTGCATGTCATAAGTTTATTCATCTGTTACAAATATCAACTTAATTAAAAGATCCTTATAGACTAACTAGCCTAATTGGGCAATACATAAGTAAACCATCTATTTGTCAGTCACGAGTGACCGAAGTAGCGTCCTTCTTATTTTATTGATAATATTAGGCATTCAAATATTATTTAATCTGTAGGTATTATATATTTCAAACATATTCAATACCTACGTTGTTTTTTAAGAGAAACAAATGAACCTGTTTATATCCGAGAGACAGCATAAAATAACTTTAATCTTTAATCTGGAATCATCTTTAATAAATAAAATATCGTATATTTTCCATCGTTGGCTGGTAGTTACATTTCCTTGCTACGGTCCGGTCACAATAATGGCTCGAGCATTGTCACAACTGACGCTAAAGACACCGAAGCAGACTTTTACAATGTACAGGCTGATTCAAAGTAATAAGTTATTATATTACTTTTTTTTCGTGTGTTTTTTGCTTGTAGGATAATTTATTTAATATAATGATAGATATATTAATAAAATTAATTTAAACAAAAATCCTATTAAATAATAATATTATTACTAAGGATTTTTAGTTCAAAAAAATTCTTAACTTTTTAAAACCTAATCTTTGGTATCTCGTGACTTCTTCGGATTTGTAATAACTGTAACATAAGTTTTTTTTATTGTATCTCTACTTTATCTTAATCCTACCAAAAACTTCTTAAAGTAGAATCATATTTGTACTTAGAGGTACCTAAGTACAAATAGGATGAGTACAAATATGAGTAGGAGATATTTTTTTTAATTTGTAAAATTTCTAAGAAGAAAGTAACATCAAATTAACACCAACCTGTATATCTCAGCAAAGAAATCACTACATTTGTAGCAAGCTAGACAATAAGTGGCGAGTAGAAAAAGATGTCGGCGATAAACAGGTACCACTGGAAATACACTCTGAGGCAGAAACTATTGGTTTTTAAGTGTACACCTTGCTGTTGTTATTGGATACTTTTTTTTAATCCTCTTCTTTAAACGAGACAATAGTGTCTACAGGCTAGGAGGTACTTAAGCTACGTCTGTAGAGTTTTGTTTTTTTTGAGTTCTTGTTTAATTTTTATTGATCAGTTTACATGCTTGGCTTGTTTTGTAAAAAGTTAGGAGTTATTTTAAAGAAAGCTTTCGATATAATTATTCTACCCTATTTTTTAAAGATACTCTTATTGTTTTTTTTTTTAGAATTAGACACACGTCTCGAGTATAAATATAGGTGATTATATTAGATATCGATTTTTTTGGAATTTTGTCAATCTGTTAATAATTTGTAGTGTGAATGTAAGGAAGTAATTAGGTAATATTTGTGACTACTTTATTATGTCATCTTATGTTATTATCACAAAATGAAAGAATATGTTTATGCCACCTTTTTTGTTACTTGGTTATTCTTAATACTGCCTGAAAAATTACTTCCTACTTTTAATTTCGATAAGGCTTTTACAGCAGCTCGTGAGGCAGGATAAAACTATTCTATAGATTGTCCCAATCTTTCGAAAAATCCAAACACCACAGCAAAGCCATATAAAAATAATAAATCATGAAAACAAATAAAATATATTTTTATAAATCAGAACAACAGACTGGTTCAAGACTACACACACGTGCAATAAAAACTATTCGGAACTTAATAAAAAAGTTTGCGGATGTTTTTCCACTGAGAGCTCGGAGGTAGGAAGCTAGACACCACTTAACCCGTTCCTTTGAGGAAAACGTTTTAAAGATTCGAGAGGTGTTTTAAAAGGAGTTCAGAATTTCAAGGGGACTACTGCTGCGATTGATCACGTCTTTGTAAGAGGAATCTGATGGTGTAGCTGTGATTAGATTTCTGATAAAGGAGTTTTAATTCCAGAAGGAAATTATGCTTGAAGGGTCTATCAGTTTGTGTATTGGCATACTTCGGTTTTATCTGCAAAATTCACCAACTGAGCAGAAATTGATTGAATATGTCTTTATTTTGAGTAATATATTTTATCCCAAGTAAAGATCCAACTCATAACCCACAACTGCAATAATCTGACACCAAAATGCGGATGTCATTTATAACCCTACAAATTATATAATTGCACGCCCATTCCATCACTCAATACAAACATTAACGTTCCTAAAATCCCGTAGAAAACCTTACAGGAAAGCTCCCATTTATCAATATATCTGACATTTACTTGAACACGGTGTAAAATAACAAAGAACGAACGACATGCGAACGCCTTTGTGCACCGCAAAAACCAGCGCCACATCCAGCTATATTGGTTTAACAGAGGAACGGGGTGTAATCGAAGAGCGCTTGAGATAAGCGATCAAAGCGCTGAACACTGCTGTTAATATTGCTGTGAAATATTGGGTCTCATGAAGTTTGGGTGTGCGGTTTAGTGGAACACTGTTGCGTGATTTCTTTTTGGTTTTCTGGAGTGTTAAAGGATTTGTGTTTTAGTATTGCATTTTTAGCCTTAAGAAAAAAATCAAAAAATCCTTGTAAGTTGGCCATAATTCGTCGATGTAGAGTTTGGCAAGTTCTGAGTCACGTCATAAATAAAAAATGTAAAAAAATTAAGTAAGTAACTATCCTAACAGTGAACTTAGTGTATGTTTGATTAAATCATCGTCTAACATTCAATGTATCATCAGCCTATGTTCGTCCACTGCTGGACATAGGGCTCTCCTATGGCACGCCACTGAGTTCGATCTTCAGCTCTTCAACTCCAACCACTGCCAGCCACTTTGCGAATTCAATGTATATATGGTCACTGGAAACTTACGAAAACAAAATAAATATTTTCGAGTAAATCTCTACCTAATTAATAAACTCAATGTGCGAAACCAATTAATTTATCTATGCGATGTAAGCCAGACATAAATAATAATAATTATGTCGGTGAAATAATTGGGTATCTATTCTTCCATTTCAACTATTCTCAAATCAATTGTTATGCACGCCTCTGTAAATTCTAATTACTAAAATCCAATTCAAGTATGAATATTACCAATTACCTAACACGCAATTATAACCCAATTCGAGCTAATGCTTGTATAAAACCATACAAGTTACCATAGAAATTAGTAGCAATAAATCAAAGGCAAGATAGAGAAGCTTTAACTGAAATTTCAATACGTCGTTAAGATCGCCGTCAAATTGAAGCAATCAGTCTAATGAGGACTAATTAACAGGGCCCGCTAATTACCGCACTGATTGAAACCGCCGCCGTTCCGAACGAGGGATTGAATCGAAAATGTAATTGCTTACAATTGGATTACTGATATGGATTTAATGTTTTTATATTTCTTTTGTATGGTAGTATTTAATTAGATAATAATTGGGACCAAAAATGACCTTATAGCACGTTTTGGTTTTAGGGCCAACACGTCAGCTTTACTTGAATGTATAGGTACATAGAGGTGTTCTATTAAACTCTTAGAAATTCTGCCTGTCCTTATAATGTTCACCTCAACTACCTATAAAGGGGTTTTTTTATCAGTCGCGTTTTTCTTTACATGATGGTAAAATTTATTTAGAACTTAATATCGATGTTCTTAGCTAAATAAGTCTCAATAGAGGTCCAAATTTTCACAAAATATAACCTAAAAAATATCTAGAACATGAAAATATATCGTCCAACTTAACAAACTGTATTCCTAAAGTCATTTAGAACAAAAGATCCCCTCTATAATAATTCCAGAGAACTTTTCGAGTGTTTTCCTAATATACGTAAGTAATACTAGCACCAGTTGGAGTTATAACTAAGGAACAGCTCGTTTACAATCACGGCCTTTGATGTAAGTCCACGAACGTGATGTGAATCCTATCCTTCAATATATCGATCGTAGCTAGTGGACGCCTGCAAAAAAGTTAATAGCAAAATTGTAGCGCACAAAATAATATTGCTCGCAAAAAAAACTATGAAACGAATGGTAGGAAGTAGAACAGAATATTAATTATTAAACAGTCTGTTGTTTATGTACGCTAGTTTTGGACACAGAATGAACCCACCATCATTATCAAAGATTAAACTGATGTGTTAGATGTCTAGTCTCGTATAGCACCATATTTATCTTTTTCTTCTTTTATAATAGAATAATTATTTTACTGTTTGAAAATCAAAACAAAACTTTGGTATTTCTGAAGAGTCCTTTTGTCTTCTGAGAACGTTTTAGCATTTAATTGGTTTTACTCTCAATCCACCACATCTTCAAAGTGTTCGTTTCTATAAAACCGTTTAACCGGCAATATCCTGAACCAAACATGAATCAAACTGCACCCCCACGTAGGTCCCACAAGTAATGAGTGAGAACAGCTCGTTTACAATCAATGCGTTTCATCTGAGTTCAGAAACGTGAGGCGAATGCGTCGAGCGCCCGTCATTCAATATACCGACCCCTATCGATATATCAAGTGACTTTTAACTTCAATCAGGCTTCTTAGTGAGGATTATAATTGTGTGTTATGTTATAATCTATGTAATGTAAGGACGGACCTCATTTTTATTAGTTTTTCTTTAGAATAGTTGACTTTGTTAGTCTCGCACTAAGAGTGTTAGGTGTAACTGGTATCGCGCGTATTTAGATTGGAATAATATATACTTAAAACAGTTTACACAGATTTTATTTATTTATTTATTCACTCTTCCTTACAACTATCATTACAGGTTTTTCACTTATAACCTAATGCGATAGTAAGGCCCTTAAAATCTGTTTATACAATAATATATTATTATACTTATAGAATTATACTTAACCTATACCTAATACTTAATCTAAACATTAAAACACAAAATATATAAAAGTATCTTTGCGAATTCACTCAAAGGACACGTTAATACATCCGTCTTCACGTGTATTTGGTTTATAATTGTAATTGCTCGAGTTAAAGGTGTTTTAGAAAGGAGGTTGGTCCGGGCCGTAGGCACTGCCAGCAGAGGCGGGCGGCGCCGTTTCCACACATAGCGGTCCGGGACCCATAGGCATAATCGTTGCAGCACTCCCGGGTTATTTTCAATGCCACGTAGTAACCTAACTAGATACACCGTCAATGTGAATTCTCTTCGTACTCTCAACTCGTTATATCCAACCATGCCAAGTACGAAGAGAGTGGGGTACATCAGAGGGTAAAATGGATAAACTCCATAGAGTTTATTATAAAGGTGACGCATGAACTTGTTCTGGACACGCTCCAACATAACTGTGTACTTGGCTTCATGAGGTGCCCATATGACCGCACTATGTTCCAAATGACTCCTGACCAACGCGTCATACAGGACCTTGACTGCTGCTATGTTGGTGAAGCCTCGTGTCTGTCTCAGAACAAACCCTAAGTTTCTGTATGCCTTTTTGCATATTTTAGCTATATGATCGCGGAATGATAAATCGGGAGTGACAACGACCCCTAAATCCCTTACCTCAGTAACTCGCTGCATGGGCACTGCATCCACCACATACTCGTGCTGAAGCTGCTTGCGAGCCCGCGTGAAACTCATCACCGAGCACTTTGATAAATTGAAATGGAGCTTATTCTCTCTACTCCATTCTACCACCCTATCTATGTCATCTTGTAATCGCTTACAATCAGAGTCGTCCTTGACCTCGAGCAGCAACTTGAGATCATCCGCGAATAACAAGCAAGAGCCATGTCTTACCACTTCCGGCAGATTGTTAATCATTATTATAAACTCAAGAGGTCCCAAATTGCTGCCCTGACTTACCCCAGACCAGGTGTAATATGGATCTGATTCGAATCCGTCATACTCGACGTACTGCTGCCTGTCTTTCATATAGCTGGCGAAAAACTGCAGGAGGTGCGGCGTGCAACCGACGTCTGCGAGCTTCTTTAGTAAAATATCATTATCAACAGTGTCAAACGCTTTTTTGAAATCAAAATAAGCAGCGTCGACTTGCACACCCGCGTCCACCGCAGGCACCACCTGTGCCATGAAGTTAAGCAGATTAGTGGAGGTACTGCGCGCCGGCCGGAATCCATGCTGCGCGTCCGACAGCTGTCCGCGAACCTGCTCTTGTAGAGTGTGATGAATAGCGGACTCAAATACCTTAGCCGGCGTTGACAGCACTGCCACCGGTCTATACCCACTGATTTCAGAACCAGCTTTGCCTTTGGGTACTGGAATAACTCGAGTCATCTTCCATTGCGCTGGGAATTTTGCTGAGTGAAGACAAACGTTAAATATAAATAGCAGAGGTTCCGCCAGTACCCTACTACAATCTCTAAAAAGAAATGCTGGTATACCATCAGGGCCAGACGAACGCTTTGGCTTCAAACGCTCAAGTGCACTTTTGACGTCCTCAATATTCAGACAGTTAAGCTGCACTCGCGCACTGTTCGGCGCCGCCGCTGCCGCCGCCGCGTCCGGGTCCAGTCGCGGAGGCTCACTGCTGTACACTGAGTGGAAATAGTTCGCAAACTGGAGTGCGCACTCTTTTTTAGATAAAAGCTGACCATCCTTAATAATACTTTGCCTACTTACTACCCTATTCTTCGATCGTATGTATTGCCAGAATGACTTTGGATCTTTGGCGAACTGTGACTGAATTTTGTATTGGTGTTGTTGGTGTGCATAGTCTATACATTTTTTTATATGCGCTCTGTATTTAGAGTATTCGTCATAATCGCTTTTAAGTTTAGTTTTTTTGAATATCTTGTGAAGTTTAGCTTTAATTTGTAAGTCTTTAATTATTTCACTTGTGTACCATTCTGGATAAGTATGAGATGACAGTAAAGTAAGTTTTTTCTTAGGGACACATTTATCTAAAATATTATTAAGGTTTTTGTAAAAATAAATTACTATATCATTTAAATCATTCATCTCATACATACTACTCCAATCAGTCGACATTAGCATTGAGTATAGTAACTGGTAATCCGCCTTATAAAAGTTCCAGCGCGGTCTGACACCGCGCGGCTCAGCAGCAGCGGCGGCGTCGGGCGCGGGGTCGGGCACGGCCGCGCTCTCTAGACGCACGCTAGCCGCGAGCGGCGGGTGATGCGCGTCGACAGGCACGAGCGGTTCGTCTGCCGCCACCACGGACACCTCTCGAAAACCTGAACTCAATACTAAGTCTAACTGTCGGTCTAAACAGTTAGGTATATTGTTACTTTGAGTGAATCCGCAAAAAGTCATGAAATATTCATAATAATTAATAACATTTGTAGGACACGAATATAAATTAAAATCACCCATTACAATAATATTCTTATATCTAGCACAAAAATTTTCTATTATATTAAACAAAATCATGTAGTCGTTCTCCTTACTACAAGGTGGAATATAAACAACCAAACACAAAAACAAAAATCTATTATTTAAATGGACCGTTGCACAAACCATTTCAAAAATACAGGTGTTCAACGATACATTCGGTACTTGAACTTGTCGCAACTCAAATCGGTGTGTGGCCAGTAGAAGTGCGCCTCCCTGTTTTCGGCCATCCGCTCGATCACAACGAAGAATCTTGTATCCCGGCGGGATAATTTCGAGATCTTGAATGGATTCATTGCAACCGGATTCTGTGATTGCATACAGGTCTGAATTTAATGAATCAATATTATTTCTGAACTCATCCAACTTAGTTCGAAGACCTCTTACATTTTGATAGAATATTTCTATGTTAGTCATTTGATGTAATTTTTTTCGTAGCTCTCCGAAACCAAATCCACTCATTAAATTCTGCATTCATAGGCCAGATTGCCGCTACATTTATTTTATCATAGTAGTTTTCAGGCACCCCTACTATGAATGACGCGTAATCTCGTTCTATTTTATGTTTTATTTTTGTGACTTTAATTTGTGTATTAAGTCCACACACACTTTTCACGTGATCGGTAATTGTTTCTGAAGTAGTGTCCGGGTGTAGTCGCCACACGTGCAGATGCTTTTTCCGCTCCGTAGCCTGAAGTACTGTTAACTGAGTATTAGTGCCTACTCTAACATTATTTGTTTGTCGGTTAATTTTTTTGTTGCGAACTGTAGTCCAGCCTGAATCATTTTCCTCGTTAACTGGTTCATTCGTGTCTGATGGAGGTACTATGGACGTAATACTTATCGGTGACACTTGAGACTTCGTGGCCCCACCATTGTTTACCTTTTGACTTTGAGTATTCGACATTTTTTTAGGTATTTTAGACTTGTTGTGCTCGTGTTGACTAATAACCTTAGAAAAACTAGCAGGAGGTCTTGCAGCTGGTTCACAAGGCAATGCGTCTTGAGTTTGCGTATTTATAAAAATTTTACTATCAAGTTTTTTCTCAAGTTGACCAATTTTATGTATTATATTTTCTAAATCCGTTTTTGTTTGCGAGAATTGGCTTAATAGTATAGTTATTGCATTTGCTTGGCTGTCCATTCGAGAACTTATATCAGAGCGAAATTCTCTCAGTTCTTGAAGCAGTACAGTATCACTATCCATCAAAACAGGTGAGAATTGAGCCTGACTCCCGCGCTGGATGTTTACATTATTCATGGGTGTGGTGGGGGCGGTGGTAGAGTTACATGTATTTTTACCAACTGGCTTCTCACTGTTACCGCTTTTGGGTTTTGAACAATTACATTCCGGGCATATCCAATCATTTTTATATTCCTGTGTATAGGCCTTAAAAGAATCCTCATTTATTTCAAGGCACGCCAAATCATATTTTTTCTTACAATTGTAATTCGAGCATTCCATAAAAAAATCTTTTATAGTCGCACCACATGCGCCACAGTTAATTGCCATTTTGTTTTTCAATAAGGACGACTTCTCGGTGTCAGTTATATAATTTTATAACTTCAATATCAATACTTTAAAATTTTTGTATTTTTGTAATATTAATAGGTGGAGAAAAGAATAGGTAAACACAAAAAGACAAGTTGTTGAATCGTGACTTGAACTCAAGACTTATGAAAACTAGTATCCAAAGCTTTAAACGACGACACTATCCGGCCATTTAATATAACTGTTCAAATAGCACAGTCCTTATAATGCAGCTGTTTATAAAAAAACGTTGAGGAGGTATATTTAAATTTTTGAAAATAAAATGTCAATGACCTGTAAGCTTCTAAATTTTTTAAGTCACTGTTTACACATTATATTATTATTAGTTTATATTCCTGCACTTAATATTTAGTATTATTTTGCACTATTTACACTGCATTGTTTGTTTCCTATAGTATTTAGTCCAGTTTTATAGTTATTTTGTGATGTAAACAAAACTGACTGCACTGTTAGGTTTTTATGAGTTTTTTTTGCACTTTTACAAATATTTACTGAAGGATAACACTTTCACTTGTTATTCGGAGTTTATTGTTATTATTTTATTAGTCTTTATGGTAATTACTATTAGTTAACTATTTTTAAACAATTAAAATTCGCGGTGCTAATGTTATGCGTGGCAACTAGCGCCACCTACTATTATATATATATCTATATTAGATATTTGCATTGGGTGTGATTTAAGGCTTACTTTACATTTAACAACTAAGCTTAATTCGGCGCTCCATTCAGTTAAGCAAGATATCTGTAAAATTGTCACCTGTTAAAAAAAAATGAAGTCTTCAAGATTGTATTTAATTTTCGAGACATCAGTCAGTCCACTGCAGACACAGGATTATTTGGGTTTCTGCTTACTTTGTTATTTTGATGTTTATTGTTTGCCGCCCATAGAAAACACTTTTTCTCCAAAAATAACATTTGAAAAGTAAATAACTAAAACATTCGACAGAGGGGGCGGAAGCGAGGAGAGGCGGCGTTTCCCGCGTGACGTCAGCGCAGATGTGGCAGCCGCTTCCGGTCACGGCGGCCAACCGCCATATTCAATACAACTACCGATATATTTTTTTGTATATAATTTTTTATACATATTTTCATGTTTTGTGTTAAGGAGGCTTAAAATAGATCGTGAGACAAACTAACAAATACTTACCTATTTTTTATGCAGTGGTTTGACGTTTCAAAAAGTAAAAAATATACCTTAATAAACTATAATTGGTTTGAATTATTGATGAGTCTTCAATATCAGTAATTAGTAGATGTTTTGTTATATAGGCCTTGCTCTGATTTACTGGTCCAAATAAGTATATTTCTGACTGAGTCCAGTAGATGACATAAAAAGTTTTTTTTCTTTAGTAACCTTGAGTAATCTTCACGATGCGTGTCTGAGGTAAAACAGTCAACAATCATAGTAGCGCAACCTTTTTTTACTATTACATATCTCAAGGCCTATTATGTACCTACCTACTTTAGTAGTTTTTTTTCCAACTTCTTTTGTAGGTGATGTCATGCAAACTGTGTTTAAAGTTTATTTGCATGTTTAAAACCCCCAAAATGGCACTAACCCACCAATCCAGTGCACATGTGATTTACAATCCAGACTCAACAATAAACAATTTTTATCTACAAATCGTCACACAACTGCACAAAGTTCTCGTTAATTTAGACCAAAATGAAAACGCAATTTCGACGAAAATAAAGCAACTTTAAATATTATAATTACACAGCATTCGCAAACATGAATAACTTTTCTAGTAAAATTAATGAGACTATAAACTTTATTGTCAACACCATAATACTTTTTGACTTGTAAATGAGTCCATTTATCTGATTAATTCCCCCGTTATGATCCAACCGAATTGTTTATGTAAATGTAAATCGAGAAATATTATTCTCATTTACAAACTCTTTATCGCTAAATAGGATAAACAGATTAACATCGATTTGTGATTGTCGAGTGTCTTAGATATTTTGAAATCTCTTGGTATGCTTAGAGTTCAAAATGGAATAACCAGTTTAAGGCACAGGATATTAATTATCATAAAGAAAAGGTAATAAGTTGAACATTTCCGATGATTAAATCTAGGTCCTATCATGCTTCCTTTCAACACAGTCTGTGTTTCTTCAATCTTCGTATCGTATGTTTGATTATCCAGAATCTAAACACATCATTCCTAATTATAGCATGTATGTAATTAGAAGCAGTTAGAAGCTGTATCCTTAATAAGCGCTAATTAGTATTTTAGCATACCTAGTTGGGGGTTCAGTAAGTAGACCTAATTAGCAATTGGCACATTGGGTTAATTATCAAAGGTTAAATCTCTACACGGAAAAAAAAAATGTTTTTGAAGTTATGTACTTCAAAAACATTCTCTTTTTTTGGATTGTGACATTTTGAGTGTGGTTATTGAAGTCTTTCAACAGACATTTAGTATCATGCGCACTTCTTAAATACCTTTAATAAATATTGAAACTCTAACCTTGATATATTTAAGGATCGCTGTGTAGTTCTCTCTCTACCTAGTAATAGCTCTCTCACACAATAAAGCCTATTCCACAAATCAGAACAATCTTTCTCATCAAGAATTTTCAGTTCATTCCAGAGGCCATCATCTTTACCATTATCTACCTTGGAAGGAGTCGATCATTGATCCCAGATAAGATAAGGCTTCGGTTATAAATGGTAAGGAAGCGATAATCTACAAATTTAAATAATCCCCGAGTTTCTGCCAAGTTTCGGAGGGCCCCGGAATGTGTAATTTTTTTAAAGAGAAACTCCTTTTGAATTTTGATTGGGAGTTACGATGGTGGTGGTGTGCCAAAATATTTCGTAAATTTAGTTTTCTTTTATCTTGCTCTATTTAACAAATTATTGATCGGTTACGTAAACTAGTGATTGCCATAGTACTTTATTACTGCATAGATTCAGTTAGTCTGCTAAGGGCTGATTTTTTAACTCCAGATAATTTTATCCAAGTAACAATTTAAAATTTTTGACAGTTCTTCCATACAAAATCTGTCAGACGTCAATTTTATTCAACGAATAAAAAATATTTGTCGATTGAATAATCAGCCCTAAGACGATGCAGTTTGATTCTGACCTTAGTGGCTATAAATAACTAAGGAAAATCTATAAAAGTGCATCCTAAAACGTGCTGAGTATTGTCACTCTCAACTTAACCCATATTTGTGATGTAAGGAAAACCTTGACTGCAGATTTTTAATCAATGACACAATCTAAGGTCGTTTATCCTATACTGAAAGAGGTATTCATGGCTTTCTTTTAGTTTCTTGCCTTCTTCTGTCTAGCCTTTTCCCAAGCTATGTTGGGGTCGGCTTCCAGTCTTACCGGATTCAGCTGAATATCGTATTTTACATAGAGCGATTGCCTACCTTACGATCACTACAACTCATTTAAATAGGTAACACAGTATTTAATTGTAAGATTGTCAAAAATTATTCTGTTCTTTTATCTTTGTTTATTACCAATTCTAGGACTCTGTTCGTGTTTCTTTATATGTGTTAGGTGATGGTTTTAGGTAGGGCTAGTTATTATAATTATATTTATCTACCCAGCCATGGAAAACTCCTAAACAAAGCATTATATTACTTCATATTATATAACAAATTGATAAAACATTAGCCATACATAGCGCGTTATGTTGCTTGTGCTGTAACAAGTTGCGGTGGCAATTCCCAACGTAGGAATTCCATTCACGCTTCATAGTGTAGGAGCTAGTGATATTATGTGAAACATGATCTAGTATCATCTTTTTTTGTAGTGATTTTATTGTTTAGTTTCATTATGACGTTTTGTTTCTGTCAAAGAAGAATATGCTGTGGTTAACAGAGCACTATGAAGAAACCCAATTATGTCTCCCGCACTAGGGAATTTAAACCCTGTATCCCAGGCGTTTTACAAACATTTAATTCACATATACAAATATCATCCACACTTGACACAGACATTTCTGGATCACACAAATTTTCACTAAAAAAATTGTCCCATACGGGAATCGAACCCGCAGCACGTCGCGCATTAATTAATTATAATTGGCGTTGTGACCTATCTTACTCGGCTATACGAGCGCAGTCGCCAGGATATCAAAAGCTTGAAGGCCATAATTGCACTTTTTATTTTTTAACGGTACATATAAGATGCACAATTTGAGACATAAATAATATACCTAAGGGTTTAATCCAGCATAAATCAGCTTACACACTCGATGAAGATTTAACTCACCCTGAACATTGTCTTGAAATCTTTTACCACTCTGTACCGATTCTACCAAAATATTCTTTATAGTATACAAATTAATATAGCTTACGACAACAGATCCCCGCCTCCTCGCCCACAGAATCGCGCTGCACATCGTTTCAGTATTAATATTGCACGTACATTCGCAGGTGGCGCAAGCGGCCAAATTGAAAATTGCTCGCATCGACGCGGCGTTTGGCTGCACTGTCGCAATTATACACGCTCAATCTGTATCGCCTGGTAATGAACATATCAATTGTACTGTTGTGTTTGGATTTAGAGCTGTTGACAGCGAAAATTAGAATTGCAGATACAATAGAGATCACGTTAGAGCCGATAGGTCAAAAATGATTGAAAATGCCTTAACTTTAGCACAATTTTGAGGTTGCAGCTGCTGTCTTTGTCACAAACATTATAAACATATCGTTAAAAATAAATTTAAACTACGTATTATTTATTACCCTTATAGTACATACTTAGTATTATTACCCTTAAACTAATGAATTCAATTACTCCAACAAAGTACAAAATTTTGTCGAAACAAATAAGAGTTCATTGCAAATTATCAAAATACTAATATTAAGACACAATACTTCAAATAGTTTAATTTTTTGTACTAATATATCACATATTTTTATTAATAATTAGAAATACTATAAAATACAAGTCTTCATTCCGTCCACTCAAAACTTCTGTTTCTCACACCATTTTTCTCTGAATCTTCTTCAAGTACGTTCCGGATTTCTTTTGTTTTCTCCTTTCCTAACGCTTCAGCTTCTTTAACTGTGTCAGGTAATGAGTTGTTGGCAGTGTCAGGAACAAAGAATGTCGCCAAACCAGCTATTAACGATGTGATACCAAATATTAAGGATGGTAGACCAATCCAGTACGCCGCCTAAAAGATGAGACGAGAATAATGTAAAATACATAGGTATTATCATAAAATCTGTCATCATTCTTATGACTAACCAGCAAACTAACAGTATAATAAGAAACTTTAAAGATATAAAGTAGAATGGAACTCATAAAGTAACTACAAAATTGTAGTTAGTAGACATTTGGTCTGAGATTCTATGTATAACCAACAAAGCCTGAAAAATATTCTAGCTCTACTTTTAAATGATATCAAGTTGAACATAATATGTATGATTACAATTATTCGGTAGATATTAAGCCAAAACTCACCAGTAGAGGCATCTGCGGCGCGGCTATGGAGCCGATCCTTCCTAAGGACGAGCATAGCCCGTGCATGGAGTTCCGGGTGTACGTCGGGAACAGCTCTGAGGTGTACATGTAGGTCATCATGAAGAACATGGACGCCATCAGCTTGCCGATCATAAACATTGTTATTGATAGCCACGCTAGATCTGAAATCAATCAGGGATACATTTTATAGTAACCCGACGTAACCCCGAGTATTACTACCTCACTCATACGGGGAGAAAGCAAAACAAAATAAAAGCATTGGGTCGCTACAAATAAAAATTATCTTTGCATGCGTAGAGAAATGCTTAATCAAGTATTATACCTATTGGCAAAAATGGTTGTCCCACACAAAACGCGCCTCCAATCAAGAACGTTGCTATCAGCGGGATCTTCCTCCTGTAGTTCATCAGAATAAACATGACCATGAAGTATCCAGGAAGATCTACAACTGATACTATAGCGAAGTTCAAGTATTTGTTGCCTTGGAGAGTCACTGACGCTATCGTCAATCCATAGTTGACGAAGGTTGATGTTATCCACCATATGACGCACACAACGAACCTTTTGAACAAAGTTATTGAAGTAAAGGTACTTTTTAATACGCTTCTGAAATCTAAATCATCATCCCCATCTGTATCGCGAACCAGACCATTCAGCGTCTTCTCTTCTATAGTAATTTTATTAGTCTTTGCCATTTTTTTAACTATCGCCACTGCTTCATTTTTCCTTCCTTTCGTTAGCAACCATCTTGGGCTTTCGTCTATTACGTACAAGTAGATGAAGTACAGTAAAGCGGGAGCATAAAGAACTCTTAAGAAGTTCCTCCAGTCTTGGACCTGCCAAGCTATTAAAGCTTGTATAACGCCTCCTAGGGCATATCCTATACCACAGAATACATAAAATGGTACGCGTTTCTTCGTTGAAATTATTTCAACATCTGAAAAAGAGCAGGTACTATTTAAAATGTTTTCTCTTGATGATGAATACCAAGAATTGTAATTACTCTTTTTTAAAGCTAAGACTAAATCAGTAGCAATCATACTGTTCTATTTACTCATCCCTTCTGAACATTAAAATTCTCACTTAATATGTAGACAGGTGAACAAGAATCTCCAAAGGCAGACTCTAGGAACTCCAACAGCATGTACACCCAGTAGTTGGGGGCGAAACTCTTGGCAATACCCAATACCCCGCCCGTCACGCCCGTCAAAACTATAGCCTTCTTTCTGCCTATCCTATAAATAGAACAAACTTTTAGATTCATTTATGGCTTGTGTAAAATTTTGTCATGATTATGAGAAATGGTAGCATTGTCATATTTAGATGCGAAATATTGCCACATGGAATGATAAGAGAAGTAAAGGCAAGGTCACGTAGCAAATGGAAACAACTTGTGTTTACTATGTCTAAGACGGTTGTTAATATTATTTTACACATTGTATTAGCCATAGTTATCCAATTATATTGTATACTTTCGGTAAATAAAGTGGATGGATGGAATGGAATTTTAGTACAGTTAGACTTTGTAGGTTAAATGTAGTTGATTCGAATAGAAAATGTGAAGAGATACCTGTCAGATAGTGGACCCACGAATAACAGCCCAAACATGTAAGCAACGCTGCGAATGGTCCCAACCAAAGTTCTCTTCCATTCCTGGCACGCTAGATCGAACTAAATTCAGAAAAAAATATTATTTTTTTGTTTCGGAATTTAAAAGCTAGGTTACGTAAATAAATTACTTTAATATCTCTATATAAAATACGCTAAGCGCGTGTTTGACATAAAAAGGGCCAATGACTATCAGTTTAGGTATATTTAGAGTCTTTTCTAAGAAGATGAGAGAAGTAATCTCCCTGCAGTTGAAATATCACCTACATGCTCTGATATTAGTAGCTATGATCTCCTCCTACCTATTAAGATATAATCACGAATCACTAAACTATTCTATAGGGGGTAACATGAAAGTACAATAAGGTATACAAGGTAATTTTGCTATTGTGTACAAACGAAAACTATGACCTCATTAACGGTTAGAAAAACGATTGATTTATGACGAATTTTAATACTATAATGGTGTGACTGCACTAGTCAAAACTGTACCCCAGCGGAACTGTGCGACATTTAAATACGCGACTAAATATTCCTTGTATGAAATTGTCGTTGCAGCAGTGTAGTTCTGCTGCCGCTTAGAGCTCTTACACACGAGCGGCATGTTGCCAACGGAAGTAACTGCAGCCATCGCCATGCGTCGGCGAGAGCCGTTGACGCGACGACGGCAGCAGTTACCTGTGCCGTTGGTAACACGGCGCTCGTGTGTAAGAGCCCTTAGTGCGTGTTGTCCAATACAATCTATAATATAAAAATGAATCGCTGAATGTGTTGCTAAGCGCGAATCTCGAGAGTAGCTGAACCGATTTTGCTAATTCTTTTTTTTGAAAATTTAATGAATATTCAATGAAGTACGAGGATGGTTCTTACGGAGAGAAAAAAATAAAAAAAATACGTTTTATTTTGACGCATATTTGAAAATTCAATTCGATTTTATTTAAAAAAGGTTGAACTCACATAAAAACTTTTGCAATCTCTTTAAATTTGGAATGTCAAAAAACTTTTCGACTTCTACGCGGACGAAGTCGCGGGCAAAAGCTACTTTCATATAAAAAAATGTTTACTCGTGTGGTGTCACTGAGCTCCGCTACGGTACAGTTCCGCCAAGTGCGGTCGCATCTTTTCAATAAGTGTAGTCTTGCGGTAAGTAATAGTAAAAAAAGAAGATCGAGATTCTTATATTTCTTTGTTGAATTTTAAAACCAATCGTTTTTATAGGTCTTGGTTTTAAAAGGTCATAGTTTTCGTAATTAAATACAAATATTTCGCTCCGCATGCGGTAATGCGTAACAAATTATTAAAATAATAAGTCATAGTTTTCGTTTGTACAACTATAAAAAAATTACCTAGTGTAGATACTCACTTCTGCAACAAAACTATTTTCTTTTTCGTACACCCATTCGGTACATCTTGTCGAGTTGATTGTGCCGCATGTGTTGATAGCGAACGTTTCATCTTTGCACCTAAAATAAACAAAATTGGTTTTAGTATAATTACTCAACATCTGAGCATAAGATATAAAATCTCTTTTACTGTCACTTGATGTAATCAATTTTCAAACAAAAAGTAACGTTGCCTATCTAGACTAAACCAATATTTAGATATAAATGCTTTTTGTACATCTTTTAAGAAACCTTTAAAATTTGAAGGACGGAGTTTATTAAATTGGTATACTACACAATTTTATGAAATAAACAAGACGCAAATATGATTAAAATAGGTACTTTTTTATAACATTATCAAAAGCATGAATATTCTATTAATTAGTGTGAAGGTTATTTAACAATGGAATTAACATGGTTATTTAAGTAGGTATAGGTAATAAATTCAATATTAATTTGAGCCAATGCGAGTATTCTAAAAAACTTGTTTTAAAGTCAACAACATTTGATGTAACAGTCGAAAAAAACATAAATCAAAAACATGTTTTTACAAATACACAAAGGTGCTACCTAAATTTTTTAGAACCATTTTACTAATTTCTGTTTTGCAATTTTATCACAACATTATAGTCAACAGCAGTGGCATAATATTATGTGCTAGTAATAATAATAATACTCACGTGTAAGCAACGCTTTCAGCCGCAAACACATAGTTTGCGCAAAATGCAGCGTTCGATGCATATGCCAGGCCAATAAACAGCATTACTCGAGAATGGTAAGGCCCAAACATACCAAACCTCTTCAACACATCATCCAAATGTGTCTTCGGTATTTTTTCCTCAAAAGTCATAGTGCCAGTCTTGTCTTTTAATTACCAATGTTAATATCGGCTCCAATATAATTCACTAAACAAACCGTTTATTAAAAAAAAACTATCGTTATTTTTATGTCTTCATATAACTAATCGATTCACATCACTATTTTGTTTCTTCTTTCAAATGCTGTATTCTTTATTTATTTTTTTCGAACGTATTCTTCACGTTTAACATTTAAAATAATATTTAACACACATAAAACGCGTGAAAAAAACACAATAAAATTCGAACGACTTTTTACAAGACCATGCGACGCGACTAAGTCTCGATAATGAATGTAAATCTCAATTTGTAGGGCAATGCTCAGGTCGGAGGACGAACAAACGCATTGTTACGCGATTGTCAATAATGACCACCATTCACGGCCCGACTGTAATCGCACATCCGTTCATACGAGGAGCGGAGGCGACAAAATTGACGTGATATTTTTGCGATGGCTGCTGAGACAATTGTATTACTATTTATAGACGAGGATAAAGGTGACTTGGTTTTACGATTATTTTATCGTCTTGCCGTGGACCATTTCCATTTGAAACTCGAAGATACGTGACTTTTTCACTGCTGTTTATTGCAATATTGTGTTGCTAAACAGTTGGTACTTAGATGGGAGCTCTTTTATTATGTATCTTCATATTATACACATAATATACAACATTTTATTATCAATACATAACAAATATGTAAAAACAAAAATGATAATAAGAAATAGATAAGAATATTTATCAGTAGCTGAGCAGAAGTGGCAGGTGCATTTTAATATTATAAGTAATTGCTTACTATAAATTTGATATATAGGTACTATATTGGGCTATTAACTAATTATTTTGTATAAATCATTCGTCTATAAATTATAATACAACATGTTAATCAAGTCACTCTTAAGCCGTGTCTGCTGCACAAAATTCTAACATATCATTTGGTAAAAAACATAAATTAGGGGCGTGGCCTAACATGATAGACGGTTTTTATTCAGCAAAACGTTTAATCCCACACCTCTCTTCCATTGTTGTTAGAATATTCATTGATGCTGTTAATTTTAAGTTTAGTTTTATTATACACAATGTTATTATTAACTAGCTTTTGCCAGCGACTTCGTCCGCGTTTCCGTCGTTTTTCGTAAAAAAGTAGCATATGTCCTTCCTCACTGTTCAGTGGTTTTGATGTAACATACAGATTAACTTTCGTATTTTAGTAGGGAAATATAATATATCACGTTCAAAAATAATCCTTATAGCATGATTCAGTATTCACGCGCGACGGCGCGATGGCTTATTATCGTATTTCATGTATAAGTTTGGTGTTTCTATACCGATTTCTATGATTCTTTTTTTATTGAATAGGTAATAATGTAAACTTTTTTTTATTAGGGATGAGTGAGAGTATTATAAACGTAAGAGTAAACAAATATAATCAGAAATCTCCGAACTGCTAAGCTATCGAGAGTTACACGTGTTATTGTGAGTCAACCATAAAAGATAGACATATGCTGTTGTGGGATATTTTTTAGATAATTTTATGTAGAACATTTCTCTCATACATGATTTCTATGTAGCTTTAACCATTAAGGCTGCATACGCGACGGAAGCTTTAAAAATACCGTTTTCCCAACATTTCCCTTCACTGCTCTGCTCCTATTGATTGTAGCGTGATGAAAAGTATACTATAACCTGCCCAGGAGTATGAAGAATAAATGTACCAAGTTTCGTTAAAATCCGTCGAGTAGTTTTCGTTTCTATAAGGAACATACAGACAGACAGACAGACAGACAGACAGACAGACAGACAGACAGACAAAAATTTTACTGATTGCATTTTTGGCATCAGTATCGATCACTAATCACCCCCTGATAGTTATTTTGAAAATATATTTGATGTACAGAATTGACCTCTCTACAGATTTATTATAAGTATAGATTATGCATAGATTATTTAATAATTTTTATCCTAACAGTTTTTTTTTTATATTATATATATTTTTTGCGTGCCCTGGGGCAGAATGTACTGGAGTATAGTCACCACATTTTTGTACCTACATTCTAAGCAAATAAATACTGATTCTGATTCTGATCCTCTAATTACATTTTCTAAAGATGATATGTTCAAAAAATGCTACAGCAAACCCAGCTTTACGTGACCAATTAATTATTATTTATTAATTTTAATTATGGTTCCGAATGCGTCACTATTTCTTTCCCCACTTTTCCTTTATTAAAAAATATAATAATAATAATTACGTAGGTGCTACATTTGTATATATTTTTTTAATCGTCGTTACCTTCTACTTTTCTTAACAAACACTGTTGCTGATGACCTTTGTTTTTTTTCCCCGGTTTGTGACAGTCATTTTACGACCAAAAGCATGTAATTTCATAGATATATATTTTTCTCTGATACCTATCTCACACGTTTTCAACACGTTCCATTATTTTTATTTATCTTGCAACAAAAGATAGGGTGAACAATAAACCTCAGTCATAAATGATAATACTAATACTATTAAAGAACTTTATTTCTTAACGCTTACTGCATACTATTATCCGATTGTAAATCAAACATTGTAAAAAAACGGGAGAGAGGGTAACAATAAAAGGTTCCGCACCATCGTACAAAATTTATTTCGTTAAAATCGAGCAAATAGAACTATAAAAAAAAGTCCCATGTATGGCGGGCCCTTAAAAATTTTTTTTTTTTTGTTTTTTTTTTTTTTTTTTTTTTTTATAATGGCAACAGACATACACATTATGTGAAAATTTAAACTCTCTAGCTATTACGGTTCGTGAGATACAGCCCGCTGACAGACGGACGGACGGATAGCGGTGGCTTCGTAATAGGGACCCAAAGGGTGCCAACCAAGGGTACGGAGCCCTAATGTCGATGCGGCCATAATTAGAAAAGATTTATTTTGTCTGTTCTTAGAAGTGTAGTTCCTTAGCGACTAATTTGTATCAGTTTTATTTTTAATATTGTAAAATACCTAAATATAAAGTCATTTTATTGAAACAGGATATCTAATAATATAAAAATACAGATAATTAAAACGTGAATGTTATAAATTATATCATATTATTTTTATTGCTGCTAATAATATACACATGTTTTTAATCAGAAAAATGCATGATTCTATAAAACACTTATGACCTTATTTATAAAAATCTCGACGGTGTTTAGCAACTGCTTAGCAGATTTTAAATTCAAGTTTTCCATAGAGAATTTGAATTTTGATACGCGAGTTTTTTATAAACTAATTATCTATAATATTTTCTATCTCCGTAATAAATCGAATGGTCATTATTGAAATACATGAAAATCTGTAGGTAAAAGTAATTTTATTATCTTTACATACCATACCTGACATATCTATGCTCGCTGCTGGGCTAAAGTTTAAAAATAAAAACTATTTATTTTATAATAATTATTAGATAAATGTACCTACACCAAGAAATAGACAAGAAAGTTAATAACAAAACAACATCAACGATAATTGAACAACTTACATAATTTGTAAAACCATTTTTTATGTAAAAGCAAGTTCAGTTAAATTCATTAATATCACTTTCTTTTGAACATAGTAAAACAAAAATTAGTAGTAGTATTACGTTATCAATTAAGGGCAAAAAGATAACGGACTGTTTCTATAACTAAATATTTATTCATCTCATAATCTTTCGATATATTTCCATTAAACGTAATAAACTAAATTGACATGAAGTAGATTCTTGCTCTTGTTCATGATCCATCCATCATACGAATAGTAATTCAATTAGGCAAGTAGCTTCTATTGAGTTTTCTTGGGCTATCGACAGACAGTCGAACACTATTCCTAATTTTACACCCTTTAATTCCAACGATGTATTAAAAACATCTTTAAGTCGCGTGAAAAGAGCTCAAATTCATACGATTGCAAATTTCAAGTACTCTTAATAACCCTTATAGAGACAGCCTAAGTAGCAATGAATTTAGAGAATTAGTTTTTATTAACAAAAAAAAACAACAAAAACCACTTTTAAAAAATACTACCAGCAAAGCTATTTATTGTATCTATATTAAACCAAATATTTATCATATTCGTAAAAAAAATCATCGCAATAATCTTAGATTCCAAATATATGTCAAAGCTATGGACGCGTCGAAAAAAATATGAATGACAGGCTAAAGATTAGTGACCCTGACTGCTAAACCTGTGTGTGTCTGGGTGTAATTTATCTATAATATGTATGTATTTAGAAATATATAAAAGTATGTTATCAGTTGTCTGGTTGCCATAATACAGGCTCTGCCTAGTTTGGGATCAGATGGTCCTTTGTTAGACAATATAATAGTCGCAAACTGTTTGCGACTATGGTATCATCATACGACGCACACTGGTAAAGTTGAATGTCATTTCGCGAGAGTAATGCGTAGCCGTCACGCACACCAGCATACTAAAGTTGTCTTGTTTATTTTAGCTCTTTTGTAGAACGACAAAAATATTTAGCATAACACCAACTAATAGTACCCATAAGACTACAAAATACTTCCTCATATTTCAGCCTATAGTATTTCTATAGGCGTAGAAATAAATTGTTTTCACAAAATTAGTGTGACAATAACCTTAGTACGTCAGTTGAATGATATATACGACAATATAATGTATGAGTATGTTTGTTATTCCAACAAGCCTCGAGCCGTTTCCAAAGCATGACAAATTCGTATTGAATGTCACACCATCGAATTCTATAAACAACACTGTTGTGTTTATCACTTAAAGAAAACAAATTGTTTATTTTACAATGATTTTTTTTCTAGGAAGTAATTAATTATATGAAACTAGCGACCCGCCACGGCTTCGCTCGGGTGCAATATGCATGTATAATACATATAAACCTTCCTCGTGAATAACTCTATCTGTTGCCGACAACTTCATTAAAATCCGTTGCGTAGTTTAATAGAGACGCATACCTACAGACAGGGAATGAGACAGATGAGACAGACTTTGTTTTATGCTATATAAAGATTTAGACAATAATTAAGATGAAAACCGCGTACCTGAAAATAGGGGTAAGGACTATAAGTTAGAAAATATTGAGAAAAACCTGTGCTGACGCAAAAACTGATGAGAGAGGCTAGCCTAAACTTTGAGTAGAAGTTTGAAAAGTGTGCACCTAGTGACTTGTTGCAATTGATAGACATAAAATAAAAAGATTAATCAATATATTTTAATTAAAAAAAAACGACTCTCACACTATGAAAGATAATTCTTGTGTCGCGGGTGATTTTTGAAAGAAAACCCAGACTTAGGACAAGCAATTGTGGATCACACAAATGCTTGTCCCAAGCGGGGATCGAAGCCGCAGCACGTAGCGCAGTGTTAGCGTGGTGACCTGTACCACTCGGCTATCCGTGTATTTTCGAAAATAAATCTCTCATCCGATAATTAATATAACTAAAGAATATGAACTAATGTTCTATATTCATAAAAAAGCAGAAGAATTATTCCTTTATCTGAAATACTAAGTTAGTCCTTACTTACAAAAAATCACACAGACAACCCACTTATTGTACGATAAATATAAATCCGTAAATGTTAATAAATATAATATAAAGTACTCTAGTAAATGACGTACAGTAGCGATGACGAAGAGACAGAAATAAATCATAGTTATATAACTCAGTACATTTTATCGATAACATCAATAGTACTAGTACTATTGATGTTACTGTTATTGATGTTGGACGGGCCTGTTGGTCTAGTGGTTAGTGACCCTGACTGCTAAGCCGGAGGTCGTGGGTTCGATTCCCACCCAGGACGAATCTTTGTGTGATGAGCACGATCATTCGTTCTGTGTCTGGGTGTAATTTATCTATAATATGTATTTATTTAGAAATATATAAGTATGTTTATCAGTTGTCTGGTTGCCATAGCACAGGCTCTGCCTAGTTTGGGATCAGATGACCGTGTGTGAGATGTCCCAAGATATTATTATTATTATAGTACATATTTATAAAATGTGTACGGTTAAAAGATATATGTCATTACAAAATAGTTCCAAGGAATATAATATTAAACGTTAACTAGTGTATAGTAGGAGGTCACTGCCTTAAATCCCATGGGTGCCATTACAAGTAATAATGTCCTCTTGACCGAGTTCAGTCCCCCATCTCAGCAGAGACCAACTACGCAGAATATAATTTGTAGGAATATGTCTGAAAATGTATTGAAACGACTTTAATATTTACCTATGAATATTACTATCTATATCCTTTTTCTTTTGTAATTTAAAAAATCAAAGAAAAAATATTTAGCTATAATTTAAGAAAGAAGAAAGAAAGAGAAAAATTTCTTTATTAGTTTTAATTAATATAGTGGCAATTGAATAAAAAAAAGAAAAAAGGACAACAAACACATAACACTGCAATAAACATTATACAGAAAATAAAAAAAAAGTAATGCGACGAATTAGCCCACGGGTACCCCACATTCAACTTTTTTCTAGAATGTAGAGGTTTCAGCACTGATTTTTAATAGAGGCCATTATTGATGACCGAAACGCTACGTGAGTAAAGTACGTAAGTCTAATGAAAATAGACTACGCAAAAATTAGATCATATAAATATTTATACCAAATAGAATAAAAACGATAAAAAAGAAAAAAAAAATACAGAATTTCGTCATCCGGTAAAAACATTATTATTATTGTAGTATTCATTGAAAGTTACATTATAAGTTGTTAAGGTAGTCAGGTTTTCGTTTTGAATTGTGATAGCGATGAATAGTGTTTATTCATCAGTTTAAGTAACTTATAAAGATAACATAAATATTTATGAATAACAGACGGCTCTTTTTTTTTTTTTAGGAAAAGATTTACGCAGTTAGCCTGAGCGCAGGCTTTGACTGCTTCACCGGACTTTAAACAGACAGCTCATTTATAGCCATAACAACGTAACGCAAAGCATTATTTAACCCCATCTACCATTCAAGCAAGCTGAAGTATTTACAGAAATTCTCCCAGATTGGTCCTAGAATTCGGTGCGAAACGGGAACGTCTGTAGGCATTCTTAATAATGCAAACGGTAGCGTAGTCGCAAGCAATCTTGCTTCCTTTAAAGCAAAGCATTGAAATTTCTTATCCTCTTTAAGTGCGCCTTCTTGGGTACAGTGACAAGAGACAGGCGGCACTCGGGATATTTTTACGAACGAATTTTTAGCCCTTAAAAACGCTAGCCATATTTTGGACCAGACTTTACCTAGATAGAAGCTACTAAAACGGAACAAAGATACTTTCAACTGAGATTAGGCATAAGCATATATTAGACGGATAGTTGGCAAGTTTTTAAAGATAGAAAATTTACTTACGATGGGATTATTGGATCTTAAGCAGGGAAAACTAAATATTTGTCAATTTGCTTAGAAAAAGAAGGTAACTGTGGTTACTTTCAAATTGTTTAATAGTAAAGCCTTCTCATACTTCAAATGTATCTTTGTAAGATAAACTGATAAAGTTATAAAAGTTGACAAAATAAACCTTTTTATTTATTTGTATTTAAAGTGGTTGCTTAATTAATTTCTTTATTGATTTATTTAGACACACTATAGCTGGAAGGTATATTCAGGAGAAGCAGTACAATGATAGGTGCGTTAACTATACCACTGTCTACTAACTCCCCGATTCCAGCTCCCCAGCTGGGTTCAGTGACATATCCGATTGATAAATTGATTTAATTTACAGCGTCTACGCGGCCCATCGGCTGATAGCTGACGACAACACAGCTGACCGGATTTGTATGCAAGGATAGACCCAATCTCAGGCCTAAAATAATAGCAAACATATGAATTTGACATCGTCTTTATTGTAAAGGAGTAAGGTTCAGTTTCAGTTGACATTATCTACGATTTCCATTTCCTTTCTACTTTCATGGATTTGTTTAAAGTGCGTTTTTGTACCTGATTGATTATAATTATTTTAACAATTAATTAGGAATTCTTACCAAAACGTGGTATTTAACCTGACCTACATACATGGCTTTTTTTCATACTATACACTTACCACATAGAATAAAAAAAGCACTTAGAGACTTACCCACTCATAAAAACATGCGAACTGAACATCTCCCACAAAAATGACTCCCAAAACGTATTTTTAAACGAAATATATCTTTGATTGTGATAAAAGTAAAGATAAAATCCAGTATTCAAATCCTAAGCGTATCATGAAAAGCTTTCATGTCGAGAGCATAAACAAAGGTGATTCAAAGGGTTTGTGGGATCAAGTTACGAGAGATTCCAAGAAAGGGCCAAGAAAGAATGCTATTGGATTCTCGGAAATAATTTCTTTATAAAATGTTTCATAAAGTACTCGTGTATCTTGAAATAGCAAACTTAATGAAACTGACTTGATTCCTTTGAGAACGGGATCTTGTAAACAGTTGTTTCTTTAGTTTAAGTGACTGGAAACCCATTTTGCTAAAGTTCGAGATAAAGGTATTAGAACTAAATTTTAAATGATTAAGGGCTGATTTTTCCAACGCCCGATAATTTTATCCGAAGAATTATTTTGAATTTTTGACAGTTCTTCCATACAATATCTTACTAATTTTCAAATTTTTCCTTCTACTTGTTACGTCTTAGGGACGACGTATGCGCCATCTAGTGAACCAATCTTTCGTTTGGTTTTGCCGACTTGATTAACAATTGAACACAGTTAATTCAGAAGTCCGAGCGATAATGCAGCCCAATACTAACGCAATAACGCATGCGAAGCAAAAATTTGTTGTTAAATACAAATACAAGAAAGAAAAAATTTAAACCTCCGACAGAATGGTAAAACGCACCAAAAATAATGCTAAAATATTATAAATAATAATAAAATCAATTATTGCAATTTGATTATTTCTATTGATTGTTGAAATCTTTTTTTATTTTTAAATTTACAGGATAATCCATTGTTAATAAATAAAATTTATTTACAATATTATTCATCAATTTAACTTTAAGCCCTATATTATCTTTTTTGGAGTCACTGTGTTAGCCACAGTTATCCATAATTATATCACAAAGATTTATGTGATTATAAGTCGTACATAGAGTAAACATAGACAAACATAGAGCGTGCGTATCGCTAGTAGCCCCTTGGCTTTAGATATAAGGATATCAAGCGTAAGCACATTTTTAGCTAAATGTACTGCGCTCGTTTACTGATTTATGTGACAGACGTTTAACATACTAGTGCCAACAGTTCATACTCGATATGCACACTCTATAGTTTACTTATTTATTAATCTAAGAAGTCTTATGAGCAAAGTGTCTGAAATTAAAGATCGAATAATAAATATCCACCTGTACTTACAGTAGGTAGGTACTGTAACTCCCACCATAAAAAATAAACCTTTTTTATTCTTCAGCTCCCCGCTCACATCTTATAACTCGCACAGCTAGGGACATAAGTGCGTAGTAATGGAACTTTGTTTGTCTGTCAACGACATTCGCCAAGTCTCTCGCACAACCATTTTGTTATAAACGGGTATACGATGACGATTTATTTAACAGCCCATCACAGTGTACTTGACGTGTACTTGTTACATGTTATAAATAAATACCTAGGTAAATGGAAAAGTGATGCAAGTTCATGTAGATCTGACAACCAGTTTTACCAAGGGATAATGTTTTCCCCATTAAATATAGTGTCAAAACAGACCGCGCCGTTTTATTAATATTATCTCTATAAATATGAACCAATTCCTGGATACAACACCAGAGTGTGACGTATTTGCGAGTACCAGACGATTATTTTAGCCGGAATGTTTGAAGTTCTGTGAGCGATTTCAATAAATGAGATTAAAATTAAAAAACGGACTACTATGTTATGTATATTATTATCTTGTTTTGTTTCTTTTTTTCTTCTTTCTCTTGCCATGTTGAATTCTATTCTCATGTGCTTCAGTTTTATTTATTTTTCTGTTTTGTATTATTGTTGAGTAGTATTATTGGTTTGTACCGTTCTATTCAAATAAATAAATCTCAAAATCTAAATAATATTATCTAATATCGCAACCATATATTTTCGCATTGTATACTGTAAGGGTGAGACTAACAGCCAACCTCAATATATAGTTTAGGAAATAGCTAGATTGAAAAGGAAATTAATAATAATTGCTTATCGTTTTATAGTCCTTATTATTTCAACTTCGACATACCATTTCAACAATTTTCTAAGAATCGAAAGGAAACAAATAACTTGTTTTATAAATTACACGTACGTAAGTATTTACATTCACATTATTATGATAGAAAGTTGTTTAATTTCACACGTCAGTCAATTCATATGTTTGAGCTTTGTAACGACTCGTGTACACGGCCTGTTGTGTATCTAAGTAACATTTTGCAACTACCTCTGTGGCTGTTTAGAGACAACTGGTGACTTACACAGCAGCGTTACAGAAAATTACATACCTTGCTCCGGTAACCGAGCAAGATAGGTAGCAGTGACATGATTGTTTACGAGTTAAGGAACACATTGATGTAGCAAGCAAACAAATAAATATAAAGATTTAGCTACAAAGCTACACTAATAAAAGCGGCTGAAAAACTAAAACTTACAAATCCTTATGACAACATGGGAAACAGTTGAACTACAGAACAATAACCTTAAGAAACAGGAACTTCAGATCCCATGGGCGCACCTACTCCGTCCTAATCTTACAAAAACAGCTCCCAACAAGTAACATCTATCTAACGCGAGTAGTCAGTCACTTAATAGTTGTGACGCCGAGTAACATGTCTGACTCGACGCGAACTGTCACTACTCTCATAACTAAGTCTTTGGAGATCCACCTGGGTATTAGCGACCATTAAGCTACGTTTACACAGCGACTCTAAAGGATTCGTCAAACAGAAGGCGTCTTAGCGCGCGTCAGAGCGTTAGCCTGACGCCTTCTACTATGACGGTAGTACTCTGTCAAACCGACGCCGGCGCAGTCAGGCTGGCGCTCTGACGTACGCTAAATACGCGTTCTGTTTGACGAAGTCGTTTTTGCAACACCAATGCGTGACACAAATTTCTTGTCTGTTTACACTACAACACTTTCATTGGTCGGCGAATGTTATTTATATGGCATTAAATGTTCCACATTCGAAATGTCGATCACTCTTGGTGTCGCACATTGAATTTACGGTGTACTAGCTGCCCCATAAATTCATGGCATGCGTGGCAGGCGTTGCAATGCCACGTTAAGTAACAAAGTGTTTAGTTACATATTTGTATGTTTTTTTTTGTTCTGGAACCATAGAAGCCCTACGGCTTCATAAGAAGACCGTTTCAAAAAGTTTTATCACAATCAGATGATTGGTTAAGCACGCATAGATTACAAACATACAAACATTTATTTTATAAATATAAATAGACTAGCTGTCCCCCGCGACTTTGTTCGCGTGTTTTAGTTTAAACGGTTTTTCATTTTTTATTTATGCTCCGCTCCTTTTGTTCGCAGCGTAATGTTATATAGCTTATAGACTTCCTCAATAAATGGGCTATCCAACACTGAAATATTTTTTTAAATCGGACCAGTAGTTCCTGAGATTAGCGCGTTCAAACAAACAAACATACAAACAAACAAACAAACTCTTCAGCTTTATAATATTAGTATAGATAAGTAATGTCGCAGTGTAAACGTATCATAAGCATCCGGGTCTTAGCGACTATTATAATATTAATCGTGTAGTTTCAGTGTTATGCTTTCTTGGACAAGTCAAAGGACAATGTTAGGAAGTTTTAAGTTGGAAACTGTTGTGACTGAGTTGAGTGGCGCAGTCAGCTGTGAAATGCTTGTTTAAAGTTGCAAATATTATTATAAGCTTTGATGCGATTTGATCTGATGGGTTGAGCAAAATGCCGTAGGGAATTTGTAAGATTTTTTTAACGTGGAAGTTTAAACTTGTATGGATGTGCTAAATGACCTCATTGCACATAAATGTAACAAGAAATGTCACAATACAATACAATTTAGTTATTTTCATCTTGAGTACCTAATCAAAGCTCCTGTCCAATACAGAGCTTACATATTTATCCTTAAGGAAAATCTATTTTTTTTCCTCTATTTTTATCCCTAAATATATTAAATTCCTCAATAATTCAAATAGGTCTTCTACTTTTATTATTTTTTAAAGCCTTTTTTTGTAATTATTCAGTTTTCAAACAGTCTAACTGAGGAAAATCATTCCATTTTTTTTTTTGTATAGTTGGTGCATTACATGCTTATTATAATGTCGGTCAAGTGTGTGTCCTTTAGAGCCGATCGGCAGCTGCCAAAACGTACAAACTTCGTCTCTTCTCTGAACGACTTAGGTTTCGGGGCAAGCTGTAAGCGATTTGTCATTTACGCTATTTCGTACTTTATTATAAAATTCCGTTATACAAAAATGTTATATCAATTTTTTTTCGGCACGTTTTTTAAACCACATAGGTTGCCTACTTCTAAAAAATAACAGACAGTTTTCAGAACTTAACTATTTTTCTCCACTAAATATTAAAATTTTAGAAGAAATAACATTATTTTTTAAAAATCTCGTAATTGGGTTATCAAAAGGCTTTAAAAACCTAGTTCAAAAATATATACAATTATAAAAAAGAAAACAACATACAGCGAGGGTATGGCACCATTATCAAATGAAATAAAAAAATGCTTCAAAATCTACAATATGGGTATCAAATCAAAGTTCTTGATGAGAACATTCTGAAACTATTCTTATATATAATACTTTCATAAAATATTTTTTTTTTCTAAAAAGTATTAAATAATACATAATAATAAATATTTTAACTGCCTATATACTACTGTTAGTTCAAAAAAAAAACGTAATTTTTCCTCCTCTCGCTTACAACTTGTTCCACAAATATTTAACCGCACGTGTAAACAGAATTAGCCGAGTTTATGCCGTGTGTGGGTCCTTGAGCAACAATTGAATTACGTCGAGTGCCGCCACTAATTATGTCTTCGGTCCTCATCGGGTATAGATGACACGGTCCCATTCACTTGAGGGTGTGGTCTGGTCTCACGATTTTTGGTTGAGTGCTTCTACGTTCCTGTAGGAAGCTGCTGTGGTAAGGGGTGATAGGAACAGCGGTGATATTATTTGTTTGTGATAAAGGTGGGTTTTTTATCAATGTTTTTTATTTATTCTTTTTATATTATGTATTTTTAGTGCGATTGACGTAAGAATTATTTTCGGCCCTATATGTTGGCAAATACATGAATATATACGCTAAGCAAAAAATTAAGAATTAATCAATTATTAAACCTCAAAAAAAAAATATTAGTAAATTGTCTAATGCTTTCTCACTCATTATTTGTAAAAGTAATGTTATTATGTTAAAAAGTTATGTTATAATGTTATATTTTATTTCACCCATTCATCAAGCCCCAAGAGATTATAAAAAGTTTAAATTTCACAACAATTACAGTTAGCTAAACTATAACAAACTGCTACGTTCAACAAACAATAATTTACATGAAATAACTTCAGAACTGGAACATATAAATAACATTATGCAGCAAAAGTTATTCTCCAGTTGACGATAAAAACTGGCAAAGTAAAAAATGAGTTATGAGCGTCACGTGAAAACTGCACTGCACTGAAAATTACGCCCAAACGGCTAATGTGTTCCAGTTAAAGCCGAAACATTTTAGTTTACTCCTGGCGAACTTCAGCTTTTTTCAGATCTACGCAGTTAGCCTGAGCGCAAGCTTGCTTTACCGGACTTTTGGCGAGAATCTTAAGGGCCTCCAGCCAGAGCAATAGAAAAACTAACTAAGTCAGCAACGTTCACTAAGAGCACTCCCTGTTGGGTTCGGATCTTGACTTAGTGCGTTACTAACAATCTTAATAAGGTAAAAACAGGTAAAGATTGCCAGTTTGGCCGGCTCGGGCTAGCTTGATCTATAAGCTTACTGAATCGAAATAATTACAAATAATATTCGTCGCTACAGATGATTTAGAGTCAGAGAATAAAACTGTCGTGTCTCAGAGCAAAGACCTTATTACTCAAGCAGGAAAGAACGTGGTACATGCCTATTATTCTTACCAATCTTCCAATAGTAGAAATTACATCTAAACATTTCTTGCTTCAAGTTACTTAGTCAGTCAGTAAAATCCAAGCTGTCATCGAGTTGCACCTAAATCGGAACAACACGACAAAGGAAGTTCCATACTCCTTTGGCACAATGACAATTCCTTTAAAAGAAACGTGTGTGGCTTTTACAAATTATACTTTTACAAGACGCATTGACCAATAGTGATAGTGACATTTATGAATAAGTAGACTCGCATACATCATTATTATGCACTATCAGCTAATTGTTCTCTTTTTCATTCATCATCATCAATGTTAAAGCTAAGCCATTTTCCTCTGTCACGTGCGAGCTCTTGGAACTCTTTATGTCGTTCTGTTTCATAAGGCACATACATATTACTCATATAAATGACAGTAAAGATAAACAGGAATTTAGTAAAACAGACAAACTTCTGAACCCATGACGATAAACTGCAAGATTTTATTTCTATTTTAGAGGAATAAATAAGTAAACTATAGAGCGCATACGTCAAGTATGAACTGTTGGCACTAGTATGAACATGTAAAATCGTTATGTTAGTGTTAAATCAGAGCGCACCGTTTTGTTAAAACTATCTCAAAACCTAATATTACCCGAATAATATTGGAACCGTCGATATTTTCGCATATACGTCTGTCGACGCACGGAAAATCATATAAATCAGAGAGCAGTACATTTAGCTAAAAATGTGCTCACGCTTGACATAAAGGGTTACTAGCGATGCGCCCGCTCTATGCTTGTCTATGTTTACTTTCATATTTCTACGAACATAGTATGTACTTAGTTTTCATTTGTTTTTCTATTTTGTTTCACTGTATTTATTGGATGACCGTAGTTCTACAAGTGCAGTTATAAAACAAAAGAAAATAGTACCATTACAAATGTTTTTACTTGTATCGTTTTGTGTTGTAACTATGAATTCTACAGTCTGAAGGAAAATATACTTCTTTTCCCTTTAAACTTTTAAACTATCGACTTGCATACTTATTATTAAAATAAATTAAGTGACGGTAATTAACGTGCACATGTATCAGCATCGCGAAATTCAGTGATTCGATTAACACAACCTGTCTTTTCTGCACAGTTGGTTAACGATCAGAATACATATAGGTTACACTGTGTCCGTCAGTTTTGTGTGCGATTACCCTATTGTTGAAGAATTGGAGACAGATGAAAAGTCATCTACATCACGCACGGAGTAACCTGGTTGAAACTTAAAGGTATTTGTGCATGTATAATGTATGCATGCGCAATATAAACCAATTGCGGTTTAACGGTGCAATATAAAATTTAAAACTTTAATAATTGTATTTAAGAAATAAAGAAAAATAAAAAATAAATTTTAAACAATAATAAAGTTCCTTTTGACAAACACAAAGCCTTCTAAACAAAGCCACGGACATCTCAAAATTGTAACTTATTCGATTTTGCTCGCTACCTTCACATACAACCTCAAAACCACAATTCAAAATAAACACAAAGAATCAAAAGCATTTGAAAACAAAGCCGAACATCTGACGGACCACATAAACTTGAATGAACAATGAACATTCTATTTTCTATAATCCTACAGAATTATTTTAATAATTCGAACTGAAGGGGAAATATGCGGAGCCCAAAAGTTTTGTAACTTCCCGATAAATCGCCGGAATATTTACACAGGAATATTATGTTTAATTGGTTTTTTTATTACCTACTAAACAGTGTTTTGTGAGAGCTTATATACATTGTTATAGGTTAACAAGGTAATATTGTAATAGTTAAATATGTTAGGTATACTTTTATTTTTATGACTGCAATGTAAAAACAATTATTGTAATATCTACGAACTTAAAGATCATGAGTGGCATGAACAAGAGATAGCAACTTTGTTAAGTATGATATAGTCACTTTGACTATATTTCTATTCAATGATGGTGCTTCCTATTAGATATTCTACGGCATAATTTATATGGCGCTTGAGTCAAATTAATTTTCTATGTCAAATCTACAGTATGTAAAAAAACCCTGTCCGATCCAATAAAGGCGTATTCCTGGTTCAATATACGTATTAAAAAAAAATGTCTCGCTCAGGCGGCTTCTTTGATACAAGACTGTAGGTAGTACACGAGAACTTTGTGGCGATCACTGTTGCCTTTGATCAGTTTTATTTTAATTTAATTATATTCTCCTGGGAATAATTATAATCTCAAATCCATTCAATAGTTACGTATATGTGTACGCAGTAAGATGCCGAATAATACTCATAAGACAGGGTTTTGGTTGCATGCTGTGTGTAAGTACGTGTTATAAGTAACCTTCACATACATTCTTCTTACAGCAAAGATAACGTGTTTCTTTAATTTGAAATAAAATTTTAGAATATATACCAACGTTAATAATAAGCTTTATCGAAAATATGCTTTGATAGGCTTATCTAAAGACCAGCTCCACTAGCCAAGTGACATTTCTACAATTAGTCCTTTCGCTCAAATGTATGAAAGTGACAAAAGTAAGTCACGTGCCTTATCTAAATGAAATGTCATTTCCATACATTTAATGTCATTGAAGCGATTTCTATCATCGTTAACTCTTGTAGATATCTCACTCGACTACAGGAACAGAGCATCAGAACGTCCTCATAATTAACTAGTTAATTAAGTGACACACTTGATGTATATATGTGCATAATGTAAACAAGATTGTAATCGTGTTCATTTCCGGGCGAGCCCACACGCAGTAATAACAATGAGAGAACTCCATGAAACAGTTGCAATGGGCTTGGGAACCAATGCAATCCTGCTGTACACATATACGTATAGATAGTATATGGGAATTACCTTTGTCTATGTCAAGTAGGTCTCCCAAACAAATGAAGAACTCATACACGTTTATCAGTTACTAGCTGTCCCCCGCGACTTTGTCCGCGTGTTTTAGTTTCGACGGTTTTTCATTTTTCCAACATTTTTCATTTATGCTCCGCTTCTTTTGGTCGCAGCGTAATGTTATATAGCTTAAAGCCTTCTTCAATAAATGGGCTATCCAACACTAAAATATTTTTTCAAATCGGACCAGTAGTTCCTGAGATTAACGCAAACAAACAAACTCTTCAGCTTTGTATATTAGTATAGATATAGATTTAAATTTTAAGGCCAATCTCCTTAACATTTTTGTAGAGGGTAGGGTTACGCTATCGCTGTCAGGTAACAGTGTCTACAGTGAAAAAAAAAGTCTATAAAATCATATACTCAAAAGTACGTCTAGTAGGTTGGTTAGTCAGTCATATTAATTCACAATGGTGCGTAGGTTCTCTCCTCTGCAAATTATACCACACAATTAATTATACCCAAGCAAACCTACCAAAAAGTCAACGATTAATAAATATTAAGTAGGCGAAATTTTGTACAAATTATCAAGGAATTTATTAGTCTGGTGAATTTGGTTCAAGCAATATAAAAAATGTGAAATATTTTATTAAATTCTGAAGATTCTGAGCCGAACTTCAAAGAAATTTTATTAAAGGAATATTTCAAAATATCCATCGAAAGGTAATCTTTGATAGAAACTTATCTATTGCAAAATATATTTTTGGAAAAGATATTTTAAATTTGAGTTAAAAATAATAACGTTATTTCAAAAGTAGACTAATAATTATTAAATGGTCATTTATTGTTTTACCGACGTAAAATTCAGCGAAGTCTCTAGACTTAGTGCGCTATGTTTGTGATGATTTTTTGTATTTCGGTTAGACATATTTTTATGTAATATAAATGTATTTAGACAACATTGGCCGATATATTTTGTATGAGTTACAGTCATTTGTGTAAAGTATTCATATCAATCTGGATGTGCTACGAAGAAAAAGTATCCGATTTAAATTATCCGTATTATATTCAACTAGTTGTTTCCCGCTACTCCGCCCGCGTGGATGTCGGTCATCGAAGCAAAAAGTTGCCTATGTCCTTTCTCAGGCTCTAGATTATCTGTGTACCAAATTTCATTTAAATTGGTTCTATAGTTTTGGCGTGAGAGTGCGACAGACGGACAGATAGAGTTACGTTCGCATTTATAATATTAGTAAGGATTGATAAACCAATAACAGTAGGTGCCAATATTCATTAGAGCTAAAATCACTTCAGCTTGCTAAAGCCTTAAGTCCTAAGCAGCTTAGCCGGCCATCACAATTTTATTAGGATCAAAGTCACAGATAGCTACATGGTGCGAACTTAGCTGTCATACCGCGTTGCTCACCAGATAAAGTTATTAGACACACAACTATATTGCAAAGCCAGCATTCGATGTGTCTGACACTAGATTGGATATACAGGACGTTTGATTCGATTCGTGATCAAGTTTGCGAGTTCACGCCAATGTGACAGTGCTTTAATGTTTCGTGACAAATCTGGGTAATACTAAGATAATAAAAAAAATTACAGGCTCTTTAAGGCTCAAATGTCAATATACAGCTGTATTGTAATACTAGCTGTCCCCCGCGACTTTCATTATTGCAACATTTTTCATTTATGCTCCGCTCCTATTGGCCGTAGCGTGATGTTATATAGCCTATAGCCTTCCTCAATAAACGAACTATCCAATACAAAAAGAATTTTTCAATTCGAACCAGTAGTTCCTGAGATTAGCGCGTTCAAACAAACAAACAAACAAACTCTTCAGCTTTATAATATTAGCATAGATTTCCTTATTTTAATTTATTTTACTTTAGTGTTACAACTGAATATGCCCGTATGAGGAAACTAATCTGGATATTTAAGAACCTAAGACATGTAACAACTAACAAAATGTTAACAGAAATATATATCTCCTTGGCTCAATCAATTTTATCCTACTGCATACCAGTATGGGGCGGTGCAACTAAAATGAAATTTCTTGAGCTAGAGAGAGCACAGAGATCTCTTATTAAGGTCATGTACTGTAAGCCTTACAGATTCCCAACAAATGAGTTATACTCCCTAAGCGGTATTCTTACCGTTAGAAAATTGTACATACTCCATGCTGTCCTTAAATTACATAGAGTCCTCCCTTATGACCCACATCTTCAGAATAAGAGAAGAAAGCACGATGTGGCACCGGTGCAATTTGTAAAAACCACTTATGCCAAAAGACAATATCATGCAAATGCCGCTGCCCTATATAATAAAATTAATAAAATAATTAACATCTATTCCATGACTACTAAGGACTGCAGAAAGGCAATAGTGCATTGGCTAAAACCGCAGTCCTATGAAGAGATCGAATTATTGCTACAAGCATCGACAAATTGAGTTGCACAGACACACGCATACACACACACCCTGCACACACACACACATATGAGTTGCACAGACACACGCATACACACACACCCTGCACACACACACACACATACATACACACACACACCCTGCACACACACACACACATACATACACACACAAACACACACACACACACTACACACACACACACTCTCTCTCACACACGCACATAAACAATGTTAGGATATATTTTAATTTTGTTGTTGAATTTTTAATTTTTATTTCTTATAATTTTATTTTATCTGTAACTTTTATAAACTTTTTTTTTTTTTTTTTCACTTTGTACACCACTTTTACTATTTTATAATTTGTTATTGAAGAGCGGGGCCTCCTAGCACAGGTATAACTTTTACTTAAAAGGAGGTCCCTATGTAAGATTTACTGTAAAAGTTGTACATGTTTCTGAAATAAACCTTTTTATTTTTATTTTTTATTTATTTGAATATCAATATGGAGAAATAAGTACCTTTTGCATTTTTATATTGGACTTGAGTCCGAATTTCAACGTCTGACAGATCTTCACACACACTAATAGATTTTTTGCTGAATAATTGCTTGATATAGTGATAAATCAAAATTATGTTACTAACTGACCCGACAGTCGTTGTCCTGTCAATTATCGACATTTCATTCATACAAGCCTTGTCCTGACAATTACAAAAGAAGCAAAAAAAACAGCCAAAGCGGTCGAGCAGTTCTTTAGTGATGCTTTGTGACACATGAATAGAATAGAATATTTGTTCCTTAAAATATAGTAAATAGGGGGACTGGATATGAAAAGGAAATTTCCATTTACTCCGGCGGGTACATAAAAAAATAAAGAAAATTTCGTATTTCTTCTTTTATTAAATCAATAAAAAATGACAAAGTTATAGCACTTTGAAGTTCAGGAGAAGGGGCTTGTGACATCACCTGTGGGTAAAAATTGTAGCTACAAGTGACGTCACGCGAAATTTCCATTCACTGTATCTTTTTCATTGTTTTTTTAACTAAAAGAAGAAAAAATACGTGTCTAATATTTTTTAATAATCTATGTAACAAGTAAATAAAAAAAGTTCGGTTTACAGATGTCGCAATTTTTATATTAGATATTTCAATAAATCATCGAAGTTCATCACAATATTTTCGTTTGTTAGTCAAAACAAAATGCGGTCGGCCATGTTGTGCGTACGATAATGGATAAAAGTTTTAATTCAAATTTATAGTAGCAACAGCTCTGTATTAAGGCCACAAGAGTAAAACAAATGGTTTGTTTTATTGCTGAGCGCAGTTATTTTAACGTGCGAGCAAATATCATCACGCGTGCAAATGATATGGGGATAAACGAGTTGCTTGGTGGTTTTAAAGCTCGAAAGGTGAATTTATTTTACTCAGCAGGTTTACCTCTAGCGACCTCTACACGTGTTATTTGGAAGTTTATTTAGAAGTATACATTTTTATTTTGCTCAGTGGGTAAGTTTTATGATTAACGTAGTATAGTGACCATATGACCATAATGAATGTGAATTAATAGAATAATTTCATCTAGCAAAATCTAAATCAAAACCTTTTTATTTCGAGTAGGCCTTTTCAGGCACTTTCAAAACGTTAAATGACTCCAGTTGAGCGGTTCCAAAATGTCACTCCTATGGAGAAGAACTGGAAAGAAACTTTATAGGTTACTCTTTTTTTAAAAACAGGTAAAGTTGGTACATACAATGTTAAAAAAAATACAATTATCTTAAAATATGCGACAACAACGTAAATAGCAAAATGTAGAACATCAATGAAAAGAAAACTAAAAAATGTAAGAGAAAAAAAAACATAATAAATATCTAGTCCGATTAAAATCCCGCGATTAGCGATACTAAAACTATCTACTTATTCGATTATTTAGGTGGTTTTCATGCAATGCGGCAATTGTGGCTAACCTCTGTAATACATTATTTTTTATCTATACTATTTGAGGTTTTTGTAGAGACAGTCGAGTCGTCGAGACTATTGAAGTTGGTATAATCAGTGGCAATGAACTAACCCCCGAATTAAAATGATTAATTATATATATAATCATAAAAATATATGTGTTATCAATGAGATAATTTATGTACGCAACAGCTTTTACTGCTCAGTAATATGACCTTGCGGGTATTGGCCATCATTGATATATTTATAATAAAACTAATCTTCTTGATTGTGCATATAAAGTTAGTATGCATTTTGTACCTAAAGCCAAAACTGCAATTATTTAAATGCACTTCTAGAAGGCTCTGTTGTTGTATCTAGGCATTATATAGTCACCCAAATAAACAAACGCACTTGAACAATACTATCTATATTATTAAATAAATAATTCATTCAAGTCTGTTCTCTCATAAAGTAGGGGTGAATGGCCCATGGTAGATGCCCCATCCCATATTAAAGTTCTCAACAAGACCGCTGTGTGTTGGACCTGTGTCCCCATATAAGCCTTTCAAAGGACCGGGTATTGTCGTTAATGAGGATAGCCCGTAAAAATTTAAGACAATTTTATTTAAAATCTTCATTATCTTTTCTTCAATTTTAAATGATTCTGTATTATTTATAGAAATTCTATATACGTAAGCAGCATTACTTTTGTTTGGACAGGCTGGCTCGGCATTACAAGCACGAGCATGCACTTTACATTAGATGTAACGTGTCCCGACATAGACCAAGCCTTGTAACGTGCATACCAAATGTACTGTAAATGCAACGTTCAATGCGTGTGATCTCACGGTAGGTTAATAATAACAATAATCATAAGTAGCAGATAGAAGAAATAATTAGTAAAAATGCATGTAGAATCTATTAAATATGGTCGTATAAAGATGGTCCTAATTGCACCAAACTCGGTTTAACGACAATCTAGTTTGTCCTAGGTCAAACCGGTGCGTGACGAATTGCAATGCATTACCACGCACCAACACGAAACGCGGATGACGTAGCACGGCGGTTCAGGTTTAGTCAGTAAGAGTCTGACATCACCCGTTCGCTCCCCCGAGTGAGCGGGTGTCCATGAGGATGCCCCCGCCTAAACAAAAAAAAAAAAAGGTCAAACCGGTTCAGAATCTAGCTGGGCCCCTAACTAAGTATTTAGTTTGTGCACCAGATTTTCTATGTTCCTATTTGATTGATAAATAACTATAGGTTTTCTTTCTAATTACATGAATGTTGAAACTAATTACATTAATTGGGAGGATTGATCACATAAATACGTGAGACTTTTTTCTTCAAAACCTGAAAATGACATTTCTCTCTGCTTATTGAAGGGTAAAAATACTTATAGTTATTTTAGTTTTAAAGTTTTAATGATGGATCGCGCGTCGGCCACGACCGTCAGCCGTCGGCAGCAAGCAATAGTAATTCATTACAGCAGCTGAGCTTGGGAAAAACTCTGATATCTATATACAACATAAACAGGATGATAAGACATGTTTCTAACTAAAAAATCGTTTATTTATACAATACTACCTGTTTCCCGCGGCCACGCTAGATTGCATCGTGTGATCACGGCAAAAAGTAGCTTATGTCCTTTCTCAGGCTCTGAACCATATGTGTACCAAATTTCATTTAAATCGGTTCAGTTGTTTTGTCGTGAAAGCGCGACAGACAGACAGGGTTACTTTCGCATTAATTATTATATTAGTGAGGATAAAAGTACACAATAAAATTGAAAGAAACTATAATTTTGACAATTCTTGAAAGCACGACTTTATAAGGTTTTTTTTATTGTATAAACATGATGTTTTATAAGAGTAATAAAAGTGAAAAACAAAACTTTTAACACTATAAATAAATATGTAGGTAAGTAGTTTAGAAATCCTTGACCAGACGTAAGTATTGTAATTGCTATTTTTATTTTTCGTGATTTAACTGTCCCATAGTAAAATATCCACAGAATAAATACATAGTAAGTGTAAAAAATAATAAATACAGTGTATTACAGGCCAGTATTATTTTACCGAAATTTTTTTTCAAATTCATAATTCGTTGACCACAGAATAAATATACATCGGAATAACTTAAAATAACTTTGTGGGTGTAATTATCTTCAACGGTTGTTTTTATTTTACATATGCAAACATTAAAATTTGAATTTCAATATTGGGTATGCGGCACCTGCTCGCTTCAACATGATATCGAGATAGATTTTACTTTGAAATATTATGCAAAATTATGAAAACTGAATCTGTACAGGGTGTGTATTTTTAACACGAGCGAGTTTGGATGAGGTGTCTGTTTATATTTATATTACTGTTATTTTTATGAGAAACTGTGTTTTATAATTTAGGAAAACAAGTGTCGGGTTTTTTAAGCAGATCATATTTTTAGGATTGGCTGAAATGGTTTTCTGTTTTGCGTTACGGGCTCGGTCAACAAACAAGGTACAGGTACAACAAAAAGATTTTCTATTAAACTAAAAAAGGTACCTTCGCTTAAGCTAAATAAAAAATCAAAACATTTTATTTGTATGACACACAGTTCTATCTAATTAGAATAGAAACCGAACTGTTTCTCTACTAACACCGCTTTATTAAGCCAATGTTGGATGTAAAATCTAAATTGCGTCATGCTATAACTTGTTGCGCAAATAGGGGCGACTTCGGAGAATACATTAGCGTACCGCGTAAAGCTATAAGTATATCCCATCTGTTTGTGAATACGATCAAACAAGTCATTTACGCGATTCAATACTGTAGACAAAATATTTGCTCGGTTAGAACTGAAGCTTCGGCTAATTTACCCAAATTACGATGTTGACGGTACTATGCTAAATGCTTAGATAAATAGAGTGGGAATTGTCGTATTTTGAATTTCAAGTAACGAGTGAAATTTGCTATTTCAAATTTGGAAAACATCTTTTTCTTTTTTGTATTCAGTCAGTTTTTAAAATGCATTGATTATCAGAAACTGCCTCGTATAAAAAAATTAAATAGTCAGAGTGGTACCTATAGACCATTTTTTTTTTTGTTATGGGGTGAAATTCTAATGTCTTCAATCCACGCCGAGGGCACGACGTTGGGATATGTCGGACGTGCACCGACTAAAAACACCCCGGTCCCGTCCTTGCCTTTGCCGGAGTCCCGGGTTCGCTAAAGCATGCTCGGCGGGGCACCCACCTTTAGACTAAGAACTACTTGTTCATGTGTGTAGGTACATAAGCTCCGTGTAACGTAGAAATACTTTATCCCATGTGCGTTCATGATCAGAACTTTCTAGAGTATACCTTTATTCACTTAACACGATGATTGCCTTACTAAAACAATCCCACACCTTTATTTTTAACTATATTGTTTGACAAACATTTCAAACAATATTGACAACAAAACAGATTGTAAAACTCAGATACAGAACAAACAAGCTAAACTTAAAGAAAGCACTTTAACACTTCAAACGCAATATGAAATGCTATCACAGTTGGAACACTTGGAAGTACCTAGCTGTGCCGAGGAACTGACCGTTATTCCCACGTTACCCGGATTACAGTGAGATTGTTCCAGTGTTTGTCTAGTTTGTATATCCTGGAACTTGGAATATTTCTGTCAGTATTGTTGGTAAATATATAGACTTGACTGTCTTTGTGTATTTCTAGTTTACTTTGACGCATTGTTCCACAAGGGACGAGAGACAGAAATTTAAAAAAATATTGTTAACTTTCTGTAAAAAATATCAATACAAAAAAACAGCCTAATAAGTTCCTTATAAAACAATGTGACAGTTCAAATACTGAAAACAACAGTATTGTAAAAATACGTAAAAAGGACATCTCTTAAAGATTCAATTCGACAGCAAAATATAATTCAAACGCCATCGAACACAAAACAAAAAGAGAACTTTTATTTAAAACACTAAAAACGCAAATATGAAGCGATGATCAAATAAAAAAACATATATTTACCTGTTTTATTGGCGACCCTCCAGGAGCTGTACCTGGAGCCGTAACGTTTTTACGAGGACCAGTAAACTCCAACAAGGCCCTGTATCACTTTATACTGTTCTTTTGTATATTTAACGCTCTTATTCTCTACAATAAGGGCGCATAACAGTTTTATAGATGAGAGCGGATAGGAAACGTTTTTCTCGTTTTATTATCGATAGGCTGTTTAGATGGGAATTAGTCGTAAATTTTAGGTTGAAATGAGTTCTGAGTTAGGTTTTGTTTGGTCTAGTTTTGTAGCTAAAATTCTAATATGTTAAGGAGAGTCATTAAAAAAGTTATTTAAGGGAACTGTTGCCAAGTCTAAAAAGTACTTAATTAATATTAATTTTAGGCACAGCACGTGAATCAAGCCAGAAATAAAGACTCCTTGATCACCAAACAAGACATCGAGAAATCAGGTATAAACGGAAATTATTGATGTTTAAGGTGCAATAAAATTATTTATATACAGTTACATGTTCTTAAATGAACATAGCAAAAATTTAACCATTATTTATTATATTTAGATCAAAGTATATAACTTTCAAATAATTTACAAAATATGTAGTTATAAAATTGTTCACTTCAATCCTTAATGAGTACGTACTAAATTCTCTGTGTTTAAAAGCCTCATTAAATAAATGATTTAAAAAAAAAAAAAAAAATTCTCTGTGCAGAAACTAAAATCTCCATGTTACTACCTACTACATGCTACTACAATTACATGAATGGTTGAGAAGTATTCAGATAATTGAAACAAAATTCCCCTTTCTGTAGATGCATGTGTGCTATTTCGGCCGGCGGTCTGCATGTTTGAGGCGCAAGTTTTTGCGGTCGAACCTCAGTTAGTATTAACTATTCTCTCTTGGGCTAATTTACAACAACTTGTTTGCTTACTGCGAGATTTTTACTGTACCGTCATCCGTATTTTTGTGTTATTGCTGGCAGGCTAATGTTTTTGTAAAAATAAATTCAATTCCTCGTGCATAGACTTTTTTATACGATATATTTATGTATATATATTTTTTTAATACAAGCATTTAAATCAGGTATGTTCACAGTACTAATGAAGCCCAATCGAACAAGCAAAAACACGATAGGTTTACGTGATTTCTGATTTCGTTAAAGAGTCCCTAGGGCCACCTTGTGACTCCATCATCAGATCAGCGCGAAAGTGCCATAATATTGTACTGTCACCAAAAAAAACCATACATAAATAAGCAAAATTTCATCTCAATGTCGAGAGGTAATTCTTAATTAGCTTACAAGATTTGACTTAAACAAACATATACATACATACATATTAAGTTATAAATGTGTGCTAATTGGAGAAGAAGAGGAGAAGGAGGCTTTGCCCTGCAGTGGAACAAGAAGGACTTATATAAGAGTAGAAAGCTTTATTGCTTCGGGTGGCTCAGCGGTCAATGCGTTAAATAAATCATCATTAAGCCTAAGCCAGATTTTCATAGGTATAAAACCTCATTTTATATCTCAACAGGGATATTACCTCAGTACCTATAAGTTGAACAAGACCCGTAAGTACCTCGTCTAGTACAGCACAGACACCGGCACTAAAGTGTCACATATCCACTAAAAGTCGCACTTTACAGTCAAATAGACAAGGCCTGGGAATAACTATAAAAATAATGTACACATTCGAAGGATTACGACTGTGGTAAACATTAAGTGCTATTAACAGAGGGTCAACTTGGGCATGCTGTAGGTTTCAGTAGTACTACAGGTGGTATATAAAGGTGGTCTGGTTTTCAAGTACCTAATACTGAAGTTAAAACGGCAAATTAGTCAGTGTCATTCATCCCTTGAAATGAAGAGTGACCTGTACAATGAACTCTCAAAGCATTACTGTTGCTGTTCGTGGAAGCGAGATGGCAGAGATGGCGCACTACACTGCGCGTAGCGCCGGCGCCGTCTCGCTTACACGACGACAACAGGAGTTCATGGTACATGGTGAACACACAAATATTAATGTATAAAAACAAAATAATATTAAACTAAATTATTTTATACTGCTTTAGCAGTATCTAGAAATCCTCATGGACTTGGCGGCGGAGAAAGTACCTATCTACATAGAGATAGGAAAGATAGCGATGCATTTTAGGTAGTGCTTTTACGCCCATCCATTCCTATTGTTTTCAATAGATCTCGAGTGACTAAACACCGCTGCCACCGCGGCGGTAGGTTTGGGGGTGAGAGGTTACAAAAGTGTCAATTTTTTCGTAGAATAAATGTAATAGTACGCCGGCTGAAACCTCGTCCATAAATAGTTGACATCATCCTCGCTTAAAAATAATCGTCAATTGCAAAGTTAATGGTGAAATAAAGGTAATAAAAGTGGATTAAATGTAGGTTAAGTTTGTAACCTTACTAGTAACGACATCTATTAACCAAAAGTAATACTAACGATAACAATATTATCCGCACTAAAATGTAGGCGTGTTGACATCTTTAATGCAGCTTATAGGTAAAATAAATACAATTTAATGTTAATAAATAAGTATCATATATGCATGTAACTTACTTTTATTATGGACGTTTTCATTAGTATTGCTTTTGGTTAATAGATGTCGTTACTTGTATCGTACAAACTTTCACCCACTTTTATTACACCTTTATTACCTTTATTCCAGCCTCAACTTGGCAGTTGACGATTATTTTGAAGCTGAGGATGATGTTAACTATTTATGGAATAAGTTGCAGCCAGAGTATTTCCACTTTTTTTTTTAATTAAAAATACCACTTTCGAAACCTCTCGGGGGTTCCTCCCTCCCACCGCAACTTGAACAGCTGACGGGCGGGTTACTTATCATTCGTATAAGATCTCATAAGACCACCGACGTCAATATCAGCCGTCTTACTATTACTTTTGGATTTGCAACGCGACCCCCCTCTATAACTTGTAACGTAGCTTTGGAAAACAAAACAAACCTTAAAAATTTAAATGACACCACCCAAAAATATAAAACAGGGATACCGATAAGCTAAACAAAATATAAACAGAAGAAAATACAATATTTGCTGATTCCCCTATTGTCGGAGTCGCCTTATAAACTGTTATATACATTGGAAGCCGCGCCGTGACAACGAGAGACGATAATCATAATATTTTATTTTATACAAAGTGGCCACGAAAACTAAGAACGTTTAAATATTGAAAGTTCAAGTTCTCTCTTAAAGAAAAATGCTGTATATAGATAGGTAAGAGATTAAGCATTTCTCATTGCATGAATTCTAATTAATTACTTAAAGCTCTGTAATGTTTTGGTATAGAAATTGGGCGTAATGTATGTTAACAATGAGTCACAAAGCAAAGCAGTCTTGATTTCGAAAGTTGCACATTGCACAAATCGCTTAAAAGTATACCCAGGCATAACCATCATTATCTTAAACTATCATGGGGTTACGGAAATTAAATCTTGATAATGTAATATTTGTTATGTGTTATCCCTTCGTTTGAAACTGTTCTCTTTTGAAAATACTAAGAAACGAATGGATCAAAAGCCTTAAAGCCAGAATAAATAAGTCCATCGTTTACCCAGTCTTCTTGTATAGGTATTGAGAGTAAGGTTACAGTAACAACTAAAAACTTCGAATCTCGTGACATAAAAGGCAACGATAATCTTACACTAGTGCGCCGCATACATATGACACGCGGGATTTGAAATGGCGACGATATTGTTGATAAAATGTTTATATGCTTACAAAGCGTTAGATACAACATTAAAAAGAAAATATACATTTTTTGTCATAACACAGACATCCTCAAATATTTAAGTGGATGAAAACCATACTTTATAAGCTTAGCACTTTCAGAGACCTTCAGAAAAAAAATACCTACATAATAATGTAAGTTAGTATTGAATTTTTAGGAATAGATCATTTTAGGTTATTTAACTTGTTTTTATAGCCAAAGATAAACTGTGTGATAAGTATCTGGACATTTAGACATGTAAAAATAGTAGAAAAGTAAATTGCCGTAATTTGAAAGACTTATAAAGAAATAACTAAATCACGGTTATTTAAAATGTTGAAGCCGTAGTTTACAATTGCATATCATGCAAGTATATCAAGGTTAAACTTTTGCCCCATTAAGCAAGAAAAAAAAAATAGTATGCAATCCTTCTATTTTTCTATGTCACCTATCAGATGGACAGAAAATCAATTGTTTTTGATAGACACATACTTGTTATTTGTCACATAGGAACTTGTTTGATCATTGGGACAGTACAAATTGGACTCAAAGCACTAAAAGAAAATCGTAATGTACGAAAACTAGTTAAAAGTGATGTTTGGTAACTGTAAGCCTAGGAGCCAATCAAGCCGAATGTTTTCCGAGGCAGTGTGGAGGCTCGGGTGGGCCCTTATTTCCTGTACAGTTATTGTAGGCCCTACCATGGATGCAAGCATGAGAAATTTATTTAAATAGCATATGTGTGAGTTTAAGTAAAGCCCCAATATTATTAAATAGGTGAGTTGTTGGGAGAGTTTTTAAATATTCTGTATATCAAGTATCAAACATTATCATTATTCTACAAAGTCGCAAATTAATCTAAGAAAAGAACGGGAATTAATAACGTTTTCAGGGAGACAGTTACTAAACTGGTCTACATTCCAAAGTCTATATGGACTTGCTAAAATAGGTAGGTACTAGATACTTTTACTTTTTATACCAAACGATCTCTAGATAATCTAAAATAAAATAAATTTTAAATACGTACCGTAAAAATATTTTTGAAACAAACGTTTAAAGAAAGAATAAAGACAAAATAGTATTACGTAAAACTTTATTTTCTTGGAAAAACAAGTGGGAAATATTTAACACATACATTATTTTCTATTGTTGTGGAAAAGCTGGGAGTTTAGGTCAATTAACTGAAACATAAAATCCTCCCTGTTACAAAAAATACTGTATATAGGTACTAACAAACCTCCTATATCATAACAGATATCTCACATACTATATATCTCACATAGTATGTAAGTTTGTTCACCTGTGTCTAAATGTAAATGCTGTGATCTCCTTTAATTGAGGGAGCACAACTCAAATGTATACTCTACTTTTCTCTAAAAATGTAATTTGTGTATTCTTCGTTGGAGATCCATATATAAATAAATAAATAAATAAATAACAGATAACCCTGGTCACTCACATGCGCGCAAACATTCGAAAAAGGTTCGCGCGCTTTGATGTCAGTTAAAAAACAGATACAGCTTGGAAATCAAAACATTTGCAAATGTCGTCCTACGCTTGTGGGTATTCGTGCGAATGTGAGTGACCGGCATTAGAAACATCACTTATCTAGGTACAAATGGTAGGGGCGCGAACCAGAAGCAGCTCGAAGTAACCCACGTCATCCCGACATTGTGCCTTTACAACGATCCTCTCATCTGAGGCGCTCCTATAAAGCGGTTTTCTATTGAGAATTGAATTGATCTGTTCTTTTATCTTACGTGTATCTGCCTCGGTGGCCGCGAAGGAAATTGACGGAATTTCCCTTACTTGTATAATGAGATCTTGTTGTTACATAAAGGAATATAAGTTTTGGTTTCATTTTTGTGATGGATGGAAATTTTCTAGCGAACTATTTACTGCTATTTAATGGAGCATAAATCCATTCTTTGAGTTTTAATTCAAAGAATTATTAACTTAGGTATCTTCTTGCGGATATATACGCAAAAATGTGGGATACGTCCTACAGTTTTCCATATAATACGTAGCAATTTGATAGTAGGTACCTGGGTAATTTAGAATTCTATCTAAACTAGCTTCCAAAAAAACCGTGATAACTGGTGCGCGACGCACCCTGGTCTTGCATTACAATGAAGTTTAATCGCCATAGCAATTAGAACGGGCAATGAGCCATCCAATTAAGGCCTCATTAGTCCACTGAGCGAATACCATCCGATCTGCAGATCCGAAATCATTATTATACGAATCAGGGGTTGAAGCGAACATTAAATCTCTTTTTTTTATCTAAAGAAAATTTTGTTTATTTATAATGCATTATAAACTTAAAACTGATAATATAAATAAATTCATGTAAATAAATAAAATGAAGAATACTTAATACCCATTTCAAGAAAAAATCTAAACTTATATTGTTTACACAACCCCACTTTTTCGATCTTAATTTTCATAGCAAAAACTACAATAGATACTCCAATTGCAATTAAGAAAGACGCAGGCGTTCTAAATAAAAAGTAGCGAGTAAAATAATGTAGCCGATTACACATGTCATATACACGAATATAGAATGGGGAAATTTTAATTTAAATATTTCATTTAGTTTTCCACGTTAATAAATTAAACAACAAACGTAAATGTAGTTGAATTATTCATTGCATGTGTTAAACACGTGATAATAAATAATGAGAATTTAAAACTAAAGGAGTATTGTTTTGATAGCTTTTAATTAACTGTTTAAAGCTTTGTTTGCAAATGAAATATTTTTGCCATTATTTTAAAATCTCTTTCGACATTTTTCGTATATTAGTCGTTTGTATCTTGTTCATAAACCCACACGAGTTATTGTAACAAAACCAATTTCTAAAGTTCAATTACAAAATCCATTCAGTATCATTAAATCTCCTACCTACTTCAAATTCCAAATTTTGATTGAACTGATCTGATCTTCACTCAAAACAGACTCAATTATAACAAAGTGAAGTTGGCAAGTGCAATGTAAACAGTCGGTCAGGATGACGGCGTTATTTGTGTTAGGCGTCAAGAACTATTCACCCGCTGAAACTTTTCTCATAATAAACTCAGACCCAACTGAATAATAGGAATTTCTAATTGCATAATAAGCTTAAAATTATTTGGATTCAGAGATTCTTTTACGTGACTGGTTTTTTAAAAATGGATAGATAATCAAGATGTCTGGATGGCTTGATTGGATCGAAGTTACTTTGTTTAGGAGTTTAGTTCTCACATGATCCTTAATGTGCCTTAAATATTTGTTCTTTAGACTAAAACAAACTTCCTAACATAATTCTACAAAAGTTAACAGAAGGCTGTATAAATCAAAAGCGTAAAAAGGAAGACAAATTTCACATGCTGTCGGTCAAGATGCACTGTATAAAGAAACAATAAAGTCTTTAACAAATCAGTAAAAATTAGTAAATAATGGCGAACTAATTGCCATCTTATTTAGATTATTGTAAAGAAATTATTTAAAACGATATTCAATACAAACAAAATTGCTAAAATTAACTGTATTAACTGACTGTAAAATATAACTAGGTCAATGACCGTTATTAAGATATGTTTTTTATCATTGTAAACTAATTGCCAACATACTATAATTTAAATTGTAAAGATTTTAATACATGCTTTACAGCAATAATACGTAATGTAAGTACTTAAAAATAAATTACCTTTTTAATACCGAAACGAATACCTACTATTCAGTGCTCAAAGGTATATACGACCAAATTTTACAGCTTATTTATAACGTAATTTATTTGACAGTCGAGTATGAATATGTATTATCTAATTAATGCTATGTTTTACATACTTTTTGAATGAAAAATAACCTTTGAATGTAATCGTTTAATGAAACTAGTGTTACAAAATGGTTGTGAAAGAGACGTTAAATATAGAAAGGTTATTGTCAAAATTCACCCTGTTTAGCCCATATTATATGAAATTGTTTTCTTTGCTAATATTTTCAGTTGTCACAAATGTGTTCAGTAGTGTTAATTATGTGTTTGCGGCCTCGGATACGAGTTACAGGTACCTACATAGTTTTTTTTTTTCTATAAAATAAATAAAATAGAAGTTAAAAAAAATTGTGAGAACGATGATACTGTAACGGGGCGCCGAATTATTCAAAATAAATCTATAAAATCTAATGTATGTTTGTATGCATGTTCACCTAAAACTCAAGAACGGTTAGCCCCGATTAATAGGAAACGTTGCACACACATAAATGGCGACATGACCACTCTGACGTTAGTGCCGGATAGGTTGCGGTGGTGGTAGTGATTTTTATCTTTCTATTTCTCTTTTCTTTTGGATATTCTATTTTAATCATGAACCACGAATAACGAATTATAGAATTAGGCAAAGCGAAGCGAACCAGGAATCAGATAGTTTTTAATAAAAACTGTATGGTATTAAAAGAAAAAAATTAGATAACATCGACATAATACACTTTTTTCTGTTTTTCTACAGATGCAGTTACGAGAAATGTGAGGGCACAGATCTGCTCAATACATTAAATTTTCCTCTTAAGGATCACAGATGCTATAGATTTCCACTTATACGAGATAATAATAGCTGTTCGTTGGACAATTTCACCATGACTCAAACCGTGGCTTGCGATAAATGGGTATACGAAAATAAGGACACATTTGTGGGAGAAGTAAGGATTCAATTTTTTTTTTTCTTTTTTTTTAAACGACTTCCGCGCTAAGGAATTTTATCCTTGTGTCGCGGGGGGTTTTACAAATATTCAAATCACATGCACAAAGAACACCCAGACTTGGAACAAGTATTTGCATTGAACCCGCGGCACGTCGCGCACAGAGGTAATTGGCGTGGTAACCTGTACCACTCGGCTATCCATGCTGTCAAAATTCTATTCTAGAGATGTTTATTCTTCTTCGCATTAAGACGATACCTAGATCTAAAACTTAAAAAAAAAAAAAAAAAATCCGCCGATAAAACTGGATTTTAATAACTAAGTTCTTAAACTAATGTAATACCTAAGTAATTTTGAGTCGGAGCGTTGTTAATTTGGTTTGGATATTTCTTTAAATTTAAGGTTATTTAATGTCAGTAATTGCTTGGCGTCGACTCAAAATTACTGAGGTATTTAAATTAAGAATTATTAAAATCGGACTACTATGTAAAAAGTTATGCGTGGTTTACATAAAAAAACATATAGGCATCGACATGAGAAACTTCACCGTTTTTTTCTTCGTTGATTGAAAAAAGAAAAACAATAATATGACAAAGTTGCTGCTAAATACTGCTAATATGCGACCTTTTTGGGTCTCATAGAAAGTGATTAGACAGAATCTCGACAGCCTAATCAAAATGAAGCCCAGTGAAGTTCGTTCTGAAGCTTTTTTAACGAAGCTTATTTATTCCAGTTTAACTTAGGCTGCAAAGACTGGAAGAGGACATCCGTTGGGACGGTTCACAGCTTTGGATACATGATCGGACTACTCATTATGGGACCATTGGCCGACAAGTAAGATAATACCATAATGGAATAAATAATAGTAAATGTGGACAACATCACATAGGTACATAGCTCTGAACCTAAAGTAAGTAGCTAAAGCACTTGTGTTATGGAATTCAGGGACAACGAAGATACCACAAACACCCAGATCCGAGACAATGTAGAAAATGAGTTTTCTACATTGACCCGGCTGGGGATCGAACCCGGGACCTCAGAGATGGCAACACCTTGAAAACCGGTGTGTACGCCACTCGACCACGGAGGTCGTCAATAGTCAGGATATACCTATATATATATTGTAAATAGTTCCTATTTTACACAATATAAAAGCCATGAAATCTTCAATAATACATGTTTGACTAAACCGCACCGACATTGACCTTCCTTATGCAATAAATCGTAATTCTATTGTTGCGTCTACGCGTTATACACGCGTGTATTATAATCCACGTGTGTATCGAATGAGGGCTACCGTCATTAATTTGGCCACCAGAGGTACTAGTCGCACGCGAGGGCATTCCATAGTTTGTTGGTGGGCTTTGTCAGCTGAAGCGCCAGTGGCGCCACAATGAGCGCATGTGACAATGTAACATGCTAGACGTAGCCGCCCTTTTCTAAGTCGAATTTCATGCACTTTATTTTAGCCTACTATCTATGGGCAGGAAGATTTACATCCGTTGCTTTCACTCAAAAAAAAAATGTCATTGCATGGTTAACTCAATTTAAATATATTATGAAATCTCATCTGATTTGTAATATGATTATTTTATTTATTGCTATTGTAAGACGAACCTATTTCATTAATTTCATATTTTTACTTATCTATCTTGTAACGACTTGTGGCGCGTTTTTTGTTACTTTTATTTCATTTCTTTTCTTTAGAGAGTAGCCAATAAACTGAGTAGACAGGATGTCAATCATAAGCAATAATATTCTCGGAATATAGTGGGACCTAAGAATTTACTTTTCACAGATTTGGAAGAAAGAAACTGATAGTATTCTCAGGCCTTACAGCAGCCTTTGCAGGTCTTGGGAGGAGTTTAGCAGAATCGTACTGGATATATTTATCTCTCGAATTCATTGAAGCTTCTTTTGGAGATACCTACTCGTCTACTTTTATGTTAGGTAAGTGAAATAGGAATTGATTGTCAATAAAAAACTGACAGTTCAGTTATGATTTTATGTACATTTAAATTGTAGGTACGAATTTATTCACTGTTTAACATAGAAACGATAAAACCACTTCAGATATTTTTCGCGCAAAGATTTCGTCAAAATGTGAGAGCACTGTGCTGTGGTCACGTTAGGATTGCAATGTGGTTACATGTAGTCAAAATTAACTACCACCATTCACAGTTCCACACATTGCAAGTCATTAGGTTCTCCACTGCAATATGTGGAACATGAAATTAGTATTGTGTAAATACATACAAATTAAGGCACCTCAATATTTAAAATCAAAAGTCTGAATATTTTTTTTGTTCCAGGTGTAGAAATGGTAACTTAAGAGAATCGAGTCTCATTTATCACGTTAATGACAGCAAGTACGTCAATAGCGGGAATATTGATGGCACTTATAGCTTGGGCAGTGCCCTACTGGAGACATTTCCTCCAAGCAATTTATGCACCATTCTTACTGTTCCTGGGTTATACTTTTTTATTAGATGAGAGTCTGAGATGGTTATTAATCACTGGACGGAAGGATGAAGCTAGAGGTATAATAAAAAATGCAGCCAAAATGAGCAATGTCGTGATAACTGATGATGATATACATGATATAGAATGTGAGAAGAGTGGCGAAAGAACAAATATGTTTTCTCTTCTGAAATTGACAGTTCAGTCGAGAAAGTTGTTGCTGCGGTTCGCTGGCTGTGTTTGCATGTGGATTACTGGGCTCTTCAACAAGTACACTTTACTGATAAATTCTGTTGAATTGGAAGGAAATAAGTTTGTCAACTTTGCGTTGGCGACATTCTCGGAACTCCCAGCCAGTATTGCTTTAAGTTTTTTGCTGAAGAAATTTAAAAGAAGGATACCGTTGATATGCTCGTTCTTATTGACTGGAGTATTTTGTATTGCACAGTCGTTTGTTCCTAAAGGTAACTTTTTTTATATAATTACAATTGTTTTTAGTATTATATTTCACCTTGAATTTTGGTTTGCAGGTCACATTTTAATCTCAACATCTCTATTCTTAATGGGCAAGTTCATGGCAACTATATCCTATGCCATAGTGTACCTGTATACATCCGAGTTGTTCCCGACATACACACGCAACACGATGCACGCGTTATGTTCGTCGCTAGGACGAACAGCTACGATGGTGGCGCCACAGACTCCGTTATTAGTATGTACCATATTTTGTGCCTTTACCAATATAATAAAATATACTAGAGTCCACGGAAAGAGACTCGTCTTAGGATTGGGGGCGCTGTGTGTAATTACCGCATTTCTTATGTTCAAAACACTTTTTACAGACGAATTTAAAATGTTTTATATACCTACTTCCAACTGTTCTGGTAACATTTAATTTATTGAATCATTATTGATAGGTTTCGTTTGTATTCTTTAATATAAAGATTTTTTTTTATGTCCGTGTTATAGATAAATAAATAATATTAGACACGTATTTTTCGTTATTAATTCTTTTTTTACGTAACCAAATAGTAACGAAATTACTCTAAAAATCTAAAAACTCCTTAGTTCATTGTGTGGGAAAGCTTGACGTATTTACTAATTCATTCTGAAAAAGCAAAATCGCGTCTAATATATTTTTATTATCAAACTGACATACTAAATAGATTTTGTCTTTTCATACCCTGTCTCAAACACTATCTCAGTTGCTAAAATTCTGATTACGTTCCAGATGCGATATTTCTACGGCCTTCCATCCATCCTAGTGGGAGGACTGTCACTTATAACTGGTGTGGTAGTGATGCTGATGCCAGATACTGCTGAGGATATTCTGCCAGATACCGTCAGAGAGGCGGAAGCTGTGGGGAATAAAGGAACATATGAAAAAGATCTTACTACGCGGTTGTAACATGATGTATGAGAGACTGAGAATCGGGAAACCATTATTTAAATAAACAAAAGCATTTTCTTAAATTGGGTTGTTTATCTAAGTTTCATTAATAAAAGTTTAAATAAAATTTGAGTCGTATATATTCATTATATGTCCTGGATCTAGGGTCCAAAAAAGTAATAAATATCGTGCAAATATAGGTATAGAATTTACTTTAACTAAATCGTTTTAATCAAATATAATTTGACTGTTGAGCACAAAGGGTGCACCACTATGTCTCTGTATATATTTTTTTTACCACGCCTGTACCTAGAATTAATGAGGGCTTGCAGGGACGTGTAGGAGAGTTATTTCAATAGCTCATGATCCAGCTCAAATAGCATATAATATAGCAACTAAATAAAATAACATGTATAATGTAATATATTGCAAATAATACAAAGTACATAAATTAAATGAATTGTTGCAACCAATCAACTGTTACGTATGTATTACCTGATTAAATTAATGTAATTCTAACAAAAACAAAAAAAAATGATTAGTAAAAAATAAACTACTAATATATAAAACTAGTATTTTTATCTATCGTACTGGTAAATAAATTTGAATACAGGTAAATTGGTAAATTTCACAACGAACGATACGACAATTAGGTACCTACCTATTAGATATCTGCCTGCCTAGCCTTTTTCGTGAGCTTTTATTGGGGTCGGCTTTCAGTCTCACCGGATTCAGCTGAATACCGTATTTTACATGAAGCGACCTTCACAACCCATTTTACTGGAAAACACAGTATCCCAAAGTAAGACTGGTTGTCAGAATTGTAATTACTTAACGACTGTCAAAGATCAACGTATGACTGTAGGGACCAACGGCTAAACGTGTTTTGCGAGGCACGGAGAAGTTTCGGTATTTTAACAAATGGTCATCCATCCACGGAGCAACTGTGGCGAGCGCGGCTTCACCTGTATTATCGGTCGCCATGATTGCGTTATTTGTCGATTTTTTTGATGGCAAAAATTGGAAATCCAATAATTAGAGATCTCAATTTAGAATAACACTCTATATCAGATGTACGCTTGACCGCTTTTGTATAGTAGAACCCTGACGGTAACACCCTGTACAATAATTATGCATTGTCCCACTGCGCGCCAAAAGCCGTCATATTACCAAAATCCACTTTTGAGCTGCCCAGACATGCTTACACTCAAATTATCGGTTCCACTTTTCATTACAAAATAGATACATCATAATAAGTCACGATATATATTGTTTTTAATTCCTAATTCTACCGGTTTTTTAGTACATATAATTAATACTTAATTTATTTCTGACTACATTTTTCCAACGACTGTTCGCGACTATTGAAAACATTGAACTTACGATACATGGAGGTAGGATAAAAGTATCCTATAAATGTCATTACTTATCCTACTATTTATTTAAAAGGGAAACAGTGTCAACAGACCCTGTAGGTACATAGGAAACATGACCTTTCTTTCTTTTAAAGACAATAACGCCAAATTTTTTGATTATTATGTCAACTGGAATAGCATATTGGGCATTGACAGACATTTTTTTTATCGCGAAAAGAAAACAAACATACAAACTGACAAACACAAACTTTTACTTGCTTATTTAATAAGATAATACTTTAGCAGTTTAGTTAAGTGATAGCAGTTGTCACTAATTACAAATGGCATAGACAAAGACAGCATGGAACTTACAAGTAAGACATTAGTTTCTTTTTAACTACCGAACGGATTTTCATGTAGTTTTCACCAATGGATAGAGTGATTCAAGAGGAAGGTTTGTGTGTATCCATCGATGTTTTGTCTACCCGCGCAAACCCGGGGCGAGTCGCTAGTCTATACTTCTATACTAATCTATATCTATACTAATATTATAAAGAAGTAAAGTTCGTGTGTTTGTTAAATTGTAAGGGGTAATCTCGGTATCTACTGAACCGATTTTAAAAATTCCTTTACCAATAGAAAGCCACATTATTGCTGAGTGTCATAGGCTATATAAAAAACCGAAAAATAAAAAGGCTTTTACGTGGTAGTCCGTTTTGCAAAGTGAATCGGAGAAAAAACGGTCGAATGAAAGCGATTCTTACGAACGCTGCCTTAACTATGAAAGATATATTTTTGAGTTCTAGAGAAAAGATGTGGAGCTTGAAAATGCCTACAAAAAAGTCAACGACAGCATATGTCTAACTTTTATATTTAAGTTACAAAAAGTAGTTTTTTTAATATTAGTATAGATAATTTAATTTTTAATATTAATAAAATAATTTAAATTGTTAGGTCATATGAACTAAAAAAGGATTATTAACATTATGCCCAACGAAGTGGGCACGGGTCAGCTAGTATGTTATAAACAGGAAGCATAAAGTTCAAAAGTATTTTTTTTTTGGGATCGCCCCACTTTTTTAAGGCTACAACGTTATTACAGATATATAGTATAATAATATATAAAACCAGCCTATAAATGCCACATTTGTACTTGTCTGTAATGGGTTCGAACCTGCAACATTGTGTCTCAAATCCTTTCACTGAACCACTAGGCCACCACGACATTTATATTCATACAAATATATTTGACTAGCTGTCCCCGCGACTTTGTTCGCGTGTTTTAGTTTCAACGGTTTTTCATTTTTGCAACATCTTCATTTATGCTTCGCTCCTATTGGTCGTAGCGTGATGTTATATAGCCTATAGCCTTCCTCAATAAACGGACTATCCAATACAAAAAGATTTTTTCAATTCGAACCAGTAGTTCCTGAGATTAGCGCGTTCAAACAAACAAACAAAGTCTTCAGCTTTATAATATTAGTATAGATATGAATCGGTTATGTATTGTACATCGAAATTTATTTTAATAATTGTGGAAGACGCAAATAATAAAATAACTCATTGCCATTGATTACCAGACTTTTATTAAGAAGACTATAGTGACACCTTTTTTTCTTTTTATTAAAGAGCATCTTATGCGAGATAAAGATTTTACACACGAAAACTTATTTTCTAATAAATACTTATCATAATTATGTTAAGTGGGTAAAAGCCTTTAAATCCTTTAGATTTGTATTTGTATTTGTTTCTTAAGTAAAGAGAGTTTTATGTTAATTATGAATACTGTACACGTTAACTATTCGTTCTACTTGCCCTGATTACGACTTGCTTTCGCGGCAAATTACCAGCAAAACAAGATTGATTTACTAACCTAAAACTCACAACCACGCTAAAATCATCTTTGTACCTTCCACATAGGGTTGTAACTGAATCTGATGAGTAACATCAGCTGCAAATATAAATTTGTCACCATTCTCTTACTTTGCAACGTACGAAATTGTCATCATTGTATCATTGACCGCGTAATTGTACCTACCTGTTTGATCTTTGAAATTATCAGTAACTAATCTTAAATTTTAATTTTAAATAATTTATTGTAATTTAAAATACAATAAAAATATTTATGTCAGTTACATTTAGTTATAAATTTGCAGCCATTTTAAAATACAGCTTAAAACTACTACTCTATAAAAGTATTATAGTGAAAATATGAATTTAAATAAAAGTTAACATTAAAATTATAAAGTGAGTATTGTTGTAAAATACAGTAATTTTATGTAAACAAGTAAAACATGTTTTTGTGGCTATTCTGCAATAATTCAGAAGTATTTTTTTGTACTTTATACAAAACGAAATATTCGTTTACCAATAAGTGTCATTTAGTCATGAACCGGCTCGTAATTTATGCCTTTCAATCATCACTTATGCTTTCAATCAACACTAAACATTCCTTAATCTTTGCTTAAAATTAAATAACATAAAAGGTAACAATTAATCCTTTTCAGTGGTAACATATCCAGCCTCATTGAAGTTCAAAAAAATTAAGTTATTCCGTAATAAATATTTAGAATTCAATTTTTCAGTAACTTAATTTAAAGTTATTGTAATCCAGACATTCTTAAAACTGACTCTTGTTCACCTTGCTATACGAAAGAAAACAACTCATTTTAACTTTTATACTTTTCACTCATTTACTGAAAACAGCCTAATTAACTTACATTTATGTTACAGAAATGACTGAAAATACAAAAGAAGCTGTGGAGAAGAAGGACGGAGAAGATGATGTTGTTTTGGAGAAGATATTATCCAAGTTCCGACCATTGGGACCGTATTATTTGCGGTTCATGCCGTTCTTAATATTCGCGTGTATGTCAAACGCCTTGTATTGTATGAACTATGTTTTTGCTGTAGTTATGGTTCAGTATCGGTAAGTGATACATTTGATCTATTTAAAATGTTTTCTATTTTTTTAATACACAAACTAGGTATGTAACGTGTAATTAATTTTAAGAAACTTGGATTTGATAAACTCAAGAACACACATTCGCTCGTAAGGAATTAGTGTATAAAAAATAATAGAATATCTTTAAACGCTAGAGATGAGAGGCATGCGAAAATTAATTAAAAGTAGGTTTAGTACAATTACATTTTACAATTTATCTACAACTTTAACAGATTTACTTTTAAAATTTAATATATCTTCTAAACTATAAAAACAATTTTCAATAAGCAAAGTTTTTTATTTTGGTAATTTTAATTCTCTAGTATCCTTTGGCATATAATTATATATTTTAATTAACATAAGTTGTCAATTTATTTTTTCTTATTTTTAAAAGAAAAAGATTCTCGCCTAAGGAATTTAATCGTTGTATCGGAAGGTTTCAAATACATTCAAATCACATGCACAAAAAACACCCAGACTTAGAACAAGCGTTTGTGGATCACACAAATGCTTGTCCCATGCGGGGATGGTGAGTAGGTACTTGTGTGTTTTCTTTAAAATTAAAAACATTAAAAATTATTTAACATGTAAGGATTCAATAAAACTATTTTCAGGTCAGGTTTCACTATAATTTTAGTTAAAATTAAACCTATAAATAACTTAAAATTAAAGTTTTGCTCAACTTTGTCAGATAGAAGAAAAACACTTGCTACTTATCGCCTAATTATAAAACCTGTTAGGATATAAATAAATAAATAAATAATAAATAAATGTGGACCACATCACATACATTGCTCTGAACCCAAAGTAAGTAGCTAAAGCACTTGTGTTATGGAATTCAGAGACAACGAAGGTACCACAAACACCCAGACCCCAGACAATGTAGAAAAGTGGTTTTTCTACATTGACCCGACCGGGGATCGAACCCGGGGCCTCAGAGCTGGCGACACCTTGAAAACCGGTGTGTACGCCACTCGACCACGGAGGTCGTCAGATATATTTATTTATTCATTTTAGGTTTTTTCCAGCTATTTTATTTGAAGGTTTTAGCAAATATTTGTGACAATAGCAATCTGTCTCTATCAGTAAACGAACCTTTGTGAGACAATATAATAATACACTTTTGTAATAGTAAGCAGTTTAGTTTGAACTGTTTTTATTAGGTCATTGTCAGTCCAACAGCCATTTTAAAACACGATCAGCAATGTTATAACTAGCTCAGTAAGAATTGTTATGTCAGTTATAATATGCAATGTAAGATAACAATGTATACTTAGACTAAACATTGCAGTTTTACTTATTACGAGAATTTTAATTTCATGCATTTTATTCTTATAATATTAGAACTTCTATTTGAAGGATTTGTCACAAGAAGCCAGTGGTCTAAAATAAATTAAAAGTATTGTAGTTTTAAAAAGCATAGTAAGTATACTTCTGGCTACCCTTCCAACGATTAAGGCGTGAAGCTATAGACTAATGTAATTCAGAAAAGCCTAAGTACTTTATAATCTTTCGTACTACTAACTTATCTGATTACAAATTCAAATTAAAAAAATACCATAAAAATGTTTTTTTTTCCAACAAGCACTAATTAAAAAATCTTTGCTTAAACACACATGCCACTCTTTCATCTGTCACCCTTCTATCCGATAGGAACCTACCATCTTCTAACTCCCTATATGTATGTAAATATACAAAATATTTATCAAAGTAATCTCTGATTCCAGGTGTAAATATCCAGAATGTCAGAACAGCACTTCATGGTCACAATTAGCTGTAAACCTAACACATGACACGTGTCATATGTACTCTCTCACCGACAATAACGGCACGTGCTCGATCGATAGTTACAATGTGTCAAATGTTCAGGACTGCAAGGAATGGATCTATGAAAACCCTCTAAGCTTTGTTGCTGATGTAAGTATAGACTGTTTTAATGGTCATTCAGTAGGAACCTACCAAAAGACATGTGTAAAATGTACTAACTGATTATTTCTTGTATCCTCATGAAACAGAGATTTTTGGTGGACTTTGTTCATAACCCTATTTCCATTTGTACTTTCTGCTGTGTATTAGGTATAAGACTTACTCATATAGTAGGTAATATTAGCATTCTAAAAAAAAATATCTAAGTATATTTTCCTTTTTAGTTTCAGCTCGGATGTCAGGATTGGAAGCGAGCTCTAGTGGGGACAGTCCACAGCATCGGATACATGCTCGGCCTTCTAATATTAGGCCCGATTTCTGATAAGTAAGTTTCTTTATAAATTTCTCGGTCGGTATAAGACTAAATTATGTTTTTAATGGCTAAGTGATCCAGAAAAAAACAAACTCTGTATTAACTTTCTTAAGTAGTAAATTCTACGCCTGTTCTCTTAAAAAAAACATGTTTATAAAACTTTAATCTCAGTACTAGTCAACAACTTAAACTCGACAAAATAACAATATGAGGACGCATAGCCAGACTTTAAACAATTTAAAAAAAAGGCCATCAATATAAACAAAGCAACGGAAAGAACAACAATAATTTAAGATATTATTTTAATAATTAAGTTATTTCAGCACTCCAACTATATTAATATCTTTAACCTTTTCAGGGTAGGCAGAAAGAAGCTGATAGTATTCACAGGTGTAACTGGAGCCATCATGGGGCTCGCCAGGAGCGTGACTGTCTCCTACTGGACATACATAGCCTTTGAATTGGTTGAGGCTCTGCTAGGAGATATTTACTCACCGAATTATATGTTAGGTAAGAACTATTTAAAGGAAAACGGTTTACTCACGCATATTCTCGGGATCGCCCGAGTCGAACTTCGCGACTCGCGACACCACCACCGCCGCTTCAGCTCATGATTAGGGACTATTGAGTCTGAAACTAGTCGAACGATCCCGAGAATATACGTGAATAAACCGTTTTGTTTTAAATGACTATGAATACTCCTCACGAAAGTTATTATACAAATATAGGTAAGAACTGAACGTGATTTTATTGCTACGTCTTTATTCTCCATAGTAGCATTTCTTAATTTATTTTGCTGTGTGTTATTGACGTCGCTGATTTTCTGGTACGCAAACTAAATAAAAAATAAAGTATTCCTGTCTTTTACGACGTTACAGATAATGGCTAAGAACTTATATATGTCAAACTAGCTTTTTGCCTTAAACATCACTTTGTTTTTAGTGCACTCGTTTCTGCGTTTTGGCAAAGTATGTAATTTTTTTTTAAACTTAATTTGACTTTTCTACTTTTCGTCGGTTCTTTCCTAATTATGTATGAGTGGAAAAGATACCTATAGGTTTACTTAAATAAGTTAAGTGCGTGATTAACAGAATCAAAGCCAATGTTAGCACATTGCACACGAACACCAAACATATGCATTAATACTTTTTTAAGAGGGTAACGCAGTATTAGGTCAGACGCAGAATGGCTTATTAAAGCTTACTATATAATATTATAAATGCGAAAGTAACTCTGTCTGTCTGTCTGTCTGTCGCGCTTTTACGCCAAAACTACCGAACCGATAAAAATGAAATTTGGTACACAGATAGTCTAGAGCCTGAGAAAGGACATAGACTTTTTGCCGCGATAACCGACATGCACGCGGGCTGAGCCGCGGAAAACAGCTAGTCAATTATAATAATTAATATTGTCAATTACTGCGAAAAAAAGGTTTTCAAATATACAAAGAAATAATTATACTAGTTTATTTGAAGGAACATGAGCTCATACAATAAATAGCAAGCAGATTTAAGTAAATAATACCCTAAAAACATGTAAACAAATTAACGAAAATACGTTGCTTTTTTGCAGTAGTCTAATAGACTTAAAAATATATATAAGATCCACAACTTTAAAACACAAATAAAACTTAACCTAAGTTAACTATAGCAGTAGCTGCCAAAAACAGCTGCTTTATATATTTAAGTAATTATGACTGCGACAGGAACAAGGGCAATAAATATACTTTTGTCATATTGCAGTTTATATTATGACATCATTGTTTCAATGATTATATGGACTATGCAACTGAATAAACATAAGCGTCTATATGTTTTACATCACATTTTAATTTATTCCACAAAGAATATTTTTGTTTCGTTTTGTTTTTAAGATTTTCCAACGATAGCATAATGTTGTGTGGTGTGTTTGTTTACAAACAGGGTTCACAGACGCGAACACCTAACAACTCGCATTAAATGAACTTTAGATCCCACCAACCATAGCTCTATTATGACTGTAATTGTTAGGGACCCGATGGACTTCTTAAATAGTAAAAAAAATAACTAAAACACTCTTTCTAAATAACAATAGGTTATTATATTAGGGCCTTTCTTGATTTGCTTATCTTTAAACCATAGCAGCAATATCACTGATCATTTGCAATTAATATCAAATAAAGAAAAATTATGTCTCCTAGAATGATAACCATCATGTTTCTCACATTTCTAAAAATTCCAGGTGTTGAAATGGTAACCAAGGAAAACCGAGCATTATTTGCGCCACTGATGATAGGCACCATGTCTGTAGGAGGCATGGTCATGGCCCTTATAGCCTACCTGATTCCCTACTGGAGACACTTCCTGAGGGTCATTTATGCTCCAGCATTACTCTTCATCTTCTACGCCTTCTTTCTCGACGAGAGCGTCAGATGGCTGCTCATTAAAGGAAGGAAGAAAGAAGCCAAAAAAATCCTTCGTAAAGCAGCAAAACTGAGCAATGTACATTTAGAAGAATCGACCCTGGACAAAATAGCTTGTGAAAAGACTAACGCTAATGTTAACTTGATTACTCTATTGAAAATGACATTCAGATCTAAGAAATTGTTGTTAAGATTTCTAGCATGCGCTTGTGCGTGGATTACAGCGACTTTCAACAAATATGGACTCCTAATTAACTCTGTCAGTTTGGAAGGGAACAAGTACTTGAATTATGCGTTGACGTCGTTCGCTGATTTGCCTGCCAGTCTGCTTCTTATATTTCTTTTGATTAAATTTAAAAGGAAAAAGCCGTTGATATTTTCCTTTTTAATGACTGGATCGTTTTGTATTGTCCAGTCTGTGATACCAAAGGGTAAGGCATTTAGCTTTTTAATTTTATTTAATTTAATAAAATAATGATAACTTTTTAAATGCCCTTCCGATAAATTGTTATCATTGATGACTTTTAAAAAATATTGTTTCTTTCAGGTTATCCCATAATATCGACATCGTTATTCTTTGTCGGAAAGTTTACGTCAGCATTAGCAAGTGGAACAGTGTACCTTTACACCAGTGAACTGTTCCCCACTTACACTCGCAATACTATGCACGCATTATGCTCTTCGATCGGAAGAATCGGCTCCATTCTAGCGCCGCAGACCACACTACTGGTATTTATGTCTTGACTACAGTCTATAGTATAACCGTACATTTAACTTTAACAAGCGTTTTAATTCATATCTTAAAAAGTATTGACTTATTTATTTATTTATTAAATAGGTACTTCAACGACTTATTCACTAACACATTTGTCACTTATAGAAGTACACATCTCTTACATGGAAAAACTTTATTTATATCCACATTATTCATGTCACTGACAATTGATTATGGATTGATTTGATACCTTTGTTCTTAGAAAAGTTTTACATTTATTTGATTGTCATAATTATCTAACGAAAAAATCAGCCCTACTGTCATCGATAATTATCAAATTCTTCAATTTCCAGATACGATTCTGGTCAGGGTTTCCATCGCTCATCATCGGTGGCTTATCACTGGTGACAGCGCTTGTGGTTATGATGATGCCTGACACAGCAGAAGACGTATTACCAGACACAGTGCAGCAAGCAGAAGCACTCGGAAACGTTACTGCGAAAGACAGGAGTGTTTCGAAACCATTACTTTGAGTTTTATGATAAATACAAATAGTGATCTCATTGATCTGTGTATCAGTTGTTTTATTGAGTGGGTATTGTTTAGTATTTAAGAGTATTTCCAAAAAAATGTTTTCGAAATGTTGCGGTTTACTATCCTAGTATTTATAAAGTTAAGATTTTATAGAATCTTGCCTGTAGTGCGAACTATATTGTTTAACCGACTGATTAATAAAAGTATGATAAATTTCTTACTTTGTGTTATTTTTTCAAATCATAATTTTTTATCTGCTACTTAACGATAATCAAAACGATAAATGATTTTAATAGTCATGTGCCGTATGCAATGGCTCTTACAAAATCTTAAGTTACTTAATTATATTTGTGTGGATGGGTGTTCTTTGCATGTGATTCTAATTTTTATGAAACCCTCCGATTCCTTAGTGCAGGAGTCGTTTTTTTTTTAATTAATTATTTTATTTTTTACTAATGGATAATGAGCTTCGGCAGCTTACGGACTAGCCTGACTACTGAGAGCAAAATTATATGTTACTATTTAATATGACACTATCAAACAGACAACAAATGGCACGATACCGAAAAGTCAAAGAGCCACGTAACTTACACAGTTTGATTATTCTATTCACACATAACTTTGAAACATGACACGGATAACTGAAAATAAAAACAAAGGCATATTATGTTCCTAAATAGTTTTTCTTCAAGGCAAGTTCTTAAATAATAGGCTTATAAGTTTCAATGACAATTTGAATACAAATTATGGTACAAAGAGATTTCGTTCCACTTTATTCAAATACTATCCAAAAACTAGAGGTTGTCTTTATGCATTTAATATCGACTGTCAATTTATATTTTAATACATAATTTTATGCCTAATCATGTGACCCGACTGTGGACCCGACAATATTACATTTTTTAGTTACACATCTTTTTAAAAAAACAAAATTTCCAATTTAAAAGTTTTTGTTATATGTATGTACTGAGCCTACAAATATTACTAGATGATAGTGAGCATCTTGTACATTTTATAATGAATAAAAATACAGTCTATTAATTTGTTTTATTTTATACATAATATGAGAATAAATATTTACATATCAAAAGTATTTTTCAAAGAATTCGAATCATCGACCTCTTGCATATTTTGCCGATACCGATACTATTTCTGGGGTCGACAAACACGGGCTACACTACTTCTTACTCAAGACGTATAAATAAACTGTCCGTACCTTCTGTATAATTACAACGTGAAAAACAAAGCCCCTCTTAAGTCAAACATAATGAAAACAAATACTGACGAAAATAAAACAAAAGGCAGCCAAATAAATGATGTATCAGACGATGATAAACTCAAAACTTCTAAAGAAGACACTGATAAAACTACATGTGATGAAACGGTGGAATTAGAAACTATTTTGGGTGAATTCAAAATATACGGACGTTATCATTTAAAATGTATTACACTTATTGGACTGTTGATGCTTACCAGTGCGTGGCATAGTACGAATTATATTTTTGTAGCAGAGGATCTCGGTTACACGTAAGTTGTATATTTTATTATTAATTTTAACTTGTAAAAAACTCAAACTGCCAACTGATTCCAGTTGATGACTGGAATCAGTTGGCAATTAATTTCAGGTTCCCATAAATAAGAATTAAGTTTTGTAGATGTCAATATCTATTAAGTAAAGACGACCAGTATACAGTATCATACTAGAAGATGGCAATAATTCATTTTACTAAGTTAGTGACCCAAATTTTTATTATAGCTGCAAATATCCAAACTGTAACTCTTCAGAGCTGTCCAAATTGCAATTGAACACCAGTTTAGACCTCAAATGTCATAAATATGAAGTTCTTGACCACAACGAAACTTGTAGTGAAGATAACTTTGATGCATCTAACTTTGCTCAATGCGATGAGTGGATTTACAACAATCCTGATAGCTTTGTTGCTGAGGTAAGTAAGGAACAGATTATTTAAAATTGTTAAAAATATTTGTCTCAAGAGCCAGGTGATAAGAAAGAAATTGCCATGTGCAATATGGCCGCCCTTTGTACATCATATATTTTATTAACTTGTTTGTGTGCAATAAAGAAAAAAAAAGGCAATACAACGAAAAAAAACTAAGGGCAATTTCAGGAAGTCAAAAAATGTAACAATATTTTGGAGCTTGTAAGGTATTTTATTATTAATTTAAGAATGAGATGGTTAAATACCCAATAATGACTTCACCCTTACAGCTAAACCTTGGCTGTAAAGACTGGAAGAGAACCCTCATCGGCACGATGCACAGCGTTGGATACATGTTGGGACTGTTTCTAGTCGGCCCTTTCTCAGACAAGTATACAAACAAATCTACTTTTCAATGGAATTGCTTAGCACCCTAGGTTTAATTACATAACTTGACATTGAATAATATGTATTTAATCAAATTCTGAGTTGATAATTTTTATTTTGCTGTCGACTCAATTGGTATTGATAGGTAATTTGTTTTTAGATTTGGCAGAAAAAACGTCATAATCGTCACGGCAACGGCGTGTGCAGTTATCGGCATTTCAAAGAGTATAACGTACTCCTACTGGGTGTACGCTTTTGTAGAGATGTTAGAACCTACATTCGGAGACTGTTATTCCGCTTCATTCATGTTGGGTGGGTAATAATCAATTTAGAGACTTCGAAACCTGTCTGCTTATGTAAAAAAACGTCAATTCAATTCAGACTTTCAGACAATATTCAACCCTTTTTTTAAGTGTCGGAAAATAAAACAGAAATTCTTTTTCCAGGTATGGAAATGGTCACTAAAGATTTCCGGCCTTTAATTCTATTCGCAATAGGTATATTTGGAACCATAGGAGATGTTTCACTGGCTACTATAGCGTGGCTGTCGCCAAATTGGAGAATGTTCCTAGTGTACATTTATGTCCCACAATTTATTTTCATTCTTTACATATTTTGGATGGATGAGAGCCCAAGGTGGCTTCTAACCAAGGGCAGGAAGACTGAAGCCGAAAATATTCTTCGACGAGCAGCAAAGATGAACCGAATCACAATAGATGAAAACAAACTGTCGAAACTGAAATGTGAAGAAAGCTCAACAAATACAAGTTTATTAACTTTACTGAAAATTACATTCACTTCTAAGAAATTGTTTCTAAGACTGCTTTGTTGTATTTGTATGTGGTTCACTGGACTATTTAATTCGTACTCATTAGTCATCAATTCGGTGTCATTACAAGGAAATAAATACTTCAACTATGGCATCACAAATGTAACTGGCCTACCTGGAAGTATTTTATTATTCTATTTACTTACGAAATGCAACAGAAAAAAGCCTTTGATATTTTCTTTTTTACTGAATGCTATATTTTGTATTGGACATTCGTTTCTTCCATCAGGTACGTTAACATTAAACATTTCTAAAGTATTATTTTTCTTTTCTGGCCACATTTCCACTTTCTTTGGATCATCATGAAATTACGCAAAAACCTCTTTTATAATTTAATCTTCCAATAATCTTGACGATGAAGAATTTAAAAAAAAATTCAATACTCATATTTTCATTCTCAGGTTACACTTGGTTGTCCGTACTGTTGTACGGTGGAGGAAAATTTGCAGGTTTCATCACTATACGCATCATATACATTTACACATCGGAACTATTTCCTACATACACACGTAATACGATGCACGCACTATGTTCCGCTATAGGACGAATAGGTGCTGTTCTAGCTCCACAGACTCCTTTACTGGTAAGTTGTTTTATTTATTAAAATTTATGATATTCAGTTTTGCGTATTTGTGTCTCGTGACGTAGATTTCTGACTACATTACAGATGGCATACTGGTCGGGTCTACCATCACTGTTGATGGGAGTCCTGTCGTTACTAACAGCAGCTGTCGTTACATTGCTGCCGGATACTTCAGATAACGTATTGCCTGACAACGTGCCACAAGCAGAAACCATTGGCAAGAAAGAGAAGGATTTGTGTTCTAAATTGTAACACATGTTAAGATTGGTTTAAATGAAAAAAATGTACACTTCTATCGAATAATTACTTAAGATATTTTCAGGTTTGAAAATTGGTTTTGATCTGCACATCGGCAATTAATTAAACAATGAACGTGTCTACATTAATTGTTTTTGTTTACTTCTCCAACATCCAATACATTTTTTCTTGTAGTTTGTAGCCTGATTTCTGAAGCATCCTCATTGTGTCAAATGCTTATTATTTACGGAATTAAAGACAAAGATGTGAGAATATTCTCTTATCTTCTTAATATCTAAAACGTGAGATTGGTGAAAACACAAAGGCATTTTATGATTTTTTTTTTAATGTTAGAGTTTGCTGGTATTTTCTGATCGTAAAGTGTCATTGTATATGTTAATACAAATGAAGGCACAAATAAACTAAGTTCCACTTGATTGCATACAAATATCGCGAAAACTGGTTGTCGTTTGCTACTGTACCATCGTTTTATTTTTTGATAACTACTTACGGCATTTTAAAAAGTTGTATCGCTGATTACTTAGTTGTATTAGAGTCACCACTTGAAAATATTCATTGTGTAATATTTAAGAGTATCTATTCCTATTATTGAAAACGAAATGAAAATCAAATCGATGTAACCGAAATAAAGTTGTATTTTTTTTTCAATTGCTTAATAATGAAAATAGATCATAATCCCCAAAACTCGGAAATGAATGAAATTAATAAAGAAAAAAAAATAATAAAATCAATACTTTTAACAAAGGTAAAGGAACAAGTAAATGTGAACATGATGTAACTAAATATGAAGAAGCAGATTTAGAAAGTATTTTAAGTGAATTTAAAATATATGGACGATATCATATAAAATGTGTAATGCTTATTGGACTATTGGTTTTTACTAATGGGTGGCAAAGTACGAGTTACGTTTTTATTGCTGAAGACGTCAGTTACACGTACAATATGATATACACTCGTCAATATGATTAAAATTTTATGTTGCAATTCCTACGTTTCTGCATTCATTACTCCTAATATGTGGTCCTTAATTATTTATTTTTAGATTTGGCAGGAAGAGTGTCATAATATTTACGACACTAGCAAGCGCAGTTATTGGTTTGTCAAAAAGTACAACGTACTCGTATTGGGTATATGTTTTTGTGGATATGTTACAGCCTATATTTGGAGACTGCTATTCTGCTACATTCACCTTAGGTAATAAACAATAACATTATGTAGAAAATACATATTCGGGATTACAATTAATTTTAAGACTAAATGGTTTTATATATTTTTTTAATTTTAGCTATGGAAATGGTTACAAAAGAATACCGATCTTTAATGCTACTCGTAACCGGTACATGTTGGACTCTTGGTGATGTTTCAATGGCTATTATAGCGTGGCTGTCGCCTAATTGGAGAATGTTATTAAAACACATTTACATACCGCAATTAATCTTCATTCTTTACATATTCTGGCTGGATGAGAGCCCGAGATGGCTTCTAAGCAAAGGCAAGAAAGCTGAAGCCGAAAATGTTCTTCGAAAAGCTGCAAAAATAAACAGAATCACTATAGATGAAAACAAATTTTCTAAATTGAAATGTAAAGAAAGCTCGCCAAATACAAGCATAATAACCTTTTTGAAATTAACGTTTACTTCAAAGATATTGTTTCTAAGACTGCTTTGTTGTGTTTGTATGTGGTTTACAGGATTATTTAACTCTTACTCTTTAACCATTAATTCTGTGTCATTACAAGGAAATAAATACGTCAACTATGCCATTACAAATGCGACTGGCTTACCCGGAAGTTTCCTAGTATTGTATTTACTTACAAAATGCAGCAGAAAAAAACCTTTGATATCTTCGTTTTTACTGACTGCAATATTATGTATAGGACATTCGTTTCTTCCATTAAGTACGTACTTGATATACATACTAACAATAATTTAATTTTATACTTCGATTCATATTTCTTTATACTTGGTTTAATTTTAAGATTTTCCATCACTCTGTTTGTTGACCCAATCCTTCTTTTTTAACACATCTGCATTATTAAAATATTTTATATCAACTTAATGTTAATGTTTAAAAAATTCTCTTGCTCTAGGGAATTTAATCCCTGTGTCATTACACAAACATACAAACCATATGCACAAAAAACACCCAGACCAATCATTTTGTAGATCACACAAATGTTTGTCCCATGCAGGGATCGAACCCGCAGCACGACGTCGCAGCAGTAATCGGTGTCGTGGCCTATACCAGTCAATTACACGTGCAGTTCAGTTCGTCTTAAAATTTTACTCTTTCTCCAGGTTACACTTGGCTGTCTATAGTGTTGTACGTGGGAGGCAGGTTTGCAGTGTTTATTAGTATGCGCATCGTATACATTTACACATTGGAACTATTTCCTACATACACTCGTAATACTATGCACGCACTGTGTTCCGCTTTGGGAAGGACGGGCGCTATTTTAGCTCCACAGACTCCTTTACTGGTAAGTATTCCTAAATAAACACTATTATTTATTTTTGGCATCAACATCTTACCTGTTCTTAGATATTCGTCCATTTTCTTCGATCAAGCCCTTCTTAATATCTCTTTAAAAGCGGACCAGTCGATTTCCCTTTTTTATATATTTGTATAAATGATCACGGATTTTTCGCAAAGTGGTTTAGGTTTACCAATATTTTTGTATATTCTTTACAGATGGCGTACTGGCCTGGTCTACCATCAATGTTGATAGGAGTCCTGTCATTGCTAACAGCAGCTGTGGTCATGTTGTTGCCGGATACTTTGGATGGCATATTGCCTGACAATGTTCTACAAGCAGAGACCATTGGCGAGAAGGAAAAGAATTTGTGTTCTAAGTTATAAGAAATTAGGTGTTTTCCGCGGCTCCGTCCGCGTGGATGTCGGTTATCACGGCAAAAAGTAGCCTATGTCCTTTCTCAGGCTCTAGACTATCTCTGTACCAAATTTGATTTAAATCGGTTCCGTAGTTTTGTCGTAAAAGCGCGATAGACAGACAGAGTTACTTTCGCATTTAAAATATCAGTAAGGATGTGCAACAATCAAATTATCACCCTTTAAAACACAAATAATATTTACGGTTTTTATGAGTTACTGGACAAACTTCTAAGGGAATTCGTTACTTTGCATCATCATTTGTATAGTATTCTGTAGAAAACAATTAACGTAAATGTTTTTAATAAATAAAGTTGTTTAAAGCGTCGTAAATAAACAGGCTGTGGATCAAAGGATCATAATGAAAATCAAACAGAAGTTTCATTGAAAAGCTGAAAGCAATTTATTTTAACACAACCCACAAAATAGTATTCCGTAACTGAAATAAGTTGGAAAATAAACTATAATAGGCAGAGTATTCTCATCACGTTTGATTCTCGGGCGGAACGAGAAGGCGACTATATTGAATCGGCTTTCGGTGTCAGCATACCACCATACGATGCACGCCACACTTATTGTGGCGAGAAGGAAATCTTACTCGTATTATTAGGAAGATTAAAATCGTGGGGTCAAGTGCTATGAGTTGTAACGTCAACAAAGAACAATAAAATTCTTCTTTGAACAGTCTGAAATGTATAATAGCAATTCCAAAAAGTTAATAAATTCTCAAAGCCAACTAATACATATTATTTTGTGAAGCAGTAGATAACGAAAATCTTTTATATCTTTACCAAATCCCATTTACATATTTTTATGTGTTTAAAAGGACAAAGTCAACAGACACGGAACTTCATTAAAATTAAAGATCAGCTCCATAAAACTCCCGTTACTGAACCAGACCACATTACCTGTCAAAGCCTTAATCAAGCCTTACAAGATCCTAATCATGATTTCCATAACCACAGTGGGAATATTCCGGACAACGAGAAATAAAGAAAATGCATCATACGTGATTCTAATACGGATTCTAAGCTGCAGTGAATCACGCTCGCGTTGCTTCGGCGGCGAAGTCTTGTCACGAACGGATGAAGGCTGCCGATTGAAACTAAGCAACATTGGAGTGAATTACGATTCCTGATGTGTGATTGGATGTTGGTTCGAGAAGATTATGATTGTAATTTAGATTTTATTTACTTGGATTTTGACCGAAAATCTTGATCTTTACTAATATTATAAAGAGGAAAGATTTGAATGTTTGTTTGTTTTTTTGTTTGCATTGAACAGGCTCCGAAACTACTGAACCTATTTGAAAAATTATTTCACTGTTGGGAAGCTACACGATCCCCGGGTGACATAGACTATATATTATATGTTTTAATTTTGAAATTTTTGCTAAACACCCGTGCGAAGCCGGGCGGACCGCTAGTTAATTATAAAGCATGACAGTGAAAAGGATGTTACGTTATGTTATCACTTCGCAAACCTTTTTATCTAATTATTCTTTATAGGAGGAATAATTAAAGGTGGTGCGTGACGAATTGCAATGCATTACCACGCACCAACACGAAACGCGGATGACGTAGCACGGCGGTTCAGGTTTAGTCAGTAAGAGTCTGACTGACACTACCACAGAACATATATACTCCTAGCGGAGGCCACTACCCGTTCGCTCGCCCGAGTGAGCGGGTGTCAATGAGGATTCCCCCGCCTAAACAAAAAAAAGAATAATTAAAGGTGCATTAGCAAGTGCTATAAAATAAACTTTTAAAAATTAATCATTTATTCAAAATAATCAAAATAGACTATTTATTATATATTGCTTTCTGAGGTTTAAGCGAATATAAGACATTTAAATAAAATTAACTAATAATTATATTTATTAACTAATTTGAACGGATTCTATCGCGGTTTATTTAATAAACCGCGATAGAATCCGTTCAAATTAGTTCTATTTATTATATTTACAATTTCTTTACCTCAATACTTAGCAGAAGCCCTTAAAATAAAATGCAATGTAAAACAATGGCAATATCCTAAAGCAGAAATAATGTGTCTCGCCGAGAGAATTGAAGTGAGAAAACATAAATTGTAATAGAAATAGCACTTAAGACACGTTAGGGGCAAAAACTTTCAGATTTTAGTAAAAATAAACCCTTAAAGTAAAGCTTATTTTTAAGGCTAAACCTTAACACCACAAGGCTAAAGCTTAACACTAGAATGTTTGTCACGTTTTTTTTCTATATATTTTGTTTCTTGTTTCATTAATATTGTATAGGTATAAAAATAAATAGTTACCTAAGTCACAATTCTATTTTTGGTGGCAAAGAATTTAATCCTAAAATGTAAAAAATGTTTGTGCATCTTGACCGCAGCATAAAGGGCTATTGAAGTATTTCAACGATTCAATTATCTATATTATTAATTAAGAAGTATGAAGATACGTTATATACCTTTCATGTTCAGTGCTTTTGACAGATCTTTCCAGTTAAAACAAAAGAAAGTAATTTGACTCATATGTAGATATTTTCAAAACCTAACCGTAATTCAATTTAACATCAATTAGATGCCATGCCATCTTGATCCTTTTCAACATATAATTAATCCAACTTATAAAATCTCTTATCAGACACTCATTCAATCCATTTCATCCGTTTCAGCTGAAGCCACTAGCGCCACTTTTCCACGCTAATAAATTCTTATCTTAACGAGGTTAACTACTTAAACTTTACGGTTTCTTTAACTGAGTATCAAACAATCTAGGAAAGTTTTATCCGTGGGGTTTTGATTTCTTTCCCTAGGTCAGGAGCTAGGAACTATGATTATTTTTCTGTTATTATTAGCCGTGATCGTCGTTTGCTCGTTCTTTCGTTACATCCGTATAGTTTCTTAGAGAACGATTTGTTCCCAACTCTGGGGTTCTTAGAATTTAGGTATCAGTGTGCCATGCGGTCTAAAGTGAAGTGGGATATTATATTATAAAGAAAGACTTGAGAAAGACATTTTTTTTGACAACAATTAAATAGACAAAACAGCACCTCTGTTTTGTCTAATAAATTGTTCTATTATTCAACCTGTATTACCTAAATGTTAGAATGTTCGTAAATAACCCACAATCGCGCCATAACAGTTGAAAGGATTTAGATAATATTCACCATTCTAGCTAACCTGGATTACATTCAAAGTAACATTTGTTGTTATAGAAATAAATTATGTTACCAAAACGTTATGTTACATGTTAGAATATGTAAGGGTGCTATCACCTTTTCTTTGATGATTAAATGGGACAGATGTTTGATGTACCTATGACGAATGAAGCATATACATATGAAATTAAATCCATATAAAATTAAAGCCGCCATTAAAAAATCTAATTAACTACGAAGTAAACAAACAGACAGTCACGATCCATTAAAGGCAAGCTCTCGAACCTTTGATCCCCACATAAACCTTTATGCGAATAAAATGAAGTGAAAATGAACTGCAATTAGCTAAATTGCCGAAAGCCCTAACGTGCGATCCCGAAAAAATCCACCTCGGAGGTCCCCTCCCTCCCAGACCCTCGCCCACAATGGAGCACTTTGGGCGACAATTTGTGGGAACATCCTGTTAGGGCTATCACCCTGATGAAATAAAATAATTAGCTTTGGGTGTTAAGTACGTGTCGGATTTGCAATGAACCGCACATGTGAGGTTGAACTTGTCTAGTTTTACACGATTTTAAGATTACTCAGTATGGATAAGATAAAAATGTTTATATTATTTTATATTTGCGTAATATTCCTGCAACTAAGACATAACTAAAATTAAACCACTGACTTACGCATCATTTACAGAACATTTAGTTAGATACTTATGATAATATACCATAAAGAAGTATTATTCAATATTGCTAATTATAGACCCTTTTCAGGCATTTTACAAGAAACAAAGTAGAAGAGATTAAAATACTTTTAAAATAACAGTAAATTGGCAACCCTATACGCGTCGAAAATGGAGTCGTCCAGTGAAACAGTGGGTACGGTTTGAAATTATTCATGCAAATTTCCACCAATGATAGGGAACGATGCATTTTAGTTCAAAATCTCGATTGGCGACCAAAAATTAAATTCGCAGCCGAACGGTTTGTACAATGGAATCCCATTTATGTGACGATTAATACTGATTGATATATGTTAATACCCTCACTTACTCCCATATCCCATGGCAACTCGATTATCATAGAATTGTGATATTTAAAATTTTTATTCATTTCATTGAAAACGTTTAATTTTAATTGTTATTTTTTATTCTTGGTTTTATTTTGAGGTTTTTAAAGATTACAATGACTAACGAAGAAGATTAAAAAAAAATATGTTCGCATCACTGCTGTTATAATTTATTTAAAATTAATTTCTTTAAAATAATTGCTATTAATAAGCCAAACATCATCCAAATCCATTCAACATTTTATGCTAAAGCAAATACCAAACAGACACCGCATACACGACCCCACATTAATATAATAATACTTATTAAGTATTTAATTACATAAACGGTAAATTGCACTTAAAATATTAATATTTCATAGTAAATGTTTTAAATTCATTATGTGTGTTGGCGGCGCTGTTTTTAATTAAACTCTGTCGTGTAGCACCTGGGACCTGGTACAAACGAACTCCACTGAATTTTTGTACTTTTTACATTACTTGCAATGCGTTGATTAAATGTAACTGTTATCTGTGGAAGCGATTAGCTTCATACTTCTGTACATGAGGTTAGGCTATGAATACATGTCGGAACTTTTATAGTTTTAGGTCTAAAAGATTATATTGGAGAGCCATGCAAGATATGTTACAATAATATGTATCTTATTTATGTATATAGTTGCAACTATATGTAGGCAGAGTTATTCCGTACACCTTATAGCAGTAATATACTCGTGCATCTACCTCGTTTTGTCCCTGCATCACCCTAAGGTTGACTGGCAGAGAATGCCTTCAGGCATTAAGTCCGCCTTTGTACAACATCGTGCAAAAGTATAAATAAATAAATAAAAATAAATAAAATATGTTCAGCAGTGTATGCTGAGAAAGGAGATGGAAGAAAAAAGTGTATATATACTATACACAATTTTTTTCAGATTATGATGCTCGTATTAATTCTCTTGTAGGTGAAGAGCTCATAGGAATGAATCAAGTTACCCTAATCCTTTGCCAAAACTTCTAAATATAGGTACTGTTCTTTATCGTTATGATCACTGGGATAAATAAACTCTTGTTTTCTACTAAATACCGACACACATTGTTTCTTATTTATTGAATAATGAGTCTCAAATAACAGGAGACAAATTTTACTTTGTATTGTAGGACCCGTAGGATTACAAATACAAAGCCACTGAATATCCTGAAAATCAAAACTTCCACAAAGGACATTACGTTTTTGACTTACAATCCATAGAATGGTCTTAACTGATATTGGATTTTAAAACTTATTTAAAACTCATTTCTTTATTCTCGATAAAAAGGCTTCATAATATCTATTCATCGAAATAGTTGAACAAAATATATTCCATGCATGACAAAAGATTAAAGCGCCGCAAAAAAAGGGTTGCCATGTCATAGGCTTATAAAATATTGGTATTTGTTCATATGTCACGTGGATGCATCACCGGCGGCCGTATTTGATGGGGCATTCACGTTGTGTTTACGAAAAAACAAAAAAAAAATAACTTTTTTCCACTAACGGACACACGTATTGAGCTGCGGGCGACTAAACGGGAGCAAAATATTTATATTTTACTTTTTTTTAAACCAACTGTACCACTGATATGGAAAGGTAATATACTTTTATGTTTTGTGGCAACACTAACAGTAGGTAGCATAAACAATAGAGGTTAGGTTTTAATGTGGACGCTAGTTTTTTTTGCAAGGGAGGTTTAGGCTTTTTAAATCGACCCTATTCCGAGACAATGGTTTGGTAGTAAAGTCAAAAAGGTATAATTGTTTGACAAACCTTTCAAACTAGCTGAGTAAACGATCAAAATGGTTTGAATCGAACCAAAATATACATGTGTTGACCGTGTGGGGGGGAGGCCTAAGGGTTAATTCATACTACAGCAGAGTTAAAGCGCATTGAAGTGTCAAAAGTTAATACACCAGATTCACCCATAACTCAATAACCTAATTCTCATATTTCTCCTGTTGTGGGATAAAAAAGATACTATACATACATATACTTCTGATCACCTCTTTTATTTAAAAGCATTATAATATTACCTATATACATTATAATAATACAGAAAGCCACAAGATTACTACTTCCCGTAAGTGGTAACAGAAACCCACGTAAATGTATATTTTTCAGAAAATTTTTAGCCAAAATAGCACTACGGTAAATTCTTTTAATCCAGCGAAGAAAAAATAGAAAACAAGTCGCAAAAACATATATTATACCGCAAAAGCTACCTGCCTTCCGTTCGCTTTGTTAAATAAAAATATAAAATCTCCCATGTCGGAGTTTTTGTTCATACCAACACAATATTCTTTTGATGCTTTTCACATGACATTGCGCGAATGAATAAAAATATCCGCGTTTAAGTACTACTTTAATTAAAATGTTTTTAGTTATTTGATTTTAGATTTAAATATGAAGACCTAAAATTAATGGTAGTTTAATGTACACGTATGTATTTAACGGTAACTGTCGAGATTGAAAACCGCGCCCAACACATTTTGCATGGATGGTCGTGTGATATAAGTCACCACGCAAATTACCACAGTGCGCGACGTGCTGCGTGTTTGAGAGCAGGGGCACACGATGCGTTGCGGCGCCGCACCGCAAAGATTTCACCGTGTGAGAGCGGGGGCACACGATGCGTTGCGGCGGCGGTGCGGCGCCGGAGCGGTGTCGCTGCGTCGTTTTACATAGAAATATCTGTGCCATGTCACACGATGCGCTCCGGCGCCGCACCGGACTTGCAACTACCAAGAGGAGGCGGGGAGGGGTGAATGCGTTGCGACGCCGGAGCGGCACCGCTCAGTTGTTTTGCGTCACAAGGAAAGACACACGCTTGCTCGTTTCGATTTTTTTCTAAATATTCTAAATATTTTTGTTTATTGTAATTGAGGTTTTAAAAAATTAGTGCCAACCTAGATGTTATTGATAAAGACTACCTAATAACATTACTCCAAGAACGGAAAATCCTTTGGGATAAGTCCAATGAAGACTTTAAAAATAAAAGCATGGGAGCAAATTGCCAAAATTATTACTATTAATTAAATCTTCTGTAACTGCCGTAATAGTAGGGCCAACAACAGACGTCTTTTACGATCCATTTTCATTAACAGACTGTCCAACGCTGCTACGGCGCCGCTGCGACATAATAACGTAACGGCGCCGCACCGCTCGTGTTATCCCAAAGGATTTTCCGTTCTTGGAGTAATGTTATTAGGTAGTCTTTATCAATAACATCTAGGTTGGCACTAATTTTTTAAAACCTCAATTACAATAAACAAAAATATTTAGAAAAAAAATCGAAACGAGCAAGCGTGTGTCTTTCCATGTGACGCAAAACAACTGAGCGGTGCCGCTCCGGCGTCGCAACGCATTCACCCCTCCCCGCCTCCTCTTGGTAGTTGCAAGTCCGGTGCGGCGCCGGAGCGCATCGTGTGACATGCCACAGATATTTCTATGTAAGACGACGCAGCGACACCGCTCCGGCGCCGCACCGCCGCCGCAACGCATCGTGTGCCCCCGCTCTGACCCCCGCATCGACTTGCGTGATCCACAAATGCTCGTTCTAAGTGTGGGTGTTCTTTGTGCATGTGAATGTTAGAACTCCCCGCGACACAAGGTTTAGATTCCTTAGTGGAAGAGTAAAAACAAAACTTAATTAAAAATGAAGAAATTTAGTTAAAGAGGTAATCTACCAAACGTCTCTTTAAGGTCTTCTGGTATAAAACATCTCTTTTACTATTATTATCGGATTAAAATAAGTTAAAACAGCTTTACAGACTTCTGACTTCAGCAATAAACAATATCGCTTACATGGCTTTGTAGTATAAATTACTCTTATACATAATTTCTTACGAAGATTTCATTTTACTTTCACGTTTGATATTGAAACGTTTATTTAATTATTTAATGATATCGTAGCCTTTTCATTATTGCGTACGGATATTATAAAGGATGTATATTAAACCTAAAAGGATGTATAATATCATAATGTTTAACAAGCAATAAATAATGTGAAATATATTATAAACATGTAATTAGCTTCTTTGAGTTCTTTTACAACGTCAGTCTGGTCGTGTTTTAAGCAAAATCAAGTACCTAATGGTATACTGCCTATAGCATAATATGGTGTACTGTAATTAGTTGATTAAATAGTGCCAGAAGGAAGCCAAAAGGAAAAGAAGGTTTTTTTCTAAATAGAAACATGTAAAAAGGCAATTTTGATCCTATAAAGCAAAAGGAACTAGAAGATTAGCCAAAATCAACCACAGTGGAGGTGCTATAGCAAATACAACGGCAAAAAACAGAAATATATCTATATCTATACTAATATTATAAAGAAGTAAAGTTTGTGTGTTTGTTAAATTGTAAGGGGTAATCTCGGGATCTACTGAACCGATTTTAAAAATTATTTCACCAATAGAAAGCCCCATCATTGCTGAGTGTCATAGGTTATATAAAAAACCGAAAAATAAAAAGGCTTTTACGTGGTAGTCCGTTTTGCAAAGTGAATCGGAGAAAAAACGGCCGAATGAAACCGTTTCTTACGAACGCTGCCTTAACTATGAAAGATATATTTTTGAGTTCTAGAGAAAAGATGGATGGTGCTTGAAAATGCCTACAAAAAAGTCAACGACAGCATATGTCTAACTTTTATATTTAGGTTACAAAAAGTAGTTTTTTTAATATTAGTATAGGTAATTTAATTTTTAATATTAATAAAATAATTTAAACCGTTAGGTCATATGTACTAAAAAAGGATTACTAACATTATGCCCAACGAAGTGGGCACGGGTCAGCTATAATTAATATAAAACAAATGACGAAAGAAAAAGAAATACTCTGGACCCTCGCATCTATAAAACAAATATAAATGAACTTTTCATTTCAAAATCAAACTCCACACAAGCAAACATTAAAGCTCAAATTACATTAGTACAACCTATCCTTTCAAGAGCAGAATGATACAAATATTACCCTCTGCACATTCACAGAGCTTGAAGTTTCAATGTAAAAAGCCAAGCGGCTGTATGCCAATCGCGCAGTTGATTCGGGCATTCTGCCAACCGTTTTGAACCCACTCAGTATTCTGATGCAAAAATACCAATGAGTACACCATTAATCAGGCTTGAATCCTTAGGGAGCCAACTACCCGAAACATGTAGGGTTACTGATGTATTTGAATTCGGTTTTAAGGTAAAAGCACCAATACTTGAGGGTGATAAAAACTAGAGACATTTTAATAGAAAAGTTCTGTCATTTCTAGTTCTGTTATTTCGCATTTTGTGATCCTTTGATTGGATTTTATGACCTAGTATTACATGCTATACCTAAAGTATTTATGGATGATTTGTCCAACGCCAGATAATTTTATCCGAGGAATAATTTTATTTTTTTGCCATTTCTTAACTTTCATTTCGAAACCGCAAAGTGGCTGGCAGTGGTTGGAGACGAAGAGCTGAAGATCGAGCTCAGTGGCGTGCCATAGGAGAGGCCTATGTCTAGCAGTGGACGAAGATAGGCTGATGATGATGATGATGATGATGATGAACTTTCATTTTACAAATTTTGTCACACGTCAATTTTATTTCACAAATTAAAATAAAAATTATCTAGGTTTGTTAAAGTCCTTAGTTGATAACTTTAAGATTTTTTAGTTCCATATACTAACTTTAGGCTTTTTAGTTACAACTTTAATTAGTTTTCTTGCCATTTGTTGGCATCGACCTATGAAGGCCGTTACAATTTAACTTAAATGTCACTATCTTCTATCGTTACCTTTGCAACTATAGGAATAAGTTTTAAATTCAGTCTAAGTATATTATAAAAAGAAATCTCGATAGTTTAAAACGTAGCTAACCTAGTTGGAAGCCAGGCAAAACCCAGGAACCTTCCAGCTTTATAAATATGCATATTATTTCACATATTTTAAGTAATTTGCAAAGAAAAAGCTAGAAGCTATCTCAGGCAATTTCAAAAGGGAATGTTTTAACGAACGCCACCTACATTTTGCACGTGTTGGGGATTTTCACTTCATTGTATATTAGACACAAAATTTAGGCAAACTACAGCCATGTTTATAATTTAATCATAAAAATAATCAGACACTTTAGTTTTGGCTCCGTTTCAAATTGCCTTCTTAAATTTGTTTTAGCGTAAAGTTTGTGGTGTACGGCACTACGGTCTAAGGTTTATCTTTAACATGGTACTATAGTATGTATTTATTAAAAGCTCGTTTTCTGACATCGTTTGTAAGTTACTTTGATTTTAACATGTTTCCCTACTTAACCATTGGATTAACTTTGTAAAACGAGGGATTATCACCCTTAGCAAGAAATTTTCTCGTTAGTGAAACCTTTTAACCAAATACCTTTGTATTTACAGGCTTAATACATAGGTAAATCTATCATAATTTATCATATACAAGCACATGAAATGAAGAGAAGCTATAAAACTAAGAGAAGCTATAAAACTGAAATGACACAAACAACGGTAGACGATTTTCTCAAAACTCTACTAACTTCGAAGTTTCACGTACGTTACAGAATATCTTCAGAAACTGTCTTCAAACAATCAAAATACTACGTCATCTGATTCAATAGCGTCTTACTTCACCTCAAATTGTAGCCCAAACTCAAATATTTGAACAAACATTCACTATTGGACAATGCAAAGTAAGCGCCAAGAATCTACGCCGTGTAAGTGCGGGGCCACTGAAACTGCTTATGACTTTAGTCCATAATAAGTACAGCACTAATTTAAGTCATTACAATTCTGGCAACCAGTCTTACTTTGGGATACCGTGTTACCCAGTAAAATGGGTTGTGGAGGTCAGATAGGCAGTCGCTCCATGTAAATACGGTATTCGGCTGAATCCGGTAAGACTGGAAGCCGACCACAACATAGCTTGTGAAAAGGCTAGGCAGAAGAAGAAGAAGTATAGTAGTTATTTTATAATAGGGCAGAGAAGAAATAAATAATTTGTATGCTACTTATTTAGACGTATTACGTAGTTTTGAATCGGCCTTATCGATGTGGAGCTCACAAAAATTGTCCTCGAAATAGACGAAGAATAACCAGTGTACGTTACTTTTCAGGCATGACTAAAATTCTTATGCTTTTCCATAGTAGCAAAACAACATACAAATGTTCTTATATCTGCATAGCATGCGCAACAAACAACACAAGAAGGCCCACACACCAGTACCATAAAGATTACTTGTGATGAAAGCCAAATTCTTTGTGAGTTAAAGCATACAACGCACTTTCCCTAAGAAACTATCTACTAGCACCTTTCATATCCGCCATTTTAAAACCCAAACGCTAGACGTTTAAACATAGACGCTGGCTTCGTTCTAAATCACACGGAAGCCCGTTTGAGCTGCTGCCAACCTTACTAAACTAAATCGGATTTAAGCCTTTTGAACGCTAACGAATTTTAAATATGGGTAGTTAGTCCCCTGATTTGTTAAAGAGGATTTCAATAGATCATATTGATTTATACTGGCCGAACTTTTGGGCGGCTTTGACTTTAATGGAATGAAGCAGAATCATGTTGTTTATCTGCTTGAAATCTGGGTTTCGTCGTCAAAGTCGGTGATTTATGCTAGTTCCTTCTTTGGCGGTGAAGGTACATCAAGGAATTGCATGTACACTTGTAAAGATTTCTGTTGTCTGATATTTACTGACCTGCCCAAAGTGTCCTACCACCTAAACTTACAACACCACTAACAATGAAGTTTGCGTCATGCTGCTTCAAAAAAAACTTACCTAATGTCTAACATCAAACATTATCAAAGGTAGGTTTCAACATAAAAAACTGAAAACTACGCACAAACTCCGATAGGATCCGTTTCTACTTTGCATTTATCAACAACTTGAGGAATACGTTAATATGGTAATTCCGTATTTCCCGTTCAATATCAAATCAGCAACATCTGTGCCAAAGAAAACATCGGAGACCCGAAAATATAAAATTTAATAAAAGATAAAGACAATAAAATATTGTGGTCTAAAAAACAAATATCAGAAGTACAACATAGATATCGTTTAGAATAATCGAATTTGTGTCGAAAAAGTTTAAGGCCAAAGTTTGGGTTCGGAAAAAATGTAAATATAGACTCAGATACGAGAAACAGACAATTTTCGGACAGTCGTACTGCGTTTCTGTAGTAACACATTGACATCGTCAAGACCTTTATTTTAAGGCTATAAGGTAGGTTTTCATAATTCGTAGAAACCATCCTTCATGTGTTAAACTATACGATGAAATCAAAGGTTGGCTTCACTGACATAAAAAAGTTTGTATTATGTTATAGTTATGCCTTGAGAATTTATTAAGATATGTAGATATCTGGGTGTTTTAGTTTTCTTTTGTTTTGGACAAATGCTTTGATATGGTTTAGCAAGTTTTAATATACAACTTTTGTGAAGTTTGAGTGAATATAAATTTGTATGTAGTACTAGTTTGGTGGAAAGCTTCATCTATATCTTCTATATCTATATCTATACTTATAATAAATCTGTAGAGAGGTCAATTCTGTACATCAAATATATTTTCAAAATAACTATCAGGGGGTGATTAGTGATCGATACTGATGCCAAAAATGCAATCAGTAAAATTTTTGTCTGTCTGTCTGTCTGTCTGTCTGTCTGTCTGTCTGTATGTTCCTTATAGAAACGAAAACTACTGGACGGATTTTAACAAAACTTGGTACATTTATTCTTCATACTCCTGGGCAGGTCATAGTATACTTTTCATCACGCTACAATCAATAGGAGCAGAGCAGTGAAGGGAAATGTTGGGAAAACGGTATTTTTTAAGCTTCCGTCGCGTATGCAGCCTTAATGGTTAAAGCTACATAGAAATCATGTATGACGGAAATGTTCTACATAAAATTATCTAAAAAATATCCCACAACAGCATATGTCTATCTTTTATGGTTGACTCACAATAACACGTGTAACTCCCGATAGCTTAGCAGTTCGGAGATTTCTGATTATATTTGTTTACTCTTACGTTTATTATACTCTCACTTATCCCTAATTAAAAAAAGTTTACATTATTACCTATTCAATAAAAAAAGAATCATAGAAATCGGTATAGAAACACTAAACTTATACATGAAATACGATAATAAGCCATCGCGCCGTCGCGTGTGAATACTGAATCATGCTATAAGGATTATTTTTGTGTAACGTGATATATTATATTTCCCTACTAAAATACGAAAGTTAATCTGTCTGTTACATCAAAACCACTGAACAGTGAGGAAGGACATATGCTACTTTTTTACGAAAAACGACGGAAACGCGGACGAAGTCGCTGGCAAAAGCTAGTAATAAATATTTTCCTTTTACACAAATATTGAAATATCCAAATTATATATTATGGTTATATTCATAGGTCCATTCATATCTTACCCATTTATGAATGCATTTTATTAGCACAACATTGTATAAGTACTTGTGTAAGTACTTGCCAGTAAAGAAAATACCACTATACAGAAAGTAGTAAAGAAAATACCACTATACACTATACAATAGTACCTACGATCGACCATTTTTTTTGGGGGAGTTCTACCTCTGTTAGCCTGAGCGCATGCTTTGACTACTCACTACATACCGGGCTAAAACCACGATCGAACATTAATTTTTCAACTGTATATGATCCTAAAATCGTCTATTCAACACTACTCTGGACATTAACGAAGTTATCACTAGGACAATATTTATAGAGTCTCGCCTTGCAGTCTAATTCATTAATGGCTCCCTAAGGCTGGTTCTGTATATTTTTCTCCACACCTCACCAACGACTGTCTTATTTACGGGGCCACAGGGTGACATTCTAGTCCACATTGTCACAGTAAATTATTGTCAGAGAAACAAGTTTGTGCATTATTTGTCTTAAAGAGATATTTTAGTCACTTGCTTTTATTTTTTAATGTGACAGTGATCATCCAAGGGTTATAATTATTATATTTAGGCTTTCGTTAAGCTCTAAGACCACTAAATAGGTATGTATGGACCTATTTTTGTTTTAGATAATCTAAAAACAAGAACTTGATAATCCTAGAGACCAATACTTAATTAAACATATCTCTTTTAAAGGTATTTTGAGATAATATTTAATCCAAATCGGTCTCACATCTATACTTACTTAATATATAAAGCTAGAGTGTGTTTGTTTGTTTGTACGCGCTAATCTCAGGAACTACTGGACCGATTTGAAAAATTCTTTCAGTGTTGGATCGCCCATTTATTGAGGAAGCCTATAAGCTATATAACATTACGCTGCGACCAAAAGGAGCGGAGCATAAATGAAAAATGTTGCAAAAAATTAAAAACCGTTGTAACTAAAACACGCGGACAAAGTCGCGGGAGACAGCTTGTTTAATCATTAAAATATAACAATCTTAATTTGTTTTTTATTTTTAGTATAGCATTAAGCGTATTTAGTGTACTTCTACTTTACTTTTATGTACTTCAAACTAAACAGAGAACAAAAGAGTCATTTATGAAAACGGATTTCACGTCTAGGCTTCATTTTCCGATTCCAGTACAATCTGAGGATTTACCGGGCTAATGTCTGATTACTGGTATTGATTTCAGCTCACGGAAACCAGTGATTGAAGTCAGTTAGGTTTCGTTCCGAATGAATTGAAAAATATATTATGGCTTAAGGTTCTTCAGCGGAGTTCTTTTTGTTCCTAGGCTAATAAATAGATAGAATTTATATGAAACTATATTACTTTTAAGTATAGAAATATGTCTGAAATCTTTCTCGATGACAGGTCAGGTTCTGAAGCGTATTACAATGTTTTAAGTTTTTATTAGCGAACCGCCCGAACTTTAATGAAGTATACACACAAACCTTCCCCTTAAATCATTCTATCCATTGATAAAAACTATATGAAAATACGTTCGGTAGTTTATCGCGTTCAGACAGACAGACAGACGCGGCGAGGGACGTTTTTTTATTAACATGGATATAGATTTTCGTAGCCGTTGAAGAAATGGGTCTTTTATTTCGTCGGGCCTGTTGGTCTAGTGGTTAGTGACCCTGACTGCTAAACTAGAGATCGTGGGTTCGATTCCCACGTAGGACAAATCTTTGTGTGATGAGCACGATCATTTGTTCTATGTCTGGGTGTAATTTATCTATAATATGTATGTATTTAGAAATATATAAGTATATTTATCAGTTGTCTGGTTGCCATAATACAGGCTCTGCCTATTGTGGGATCAGATGGCCGTGTGTGAGCTGTCCCAAGATATTATTATATTATTATTATTATATATTATCATTATATTTTTCAATATAACTATGTAGGGCATAATTTGCACTTGTTGCAATTACTTTAAACTTATATTTGTGCTAATAAATTCTTGAATCCCTGTTTACCTATCTGATTGCATTAAACTTGTGATATCGCAGATTCCTGTAAACCACGATTACACCATCAAACGCTATCTTCCTAATGAGGTCTCGATAGGAGTTCACCCGACCTTGGACGTATGAGGTCCTAAACAATTGCCAACAGCAATTTAACTTCGGGAATGTTTGCTAAATGCAAAGCACTGATAAGCCTACCGGGGAGGCGAATGCTAAGTAGGACAAGGGAGGTATGCAGCCATATTGGTTTAATATAGAACCCTTAGATCTAATGATACGGTGCTTTGTTATTTTGGTACCAGAGTCGTATACTAGCAAGTTTTAAATACAAAATATAAATGGGTCCTAAATAATAATGATAGGGCCTATTTTTTTTGACACTTCCAAGCAAAGGACTCTTTTCATACAGAAAAGTTACGAGTATTTGTTCACCATACTTGCTTATAAGTACCTAATGAATACCAAAACGCAATAAAATACAAAATTACACGTCTATTAATAATCCTCACTATATAATATTACTAGCTGTCCCCCGCGACTTTGTTCGCGTGTTTTAGTTTCAACGGTTTTTCATTTATGCTCCGCTCCTTTTGGTCGCAGCGTAATGTTATATAGCTTATAGCCTTCCTCAATAAATGGGCTATCCAACATTTAAAGAATTTTTCAAATCGGACCATTAGTTCCTGAGATTAGCGCGTTCAAACAAACAAACAAACTCTTCAGCTTTATAATATTATAAGTACTAGCTGTCCCCCGCGACTTTGTTCGCGTGTTTTAGTTTCAACGGTTTTTCATTTTTGCAACATTTTTCATTTATGCTCCGCTCATATTGGTCGTAGCGTGATGTTATATAGCCTATAGCCTTCCTCAATAAACGGACTATCCAATACAAAAATATTTTTTCAATTCGAACCAGTAGTTCCTGAGATTAGCGCATTCAAACAAACAAACAAACTCTTCAGCTTTATAATATTATAGTATAGATTAGTATAGATAAATTCGGAAGTAACTCTGTTTGTCGCGCTACGTCAAAACTACTTAACCGATCTAAACTGAATTAAATCAAAAGAAGAAGCCTATTTACACCCATTATGCAACAACGACGATATCTAGTGACTATTTCAAGGAATTAAACTTTCAAAACCTATATTGTAATCTAGTTCTACAATCAAACATTGTCAATTCGTTTTCTTTTTCTTTATTCGAAGCAAATCTATCTATATATATACTAATATACAAAGCTGAAGAGTTTGTTTGTTTGTTTGAACGCGCTAATCTCAGGAACTACTGGTCCGATTTGAAAAATTCTTTCAGAGTTAGATAGTCCATTTATTGAGGAAGGCTATAAGCTATATAACATTACGCTGCTACCAAAAGGAGCGAAGCATAAATGTAAAATGGTGCAAAAATGAAAAACCGTTTAAACTTAAACACGCGGATAAAGTCGCGGGGGACAGCTAGTTAAAAATAAAATGACTTGGAAAGTGACACTGGCCGTAATTACAAGCTAGCTAAATGAAAATTAAGAAATAGGTAGATACTTTTTATTTTCTTTAGTTATTTCTTTACTGCTCATTGCTCATATCATACCTACATTATAATCCATCCAACCTTATTGTTATACAAAAACAGTATAGCGCCATTAATCTAAAGAAACGTTTCATTAGTAAGTTAAGTCCAAAGTGAATTTTAATGCATCTTTTCTGTTCGCTGCGAGCTCTCGACTTGTTGTGAGAAAAAGTTTGGCTTCTTTTTGTTGTTCACTCCGGCTCGCAATCAGTGCCTGGATGGATATATACTAATAAATATATAGATTGGTTGTTAGGGTTCCGCACGAAAAGATATTAATGTAGCTTTTATTGTAGGGATACTGAATTACCCAGTGACATCGGTTGTGGAGGTCAGATAGGCAGTCGCTCTACATAAAATACAGTATTCAGCTGAATCCGGTAGAATTGGAACCCCAAACCAGCATATCTTGGGAAAAGACTAGACAGAAAAAGAAACCAATGCTGTATTTTAGTCCAAGATTCTTAAATACCGTAAGAGGTTCGTTTTTTGTTCCGCATTAGACATAAATTCACAAATTAATTACACTTAAACAATATCTTTCATTTTTGGTAAAATAAAAAACATTTAAACTATCTCAGTTGTTTTTTTTTTTCAAATCATTTTTTGTTTACTTGTTGTTTAAACGTAATCTTCACTTTAAAGTCATGACTTATGTTGGACCTAAAATTTCAAGCTCATTATGTTAACTTTAATGCAATAAGATCCTTAATTTATAGATATACTTTAGATGTCAAACCTCGGCTTATGTTGTTTTATTTGTACCCAGAAACCTGTCAGTTTACTAGCAATTGTTCATTGAACCTCGAAATACTTCACAAAATGTTGTGTAGAAAATCTCTTTCTCTTTGCTTTGATTAAATATGTATTGTTTTCAACTTGACTGACTGTTTTGAAGACGATTTAACGTTTGATCAGATTTTTATCCTCTGGCCTTTAAATGTAATCCCTTTATTTTATACTAGCAGACCGCCCCGGCTTTGCACATGTATTTTACAAAAAAATCAAAATTATAAATAAATGATATAGCCTATGTCACTAGTGGATAATGTAGCTTCCCAACAGTGAAAGAATTTTTCAAATCGGTTCAGTAGTTTCAGAACCCATTCAATGCAAACAAACAATCAAATCTTTCCTCTTTATAATATTAGTATAGAAGTATAGAAAACTTGGATTTTTAAAACCTATCCACCTAATTTTTTCAGCAATTCCTACTACTTATTTCAAGGTTTAACAATAAATTTAGTTGAAACATCTTAATTCAGTACAAGCATTTTAATGGAAATCTTATTTATTAAATTAATTTATATTACACACAGTATCTTCATAAATCGGTCATAAATGAAAACCGCAGGGTGGCGGGAAAGGCGACGCAATTATACTGTGAACGCGTGTCCGCCGGCGTCACCCAGTTGACAACCGACATGACATGATAACAGACACTGCGAGCTGTAATGACGCTCACAATAAAGCCCGGTTTCCACCGCGAGCGGAACGGACCCATTAATGACTTCGTTAAACTCGCAAACGCAAACTGCATACTTGTATTTCCACCAACAAATAGTCGGGCGGAAAGAGCCGAGCGTGTAGAAAGAGTAGAAATGAGCTCGCTCAGTTCTAGGGAGCGGAGCGGAGTACTTACGGACTCCGCTCAACTCGCAATTACAATTTATATAGTAGCGTTTCCACACAGAAAGTGGTGAGCGGTAGCGTTTCATTTTGCAGTGGAAATCAAATGACCAACTCTTCGTTGGTGGAAACGCAAACCTATTTCCTTAAAAAGGAGTCCGTTCCGCCTAACCATTTTCCGCACATTACCCTTTCGCAGTAGAAACCGGGCTTAATATATTTAAAATGTGGTCATATTTTAATGTCTCATTATGACTTTGCGATTATTAAAATGATGAATTTTGTAATTTAAAAAATAAGGCCAACTTCGATTTAGACGGCCGAATTACCTTTGCCTAAAAAATTATGACGATTGCTTGTTAATGGTAATAAGTTTTCTTCTTTTTATTTAGTTACATATTTTTATATATATTATAAGTTTTAATTTTAGTAGATATAAGGTTTTAGCATCAATGAAAACCTTTGCTGGTTAATCATGGAATATTGTCACGATCATTCTATAATACTTACTAAGCATTTGCTATCACTTACCAACATGATAAAAAAAAATAATAATAAATGTGGACAACATCACCTACTTTGCTCTGAACCCAAAGTAAGTAGCTAAAGCACTTGTGTTATGGAATTCAGAGACAACGAATGTACCACAAACACCCAGACCTGAGACAATGTCTAAAAGTGGTTTCCTACATTGACCCGGCCGGGGATCGAACTCGGGACCTCAGAGCTGGCGACACCTTGAAAACCGGTGTGTACGTCACTCGACCACGGAGGTCGTCACAAGAAAGTTTGATTCGCATTTTTATAAATTTCGGTTATAAACTTTATGAAATTCCCTCGGGAGCAAATAGGGGTGGAATTTAGTTCTTTTTCTATATCAAACTTTCCGAGTAACAAGCTGACAATAAGTGTTCACTGAGTTAATAAACAACTTATGATTTCCTTCTCGCTGTAGTAAGTAGTTTAAGGAAGTGCGACCCGCGGGAGAATTTCTTCGATTCGGTTAAAATAAGAAGTTGAGGCGAAACCACGGTAACACAGTTGTTTTAGTGGTTAAGTGGCCGTATAAAGGTTTGTCGCGTCCCTGAGCGAGGTTAGGCCTTGGTGTAGTGAAAGTCATAGATATTAATAGTACGCAAGATGGCTTTTTGGTTATCTGTGATGCAGCACCTTAAGTTGAAAGTATTTTATTGGTTCTACTCTGACTAGTCGTATAACTTGTTAGAAGCCATAAAGCAAAAAATAATTAAATCCCCAACTAACTAAAAATAATTAAATCTACAAGTTTTTTAAACTAGATATTTTATGTATGTTTAGGTAGGTTACCTACTTACTGACTTACCAAAATATTTTCCGAAATCGTAAGTATCGAAACGCTGTAAGTATGCCCGATAATACAGGTTAAGCCACGCTCGCCGCGGTTGGTCCGTGGATGGGTCACCATTTGTTAACATACCGAGACCCCTCCGTGCCTCGGAAAGCATGTTACGTCATTGGTTCCGACGGTCATACGTTGATCATTGAGAGTCATTACAATTCTGACAACCAGTCTTACTTTGGGATACTGTGTTAACCAGTAAAATGGGTTGTGGAGGTCAGATAGGCAGGCGCTTTATGTAAAATACAGTATTCAGCGGAATCCGGTAAGACTGGAAGCCGACCCCGACATAGCTTGGGAAAGGCTAGGCAGAAAGTAATTTATAGAATCCTGTACAAGTACAAAGTATGAAAATTACTGACGAAGTTTCATACGTACTAAAGTGTCGGTTTACATATTATAGCATAGCAGCGCACGTCGCTGTCACTACGCCAAGCACCTAACTGCAACCTAAGTTACTTGTTCCTTTTCACGAAACATGTAAGTAATGGTGAAGTTGGAAGAAAATGTTGGATACATTCACACTTTTATCACTTACGAGGTAGACAGGAGCATAGGAAAATACACATTATTCATTTCCAGAGCGACATTCATATATATATTTTTTTTGTTTAATAAGGTTACTAGAAATGTGTGTAGAATTCACGTTACTAGCAATCTTGTTAACCCCTCCAACTAAGCTAAATATGCTTGTATCTGGAGTGGGTTCATGTCAATAGTGCAATGGGTGAGGATCGAACCTGCGACCTCTTGTTCAAAAGGCCGTCACCCTAACCTTTAGGCTATAGCTGTTTAATATTTCTAGCTAAGGACATAAAAAAAACGCTTGAAATAATAATTTTAGGTAAAAACTCCAACTAAATGAAATGAAATCAGAAATTAGCAGTTCTTAAACTAATAGTATCTGCAACACCAATCAATACAATGAAAGTTTATTCAAAAGCAATGGAGATGAACATAGGTACATAACCTTCAACAATCAAAATAATAAGTATTCGTTTATTTATTAAATACCTATGGTTAGAATAGAATAGAATATATCTTTATTCGCTTATTTTCATTCGCTTCATAATTTATTTGTTTGGTAGACAGTCGCGTGCAAAATACAAACGCAGCATTTATTGTCACATTTTAATTTACTATCATAAATTAATACTAAATCTACATAAATACTCTGCCAAACGTAGGCTAATTATGAACTGAAATAAATGTTTGAAGTACGACAGTTGCCAAATCAAATGTCTGTTTCGGTTATATAAATTTAAGTACAGCCCCCCTAGACAAGTGGCATTTCGACAAGCGTTTACGATGATAGAAATCGCTTCAGTGACATTAACTGTATAGCTATGACATTTTGTTTCGATAAGTCAGGACTTGTCACTTCCATACATTTGAGCGATTCGATCAGCGTTATCGCTTGTCGCATTGTCACTTGTCTAGAGGCCCAGGCTACTTAATGTATGGCAAAGCCGAACCAGCCACAATATCTCGATTATCACGTTTCTCTGTCATTTTTATGGTCAAAGTTATTTCAATTTTAACAGTCTTACTGATAACGATATGCAATTTTATAACAACATTATCCTATAGGTTTTCGATGTATTGAATATCATGGTATCGGTACTAAAATTAAGTAACGCAATACCTACGAGAAATGTTAAAAATAATTTGTAGTAGATAGGCATAAATACAAGTAAAGTATTTTATCGACTCTGTAATATATAGCCGAAAAATAAAAAATAAAATAGGTATGGTTAAATCGGTTAAATGTGATGGGTGTAGGTAGATAAAGATGTATAGGTAAAAAGATAACTATAACCAACGAAATAGTGTCTATACAATAAATAAATAAAAATAACGTTTCGATCACGCCATAACTTCCGATCAACTACACCAAATCGAATATGTAATTCTTTTTTTGTTAGGTACATAGGTATGTTCCAATTGTAAGGCCAAGTTTATATAAAGGAAGGTTAAAAAAAAATAAGATTTATTTTTTAAATCTAACACCTCTCGTGTGTACCCGGTGCGGGCAGCTAGTTTCAAATAATGTAGAATTTTCTCTTTGATTATACACCTTTTCTACAGTTCCCCAGCAGTTTTAGTTATCTCATTAATATTTTGTCTGTGCCTGACATATCTACAGTAGGATAGCTACCTACATATGTAAAAAAAAACTATCATTCGCTTGAAATTTGAATGTCGAACCGAATTTACTGAAAAACCTATAAGTTGGTTGAGTGATGTGCTCGTATTTACAGGCAAAACTCACCCGCACCTATACAATTAAATTCCAATAACGCATTGTAATCGATTCAAACCACGACCGTACAGTCAATTTGCATGAATGAAATCGATTGGGAATGTCTAAAGTGCTGTCCGATTGGCGTCGGAGCAAAAATGGCGTGAAAAGAAACGGTTACTTACGCAGCAATACGCTTCAATTTGGTGTTACCAGAATAAAGAGTTTCTACGAAATTAGGAACTTTAAACTTTATGAGGATAACAAATTCAAATACATACAGACACAAATGGGGTTGTCAGTTATATTATATTATGCCCTTTGGTTCTAACCTTGAGAGAACGTCTATCTCCTAAATACCTAAGTCTAAGTCGTTAATAATGAATTAGAATACGTTTAATTTTAATGTAAGTAAGTACTTTATTTACTTATAATATATGTATAGATGTTTGTAATATAAAACTCTTCAAATAAACCTGTTGTGTCTGTATTGGCGACAAAATACATTAAAATTGTATTTAATGCTAAGAAAATTGTACCAACATTTAGGGATATTTTAAAATTCGTTGCGTTAACCCTTCGCCTGTCCGATCGTCGGACATTTAGACAGATCTCTGATTGGGTTCTCTGTATTTTCTGCTTTGTACAGACGGACAAAAGCGGACGAAGAAAACTGGAACTGCCAGGTATTGGCGTGAAGCGTTTCAATGGAAATTGTGTTTCTATTCTCTCGGGAGTCGTGTACTAATTTCAATGGTTCGTGCTTACATTGGCAGCAGCGTTTGATGTGTATTACATAGAACATTTTGTGCGGTTCTTTTAACATTTTGAAATGTTCACTCGTTTCCCGATGGTGGTGTAGTATGTTAGCTGTTACTTCTAAAATTGATCGAGGAAATATGGTGTATTTATTGTGTAGTCAGCATTAAATTCGATATAAAGTGCAATTCAGACGTATTTTCTCTTGAACTTTTAATGAAAACGTTGAAATATTGTTCCAGCCGTACCGGTAGGAATACGTGTCGGTTTACAGAAAGTATTATACGCCTGACTAGTTTTAAGCACAATAGGTATATGAATGAATATTATAGGCCTAGATGAAGCGACGACATCTGCAAAGTGGCTGGTAGTGGTTGGAGACGAAGAGCTGCAGATCGAGCTCAGTGGCGTGCCATGGGAGAGGCCTATGTCTAGCAGTGGACGAAGAGAGGCCGAAGATGATGAGGTATATGAATAATATACCTTTTAGGATGAAACCTATAACTTAGGATTAATTAGACGTTCCCATTGGAGCTGCGGAGCTGTCATGGCTGCTTCCCTATAGGTTCGGTTCCTCGGTGAGATAATAAAACTAATGGCTGTATGTACGTTTACCCTATCCGGATATCTGTGGAGATAAAAATAAACGTATATTTGTATTTCATAGTGTTTGAAAAGCTTTAAGACGAAAATTAAATTAAAAACAAATGTGTTTCAACAGCGTAACCCGTTACTTTCTTTTTTATGACAAACAAATTTATCTCTGACACCAACCACAATCATCATCAGTCCAAAGAAGACCCTGAGAAGAGAAATAAATAAATCTCAACAAAAAACATAAAACCGCTGTTCCATAACAACTACAATCCCATTTTTAAAGATTATGTCTTTTGTGCCACCAAAACACTGGAATTTCTCATACATCACAATGGTCAGAAACATTAAAGAAATGAAACTCGTTAATTAAAGGATAATGGAGTGGCCCTTAATTATTAATTAATTATCGGTACACGTCGACGGCAGAGTTGGGAGACAATGGCCCACTCCCATTTGTGATGAGTGCTCATTGTTGTTAGTGAAAAGATTTCCGCGGGCGAAAGAGAGGGAAATGATTAATAGTTGCCGATAATTGAACTATTCGAGTGGTATCGATTAGGAACGATCGATTAGGGATTGTTTCTCCGCTGTGACCGCACTACGGGGACAATTGCAGGTTTGCAACCAATAGGAACAATGCTTTTACTTTTTTTTTGTTGTAAACGCCACAAGCCACAACCTTTGCGGACAATAGGTTTTGTTGGAGAAAATGACGGTATTAGAATTTAGCAGGAGTTGAATTTTTTGGATCATTGCCGTTTGCTCTAAAATATAGGTACCAACTTATGTAAAAGTTATAAAAAGCAGTATTTAACATAATAGCACTATTGTGATTTTCCAAAATAACAATAATTGAAGTTACATAAATTGTTACGTAGTTCGTAGTAGCTCCTACTCTCTAACAAAAAAGGTAGGTACCAATTGAATATGGTCAGTTTCTAAGGGATGTTATGGATATGCAATTTTGGATCTGGATACGTATATTTCAGTTACGGATATAATTTTTTTACGGGATTGTGAAATTAAAATAAATTTTGACTCAAATCTTTATCTAGCTAATTACCTATACGTAAATACAAAATTGTACTGTAATTCCAAAATGGCTAAATATGCGTAGCATCTCTAAGTTCAGTCCGTGGACTGACTACTTAATACTAAGCAATTGAAATAGTAATAATTTTTAATCCTTCATTAAATTATGCAAGAGTATGCGCGAATAATTTGTCAGCTCGGCCTAAAAAAACCTGCCTAACGTGTTTCATTTAAACTAGAGATGCCACGAATAGTGAACTGGCCGAATACCGAATATTCGGCAACGCTGTCGGCCGAAGCGCCGAATATTCGGCCGCCGAATGCTTGGTGGGGGCGCGTTAGCTAGAATAAGACAATTTACAACCTGTTTGCGTTCGCGCGGCAGGCGACGACGGCGCGCGCGCGTGGCGGGGTGCAAACAAACATTGTTTGTATTTGTTTCAATTGCGAGTAAGTCGCGTCACGAAGCGCTTTGTTAGTTTATAAATAATACGTTAAGTGAAACTTAATTACTATTTTGCTAAGAAGTTTGTTCCTTAGTTCATTTTCAATTATTTTTTTGTCAAAAGGCTTATAAAATCACACCTATAACATCACAACTTACCACTGATTAATTTTAAGTACTAAAATGTTGTAATTTGGAAATAAATACATAATTTTGAGTAAAATAACGTGTCTTTTTTTACATGAATTGCTATTCGGTATTTGGCCGAATAGTGCGTACTATTCGGCCGAATACCGAATAGAAAAAAAGTGGCCGAATAGGCCGAATACCGAATAGTTGCCGAATATTCATCGCATCATTAATTTAAACTCCGCCCGCCCCTATCCGAAATTATTTAAAACTTTTATATCGGTTTCGGTTACTATTACGGATATTTGTACTTCGGATGTCTGATAGTTTCGGTAACGGAGCTCTCGTGAATAAGAAATCCCTAAGTTTCTTACCTAGACAGAAAGCTCTTTTAGTATGACCTGGGTACCTAAACCTAACTCTCTTCTATTCAAAACAGGAGAACTTTTTGGTCCATACGCTTTGTCAGATTTTATACCTAATCAAAATAATATAACACCTCTTCTAAACAAATCAAAACATTTAAATTCAGCACACCATTTCAACAAATCCGAACTTTGAAAATTATAATAAGCCATCATTATAACAGAGTTAGTCACATGCCCTCGCAGGCTATTATTCGCGGCCGAAACATTTCACGGGCCAACTCACACGGTAATGTAAACCCAAAAACTTATTGAATAGGAAATCAGGGATCCAATAAAATGCTGTCAAACCCAACGTGTGTGACGAGACAGGTGTACCTACTACAAACGTAATCTTTACTTTTCTTTTGGGATGACATGGGTACTGGGATTATTTTATAATATAATAAAGGACTTCTGACGTCATGTCGTTTCTTTGTTTACACGTTAGATAGTTGTTACCTATCTTATAGGCACACGTATTGTTCGTTATCGTAACACGGGTGTGTCGTCTATAAGTATTCTTTAACAATAATAGGGTGTTTGAGGTTGTGTCATCATCATAATCCTTACTAATATTATAAATGCAAAAGTAACGCTCTGTCTGTCTGTCTGTCGTGCTTTCACGCCAAAACTTCTAAACCGATTTAAATGAAATTTGGTACAAAGATAGTATAGAACTTGAAAAAGGACATAAGCTACTTTTTGCAGCGATAAACGACATCCACGCGGGCGGAGCCGCGGGAAACAGCTAGTTAATCATAATTAATAGTTTTAGAAAGTACATAGTTACCTAAGCTTAGCCTAATAATTATTAGCAATTAAATATTTGCATCTGTTACCGCTACCTACCTACTCGTACATAAAATCAGTAGTACCTAGGTACGTACTACGTTACGTACCACCCAAGTAGGTGAAGGTGATAATTATCTGTAACTTAGAAACCATTCTGCAATATTGTGAATACTTACTTTGACGTTTTAGGCTAGGCCACGCCATGCTTTAGTGAACCCGCCGATCCAGCAAAGAGGTGGGTTAAAGTCTAGACTTTCACACCGTAACCAAAAAAAATTGGATAGCTGTCTGCCTACCTGTTATCTCCACAAGCTCTACATCAATGTTTCCGAAGTTTTATGGAGCTCTTTGACAGTGTTTCGATATTGAATTGTGCAGTCAATATTGCAAAATTCTCTATACTTTTTGTTTTAGTATAAATTATATTATAGCTCGGGATTGGCTGATAGTAGGTACCTACGTACTGATCTAATAAGTTGATCCGCACTCAATTTAGGTACCCATGTGACGGTGACCATCTATTGATAAGTAACGTACCGAAACCCTTCCGTGACTCGGAAAGCACTTTAAGGGATGCAGCTGTATGTAACTACCTACTATACTATCCAGTATAATGGGCTGAGGTAGAGAAAGATGTTCTATGTAAAATATGGTTTTCAGGCGAATCCGGTGAAACTGTAAGCCGACCCACACACAGCATGGTAAAAGCGTACGTAAAAGAGATAATAATATTGACACACAACAAATAGAGATTTGACTATAATCTATACTAATATTATAAAGCTGAAGAGTTTGTTTCTTTGTTTGTTTGTTTGTTTATTTGTTTGTTTGAACGCGCTAATCTCAGGAACTACTGGTTCGAATTGAAAAATTCTTTTTGTATTGGATAGTCCGTTTATTGAGGAAGGCTATAGGCTATATAACATCACGCTACGACCAATGGGAGCGGAGCATAAATGAAAAATGTTGTAATAATGAAAAACCGTTGAAACTAAAACACGCGAACAAAGTCGCGGGGGACAGCTAGTCATTTATATTAATGCAAAACTCGTAAGATTACAACAAAACAGTATTTTTCTTTTTGTCTTAAAAAGCTCAGTATCAAAGACGGTAAACTCTTGACATTCCTTTATTATGACAAATGAATGTTGCTACTTTCTGATATTCGCCTAAAGATTTGTAATTTTGCAAACAAAAAAGGATAATCATGTGGACAGTATTTATCTCTCTAGCGGAAAATCAATTACTATAGTACTACCGCGTCGGTCCAGTGGTTATAATGTTCAGAACATTAATGATGTTTCTTTTATCCACGACGCCGACGATGCATGGTGTGGGTTTTACTTCTGCGAAAAATGTTTGTAAGTGAATAATCTCAAACCATTAAAAACGAAGATTTATTATAGAAAGTAAGAAAATTCTCATTAGGAACTTACCTTAATATTGTTTTAAAACTAGGACTTTTAAAGTTTGGGAATGGCAACTCATCAGAGCCATCTGACAAAAAAAATATGTGAACCACAGAACAGAAAAAATACAGTAGAAGTCGCATAGCGCTTCATTTCTACCGAAACCAGCGTACCCAAACCACACCCAAGCTCACACAAAGATAGGTATATCGTATTTCGTAACACTAAAAAATCCTTCACGTCATTGGGCATTTTGAAGTAGGCGGTTTATCAAGCGATACTTAATAGAATAAAAACCATGACAGCATGTTAACAGTGTTGTTTATTGTATACCCTTTATTGTACAGAATATTTTGAAGAAAAAGTTATGCTACTCGCTGCTAGATGGCTCTATATTAAATTCATTCAATTTAGCTGTATTCACACACGAATAAGATTGATATTTCTGGATCCAACTTATTACTAAATGTGTTTTGCTAGGTATGTAACATTGGCATTGCCTTATTTTATCGACATTACTTTTTATTCTTAGATAAATTAGAGTTAAGGCCCTACTCGAATAATTATTTCGTTTGCATGTAAGCGGCGTTAAGCGAAGTGGAGAGCCAACCTAAGAGATCAAAAAGAAATCAAATGTAAGAGAGAGATAATACTAACTGCTTGCTAACGGGACGGAAAGAACTAAACATATGTCAAGGTCGCGAAAGATTGTCTTAGAAATAATAACGTAAGCGACAAAATGGAAAATCTTATATTAATCGAAATTTATCCGATGGAATAAAGAATCAATCCACATTAATCTATAGATATAATGATATTCATGATAATGCATCAAATAGTGTGAAAAATATATTATTAAGTTAAATAGTTTGGTGGATTGAGCAAAAAAGTGTTTTTATAGAGCTGATTTCAAAAAATTAAAGTATCGAGGAAAGTTAGCTAGGAACCAAGTTTCATGTCCCTAACTTTTATAGTTGCTAAGTACCTAAGTTAATTAAGTAAAAACTAAATTAAAGTAGCAAAAAAAAAATTGGTTGCCTGTAAAGTCGGTATACGGGCGAAAGTTTTACGTGACAACGACTGTCAATGTCAATGTCTGTCTCTCTCGCTCTTAGGCGGGCTAACCATGCCCGAGTGGAAGGGACGCGTGCCTCTCACTCGCTCTCATTGTAAGCGCATAACGTGAGCGGAGCGTTACCCAGTTTCTTGAAGTGTCACCCGGCAAACCAATTTATAAGACGTTGTCACGTCAAAAAAATGTATAAGGCCTTAACTACTCGAATAATATGAAAACTACATTTTGAATCTGTAAAAATTTAACTATGTGAAAGTTTCCTTTTTTAGTAGTTCAACATAAATAAAACGTCTGTATTTTAAACTATCGATAACTCATTATCGATAACGGTAATGCCTAAATGAGTAGCTGAACTTGACATTGTGCATTGTCGAATGTTCTAGAATAATTGTTTTCCTTTAAAAAAAAGTGAACCTAACTGCCAACAAAATAAAGTAAATTTCTATTTGCGTTTTTTTACAAATAGTTGTTTTTCAGAATTTTATCAATAGAAAATAAACCAGGACTAATCGATGATGGGAAATTACACCATAATATGATAAATTTTTGGCGCTGCTATCTAGCTAGCACTCTAAAACAGTACAAAATGGCATCTTTGTATTTATTAGTCGAGCTTGTTTCACCGTGGCGATCGTAACTAGACTGACGTGCGCGACGTGTAGCGCGGAGTATCATACGCGTGAGCCCGCTTATGCCGGGGTACGCGCGCCCCGCCCACATGCGCCTTCTACTGTATTTTTTCTGTTCTGTGATGTGAACGAATCAGTCTTGCCAGAAGGTTACTTTTGTAACCTTTTAGGTGATTTTTGAACTGCATTGGTTACTTTTAGGTTACACTAATGAAAAGGTTACTTTTAGGTGATTTTTCGGAATTTGTAAAATTAACTTTTAATTTCTTACATAAAACCAACGTGAAACAGAACGCGCCTTTTAATTTTTTTATGTTGGTAACCTTTTTAATAGAAACATCTCAAATTGTACACTTACGAGTATGTACTTATTAATTTTATTTTTCAGTATCACTAGTTGATTATATAAAATATTAATTTTGAAATTATAACAACTAATAAAGAAATTGAAATTCATATTTGGTATGTACCAATATTAATAAATCAAGAAATGCGGGCAAGTGCTCAAATACTTATCGATGTTTCTGTAAGTCAATACAACTAATATTCTTTATATTAACTTTTAATACCTTTCCAGTAAAAAAAATATGAAAGGTTATTTTTTATACAAAAAGGTTACATTTTTTTATATTTCAGGTAACTTCTGACAAGACCCGACTGGCAACACTGGAACGAATCAAATCAATACCAAGGTCAGGGTCTGTCAACTTTGTTCGACGAACATTATGTAGGCGGGCGGAAAGACAAGAGAGAGACAACAACATCGGAGTAAAAGAGATGAATATATGCGTTTATATAATGTTGCCACCGTAAATACAATTTCGTATTCTCCATATTATTGAGCTTATTATTTGATTTTTAAAGTAAATTGCCCTTGAAAATCATTTTTGCTATTATTCTGATGCCAACCATATATATTAATTAAAAAATATAACATATTTAATTGATTATCACATAATGAAAAACAAAAAAAAACAGGGATAGTGTGTGGCAACACTAATGTCCGCACGCCATATTGATTTTGACGTTGACGTCACAAGAAAATGTCTGCCGGCGTTTGCGCACCATTTTATCTTGTTTCTGTGTTTATTTGTGATAAATAAACTAGTTCCATTTAATTCTACCTACATTGATAACGTTGAGTCGAGCTTGCTCCTCCGTGGCTGTGTTTTGGTGAAATTAAGTGTGTGTTTGTGAGATATAGACTCGGTGTTGAGACAGTGACTCTTGTTCGATTTTGTGTTTAATTTCGCGATGAGTTCGAAGAAAGAAAACACTAGAATCTGTTGCATGTGTGGATCTTCACCTTCTAAAGATCCGACCATCACTTTGCATCGGTTTCCAAAGCCGGGCCCTAAAAATGCTCTGCGGTATGTACCTAGTCTACTTACGTATTTTCCATGCTATTCGTTTTAGTCAACAGAATACCACAATATTATTCATCCAGCTTCTAACTATTACTAACTAACGTAACACCCTTTTCTAAAGACCCAATTTTTGATGCCTAAAATCATTAGAAGGACCTACTTACTATGAAATTTTTTCTTGCCTACACCATTCCCGTATGTCTTTCAATCAAAGAGAATACAGAAAGTATTTTCTTTTTAATTTAAAAAGCTCGTATACGTTGATTATTATGGTGTAGGTATAATTTTGATATTTTTTAATTTCCAGGTGTGAATTATGGTCAAAGTATTGCTTCCCAAACGAAGCCTGGTCTTCACCAAAATTCCAGGATGGACTCCATTCTAAGCATAACATGCTTTGCAGCAAACATTTTAGAAGCACATGCTTCTTTGAGAAGAAGTTGTTCAGAACAGCTGTACCTGATGTTCAATGCCATAAGGTTAGTACAATTAACACTTGAAAAGTGTATTTAAAACACATCATTTTGACTAGCCTGTTGGTTTAGTGGTTAGTGACCCTGACTGCTATACCGGAGGTCGTGGGTTCGATTCCCACCCAGGACAAATGTTTGTGTGATGAGCACGATCATTTGTTCTGTGTCTGGGTGTAATTTATCTATAATATGTATGTATTTAGAAATATATAAGTATGTTTATCAGTTGTCTGGTTACCATAACACAAGCTCTGCTTAGCTTGGGATCAGATGACCGTGTGTGAGTTGTCCCGGAATATTATTATTATTATTATTATCATCAAGTTAAATTTAATCATACCAATTTTCTTAGGGCCCTATCTCATTAGGACACCATGGTCACAGTAGATTTACCTCTGGTTTCTGATTTTAGAATTTGGTGTAAGTACTTGTACTCAAATATTACTTAAGTATTTGCTTATCCCGAATTCTCAAATCAGAAACCGGAGGATATAAGCTAAAGCAGTACCTCAATTTACTATAATCGCATGAATTGACACACTCGCACAGATATACACTGTATACTGAGTAGTTTTTGTATGGGACTATCCCAAAAATACCTTATCAGTCTTGTAGCACTGCGTGTCTGTGTGAGTGTGTCAAATCGAACGATTGTAGGTAGTTGAAGTACTGCTTTCATCATCATCATTCAACCAAAAGACGTCCACTGCTGGACATAGGCCTCTCCCAAGAAGGAGGGGTTTGCTATTCTTTATGTCCTGCACCACACGGGACTGCTTTAGCTTATATATATACTGTGCCATGGTGGCGAGACTGGTGGCCACCACCATGGTGTCCTAGTGAGATAGAGCCCTTATAGGTGGCTTACCTCAACTATGACTTATTTTAAAAATAATTGAAGGATTTGAATCAACCTTTCATTTTCAGGAAACAACAATTTCTAATCTGTCAGATCAACCTGCCATGTTTGAAGCTGTTGCCGGTCCATCTAGAAATCCTTTAAGAGAACTTAATGCAAACATAATCACTCCAACCAATTCAGGAATGTTTGTGTGCAAGTCTTCAAAACAAGAAGTTGATATAAAAAGCAAAATGTTGATATGTAAACTGAAAAAAAGTATGAATAAAGTGTATAGATTACAAAAAACTGTAAAACATTTAAAAAATGAAGCATTTTTAAATGTTATTTGTAACAATAAAACAGTCAAACAAATATGCAATCAAAAAATGACTTCAACATTTGCACTGTTACTGCAAGGAGAACTGCAGAATTATAAGAGGAAGAAACCTGGGCGCAGGTGGAACATGGAGGCTAAAATAATAGCATTGAGGCTCTACAAAAGGTCACCAACAAGCTACAAACTGTTGAGGAGAATGATTTGTTTACCAGCACCCAGCACATTAAAATGCCTTTTGAGCAAATTTAAAATGAATGTGGGGACACACAAAACAGTTCTTACAGTGTTGAAAAACTCAACAAAACACTTTGGGCCGTCCGAACGAGAGTACATATTGTTATGGGATGAAATGTCCTTAAGAAAAAACTTATGGTACAACCCTAAGGCGGATTTTATTGAAGGTTTTCAAGACCATGCTACACAAGGTAGATCTCCTCAAGCAGCTTCATATGCCCTTGTATTTATGGTAGTTGGAGTTAGGAAGCAAGTGAAACAGCCAGTGGCTTATTATTTATCAAGTGGTTTTGTCACAGCTGACAGACTATCTGCTTTGATTAAGGAGGTATGCATTTCTTCTTCATTTTGAATGATGATCATGCTTATTTAACTCTTTGCTGAATTATGTTAACTAAATATATGTTTTAAGATTATTTGTCACCAATCTCCCTTAAAATACTTTCAGGTTTTAATTTCTTGCTTTGATGCTGGAATTAATATATGCGCTTCAGTTTGTGACTTGGATGGAGTCAACAAAAGAGCTCTATGTCTTTTAGGAGCTTCTGTAGAGAATCCATACATTGAAGTGAACAGACACAAAATTATCACATTATTTGACACACCACACCTGCTGAAGTGCTTCCGGAATTTGTTTATGAAATATGATGTTAAGTTTCGGACCAATGTAACATCAGACAACAAACAAGGAATTGGTAAGTCATTTGTTATTTAGTTTTAGAAAAATAATTGTTTAGTAATATGTACATACATAATATTTTATTTTTTAAAAGTAAGTAATTCTAATACTTTTAATAATTACTTTACAGGAATCGCTAAATGGAGCCACATCAGGCAATTTTATGAATTGGATAATAATAATCCCAATTTTGTATTTGCTCCATGCCTAACTAAAGACCACCTTGACCCTAATTCCAAACAAAAAATGAGGGTAAAACTTGCGGCACAAGTTTTAAGCCACTCAGTTGCAGCAGGAATATATACCAAAATAGCAGGAGGTAAGAAACCTTTTACAGTCAAAGTCAATCTCATTTATTCACTCAGATCATAATTATGCATGATACTTATGAACATTTAATGAAAACATCCTTTCTTACACGTTAGTTTCAATGGTATTAACAGTATTAAAGAGTAAAACCATGTAGTAGTTATATTGTATTTTTAATTATTACTTAGTCCTGTGTTGAGCAAGTAACTAGCCCCATGGGTTTTATCATTTAAAAGTTCACTAGAACAAAATATTAACCGTTTGTTTCTTGCTTAAGGGTGCTTAAAGAAATGTGCATTAACCACTAACGTCCCGGGCAAAAAATAAAGGATAAAAAATTTCTTGTATGTTATATTAGTATACCTATGCCAGCAAAGGCGCAGGTGAAAAGATAGTCAGTAATATGCTCATATTGCTTTAATTTGTTTATTGTGATTTTCAGGAGACATGCCGACTGAAGCCTTGGCAACGGCCAATTTGATTACGAATATGGACGAACTGTTCGATGGTGTAAACGCGTCGACACCAGACCTTAGAAGAGGAAAAAAATTTTCAACAAATATAAAAAAATCTTCAGAACATCTGCAAATGTTTGGAAAAATGAAAATATTTTTTAAAACCCTTGAATTTTTGGGATGTAGGGGTAATCCGCCATCAAAAGATGGGTGGATTTGGACCCTCAATGGCATTGAAATGGTTTGGAGAATCCTCAGTGCCAAACACCACTGTATTAAAAGTCTGTCCACAAGAAGACTGCAGCAGGACCCACTAGAAAATTTATTTGGTTGCATACGCTTCAACTGTGGGTCCAATAGCAACCCGACAGTTGGACAATTCGTTGCTGGGCTAAAAACTGCCGTAATAAGTAATATGGCACATACCAGCTCAGGCAATTGTGAGCTGGATAGCAACAGTGCCATAATAACAAATTTTAAAACAATCCTGACACCAGCCACAGACATGTGCACTGACACGGGTATTTCACTTGAAAAAGAAATTGAAGAAAATATTACTTCCTCCCTGGAACAAAACTTGGAGGAAGGAAGTAGCGAACTACAAGCATGTGCATATGTCTGTGGTTTTATTATTAAAAAAAATAAAAACAACTGTAATAATTGTAAAAATATTCTAGTTTCCGAAACGCCAGAGGAAGTACATAATTTTATAGAGTTTAAAAATTATGAATCTGTAAAAAAATCTCTTACGTACGCCTCTAAGAATTTAATACATAGTGTCGAAAAAAGTGCAAGCTTATTAAATATATTTCTAGAAAAAGAGGCGTACAAAGAGAACATCAAAATGAAACTAATTGAATTGTTAAAGAACTCTATAAATTATGACTTTCTCGAAAATTGCGCGGAGCACAAAGAATCAAATATAAATTACATAATAAATAGTGTCTTCCATATTTGTATAAAGAGATACTGTATATTAAAAAACAGAATGTATTCTGAAGAGGCGTGTAAATCTGCACTAAAAAGAAAAATGAACATAATTATGCATAAATAAATTTTGTAGGTGGTTACGCTCTTAGTTGATAAATCAGTCAGTCAGTCAAGTTATTATAGATTATAGACCACTGGCCCATCAATAAAATGGATGGGTCATATGAACCACCAGGTGACGTATATAGGACGATATGAGAGCATAAAATAATAAGATTCAGCACTATGCTGTCACTTGTAAGCAGTCCAACTGAGTGCTGGTGAGAATTCAAAAGTGCAGGTAAAGTGAGTGCATTTTGGTCATTTGTTTTTGTACGGCATTTTTACCATCGATTGATCCATGAAAAATAATAAGAAAGCGCGCAGTGCCGTATAAAAATGGTGCGCCACAAAGTCGGTATTTTTTTACTATTTCCAGGGCAAATTTGGTCATTTGATTCTCTACGGCATCAGTTTCATACTGTTTCAATACAGCTTCTAATCCATTATTCCGCAACGCCGTACAAAAATCATGCGACAAAGGGAAAAAAATCGAGGGTTGCAACCCCCTCTCTTTCCGTGGTCCGGGGGGTGATTTGAACAACATAAAATTAATTTTTTTTGAAAGTATTTTATGCATAGATAATGTTTTTTTACATGCCGTACATTTACGTTGGTCATAACGTATTTTATTCGGATGTACTCTGCTTGGACCCGAGTAAGGTGTTCCTTTGCGCTCGCTCACACATAGTTCGATTAGTATGTGTCTACTGTTATTTCTATAGTTGTGAGAGACGGACGCTCCGGTCGAACGTTTCCTTTTTCCTCAAGATTTTTGGGTAATTGAATTGAATCAACATCCATGGATCTTCTGGAGGCGTTACCATCAAAAGGAAACGTTCGATTAGTATGTGTGTACACACATACTAATCGAACTATGTGTGAGCGAGCGCAATGGAACACCTTACTCGGGTCCAAGCCGAGTACATCCGAATAAAATACGTTATGACCAACGAAAATGTAGGGCATTTAAAAAAACATTATCTATGCATAAAATACTTTCAAAATATATTAATTTTATGTTGTTCAAATCACCACCCGGACCACGGAAAGAGAGGGGGTTGCAACCCTCGATTTTTTCCCCTTGTCGCATGATTTTTGTACGGCGTTGCGGAATAATGGATTAGAAGCTGTATTGAAACCAGTGTTGGGCAAATTTTAATTGCAAGAACAATTAATTAATTGGTAAATGTAACCACAACAACTAACAATTAATCAATTGTAATTGTGAAAAATTACAATTAACAATTATTTAATTGTTAACTGTATTATTAACAACTAACAATTAATTAATTTTCAATTGTTTTATTAATTTTAATTAAAACTAACAATTATTAAAATACTGCTGTAAAATATATAGCCGGTATATATAAATATACAATATACCCGTGTGGTTCCGGGTCGTAAAATAGTGCCCCTGATCTTTTCATGTAGTTAAATAAATATGTTGGCAACAAATAAAATACCGATCCAAATAATAATCAATACCGTTAATTAAACATGATTAGACAGACAATAACAATTTAAAATTTCTTGTAATAATTTAAAATACACTTCAGTACCACTCTCTTCTCAAAAAAAAAGAAAAAGATTTAGAAAAAATAAGCTATACTTACAGCCTTTGACCACTTTTTTATTCGTCTAAAAAGTAATACTTATAGCTTAAATTTCCAAAATCTTTACTATTTGATACATAAAGTTAATTGTTAGTTTTAATTGTTTCATAAAACAACTAAAAAAGTTAGTTGCAATTATTTTAACTGTAAGTCACAATTGAAACACGTTAATCAAATTAATTTAATTGCAAGGTGCAATTAAAAGTTCAATTGCGATTAATTTAATTGTAATTAATTTAATTGCAATTACTTTTTTAGTCAATTAACAAGATAATTGACAAATTAATTGATTAATGCCCAACACTGATTGAAACAATATGAAACTGATGCCGTACAGAATCAAATGACCAAATTTAACCTGGAAATAGTCAGAAAAAAAAACCGACTTTGTGGCGCACCATTTTTATACGGCACTGCGCGCTTTCTTATTATTTTTCATGGATCTATCGATGGTAAAAATGCCGTACAAAAACAAATGACCAAAATGCACTCACTTTACCTGCACTTTTGAATTCTCACCAGCACTCAGTTGGACTGCTTACAAGTGACGGCATAGTGCTGAATCTTATTATTTTAAGCTCTCTCATATCGTCCTATATACGTCACCTGGTGGTTCATATGACCCATCCATTTAATTGATGGGCCAGTAGTCTATTATGTTCATTTTTCTTTTCTTGTTTATTATACACATATTGTAGCATGAAACAAAAATGTCAGGTTTGTCTTGTGGTCTGCAATACTTAAACTGACTAACTTTCTGTATTTTAAAATTTTCTATATAATCTCATTTACATATTGTAAATGAGATTATACAGAAAATTTTAAGAATATAATTTAATTTGTGGTGCAGATTTGCCGAAGAAAGTGAAAACCTTTTGTACCATATTTCTGGAAATTAATATATAAATAATATATTCATTTCCAGAAATCATTAATGTGAACTCAGTCGTAACGTATGCTTCCTAAATGAATTGCTGATTAATTATAATTATTATCATGCTAAATAAAAAGTCAACTAAAAATCTTTGTTTTATTAGACTGCTCTATTAAGATAAGTTTTATCATTATGCACAAGTACACTGTGTTTCTCGATAGTGATTCTGTTTAGATGTCAACCATTGCTGAGCAAAACTTGACCATTTTGTAGGAAACTATCGAGAAACGCTGTGTACTTGTGCATATAAAACCATTACAAAGTATCGAAATACATTGCAGTTTGTAATTCCCGCCCTAGCTTCTACTCTCTAGTTCTCGTGGGTGGAATATAGATGGCGCTGGCCGGTAAGGAAAAATTTCCTCCTAAAATTTGTATGGAGTCGTTATTCTTCCCTTTAGGGTATATATGTTCTGTGACCAAGGTGCTGTTTACTTGAGAATGTAGGACGAGACGAAAGTAAAAATGTTTTAAAGTCCCGTTAGATCTTATTGGTGTCTCAGAAGTGTTTACAATCACAACACGTAGCGGTCACTACCTTACAGAACACACACCATCATGGACGACTTAGATATAAATATAATTGATTTTATTTTTCTCAACTTAGCGTTCGCAGTTACATTTACCGGTGTCATAATTAATAATTACGAGAAATATGTGCCAGCGTTCATCATTAAGGGATACAGATATGGAAGCTTTGCCTACCAAGGCACTGAAGCTAATTTCCTACAAGCTATTGAGATCCCAAAGGCATATTATAGACATTTTTATTCATTTTCGACTCTGTTCAGTGGTTTGACTTTAACTTACATGTTTATCGTGTATTTCTTTGAGGTAACCGTTAGTTATCCCATTCACTTCATGTTGAAGTTGCTTCTGCAGGAAAACGAACCTTCAGGTGAGTGGATATTAGAGCTATAATTTATTAAATTAGTTTAATTCTACTTTGTTATTACTAAGTCTTAGCTTATCCTAGATAACATTCTAGAGCTATCTACAGATTTGAAAGTATACTATTAGGTAAATAAGTCTGACATACTTTTACTTCTATTTATAGACTCTGTAATTGGTTGTTATGTTTACTGTTATTTATTAATAAGACATTCAAATATTTGGTCTGTGTAGACTTCTTGTGTCCGTATGATTACAACTCAATATCAAAGTTGTTTTACTCTAAACTATATTACTATAGTTCCCTACAAAATAAATTACTATAGTTCCCTAGCATCATGAAAAAGTACAATAAATAAAAGTAGCTATCCTGAAGTTTCAGGTTCGATCCCCAGAAGGGTCAATGTAGAAAAACCATTTTTCTTCCTTTTTATATCTTGAGACAACTCACACATGGCCATCTTGTCCCAAACTAGGCAGAGCCTGTATTATGGCAACCAGACACCTGATAAACATACTTATATATTTCTAAATACATACATATTATAGATAAATTACACCCAGACACAGTAAATGATCATGCTCATCACACAAAGATTTGTCCAGGATGGGAATCGAACCCACAACCTCCGGTTTAGCAGTGAGGGTCACAAACCACTAGAACAACAGGCCAGTATTTTTCTACATTGTCTCGGGTCTGGATGTTTGTGCTAGCTTCATTGTCTCTAATTCCATAACTCAAGTGCTTTAGTTTACTTACTTTGGGTTTATTAATGTAATTTGGTTTTTGCTGCCATTTAGGTAAGACTTTAAGGCTCTTACAGTCAACCAAGGGCGCTGTAGAGATAAGTGTGGCATGTGACATGTTATACAGTGTGGTTGTGATAGATAAAATTAAATATATATATACAGAAAAACAAATGTAAAGAAAAATTTTATATGCATATTTTATTATCTTTACATTTCTAAAACACTTAAAAAGGTTTACATTTTGATTTTTCATTGTTGTTGTCTAATTCAATAACAAGTTTAAATCTTCCATAAGACTGCCATACTATTTAGTATGTACCACCTGTACTTACAGACATTTGTATTCAATGTGTTTGAATTGATTATGCAAGCACATAAGAAGTTGCAATGATAACTAAAAGGTATATTGCTTAAGCTTTTGTTATGAAATAACACAAGCAAAAACCTGATTTAGTCAGAATCCCATTATTAATATTTATTTTCAATAGATTGAATTTGCATAAACTTATTTAAACTGCTCATGGTATTTAATAATACTTACACTGCATACACATATCATATTAAGATCTTATTTGAATTTCAAAATACTTTGAGTCATACTTCAAATATGTACATCTTGCCATCATTATTATATTCTGACAAAATGTAGGTATTGTTTTCTGCCTTTTATGAGGCAAATAAGTATAACATTACCTTACTTTCAAACACAAAACCCATCATTTTAATTTCAACAGTCTAAATTTCAATGAGTGTCAAAGTTTTCATAAACTGAAACAACTTTAGAAAAACGAAATCACATCTTCTAAAGATATAAAACAAAGTCGGGTTAGTTACACCATTTATAATTTAAGAAATGGTGGACAGCTTTTCAAGATCTTTGATTTTTTGGGTTTGTCTCCACCCCGATGAGCAGAATAACTATAAAAACATCGGAAAAAGATACCAAAGAGAAAGATATCTTAAAGGAACTGGGACTACTTCGCGGTTGAAACCGCGGGGCACCGCTTGTGTCCAATATAGTCTAGTGTAGTTAGTACCTATGTACAACGGAACTAATGTAACAGATTTTTAAATAAATTTCGCGATTATTTTGTTCCAGTGTCAGTAATTGCAGCCCTAGTAGCGTTGTCCCTGCTGACCATACAATGCCTAAGGAGGTTCTATGAAACGTACTACCTGCAAGTGTTCGCCAAGTCCAGTAAGATGAACTTGAGCCACTACCTAGCCGGTATCATACATTACTTTGCGTGCGTCATTGCTGTGGTTGGACAAGCACCACTGTTTTGCGGTAAGTTTTTAAAAGACTTATTTTTATTAATCTGTAGGTATGGTGAAAAACTCCAGACATAGTTTTACCATATATATTACTCCAGACATAGTTTTACCATATATATACATTATATATATACAATTTTATCAAAAGAGATGATAATAATTGATCACGATTAATTAATTTCTATTTGAAATAAAAATCATCAATATTACCAGTTCACCTATTTGGGAGCTATGATGCAACATACAGTTAAACGTAATAAATTATCTTACTAGTTTGACATAAAGCATTTGATATTATCACTATTACCCGAAATTACCCTAATTGCAGCTCGATTGTTTAAAAGTTAGTTTTTTTTATTGTGTAATGATCTACGATGCAATTATTTAAGTCCACACTTCAGCCTTATTTACGTCCCTGTTCATCAACTTAGTTAGCAAGGCAAATAATAGCCATTTAAACTCACACACATAATATTCATATCAAATACTTTTGGTTTTAATGCTTCGGCATTTCCCTATAAATAATTAAGACCTAAACATCCCAAAAACCTGTTTAAAGTTGTCCGTCAATCATTCTGTTGGTCAAATTCAAGATGTCGTTTTGCAACACAACCTTTAAACCTTTGTAAACTTTTAAAACAGGTCTCAATTATCCCAAATTCCAGGTCACCAAAACCGCAACAGCATATCATGGACTGACCTCCGTACGACTATTCTGTCTTTACCATGTTCCATTATCTTCCTTGTCATATGGTACGAACAGTATAAGACGAATATAATCTTCGCGAATCTTCGGAAAGATAAGAAGTCTGGTCAGGTAGTGACGGAGGAGCATAAGATACCGAATGGACGGATGTTCGAGTATGTTTCTAGCCCGCATCGCATGTGTGAGATTGTTATGTATACGATCTTGTTGATACTGGTTCCTACAAAGACTTTCTTCTGTATTTATTTGTGGGTCTTAGGGAATCAGGTGAGTTTTTTTTTTGCAATTTTTTAGCTATTCTATTATTATTTCGGCAATGATCGTCGCACTGCAAGCCGAAGATCGCTTATTCCTTTATTTAAATGTCTGTGTCTTGCGCTATTTTTATCCATAATTTCGAAAATCAAACTTGTTCTGCCGTCTCATTCCGGGCGTATCAAGATGTCTCTTTGCGAAGTTTACAATATGCATTATTTTTTCCTCTTACCCCAAAAATCGAGCTATATTAAAGTTAAAATATGTTTAGCTTGCTTTCCTTAATAAATCAATCATATATATTTTTTTGTGGAAATGGTAGTAACATTAGCGGAAGGTGTAAACAAGATTTATTTTTCCGATAGTAACTAAGTACTGAAATGTTCTTTGTAATCAGTACCGACCCATTTTATGTTCCCAATATGGTATTAATGTATAATTGCATGTTGCTATACACACTACATTATACTACGTTTAAAAAGATCTAGGTACTTGGATACATACGTCTAATAAATACCCATTACCTATTTATTAGACGTGTTGTAATAATGTTATTTCTTGTTGTACCTCTTTTATGAGAAATTATTAAAAATATAATAGAGATGTGCCGACTATAACTTTGGCCAATTATTCGGTTGTAAAGAGGAGAGAACTCGGGGGTATTAGTAGGAACCTAGGTACTGTTGTTGTTTATTAAAATGAAAAGAGCTCTATCAAAATATGTAAACTGAACAAACTTTTATTATTATTTAGGGTCAAGGGGGGACAAGAGAAACATACTTTATTTTAGGAATCATAATATAGAAACAAATATTTAAATCATACTTTATTCATGCGTGCCGAAAGCCGGACTACTCGGAACGTCTCTAAAATATATTTAAAATTTAGATTTTTTGTAGTGATGCTGTCGCAGTGTTGGACAAAGGTCCTGTGTATTTTAATAAGTTAATTTTATATTTCAGATTCAAACTTCGATTCAGGCGCACGAATGGTACAAGAAGACTTTTGACAAATACCCCACGAATAGATTCGCTGTTTTCCCGCATTTACTATAATACTCCCAATTTAAATTAAGATTACTGAAGCATTTATTGTTTTATTATTTATAGAAAGTAGGTAAGTTTAAATAGTTTCATGTTTGGCTTGTCATAGACAATCAAGCGACAGAACATTTTAATATAATCTACCTATTAACGAATTAATTTAAATTATTAACATGAGTTTAAATTATTAGCAAACTATTGTCATATTTATGGATTACACAGACATAAGTACCTATAGGAAAATAATAGATGAATATGATTACTTCAGCATTTTTATTTTATCATGCCTATCTAGTCCTGCTACATGATTCGAGAGCACAGATTCTGATACCATCTCAACAAAACACCCTACGGCTTATTTTACTCAAAGCAAATGATCATTGCGAATACAGTTTGAAGATCTTTAGGGAACTTAAGAAACACGAAATAATAAATAAAAACACTTTTATTGACCAACCGAGGAACTTAACAGACACTCATAATATGTGAACACAATTGCACGTACACTATAACCTCACACACGTCGGTCTTCTTATGAACTACTATTCGAAACCTCTCACTTGAATAGGAAGCTGTAAAGAAAATATAATGAAATGTTAATGATATTGAAGAAGCAGTGTTCAATTTTTCATGCTTGGAGACACAAGTTATAGATTGTATAATTTTAGGCGTGTTTCGTGCGCTTTGAAGCACTAATAAAGCTAGTTCAGATATGGCGGAATCCGCGGGGATTGTAAGTTATTAATTGGGAATATGCACACACCGATTTCGTTTAAACTATTACATCGAATGCTATTTCTGTTCTAAACCATAACGTACCTATTGATTATTTTTTTCATCCAATAAAGTACAAAAAAATAAAATAGATCACAAATTTAACGCGGGATTTATGACATCAAAATGCACGCCAATGGTCGGTGCAAAAAAAATCGTGCATATTTCTTATTGAGCTTATTATAATGAAATCCTTGCTAGATCAAGTTATGAAAATCGTAATGAAAAAACATTTGAAAGGTGGTAAACAACGTATGTAAGAAAATCATCCTTAATGGTTTGAAACAAGGTCCCGAAAATTAAGTCTCAATATCACTATTGTTGTGCAGTCTTATACTTATATATCCTGCTTACCTATAAGGATATCCCTGCGTCTTAGCCCTGAACACGGACAGCAGTAGGGAGAAGAACACGCAGACGAGTATCAGGCCCACCACCGACTGGAACCTGCGCCGCTTGCCCTCGGCTTGCGAGCGCACCACTTCCGTGTTCTTGACGCCGCCGGCCGCTTCTATCATGAGGATCATGCCGACTACCACAGCACCATCTGTGTCAATGCTCAGGATATTATTCAATTATATGAAAATATTTTCACTTTCATACACTTTTGATAATTTGTTCTTTTAATGTCCTTATGTTATTAAAAAATACTTTGATATATCGCATGAAGTCACAATTTCATGCATTTTGTACGCAAGTATGACGTCATTAGCCCCAACTCCTGAACTTTAATTTGCTTTATCTACCTTGTTTTCTTATTTTAAAAAGCAAATAACCCTCCTTTTTTGGCTACCTAGGTTTTTTGGAAGTCGGGTAAAAATACCTGTTTATTATTTTTTTATTATCTAACTGGCGGACTAATTAGATTTTTCTTTTCATACTCAGTCATTTACCTCATTGCTGTAACAGTAAAAAACCAAAACCTGACTTCTATTGCATACAGTAGATAGGTATTAGTTTCTGCTATACATATGAAGTTGTTGTTTGTGTGGAAGGTGATGGAAAATAGTTCAGTACAAATAATAAAATTTTTCGTGCATTAACATGATTACAATTCCACAACTAAATTTCATATCATTTTGAGTACAACTTTAGTTCCAATATACCTTCTTAAAAGCTAGTATGTCTACCAAAACCAACATAACTTTTTAAAGGATACTCAAAATAGCCACAATATAGCTCTCCAAGACAAACTGTCCATGGGACCCTGCGTTAATATAAACTGGTCCATTCTTAGTTCTATGGAAGAATGGTGGCCCTCTGATGTGATTCCACATCTGTCCTGAGACAAGCGCGAAGCAGAAGAACACTGCCGCCACCGCCCACATCTGCTTGTTGTAGAGGAACTCCAAGTTGTTCCGCCGAAGGTACAGGAAGCCAGCGACTAAGATGAACAGCATGAAGAATGCTACTGCACCAGAGTAGTTTGGTGGACGGAATATTCTAACCTGTGGATAGAAATGAAAAATTATTGCATGGAAATCGCAAAATGAGAGGCTTGTAATTTTGCTGCCTAACTCAAAATATTTTATTGAATAAGGCAGAAAAATCACAACACTGTTACTTATATTAAATGTTTGCTATTTTAACAAGAATATCATTTATTAATTGCTAGATCTTTCTTTTAGGGGTCAGAGGGTGTTAGCAATAAAGTAATGGCATCACACTAGGACAGTAGACAAATTCTAAAGTTTATAGAATGCCCTAATGATTCTAAATGAATAATATTATAATTGGATCTACCTGGACATCAGTTCTATCTTGAATCCACTTGGCAATAGCCTCTGCATGAATACCAGCCCTCTCAAAGTCCATAGAATCAGCGGGCTTAGGCTTGCCCTTAGCTGGGAAGTGCATAATTACAGGTGCTGTGTTTAGACGCAGCTGAAAATATTAAACAAAAATGTTATAAAATGCATACACCTAAAATAGCTCAAGTAGATGGTTTATATACCAAGTTAAAATAACATCCTATTTAGTGCTACATCAGACTGTGCTAAAAGCAGTCAAGCCTTTAAATATGTATCATGTTTATGCAACCTTGTTTTGTGTTTGTGATTTTACATGTTTGTAAGTACACAAACAAATACTTAATTAGTAACCACTGCAATGCATATCCTTCATAATGGTTCTGATCAATTATACTAGTTAGTTAGTTATCAAGTCTCTACATTCATTGTCATTTGAGATCATTTACCGACCAACCCTCCCTATACAAAGAGATGTTTCTTCAATATGCTTTAACAATAACAGAAATTGCTTAAATGACTTTAGACAAATGTATGAGAATGAAATTTCTTATCAATTAGTCCCGTAACCTAAACTTGTCACTTCCATATATTTGAGTGTTTCAATCAGTGTTAAAGCATAAAGAAATTTCACTTGTCTAAGGAGTTGGTATTATACTTATTCAGGATGCAAAACAAGAGCAACCTGTGTATATAATTATTAAAACTTTTGCACAACATAAGTATTTTTTGGGTGGCCTATATTTTCTAGCAGACTACTCTAGAATATAGTCTTCTTCTATCTAGCCTTTTCCCAAGCTATTTTGGGGATGCTTGCATTATAATATGTATAGTAAAAATTTAAAATATTTTTTTTAAGAACATATCAATAAACTTACCATTTGGAAGATATCGGAACCCTCATCAAAATCAACCATACCAAAGAACAATTTGTTATTATATGCTGGGGAGAACCTGAATGAGTTAGCTACAATCAAGTACTCATCATACACATGCTGGCAAATAGCGCAGCGTCTTGATGGAGCCATTGCTGTAAACATTACGACAAAGGAATAATCTCTAGGAGGAGACTTCACATAGTCCTTAAATTTGTTTAGGTTTAAAGACACTATTGATTTCTTGGCTGTCATGTCTGTGAGCTGTTGGACCTTGTCTTCCAGCTGTAATGAGAAATTAAAGAATGTTAATACATTTTCTTCTTATTTACACTTATGGTTACATTGATGTTTTGTATTTTAGTGATATTTAGTAAAATTTTAATTTTTCTTTAAAAAACAGGCACTATCCATTTAATTTAATTTAACACGAAATTTTATTTTTTGAGATAGATAAACTTTCGTTTGGATAACTGTATAAAATGTGTAAAGTGAACTATTGTAGGTCGGCTGGGCTGATGTTATAAAATACAAATCAAATTGAAGTATTAAAACTCAACTATCACTATATCCCCTGCTTAATTTATCATGGCTTTAAATTATAAATTAAAATACAATATTTAGCTGTTACCTTAGGTAAACTTGAAATATTTTTGGTCCCAACCAAAAATTATCCTATTATAACAAGAGTTACGAATATTAACGTACCTATAGAAAATAATTACATGGCAGGTTATCATTTTAAATCTTAGACGAATCCCTTATCAAATGTTTAAAAACTATTTAGGACTAATAAATAGTTCTTCGATTAGGTATTCTAATAGAAAAACGCCGGTATGCCTATCAAAATGTTATGTTGAGATTTTACTTACCCCTTTCGCTCGCGTCTGTGCCTCTCCTTCATAATAAGTAAGTATTATAGTAAAAAATAATAACAGTTTATACTTCATTGTTAAAAGTTATATATAAACCTACTAGTTCTCAAATTGAACAATATAATTGTTAAAATCGGAAGTATTTAGTTTTAGTGGAGGCTGACGTTTGCCACCTCAAAACAAATGTCAAATCTTCAGAAATGAGTGACGTGTACCCTGAATGGCGTTCGTAAAGCACGCTTTCCTCGTGTTAAAGTTTTAGCTTAAATTTTAACTAGGTATTATAATTAACCAGAAAATACCAAGAATAACTTTTTAGGAACCTACCTATGTACAACTGTCGACAATCAAGTTTTTTTATCTGTTTAAAGGTATGTCCTTCGTAGCGAATAACGAAATTAGCTGTACAACATAGATTATTATATTGAATGAACCTTGATGCGTACATCCATTATCGAACATCGGACGACATGCAATTTCTGGAAGAAATTAATAATGAATACTTTCTTTTGGTATGTTAGTATGTATGTAATACTCGTCTAGTGAAAGGTCCAGGCTAAGTTTCAGTTAGTCGTTGATTGCACTTATTATTACTTATTATTATTACTATACTGCATTACAACAGAACCACAGCCACTAATAAAATTCTGCTCCTCTAGAGCAGCGGTCGGCAACCCGCGGGCGTCTTACTTGCGGCATTTGAAAGTTTTGTAAATCCACACTAATCCTTTATTATATACGCGAAAGTTTGTAAGGATATATGGATGATTGTTACTCTTTTACACAAAAGCTATTGTAGTAGAGTTTTTCTTTATTTAGAATTAAGAAACTATAGTTAAGGTTCTTAAGCCGGGTTCCCACGGCCCGTTGTTTCACAGATCAGATCGCGCCTTTACAGGCTGACAGATCGTGGGAACAGTCGCATCCGATGAGGCCTGTGGTCGCCTGTCGTCGCCCGTCCGATCCGTCGGGAGTCGGTAAGTTCAAAGGCGCGGCGCGGCGCGGCGCGACGGTGCTTGTAGCGGCCTGTACGGGCGCGCCTGCGTCGGTTCATTTCACCTGGGACAGCGCGTGCGCGTACACGCACAGATGATGGAGTGGACGAACGATCTAATATTCGAGTTTTTAACTCTCTACGAAAATTAACCAGCGCTTTGGAATAGCTCGTCGCCACAGCATAAAAACAAGAACGATGTCCATGATGCGTGGTTACACATGGCGGTACCGACAGGGGGGTACAGGCTGACACACACCGTTGGAATGGCTCGGCGCGAGACGTAATCAGCCGCACAGGCATCCACAGGCGTGGCGCGATCCGGCCTGGCCTGTAATAACACAGGCCGTGGGAAGCCGGCTTTATTCTTCTTGACACGTATATCTCGATACGTACAAATTTTAAACACGTATATCTCATACGTTTATTAAAATATCTTAACTTAAGATATTTTAATAAACGTATGAGATATACGTGATATCTTAACTTAAGATATTTTAATAAACGTATGAGATATACGTGTTTAAAATTTGATGCCACCGAAATGAATCAGTCGGACACCGAAATCAAATAACTTGCCACCGAAATGATAGAACGATAGAACCTATCCACTGAAATTAAAATCTACTGAAAATGTATGTACTTATACATAGGTGTACATACATTTTCATTTAATTTATTTAGGTAAGCCTGCCTGTTATAGAACAGACAGGCTTACCTAAATCTAATATATAAAATTCTCGTGTCACGGTGTTCGAACTTGAACTCCTCCGAAACGGCTTGACCGATTTTGATGAAATTTTTTGTGCTTATCCGGTATCTATGAGAATCGGCCAACATCTATTTTTCATCCCCCTAAATGTTAAGGGTAGTCCACCCCTAAATTTATTTTTTAATTTTTTAGGCAAAATTTTTTGTTTTTATTTTTTTATGACACAGCATACAAAAATACATACAACTCTAAATTTTCATCCCTCTACGATCAACCCTTATATTTTATTTGTTAATTAAAAACTTTAATTTTTTTTGGTAATTTATTTTTTTATTTTTTGATGACTTACAATAAAAAATAGGGTAGGGTAGGTAGGGTAGGGTAGGTAGGGTAGGGTAGGTAGGGTAGGGTAGGGTAGGGTAGGTAGGGTAGGGTAGGTAGGGTAGGGTAGGTATTTTTAATTTATAGGGCAAAACAACGTTTGCCGGGACAGCTAGTAAATATATAAAATTGAATAACTTTTTGTAGTACGGAAACCATATCAGTTGGGCTTTTTCTGTATCGCATGCGTGGTTTATTTTATTTACAAACAGCTACAGTATGTTGTTACACGTATGTTGTGCACATGAACATTCTAGCAACTCGAGTTCAAAGAATGTGGTGCTTGGGCAATGCAGCGCTAGAAACTTGCTTTAGTGCCACCGTGGGCCTCTTTAATGAAAAAAATGGGTGGAAACTGTATTTTCGCCCTCACTTCAAAGAAATGAGACCAACAACCAAACTAACCGCCTGGTAAAGTGTAGAGACAAGTACTCCGGTGTTTTAGCCGGTAAGGACCATGCCCCTGCCTTCCCCAGGGTGGAAAGCCCATACAAATTCCCACCAGGAAAAAAATCTTCAGCTGGCCTGTATTTACACCGAAATGAAACAATTACCAACCGAAATTATATAATTATGCACCGAATGGAATTTTTTTTTGTCATTCCGGTGGACTTTTTATCATTTCGGTGGACAAAACTGTCCAAAAATCAACGAAATGATAACACCGAAATAAAAAAACAAGGACATTAATTAGAATTACAAGAAAACCATTTATAATAGGGTGTAATGAATACTACACAAATAAACATAGTATTATTAGGCACGCGTTCACGAGTATTTTGTAATTTTATTTACTTAATTTTATTTAGAGTCATATGTATGCTCTGAGGAGCCACAAATAATATATGATAACTTTTTAAATTTTAGTACTACAGATCTCAGATTTTGTCCATTAACTAATCTCAAATACTTCAAAATCATACTAAATTATAATAAGTATTAATCCATTATGTTCCTAGTTCTGACGTGGCTCCTCAATCCAAATATTTGGATTAAGGAGCCACCTTTATGTTCATATAACTATTGAACTATAATACTACAAATTCGAGGATTGATCCTACAATATTTTTAAACTTACTACTAAATAAGTATATTTCATTAAGATACGAAAAGTGGCTCCTCAATCCTTACGGACATTTTATATCACAAGTGCGGCCCGCGTTTGGTTTAGTAGCCACTTTGTGGCCTTTGTGGTTTATATTTATGTATGTATTATATTATGTAGTATTTAAATATGTATATATTGTAATAATAGCTTATTGTATAATTATATTTATAAAAAAAAATAAGTTCGTCTTAATTTTCAGTGCATCTACCACGTTTGTTTATGCATCACCTACAGGTTGACTGGTAGAGAATGCCTTAAGTCCGCCTATGTACACTGTGCATGAAGTATTAAATAAATAAATAAAGAGAACAAAATTGGTGGATGGCTCTCTCTCGTTCCTGTGTAAAATGCCGATCAGTTTACAACTTAGCACTGGCGTCGCACTTCGGTCGTAAAAAAATGTTGTGTAATACCTACCCGACTTCCACTGCAAATGCGTAAAAATTGGGAAATAGCTGAGCGGACGGGAGTAATCTCACCATCCATTAAGAAAAATGGGTTTTGCCTTCCATTGCCGGCGGCGAGTTTCGAGTGAGTTGGGCGGGAAATTAGATGAGTCTGATTTTAAGCGAGAGTTGTTTGAGAGCTATTGTCAGCAGCTATGAGGGAAGACTGCAACGCATAAAAAAATATCTCGGGGATACCAACGATAAACTTAAAACAAAGGGTATACTGCCGCACTGCTCCAATGATAATCTCCATGTCGAGACGGTTCGCTTGCGAAGTGGCTTGCGAACCTTGGTTGGTTTTCAATTGGTTGCTAAACCATTGAACATAAAGAAAATATGCTCTTAATATTCTGAACAGGCAGTAAAAGTACGAAAGCGGAATCGGAAATAGAGTCCATTCAAAACTAGTGAGACTTAATGACATGTACGGACGAAAATCGATTTACCAGATCGGATAAAGTACAAGCGTTAAATAAATTCAACTCGTAGCCTTCAGTGCAAGCACTCTATGAATAATGCCATTTCAAGTTAGTCCGCTCCGCTCGCATTAAAAGGCGAATTGCATTTTTTTTTTTTTTTTATAAAGTTTACTAGCAATGTGAGTGGATTTCACATTACGAGCAATCTTGTTAACCCCTCCAACTAAGCTATATAGGAAGTTAAACGAGGTTTATTAGGGAAGGTAAATGTGTCTACCTAAATATATATTATAGCTATTTTTCCTGTTATTAGTAACTAACCGATTGAAATACTATGTATTAATTAAATATTATTTACAATTTTAAATATATACAAACTCAACTATATATACACTTAAAACAAAACTAAACTAATAAAAAAAATCTAAAAAATAGCGTCAAAAAATTCATCCGCATCGCTGTCGACTGGAAGTGTACCCAAAAGACTGGCGGCATTGCCACGTTGAATGGCAATGCTTATTCTCTGTCCAAGGTAAAAGCCAGCCCTTGGGTCACGCGAGGAGTCAACAAGGCGTTTCGCCAGATCTTTATATAATATGTGTGCACTCGGACCCCACGGTCCAAGTGTTTCAACCCCAAACGGCTGGAATGTATAACTTCCAATAAGGTTGTTATATTTCCGCCGTTTGAGGTTCTCAGCAGCCGCAGCAGCAGCGCCAGCACAGCACGATGAACTAGGAATATAGCTATATATGCTTGTGTCTGGAGTGGGTTCACGTCAATAGTGCAATGGGTGGGGTTCGAACCTGCGACCTCTCGATCACAAGGCGATCACCCTAACCATTAGGCTATTGCCGCTTATTAATATGCAGGTATAACTACTACTACTAACTAGGTCAGGTCAGTATACAAGTCTTGCCTAGCCAAATCTAGCTTCGATCGGCTAGCCACATATTGCGGCGCAGGTTAGGATAGATCTAAGACGAACATTGTCATAATAATATACACCTACTTACGCTCTTTTGCTTCTCTCGAACTAAAATAGTTGTTTAGCATGTTGCGTCAAACTAGCATATCCCAATGTGACTAGTTTATATTGATTTCTAGAAGTTCTATTTTGTAGAAAAAGAATTGACAGGAATATAGAGCTCTTAGACCCACCCAAAGTATCGAAGTGTGTGAACATCCTTGAGTAACATCAAGCAAGTAGAAGCTTGCTCTAGTAATATGTAATTGTTATTGCCAAATTTCTCTACATAATTTAAAATTTTTGGCCTTTTTATAGTGTGCGTTACCCCAGCAAAATGTTGTGCTTTAGAGAGATGAGACTATTACCAATAATTAGTGTATCGTGAGGAGCAATTTGTTTAATAATAGCAAAATTTGTGTGGGTTGAATTTTCAAAGTTATTTGTGAAAAACAGATTTTGCTGGAGGAACGTTTAAAACGTTCCCCAGGCAAAATCGTTTTTTTTTTATTCAATTTAGCCGGGAACAAAATACATGAATAGATAGGTTTTGTTGCGTAGTAAATGTTTGTAAATAGCAAAATTTGTGTGTGTTGTGGTTCTTAAGTTATTTAAGATTTTGCTGCGGTAACGTTTTGGGATTTCTTATATCTCAAAAACGGCTCAATGCAGAAGTTTGAAAATAATACCAGTAAAAGACCTTAATTTGTTTTAATTTGTTTAAACATTAGTTTTTGATTTGGTCGACGTAAACCAATGTAAATTAATCAGTATCAAAAATCATAAAATACCGATTTGCAGGTAAACTAATACACTTATAACCAAATAAACAGCTTCACAAAATGCCCGTGGTAGACGCTTATAATGTGAGGAATTTTTGATTATGTAACTTTACACGATATGAAGATAGAAACTAATTTCATAATTTCAGACTGGTCATACTTTAGCGGTCGAAAACGCAGTTCTCATAACAATATAAAACATGGCGTACTTTAAACAAATTAAAATTATATATGAACATTCGTTTCTGTTAATTTCAGCTTTCAATTACGGCTATTAATAAAGTTATAATAAAAATAAGAATATGCCACCAATTCGCCAATAAGCCGACCAAATTGAAAAGGTCACGTAAAAGCGACCGCCACATACATACGGCTAATCTTTGCAAATTAGCAGCTTAGTAACCGATGTTTTGTACAGTTATGCAGAAAAACGTTATTCGTAAACCCGATTTTTTTTATATTTTTAAGTGCAGGTACCTCATTACACAATTACTACTAGTTTTCTCTCTTTTCTATTTTAAAAATTTAATTCATTTTATTTATAGTTTTTAATTTTTTAACGGATCATAACTATTTGAAGTCAAAGTGAGTTTAAAAAGGTAAGTAATAATCTCAGTTAGTGAGGCTATAGATGTGCCGTCAAAAATTCTGAGTTTAGGTACTATCGAATACTACATTTAAATTAATATTGTTATAAATATTACATTTAAGCGTATAATTAAGACAAAATATTGTGTCGCCTGCTCTATGCTGCTGCCGCTGGGTCATCCGACCGAAATCAGTCGTGAACCTAGGTATTTTGCAGAGAAGTGCTTGCTTGTGGTTTATGTGCGACGACGTCTTTGTTTGATAAATTGTGCTTTGCTTTTTTTGCAGATAGATGCACTTCATGGCTTTGGGAGCAGCATGTGTTCACACCGTTGTTTATGTTAGGTAGTTCATTTTATATTCATTTCATTTCATACCAATACCAGTGATGTACTAGCCGGTACCTACAATAAAATGGCAGGCCGAAAAGGAAAAGTGCCCCTTCAGGACCTAAGAGATGTGTTCGTTAAATATAAAGAAGTATTTAACGTTTGCATCCCCCAATCTCAAATAAAGTGTATGATGAATTGCGTCTTTAGTTTAATCACGAACTCACCAAAGCAGCCCTGCAAATATAAGTAAAGATAAATAAAGTTTTATTTTTCAATTATCTTGGAGAATGTAAAAACAATCATAACCATTTTATTATTTTTACTAACCCGACCAGAAAACTTTTGAATGCAACTGTACTAAAAAAACATCCATATTATCCAGTTTATTAAAAATGGTTGCGCTTATGTATGTGGCGGTCGCTTTTATGTGACCTTTTCAATTTGGTCGGCTTATTGGCGAATTGGTGGCATATTCTTATTTTTGTTATAACTTTATTAATAACCGTAATTGAAAGCTGAAATTAACAGAAACGAATGTTCATATATAATTTTAATTTGTTTAAAGTACGCCATGTTTTATATTGTTATGAGAACTGCGTTTTCGACCGCTAAAGTATGACCAGTCTGAAATTATGAAATTAGTTTCTATCTTCATATCGTGTAAAGTTACATAATCAAAAATTCCTCACATTATAAGCGTCTACCACGGGCATTTTGTGAAGCTGTTTATTTGGTTATAAGTGTATTAGTTTACCTGCAAATCGGTATTTTATGATTTTTGATACTGATTAATTTACATTGGTTTACGTCGACCAAATCAAAAACTAATGTTTAAACAAATTAAAACAAATTAAGGTCTTTTACTGGTATTATTTTCAAACTTCTGCATTGAGCCGTTTTTGAGATATAAGAAATCCCAAAACGTTACCGCAGCAAAATCTTAAATACCTAACTTAAGAACCACAACACACACAAATTTTGCTATTTACAAACATTTACTACGCAACAAAACCTATCTATTCATGTATTTTGTTCCCGGCTAAATTGAATAAAAAAAAAAACGATTTTGCCTGGGGAACGTTTTAAACGTTCCTCCAGCAAAATCTGTTTTTCACAAATAACTTTGAAAATTCAACCCACACAAATTTTGCTATTATTAAACAAATTGCTCCTCACGATACACTAATTATTGGTAATAGTCTCATCTCTCTAAAGCACAACATTTTGCTGGGGTAACGCACACCTTTTTATATTTGGGTCATGTTAATTGTGTATCAATAATTTCTAACTGCCTTGAAATCTGTTTAGCTTTACAAAACAAATTATTGGAATCATAACACATTTAAGGATATTCACATTATGAAATGAACATTATTTAAAGATTTCAAAGCAGCATTGTATCCGCTCAGTAACACTGGTGAAACAAAAGAGAATGGTCTAGAGTGAAACAATTGATTCATAATTTACATTAGTTGTTTTCAAAATATTTTATTAACACAATTCATTCAATAACACCAAAGATTATAACATTCTCTAACATGAAACCTAAAATAAAATACAATTTTACCTAAATGTATTTTACTTACCAATTTATAATCATTCAAACATCATTTCGACTATGAGGTATACAGAATAAATATTTTTTTTTTTTTCACATTTATAAGTCGTCAGAAATGTAATAATACTATTCAATATTTATTTATTATAATAAAGTTATAATTTGATTGCGATATATAATGTCATGAAAGCATCCGCCTTCCGAATACTTTATTTATATTGCTCGCATGAAGATCGAAAAGGAAAATAAAACACACAGTATTATCAAGTAGAAACAAAATAATATGGAATGTACAAACCATGTTTATTTACTGATTCCTGGCAATACAATGTTTGTGACTCGCTTTTGAATTTATCAACAGCCACTCGAGAGAGGATAACATTTACAGGCCCAACAGTATGATAAGGACACATATATATATATCCACTATAACACTGAAAGCTATATAGCATGGTACATAAGCCAGTTAACCTTAACATTCTCAGCGTAAGAAATCGGTACACAGTACCCTGGGGGTTTAACGGTTTCATAAATTATTAAGATAACTTGTTTGGACTTAAATTTCTACTCTAACTGTACATTAGTTTCGCCTTAACGCTAAAATAATCTAAAAGTGATATCGTCGGATGGTACGAAGATACGTTCGCGATGGGGTGTAAACGCGCAAATAATCTGATATGTCGATAGGTGAAACAAAATCATCTCCTGTCACCGAAAATCAAAATAAAAATGCGGTAATAAATTAAGAAATAAATTACGCCGTCATCGCACGGTAGCGTTTATATTATAAAACCATGATTGGGATTCGAAAATAGTGATCGTTATATTTATAAAATTGAAATAGAAAAATTATTTATACAGTTCGCGTCCCAAGGCGCGGTGCGGCCGCAGCATCGAGGCGGCACCGGGCCGGAGATATGCGAAAACATATAAATGATTAACGTTCAAGTAATCAACAAGTACTATACAAGGTGTTGTGAGGTGCTCCGAGGCCCTATGCGGGTCGTTTCGCTACCGGCGACGACTTCCCTGTGCGCGACTTGAGTGACTGAGCAGATTCTGTAGCATAGAAGCTCGGAGCACGGGCGACGGGAGTAAGAGTGTGCTTAATGCGTTTACTGTTTCGTGTAAAGGTAGATGGCGACGATAAGACCGTATAGACCCAATACTTCAGCGAAAATGAGGATAAGGATCATTCCGACGAATAGCCTGGGCTGTTGCGCGGTACCACGGACACCTGCATCACCAACGATGCCTATGGCGAAGCCGGCCGCCAGACCGGAGAAACCTACGGCGAGACCAGCACCCAGGTGGATGAACCCTCTGCAAACACAAATCAAACGCATTAGTCAAATACAATACACATACAATATAAACATGTTTAAAACTAAACCTGACATTTGTGTCAGTAAACCCTAGCACATGATAACCATGAATAAATACAGAAAATAAGTTACTGATACCCATGTGATAACAAAGTACATGGATCTGCAAACAGAGACTCTGCCTGCTCAACTAAGTACTTTGTGACATATTAAGACCGACAAACATTTAATTTTTGCATGTGACAAGTAGACTCTATACAAAAAAACTAGTCTCGAGGTCAATAGCTTTGAACGTACTCGCGCGAGTATGTCTACAGCAATTATTATGAAATGAAAAATGTCCCGAATGTTTCAACAGTGCGTAACTACCATGGGTGTAATTATCCTTAATCATTCTCAACGATGGCGTGACTTTGACTCAAATTGGAATAGATTTTTCAAAACTATTATGGAAACAGATTAATGTAGGATAAGCTTAATATAATACGTCTGACGTCACTCTTGTGCCCGAGAAGTAGGTCAGTAAGTAATGAATATGAATTATCAGTCAGAAAGCTTTAGTTACATTAAAGAACCTATGAATATTCTTATGCAATGCTATAAAAATCTTGTTAAAAGTAATATTATGTATTGGTATATCCAATAAACTTTGTCTAATCAATTTGATTGATCACTTCTTATCTACCACTACTATCATTGACGAGTGGATTCCTCCATATCTTTGATACCCAAAATGAATAAATTTGTATCTAGAATGGAAATATTATAATTTTACAGACAGACGAGTTCATAGTTATCATATTGCATCCTTGCACACTCAATGTATTTACTCAACTGTGAGCGCTACAGAATGCTTTACCAAAAGTAACTAAATTAATTAACAGTATAAAAAAGAAAGTAGGGTATGCTGAATACATGACAAAAAAAAACAAAGTCAACCAATCTGAAAGTTTCATAGAAATAAAAATAACGATGAGAGATTGCGTTCGGCGCAGACACGGGAGTTATATATTTGCCTATTGGGGGACATAATAGACCAGACTAAGAGAGCTAGACTGCGTCGGGAAGATCCTGGCATCAGGCCAAGATATGTAATACTAAAAACTAGGATACAGATATTGACCAATAAGTTGTCGGGTGTAAATAATGTCTGTTGTGTGAACTATTTACGTAATACTTCACCATGATTGAATACAGATTTGACGTAGCATTGAAATATGTATCAATGAATGACCTACTTTGGTCTCGAATGTATTTTATAGTGCAAAAATACGCACTTTTACGCGATTGTAATAAATACGCAGATCTTTGTGTTAAGATCAATATTAATTACATACAATAATGCTTTTAAATAAAATCTTGAATTTAGGTAAGGATGTATACTTCATAACATAATTAACTGTTTTATATTTTCATGTCTCAATAATTTGTAATGAAAAGCAACAATAATGCTGTCCTATAAATAGCCTTGCTTATGTAACCTTGTTCAAGTCTAACAGGAAACCAGTGAACCACTGATGCATATAAAAAGTGACAATCATAAAAAGAATAAAATTTATTTTTCAGTCTAGTCAAATACACTGAGAACAGTTTTTATACAATTCTGGTGAATACATTGTCAAATTATTGATAAGAATTAGCAAACCAGATAACCATATATGGCTACTAAATACAATCTCTATTATTGAGTGTGTTAATCTTTGTGCATGTTACTGAACACAAACATGAGTTACGTGTTTCAATGTTCAATACAATTTAGAATCAGCAGACAACTGTACTAACATTTGTATTTTCATAAATGCACCAATCCACTCATTGCATTCCAATCATAATAATTATGACCATTTATAAGGCATTTTTCACCTTCATACATGTGTTGGTTCAATTCATTCCATCTGCACTAGCAAATGTTTAGCCCTTGTAAAGTTACTTGAAGAATCTAAATTCTATATTAATGTTGCCATGTAATTGAGTAACTGTGTTGTACTTACTTGTAAAGGGTGTAGTTGTTGGAGGGTGAGTCCAGGGACCCAGCAATCAGGACAGCCACGACCAGCCCGTAGATGGCAATGATACCCGCCATGACAACGGGAATGATGGACTTCATGATGAGCTCAGGCCGCATCACCGACATGGCGGCGATACCGGTGCCTGACTTGGCGGTTCCATAGGCAGCTCCCAGCGCTGGAACATGACATTTCCATTCATAAGTTAATTGCATAAAAAATCTACTCCTAGGGTTTTCCCTACAGTGTTTTGGCTGGATTTCAGATAACATTGAGAATAGAAAACAAAGCTTGGTACTAGCTGATCACCACAACCCAAAATCTCAACATACTAAATTTGTGGGTAAGATATAAAACTTCTACCCTCATTTGATCAGATGTTTAACACAATTATTGTACTACAATATATTGAGTTCCTTCATTTCTGTTCCAATATTATAGGCTTTAGTCAATTCTATTCTTATAAGATAGCAATTGATACAGTAGTCACTGTGTAATGTATGTTTTTTCTTATGAATTGAGATTTACAAAATCATAATTTACTTATTTTAGCTTTTGTTACTTATTATGATAATGGTTGAATTCTGATATTTAAGTTGTCCACCAACTAATTAATGGAACAAATCTGCATGTTTATTCATTAATCTTAATGATTGCAGTTATTATCCCATGGTTGGCATTGATTGGAAGATAAACTTTGATTGCATTGCCACACCCACTACAGATTTGACCTCATTTAAGAAAATTCCAATATTCAGGAATAATCAATGATCAGAAATCAGCTTAAGAACATGTATGGGAAAATCATTATAATCAATTGAGTCACATGATTAGAATTTATATGTACTTCATAAAAAACATGTGTTTTCCATTATAATTGATATTTAAACCATACATTCTTTGTTCCATGCAGGATTGAATATAATGTAATAAGTATAAAGAACTTTTTATTGCTAACTTTATGTTAAGTGAAGTTAATGACATAACCTAAATCTTTTAACATGGAGTGTCATGTGATCTGATCATTCATGCTTTTCATTGTGATGTTGTAGTATTATACAACTCCATTGTTACTGATGTTGTAATTATAAAGTATTGATTGTTATCTTTGGTTGAAAATCTTACAACAGTTGCATGTACTTGTGTACCAGTCACATGACTTGGAAGCGGACTTTTTGTAAGTTACATTAGTGGATTATATTGTGTATTCAAGTTATACAATTGTATAATTGAGTAACATATAGCTTATTACTGGTTAAGTAAGAACCTGAACAGATGACTGATCACATGATAGTTAAGTTGGTCATGTGATGATCATGAAAATGGTAAACCATAGATTTTGGATAGTTTTTTAATAGGATCATTCCTGTACATTCCTTTATGATAAACATTACTTTGGTCATCTATCTTTAAAGTGACAGTCAACTTTTCATTAGGCTATTGCTGAACACATTCTTAATGCATTCTTTATAGTACAGCCTAGTAGATAAAAAAAATGGGAATAACATTATACAGCCATATCTAGATGCATGAGATGTGTACCTAGGCCGCAGTTACCTGGAGATTATCACCCTTAATTGCCAAATGCATGCAAAGAAAGTCAGTAAAGGCCCTCAAATACTCAAGAAATGAGCTTGTTCATGTTGGTTTCATTTGTTACAACCTTTCGTTGAAGCAGATTCAGCATTCAGCCATTAAAACAGTGCTACCAACCGAAACTGACTACCTATCAATCACATGACAAATGATTCACATTTTGCCCAAAAACAACGCCCCAAAAACCATCCCTATGCTTTATCCGAATCATCAAATTGACTCATTCCGTCATGTAGGTACATCTATATATTTATGTTGGGATAACGTAAAGAACAAGGTGCGGCTACTACTATAATTAGTGCTCCTAAAATAACCAGATTTGAACCGATTTATTTGAGCAACATCAAAAAAATTGTTTACTACATGCAAACCTTACATTCTATCATTGAATCTTAAATGCCCTTATCCCACATAAAAAGATCGATAATTGTCAAGACAGCCATTTCTACGATAATGGACCACTTAAAATACTTACCGCTAAAGATGATAGCAGACGCCGCCCCCATAACTCCAAAGAAGGGTCCGTAGATCGGGTTTTCGGCGGTCGCGGACATTTTGTAGGTTTATTGAGGGAGTATTTACAGGTCCCAAAAACTGTGATGACTATCTGCACACACTCACTCCACGGAACTACTTTTGCACAGACAAATATGGCCCAAGCTTTGCAGACTCGATAGAATGGGTCATATGACGATTGATGTTCAAGGCAGTGCTCGATATGACCTAAGTTCTGATTGGTTTTGCTACGTAACTTCCGAAATGCGCGGCCAATCCTGAGCTAAAGATTTCGCTTCGCTATGACGTAGAACATTGATGTGGATCGCTGGCCAGCACTTTTCTTCTGCGCATGTACTGTTTGATCTTTTCACAACTTTTAATGTATCCACTTCAATTAAAGCAGATTGTACAATAAAAAAATCACCTTTTGGAAAATTACGGCTGAATATTTAAAAGTATTTTGTTTATAAAAAAAGCCTAGATCAAAGGTAAATATTATGGACTTTATTAAAAGTATTCATTTATTGATTAAGTTACAATGGTACCAGACTTTAAAAGCTACTAAATGGTATATTTTGCGAACAATGATGGTGTCAATATTATTTATTCCCTTGACGTGCTTGAGCATTCCACTACGACACGTCAAGTAATATTATTTAAGGTTGTAATGTTATGTTATACTTATTTTTTTTTCTGTTAATCAAAATCATTCATTTTAATTATACATCAGCACACCGACGACGTAAGTTAGGTATACTATATACGGCCCACCGCACAAATAATTCAATCGTAAAAGTTAAAATAGAGTTAACTCAATAAATTTAATGAGTTTCGCAGTCGTTGATCGTTCGTATTGCCGCAAAGCAGTGGCTCGCCGGCAGACACCTGTGCTTGGCTATATCAACGACCAGTGAAATCCATTGGTTGGCGTTCTTAGGGCCTGTCTGCAGCATAATTCGATACTTTCGTCACTTTGCATAGAGGTACTGATAATCTATGAGGACAGAAATGAGGCCTTAAGTTAGAGTCACAAAAGATAGAGCTGGAGCATTCCTGAGCAACTGGAGATACTTGTTTGCGTCGTATTCCAACAGGCGGCTTGCAACAACCGATGAAAACAGATTTGATAAGATAGAAGAGAGTCACGATCCCATCACGGCTCCATGGAGACACTGCAAAGAAGAAGTAGCAGTATTCAATTTAGGTTTTAATTTTCTAAAAATAATGCATAATATCTCTTGTTATTGTCTAATATTTTATATTTTTGCGATGATCTTTTAATCCATAAAGCTGTAAATAATTAAATAGGACAGATAGAGATCGTATTAATTTTAGCATTCAATAAAAATAAATATTCACGTAGAATGTGCAACACATAACTTTATTCCGGTAGGTACGATACTCTCCGAGCACTATAATATTATAGTCTAGTAAGTCATTAGGAGCAAGCGTCAGGATCTACATCGCAAGCACTTAAAAGCTGATTACCGACCATACAATAAATTGTAAAATTCTGCTAGTATAATTATGTTCAATCGAGTCTGAGTTAAAGTACTTTAATGTTAGAAATGAACTTTTTTGTGTGGTATTACAAAACTGTCAAAAGTGAATACTGTTCAGATTCATGTCCAAATCTGTTTGTCTCTAACTTTTATTATTATGATGTATCCGAACGTGATCATCTCTCAGCGATGTCATGTCACATGTTTTAACTAAGTGTTTTCTTTCTCTGTCTCTCTTTACACCGTCGTCATAAAGCTGTTTCATATTAATGCTACAAATTTAAACAGATGTGGCACTATAAGTTTATTATGACATAAGCTGTCAAACCTCACGTTGCCCGCGTTTTCCCATGCTGCTTGGTTGTTGCAAGTTGAAGAGATTTTCAAAACAAATTACAAATAATTCTTCTTTTTGATTTTAGTGTGAAGTATGAGTGACTGAATATCTTAATATATCTATAACGTGTATACTGCATTAAGACATTCACAATGAAGTTTCATTATAAGGTAACAAAGTAGAATAATTTATATAATTTTAAGATATGTTTTACAACAGGGTTTTGTAGTTTTATTTAATAAAATATGTTTTATTATAAAAGGCACATTTTGCGATAAATAACACTAACCTGTAACAATTATGTTTAGAGAATCAACTTATTATGAAGGTAAAACTGCAATAATAAGAGAAATATTCAATTGTAAACTTTTTTTATTTTACAGTTTCAAAATTTACTTGGCACGGTGTATAGAAAGGGTGATATACTATTTACGAACGATGGAAACTGTGTTATAAGCCCTGTAGGAAATAAAATAACTGTGTACAACCTTAAACAGTAAGTAAACATCTTAAATCCATTAAAAATAACATGTAAACAAATTTTTGGCAGTTGTTTTTATCTCATCAAATGTTTTTTTTAGACACATGTTATTATTAGTAGTTTTGGGCACATGTTATTATTTCACAATTAAAAAAACAATTATCACAGAAAACTGTTATTATTGATAAAATTCCATTAATACTACTTCTAATATTATTTCAGGAACAAAAGTAACACACTGTCATTCGAAAGTTACTATAATTACACTGCTATAGATGTCTCACCAAATGGGTCAACTCTCATAGCTATTAATGAAAGTAAGTATGGTTTAATTCTCCTGCTGTAAGTGGTATGAAGTAGTGCAAGAGATTTTGTGTGTATTTTTGTTTTAGAAAACACCAGGTATAATTAACTACCCTAAAGATCCAAAAATATAGTCAAAGCATTTTCTTTTAAGGATTTTCTAAGTTATTTAAGTTTATTAGAATGTGTTAGTGAGTAATGGAATGAAAATATTAGGTAAATAAATAAAAATATAGTTTTTTAATGATTCCATTCAAATTAGTTTTATTTCTTATTTAAATCATAGACTATCTCTCAAATCAAGAAGTAGTGGTAATATTTAGTTAATCCAAAATACTTTTTTTTCAGAGGGTGAAGCACAGATGATCAGTCTACTGACATGCACAGTGATACATAAATACAAGTTTAGGCAGCAGGTCAATGCAGTCAAGTTCAGTCCTGATGGCAAATATTTTGCAGCTTGCTGTGATGATACAGGTATATATATATTTTTATAAGGAGATGTTGACAACATCACATACATTGCTCTGAACCCAAAGTAAGTAGCTAAAGCACTTGTGTTATGGAATCAGAGATAACAAAGGTACCATCTACACCCAGACTCGAAACCCGATTACCTGTCAGGGCATCAAACATGGGACCCTAGAGCTGGCGACACCTTGAATACCGGTGTGTTTGCCACTTGACCGAGAGAAAAAATGAAGTTAAAAGTCAATATCTGAGTGTACATATAACATCATTTGTATCATTTAACTGATTTTAAATATTTAATTCAGTGTAGTAAAAGATAAAAAGTAAAAAGATTTGCTAAAATTTCTGCGAATTTATAGTCTTGTTTTTTAATTTCATAACATTGCAAAAGAAAAAAATCGAATGGACTTATTTTCTCTATTAATGCTTTAAAGCAGCGGTCGGCAACCTTTTGGCAGGCAAGGGCCACAAGGTAGCTAACTAAACTAAACGCAGGCCGCACTTGTTATATAAACCCTAAAAGCCATGCTATATAATATTTTATTCTAGGTAGAAGAGGTAGTTATCTATTTGAGGCATTTAATATTTCGCCAAGAATTTAAATTTATCAGTTCGGTGTCATGGGACAACATATTTCTCATTTCCGTTTATAGGTATAACTTGTTTGCCAATAAGCAAAAAAAAAAATACAATATACTCGTGAAAGCTTGCCTAATAGTACTATGTTTATTTGTGTAGTATTCATTACACCCTATTATAAATGGTTTTCTTGTAATTCTAATTAATGTCCTTGTTTTTCATTTCTGTGTTACAATTTCTGTTGATTTGGTGGACAGTTTTGTCCACGAAATCAACGGCGGGCCGCGGGTTGCCGACCGCTGCTTTAAAGCAATTAGTCCTCTACTAAAAAAGGTTTAAAAAATAAAATTGTATGTTTCAGTATTCATAATGACAGCACCATGCACCTTCACGGGCGAGTTCCGTTCCTTCATCATGAAGCGCGTCTTCAGAAAGTCGAGAGACGAAGTCACCTGCCTAGACTGGTCATCGTGTTCCAAACTCCTTGCTGTCGGCTCCAAAGACACAACTACAAAAATCTACACAGTTGATTACTTAGACAACCTCAATATGTACTCAATGGGTGGTCATACAGACAAAGTTGTTGGCGTCTTCTTTGAGAAAAAGAGTTTAGATTTAATAACTGTCAGTAGAAATGGTCAGGTTTGTCTGTGGGAAGCTAATATTGATATTGATGATCTGGTTGTGTCAGATGTTCAGATATCTCATAGAAAGAAGCGGAAACTACAGAAGAAGGAGGAAAGTGAAGATGAAATAGATGAGAAAGCGGTTATTGAGAAGGATAAGGAATATGTAAGTTTAGTAGTTTTCTAGCTTTATTTACTTATATGTTCGTAAGAGCGGCAAATTACGAAAAAAAACGAAATATTCAAATTGTCTACCTATTTTCATTTAAAAACCACTCCCTCACAGTAACAATACATTCTTTTTACTTAAAATTTACTCAAAATACAGAAAAACACAAACTGCTGCTAATAAATGAATAGTTATAATTAAAAATTCTACAGAAAATATTTTTTTCTAATCTAACTAAGATACATAATTTGTTTATGATTATAAAGACAAGTTGTATATATAAATATTTTTTTTGTATTAAACCATTAACAAAATCTCTTTATCTTCCTCTCTTTCAAGGAAAGTGACAATGAAGAAGAAGCACTAGAAAAAGAGATTAAAACAGAAGAGAGTCAGAAGCTGTTATACAAGAAGTTGGGCCGACACTACATAGGAGATGAAATACGGAGGGCACATCATAAGGTCAAGCTGACCTCGGCCCAGTACCATAAGGAAACTAAGATGTTGGTCACAGGTATATATAATATAATAATATTTTTGGGACAATTCACACACATCTGATCCCAAACTAGGCAGAGCCTGTGCTATGGCAACCAGACAACTGATAAACATTCTAAATACATACATATCCATACTAATATATAAAGCTGAAGAGTTTGTTTGTTTGTTTGAACGCGCTGATCTTAGGAACTACTGGTCCGATTTGAAAAATTCTTTCAGTGTTGGATAGCCCAAACTAAAATACGCGAACAAAGTCGCGAGGGACAGCTAGTTATAGATAAAATCTAAAATAAAATCCAATTAATTGTAATTCGTCGAATAATATGTAAAATTTTGTTTTTGATTTTATAAATACATATATCAAATACTAGCTGTCCCCGCGACTTTGTCCGCGTATTTTAGTTTAAACGGTTTTTCATTTTTGCAACATTTTTCATTTATGCTCCGCTCCCTTTGGTCGCAGCGTAATGTTATATAGCTTATAGCCTTTCTCAATAAATGGGTTATCCAACACTGAAAGAATTTTTCAAATCGGACTAGTAGTTCCTGAGATTAGCGCGTTCAAACAAACAAGCAAACTCTTCAGCTTTATATATTAAGTATAGATGTAGAATCGAGTAAATTATATGACACGAATTTTATTTTTATATTTTGTCTAGTACCTATTTAAAACAATTGATTCAGTTGCGGTAAATTTCGTATCGATAAAATAATCGATTAACTATCGATATAAAAATCGATCAAATCAAATCAAAATCAAAACTCATTTATTTAAATTAGGCTACAAAGTAGCACTTTTTAAACGTCAAAATAATAAAATAGACAGCACCCGATTTGCCCACCCTACACCGCTTCCTAAGTGCTCTAGCTGTGGAGAAGAAACGGCGCAACAAACTCCACAGCAGCACGCTGTCTTACTGTAATTACAATAATACAAAAGTAAAATTTTGGGACCGTGCCAAATAAAAATTATCCATTTAGTATCCATAACACTTCGTGAAATCTTTGAATCGTCGATCCCACAATCCCTCAAGACCAGGGTCTATAATCAGTGCGTCCTACCCGTAATGACTTACGGAGCTGAAACGTGGACACTTACCGTAGGCCTGGTCCACAAATTCAAGGTCGCTCAGCGTGCTATGGAGAGAGCAATGCTCGGAGTTTCTCTGGTGGATAGAATTCGGAACGAAGTCATTCGCCAGAGAACTAAAGTCACCGACATTGCGCGTAGAATCAGCATGCTGAAGTGGAAGTGGGCCGGCCATGTCTGTAGACGGACAGACGGTCGATGGAGCAGACATGTGTTAGAGTGGAGACCGCGTATGGGCAAACGTAGTGTAGGACGCCCTGCGGCACGATGGGTCGATGATTTGAAGAAGTTGGCTGGCAGCAGATGGATGCGGACTGCTCAGGACCGGGATGGTTGGCGTTCTTTAGGGGTGGCTTACGTTCAGCAGTGGACGGCAATTGGCTGATATGATGATCCATAACACAAATATATTGTCTGTAAGTTGAATGTTTATTATTACAGGTTTTTCTACTGGCATATTCTTTTTACATGAGATGCCGGATGTGAATCTTATCCACACACTCAGTATATCTGAGCATAGGATCAGCAGCATTGCTATATCTTCTCCTGGAGACTGGATAGCCTTTGGCTGTCCTAATATAGGACAGTTGCTGGTTTGGGAGTGGCAGAGTAAGTGAAAGTTTTATACTTTTGACCAATTTCAATGATGAAATTTTGTTAATTTTATGTCTGTTTTTTTAAGTGTCTTTTGGATATGTTTTTTACCGCCTCTAATAGATTAAATAATCTATCAAGTATGAACCTAACTAGCATTCTAAGAAAAATTAAATATATTCTGGATGTTCCTGACTATAAGTATTTTATTTATACAAAACTTAACCTTATTCACTTAACACAAACCTCAATTTCCAACAGGCGAACAGTACGTAATGAAGCAACAAGGCCACTCTCTAGACATGACTTGCCTCTCATACTCCCCCGACGGTCTGTACATAGTGACAGGCGGCTACGACGGTAAAGTCAAGGTCTGGAACACGACCAGTGGCTTCTGCTTCGTGACCTTCAATGAACACAAGTCTTCGGTGACGAGTATCGTGTTCAGTGCTAATAAAAAGTTCTTTGTGTCCGCTTCCTTGGATGGGACGGTGAGGTGTTATGATTTGACGAGGTGAGAACTTTATTTTTATTGTTACTGTTTTTTTGGTAAAATCGATACTCGTACTTCTTTTGTTTGTAATAAGATTAATATTCATAATACACATGTTGTATAATTTTAAGATCATATGATATATGTGTGTGTTTCATACATATGTTTAACAAATAATAAATTATTTGATTGTAACAACTACACTAAATCGTATAATACTTTATTGTAATATTCCTTATTGTAATACCGTTCACTCACATTCGCACGAATACGCAAACAAGTGTAGGGCGACATATGCAAACGATTTCTTTTCCAAGCTGTGTCGTTATTTTAACAGACATCAAAGCGCGCGGACCTTTTTCGCAATGTTTGCGCGCATGTGAGAGATCGGGGTTAGGACAAGGTGTGTATAAAAAAAACCGGAACCGGGGTGGAAGCTAGTTTAAAAAAGATCTTAAAATATCCCATATTACTAATAGAAAAATTTGGACTTAAAATTTTCATCTCAATTAACGTCTATTTGATCGGTTTTTAGGTATCGCAACTTCCGCACGCTCACGTCGCCCAGCCTGGTGCAGTTCAGCAGCGTAGCGCTGGACGCCAGCAGCGAGCTGTGCGCGGCGGGCGGACAGGACGTCTTCGACGTCTACCTCTGGTCCATCAAGTTTGGGAAGCTCTTGGATGTAAGTTGACTATCCTAGGTACCTTATGCGGTAGTTTTAAAAAGTAAGCCGTTAAATGCACAAACGAAACCTTTGACTTGATTTTTAAGTTTAAATCCCATGAAATGAGCCGGAAGAAGAAGAAGAATCCACCCAATACTGTATTGGTATATTTTCAGGCTATCCTCTTTGATTTGTAATAATTTCTTCTAACTTTGGAATTAACCGATTTGAATGCAGTTTCGTTTTATTTGAAAGCAAGTTTCTTTGCGATAAGATTGGAATTACTAGATATGGTGGAATGAATATGGGTATGAAAAATCGAATATATTCAAATATACCCAAGTTGGGTATCAATTGAAATCGCATGATATGTATACATTACAATTAAACTTGTTTTATATAAAATTTGTCGGAGGTTTCCTAATTTTTTAATTTATATTTATCATTATCATTTGGTAGTTGAAATTTGAAATGATCCAAATCCAAACATCTTTACAGGTACTAGGAGGTCATGAAGCGCCAGTATCTTGCGTAACATTCAGTCCTACACTAGCCAGTTCTCGCCTCGTCTCCGCCAGTTGGGACAAGTCCATCAAGATATGGAACTGTATCGAGACCAGCGCCGAGTGCGAGACGGTTCAACTTACGTCAGACGCCTTGCAGGTCGCGTTCAGGCCTGATGGTGAAGAGGTATAAATAACTTTGTTATTTGTTTGTTTGTATGCTGTTATAAACAATCTCTTTTTAACAAAATAGGATAGTATAATAAACAAAATATTTTTTAATTCTTAAGCATTATCCTTTATCATTAACCTAGCTTTATGCGTCTTTTATTCTGCAGCGGGTATACAAGATGATACGTAAAGGTTATATCTGGAGTACATCTGATATAGTGTCAGTTTACAAAATTTCAGCTCATAATGAGTTCATTAAATAATTGTTATCCAATTTTTATAAGCATTTTAATATTGCTAATTAGACAGAGAGATGTCTCCCATCAGGTGACGTCGCCTTACTAATTCCTCGTACAATCTCGTACATGCGTCATCTACTAACTTTAAAAGCTTATAAATTTTGTATTTGTGTACATTTATTTTCATGTTATTTTGCAGGTCTGCTTCAATTAATACTATTATTAGAAATATTTGTAATAAATAAATAATTCGATAGTAGTCAAATACCCTTTTATATATTTCTATACATATATATTTTATATTCAATTAAATTTATAAAAAAAAATATCTTCTCCAGATTGCAGTATCAACATTGGACGGTAACATAACGTTCTTTAACGTTGTCACCGGCGATCAGACCGGCAGCATTGAAGGCAGGAACGATCTTGGATCGGGGAAATCTGACACCGATCTTATTACACCCGAGAAGATGCTGAAGACTAAGTGAGTTATGGCATTTTGAACTTTACGCAATATATAAATGTATTTAAGTATAATAACTTTCGTGAGGAGTATTCATAATTATGTGTGTAAACGTGACGTTTACGTGAGTAAACCTTTTTGTTTTAAATAAATGTATTTTAATTTAAGATACATATAAGTTGGACTTAGTGCCATATTTATGGATTTTTTAAGTCACTTACCCATGAATACTTATAATTATAAGACATTCCTATATGTCTATTTGTCGCTACTTTACTCCTTATAGTGATAGAGATAGCATGCGGTATAACGGCGACCTAAAACTGATTGACGATTCGGTATTCCGCCATCATAGACCAACTTAATTTCTTAAATGGCCTTTATTTTTTTATAAACATTTTCAATGCGTTCCTTGGGCCTTAGCCTCCCTACTATAGAATTTGCTCTGAATAGAATCAGACTCGACGCCACAAAGAGTTAAATTTTGCCAAGGACTAATTTTTGAAAAAAGTTTTTCAATGTTGACTGGCCTGTTGGTCTAGTGGTTAGTGACCGTGACTGCTAAACTGGAGGTTTGGGTTCGATTCCCACCCAAGACATATCTTTGTGTGATGAGCATGCATGATCATTTGTTTTTTGTCTGGGTGTAATTTATCTATAATATGTATGTATTTAGAAATATATAAGTATGTTATCAGTTGTCTGGTTTCCATAGTACAGGCTCTGCCTAGTTTGGGACCAGATGGCCATGTGTGAATTGCCCCAAGATATTATATTACTATTATATATTTTTAAACGACTTCAATACAAAAATTGAGAGCTTTTTTATTTTTTTATGTTCCTTCATATTCACATCATACTTACCTACCTTTTCCAGAGCTTTCACAACTATATGCTATTCGGCCGACGGTTCCTGCATATTAGGCGGGGGTAACTCCAAACACGTCTGTCTCTACAGCGTGCAAGAATCCATACTTATAAAGAAGTTTGTTATCACTCAGAACAGATCTCTGGATGCTGTTAATGTGAGTATTAATTTTTTAGCTATCGTTAAGTATGTTCAGAGTTTCTGTAGAAGTAAAAATATATATAAAATAAAGCTTTTAACGTCCGTTAGATCAATAAAATATGTTAGACACTGACTTTTTTTTTATGTAACTTAAAACTTACAAAGATACATTGATTTGAAATTCCGCATTGTGTCACGATTTTGTACATTTATGAGCCTGCGTAGACGTAGGACATATGCGGACAAAATGTCCGCCATGCTCTCCTATTATTACAGTCATGAGGTATTGCGCGGCCACAGTGCAAACCTATTATAGTAATAGTAAGAGCTCAACGAGGACATTTTGTCCGCCTTTGTCCCACCTATGCGCAGGTTCCTATGAGAAAGTATGACGTCATTAGCTCCCACTCCTGAACTTTGCTTCGTTTTATCTAATTAGCTTTTTCTTATATTGCAAAAAGCAAAAATACGTGCCAATATTTTATTATTATCTAACTAACAGGCTAAACGGATTTTTTCTCCTCATACCTAGTCATCTACACCACTGCTTGATTTGACTTGATATTTTAGTTTTCCAGTCCGGAGTTATAATGCAGGCATTTTCAGTTTTATTAAAAATAAGTATACCTACTTACAATGATGTGTTTATTTTTCTTCCAGGACTTCATAAATCGTCGTCTACTGACGGAGTTTGGCAACATGGCGTTGATAGAAGAGAGGGGGGATCTAGAAGGCGGTGACGTCAGCGTGCGCCTGCCGGGCGTCAAGGACGGAGATATGGCGGACAGGAAGGTTAAACCTGAGGTAAGACCATTGCGTCACTAGCTGTCCCCCGCGACTTCGTCCGCGTGTTTAAGTTTCAAGAGTTTTTAATGCTTTGCACAGAACTCTAATTCTTAAAAAAAAAAGTAGGTATGTATAATAATATATAACCTCAGCCACAGTAACCTACGCCCCTAGATCAAGCTGAACCGAGCCGGCCAAAATAACAAAAAAAAAATGTCCTTAAATAATAAAAACTTAGATCCAGCCCTCCCTTGCTGTTTTTGCCTTATTAAGATTGTTAGCAACGCACAAAGTCGAGGTCCGAACCCCACAGGCGGTGCCCTTAGTAAACGTTGCTGACGTAGTTAGTTTTTCTATTGCTCTGGCAGGAGGCCATAAGGTTCTCCGGTAAAGCAGACAAAGCCTGCGCTCATGTTAACTGTGTAAATCTCTTTTAAAAAAAAAAGCAACAACAACTTGTCAATAATCACATTTGTGTATATTTATTTAGTGATGTGTAATTACTTACTTTGTTAGGTGCGAGTCCACTGCGTGAGGTTTTCGCCCACTGGAGACAGCTTCGCAGTAGCTGCTACTGAGGGACTGCTCATGTACAGCCAGAAT